>CM057454.1:883162500-884412500 GCA_016271365.2 Neoceratodus forsteri | reverse complement strand
TACCAGAAGGCGGAAAGCACCTCCATGGAACGATTCCTCAATGAGGATGTCCCGTTATGCTAGGAAACTGGTGGCGGGGACCAGTGGAGAGTTGAGAGGCCCACGAATCACAGGGAGGAGAGACAGATCCAGTGCTCCCCCACGGCCCATAGTGGCCAATCTTCTCAGGTACTCAACTAAAGAACGCATACTCAGAGCGGCTCAGGACTTGAGGGATATTAAATGGCATGGAGCATCCATTTCGATTTACAGGGACTTTGCCCAGGAGACTGCCCTATCAAAAAATTCCTGGCTACACGTAATTTCCAATACCGCTTTAAAGGGCTCACCAGACTGCTGATACATAGGGAGGGTAGAGAGTTAGTGGCTGAGGGCCCTGCTGAAGTGGAGCACTGAATCGTAAGGCACTGGCCTAACCTGCCTTTGATGACTACGAGTCCCAGAAAGCTTCGGGAGCCTGATGATGTCTCATCCACTAGGAACCTCACTAGTGCTTGGTCACCCTCCAGGGACCACTTTACCTCTACACTGGGTCTACTCCCAGAGCTCTCCCCCTTGTCTCAACATCCTGATCGCACAGCTCCATTGGCGGCACCTAACGCACCCTCCACATCTGAGCAACCGGTTCTCCCCCCAGACTCATGGGGGCTCATGTGCGATCCAGACAGCGATTAAGAAGTGGCCAATTGGGCCGGGCAGACATTGCTCCTCCATCCAAAATGCTAAGGGATACGTCTCCCCGCCTAATCCTGAATGAACATCTCCACAGTGCAGACTTACATCAGGAGGCTTCCATGGACTGGGCAGACATCTCAGACTCCTCACTTGGTGGAAGCAGTGGACATATCTAACAAAACTAAACTCGGCGAAAAATCGTATGCTGCAGCGGTCCTAGTTGCTCTGGATCCTATCGTGTCCCACATGATGCCCCAATGTGTGGACGGCACCCCTGTGGCAAACATCAAGAGCCCACCTGGCTGAATTCTGCAGTATGCTGACCCTGAGCCAGACTATGTATGCTATACTGGACAACTAACTGCTAAATGGTAACAGCGTGTCTAACATTATTTCTTCCTCTGTCAGAGGACTGCCTAGTTGAGTTAGGGAGTGCCTCATGAGTCCCCTTTACACCATAAGTATTTGTACCAACCTCAACAGCACTTCCCCCTTTTCCCTCCTCCTTTACAAGCATACGATGGGCTGGTAGTTCCAAACAAGAGGAGTAGCACCTGATGCCCAGGATGTCTTTGGCTGGGTGTAATCCCCCCTCCGGTCTTTTTGGGCCGTAGTTCCATTGCCCTCGCAATATGCGATAGGGGTCAGGTACTCAGCTCCCCCTCCCCCTTTTCCTTCCCTTTACCTTTTCTCATCCCCCCTTCCCCCATTCCCTAACTGGCCTTCCCCTTCTCTTTTCCCTTGCCCCTCCCAGGTCGACCTTGACTCCTTGGCTTGTGTGCCAGATGAGGAGAGGCATTGTCAACTTGGTTGTCTCTCTTCCTTGTTCTCCTAGAGTGTGGACGCTTGCGTAGCTGAGGATACCTTGCTGTGGGGTATCCTCTTTCGCTATAGCATCCATTGCTTTTAGCATTAATTGCTTTTTATTACTGACTCAGTTATAATCTGATTATTGTCTTAACTTCAACCTAATTACAGTGCTAGACTAGCATTTGCTACTATTAAACTGTACACTAGTGGTTTACAGCATTGTTTAAGCTGCCTGTTATTGTTAGGTTTAAAAGTTCTAGCTCTTAGCATTAGGACACTGTTTGTTGTTCACCTGTATGCACTCTCACAAGTTTTATCCCAAGTGATAGTTTTGATATCTGCCCTTACCGCAGGCCACAGTCTGCATCCATCTCTCCCCTCCCTCCCCAGTTACTCTTCCCCATACATTAAATGGTCATCATGGATAGCACAAGGATCCCAAATTTGCAGCTGGTGTCCTGGAATGTAAAGGGGCTTAACCTCCCAGTTAAGCACCAGAGTCATATAATACCTCTGATCCGTACATATGGACATAGCTCTCCTACAGGAGACTCATCTCCTTAGTAAATCCATTCAATGGCTTAACAAATCATGGGTAGATGCTGTATATGGCAGCTCTGCCAAGACCAAAACAAAAGGGTAGCTATCCTCATAAGACGCCTCAGCTTGTGGGCCGTGAGGAGACCAGAACTGATAAACAAGGACACTGGATCTTGATTAGATTGGCTTCCCCTACCGGCAAATTGATATTGGGTGATATTTATACCCCCAATGTTGATCAGGCTAACTTCTTTTATGAAGTAAGTCAGGCTATTTCCACGATTGACCAATCCAATGGCTCTACCCCGCTTTTGCTGTGGGATGATTTTAACCTGGTGTCCGATATGCTGTATTCTTAGACAAATCCACTCCCACGCCCCAGACACACCCCAGATCCCATGCCGCCCTTCAAGCGCTACAGCAGCAATGGGGACTGGCGGATATCTGGAGATGTTCCCATCCCTCTGGTCGTGACTACTCCTACTTCTCGGCAGCACATGGGGTCCACAGTAGGACTGACTACTGTCTGGCCAGTAAGGCTGCGTCCAGCGATGTGTCAGGCAATAATATAGGTAGTATTATAATCTCAGACCACGCACCTGTGTCAACCATATGTACACCCACGTGGTCTCACCCCAAGGGCACGAGGTGGAGATGTAGTTCACTCCTGGTTAAAGACCCAGAATTTCAAAGGGCCATCCAAAAGTGGCTTAGGACTACTTCGCCTTAAACGTAGATTGTGGGGTGTAAGTAGCAACAGTGTGGGATGCCTTTAAAGCCAGCTTCAGGGGACACATTATCGCCTTTGCTGCCCACAGGAATAAAGCCAGGAACAGATCTGTGGCCAGACTTCAAACAGAATTAGCCTGTCTCGAGACTCACTTTAAGGCCTCCTATGCATCTCGCAATGACACCCCGCTTATATGCAACATAGCTGGGCTGAAGTATAGGATCAACTCCCTCCTCTCCCACAGGGCGGAATGGCCGCTGTTGTGGTCCAGGCACTTGTACTGGGAAGGGGGGGACAAGGGTGGGAAATTGTTGGCATATCAGTTGCGCAAACAGCATGCCTCAACCAAAATCCATTTCCTGCGCTCGGCCGCTGAAACAACCATCATGGACACAGCAGGCATTAATAAAACCATGCAGGCCTTCTACCAGTCCCTGTATGAATCCCGGTCTACCCAGACAGCGGTCCAGTTACCCCTTAATCTCTCACAGTTTTGTCATACTTTCACCACGCCCACCCTATCTGCGGAGCAGACCAATCTGCTGGAAGCAGTCATCACAGCCCCTGAACTGCAGCGAGCACTGTCCAGTCTACCCATGGGCAAAGCCCCGGGCCCAGATGGGATGATGGCAGAACTCTATCAAGTCCTGGAAAAAGAGATCTCCTCTCCCTGCTACAGGTCCTGCGAGCGGCCCACTCATCTGGGGTACTGCCGCCCTCAATGAATGAGGCCTTGATCACCCTGCTGCCCAAAAATTCCAATGACCCTCTTAACTGTGCCAATTTTCACCCTATCTCATTGATTCCTGTGGACACTAAAATTCTGGCCAAGGTCTTAGTCACCAGGCTGCAATCTATCCTCCCCACTGTAATACACCCCTCCCAGGTAGGGTTCATGTCCGGTAAAATGGGCTCCGACAATACTAGATTACTTTTAAATTTAAAGTGGATAGCATCTAGATCCAAAATCCCTGTGGCGGCCCTGGCCATCGATTTTGCTAAAGCATTCGACTCCCTAGAATAAAATTATTTGTATACGCTTCTTCATCTCTTTGGGTTTGGGCCCCAATTTTGCTAATGGGCGCAGACACTGTACAACTCCCCCAAGGCCCGTATACTAACCAATTTGGATATTTCTCCTCCTTTCTCACTACACAGGGGCACACAGCCGGGATGCCCACTATCCCCTCTTCTTTTCCTGCTTGCCCTAGACCCGCTGGTCAGGGCCCTACACAGTGCGGTCAGTCTCTCGGGTATCTCTGTATCTGGAAGTGACTACGTCGTGGCGGCCTACGCTGACGATTTGATGCTCACGCTGTCTCACCCTCACTGGTCCCTTCCCAAAGCTTTAGAAATCTTGCAGCAGTTCACCTCCTGTCTGGCTTGCAGGTACACCAGGAAAACCATTATGGCCCTCTTAATTCACTTTGTACACAAGATTGTGTCTCTGGCATGGAGCTAAGCTGGGCTGCTCAGGGCTTCATATATCTTGGGATCTTTATACCTACTAAATGGACAGAGCTGGGCCCTCTAATTTTGTCCCCTGCTAAAACAATTGAGCACAGAAATAGAACGTTGGCATAGGTTGCACCTGTCGTTGCCAGGACGAGTAGCAGCCGTGACGTATGCTCCTCCTTCCCAAAGTCACTTTATGTTCAATAACCTCCCAATATCTCTCTCATAAACTCTTCATGACACTCGAGAAGATGGTGGCATCCTTCATCTGGGAGGTAAACCTCATAGATGGAGGAAAGGCAAACTACGGGCGCATTGGACAAAGGGCGGGCTTTGGGTTCCTTGGTTTAAAGGATACCACCTCACAAGTACTACTGCACAAACTCTCAAGTGGTTTGCCCCCCCTCCTTCCCCCCCAATGGGTGGCACTAGAATCCAGTATAGCTTCACCTACCCCGCTATGCGTGCTGTTGGATAAGGGACCATTAAGGGATGCCAATTTCTCACCCACAATGAATGAATCACGTTACGCCTGGTGTAGATGTATGTCCATCACCCATACACCCAAGACTTCTTGGAGCCCCCCCTTGAGATATGCGACCCTATGGCACAATTCCTTGCTCACCATAGGCGTCCGACCTATTAACGGGCCACTTTGGGAAGACAAAGGAATATGTCGGGTGCAGGACCTTCTGATTCCGGATTCAGACACCATGCTCTCCTTCTCCCAGATTCAGCAGAAATATCAACTCCCCAGCACTGGCTTTTGGCGGTACCTCCAAATCCGTAGTGCTATCACCACTCTCCTTTCTCAGAATAAACTAGATAAGCAATGGCTCTGGCTGGCTACCCTACACAAATCCGTCTCAGCGAAAGGCCATATTAGTAAAATTTATGCTATTATCTGGGATGCCCAGGATGACTGTACGACATCCTGCTGGGCTAAATGGCAGGCCGAACTTGGGACAAACATCCCATCAGTAATTTGGTCCGACTGTCTCAAGGATGTCCACAAGGTGTATAAGGATTCCAAGGCAACTTTTTGCAACTTGTAATACTGTTAAGATGGTACAGGACTCCAGCTTTCCTCCACGATGTGGGAATTCTCCCTCATTCAAACTGTTGGAGATGTAACCAACCTGTTGCTAACATTTTCACAACCTGAGGATTTGCCCTCACATCTTGGCCTTTTGGGCAGCCATCATACAGGATTGCTCCAAAGTTCTTGGGATTACCTTGGCTCCTCTAGATCCTAAATGGCTCCTGGGTGATACAACCAGCCTGTTGAAGCTGCCTAGACTGTACAAGGACTGGGTCATGCTAACATTCCTTGAAGCCAAAAGGCTTATTTTGATGCACTGGTGGCAAGATAAAATTCCCAGCATGGCTCAGTGGTGTGCAGCCGTTGCTCAGTTGGCTATAATGGAGAGGCTAACCTACTCTCATCGTGGCCAGTTGGAGAACTTTCACAAAAAATGGGATGCTTACCTTCAATCCCACCTGTGTAGAACTCCCCCCCCCCCCAAAGTAATCCTCCCGGCTAGTGGGTTTAGAACTTGAGGCTCGGGATTTGTTCACTTCATAGACAGTGCATGCCCTATAAGAGTTTTATTCTGTTGCATGTACATTGTTGGTCTGTAATCTTGTATAATGATGCTAACTCAATATGTGCCTTTGTTTCTGTTAACATCATACATGTTGTTACTGTATACATGTGCTTGTCCTAATGTCTTACCTGAACAAAAAAAAAATAAGAAAAACCTCAATAAAATCTTCTATGATAAAGAAAGAAAACTATGACCTGGTGAAAACAGAGGTCCTGAAAAGATATGACATCGCAAGAGAGAACTACAGGCAGTAGGGTGTAGTGGAAAAAATTCCACCAGTGGAATATGCGCTAATTTTGCTTCCACATAAGTTTGGAAATCATTTTGGCAACTTTATGAAATTCCACCTTAAACTGCAGAATAAATATACAGACTGTGGGTTAATTTATTAAACTGCAGGGAAAAAAATTTGCAGAATGGATCACTGCCAGTGGTAAGTTCTGAGGCTTTTTTTTAACCGCAGTTTAATTCATTAATCCCCCCCACACACACACACACACACACTGATCAGGGACCCCAATAAATAAATAAAAACTCCAATCCCTCCCTCAGACCCTCCGGTGTCTAGTGGCCCCCCACCACCGATCAAGGGTCCCAAGTAAAAATCCCTAATCCCTGGTGTCTAGTGATTCCCTCCCTTGCCTGGGATCACTGCCCATGGGTCCCAGTAAAGAAGAAACAAAAACTCTGATCCTTCCCTGGTGTCTAGTGCCCCCCCCACTGATCATGTCCCCAAAACATTTTATTTCCCTGGTGTCTAGCGGACCCCCTCCCTATCCTGGATTCCCTTAATCCACAAAAACAGCCAACAGTTCACTGACACATCCCCTCTATTCCCAGTATTCCCTGGTATCTAGCAGACCCATATCCCCGATCCCTTATAAAAAAAAGAAATCCCAATTCTCTGGTGTCTAATGGACCCACCCATCCCAACAGTTCATCTGCTGCCACCCCCACTCCCCCCACCCTGTCCCTGAGTGGGCCACCAGCACAGCCCTCTGTTTCCTCCACTACTGGTGGCCCACTGAATTGTCAGTGAATGACTGTGTGGTTGTACAAGCATGTGCTCATTCACTGACAGTTCATAAACTGTGGATAGAATAAATTCTACAGTTTATGTGCATTTCATGAGTTCACAAAAAGTAAATGGAACCCAGCAAAATCTGTGGAAAATCCCAGTTTCGCCAATGGTGAAAGTTCTGAAATTTTCAAAGTTCATAAAAGTGGAATTCTAATTTTCTCCACCCTAACAGGCAGAGATTTCAGTCTCTGAAGTACAACTCACTCAACAATCCTCGAGAAGCCTTCACCGACTCAGAGGACTCCTGATAAAATGGCTCCAACCAGAGGGTAAAACACTCCCACAGATCATCAAAACATTTGTAATGGAGCAGTTCATCAACATCCTCACCACAGACGTACAGCCATGGGTAAAAGGACACCTACCAGAAAGTGGGGAAAAGGCTATTTCTTTGGCTGAAGACTACCAAATGGCCAGACAGATGCCACAGTACGAGGTAACAGCCAAACACCAGTAAGACACTCTATTTCCTGTTTAAACTCCAAGTCTGATAAGAACTCAGGTGGGGGTAACAAATCTGCACCCAAAGACTTTATTTGCTGTAATTGTAGTAAACCAGGTCATATTGCAAGAAATTGGTGTAGTAAGAAGAGTGACACTGGAGCAGATTTAGAAACATAGAAATTGCCAGCAGATAAGGACCGCTATGCCCATGCAGTCTGCCCATAGGCCCGATACTATGTATGTGACTACTGACCCTATGTGATCAATGGCTTTTCATCGCTTCCTCTCCTCTCAAGGTTCCTCTGTGCCTGTCCCAGACCCAGAGGATCTGTCCTTAGTAAACTGGGGCAAGTATTTAACAGATGTTAGGGTGGGAAATAAGACTGTGGAGGGACTTATAGATTTGGGAAGCAGACAGACCCTAGTGCATATTGAAATGCTGGGAAAACAATGTCCAAAAGGACCAGGTACTGTTGTCATCTGCATCCACAGGGACACTGGATTCTATCCCACCAGCCAAGTGACTCTGACTATTAATGGTGTATCGCACCAAATGAAAGTGGAGGTAGTACCTCAGTTACCTGTACCTATAATTATTGGAAATGACTTTCCAGGATTTACTGAGTTAATCAAAGAGGGAGTAAATCTTGGTATTTCAGCAGCTGTGGTGACAAGAGCTCAGGCAAAGAAAATCTCAGATGGTGGGGACTCTTCCTTTCACTGATTTTGATTCGGACTTGTTTGAGCACAGCTCCAAGATCCAGAAGTCCAGGATAAAAAGACAATGCCTGAAGAAACACTGGCAACAAAAGACTGAGACATAAGGGGTTAACTTATGAAAATGCTGAAACTAAACTGATCTCTGATTATGATTTTCTTTCAGGACAAGCTAACAATGTTTCTCTCCAAGGTTATTTTAAGCAGCTGGGGATGTAACCAAACCAGAGCTAACCTATGTTTAAAAAATGTAATGGGCTACTGTAACAGAGTTTGGGTTAAACCTCCACTTGACCAAATAGAACAATTGGTTAATTCACAAAAGTATAGATCTGAGTTGTTACAGATAGCACAAGATAGTCCTATGGCAGGTCACTCGGGAAGGGGTCGCACGCTTGCCAGATTGCTGTGCAGATTTTACTGGCCTGGAATTCATCAAGATGTTGCTACCATTTGCAGTTATTGTGCTGAATGTCAGAAAGTAGCCCCAGTGACTAAAAAGACAAGGTTCCCCGGTGCCCCTTCTGTTGGTAGATGTGCCTTTTGAGAGAATTGCAATGGATGCAGATGGTCTCATAGACAAAAGTAAAAAGGGTAATTGATTCATTCTGGTAGTACGTGACTATGCTACTCGATACCCAAAGACAGTTCCAGTGCATACTGTCACAGCCCCAAAAGTGGCAGCAGAGCTTGCCAAAATTTTCAGCAGGGTGCTCATACCTAAAGAGATTATTGCTGATCAGGGTAGTAATTTTGGTGCTGCATCACTGAAGGAGCTATACCGACTACTAGGTATCACTGCCATAAGGACCTCCCTTATCACCCTCAGACAGAAAGTCTTGTTGAGCGTTTTAATCAAACCCTAAATGCATGTTAAAAAGGTTTATAACAGAGGAAGGAAAGATTGGGACCAGTACTTACCTTACCTGCCTTTTGCTGACAGAGATGTGCCACAGGCATCAGCAGGTTTTTCACCATTTGAAATGCTGTATGATAGACAACCTAGAGGCCACTAGATTTAAAAAGAAATATGGAAAGATAACCCCATCAGAAACAATCTATTACATCTTATATGTGTGTCCTAAGCAAGAAGCTGTCAAAATATGTTGAAATCACCCATAGTAATCAGAAAGAGGCCCAAACTAGCAGAAGTCATATTCACTGTCTTACACAGCCAGTATAATGTTATTCTTGTGCAACTGTGTTAGTTTGGTTTTGGCCGTTCCGCTCTATATTCAGAGGAATTACCACCCTGTAGGGATGAAAGGCAAGGAACCTCGGAGAGGGTCTCCACCTCACAGGTGCCAGCTGACCCATTCCCTGCACAAAGGTACCTTTAGAACCCCCTTTATGAGAGAAGTGCTGCGCTGGTGGAGAAGGGAGGATGGTGCAGCACAGAAAAATGCTTTACAACGAGGCTGAGAGGACCTGCTTATATAGCTGAGGAAGTGGGGTGGCTGGCTGCTTGGCCACGAGGCTCCAGGCAAGCCTTTCCAATTCACTGTCCTATGCAGCCAGTATAACGTTGTGCTTGTGCAACTCTGTTAGCTTGATTTTGGTGGTTCACACTCTATTGCAGAGGAATTACCACCCTGTGGGTGTATGTGAAGGCAAGGAACCCTCGGAGAAGGTTCCATCCCTAGAGAGTGCTGCAGGGACGATTCCTGTGGCTAAAGGTACCTTAGGAATCTTCAAAGAAATGTAGTACAAGCATATCCCAAACGAATGAGGTTACACAAGCAGATGAGCAAGCAGCAACTGTGACATAGTAGCAGTAACTGTGCTGTAGTAGTAGAGAAGTATAGACAGTTTGATAACATAATGAGATGCTCAGTTTGATAACATAATGAAATGCCAAGGTTGCGAAGCATGCTACTGATGGTTTATGTTGAGAAGTAAGGGAATCCTCTAAGGAGAGAGGGAATGGCAGGGGACACCATCCACCTCCATCCAATAGCGGAACCTACCTAGAGAAACTAGGGGACACTACTATGCTAACTAACAGTTATGACCTGAGGCAATGGAGGAGAGAAAAAAAAAAACCTTTGAGAAGGAACTCGCTGGGGATCCAAGGCCTAGGTTGCCTTCCCTCCAGGCTTGGGATAGTTTATTTAGTGACGGTTCTGCAGCTGCAATTTGAAAAACCCAATTAAAGGGAGGTGGAAAATATTCCAGTTTGGAGGAAGGCTCTCACAAACCCTCTAGCGGGAACATCGTGGAAAGTTGTGAGAAAACTCTGCAACAATATGTGCAACCAAGGCGAGAGGAGGAGAGCAACGACTGCTGAGGCACTCATCAGGCCTACCCACCCTAAACTCAAACCAGGTGAACCAGAGACAGTCGTATGGAGAATGCGGTGAAGGTGCCTCGCTAGGGAAACCACTAAAGCCAAAGGATAACCATTATAGTGGAACACTAGAGCCAAAGGAGGTAACTGTTTCCACCCTTCACCTAGTCTTAAATTCTACACCAGGAGCTGCTGTGGTGTAGCAGTCAGCTAAAGCCAAGCCTGGGGTGAGGACATTCCAGCTGTGGGCCAGGTGAGAAGGATCCCGCCCCAAGTTGGACACGCTCGAGATGCAGACTAAAAGCAGAGCGAGACCATCAGCTGCAGAAACCCTGTGCCAGAATAGAATGGCTGGCATGCCGCCTGAAAAGGAATGAGGTGAAAACCTGGAGCAGCTTAGTGAGCATGGTGTGCTGAGATCGAAATGAGCATTGAGTGCTGACACCTTGCAAGGTCAAATGCAGAACTAAGTGCAGCAGAATCCCAAAGACTGAAGCTGAGGGATGGCAGTACGCTTGAAGCAATGATTTGTGTAAGCAGTGAGCAACGATTGCGTAAGCAAGCATGGACCTGCACGTAGGTCCATAAACGGAGTAGTAATAAGTGGACCTGCACAGTTTGCAAAATATAGTAGCAGTCTGCATAACGTAGTAGCAATGAAACAGCACTGAATAGTGGGGCAAGCCAGCCAGACATTTAAAAGCCAAATTAAGGTGACAAATACTCTGAGGATTTTCGTCGGCAAAAGCAGGATTTAAAACAGAAATAATTAGCCACATGGGGCCATGACTCCCCAGACATTTCCCATTCACCACCATAGGACAAACAAGAAAGTGATGAAAGGCTAAGAATCACATGCAGATATTAAAGCTTGGCTAATAGCCTCAGCAGGAGCTTTTTTGGCTGACCTCAGAGTAGAACGGGTGAATAAACATAAAAGCAACATCTGTATGGAGTACGCTGAGTTGGATCCACGACGGGAACTTGACAAAATATTTGTCAAACGCCCCATCAGCGACACTACCAGGTTGACTGCATTTTGCAGTCGGCTGCCAGTTCGCACTGTCCGTCTGTGTTTTATTAAGGGGCTTTGACCCCGCACCCCCACCTTAGGATTATCAGATCCGAGTCGGAGCTGATTGGGGTGCAGGACCCCCAACAGACAGTGAAAGGTTCCAGTGGGTTTCCCACAGTGACATGGCACTGTAGTTGCTATGGGAAACCTCGCTGGTGAAATGTTGCTGCCGGGTGGGGTAATCGCACTGAGTTGTAACTACAATAAACATAAATAAGGAGACACAATGCTCTGAAAGCAGGTGTAGCCAGGCAGTGCAATGAAGCTGCTATAATGAGGCAAGTAGAATGAGACAGCATGATTGAGCTGCATAGCTAGGTTCAGTGTAAGCCTGAGTCAGGTGAAATCAATTGAGTATGCAACATAGGGCAGTTATAGTAGCGCTGAAACACACAAATAATGATTGCAGTTGCATTGCAGTAGTCTGACAGTTGTGAGTAACTGAAAGCAAGCAGTAGTATGAGCTCTGGAGTAGCAGTATGCTAGGAATGTAGGAAACAAAGCCGCAAAAGACAAAACCAAAACACAGCAACACAGAACAAGGCCCAAAAACAAGACACATAAGACATAAAGAAGCACACAGCTGGAGGAAAGACACAAACCAGAAGCAGGAAAGCAAACACCAAAGTCCATCAGAGACACACAGAAACAGCAGGTGGGGGGGGGGGTAAGCCTCAGCCAGCTCAGAGAACAGAGCCTCTGGCTGCAAGGAAAAATGCTTCACAATGAGGCTGAGAGGAACTGCTTATATAGCTCAGCAAGTGGGAGTGGCTGGCTGCTTGGTCACCAACCTCCAGGCAAAGCTTTTCCAATTATGACCATGGGGTACAAGAAAAAGGTGTTGAGCCAGGTGAAAAGGTCTTGCTACTGTTAACCCACTACAGAAAATAAACTGTTAATGAAGTAGCAAGGGCCCTATAAAGTGCTTAGATGTACTGGCACTGTTAACTATGAGACTGAGAACCCTGATAGGAAAAATCCTACTAAAATATATCATGTTAACCTACTCAAGAAATGGGTTGAAAAAAACACCAAAACCTGTTTTTTCTAGTTTTACCAGAAACTGATAAATATATTAATGTAACTTATGATAGACTAGAACAAACTGCAACTACTGATGCTGTAAAGGTGAATGTTTACTTAACCTCGAACAAACCTCAGAAATTTGTAACTTGCTAAAGACATTTAACAGCACTTTTACCACAGTACCAGGCCGAGCAAAGGGGTCGAACATATAATAGAGACAGGAAATCCTCACCCTATTAGACAAAAGACAGACAGGTTACCAAAGTGGTTAAGAGCAGATATTAAGGAAATGCAAAAATGAAAGACTTGGGTATAGTGAAGAGTCTAAGTGATTGGTCATCACCAGTGGTGATTGTAAACAAAAAAGAAGGAGTATAGAATATGCCTTGATTTTAGGAAACTTAAGTGGCAGGAATTTGACAGTTATCCTATGCCCAGAATAGATGATTTGGTGGACAGACTGGGGAGTGCCAAATATATCAGAACCCTCAATCTTACCAGGGCTACTGGCAAATCCCCTAGTTAAAGAATCCAGAGACAAAACTGCATTTGCCATTCCTATAGGACTCTGTCAGTTCACCACCATGCCATCTGGTTTCATGGCACCACTACATTCCAGCGATACATAGATGTAATTTTATCCCTCACATTGGTTTTGTGCTGCGTACCTGGATGGTGCCATGGTGTACAGTCCACCTGGAACACCTACAAGCAGTTCTCCAATCGATCAAAAGGCAGATCTGACAATTAATCCTACCAAGTGTGCATTGGGCATGCAGGAAACCAGATAATTGGGCTATGTTTTGGGAAATGGAGAAGTCAAGCCTGAGGTTTCCAGGATACAGTAGAAGCTGTAGCTAACAGTTCTGTTCCCCAAACCAAAAAAAGTCAGGTCATTTTTAGGGCTGGCTGGTTATTATCGGAGATTTGTTTCCAGCTTTGCAGAGTTAGCTGCTCCCCTCACTGAACTCACAAAGAAATGGTTCCCGAATATTGTGAAATGGACCCCAGAGCGTGACAAGGCCTTTCAGGCCATTAAGGCCGCGTTATGTTCAGCCCCTGTTTTAAGAAGCTCATACTTTGAGAAACAACTTCTGTTACAAACAGATGCATCAGAGGTAGGCCTAGATGCATTCTTGAGTCAGCATGTAGATGGGAAAGAACATCCTATTCTGTACATAAGTAGGAAATTGCATGACAGAGAAAAAAGGTACTCCACAATTGAAAAGGGATGCCTTACGGCAAAGTGGGACATGGAGTCCTAAATTTTTACTTACTAGAGCTGACTTTGTACTTGTAACTGATCATAATCCTCTCTGGTAGCTTAACCAAATGAAGAATAAAAATTCTAGAATTGCACGGTGGTACCTGGAACTGTAGTCATTTAAATGTAAAGTGATGCACAAATCTGGGAAAGAGAATGTCAATGCAGATTTTCTGTCAAGATATGGATCAGGAATTGAGAATTCCGAAGGTTGAAAAAATGTGAGTTGAAACTTCACTGTTTACTGTGCTGCATATGCACTGAACTATAAAGGTTATGAGCTAATGTTAGACAGGAGTTTAATAGAACATTTTGGAAACCTGTTTAACATAGAAACATAGAATTTGACGGTAGATAAGGACCACTTGGCCCACCTAGTCTGCCCATTTCCGTACCTAACAGATAAGCTGGAGATCCTAGTTAACCAACAGCCTACTTTCTCCTACCCCCCACTAGAATTGCCTTATGTCTGTCCCATGCATTCTTGAATTCCCCCACTGTTTTTGACTGTACGACCTCCTCAGGAAGGCTGTTCCATGCATCCACAACCCTCTCTGTGAAGAAATACTTCCTCACATTACCTCTGAGCCGTCCCCCCTCTATCTTCAAATTGTGCCCCCCCATTCTTGCACTTCTCTTTTTCTGAAAGATGCTACCCTCTGTTGTGACTTTGTTGATTCCCTTGAGGTATTTGAAAGTTTCTATCATGTCCCCCCTCTCCCTCCTTTCCTCGAAGCTATACATCTTAAGCTCCTTTAGTCTTTCTTCATATGTCTTCTGGTGCTGACCCTGCACCATTTTGGTTGCCCTCCTCTAGACAGCCTCCACCCTGTCTATGTCTTTGCAGAGATGGGGTCTCCAGAACCATACACAGTACTCCAGATGTGGTCTTACCAACTGTCTGAACAGAGGGCCAACAACTTCCTGTTTTCTACTGGTGATGCCTCTCCCTATGCATCCCAGTATCCCCACAGCCTTTCTTACTGCCTTCACACATTGCTGGCCCACCTTTAGGTCATCTCATATGACTATCCCCAGGTCCCTTTCCATTTTTGTTGTCAGTATCTCACCCCCTCATTGTGTACTCTTCCCCTGAGTTTTTGTTTCCCAGGTATATTACTTTGCACTTCTTTACATTGAATCTAAGCTGCCATACATTTGACCATTCCTCCAACCTTGCCAAGTCCCTTTTCATCCTTTCCACCCCACCTTGCATATCAACCCTGTTGCAGATATTTGTGTCATCTGCAAAGAGACATACAGTGCTTTCCCTTCCAG
Organism: Neoceratodus forsteri; assembly: GCA_016271365.2. Classification (NCBI taxonomy): domain Eukaryota; kingdom Metazoa; phylum Chordata; order Ceratodontiformes; family Ceratodontidae; genus Neoceratodus; species Neoceratodus forsteri. The sequence goes on along the minus strand of CM057454.1, from coordinate 884,397,511 downwards.
TCCCCATGCAATGTCACTTATAAAGACATTAAAAAGGACCGTCCCCAGTACTGAACCCTGCGGTACCCCACTAGTAACCCTCCTTTCTTCACTGTTGACTCCATTTACTATTACCTGCTGTGTCCTGTTGTCCAGCCAGTGTTTTACCCAGGCTACCACCCTGGGACCCACTCCCAGGCTGGCTAATTTGTTTATTAATCTTTAGTGCGGGACTGTGTCAAATGCCTTGCTAAAGTCTAGGTAGGCCATGTACACAGTCCCTCCCTGGTCTACTACTTTGGTCACCCAGTCAAATCAATTAGATTTGTCTGACATGACCTTCCCGCTGTGAATCCATGCTGCCTTGGGTCCTGTGCCCCACTGGCCTCTAGGTACTCAACAGTTCTTTCCTTCAGAAGTGATTCCATCATTTTCCCTACCACTGAGGTCAAACTGACAGGTCTGTAGTTTCCTGCCTCTGTCTTGCTCCCACTTTTGTGAAGGGGAATCACATCCACCCTCCTCCAGTCCTCAGGTACCACACCATCCTCCCATGATTTATTGAAAAGGGTAGTCAGTGGTGTTACTAGTTCTTCCCTTAGTCTTTTTAGAATTCTGGGGTGAATCCCATCAGAACCTATTGCTTTATCCACCTTCAGTTTTAAGAGTTCTTCCAGAGCCCTGTCTTTTGTGAAAGGACTAATATCAACCCCCCTATCCAGAGTGCTTCTATTGACTGGATTAGGTATCTCCCCCTGCTTTTCCATTGTGAATACTGAGCAGAAGTATTCATTCAGTATCCCTGCTTTTTCACTGTCGCTCTCTGCCCAACCACCTTCCTCTTTATTCAGCCTCAGTATCCCTGCCTTAGTCTTTCTTTACTCCCTAATGTACCTATAAAAGGTTTTATCCCCCTTCTCAACCGAGTTGGCTATCTTTTCCTTGGTTTGGGCCTTTGCTATTCTGACTGTCTTCCCCGCTTCCTTCTGCTTTAACTGGTACAGTTCTCTGTCCTGCTCCTTCTGTGTTTCCTTGTACTCCCTGAATGCTATGTTTTTCTCCCTTACCTTCCCCGCCACTTCTTTTTAGAACCATAGTGTTTTTTTCTTTCATTTTGATTTGTTTATCTGCTTCACACAAAGGCTTGTTGCCTCTCTGATGGCAGTTTTGATGTTTCCCCATTGTTGCTCCACCCCACCTTCTTGCCTATTTGCTAGTGCTTTTCTGAGGCACTCTCCCATTTTGACAAAATCAGCCCTCCTGAAGTCCAATACCTTTACTTTTGTGTGGCTTAACTCTACAGCTAAGTTTCTCGTGAACCACACTGTTTGGTTGTCGCTTGTTCCCAGATGGCTACCCACTTCAGGATCAGAGATCCTCTCTCCGTCCCCATTTGAGAGTACCAGGTCTAAGATTGCTCCCTCCTGAGTGGGTTCCAGAACTAGCTGTCTGAGGCATGCCCTTTGTAGGGCATCGAGAATGGCCCTGCTCTTGGATGTGGCTGCAGCAAAGGTGCTCCAATTAACATCTGGCATATTAGGTTCCCCCATCAGCAATATCTCCCCTTTCTCTGCCATCCCAAGGATGCCTTCTATCATTTCCTTGTCCATTTCCTCCCCCTGAGACAGGGGTCTGTATACAACCCCTGTGTGGATTGTGGAGCCATTTCCATTCTCCAGGGTGACCCACAGTGCTTCCTCTCCTCCCTGTTTAACCTTTAGTTCTGTTGCTTTGATCCCTTCCCTTACATAGAGAGCTACTCATCCTCCTTTTCTTCCCTCCCTGTCCCTCCTGTAGATTGTGTACCCTGGTATGTTGACATCCCAGTCATGGTTCTCTGTGTACCATGTTTCTGTGACTGCCACGATATTCAGGCATCTCTCTTCCATCAAGGCCACCATTTTGGGGAGCTTTTTACCTAGACTATGGGCATTGGAACTCATTACCCTCCATCTTTTTATGGCTTTATATCTTTTTGCCCCATCCTTGTCCTTACTGCCTTTGTCTTTTTTCTCCATTTACCCCAGCCCTTCACCCTATCAACTGCTCTAGTTTGGTGTTTACCTCACTAATTACCATGATCTTTTGGGGGGCTAGGATTTCCCTTCTCCTTTTCAGTGCCTCCCCCTTTGGCTAGTTTAAATGCTTGCCAATGAAACATTTAAACCTATCACCTAGGATCCTGGTTCCCCTCCTGGATAGATGCAGACCATCATGCCTGTATAGGCCTGCATCTCTCCAGGTGGAGCCCCAGTCCCCAATGAAGCCCAATCCCTGAATGCTGAACCAGTTTTTCAACCAGTCATTGAATCCCGTGGTGTGGAGTACCTAGCCTCATCCATGCCATAGACAGGCAGCACTTCTGAGAAAGTTATCCGTGTGCTACTTGTCTAAGGTCCTCCTCAACTCCACAAACTCCTGTTGCACTGTGATCCCATTCTCAGCCAGGTCATTCATCCCTAGGTGGATAATGACATCCAGCTCCCTCCCCTTGCAGCTGCTCCCACGATCCTGAGGATTCATTTCCTGTCCCTCAAGGCCATGGTGCTGGGCAGGCCCCTACCTCCTTCCCTCCTCCCTCCCCCAGTTCTACCCCTAGCAATTGAATCCCCCACCAGGAGTTGTTTCCTTCCCCTGTGGGGTCCTGTGCCACCCTCTTGTGGGTTTCCATTGTGGAGGTTCCCAGCATTCTCCTTGGTCTCCACTGCGGGTGCCTCCATAGATTAATCTTGCTCTGCCAGAGTGGCGAATGAATTGTGGAGAGGCACAACTGGAGGGTTGTGCCTCTGTTCCACAACGCTCACCCTCCCTGAGCCCACTGTGGTCAACTTCTCCTCTTTCTTGGCAACCTCTGAGGTAGTGGCTATGGCCTGGGTGATCCCTGGTTGGGGGAGCAGGTCATGGAATCCTTACCAGGTCAGCATGGAGATGAACAACCTCCTCCCTCAAACCAGAGAGTTGCCTGCAAATAGGGCAGCAACGTAGTCTCCAGAATGTCTCCTGAAAACTGCTGCTCCACAGCCACTGCATTGCACCACACCCACATGTATGTGTCCCTTCCTGTTACAGATGCTTTTCTTTTGTTGTTTTTGTTGTTTTAGTGTGTGCAAGCTTGGAGTGTCTCTACCCTATTCAGTGTGCTGTGCCTTTAAGGATATGAACAGATGTATGTTGTTAGCAATTTTTTGGGAAGTGATGTCAGAACCTCTACTATAAAGGAAGTTATGCGCTTTGGGTGGGTGGGGTGAGGGGAAGGGTGGGAGGGAGTTAACATATGCTGTCCAGAAACAATCAACTACAACTCTGACCCTCCACCACGGGGAGTGCCTTCCTTCCTTTCAGACACCTATTTCACAGAGGTTATGTAACAGGTCTAGTCACAACTGACTGCAGATATCTCCCAGCTACAGTTCCTCCATCGCAAATTAAAGTTAAAACTAAGAAAAGTCAACTCCAAAAACAGAATCAATACTAGTTACTTACACAGGTCCAAAAAGTAATAATTCAGTTCAGTGTGGTCTAGAAAATAACCGCCTTGATTCAAGGAAGTTGTGGCTGCTTTCTCACTCTCTCTGTCTCAGTCTCAGCAGACAGAGATCACAAACATCTCCTGTTATAAATCTTCAGTTCAACTAGGCCCCTTTCAGCTCCTCCCCTTAACAGACACCTATTTCACAGAGGTTAAGTAGCAGGTCTAGTCACAAATGACTGCAAATATCTCCCAGCTACGGTTCCTCCCTGGCAAATTAAAGTTTCTGTAAAACAGGTTCCCTCTTAAAGAGGGGGGTATGTGACAGGATTGAATAAGGCCCTGCCCCATTTGTTATGCGGAAAGAGTTTAAAGCGAGGGTCTGTTCTATCCTCCCTTTTTTGTCTCTTGTCCGTGTGGTTGCGCAACCAAATTTTCTTGTGAGACCTAGGAACTGATCACTGCAATGGTTTTGCAATTCTCCGCCTCTCGCTATCTCTCTGCCTTCACTTGCTATTTCTTTCTTTTCTCCCCTCTTGCATGTCTGCAGTTATTAAAATTATATGTGATTCTCTATGTGGGAAATACCTAATCCGGTCAATAGAAGCACTCTGGATAGGGGGGTTGATATTAGTCCTTTCACAGAAGAAAGGGTTCTGAAAGAACTCTTAAAACTGAAGGTGGATTAAAGCAATGGGCCCTGATGGGATTCACCCCAGAATTTTAAAAGAACTAAGGGAAGAACTAGTAACACCACTGACTACCCTTTTTAATAAATCATGGGAGGACGGGGTGGTACCTGAGGACTGGAGGGGGGTGGATGTTTCCGTTCACAAAAGTGAGAGCAAGACAGAGGCAGGAAACTAAAGACCTGTCAGTTTGACCTCAGTGGTAGTGAAAATGATGGACTTACTTCTGAAGGAAAGAATTGTTGAGTACCTAGAGGCCAGTGGGGAACAGGACCCAAGGCAGCATGGATTCATAGTGGGAAGGTCATGTCAGACAAATCTAATTGATTTCTTTGACTGGGTGACCAAAGTAGTAGACCACGGAGGGGCTGTGGACATGGCCTACCTAGACTTTAGCAAGGTATTTGACATAGTCCCACACAGAAGATTAATAAACAAATTAGCCAGCCTGGGAGTGGGTCCTAGGGTGGTAGCCTGGGTAAAACACTGGTTGGACAACATGACACAGCAGGTAATAGTAAGTGGAGTCCACAGTGAAGAAAGGAGGGTTACTAGTGGAGTACCGCAGGGTTCAGTACCTTGGCCGGTCCTTTTTAATGTCTTTATAAGTGACATTGCAGAGAGACTGGAAGGGAAAGTATGTCTCTCTGCAGGTGACACAAAAATCTGCAACAGGGTTGATACACAAGGTGGGGTGGAAAGGATGAAAAGGGACTTGGCAAGGTTGGAGGAATGGTCAAATGTATGGCAGCTTAGATTCAGAGTAATGCACCTGGGAAACAAAAACCCAGGGGAAGAGTACACAATGGGGGGTGAGATACTGATAACAAAAATGGAAAGGGACCTGGGGGTAGTCATATCAGATGACCTAAAGGTGGGCAAGCAATGTGAGAGGGCAGCAAGGAGGGCTGGGGGGATACTGGGATGCATAGGGAGAGGTATCACCAGTAGAAAACAGGAAGTTATTATCCCTCTGTACAGACAGTTGGTGAGACCCCATCTGGAGTACTGCATGCAGTTCTGGAGACCCCATCTCTGCAAAGACATAGACAGGGTGGAGGCTGTCTAGAGGAGGGCAACCAAAATGATGCAGGGTCTGCATCAGAAGATATATGAAGAAAGACTAAAGGAACTAACGATGTATAACCTCGAGGAAAGGAGGGAGAGGGGAGGACATGATAGAAATGTTCAAATACCTCAAAGGAATTAACAAAATCCAAGAGGGTAGCATCTTTCAGAAAAAGAAATGTGCAAAAACAAGGGGGCACAATTTGAAGATAGAGGGGGATGGCTCAGAGGTAATGTGAGATAGTATTTCTTCACAGAGAGGGTTGTGGATACATGGAACAGCCTTCCTGAGGAGGTCGTGGAGTCAAAAACAGTGGAGGAATTCAAGAATGCATGGGACAGACATAAGGCAATTCTAGTGGGGGTTAGGAGGAAGTAGGCTGTTGGTTAACTAGGATCTGCATCTTATCCGTTAGGTAGGGAAATGGGCAGACTAGGTGGGCCAAGCGGTCCTTATCTGCCGTCAAATTCTGTGTTTCTGTGAAAATGTATGTGGTACTGGGATCCCTTTGTTTAAAACTGTATATAGTTACACTGTTGAAATGATTGCAAAAAGTTATTTGAAATGCAAGGGGTTAACCTGAGATGCAGTTTTTAAGCCCTTTGCAGAGTTGTAAACAAGAGGTCAGTCATGAGACACCATGTATTGTTTTGTTGCACCTGCAAGGAATGAAACTTACAAGAACATTCTGTAATCTTACAAGAACATTCTGTGAGAAGCTGGCTCTCTTAACGAGTTCCCAGACAAAGACTTATAAAAAGAGCAGCAGTGCTTTTGTTAGAGAGACAAGAAGAGTGAGAGACTGAGAGACTGAAACTTGGAAGTAAGAGACACCCTCAGAAGAAGGACTTAGTTTTGTCTGTTTGTACTGCCTTAGTAAATAGTTATACTGACTAATTTTAATTTTTTATTTTGCTGTTATTGAGAAAAATAAAATGCTTTTTTTTACCAATTATTTTACCAGGTGAGACACACTAAGCTGAAAGCTTGTTTGCAGGTGCAACCTGGGAGCACAAGGAAGTTAAGTGACTTGCTCAGGGTCACACAGTATGCACCTAGGGGACCGTGGGATTCAAACCCAGGTCTCCAGATTTGCAGCTCAGAGCCTTAACCCACTGCGCCATACTGCCTCAATTTTTGCGAATCTTGAAACCGCTTCTAGTTTTCCTATGCTTCCTGACCTGTGCATCAATGACAGGGCCATATAGTGACTGCGAACAGGCTTGACCTTGATGGTTGTGGTTTAGAGGGGCGAGAGTCCCCTGCTCTACTACCAAAACGTAATTGTGCTTTTTGTGGGACCTCCTTCTGTGGATTGATTCCGATGGGACTAGCTGAGGCCATTTACTGTTTGGTGACTGGGCCCTGTATTCATGTTTCAAGTCTTCTTTGGGACTTTTAATGTGATACTGAATCTGGGGACTGCTCCTTGAAATCTGGACTCCCTTACTGTTATTATGAAGAACTATTGTGGGGTTGGGTTGGGGTGTGTATGTGCATTTCTTAACTTTAAGTTGTATTTTAGTGAGTTTTGATTTTGGATTTTAACCTTATATTAGAGTACTTTATCAGTTAGTGATTATTATAAGGTGGGTGGCTTGATTAGAAGCTTTGTCAGGTCTAATTTTAGCTAATTTGATTTTTATAATAGAAGAGGTATTGTAGACCTAGAATGTGTTGGCCAGCACTTCCCCTTAGAAGGCACTATTCCCCATCCCAGCTTCGAGACCTTCATCCCTTCGACTGCCCTCTTTTATCACCTGATGTCTATGGATGCTGTAGGGCACTGGGCATTGTCCAAAGAAGGAGGTTACAGAGGTCTCTGGGTCTGGTTTTGGGAAATGATGAAGAAGATGGACAGATTGGTGTGGTGAGCTTTAGGAGGCACCCTAGGATGAAATGGGTTCATGATAGGGGTCCTCTTTGCCTTGTTCCCATACCCAAGGGTCCCAAATGACCATCCTCTTCTACCCATCCTTCCCAGGCAGTGCTATGCAATGCCAGGACCATTAGAAACAAGACATCTATTATAGCTGATATGGTCTCTACAGTTGACATGGCTTACATCACCAAGACCTGGCTGGATGAAAATTCTGGTCCAGTTTTGGAGTTGGAGGTTCCTGTTGAGTTCTTGGTGATTCACTGCCTGAGAAAAGATTGTAGGTGTGGGGCTGTGGCCATTTGTTTTAAGTCACACCTGAACTTCGCGGCCCTCCCAGTGGGAATAGCAAGGTCTTTTGAGTGCATGGTCATCCAAGGGGGTGCAGGTGCAGGGGGCAGGATCCTTCTCGTTTATCACTCTCAGGGGCATGAGAAGGAATTCCTGCAAGAAGTCATGAAATTCATGGTCGGATTAGTCTTGGAGTCACCCAGATGGATAATTCTGGGTGACTTAAGTGCTTGGGTGAATAATGAACTCTCGCTTTTTGGTCAAGACTTCCTCCAGTTAATACAATCACTGGACCTGACACAGGTGGTTACCTCTGCAACCCACTTGCACGATCACTCCTTGGACCTTGTTTTCTCACTGGAATTGGAAGTCCCTGACCTTGTAGTGGAAGCAGTCATTTTGTTGGACCACTGTACCATGAAGTTCTCATTTGAGGGCCCCCCCCGATAGACCCTCCCCTACAGAGATGGTTCATCACCGCCCTTTGAGGGGTTTGACCCCAGAGGGTCTTCTGGCAGCGATGGATCTATTGGGTGTGATGAGAGCTTGAGATTTGAAGCTGTGGGAATTGTTGTTGGCATATAATAAAGCCGTTACCAGCACCCTCAACTCCATCGCACCAGCCCATATTCATCCTCTCACTTCATGCCCGAGATTCCCATTGGTTTGATGGGAGTCATAGGGAATTAAAGATGAGGGCCCGAAGGTTGGAGCAGTGCTGGTAGGGATCCTGGTTTGTTGAGGACAAGCTTGTTTTGATGTCTCGTTATAGAGACTATCAAACAACAATCTCCCATAAGAAGGCAGAGTTCCTGTCCAGGGAGATTGCTGCAGTAGTTAACAGACCAGTTCAGCTCTTTTGGACTGTCAACAGGCTATTAATCGAGCCTGCCTTCAACCGGTAAGAACCTTTTCACAGTCCAAATGTGGTGAGCTTGCTCTGTTCTTTACTGCTAAGATCTCCTCTGTTAGATTTGGGATACTATCAGCATCCTCCAATGGGACTTGCAGTGGTGAGTCTGTGAGTGTCATGTGTCAGTTTGGCTTGACTTTAACCCAGTGACAGTCGAGGATGTTGTTAGGGTCATCCTTGAGCTGAGACCCACCTGCTATAGTTTGGACCTGGGCCCAAGGCGCCTTCTTGTAGGGTGCATCAAATCCATCGATCCGGTCTTCTCCAGGATAGTCCAGTGTTCATTAGCAAGGGGTTCTTCCCTGAGCCTCTTAAAGAGGCGATAGTGAGGCCTGTCTTGAAGAAATCTTTGCTGAACCTGGACTGCCTGACGAACTACAGACCTGTCTTTAACCTACCCTTTTTAGGGAAGGTTGAGAAGGTGTCGGCTGTACAGCTGGAGGCCCGTCTGTTTGAGCACATTTATGACCCTTTCCAGTCAGGCTTCAGGAAAAGGCACAGTACTGAGCCTGCCCTTGTTTGGGTGCTTAATGATCTCCTGGTGGCGAGGAGTAGAGGAGAGTGGTCTATTCTCATTCTCCTTGATCTCTCAGCTGCTTTTGACACTATGGACCATGGGGTGTTTTTGGATCGCCTGCAGGTTTTGTGTGGACCATCTAGTGTGGTCCTCAATTGATACCATTCTTTCCTCACCAGAAAGACACAGAGCATGGTTTTGGGGGCTTTCTCCTCCCAACCACTGCCCCTGTTGTGTGGGGTCCTACAGGGTTTCATTTTTGTCCGCCATGTTGTTCACAGTGTATATGTTACCTCTAGGGCACATTATAAGACAGTACAGACTGGATTTTCATTGCTACGCTGATGATACTCAGCAGTACCTGTCTTTTGCACCTGAACAACAGCATGTGGTCTCAGTTTTCAGTCAGTGCCTTGCTGAGATCCAAGACTGGATGAGTGCCAACTGGTTGAGGTTAAATCCAGATAAAACAGAAGTTTTGTTGATTGAGCCTGGTCGCCCGAGGGTTGGTGTACAAGCTGATCAAGTCTCCAGGCTTAGGTTTGCAGACTCCCATCTTCTCATCTCATCAATGATAACAAATCTTGGTGTTGTTCTGGACAGTGGCCTGATACTTGAATCTCCAGTGTTGGCTGTGGTCCAAAGTGGATTTTACCATCTAAGAAGTATTACCAGAATTAAACCCTTGATTCTCTCGGGTGCCCTGCCATCATTAGTTCATGCCTTTGTGACATCATAGCTTGATTACTGCAATGCCCTTTACCTAGGGCTACTGGAGGTTGATCTTCACCACCTACAGCTGGTGCCAAATGCAACAGCCAGGCTGACTGACCTTCCCAGGTTGTGTTATATTATGCCTGTGCTGTGGGGTCTGCACTGGCTCCCTATTAGGTGGCAGATCACCTTTTGAGGTCAGTTTGCTGACCTACAAAGCCCTACATGGTCTGTGGCCCAGTTGCCTGCAAGGAATAATTTCTCAAGGAAAACTAGGTTGCACGTGATAAATGCTATGTTAGTACTCGTGCTTGATTATGCTGATGTAGTCTGTGGGAGGGGGGTCAAATAAGATGGACTTGAAAAAATTAGATCATATATATAACAAAATGGCTAGATGTATCACAGGGTGAATAGACTTACACATCATTGTGAGTTGTATAGAGAAGTAGGGTGGAATCATTTGTATATTGGGGGGGAAATCAACATATAACTAAGATTATGTATAGGTTTATAGAGAATAAATTGCCTGAATATATGCTAAGGGCTTGAGATCAGCCCAGTATATATAGTTTGAAGTGCCAAAGTATAGGACAAAACATGGGTCTGTAACATTTTCCTGTGTGGGTCCAAAAACCTGGAATAATCTACCTGTTAATCTAAGATCCCATGGTGTCAAAGTGAGTTGGTCTATGATCAGGCAGTGGCATCATGAACAAAGTGGTCAATTACATGAATGTTGTACAGTATTGGAAAATGGATAGATTTTAATAGAAGGGTTTAGTGGCTTGTGGGATGTGATTCATTACATGGAAATGTATTTTATATGTGTTTTTGTATTTTTGTGATTTTGTAATTTTGTATGTATTGTTATAATTTTCTCCCTAGACTGTAACCAGGCAATGCACTTTAGAAGGTATCCCTTGAAAATGAGTGTACTTGTGTACTCAATGGGATTATTTACCTTGTTCATTTATAAATGAATAACATCATTACAACTACTACTACCTCCTGCAAGACCTCCTACAGCCCTGTCACCCTTCTCTCCCTCTCTGGTCATCCAAGGAGGGCCTCCTAGTCATTTCCAAGGTTTGTTTGCAATCATCCAGTACTTGGGCTTTTTCAACCACTGCACCTACCTTGTGGAATTCACTGCTGCAGTTAGTTAGAGAGACCCCCTCGGTGGATGACATCAACAGAGATCTGAAGACCTTATTTAGCAAAGAGTTTCACTTCTTTTAACTTATTATATTTAGTTTTTACTTTTTTACGTATATCTTATTGGAAAATGTTGTCATCTGTTTATATTCTTATAGTTTTTGTAAAGCGCCTACAATCACAATGAGATAGAGTGCTCTAACAAGTAAACTAAACTAAATATTCTATACCTTGATTCAGTGCTACATTCCAAACCCACCTCCTTATGCAGTCTAAATTATAGTACCATGCATCTGAACATTCTGGAAACACAAGCACTGTAGGCAACCCAGTGTCAGTCTTTTTTTTTTATGATTACTACAGCTACAGTTTCTATAACTTTGGAGAAATAGATCATGCAAGGTTGCTGACAGGGAGGACTAGTCTGTGAGTTCTGGTTGTGACATCATCGATGACTCTTCACTGAATCTGGCTTTTTTGAACAGGGAGTGAAATCAGGGTTACAAAATAGCTTATAACTTTAAAACGAAGTAATATAGAAACCTAATTTTTGGTATGAGATTTTTTGGGGTAAGCTGATTCTAATTCTGCAGTGTAGTACTTTTCACCAAACTCCCTCTTTAAACCCCAGCCCCTAACTATGGAAACACAGAATTGTAGAATTTGACAGCAGGTAAGGACTACTAGCGCACCCAGTCTGCCTATTTTTCCCTACCTACAGCATCACTACATACCCTACTTGATCAATGTCTCTTTCTCCCTCTCCCCTTCCTTTCTACTAAGATTCCTATGCATTCTTGAACCCCAGCACTATTTTCACTCCCACCACCTCCGTAGGAAGGCTGTTCAAGGAATCTGTGATGAAGTACTTCATCCCCCCCCCCACAGCTTCATAGCATGTCCTCATGTTCTTGAGCTCAATTTTCTCTGAAAAATACTTCCCTCCAGTACCTTATTTACCCATTTGAGGTATGTAATGGTCTTTATCATACTCCCTCTTTCCCTCTTCTTTTCCAGGGTGTACATATTGAGGTATTTTAGTTTATCCTTGTATGGCTTTTGGTGCCAATCTTGCACCATTTTAGCTGCCTTTCTCTGGACCGCCTCTACTCTGCATATGTCCTTCCAGAGATGTGGTTTCCAGAACTAGACGCAGTACTCTAGGTGGGGTCATACCAGCAATCTATACAGTGGCAGCACCGCCTCCCTCTTTCTACTGGTGATACTCCTCCCTCTGCACCCTAGCATCCCACTAGCCCTCCCAACTACCTTGTCACATTACCTGGCTACCATTAGGTCATCCAGTATGATTACCCCCAGCTCTTACTTCAAGGGAGGCTCTTGCAGCAGGCCACACCAGTAGGACTATGCTGTCAGGCACTAGGACCACACGGAAAACTTCTAGTTAGCAGGCTAGCAGTCTACCAAAGGGGACTGCCCCCCCCGGACATCAGTCATCTGATGTCAGTACAGGCTATATATGGGGTGATCCCCCACACCTACCTCTTCCTGCCATCGACCCACGCACGTCGGACCTAATGAACATCGCAGCTACAGTCGACCGCTATTTTGCCGGCCAAGCAGCACCCGTGGCAGCCTGATACCATCTGCTCCTCTCTGGGGTCACCCTTGCTGCTCTCCAGGGGATCTCCTTCCCCTCAGCAGTTGACATCTCCTGTGGACCCAGTGCCAGCGCATCGTATGCCAGGGTGCCCTAGACTGTCGACTGCTATGCTGTCGCTTGTGAACCAAGCACCAGCTCTGCTGCCAGTCGGCTCAACACCAGTGTTGCCATTGCCTCAGCCTTCACCACAACCGATGCCAGCCAGGCCATAACCAGATCACACTCCAGTGCAGCCCACGCCTATGCCAAGTTACCCCTCACCAGCCCCGCAGCCGTCCCTCCCTAACCCAATGCCAGGCTTGCCCTGTTTTCCTGTTCACAACATTGCTTCACAGGTAGACTACAGTGCCCTTTTCTCAGTTGGGTGGGCATTTATACAGAAGCAGGTGCCCGCCCCTCAGGGGCCACCTCTGTCCTCTCACCACCCTCCTCCCCGCAATGCACAACCCAGGGACACAGGCAGAGCCTGGCCATCTGATCCCCATATGTTGGGATCATCTGGTGCCAGGCCTGTCACCGGTGCTGGTGCCAGGAGAGTTGAATGCTGGCCCCTGTCACCTATCCCAGATCTTGAGTCCTCGGAGGGTGACTCCGAATTTTCCAGGACCTCTTTTTCTCCAGGGGAGTCTTCCACTGGTGAGGACTCGCCCAAAGAGGTGCCCAAGTTCAAACATGATGATCCCTCCTTCATGGATGTGATAATTCACATACAATCGATTATTTAATTTCATTTATTTATTAAACGGGTGAGTACACTGTAATAAAATTTCTTTTACAGGTATGACCCATGGTTTAAGACAAAAATCATATTTCAGTATGCAAAATAATTTGAAATAGTACATCAACTTATCTAGGAACTATATAATTCCACGTCAAATACATCCCAAGCAAACATATCACATCTCAGGTTATACACCACACTATTGTTCATACTCACATTAAAACCATTCACATTTAAACATGGAATTATGAGATGGCAGATGGAGGAGCAAGACCCTGAAAGATGCCGTCTGGCTATCTTCCTGCAGCAAAAGGATGCCTGCCTATAGTGGCGCCACTCATGATGGAGTCGTACGATGATGTTACCAGGGCAGTCTGGAGCCACCCTTCATGATCTCTGCCCTTCATGAAAAGGCTGACTGGCTTTATCATGTTCCGGCAGGCAAGCCCTTTCTGGGCAGCCAGCCCTCAGTGGTCTTCATTTTTATTAATTTGACCCACAACCGCTTAAACAAGACCAAAGACTTAAGTGCCATCCCCCCCGATCGGGAATCCCAGCAGCTGGACCACATTGGCAAGCAAGTTTTCGTTTCAACCACCGCAACCATTAAGGCTATCCTCTACCAGACCCATATCGTCCAGTACCAAAATGCCAAATGGGATCAAGCAAAGGAACAGGTCCAGTCCTTGCCCGAGGACTCTGTTAATACCCTGTTTGCCCAACTCATGAAGTCGGGCTCAGATGTGGGCACCAACATACTTTGAGCATCCTATGATGTTGTCAATGTTCTGGGTGTTCGGTGGTTGCTGGCATTTGCCTGTGGTGTCACTCATGGCTCCAGGTCTCAGGGTTCGCCCAGGATGTTCAGGCCAGTATATTAGATGCTCCTTTCAGGGATTTGGTCCTTTCTGGTGGCGACGTCCAGGACCTCATATCAAAGTTACCGGAGTCCGGCAAAGCCTTAAGATTGGTTCATTCGCTCTAACATACGCAGCTGAGAGCGAACCAGTGTTAGCCCTTTCAACAGTCCTCTCACAAGCAAGCCAGTGGACAACCCCCCCAAGGGCAACCGATGTCAAAAGACTCCCAATGCCCCCACAGCAGTCACTCCTTCCCACTCCAGGGCTCCCACAGATCTCCTACCCACTCCCAATCCCACTTCCTGACTCCTTGGCTGGCCCCTCCCCTCTGACCAAGGGTCCAAGGGAGGTCATCAGGGGCCAGTTCACTCTCCATTACAATGAGTGGCAAGCAGTGACCACAGACAAGTAGGTTCTTCAGCTCATTGCTCAGGTCACACTTTGGAGCTGATGGAGTGGCCGCCCAAGACTCCTCCAGTCCACACCACCTACCCTCCAATGCATCTGCAACTGGTTTGGGAGGAGATCCAAGCACACCTATGAAAAAGAACCATAGAGCCTGTCCCTCAAAGTGAGTGCAGAAAAGGTTTCCATTCCCACTTTTTCCTCGTTCCCCAAGAAAACTGGGGATCTGCAGCCCATCCTGGACTTGAGCAATCTGAATCTGCACATAGAATACAAGAGTTTCAGGATGGTGACTCTCCAGGGATTACTGCCCCTGCTGCATGAAGGGGACTGGCTTTGCTTGCTGGACATACAGGATTCTTACCTGCATATCCAGGTTCTCCTCTGTTTTCTCCTCTTCCAGTTCTGGAGGCTTGCATCCAGTTTCATGCCATTCCCTTTGGCCTTTCCTTAACTCCCAAGGTGTTCACCAAATGCCTGGCAGTAGTGGCAGTAGCTTTGAGGAGGCAGGATTTTTATGTCTTCCCGTACCTGGATGACTGACTGCTTGCAGCCCCATCCAGGAAGTGCTTAATTCAGACCCTGGATTCCTCCTCTTGTCTCTTTCAGGAGTTAGGAATCACAGTTAGTCTTCTGAAATCCTGTCTCTCCCCTTGCCAGTGCCTCCAATACATAGGGGTGGTTTTGGACACCTGCCTGGGAAGGGCCTTTCTACTAGAGGGCAGGGCAACCCATCTGATGGAGCAGGCCTGTCTGGTCTCCATGAGCCATCAGGGACCACATTGAAAATGAGCTTTTGCTCAATTGAGTTTTATCCCTGTTCATGTTTTGTCATAAATAAAATATTTTACTAACTCATACAGCGGTGTTGATTGCCATGGTGCCCTTGGCCCAGCTGCACATGCGGATTCCACAATGGACCATATGAGTCCAATGGGATCAGCGCACGGATGACCTTGACTGTCTTTGACCCAGTCCGGAGGGCCATGGCCTGGTGGATGGACTTGGCCAGTCTGCTCCGGGGCAGGTTCCCTTTCAGATTTTGACCCCCCACAGGTGCTAAAGATGGATGCCTCCGGCATGGGTTGGGATACTCATTTGGACCACCATCGAACTCAGAGTACCTGGTCAGTGTTGGCGTAGGCTCTGCATATTAGTGTCCTGGAGATACGGGCAGTTCTGTATGCCCTGCAAGCCTTTCAATCTCATCTCCTCCTGGGTCCCTTATTAGTGCAGACTAGCAACATGTGTGTCATCTACTACAGCACACAGAGCCGCTCCAGTGGTGTATGGTGCCGATGGCAAAACTGTTGCAACTTCTAATGGAAAGCCATACACACACACTCATGCAGTCCAAAGTTCAAGGAATTCTGCAATACACAGGTAACTGGTAAATATTGCTCCTTTTATTTTCTTTCAGCAGAAACCAGTGCATACACACACACACACACACACACTACTCTTATGCAGTCCAAAGTTCAAGGAATTCTACAACACACAGGTAACTGGTAAATGTTGTTCCTTTTATTTTCTTTCAGCAGAAACCAGTGCATACCGAACAAGCAGGCTACTAATCCAACAGTGACCCCTAACATTGGGGGTCACTGCTGGATTGGTAGCCTGCCTGTTTGTTGTGCGTTGGTTTCTGCTGAAGGAAAATAAAAGGAACAACATTTACCAGTTACCTGTGTGTTGCAGAATTCCTTGAACTTTGGACTGCATAAGAGTATATGTGTGTGTGTGTGTGTGTATGGCTTTCCATTAGATATGTGTTATCTGTGTTGTCAACAAGCAAGGGGGGGGGGACTCATTCTTACCCCTTGTGTCGGGAGGCAATAAGAGTCTGGTATTGGGCCATTGAGCACAATCTGGAGCTCTCTGCTGTTCATATTCCAGGTGTCCAAAACACCTTGGCAGACAGTCTCAGCCATTCCAGGATTCAGGCTCATGAGTGGGAGCTGCTAACCTCTGTGGTTGAAGACCTCTTCGACAGGTGAGGCTGCCCAGAGCTGGACCTCTTTGTATACCGACTCAACACAAAACCGCTGCTTTTTTCCTCACTCGATCCTGGGCCTGGAGTTTTCTGGTGAGATGCATTGTCCCTCTCTTGGAAGGGGAGGTTTCTGTACACCTTTCCTCCCTTCCAACTCTGGCAGAGTGTTCTGTTCAAGCTTCAGCTGGAGGGAGAGGAGATGATCCTCATAGCTCCCTTCTGGCCATGCCAGATTTGGTTTCCGCTGCTGTAAAAGTTAGCTGCAGAACCTTCATTGCCTCTTCCTCTGTGCAAAGGCTTGCTGTCCCAGGATCAGGGCACCCTGATCCATCTGGACCAGAAGTCCCTGCATCTACGTGCGTAGCTCCTATGGAGCTAGTTGTCTCCCACTTTGGGGTTTCTCCTAGGGTCGCTGATGTCCTGGTGGCCTCCAGGAAGCCCTCCTCCATGGCCACTTGTGCTATGAAATGGAAATGCGTTTCCATTTGGGCCACAACTCACAGTTTGGATTCATTCATCTGCCCAGTTAACCAGGTGTTGGAGCGCCTCCTTTCTCTTTCAGATTTCAGTTTGGGGTACTCATCTCTTAAGATGCATGTCTCCGCCATCTCTGCATACCATGCACCCATTGAGGGCAAGGCTGTTGCCTAGCTTGAGATGTCCCGCATGTTTCTGCAGGATATTCTGCATCTGAAACCTCCCATTCGGGACCTGGTCCCTCCATGGGACCTCAACGTTGTGTTGGAGAAACCCACTTTAACTCACTTTGAACTGATTGCGAGTTGTGAGCTGCACTTTCTGTCATGGAAAGCACTCTTTTTGGTTGCTGTTACTTCTGCTTGAAGGATTTCTAAGCTCCAGGCTCTGATGTGTAAAGAGCTTTATTTGTTTTTTCACATGAACAGGGTGTCTTTGCGTACTAATCCCAAGTTTTTACCTATGGTGGTGTCTGAGTTCACTTTGAATCAGTCCATCCACCTTCCAGTTTATTTTCCTTAGTATTCTAATCAGGGAGAGGCTTTGCTTCATGCTTTGAATGTTCACAGGATGTTGCAGTTTTACACAAACCACACCAATTCCTTGAGGAAAGCTGACCAGTTGTTTGTTTCATTCACCCCCAGGAGTGAAGACGCTCCTGTTTCCAGTGTTTGTCTAAGTGGTTAGCTAATTGCAATTTTTATTGCAAGTACAACAAGCCCCTTCCGGGGGTGGTCAGGGTCCATTCCACCAGGGATATAGCCACCTCTGCAGCTTGCTTCAGAAATGTGTTTGCTGCTGACATCTGTGCAGCTGCCACCTGGAGCTCTGTCCATACTTTCACCAAGCATTACAGTTTGGACATTGCCTCTAGGCGTAGAGTCAGGTTCGGCCTAGCAGTCCTTCATTGCCTTCTGTCATGAATTTCTGACTGCTGTTTGGTCCCTCTCCCAGTGTTTTCATCCTGGTGATATTGGTAGTGCTTGGGACTCAGTCCTACCAGTGTCACCTGCTGCAAGAGCCATCCTCAAAGTGAGATAGTGCAGTTACTTAAGAACTTACCATAGCAGTAGATCTTCAAGAGAAGCTCTTGCAGCAGGCCCTGGTTTCCCTCCTTCCTTCCCCCTGCTTCTCTTTCTCTGTCGCATAGGCTTCTTCTTTCTGTTGGCTCTCAAGATCACCTCCATGGTTCTGCTTCAGCTGGCCGTGCAGAGTCTCAGGTGGGAGAGCTGAGGTAGTTGTGGGAGACCACCCCTTATGTAGCCTGTACTGATGTCAGATGACTGAAGTCCGGGGGGGCAGTCCCCTGTGGTAGACTGCTAGCTAGAAATTTTCCATGTGACCCTAGTGCCTGACTACATAGTACTACCAGTGTGGCCTGCTGTAAGAGCTTCTCTTGAAGATCTACTGTTACGGTAAGTTCGTACCTAACTGTACTGTCTCTTTCTTGCTTGGTGGTCATCAGTACCACTCAACCCATTTTGTACTCCTCCCCAGAGTTTCTGTCCCTGAAGTGCAGCATTATTTTGCACTTTTTCTCATTGAAACCCAGCTGCCATACCCTTGACCACTCCTCGAGTTTTCTCAGGTCTCTGGCCATCCTTTCCACCCCACCTCCAACCGAGTGTCCACCTCATTGTAGATTTTGGTACCATCAGCAGAGGCAGACCTTAGGATTGGCCCCAGCACTGATACCTGAGGCACCCTGCTGGTCACCCTCCCTTCCTTGGAGAGCGCCAATTTCTTACCCAGTTTTTACCACTTTTGGACCCACTCCTAAGCTACACAGCTTGCTTACTAGTCTCCTTTCTGGAACAGTGTTGAAAGATATACCAAAATCTAGGTAGGCCACATCCACCCAAATATAAATCCTTTGTCACCCAGTCAAAGAAATCTTATCAGATTCGTTTAAAATGACATCCCCCCCCCCATGAAACCATGCTGCCTCGGTTCTTATAGCCCATTGAATTTGAGATATTCCACAATCCGTACCTTCAGTAGTGATTCCATTTACTTTTCCGCTACCAAAGTCAGGCTGACTGCCCTATAATTGCCAGCCTCTTCCCTGCTACCGCTTTTGTGAAGTGGGACTATATCTGCCCTCTTTCTGTCCTCTGGAACCACTGCCATTTCCAGTGAACTTTTAAGTATGACTTTCACAGGGGCAGCTAGTAGCTCCCTAAGCTCCCCCAGTATCCTTTGATGTACTCCATCTGGCCTCATTGCTTTATCCTCTTTCAGATTAGCGAGTCCCTTCAGGACTATCTCCTCCAAAAAAGGATTAGTGTACACCCCTCCCCAAAACTCCTGTTACTTTATGTAGCTCCTCCTCTTCTCCTTCCTCTGTGAACACTGAGCAAAAGTATTTATTCAGGATGTCTGACTTTTCCTGGTCCCCCTCTACACAGTCCCTCCCTTCCGCTTTTACCCTTACAATCCCTCCCCTCGTCTTCCACTTTTAACTTACATACCTAAATAATGTCTTCTCCTGTTGTTAAATCCTGAGCTATTTTCTGCTCGGTTTGCGCCTTTGCGCTCCTTACTGCTTTTCTTGATTCCCTTTGTCTCCCCAATATACCCCTATCCTCCTCTCTCTGTGTCTCCTTGTACCTCCTGAATGCTACCTTTTAACCTTTACATTTTCTGTCACCTCTATCTAGAACCATAGCAGTCTCTTTTTCTTCTTGCTTTTGCTCACTTTCTTGATGCAGATCTTTATCACTTTCACTATGCCCTCTTTTAGTTTTGTCCACTGTTCCTCCATCCCACACAGGTCATTTTCCCCTGCCAGATCATCCCTGAGGCATTCGCCCGTCTTTATAAAATCTGCCTTCCTGAAGTCCAGGACCCTCACCTATGTGTGGCTCAGCTCCGCAGCCGTCCTTATATTGAACCACACTGTATGGTCATCACTGGTCCCAAGGTGGCCTCTCACCTTGACATCTGCAGCATTGTCTGTTAGTGAGTACCAGGTCCAGTATTGCCCCATCACAATTGAGTTCCCTGGCTAGCTGCCTGAGGAACATACCTTGCAGGATTCCATGATATCCCCACTTTTACCTTAAGCCACCACTGGGAGGCTCCAGTCTGCATACAGCTGTTTGGAGCGAGTACGGACATAATACCCCCAGACAAATTGTCGCGGTTGAAATTAAGCAGCCATTTTGTCACACGGTCAAGAAACTGGCGGACAGAAAGTCATCGGGCAGCTGGTAGATGGTCAAATTGTCAAAGTTAAAAAACGTCGCCCACTACAGCAGGTTTGTACCAATTTAAATTAAGCAGTACATATTTGCCCCCTTTCAGTGCTGCTGCCATACTTGATCATATTCCACTTCTCCATTGAAGTTTCCTCTAAAACCAGCAATGCACTCTCTTGCTGACATGAACTTCTGCTCTCCCACAACATTCCACGACTGTGGAGTTTATTTGTTTTAGATTGCAATGCTCATTGTCAGCAAAAATCATTGGAAACAGTCAATGAATGTGCTTATTCAGACACTACCAACTACTACCTGCAGATCTGTACCTATAATTAAGCAGTACATATTTGAAAATTGACACATGCCTTATTGTGTATTTTTGTGCAGTACATAACAGCATAGAGCGTTCTGTGTGTGGACAAACACAATATGGTATGTCTCGATGTTAAAATATGTACTGTGTAATTTGATTTGTTTGTAATCTGCTGCAATATTTTATTTTATTTTTATTTTTCTTTTATCACTTTGTTAATCGGGTAAGCACACTGGGCCGAGGCCCGTTTTCAGGAACGACCCGGAGCCACTACATCTGTGGCTTAGGTGAAATTACATTGAATACATACAGTGATTTACAAATAAAACACACACTACTGACAACATACGATGTAATACAACCTTAAAAACATTTACAAATAGCTTGTTGCTGCAAGTAGTATTTTATCACTTTTTTAAAGAGCTACATACACCTCAAAGAAAACGTTAAAAAAAATAAGAATTAGATACAATTCTGCTTGCATTCCATTTATATTTTATATATTTCTCCTTCCTATAATTTATTACCGAAGAAATGTGTACAAATATATGACTGTTATCAAGCCTATTCTGTATAATTTTATTCCGTTCTCTATCTGGATTTTATAAGTTTTATATGAGCTTGTATTTATTGTTTTTATGTGTTGTTTTAACCTACTGTTAGGCACCTTGGTTTGTTGAAAGGTGCTTTACAAATAAAGAATTATTATTATTATTATTATTGTTATTCTGAGTTACCTGTTTCTATAGCTTACTGCCTACTTCATGTCATAAATCCTCTGTTGTGACGTCACAGTCTGTTGCCATGGGAGTAACTGTGATGTCACAACCAGTGCTGTATGACTTCGGGTAGGGAGAAAGCAGCAAGAATAGATGAATTCTTCAGGAGCGAAGATCCTGTTTTCATGCAGATGACCTTACTACTAAATAATGGGGATGAGGAACACAGAACTAATGGAAAATACATACTGGACAGTGCCTAAATATTGTGTTTTGTTAAAGTTCTCCTGCACGTGTCACCAGCTCTTTAAAGTTAGCATCCATGCAATACTGAGGCAAAATGTTCCACAGCTTGGGACCCAATACTGAGAATGCATGCTTCTCCCACACAGAGGAAGGGGGTGAAGAGGGAGATCAGGTGCCTACATCATGCCAAGTCCCAGAGGGATGGGATGTGGATGCTGGGGATAGCAGGGGCAGTAGGATGGAAGGGGAAACTGGATGTCATTGTCCATACGGGTATGGATGACTGGTACGGGATGGGTCTGGGATAGTGCAGCAGGAGTTTAGAGAGGTGCTGAGAGATCTTAGATAGGCCTTAATGTTCTCATCAATATTTTACGTTGCCTAAAATACTTGTCATCTGCTTTGGTGGGGTGGGTCAGATCGTGGGCTGGTGGGTGGGTAAAACAAGCATCGGCAGTAGTACACAGCACACAGTGAGCCCTGATTATTTTAGTCATTTATTTTTTTGGCATAAAATACTTTGTAATCTGCTTTGGTGATGTTTGATACACACCATTTTGTCCTGTTACTTTCTGCCCTGATGACATTTTGACCACGGCAATTGAGCTGCAACTTTTTGAGCAGCACCATTATGTCTGTATGCTGACTGAAGTCCCCCACCAACAGCACCTCCCCCTTTTCTACCATCTTGCAAGTGGCTTCCACCAGTATCTCATCTAACTCCTCCCCATGTGATGGAGGTCTGTAGATCATGCCAGTGTGAATAGTGGCTGTTTCCCATCTCCTGTGTGACCCACAGTACCTCTGCCCCACCCCCTGTATTCCCTGTATCTCTGTCACTTTTATGCTGTCCCTCACATAAAGCACCACAGCCTCTTCTTTTCCTTCCCATCGTGTCCTTCCTGAACAGAGTATAGCCTGGTGTGGCCATGTCCCAGTCATGGTTTTCAGCGCATCATGAGTGGTAATGGCCACAATATCCATAATGGCCTCTGGTTCCAGAATCTTATTTCCTAGACTTGTAGCATTCACACACATGGCCTTTCAGACTTTATCTGCACTCTGCTTGTTACTCCTTTTTCCTTTTTGACCTCCCTCCTTCTCTGCTGTTTCCTTAATGCTCCTGTTACCCTCCCCTTCATTTCTATCACCCCACTTCCTTTACTGATTTACACATGGGGGGGGTCCTGTCCCTTTGGGTGCTTCCTCTCTGCTTTAGTCAAGGGGCAGTTTCTGCTTCCTTGATTCCTTCTGTCACACACCCTTGACTGGTTTAAATGTTCATCAAAGTAACATTTAAACTGTCTGTCGAGGATCGCAGTTCTCCTCCTGGACGAATCCATCCTCTCTGCACCATTCCTTCAACCATGAGTTGAAGCTCCTAGTGTGGCGATCCTTCTCCCCCCTCCCCACTGTTGTAGCCAGGCAGCACCTTAGCTGAAGCCCCCTGTCTAAGACCTCTCCCTACCTCCCTAAACTCCCCCTGCACTATCCCAACCCCACCCCTAGCCAGGTCATTGGTATCCACATGGACAATGACATACAGCTCCCTTTCCATCCTACTGCCCCTGCTATCTCCAGCATCCACATTCCATCCTTCTGGGACTTGGCATGATGTAGGTGCCTGACCTCCATAGACATAGAAACATAGAATTTGACGGCACATAAGGACCGCTTGGCCCACCCAGTCTGCCCATTTCCCTACCTACTGGATAAGCTGCAGATCCTAGTTAACCAGCAGCCTACTTCTTCCTACCCCCACCCCCTAGAATGGCCTTATGACTGTCCCATGCATGCTTGAATTCCACCACTGATTTTGACTCCACAACCTCCTCCGGAAGGCCGCTCCATGCATCCACAACCCTCTCTGTGAAAAAATACTTCCTAAATTACCTCTGAGCCACCCCCATCTTGAAATTGTGCTCTTGTTCTTGCACACCTCTTTTTGAAAGATGCTACCCTCTTGGACTTTGTTGATTCCCTTGAGGTACTTGAACGTTTCTATCATGTCCCCTCTCCATCCTTTCCTCAAGGCTATACATATTAAGCTCCTTTCGTCTCTCTTCATATGTCTTCCGTGCAGACCCTGCACCATTTTAGTTGCCCTCCTCTGGACAGCTTTCATTCTGTCTATGTCTTTGCGGAGATTGGGTCTCCAGTACTGCACACAGTACTCCAGATGGAGTCTCACCTGCTGTCTGTACAGAGGGATAATAACTTCCTGTTTTCTACTGATGATGCCTCTCCCTATGCATCCCAGTATCCCCCCAGCCCTCCTTGCTGCCCTCTCACATTGCTTGCCCACCTTTAGGTTATCTGATATGACTACCCCCAGGTCCCTTTCCATTTTTGTTGTTGTTAGTATCTCACCCCCCATTGTGTACTCTTCCCCTCGGTTTTTGTTTCCCAGGTGCATTACCTTGCACTTCTTAGCATTGAATCTAAGCTGCCATACATTTAACCATTCCTCTAACCTTGCCAAGTCCCTTCTCATCCTTTCCACCCCACCTGTGCATCAACTCTGTTGCAGATCTTTGTGTCATCTGCAAAGAGACATACTTTTCCTTCCAGTCCCTCTGCAATGTCGCTATAAAGACATTGAAGAGGACCGTCCTAATACTGAACCTCATGTGTACCCACTAGTAACCTCCTTTCTTCTGAGTGGACTCCATTTACTATGACTCTCTGTGTCCTATTCTCCAGCCAATTCTTTACCCAGACTGTCATCTTGGGACCCACTCCCAGGCTGGCTAACTTGTATATTAATCTTTGTGGGACTGTGTCAAATGCCTTGCTAAAGTCTAGGTTGGCCATGTCCACAGCCCTCTCTGATCTACTACTTTGGTCACCCAGTCAAAGAAATCTATCAGATTTGTCTGGCATGACCTTCCCGCTGTCAATCCATGCTGCCTAGGGTCCTGTGCCCTCTGGCCTCTAGATACTGACAATTCTTTCCTTCAGAAGTGATTCCATCATTTTCCCTATCACTGAGGTTAAACTAACAGGTCTGTAGTTTCCTGCTTCTGCCTTGCTCCCACTTTTGTGAAGGGAATCACATCTGCCCTCCTCCAGTCCTCGGGTACCACCCCATCCTCCCATGATTTGTTAAAAGGGTAGTCAGTGGTGTCACTAGTTCTACCCTTAGTTCTTTAGAATTCTGGGATGAATCCCATCAGGCCTCATTGCTTTGTCCACCTTCAGTTTTAAGAGTTCTTTCAGAACCCTTTCTTCTGTAAATGGGCTGATATCAACTTCTGTATCCAGAGTGTTTCTACTGTTTGTTTTATGTACCTCCCCTCTTCATTTGTAAATACTGAGCAAAAATATTTGTGTAGTATCTCTGCCTTTCACAGTCTCCTCTGCCCACCCTCCCTCCCTTTATTAAGCTCTTACTATCCTCCCTTGGTCTTCCTTCGCTCCCTGATGTACCTATAAAAGGTTTTATCCCTTCTTAACTGAGTTGGCTATCTTTTCCTCGGTTTGGGCCTTTGCTGTTCTGACTGCCTTCCCAGCCTCTTTTTGCTTTAACTGATACAGTTCTCTGTCCTGCTCCTTCTGCGATTCCTTGTACTTCCTGAATACTTTCTTTTTCTCTTGAACCTTCACTGCCACTTCCTTTGAGAACCATAGTGGTTTCTCACATCGTTTTGTTTTGTTTATTTGCTTCACACAAAGGCTCGTTACCTCTGTAATGGCAGTTTGTATTATTCCCCATTGTTCTTCCACCCCTCCTTCCTACCCATTTGCTAGTGCATTCCTTAGGCACTCACCCATTTTGGCAAAGTCAGCCCTCCTAAAGTCCAGTACTTTTGCCTTTATATGGCTTGACTCTATTGCTGTGTTTATTGTGAACCATACTGTTCGATGGTCGCTAGTTCCCAGATGGCTACCCACTTCTACATCTGTGATCCTCTCTCCATCTCCATTTGAGAGAACCAGGTCTAAGATTGCCCTCTCGAGTGGGCTCCAATATTAGTTGTCTAAGGCATGCCCCCTGTAGGGCATCTAGATAACCCCACTCTTCAAAGTGGCTGCTGCAACTGCACTCCAGTTAACATCTGGCATATTCAGATCTCCCATCAGCAATATCTCCCCTTTTTCTGCCATTCTAAGTATACTTTCTATCATTTTTCCATTTCCTCCCCTGAGAAGGTTCTGTATCACAAGCCCTGTGCGGATTGTGGTGCCATTGCCTTGTCTCCAAATTTACCCACAGTGCTTCTTCTCTCCTGTTTACCCTTTGTTCTGTTGCTTTTATTCCTTCCTTATGTAAAGAGCTACTCCTCCTCCCTTTACCCTCCTGTCCCTCCTGTAGATAGTGTATCCTGGTATGTTTTACATCCCAGTCATGGTTTTGTGTGTACCATGTTTCTGTGACAGCCACGATATCCAGATGTTCCTCCTCCATCAAGGTCACTAATTCAGGAAGCTTGTTACCCAGACTGCGGGCATTGGTACTTATTGCTCTCCATTTTTTGGTGGCTTTACCTTCTGTTGCAGCATCCCCCACTGACCTTTCTACCTCGGTCTTTTTCTCATTTAGCACCCTGTTTTGTAGGGAGAGGCTGGGATTTTCCTGCTGCTTATCAGTACCTCCCCCCTTGACTAGTTTAAAAGCTTGCCAATGAAGCATTTAAACCGATTGCTCAAAAGACTTGTTCCCTTCCTGGACAGATGCAGACCATCCTGCCAGTATAGGCTGGTGTCCCTCCAGGTGGAACCCCAGTCCCCAATGAAGCCAAACCCCTGTGCTCCACACCATTTTTTCAACCATTCATTAAACTGCATGGTGCTACTACCTCGCCTCCCCCATGCCATTGACAGGCAGCACCTCTGAGAAGGATACTGTATGTGCTACTTGTCTTAGGCCCCTCCCCAACTCTACAGTGTCCTCCTGCACTGCTCTAATCTCATGATGAGCCAAGTCATTTGTCCCTAGGTGGACAGTTATGTCCAGCTCAGACTCCGTTGCAGCTGTTCTCGTGATCCTGAGGATGCGCTTCCTGTCCCTCCAAGCCATGGCACCAGGCAGGCACCTTACTTCAGTTTTCCCAGCTCCCAAGTTCTATCCCCCTGATAATTGAGTCCCCCACCAGGAGCTGCTTCTTCCTGTGGTGTCCTCTGCCTCCTTCCTGTGGGCCTCCCTTGTGACAGTTGGTCATCAGTCTTCTCATGGTGCATCCATATGGGAGCTATGCTCCCCAGAATGGTGTATGATGGTAGGAGGAACAATTGACTGGTGTGCCTCTGTTCCACCATCCTCACCCTCCCTGAGCCCACTGTAGTCCAACTGCTGTGCTTTCTTCGCAACCTCTGAGGTAGTGGTGGTGGCACTGGTGCTCCCTGGATGGGGGAGGTTCCCTTCCTATACTGTCCAGTGTGGCCTGGGGGAAGGTTTCCTTACTACTGTCCAGTGCGGCCTGAAGACGGGCAACTTCCTCCCTCAGGGCAGAGAGTTCTCTGCAAATAGGGCAGCATCTTAGCCTCCAGAAAGATTCCCGGAAGACTGCTGCCCCACAGCCATTACATTGCACTACTCCCCACATGTTTATCGACTTTTTTGTGTTTGTTTTTGTGTGTGTGTGTGTGTGCGCGTGTATGATTGGTTTGTTATGTAGAAATATATATATTATACAATGTGCATGCTTATATTGTCAGTGCAGTGTGCTAGAGAGGATATGACAGTGATATGCACCTTGCACTCTTGAGGAAATGATATCAGAACCTCAGTTATAAAGGAACTATTTCCAGGGGTGGGAAGGGGTTGGGCCTAAACTGTGCCCTCACAAAACAATCAGCTAAAAGCTCTCACCCACCGCTGCTATGAGTGCCTTCCTGTCAGCAAGATGCCCTACACATCAATTTGACAGAGAAAATACCCTGCTAATCAAACAGAGAAAAATCCAGACATCCAAGTCAGACACAGGTAAACCTCTCCAGCCCCAAAACAGCCTGGTGGTTTGTTAGCCACAAAGGAAAATCAAATGTGCAGTTATTTCAGCCCTTCTGAAGATGCTGACAAGATAAGCAGTTTTGAAAACCCCCTTCCTGAATTAAAAACTAAAATAATTAAACACAAAGCAATACCAATGTAAAAGTAAGGAAAACTTCTCTCAGATGTAAGTAGAGAGAGAGATTAGTTACAGATATCTAGTCCAATATAGTATATCCCACACAGCTTTCAGTTGTTCAAAGCACCCAGTACACAACTTGAAGAAGATGGACTTCTGTCTGAAACAGGATCACACCAGTAGTTTATAGTAATTGATCAATGCTGAAATGGTCAAGCTAGACAATTGGCTGTGATGCAGGTTTCCTGACTTGTGAAGACAATTTCCTCCACCTCAGGCTATGTCTGGCATCCAATTACAAACTGCAGCCTTTGCTATTTTAAATCACCCTACCACCACCAGCAAATATTGCAAAATATATTGATGCAGATTGTCACAGAATTCTAGTAATCAGTCCAGTTAGCCACAAAGGAACATCAAATATGCAGTTGTTTCAGCCCTTCTGAAGATGCTGACAAGATAAGCAGTTTTGAAAACCCCCTTCCTGAATTAAAAACTAAAATAATTAAACACAAAGCAATACCGATGTAAAAGTAAGGAAAACTTCTCTCAGATGTAAGCAAGAGAGAGAGATTAGTTACAGATATCTAGTCCAATATACTATATCCCACGCAGCTTCTCAGTTGTTTCAAAGCACACCCAGTACACACTTGGAAGAAGATGGACTTCTCCACCTGCTTCCTCTTCCCAAATCTATCCCCCTCACAATCGAGTCCCCGACCAGAAGTTGCTTTCTCCTCCTCGTCTGGGGTCCTCTACCACCCTCCTTGTAGTCTCCAGTACAGAGCACCCCGCATCCTCCCTGGCCACTACCTCGGGTGCCTCCTCCTTGCAGTCCCGCCCTGTGAGAATGACATAGGAATTTTGTGGTGATAATTGTTGAGGAATGGGCCACTGACCCAGCCCCACACCCTTCCAGAGCCCACCATAGTCCAACCAGTCCTCCTCTCTGGTATCCTCTGAGGTAACATTGGCTGACTTGGTGGCCCCTGGGTGGGAAGGAGGTCCCCTGAATCCTAGCCAACTCAGCCTGGAGTCTAGCAACCCCTTCCCTCAACCCAGAGAGGTACATGCAGATGAGGCAGCTCTGCATTCTCTAGAAGGTCAGTCTGAAAACTGTCACCCAACAGCCGCTGCTCTCCACTCCACCACTCCCACCATTCCCAATTCCTACTCTCCCTGTGTTACCTGGAAATAGTTATGTACCCTGACCCTTGATAGGGTGTTTTTAGTTTTTCCTACCCTAGATAGAGTGTTGCTCCCATTCCCTGTTTTGGACTACCTTTTAGCTTTACCCATCCCTTATTTACCCTTACCCTACACAAGGTGTTTCTGGTTTCTCCCCTTTTAATTGTTATGCCCCTTGTACACCTGCCCTAGATAGGGCACTGCTCCTGTTCCTTGTTTTGGTATACACTCTACCTTCCACCCATCCTGCAGTGAATGCAACAACAGAAGTGAATAGGCACTTTATCTTAGAGAGATCTGAAATGTAGCACTCCCAGGCTCCAAAATAAGGATACTTATTTTGGAGCCTGGGAGTGCTGCATTTTGGATCTAACTTATGTCCTGAGCTGGCCGCCCTCCTGCAGCACCCACCCCGATCAGTTGTTTGCAGTGGTTACTCTTGGATCAACCTTATCTTAGACAATTGGCAGAGTCCCCTGCTTTCTTGCTTCCTTCTGCTGACACCTGCTGATGCCTAGATGCCAGTCCTGTACCTCTTCCACTCCTGTGCTGTTCCACTCACGTGCTGGGACACGAACATGTGTGGGGACATATTAGGAGTGTCCACTTTTGTGCACCAGGTGGAACCTCCCCCAGGCAGGATCAGATGGTCCAGACAGTACTCAGGTGCTTGGGTTAAATGCCTACTTCATTCACATGATTTACTTCTAACTACTGATTTGTGTTTCTAAGCCTGTTGGAGGCTTATATTATTCTAACTCCTTTTTTTAGTGGCAGTTCTGAAAGTTGTTGAGTTGTCATAATGCAGAAAAGCTCACTTTCGTATCAGTTTTGAAACACCTTGAAATGCATAAATTAAACAATATGGGCAGGTTGATTGGCCTAGTGATTAGAGTGCATGGCTGTGAACCTGAAAACATTGGTTTAAATCCTACAACCTCCATTTACTCACTTGTTTGATTTTGAGCAAGTAACTTAACCTCATAATGGTGGGTGGAAGTAGAAGGCAGGAGTAAAATAGCAGACACAGTGTAGATGATCTTCAGACATCCCAGACACCCAGCCAGTGGTCAGTGATGACCGTGGAACAAGCAACACTTTACTTTCCCAGCTACAAATTGTACAAGAAGGAAGGAAGGAAGGAAGGAGTGGGGGAGTCTGAGAGCCAACCATGGGAGCTGCTACGCTAGATTTCTTTGTGATGATAGCAATCGAAAAACAGTGATCACTAGCATCACGAATGTATATCGCTGAAAAGCATTTTCGGCGATATCGTTCTCAATGAATGAACATCTGGTGCATTAAAGGTGTTTTCATTGGGCTGCACCCCCACAGCCCCCTCATGGGGAGTTTGACCCTCATGCCCCTTTACTAAGGATTCTCAACCCAGGGAGTGCAATACTAGGAAGGAGCGAAATTTATTAAAAATAAATAAACGCACAGTTGCAAGCAGCAGCAAAACTACTACTCCCAGCGAGTCCCGAACCCAATGCCTACTGCACCGTAGCCAGCCCCCCTCATCACCACACCACAGGGCTGGCTCGGTTGCAGCAGGCTCAGCTATCTTCCTGAACCCTCCCTCCTATCCCTCCCATACAGCTCCCCATCCCTTCCCTTCCGGTTGCTCTGTACGCTATTCCTTCGCAATAGCGCTATAAATGAGTCGCTGTTTCTACAGTCGCTCATTTATAAGCACTGTCATCACGGGCTACCCTATACTGTCACATGATCACACTATGTAGCCGCTGAAAGCTGTATTAATAAAAACAACAAATGGGCTTTTATGGAATTCATTAAAATAATGGATGATTACTTATTGTCAGTTAAAGCAGCAGTGCAAATAAAGTTGTCAAAAATGTGTCCATACCTTTTTTGTTATAAAACATTGCAGGCATCTTTTATTTGGTGGTAAAAAAAGTTCTACTTCAACCAAACATTTAGCATTTTATAATTTTGTTTTTTTTTTTTTTCTCAAGGAAAACAGATGTCAGACTCATTTAACACAGAAGTATCATTGTAGACGTGGCAAGGGTTGGGACTGAGAAAATAAAACCATGTGTAGCATAGGAAGTACCTAGAAAGTAGATTTGGCAGGTATTTTAATATTTGTCATTTACTGTAACTGAAACTGGCTGTTTTGAAAAAAAACATTTGTTGCATTGCTGCTTTAAGACTGAGTCAAAATTAATATTTGGAAATCATGATTTTTTGTAATTCTGATTTATAAACAATAGGGATTATACAAATCACCTGTACCAGAACTATTGGCTGTTACTGAAACAAATGAACAAGGCACTGTCTTACTAGAACATACCATAATGTACTTTGTTTGTTTTTAAATTTTAGGAAAAGACATAAAACCATTTAAGCGCTACATGATCTCCATTTATCCATTGTACAGTGATGGTCCTGGGGCGGCACAAACTACAAGGGCATACCTTCAACAAGATCGTAAGTAGATTTTTGCTTAAGAACATGCATTACCTAGGAAAACTTCTTTTACCAGTAGATTTATTAAGTCTTTAGTCTTGCCCCATATAGTGCCTAGCATCTGCTGAAGAAAAGTATACACCTTAAGCGATGTTTTACTGTTGATCACTTTTAAAAATTATGTCCATTGTAAACTTGAAGAGCTAAACAATGTTTTATGCTCTGCTAATTGCAATGAGCCTCCAAACCCTAGGTAATAAGCCACAACAGTGTGCATTAGAATTTTAATACAGCCCTCGCTCCCCACCAAGCCACAACAGATTGTGCATTAAAGAATTTTAATACAGCCCTCCCTCACCACCTTTAATTTAATACAACCACCCCCCACCGAAGGTCTCACTTTTCATGGAGCACCAGTGGAACACCAGCCAATGGCAGTACAGCCCTCCTTCCCCACCGAAGGTCTCCCTTTCCCCGAAGCAACCAGTGGAACACCAGCCGATGGCAATACAGCCCTCCTTCCCCACCAACTAGCCGACAGCAGTACAGTCCTCCCACCCCACCAAAGGTCTCACTTTCCCCATAGCACCAGCGGAACACCAGGTGATGGCAATACAGCCCTCCCTACCCACTGGAGGTCTCACTTTCCCCAGAGCACCAGCGGAACACCAGCCCATGGCAATATAGCCCTCCCTCTCTCCCCAGCAAAGGTCTCACTTTTCCCAGAACACAACCGGAACACAAGCCGATGGCAATACAGCCCTCCCCCCCCCCACCGAAGTAGAGCATCTTACCAGTAGCTGTTACTGCCCAGTGTTAGCCTGCTACCACTATCGCAGTGGCTGCTCCATCTGCCCACCCAGGGCGGGCTCTTCCCTTACAGGAGCTGGGGTCATGTGACCTGGTCACATGTGGAGTTTAACACCCCAGTTTCCTCCTTGCTCCTTATACCCTCCAGACACCAGAAGGCACCACACACTCACCACTTCCTACTTAATGATTAAAATAGAATTTTGGGTAACCTCAGTCCACCTGTTTAAACTCATTGCTGTCCCTCTGTTATCAGCTTGTTAGCAGGAATCTGCTAATTCCCCAATTCATAGCCTGCAGGGCATCTCTCCCCGCTGTTAGGTTTTGAACCTCAACCTTTTGTGTGCTGGATGTACCAAAGTCAGCAGCACCATCCATTAGGCTACCCAGCCCTGTGTTAGTCACCCTCATTCTTGCCCTCTTGTGCCTAGGCTGTTTTCCTCCATCTACAAAACAGGAGCTTACCCAGTCTCCCAAACTTAAATTGTCTAACCCTGCCTTTCGGTTCTAACTCATTTGCTGATCTGCCAACTTAACTGAATAAGTTTAACCCCATGGCAACCACAACCCCATCTTTTTTTGATGCCTCCCCCCTCCCTCAAAGTGGGACTTGAACTCCCAGCTGTAGCACGCTGACTGTACCAAAGTCGGCACCACTACCACTTAGGCCACACAACCAACTTTAGTAACCACTGCCTTTGGACCCTCTTGTTACCATGGTGCCTGTACTCAGTACTTTAACAGTAGGTTTTCCCAGGCAACTAGGCTCACCCACAAAAATCTTGACCCCATTCAAGGTTGCCCCCTCACGCACCCTTCATGAGCTTATCAGCTTGGGTCTTGATTGTGCACCTTCTACCCCGCCCTACTACCATTCCATGTACATCAGTGAAAAGTGATGTCAGTATTCGTAAATGGAAAAGCAGTGTCCTAGCACTAAAAAACTACCTTCTATTCATTGCTTTGCTGCTTCTACTCATCTCTGGTAATATACACCCAAGCCCAGTACCCCCCCCCCCCAACTGCTCCTCTGCAGAGAAGTCAACCACCAAGTACTAAAAATATCTCAATCAATATTGGTAGCCTTGTGGCCAAATATGACCAGCTACAAGTATGGGTAAGCTGACACAATCCGGATGTCCTTTCGATGGTGGAAACTTGGCTATCCCCTAAGATCTCAGGCAACCCAATAGCACTAAAAGGGTACTCTCTGTTCAGGATCGACAGATCTGGAAAAGGGGTGGTGGCAGTGCTATGTATGTCAAAGATTGTCTATGTTGCCACGCCCTCCCTCTAATTGATACGGGGCATGCTGCGCAAGCCCTAGCCATTAGGCTGCTGCCGTTAGGTGCTCATTGCAAGTCCGTAACTATAGCCTCTGTATATGTCCCCCCCTAAGGATCAATCTGCAGGCTTCCATAAAATCACTGAATACATTAAAGGCCTTAAAGATCACATGCAATGGTTTTTACACATTTTTTATAAAAGCTTGACAAGCTGAGATTCAAGTCCCTGTGTCATGATTAGTGTTTCCTGAAAATTTCATGTTGTTTGGTTTTGTAGTTTTCTTTAAATCAGTGTTTGTTAACTTGCTCTACAGTGGCTGAAAACAGTGGAGTTATTTCTGTCCTCTCAGTCAAACTTAGAGTGCGATGACATCATTTTGGAGTAGCTTGCCGTTTCAGATTCCCATTCAGAGCAGTAGTTTGTAGAGTTAATGGTTTGCTGACCTCTCTCAAGTTTCTTACAAACCCAGTCTCTGGCTTGTGTTTAGATAGATCAACTTAAAATGTATCATTATCTTCTCATAAAAAGCTGATCATTTTAATTTCAATGCTGAATTGAAGTAGTGGAAATCTTTCTCTGTGAGAAATCAGCTTGTCTGTATCACAGCTCTCAGTTCTTTCTAATCAAAACTCAGATTTGTTTTCTAACTGTATAACACAGGGCTATTCAATGAATATAAAATAAATCTAAATTTTGTTCATTCACAGAAACAGTGTGTCATGCATGTAGCCTTCATAAATACATTCATGTAAGGACATTTTCTTTTTGTGTCAGATTGACAAACAGTACATGTGCTTGAAGTACTGTAGCGGAGTGTGACAGGCACCTGTCAGAACTCATAAATTTCAGTTCTTTGGTGTTTCTGTGTGAAAATACATCATGTTAGGTATAACTAGAAATACTATGTGGCATCCTGATGTACTGTGTCGCTGCCCCACAGTTGAGGCAGCTGCATTCTATTGCTACCAGTCCCTGCCTCACAAGCCCCCTGCCTTCTGCTCCACATTTGAGGTTGCTGCATCCTGCTGCTCACTGTCTTCTCCCACACAGACAAGGTTTGTGCACCCTGCTGCCTCCATCCCGTCTAAAGAATCAGTGCTGCTGTACCCTGCCACCCCCTGCCCAAACAGTTGGGGTTGCAGTGTCCTGCTGCCCTCTCTCCCTCACCCTCACAGTTAGGGAAGCTTCACCTGTTGCCCCTTGTTCCTGTCTCCACAGTCAGGGCTGCTGTGCTGTGCTGAGCCCTAGAGTGCCAGGTTCCCTGCCTGCACAACTGGGGCTGCTGTACCGTGCTGCCCTAGCCACCAGAGGTGGGGCATTTGCTACACCCTGCTATTCACTTCCAGTGCCCCAAATGGTCAGGGCTGCTGCACCACCTGTACCCATCTCACAGTGAGGGCTGCTGTGCCTTGATGCCCCATGTGTTCTGCACCACATTCAAGGCTTACGCATCATGCTGTCCTCTATCCCCTGTCACCAGAGACAGGGCTGCTGCACCCTGCTCCTTTCTACACAGTTGTGTTGCTATGGCCTGCTGTGTTGTAGAGCCCCATGCCTCTGCAGTTAGGGCTGCTGCACCATGCTGCTACTTGCCATAAGATTCAGGGTATTTGCTGAACCCTGTTGCATGCCCCCACAGTTGAGGCAGTTGCACCCTGCTGTCCCCCTGCCACCAGAGTCGGATCCCTTGCTACACCCTGCTGTCCACATCCCTTGTCCCAAACAGGCGTGGCTGCTGCACCCTGTCCCCCAGTTTGGGCTGCTGCATCCTGATGCCACCCCTATCTCCTGCCTGAACATTCAGGTCTGCTGCACCCTACTGCCCTCTGTCCCCACACCCACAGTCAGGGCCACAGCACCCTGTTGCCCCCTGTTCCTGTCTCCACAGTCATGGCTCCTATGCTGTGCTACACCCTAAAGTCTCATGCTGCCTGCATCCACAGTTGGGTCTGCTGAACCCTGCTATGCACTTCCATTGCCCCAAAAGAGCTGGGCTGCTGCACAGTGTGCACCCTGTGCTATTGTCAGGTCTACTGTACCCTGATGCCCACCTGTGTCCTGCCCCACAGTCAAGGCTTCTGCACTATGGTGTCCTTTGTCCCCTGCCACCATTGTGCCCTGTTGCACCACACAGCTCCTTGCCTCCACAGACAGGGGACAGGGTGCAGCAAATGCCTTTGCTCTTGTGCTGCACCCTTCCTGAACAGCTGGGGTTGCTGCACCCTGCCGTTCACAGTCAGGGACACTGCACATGTGTCCCCCCTTCCTATCTCAGCAGGGTGTAGCAAAGGATCTGACTCTGGTGGCAGGGGGACAGCAGGGTGCAACTGCCTCAACTGTGGAGGCATGCAACAGGGTGCAGCAAATGCCCTAAATCTTGTGGCAAGTGGCAGCATGGTGCAGCATCCCTAATTGCAGAGGCATGGTGCTGTAGGGCACAGCAGACCACAGCAACTCCAACTATGTAGAAAGGAGCAGGGTGCAGCAGCCTTGTCAGTAGTGATGGGATAGAAGACAGCATGGTGCAGAAGCCTTGACTGTGGGGCAGGACACATGGGGCATCAGGGTACAGCAGCCCTGTCTGTGAGATGGGGTACACGTGGTGCAGCAGCCCTGACCATTTGAAGCAATGGAAGTGGATAGCAGGGTGCAGCAAAATCCCCACCTCTGGTGCTAGGGCAGCATGGTGCAGCAGCCCCAGCTGTGGAGGCAGGGAACCTGGCACTCTAGGGCTTAGTACAGCACAGCAGCCCTTACAGTGGAGACAGGAACGAGGCAATAGGTGCAGCATACCTAACTGTGAGGATGGGTTAGAGAGGGCAGCAGGGTGCAGCAATCTCAGTTGTTTGGGCAGAGGGTGGCAGGGTGCAGTAGTCCTGATTCTTTAGTCAGGGGATGGAGGCAGCAGGGTGCATAATCCCTGACTGTGTGGGAGAAGACCGTGGGCAGCAGAGTACAGCAGCCTCAAATGTGGATCAGAAGACAGGTAAGCTTGTGGGGCAGGGACTGCTGGCAGTAGACTGCAGTTGCCTCAACTGTGGGGCAGAGACACAGTGCATCGGGATGCCACATAGTGTTTTTAGTTATACATGTAAATGATGTATTTTCACACAGAAACCACCAAAAAACTGACATTTATGAGTTCTGACAGTACATGTGTTTGAAATACTGTAACAGAGTGTGACTAGCACCTGTTTGTTAG
Organism: Neoceratodus forsteri; assembly: GCA_016271365.2. Classification (NCBI taxonomy): domain Eukaryota; kingdom Metazoa; phylum Chordata; order Ceratodontiformes; family Ceratodontidae; genus Neoceratodus; species Neoceratodus forsteri. The sequence goes on along the minus strand of CM057454.1, from coordinate 884,361,284 downwards.
TCTAACATGAAAAAAAAATGTTCTTACATGATTGTATTTATGAAGGCTACATCAAAGACACAGAACCAAACACACATGCTGCGATCAGGAATGACATGGGGTGGTGCTGATATTAAGGGTTGACAGCCCGTGAATTGATTCAGTCCAAGGAAAAATCAGCACTCTTAGCCTGTTATTGAGATAAATCCAGGGCTAATCCCAAAGTAATGCAAAAGTGAAACATTTATTATATTAAAGGAACAAAAGGACCAACAGGCACGCTAATCAGACAAAGAACAAACATGCCCCAGCACTTCGACTCACAGACGAGTCTTCATAAGGGGGTAAAGGTTACATGTAGACAATGCCCTTATATAGTCTGTTTAATTAAACATAAATTATGCAGTCATTCAATTAATCCAACAAATCCCAACACCTGTAAAAGTTAAAGACCTCCTTCCATTTCTAATTCAAGCTATGTTCAGTGCAATTTCTGTGCTATACCACTAGATGGTGCTATTACATTGTAGCACATACATCTTTAATAAAACAGTACTTGTATATGTAGATAGCTGAAAGCACTGACATATGGATTATCAATAAATGAAAAATGAACTCATGGATGAATGGAAGATGGTATGAAATGAAGGGACCAAACCTCCAGCAACTCAAAGTATTATTGCAAGGCAGCCAAGGTGAACCAAATAAAGGACCTCATAGAAAATAAGTACCAGGTAGCTGGAGGAAAGTCAGATGAAATGAAAAATAAACATACAGAAAATAAGAGAGAAAAAAGCATTCATTTACAGTATCTTACATTGCACATCTAACAATTCTAAATAATCTGTAAAAAAGCTCAAAACCAGCATTATATACTATAAAGGACTCTGCATAAATTAGCCAACTTGTTACTTATGGAAAGGTTTCAAATCCCATTTGTCATTCAATCCCTGAGGTTTGACACTATGTAAAATGTGAATCCAGAAGCTGTCACGCTGTAATAAGAGATTAGATTTATCCCCTCCATTTTTTACTTGTGGCACATGTTCCAATCCTATAAACTTTAAACCATCAGGTTTAGAGTTATGAACTTCTGAAAAGTGTGTGCCAACTGGTGTGTCTTGTTTACCATTTACAATCGAACGAATATGTTCCTGTATCCTTTGTTTAAGTGGTCTGACAGTTTTACCAACATAAATAAAATTACAGGTACATCTTAATATATAAACAGCATATGGGGTGTCACATGTAATGAGTCCTCTAATCTCAGCGTTAATATTTATGTCTGCAGGATGTACAAACTCTTTTGTTGGTGTACCATATTTACAAATGTTGCAACGGCTATATCTGTAGTAGCCATTCGGGCGACATGGCAACCAAGCAGTGGTTCTTTTTGGTGGGGCCGTTGTTCTGCTGTGGACTAATTTATCCCTAAGGTTTTCACTTCTATTGAAGCTAACCCTGGGTTTAGAACCTACAGACACTCCTACCACAGTGTCCCCTAACAAAATAGGCCAGTTCTTACGTATCACATTACCTATTTGGCCTGCCACAAGGTTAAAATACATAACCAAAGTGCATGGTACATTGTTTTCCTTTCTGTCAAACCTCGGGACAAAGATCTAAATAGGAAATACTAAACGGATCAGCAACATATGTGAATCTCAAATGATATGTGTTGTTGTTAAGCCATCCCATAAATTCAGTAATAGTGTCAGTTGTTCCTTCCCATATACATAAGATATCGTCAATAAAACAATACCAATGTACAATATTTTTTGTATATGGATTGGTATTAGACAGTATCATAGGTTTTTTCAACAAAGTCCCAAAAATAGGTTAGCATAACTTGGTGCCATTGATATAGCCGTTGCAACATTTGTAAATATGGTACAGCAAGAAAAGAGTTCGTATATGCTGCAGACATAAATATTAAAGCTGAGATTATCGAACTCATTACAAGTTTATAGGATTGGAACATGTGCCACAAGTAAAAAACGGAGGGGATAGATCTAATCTCTTATTACAGCGTGACAGCTTCTGGATTCACATTTTACATAGTGTCAAACCTCAGGGACTGAATGACAAATAGGATTTGAAACCTTTCCTTAAGTAACAAGTTGGCTAATTTATGCAGAGTCCTTTATAGTATATAATGCTGGTTTTGATCTTGTTTACAGATTATTTAGAATTATGTTAGATGTGCAATGTAAGATACTGTAAATGAATGCTTTTTTCTCTCTTATTTTCTGTAGGTTCATTTTTCATTTCATCTGACTTTCCTCCAGCTACCTGGTACTCATTTTCTATGAGGTCCTTTATTTGGTTCACCTTGGCTGCCTTGCAATAATACTTTGAGTTGCTGGAGGTTTGGTCCTTTCATTTCATTCCATCTTCCATTCATTCATGTGTTCCTTTTTCATTTATTGATAACACATATGTCAGTGCTTTCAGCTATCTACACATACAAGTATTGTTTTATTAAAGATGTATGTGCTACAATGTAATAGCACCATCTAGTGTTAATAGCACGTAAATTGCACTGAACATAGCTTGAATTAGAAGTGGAAGGGAGTCTAACTTTTACAGGTGTTGGGATTTGTTGGATTAATTGAATGATTGTATAATAATTATTTACGTTTAATTAAATAGACTATATAAGGGCATTGTCTACACGTAACCTTTACCCCCTTATGAAGACTTGTTTATGAGTTGAAGCACTGGGGCAAGTTTGTTCTTTGTCTGATTAGTGTGCCTGTTGGTCCCTTTGTTCCTTTAATATAATAAATGTTTCACTTTTGCATTACTTTGGGATTGGACCTGGATTTATCTCAGTAACAGGCTAAGAGTGTTGATTTTTCCTTGGACTGAATCTTCACATCAAAGACAAACTTTCTGAGAATGCACAACATTTAGATTTATTTTATATTCATTAAACAGCCCTGTGTTATATACTTAGAAAAAAAATTAAGGTTTGATTAGAAAGAACACAGCTGTGACACAGACAAGCTGATTTCTCACAGAAAAAGATTTCCACTACTTCAATTCAGCATTGAAACTGAAATGATCAGCTTTTTATAGGAAGAGAATGATATATTTTAAGCTGGTCTATCTAAACACAAACTAGAGACTGGGTTCGTAAGAAACCTGGAGAGCTCAACAAACCATAAACTCTACAGAGTGCTGCTCTGATTGGGAATCAAACAGCAAGCTACTCCAAGATGATGTCATCACACTCTAAGCTTGACTGAGAGGATAGAAATAACTCTACTGTTTTCAGCCACCATAGAGCAAGTTAACAAATGCTGATTTAAAGAAAACCACAAAACTAAACAGCATGACATTTTCAGGAAACACTAATCATGATACAAGGACTTGAACTGCAACTTTTTATGCTTTTAGTAAAAATATGTAAAAACCATTGCACATGATCTTTAAGCAAAACTGGTTGGTAGTGGCTTTAGGTGACTTCAGTATTAACTGGACATCACCCGAGGCTACCCAATACGAAGATACCCTGGTGTGTTTAAGCTGAACTTAGATGGTTGACTCTCCCACCAGGACCAGCTATGCTACTGGTTCCAGCACCCTGCTTGATTTGGTTCTCACAAATCAACCGGACCAGATCTCTACTATAACTACCCTGCCTGATTCCCATAGTGATCACTCCCCTGTTATCTGCCACTGGGCTAATAAGGCCCCCAAGCCCCTCTCCAAATGCATATCGAGTTGTATCCTCAAGTGTAGGCAGCTTCACTCACTCAAGGCCTACCTTAGGCACACTGACTGGTCCACCCTTGCCTCCTCAACTGATGTTGAGCAGGCACTGGATTTCTTTATTTCAAAATTTAATGAAGCATGCAACATCTTTGCCCCCATAAAAAAATGTAAAATTGAGCCGGCCCGGTGGTGCTGAGGGTTGAGGCACTGGATGCTACACCTCACGCCACGCCAGCGACCTGGGTTCAGGAATGAGCCTGGGCCGTCAGGGGTTGGCAGGGGAAGGAGAGGATTGAGCATCCAATGGACAGCTCTCCTTGGGAGGGAGGGGGGCCCGGGGCTCAGCAAGCATACAGCTAGTAGCAGGGGGATGAGGAGTGGCTATGTCAGTGGTGAGGCCATTTAGTTGGGTACGAACCACTCCCCCGGATAGGGAAAAACAGTGCATGGTCTCCTGGATGATGGAGCACTGCAGCGGAGACTCTGATTGCCCACGCACCTGCCTGACTGCCCGGAGAAGGTCCAAAGAAATAAAGAAGTACTCAGGGTGTTCTGCCCTGCCCTGTACCCACCTGTGGGGTACAGCCAAGGCTCCATGGGGACTGAATGGGAGATCAGGTAGGCTGTGTGTGCGGAGATACTGCACTGTGTCTCCTGAAGGAGTGGAGACTGTGCACAGGGGGGAGTATAGAGAGAAATGAAAAAAAAATTTAAATTAAGGGAGCCCACCTACAACCCCTGTATCACCCCTGCCCTGCTGAATCTCATGGCCAACAGAGACAACCACTGGCATAGAGCCAAGGCCTCTGGCAAACAGGCAGATGTCCAGAAATATGAAACACTCAGAAACATCTGCACCTGCGAGATCAGACAAGCCAAATCACACCACTTCAAGGACTGTCTCACCAACTTGTGGGGTGATGGCAGAAAAGTCTGGGATAACCTGAAGGAACTAACCGGTAAAAATAACAAAACTTCCCCCTCCATGCTTCTGGTGAATGGGGAAATTATCTAAGACCCCAATACCATTGCAGATACTTTCAATAATGCCTTCACCGACCTCTGTAGCACCCAATGGAAACAAGTGTGGCACTACAACCCCTCACAAGGTGTCCTCCACAGGTCACCCTCTGCCCACTATCTGAGAATAGTCACCAGGTCCAAAGCCAGAAAATATCTCCTGCCAGTTCTTGGCAAATCTAGGCACAGTAGAGACACGCTTGAGCTAAAGTTTCTTGCCCTTACCCTTGATGAAGTCCTCCTTCCTCTAACAAATATAATGAACATATCCCTCCAGCTGGGTAATTTCCCCCAGCTCTGGAAAGCTGCAGTGGTCACCCCAGTCCTCAAGAGTAGTGATCAAACCTTTCACACAAACTACCACCGTACTGCCTCTCCTCTCTAAGGTGTTGGAAAAAATAGTCTCTGACCAATTGGTTGACTATCTGGAAAAGTATGATCTACAATGCCTGCAGCAGCATGGGTTTTGCAAGGGTCACAGTACCTCTGCTGCCCTTTTGGAGTACTTTAGTTACCGGCATGGGGCCATTGTCAGTAGTTAGTTAGCCGGGACAGTTTATATTGACTTCACTAAGGCTCTTGACACTGTCAATCATAAATCACTACTAAATGAGCTTCTCTTCATAGGCATCTCTTCTGAAGCTGTAGGATGGTCTCATACAGTAACTACCTTAGCAACAGGTCCCAAAGAGACAAAATTGAAAACACTATCTCCGATAGTCATCCGGTCCTCATGAGTGTCCCTCAGAGATCAATTCTTGGCCCCCTTCTTTTCAGCTTTTTTATTAACAAACTTCCCTCTGTCTGCGTGAGCAAATTCTCCTTTACACTGACGATGCTGTAATCTATTCCAAAAGCCCAGACCCTCACCAACTAGTACCTCACCTCCAAAGTGATTTCACTGTATCGGAAACTTGGTTCTCCAGCCACAAGCTTCTAATGAACTACAAAAAAGACCAAAGTCATGTTATTTGCCAATCCACACAATAAATACAAGGACTTTCAGATGGTACTTTTGAATAGCTTACACACCTCCATTGAACAGGTGCAAACCTTTAAATATCTTGGCATCACCCTGGACTGCTTTCTTTCCTTTGTGCAGCACATAGATCACGTAGTCAAGGCTGTCAATCCAAGAATTGGTCTACTGTACAGGCACCGTCACTGCATGACCCAAGAGGCCTTGTCATTAGCAATAAAAGGTTCTATCCTTTCCATCATTGATTATGGGTTAATGGTTTATGGAGCTGCTCTTGACTCCACCCTCAACAGGGTAAGTGTTGGCATCAATAAATCCTAAAGGTTGCTACTAGGTGCTCCTAGGCTAACCCACACTTGTGTCCTCTATTCACAAACTAACTGGCTCATCCTTCAAGGCTGAATACAGTACCAAAATGTGTCTAGTCGGGTGGAAAAAAACTTGTCTTGGTTTAACCTCTCCTGCCATCCAGGACCACCTTTCCATAGCATGCAGCTCAAATTGCACAAGAAGCTCTACCAGACTGTCACTGCAAGTCTCTTTCTTATGCACCTCCAAGCGCAAAGGTCTTTTGCATACCGTGCTCCACATTGGCTCAGTGAAGTCCCCCGGAATATAGCCAATGAGTCCAAACTAGGGCCATTTAAGAAAAAAACTACACCTACATCTTACCAAACTGGGCTGTTGTGATTGGTAGCCCTTCCTTGGCTCCTGCATACCCCACCCCCTAAGTCACTTCTTCCTCCCCCTCTCCAGCCCCGGCCACCCTCTACTAATCCACCCTTTCCAGTAACTCCTGTCCCTTTGCGGCCCCTCTCCTCTTCCTCATCTCTTTTCTTTCCCTTGTCTCTACTGAACTTTGACAAAGAATTGAATATTCTGCCAGAATTACTCCATGCCTTGTAACTATTGTAATTATAACTACATGTATCACCATGATCTCTTGTATGGTCCAGCTGTACCCTGTTATAATGCACTTATGTCGCTCGCACTGTTTCCACTTATGTAATGTTTATACTATTTTAACTTTTTTCTTTGTTCTCTGATGTGGAACCTTTGTGAAAGAGCTTCCAGCTGGATGGAGCAAATCCTAGACCTCAATAAATAAATAAATAAAATGCACGCCCCAGGGATGTAGTAAATAAAATCCTTTAATGCACACCCAGGAGTGGCTTATCACACTTATAAAATGACTTGTTGCCACTGTGAAGGAAAATGTATGTCTGTGTAAATAAAATGTAAACTAATGTAAAATGGAAAACATTTCATTTTTAAATAAATAAGTCCCTGTTTTGTGTTGTAGTTTTATATGGAATATTGTAGTCACATCAAGCCTTCTTCGTCTTACTAATGCAATCCTCACGGGAATGGATAAAGGAGAATTAACAGCTGCCATTTTCATTGACCTAGCGAAGGCTTTCGACACAGTCTCCCATCCCTTGCTGCTGGCTAAACTTACCCAAGCAGGACTGTCAAAAAATGCAGTCGACTGGTTCTACTCCTACCTGGCTGACAGGTCCCAATCAGTCCCCATTGGCTCGGCCAGATCCACCTCCCTTCCTGTCACCAGTGGTGTCCCCAAGGGTCTGTACTGGTCCGCTGCTTGTTCTCTATCTTTCTTAATGACCTGCCTGCTGCCTGCCTACAAACATCTATCCACATGTATGCTGATGACATGGTGCTGTTCGCCTCTGGCGCATCCTCTAGTGCAGTGACAGCCTGCCTACAGAAGGATTTTGATTCCGTTCATCGTTGGTTCACCTTAAACCAGCTGCACCTAAACCCTAAAAACAGTCTCCCTCACCTTCGCTCGGTCCAAATTAGCACGACTCCTGCACCTCCCATGCTCTACACTTTGAATAGCTCCCACTAGAGGCCTGCACCTCCTATCGTTATCTTGGGGTCTGGCTAGACCAGCATCTTGACTTTTCAGTGCATATCGATGCACTACACAAAAATTGCAACCTATGTTGGGGCCCTCTGCCAGATAAAACTGCATCCCTCTCGCACTAGACAAGCAATGGTGCAAAAATGTTCCTTCCTGTCTTTGATTACGGTGATGTAGTCTACTGCACCACACCCAAACTTCCCTAGCTGAGGCTAGATCCCTTTTTAACTCTTTTTTGCCGCTTTCGTTAAACCTCCCTCCCAATACCCACCACTGTGTCCTCTACCAATCCCTGGACCTCCTGTCTCTTCATTAACAGAAGACTGCTCCACTGCGCTAAAACCTCTGGTAAGTCCTGGTCACATACCCTCCCTCCTACCTGTCTTCCTCCTTGGCCACCCTCTCTCCTCCTACTTATGCTCTTTGAAATATCGATGCTAGGCTCCTACATATCCCCACAGATCCACCCAGTCAGGCCAGGCTGCTTTCAGCTTCAGGTTGCCCAAACTATGGAACTCCCTGACAGCCGACATCAGACATTCCTCAAGCACTCCTCAACTGAATGCTCTTCTCAGACTGCACTTGCCACCGCCTGCAACTGTAACCTCCCCTTAGTCCTCCCCTCATCTCCATAATCCTCCCAGTTGGAGCAACTTATTCTTTACTAACTTGTATTTCTGCTCTCATGTCTGGTAGCACATTTTAGTGATTAAGTATCTATAACTGTTCCTGTAACTGTACTGAACCGTCTCACCTACCGCTGTACTCTGCCAATGTATGTTCTTGTTCTGCTGTAACCCCCCTACCCCCAGGACGCATCTGGAATCGAGCAGTACTCTGCTCAGCATGCCTTCCTGGTGAATCTCTTAAATAAATAAATAAATAAATAAATAGAAGGTGTCACCAAACAGTAGTTTTTACATGTCCTCGTGTATTTTATAGCCCTGCTTTTGTTGTTGGCTATTGTTTCTACAGTGGTTGTTATAGTGCAACCCCCCAGCTCTGTAAACAAAGAGCAGAGAGTTATTTAAGAAGAAGCAGATAAAATGCTGGGGAAAATTCTGTCTCTCATTTTCCTTGCAGTATAGAGAGATGTATAGCATAGTCCCAATCACCGATTCTTGACAGCTACGTCTGTTTACACTCCCGTGGCTCCAAGTTATTTTATTCTAACTGTCGCTGTCCTGGTCGTGGAGAAATTGTGAATCGGGCCAGGGAGTTAAAAACAATAGGAGCAGTTTTTGGTTTTATTCATTCCTGTGGTCACATGCTGTCCCGGCCAGTGCAAATTAGAAATGGGGCAGGAGCAGTTGCGTTTCATTGCTGCTAGTTCCCCTTGACAGAATTCCCCACCACCACCACCTCCTATGGTTCTGGTACCAGAAACTTCTCTAGTTGTGGATTTGACACCTTCAGGGTGAACAGTTGGTGAATTATTTAGCTGCTCCCGCTGCCGTTTTCAACAGCACCATTTTGCTGTCTTTAGGCATACTCCTGCAGATGCAGCAGTCTCTCATGCCATGCCCCCCCCCACTCCACTGCAGATGAAGACAGATGTTTTTTTTTTTGTTAAATATGCTGTTCAGTTTCAAATGAGTATATTCAGGTAAACTGAGTTTATTATCTTGAGTGAGAATAGGAGTGCATTTCAACTGGGTAAATTAAAAGTGATCACAGAGCACTAGATGCTGCGGTGTTGGCTAGCGCGGGTCAGGGTGAAACAGTTGATTTTGCTTTGGGGAAGGCTCTTGCAGCAGGCTACACTGGTAGGACTATGCTGCCAGGCACTAGGACCACATGGAAAACTTCTAGCTGGCATCTACCACGGGGGACTGCTCTCCCTCCAAACATCAGTCATTTGATGTCAGTACTGTTTATATGGGGCAGTCCCCAACACCTACCTCAGTTCTTTTCCCACTGTCAACCTCCATACATCAGACTTAGTGAATGACGCAGCTACAGTTGACTGCTGTTTCCCACGCTTTTCATTTTTCTTTTATTTTCTACATTAAACATCAAATTCTTCTGTGTTTCACGGATGGGTTTATGTCTTCTACACCAGCCCCATCATCCGACCGCTCCACTAAGTGTGCCTGCAGCAAACAGATTCCAGAAAAAGATGGACATTCTTTGTGCCTGCTCTGCTTAGGCCCCAGCCTCGATATCGAAGCCTACCAGCACTGCCAGAAGTTTAACCAGGCCACTCGGAGGCAAAGATTGAAGATGCTGGAGAGCCATCTTCTTAAGCAGAAGCTTCTTGCCAGGGAGAAAGAGCTACAGACTAGGAGCCCCTTGTCCTCGTCAGTGCAGTCCTCCCACAGGGAGAAATCTGGGAAGCACAAATCCGGGAAATACACCAAAAGTGGGCCCGATCAGCTTCCCAGTTGTGGTCTCCTCACAAACCATCTTCCACGACAGTGTCTTCCCCCCAAAGGGGGGGGATCAGCACCTGCAGCCCCACCTGCCTTATCTTCCTCCAGGCTCCCAGTGGCTCCTTTGCCTGCTCTTATTTCTGTCTCAGGCGGAGGCTCTTCAGGGCAAGAGAGGTCTTCCCTGGCCTCCCAGCCCCAGATGCTTCAGCCCATTGTTTCCATGAGCCCTCAGCCAGGAGTCTCAGCTGGCTCTGGGCTCTCAGGTGGTGGTTCCACGCCCATAGCCCTCCCGTCCATGGCTCTGTCTTCTTCGGCTCCTCCTGCAGGAACTGACTCTGGCTGAGCCAGGCAGCACCCAGGGCATCCCAATGCCATCTCCTCTTGTCTGGCATTGACCCTGTTGCTCTCCAGGGCTTCTTCTTCCCCTCAGCAGATGACATCCTCTGTGGACCTGTCGCAGGTGGACTGTGACTGGGTGGAATAGGACCCTGTCTCAGTTGTTAAAGAAAGTGTTTAAAATACAAGGATCTTTCCTTTTCTGTCTCTTCTCTGTCTGGTTGCGCAACCAAATTTCCCTGTGAGACCTCAGCCTTGATCACTCTGTCAGTCTCGCAATTCTTATCCTCTCGCTGTATCTCAGTCCTCACTTGCTGTCTGTCTTTTTCTCCCTTGCATAGCTGCTAGTATGAAATTATATGCAAATCATTATGTGGAAAGGAAACTGATATTGGTATCCCTTTTGTTTGGAAAATGTATAGCATTACTGTTGAAATGTATTTAATTATAATTTGAGATGACTGCAAAGGCTGTGCAAAAGGGGCCTCAAACACACTGTATTCTAGCAGCTCCTGCTTGATGTTTACAAGAACAGGATGCTTGATTAAGAGTGAGGTTGAAAGGACTTATAAGAGAGCTGAGCTGCAACTGTTGGAAGGAGAGGAGAAAAAGGGACACAGAGACTGAAAGAAAACTCTTTCATTTTGCCTTTGTAAATAGTTATACTGAACAAGTTTATTTTTTATGTTGCTGCTAGTGTAAATAAATATTTTTGGTGAATTCTGCAACTACTCCTGGTTTTCCTATGCTTCCTGACCTGTGCCTTGATGACAGATGGTGTCAGCCTAAGTAGGATTTAAGCCATGCATACCCTAAGACAGGAGTTTTGTGCATGGGTACTAGACCTAGTACCAGGGAAGCACAGAGAAAGGTATGGATTCTGCAGCAGCAATGCCAAGAGTGGTTACCAGGAGAATGGCAGCCAAACTAGCAGAGAAGGAAGCCCAGTCTGAGATTGTACAGCTAGCACAAGTTATAGAAAAAGAACAGGCAGTGACAGAACCTGAAAGCCTGATGGAGTTTTTCAAATGGTGGGCTATACAATGAAAAGAGATGGAGTAGCAGAGAGAAGAAGAAATGTAGCCACAGGAGCAGCAAATGAGAGAAAAGATGCAGCGACAGGAGCAGCGATGGCTGAATGCCTTGCAAGCTACCAAAGGCAGAGGATCCAGCACAGATCCAAATAAGCAACAAAACACAAGCAACTTAAAAGCCATTAAACTTACAAAGTTGTGTCCTTCAGATGATATTGAGGCATACCTGACAACTTTTGAAAGAGTTGCCACAGCCTGCCAATGGCCAAAGCAGCAATGGACAATCAGACTGTTACCCTACCTGACAGGGAAAGCCCAGCTTGCCTACAGCAGTATGGACACTGCAGTCAGAAAACTATGACCTGGTGAAAAGTGAAATCCTGAAAAGATATGACATCTCCAGAGAGACATACAGGCAGAGATTTCGATCTCTGATCTACAACTTGGTAGGCAATCCTCTAGAAACCTTCACCCGACTCAGATAAAATGGATCCAACTGGAGAGCAAAACAGTCCCACAGATCATCGACACATTTGCCATGGAGCAATTCATCAACATCTTGCCTACAGATGTGCAGCTGTGGGTAAAGGAACACTGACCAGAGAGTGGGAAAAAGGCTGTTTCTTTGGCCGAGGACTACCAAATGGCCAGACAGATGCCACAGCAGTGTAGTAACAGCCAAGCACAGGTAAGACACCCTTTTTCCCATTTAAACTCCAAGCCTGATAAGAACTCTGGTAGAGGTAACAAATCTGTGCCCAAAGATGTTATCTGCTATAACTGTAATAAGCCAGATCATTTTTCAAGGAAGTGCCATAGTAAGGAGAGTGGAACTGGAATAGATTTGTCCTTGGCAAATTGGGGCAAGTACTTAACGGATGTGAAGGTGGGGGATAAGACTGTGAAGGGACTCACTTGATTCGGGAAGCAGACAGACCCAAGTGCATGGTAAAGTGCTGGGAAAGCACTGTGCAAAGGGACCAGGTACTGGTGTCATCTGCATCCATGGGGACACTTGGTACTATCCCACCACCCAGATGACTCTGACCACTAAGGATGTGTCACACCAAATGAAAGTGGGGGTAGTACCTAAGTTATCTGTGCCTGTGATTATTGGAAATGACTTTCCAGGATTTACTGAGTTGATCAAAGAGGAAGTAAATCCTGATGTTTCAGCAGCAGTGCTGACAAGAGCTCAGGCAGAGAAAATTTCAGACAGTGGGGGCACTTTACCTTTCAAAGATTTTGATTCGGACTTGTTTGAGCACAGCTCCAAGATCTGGAAATCCAGGAAAGAAAGAAGAAGCCTGAAGAAACTGTGGCAACAAATGACTGATGGACATGAAGGGTTAAAATATGATAATGCTGAAACTAAATTGAGAACTAATTGTGATTTTTTTTTTTTCAGAACAAACTAGCAATGTCTCTCTCCAGGGTTATTTTAAGCAGCTAGGGGTGAAACCAAAATGTAATTCCTGTGCTGAGTGTCAGAAAGTAGCACCAGTCACTAGAAAAGACAAGGTGCCCCGGTGCCCCTACCGTTGATAAATGTGCCCTTTGAGATGTAACTCCTAGGTGACTCTATCCCAAGGGCTACTGCCCCTGCCTGCTTGCCTAGTAGCAGGTTGAGGGGCCTGGATAATGAAACAGGTGCCTCCACCCGGAGGTCAGGGTCATTAGTGGTCAAGCTAACCTGGGCATAGCCCTCTGGGACACTGCATCCCCCACTCTTTCCCTTCTAGTGGCCTGAACAATATACAATAATTACTTTCACAATGACCCTTATTCGCCATGCAATTACCCACACTGTTTGCACTTACCTCAGGACTGGTTCCTCTAGCTTGACTCTGGGGACCCCCTGTAAAACAAGGTTAAGCACAGCAAATAGCAACAATACAATACTTTTGACACAAACTAGAACCACAGTCAGGTTAAATGCAAACAAAGTTAAATGTGATTTATTCAGGGGACTTGAACAAGGGTGGGGTGTAATCAGGTTGATTTGCTTAAAAGCTATATTAATCAGACAGTTGTGCATGCAGTTCAGAGTCCCTACACAGTCACACACTCTGGGTACACAGGTAGGAAAATGGTGGGCTAGCCAGGAATGTTGCAGCTGGTTGGGGCTCTGTGATGGAAGAAAGCAACATGCACAACACACAGTATTTGTAATCCGGGGCCGGAGGGGTCAGTTCATGAAAGAAAAGGCAACAAAAAAATCAGATGGCAACACTTTTAGATTTAGCTGTTGTTGCAGGGAGCTACCCTGATGTTTACTCATGATACCCAATACTGGACACAGGCAGAATGAAATCGAGACTGCAGGCTGTTGAGCTGGAGTGCCCGGAGAAGCAGGGCCCACACGAATCACCAAGGTGTCATTCCTGTTCAAGGCATTGAGCAGGGAGCTCCCCAGGTCGGTCTCTCGTCGATCACTTTCCCTGTGTAGCAGGTATTCTGGCTGGGTCAGTGTAGCAGGGCCCAGGCAAACAGAAATGGATACGGATCCAGTCCGTGGAGCTGGATACAGCCTCCAGCAAGCAAAACACAGTTCAGACACACAGAGGGGAACCAAATCATGACCCACTATAAGCACACAGCACATTCACATGTAAGGAAATTCCACTGTACCAGGCAAATGGCTCTCCGGTCACAATTACAGAGTCTCTGCACAATCCAGAAGTTAAGAGGTAGCTGGAAGTCGTGACAGGCCGATCACATTCAGCAAATCTTTGGCCTTCTTCAGGTTAAAGCCTGGTCACAATTCAGTGGCTTAATTCGCTCTCCAAATTCGGATTCAGTCTGAAAAAAAAAAACACAAGTTCCCTCTCAGGAACAGTAGGCAGGCATGCAGGCCAAACTCAGGCCTTTGCACAGTTCTCCTATGCAAATCCTCTATGGATTGCTGCTCAAACTATCTCGAGCTGTTACTTATTCACTTCCCAGCTCAGATCTAACTGAAGCTGCAAGCAGTGTGGAACTTTTCCCAAGATCCAAAAGGTTCGGTTGGCTGATCTGTCTGACAGTCACAACAAGGGCTATCCCTCCAGGTTATTTTAGGCACCAAAAGCCCAAAACTACAATTCCTACAAGTTTTGGCCCCACCAAGCCCCTGTAAGCAGGCTCCATTTTAGAGTCCCAAATGTACTGATTGGCCCATTCTGCAGTCCAGGACCAAGATGATGGAAACAAACAGAACTGTCCATGCTGTAAAGAAGGCAGGTTAGAACAAACTGCAATATTATTACTACTCTAACAAATGATCAGCAAACAAGTACATCTTCTAACAGAACTCCTTCTCAGATTAATTATGACTGCAATCCAGGCAACTCTTAAAGAGATGGTACGCAGAGGCTAAACAGGCACTCTCTGGCAATACATTTAAACTGCTAAAATGCAGAACACCAGCCCGGCAGTGAGCATTTAAGCAAGCTCAAGGAAGACTTTTTGGGAACCCCCATTTGTAGGGGGGTTACAGAGATAATTGCAATGGATGTGGTTGGTCCTTTAGACAAAAGTAAAAAGGGTAATAGATTTATCCTGGTAGTATGCGACTAAGCTACTCAATACCAAGAAGCAGTTCCAATGCATACTGTTACTGCCCCAAAAGTTGCAGCAGAACTTGCCAAAATTTTGAGCATAGTGAACATACCTAAAGAAATTATTACTGATCGGGGTAGTAATTTTGGTGCTGCATTGCTTAAGGAGCTGTACACACTACTAGGTATCACAGCCATAAGAACCTCCCCCTATCACCCTCAGACAAACGGTCTTGCTGAGCATTTTAACCAAACCCTAAAACGCATGTTAAAAAGGTTTGTAAAGGGAAAAGGTAAAGATTTGGACCAATACTTGCCTTGCCTTCTTTCTGCTTACAGAGAAGTGCCACAGGCATCAACAGGGTTTTCACCACTTGAAATGCTGTATGGTAGGCAGCCAAGAGGGCCACTGGATGTGATAAAGGAAACGTGGGAAGATAACCCCACTCAGAAACAATCTGTAACATACCATATGTGTGCCCTAAGAAAGAAGTTGGCAAAATATGTTGAAATTGCCCATAGTAATCAGGAAGAGGCCCAAAACCAGCAGACGGTACGTTATGACCATGGGGTAAAAGAAAAAGTTTTTGAGCTAGGTGAAAAGGTTTTGCTACTGTTACCCACAACAGAAAATAAGCTGTTAATGAAGTGGCAAGGGCCATATAAGGTTCTCAGATGTACTGGCATTAACTATGAGATTGAGATCCCTGACAGGAAAAATCCTACTAAGATATACCATGCTAACCTCCTCAAGAAATGGGTTGAGAAAATGCCAGAAGCTGCTTTACTGGTTTTACCAGAAACTGATAAGGAAGATATTGATGTAGCTTATGAAAGACTGGAACAAACTGTAAATGCTGATGCTGTAAAGGTGACTGTTTCTTTAACCTCAGAACAGACTGCTGACATTCGGAATGTGCTAAAGACATTTAGCAGTACTTTTACCACAGTACCAGGTCGGGAAAAAGGGGCTGAGCATGTAATAGTGACAAGTAATGCTTGCCCTATTAGGCAAAAGACATACAGGTTGCCAGAGCGGTTAAGAGCTGACATGGTTAAGGAAATACAAAAAATGAAAGAATTGGGTATCATAGAGGAGTTGAGGAGTGCTTGGTCATCTCCCATGGTAACTGTGAACAAAAAAGGAGGGGGTGTTAGAATCTGCCTTGATTTTAGGAAACTTAATCGAGTGTCAGAATTTGACAGTTGTCCTATACCCAGAATAGATGATTTGGTGGACAGACTGGGGAGTGCAAAGTACGTCAGTACCCTTGATCTCACCAAGGGTTACTGGTAAATACCTTTAGCTAAAGAATCCAGAGATAAAACTGCATTTGCCACCCCTGTAGAATTCTGTCAGTTCACCACCATGCCATTTGGTTTACATGGTGCTCCAGCTAAATTCCAGCAGTACATGGATGTCATTTTATCCTCTCACACTGATTATTGTGCTACGTACCTAGCTGATGTCATGGTATGCAGTCCAGACTGGAAAAGCCACCTGGAACATGTACAAGCAGTTATCCAAGCTATCAAAGATGCAGGTCTGACTATTAATCCTACCAAATGTGCATTGGGCATGCAGGAAACCAAATTTAGGCTATGTGTTGGGACATGTAGAAGTCAATCCAGAGGTTTCTAAGAAGCTGTAGCTAACAGCCCTGTACCTAAAACAGAAACATGTCAGGTCATTTTTAGGGCTGGCTGGTTATTATCGGAGATTTGTTTCCAACTTTGAAGAGTTAGCTACTCCCCTCACTGAACTTATGAAAAAACGATACCTAAATAATGTGAAATGGACCCCAGAGTGTAATGAAGCTTTTCAAGCCATAAAGGCTGCATTATGTTCAGCCCTTGTTTTAAGAAGCCCAGACTTTGAGAAACCATTTTTGCTACAAACAGATGCATCTGAGGTAGGACTAAGTGCAGTCCTAAGTCAAAATGTAGATGGGACAGAGAGAGTCCTTGTTCTGTACATAAATATCAAATTGCATGACAGAGAGAAAGGTACTCCACTATCAAAAAGGAATGTTTAGCAACAAAGTGGGCCATGGAGTCCCTGAAATTTTATTTGCTAGGAACTGACTTTGTTCTTGTAACAGATCACAATCCTCTTTGTTGGCTTAACCAAATGAAAGATAAAAATTACAGAATCACCTTTTTAACATGCGTTTTAGGGTTTGGTTAAAATGCTCGACAAGACCGTCTGTCTGCAGGGTGATTAGGGGGAGGTTCTTATGGCAGTGATACCTAGTAGTCTGTATAGCTCCTTAAGCAATGCAGCATCAAAATTACTACCCTGATCAGTGGCACCCGGCTCTGCAGCCATTTAAATTCACGATGATACACAAATCTGGGAAAGAGAATAGCAATGCTGATTTTCTGTCAAGATATGGATCAGGAATTGAAGGTTCTGAAGGTTTAAAAACAAATGTATGAGTTTAAACTTTACTGTTTGCTGTACTGTTATAGAAAAAAACAGATGATGTACATGTGCTTAATATCTGAAAGCAGCTAATGTTAGTAGAGAATAAAAGGTGTTGGAAACCTGTTTAATAAAACAGGTTCCCTCTTGGGAGGGGTGTATGTGGCAGGGTGGAATAGGACCCTGTCCCAATTGTTAGAGAAAGGGTTTAAAATGCAAGGATCTTTCCTTTTCAGTCTCTTTTTCTGGCTGGTTGTACAGCCAAATTTTCCTGTGAGACCTCGAACTTGGTCATGCTGCCAGTCTCGCAATTCTTTGCCTCTCACTATAACTCAGTCCTCACTTGCTGTCTGTCTTTTTCTCCCTTGCATAGCTGCTAGTATAAAATTATATGCAAAACAATATGTGGAAAGGAAACTGATATTGGGATCCCCTTTGTTTGGAAAATGTATAGCGTTAGTAGTAGTAGTAGTAAAAAAAATGTTATTTATACAGGTAAAAAACAATTTGACAATGCAAAAAGTTTACACCATAGGTCTTATACAAGGCCTGTTTTCATGGCAATCCTGTTATTGATATTTATGTACAAATTACAAAAGGTTCCAAACATTTTCAATATTCCACATATTTCATAAGATACAAATACTGTATCATACTAAAAAGGAAAATTTTATAGCAACAACACACAGACATATTAACGACAAACATTACTGTTGAAATGTATATAATTATAATTTGAGATGACTGCAAAAGCTGTGCAAAAGGGGCCTCAAGCACACTGTATTCTGGCAGTTCCTGCCTAATATTTACAAGAACAGGATGCTTGATTAAGAGTGGGGGTTGAAAAGACTTATAAGAGAGCTGAGTTGCAACTGCTCGAAGGAGAGGAGAAAAAGGGACACAGAGACTGAAAGAAAACTCTTTTATTTTGCCTTTGTAAATAGTTATACTGAACAAGTTTATTTTTTTTTTGTTACTGCTAGTGTAAATAAATATTTTTGGTGAATTCTACAACTGCTCCTGGTTTTCCTGTGCTTCCTGACCTGTTCCTCGACGACACAGACCCTATGCCAGGGCACTCTAGGCCATCGCCCATAGACCAAACGCCTGTCCTGCCACCAGTCAGCCCAATGCCAGCATCCCGGTTGCTTCGGCCTACACCAAAACCAACGCCAGCTGAGCCATTACCGGATCGTAATCCAGCACTGCCCACACCTATGCCGGGTTACCCATCGCCAGCCCCACAGCCGTCATTCCATAACCCGACATAAGGCTTGCCTTTTCTGTCCATTTGTAACATTGCTCCACAGGTGGATTACAATGCCCTTTTCCCTGCTTGGTGGGTATTTATGAAGAAACAGGCACCATCTCCCAAGGGGCCACCTCTGTTCTCTCCCCTTCCTCCTCCTCCACATGATGCACAGCCCAGAGACATGGGCAGAGTTGGACTGTCTGACCCCCATACCACGGGGTCATCTGGCGTTAGGCCTGACACTGGTGCTGGCACCAGGAAGGATGAATGACAGCCCCGGTCGCCTCATCCAGCATTTGAGTCCTCAGAGGATGATTCAGAATACTCCAGGTCCTCCTCTTCTCCTCCAGGGGAGTCTTCTGGTGGTGAGGGCATGCCCAAGGAAGTGCACAAATCCCCACCTGATGAGCCCTCCTTCATAGATGTGATAAGACACATCCAGTCAATCATGGGATAGGGATGGAAAAGCAGGATCCTGAAAGATGCCACTTGGCCATCTTTCCATGGCCCATAGTGGTGCCACCCATGATTGAGTCATATGACGATGTTACCAAAGCAGCCTGGACCCACCCCTCCATGATCTCTGTCCTTCCTAAAAAGACTGACTGGCTATACCACACATTGGCAGGCAAACCTTTCCTGAGTGGCACAGGGTTATACTGTCGCCTACAAAAACTGTGTGGCAGTAAATACTGCAAGCAAAATGTTGTGCTTCGACATAACATTGGGCAAAACAGCGACCATAGAACAAAAGCACATAGCCATTGGAATCAATGGCACTTTCAGTTTTTGCCGGGGGGGGGGGCTTTGCCCACCATACCCCCGATGTGGAGGGCTTTGCCCGCAGCACCCCTGAACTTTAAATAACCAACTCCGAGTGGGTGTGGAATTCGAGGATGAGGAGAAACTCGGGAGGGGGAAAGTTATTTATTTATTTTTTTTACAAAAAAAAAAGCTGCAACACCAGGAGACCTGGGGGAAATCAAACCGTGGACACATGTCTCCATTGCTGCTGAGTGCTGGTGCTTTAGCCACTCTACCATGGGAGCGGCTTGACCAGGCACAGCAGCACAGGCTTCTTTATCTCTTCCTCCACTTCACGGTCAGTGACGGGGTAGCAGTAATTCCCTATCACTATTATACCCGTCGCTCTAAATGTCTCCGGGCTTTACACAGCGCAGTTATTGCTGCACTGTTTTTGTAGTACTATATTGAACCGGTACCTACCTGTGCAGCCAGCCCTCAGCAGATTCCATGGTCATTAATGCAGCCCATGACCGCTCTAAGAAGCCCAAACACTTAAGTGCCCTCCACCCGGATCAGGAATCCCAGCAGCTGAACCAGATTGGCAAGCGAGTTTTCGCTTCAACCACTTTAGCCATTAGGGCTATCAACTACCAGACCCATATGCTTCAATACCAAAATGCCATCTGGGATCAGGCAAGAGAACTGGTCCAGTCCTTGCCTGAGGACTCCACTGAAACTCAGCTTGCCCAACTCATGAAGTCGGGCTCAGACATTGGCACCCATGTGCTTTGAGCATCCTATGATGCTGTTGACGCCTCTGGGCGATCGGCAGCCACTTGCATTTGCCTGTGGCATTATTTATTTATTATTTATTGAATTTTGATGACCGAGTAGGCCCACTGGGCCCGGAAGGTCCCTTTTTCAGGGGCGACCCGGGAATAACAGTACAGACATTATGAACTTTGTGCAGTTACATAATACTGGAAGTCATGGGCATACAATATTCAGCTGTTTAGACATAGCAGTAGTTATTAGGGTATTATATATCATATTGGTAAGTTGTAGTTCATAGCATTCAAACATTTGTCCTGCATATAAGTGAGACAGCATTATGGATTCCTTGGGTGACATACTTCGAGAGCATTAGGATGGTTCATTGAGGAGAAAAATTAGTGCTACCTTGATGGAGTGGGGTTTGACTTTTTAGTTCGTTGTGGTAGTTTAGGTAGTGTCAGGTGTAGTGGCACTGGCATACACTTTTTGATAGGAGATGGGTTTTGAGTCTGGTGTGGAAGCACGGCACTGAGGGGGTTTCTTGCACCTCCAACGGGAGGTGGTTCCATAAGGAAGGGGCAGCATACGAGAAGGATTTCTGGCCTGCCTTAGTCCTAGCCTTGGGAACCTCTAGCAACGTTTGGCCCGAAGGCCTAAGGCTGCGCAGGTTTCTCTTTAGTGAGGAGTACCAGGCTAGGGGAGGGAAGGGCTAATTATCTTTTTCGCCAGGCAGAGCACGGGGTAACTGAGGCGTGCTTCAAAGGATGGCCAGTTAAGCTTTACTAGCGCCTCACAGTGGTGGCTTCTTGAGTGGGATAGAGTGGCAAAGCGGGTCACTTTGTTGTAAAGAACCTGTAGTTTACCATACTTCCGCTTTGAGATACCCTGGATGACCGGGGGCTGCAAATATCAATGTTGGAAGTAGGACACTCGCTGCTATAGCAGTCCTAGCTTCAAGGGTTAACAGTTCCTTAAGCCGATATAGTAATCCGAGTTTGGAATGGATTACTTTAGTGACTTGGTCCACGTGTTGTTTGAACGTGAGGCCCTGGTCGAGGGTGAGGCCGAGGTATTTTGTAGAGGGAACAACTTCTAGCTTGTTTCAGATGCAGAAAGCTGCACAGAAAAGTGCAAGATACCTCAAGCTAGGCAATGGCCTTGCCCTCAATGGGTGCATGTTATGCAGAGATGGCAGAAAGGTGCATCTTATGAGATGAGTACCCCAAACTGGAATCTGAAACGAGCCTTATTTGTTTTTTTCACAAAGACAGGTTATCTTTGCATACTAATCCTAAGATTTTACCTAAGGTGGTGGTTCACATTCACAGAATGTTGTGGTATTATACAGCCCACACCAAGTCTTTGAGGAAAAGTAACCAGTTGTTCATTTTATTCGCACCCGAGAGAGGGTGCTTCTGTTTCCAAACAGGGTTTGTCTAAGTGGTTAGCGAATTGCATTGTTTATTGCTACCGCAAGTACAACAAGCCCCTTCTGGGGGTGGTCTTGGCCTTTCCACCAAGGGTACAGCCGCCTCTACAGCTTGTTTCAGAAATATATCCACTGCTGATATTCTTCATGCTGCTAACTGAGTTCTGTTCGCACTTTCACCAAGCATTACCGTTTGGACATCGCCTCTAGGCCTACAGCCAGTTTCGGCCTAGCAGTCTTTTAAGGCCTTCTGTCATGACCTCTTGACTGCTGTAGGGCTACCTCCTCCCGATGTTTTCAACCTGGTGATACCGGTACTGCCTGGACTCAGTCCTACCAGTGTAGCCTGCTCAAGAGCCTTCCTCGAAGTAAGATAGTACAGTTACGTAAGAACTTACTAGCAATAGATCTTCAAGAGAAGCTCTCGCAGCAGGCCCTGCTTCCCCTCCCTCATTCCCCCTGCTTCCCTTTCTCTATTGCATATCTTCTCCTGTTGGCTCTCGGGATTCCTTCCTTGTTTTCCCTTCAGCTGGCCATGCAGAGTCTCTGGTGGGAGAACTGAGCTAGGTGTGGGGGCCCACCCCTTATATAGACAGAACTGACGTCAGATGACTGACATCTGGGAAGGGGCTAGTCTCCTGCTAGCTAGAAGTTTTCTGTGTGGTCCTAGTGCCTGGCAGCATAGTCCTACTGGTGTAGCCTGCTGCTGCAAGACCATCTCTCAAAGATCTACTGTTATGGTAAGTTGTTATGTAACTGTACTTTTTTGAAACGGAAGCCACAGAGCTTATTTTTAGCTGTGGTGAAGTTTTGTACCATATTCAAATAGTAGGGTGATCCTTAAAAATGCATACTGAGGTAGAAGTTGCACTTTTTTCATTGTTATATGGTGACCAGATGATATAAAATAGGTTTCAGTAATGGTAGTAGTAACGGAAACATAGATTTTGACGGCAGATAAGGACTGCCTAGCTCACCTAGTCTGCCCATTTCCCTACCAACTTAAACTCCAGTAGTAAAGGCTAGTAATTCTAAGATGGCAGACACTTTTTTTATTTTTGTTTTAAGAGGGTTAGTGATATGTGTGTTAGCAGTTTTTTTTATATGAAAATGAGATTCGGCAGCTGACGTGCGTTTATAGAGATTTAATATATGGTCAGCTGATGTCTCTCAGCCAGATAAATTATTAGATTTTTCTTGCCATTTTATGAAGGATAATAACTTTTAACAGAGCTTCCACATGTAGGAGGCTATATAGTCTATCAATGAGTATAGAACCATGAACCAGATGGTCCTAGTTTTAACTTACTCCAACACCGTGTCCAGTACTCACTGCATAACCTTAATCAAGTCACTTCTCCTCCCTGTGCTGCTTCACCACATGCCACCCAGCTGTAAAACCAGGTTGAAGGAGAGCCTAAAGGAAAACAAGAAGTGGCATCTCAAGATAGCTACCCTGGGTAAACAAAGTAAGGTGTCCAACTGTATCCCGCATGACCCTGATTTTGGAATTGTTCTTATCTCAGTTGGGCTGCCACGAGCAAACAAAGTAAGGTGCCCAACTGCATAGAAACATAGACTTTGACGGCAGATAAGGACCGCTTGGCCCACCTAGTCTGCCCATTTCCCTACCTACAGGATAGGCCGCAGATCCTAGTTAACCAATAGCCTATTTCTTCCTACCCCCCAACAAGAATTGCCTTATGTCTGTCCCATGCATTCTTGAACTCTCTCACAGTTTTAGACCCCACAACCTCCTCAGGAAGGCTGTTCCATGCCTCCACTACTCTTTCTGTGAAAAAAGTACTTCCTCACATTGCCCCGGAACTGCCCCCCTCTGTCTTTAAATTGTGTCCCTTGTTCTTGCATCGCCTCTTTTCTGAAAGGTGCTACCCTCTTGGACTTTGTTGATTCCACTGAGGTAGTTAAAAGTTTCTATCATGTCCCCCCCCTCCCTTCTTTCCTCAAGGGTATACATATTAAGCTCCTTTAGTCTCTCCTCGTACGGCTTCTCTTGCAGACCCTGCACCATTTTAGTTGCCCTCCTCTGGACTGCCTGTATCCTGTTTATGTCCTTGCGGAGATGGGGTCTCCAGAACTGGGCGCAGTACTCCAGATGGGGTCTCACCAACTGCCTGTACAGAGGGATAACAACTTCCTGTTTTCTGCTGATGATGCCTCTCCCTATGCATTCCAGTATACCCCCAGCCCTCCCTACTACCTTCTCACATTGCTTGCTAACCTTAAGGTCATCTGATATGATTACCCCCAGGTCCCTTTCCTTTTTTGTTGTTGTTACTACCTCCCTTTGTGTAATCTTCCCGGTTCTTGTTTCCCAGGTGCATTATTTTGCACTTCTTTGCATTGAATCCTAGCTGCCGTACTTCTGACCATTCCTCCAACCTTGACAAGTCCCTTCTCATCCTTTCCACGCCTCCTTGTGTATCAGCTCTGTTGTAGATCTTTGTGTCATCTGCAAAGAGGCATACTTTTCCTTCCAGTCCCTCTGCAATCTCACTTACAAAGACATTAAAAAGGACTGGACCTAGTACTGAACCCTGCGGTACCCCACTAGTAACCCCTCTTTCTTCAGAGTGGACTCCATTTACAATTACCTTCTGTGTCCTGTTGTCCAGCCAATGTTTTACCCAGGCTACCACCCTGGGATGCACTCCCAGGCTGTTTAATTTGACTATTAATCTTTTGTGTTGGACTGTGTCAAATGCGTTGCTAAAGCCTAGGTAGGCCATGTTCACAGCCCCTCCCTGGTCTACTACTTTGGTCACCCAGTCAAAGAAATCTATTGGATTCGTCTGACATTCCCGCTGTGAACCCATGCTGCCTTGGGTCCTGTGCCCCACTGACCTCTAGGTACTCAACAATTCTTTCCTTCAGAAATGACTCCATCACTTTCCATACCACAGAGGTCAAATTGACTGGTCTGTAGTTTCCTGCCTCTGTCTTGGACCCCCTTTTGTGGAGGGGAATCACATCCACCTTCCTCCAGTCCTCAGGTACCACACCATCCTCCCATGATTTATTAAAAAGAGTAGTCAGTGGTTTCACTAGTTCCCCCCTTAATTCTTTTAGAATTCTGGGGTGAATTCCATCAGGCCCCATTGCTTTGTCCACCTTCAGTTTTAGGAGTTCTTGCAGAACCCTTTCTTCTGTGAAAGGGCTGGGATCGACCCCCATATCAAGAGTGCTTCTGTTAATTGGATTAGGCACTTCCCCCTCCTCTTTTGTGAATACTGAACAGAAATATTCATTCAGTATCCCTGCTTTTTCACTGTCCCCCTCTGCCCACCCACCATTCATTCTATTCAGCCTCACTATCCCTCTCTTTGTCTTTCTATGCTCTCTGATGTACCTATAAAAGGTTTTATCCCCCTTCTCAACTGAGTTGGCTATCTTTTCCTCAGTTTGGGCCTTTGCTCTTCTGACTTCCCTCCCTGCTTCCTTCTGCCTTAACTGGTACAGCTCTCTGTCCTGCTCCTTCTGTGTTTCCTTATACTTCCTGAATGCTATCTTTTTCTCCCTGACTTTCCCAGCCGCCTCTTTTGAGAACCATAGTGACTTTTTCTTTTGTTTTGATGTGTTTATTTGCTTCACACAAAGGCTTGTTGCCTCTGTGATGGCAGTTTTGATGATTCCCCATTGTTGCTCCACCCCTCCTTCTAGCCTGTTTGCTAGTGCTTTTCTGAGGCACTCTCCCATCTTGCCAAAGTCAGCCCTCCTGAAGTCCAGTACCCTCACTTTTGTATGCTTGACTCTGTAGCTGAGTTTAACGTGAACCACACTGTTTGATGGTCACTTGTTTCCAGATGGAAACCCACTTCTAGATCTGAGATCCTCACACTGCCCCCATTTGAGAGTACGAGGTCTAAGATTGCTCCCTCATGAGTGGGTTCTGAAACTAGCTGTCTGAGGCCTGCCACCTGTAGGGCATCAAGAATGGCCCTGCTCTTGGATGTGGCTGCAGCAAATGTGCTCCAGTTAACATCTGGCATATTCAGGTCTCCTATCAACAGTATTTCCCCTTTCTCTGCCATCCTAAGAATGCCTTCTATCATATCCTTGTCTATTCCTTCCCCCTGACATGGGGGTCTGTACACAACCCCAGTGCGGATTGTGATGCCCTTTCCAGTCTCCAGTGTGACCCACAGTGCCTCCTCTCCTCCCCTCCCTGTTTACTCTTTTGTTCAGTTGCTTTTATCCCTTCCTTTGCATAGAGAGCTACTCTTCCCCCTGTTCTTCCCTGCCTGTCTCTCCTGTAGGTTAAGTACCCTGGTATGTTAACATCTCAGTCATAGATACATAGACAATGTCGTCAGTTAAGGGCCTATGGCCCACCCAGTCTGCCCATTTGAGCTTGTAAGTTCAGTTTGTTTTCCTAGAAGTCTGTTGCACCTAACCCCTGACCTCCAGAATTCCTTTATGTCTATCCCATGCATTCTTAAATCCCGTGATTGTTTCAGCCCCCACCACTTCCTCTGGCAGGGTGTTCCACTTGTCCACCACCTGTTCTGTGAAGAAATTCTTTCTCATGTTTCTCTGAATCGCCCTCCCTCCAACTTCATCCCATGCCCTCTAGTCCTGGAACATCTTTTCGCTTAAAAATAGTGTTTTCCTGCACCCTGTTCCTCCCTGTAAGATACTTGTATGTCTCTATCATATCCTCTCCCTCCTTCCTCCAGGAGTACATGTTCAGTTCCTTCAACCTGTCTTCATAGGACTTGTGATGCAATCCATGCACCATCTTTGTTGCCCTCCTCTGAACCTTCTCTACCCTGTCTATGTCCTTACGTAGGTATGGTCTCCAGAACTGTACACTGTACCCCTGGTGGGGCCTCACTAGTGTCTTGTATAGCGGAATTATGACCTCCCTTTTCCTGCTGGTAATGCCCTGCCTATACATCCCAGCATCCTATTTGCTTTACCTGCTGCCTTGTCACACTGTTTCCTACCTTGAGGTCATCAGAGATGATAACCCCAAGATCCCTTTCCTGTTTGGTGCATGCTATATCCTCACCCCCAACTGATATATTGTGCCAGGGTTTTGTGCCCCATATGCATTATCTTGCACTTTTGCATTGAATTTCAACTGCCAAACCCTGACCATTCTTCAAGTTTCTGCAGGTCGCTTCTCATTCTGTCTACACCCTGTGGTGTGTCTACTCTGTTACAGAGCTTTGTGTCATCAGCGAACAGTGAAATTCTGCCTTCTAGGTCCTGCGCCATGTCACTGATGTAGATGTTAAATAGGACCGGTCCCAGCACTGATCCCTGTGGCACCCCACTGGTCACTTTTCCCTCTGTGGAGTGACAGCCATTTACCACCACCCTCTGTGTCCTGCCACCCAGCCAGTTACCTACCCACCACACTACTGTCCTGCCCACACCCATATTCCCCAATTTGTGTAATAGTCTCTGTTCTCTGTGTACCATGTTTCTGTGACTGCTACAATATCCAGGCATCCCTCTTCCATCAAGGCCACCAGCTCAGGGAGCTTATTGCCCAGACTACGGGCATTGGTACTCATTACCCTCGATTTCCTGATGGCCTTACTCCTTTTTGCCCCATCCCTGTCCTTCTTGCCTTTGTCACTTTCCCCATTTACCCCTTCCCTTCTCCCCATTGCCACCTCTATGTTGGTGTTTACCGCACTTACTACCCGTAATTTTTGAGGGGCTAGGATTTCCCGCTCCTTTACAGTGCTCGCCTGCTTGCCTAGTTTAAATGCTTGCCAATGAAGCATTTAAACCTATCACCTAGGATCCTGGTTCCCCTGCTGGACAGATGCAGCCCATCATGCCAGTATAGGCTTGCATCACTCCAGGTGGACCCCCAGTCCCCAATGAAGCCAAATCCCTGAGCTCTGCACCAGTTTTTCAACCACTGATTGAATCCCATGGTGCGGAACACCCTAGCCTCTCCTATGCCATAGATGGGCAGCACCTCCGAGAAGGTTACCTTTCGTGCTACTTGTCTAAGGCCCCTCCCCAATTCCACAAACTCTTCCTGCACTGCTCTAATCCCTTTCTTAGCCAGGTCATTTGTCCCTAGGTGGACAATGACATCCAGCTCCCTCCCCTGTGCAGCTGCTCCGGCAATCCTGAGGATTCGCTCCCTGTCCCTCCAAGCCATGGCGCCAGGCAGGCACCTTAGCTCCCTCTCCCCTTCCCCCCACAGTTCTGCCTTCCTAGCAATGGAGTCCCCCACCAGGAGTTGTTTCTTTCCCCTGTGGGGTCCCATGCCACCCTCCTGTGGGTCTCCTTTGTGGAGGTTCCCAGCATCCTCCTTGGTCTCCACTACAGGTTCCTCCATAGAGGAACCACACTTTGCCAGAATGGCATAGGAATTGTGGAGAGGCACAACTGGAGGGATGCGCCTCTGTTCCACCACCCTCACCCTCCCTGAGCCCACTATGGTCCAACCGCTCCTCTTTCTTGGCAACCTCTGAGGCAACGGCAGTGGCACTGGTGGTCCCTGGATGGAAGAGGAGGTCCCACAAATCCTGGCCAACTCAGCCTGGAGATGGGCAACCTCCTCCCTCAGCCCAGAGAGGTGCCTGCAGATGGGACAACACTGCATCCTCCAGAATGTCTCCCGGAAGACTGCTGCTCCACAGCCACTGCACTGCACCACTCCCATCATGTCTTATTTCTGGCCCCTTAACTGTTGTTTGGAATCCTTACTCTTTCCTCTGTTTTATTTTTTTTTCTTTCTCTTCTCTCTCTACTTACTTTCTGCCTCTGTGCCATTTATGCTTCTGATTGTCCTGTTCTGAGACAAGAATATCCTATATTTTTCAGTAGACCCCTTTCTTGCTTAGAGGCAGGCCTCCAGCAGCTAGAGGGGGCCGGAGAGCCACTCTTGCCCTTCTAGGATGGTGGGTCTTTGGTGGCTCTGTGATCACTCACTTCCTGCTCCCAAACAGGAAGTTCCTGTTGTCAGTCAAATCCTGTGCCTATAAAAGTAGAACTAGCTTTGGGTGGGAAGGAAGGCAATATAGTCCCAGTAGAGAAGTCCAGTCACACAGCACTCCTTCCTTCTGGTGTCTTCCTGCATGGCCCTGATTTTAGAATTGTTCTTGTCTCATTAAAGCTACCCTGGGTAAACAAAGTAAGGTGCCCAACTGTACCCCCACACAGCCCTGATTTTGAAATAGTTCTTATCTATCTCAGTTGGGCTACCCTAGTTAAAAAAAAGTAAGGTGCCCAACTGCATCTTGCACAGCCCTGATTTTGGAATTGTTCTTATCTCATTAGAGCTAGCCTGGGTAAACAGAGTACTGTATGCTACCCAACTGTATCCCACACAGCCCTGATTGTGGAATCATTCTTACCTCAAGTCGGGTACCTTGAGTAAACAAAGTAAGGTGCCCAACTGTATTCCACGCAGCCCTGATTTTGGAATCACTCTTACAGTATCTCAGTTGAGCTATCTTGGTTAAACAGTGAAAGGTTCCTTACTGTATCCCTTGCAGCTCTGATTTTGGAATCATTCTTATCTCAGTTAGGATATCCTAGTTAAACAAAGTAAGGTGCCCAACTGTATAATGCACAGCCCTGATTTTGGAGTCATTCTTACTTCTGTTGGGCTACCCTAGTTAAACAAAGTAAGGTGCCCAATTGTATTCCATGCAGCCCTGATTTTGGAATTGTTCTTATCTCAGTTAGGATATCCTAGTTAAACAAAGTAAGGTGCCCAACTGTATCCCAGACAGCCCTGATTTTGGAATCGTTCTTATCTCATTAGAGCTACCCTGGGTAAACAAAGTAAGGTGCCCAACTGTATTCCATGCAGTCCTGATTTTGGAATCCTTCTTATCTCAGGCTACCCTGAGTAAACAAAGTAAGATGCACAACTGTATCCCGCACAGCCCTGACTGTGAAATCGTTCTTATCTCAGTTGGGTTACAATGGATAAACAAAGTAAGGTGTCCAGCTGTATCCCAAACAGCTCTGATTTTGGAATCATTCTTAGCTCATTAGAACTATCATGGGCAAACCAAGAAAGTTGATAAACTGTATCCTGCACAGCCCCAATTTTGAAATCATTCTCATCTCATTTGGGCTATACTGGGTACACATAGTAAGTTGCCCAACCGTATCCTGCACAGCCCCCATTTCAGATTCATTCTTATCTCAGGGCTATCTTGGGAAAACAAAGTAAAGTGCCCAACTGTTTTCAACACAGCTCTGATTTTGGAATCCCCACATAGTCCCTATTTCAGAATTGTTAGTTGGGCTGCTCTGTGCAAACAAAGTAAGCTGCCCAACTGTATCCTGCACAGCCCCAATTTTACAGTCACTGCCCATCTGTATCATGCATAGCCCCAATTTTGCAATCGTTCTTATCTCAATTGAGCTACCCTAGTTAAACAAACTAAGGTGCCCACCTGTATTCTACACACCCCCAGCTTTGGAATTGTTCCTATCTCAGTTGGGCTGCCCTGGGTAAACAAAGAAAGGTGCCCTACTGTATCCAGTACAGCCCTTGTTTTGGAATCATTCTTATCTCTGTTGGGCTATCCTGGGGAAACAAAGAAAGGTGCCCATCTGCAACCTGCATAGCCCTGATTGTGGAATCATTCTTATCTCAGTTGGGCTCCCCTGAGTAAACAAAGTAAGGTGCCCCAACTATATAACGCACAGCCCTGATTTTGAAATCATTCTTACCTCAGTTGGGCTACCCTAGTTAAACAAAGTAAGGTGGCCAACTATGTCCCGCACAGCCACGATTTTGGAATCATTATTCCCTCAGTTGGGCTACCCTAATTAAACAAAGTAAGGTGCACAACTGAATCATGCACAGCCCATATTTCAGAGTCATTGTTACTTCAGTTGGGCTACGCCAGTTAAACAATGTAAGGTGCCCAACTGTATTCCACGCAGCCTTGATTTTGGAATTATTCTTTTCTAGGGATGTGGATATGTTGTTTATCCACAATTCTTGGCATGTTCCTTCCCCTTTAATTCTTGCTGGAAGGTCTTCAAGCTGGCTCCTCCCACCCACCCGGGTGGTATAACCCTTGGCTCTGCCCCATGATGCAAGATCTTCCTTTCTGCTGGAAGATACAGGTTGCCTCCTCTCCGCTACTGTGTTTTGTAGGCCCTGGCTTCAAATTCTTCAGATTCTCTGAAGATTTGGTTCATTCGAGCTAACGATTGCAATGTGGTGCTATTCGATCATGGAAGATAAATCTTCCCTTGGGTTTCGCCGGTGCCCGTGCAGGCAGAAAATGTCACGCTCTGATCCTCATAGTGTGTGCGTGTGATGCTTTGGTGTCAGCAACCACACCCAGGCTTGCGAGATATGTCTCGCTTTCCATCCGAACGTCCTCAACGATTGTCTCGCATGTCTCAAGTTGGGCAGGCCCAAGATATGTAATCCTCCAGTAAAATCCAAAGAAGCCTGGTGGGTGGTCTCCACGGCTGCGGGGTCCACCGAGCAGTTAGAACAAATGCAGACCTTCGAGGAAGAAGCGACGCGGGTCACAGAACTCTCTTCTCAGTCGATTTTCGTTCCTCTCAACCTGAGCTCAACATTCTCGGGTTCCTTTCAGGAGTTGTGCCAATCTCTCCCCACTAAGGGCGAGGGACCTACGGGCTTGCATATCTCCCTGTCCCGTAAAAAGGACAAGGAACAGAGAGATTCTTCATCTTGGCAGAGACATTCTTGGGATCATGAGCGATCTCGGTCCCAGGAAACTGCTGTCTCGACTTCAGTCGAAATTGCTTCCTCGGCTGCTGGCTTCTTGTCTTTGCCATCTGGTCAGTCGGCCGAGGCCTCGATCAATGATGCGGTTGAGGGTCCTTCACAATCCTGTTGATCTGTTGTCACCCAACAAGGCCGACAACTGTTTGACTAGGACCCCAGTCCTGCCTCTTCCATATGAGGAGACCCAGCCAGCTGGGAATCCCGTTGAGGAACCGGTCCCTGATCTGGGAAAATCACCAGTTCCCCTGGTGTCTCCTGAGCAACCGACTCGGCCAGTCTGATCAAGGTTAAGATCTCGGACCCCCTCAACCGACAGGCCGAGGAAAGTGCATAAATGCACTAAAAAGAGGCAATGCCACCATTCATCCTCATCCTCCTCAGATGAGGAGAGGCTTCGGAGGAAACTCCGTCGACGCTATGAGGATTTAATGTGGCAGCGGCTGATTCTGTCTGGGCAGAAGCCTGCTTTGGTTTCATCCCAGCCATTACTTGACTTTTGCCTCCTAGGCCGAAGCCAACTCCACTAGACCCGGTGAAATAGGTTCCCCCGCCCACAGAGCCGGCTAAACCTGCCCCAGTTCGGCCAAAATCGGTCTCTCCACCAGTTGTGGTGGAGCTGCCACCTACACAGCCTTTGGGAGGGGCTCCTACGAAGGATGCTCAGACAGTTCCGGGTCTTCCACATGGGTTATTGGTCACCCTTACGCCTGACCGCCCCAGGCGTGTATAGGGAGACCTTGGTGGCCGACCGATTTATCTGGATTCTTTGGATTCGGACAACACCGACCTCCACTCATCCGCTGGATGATCAGTCCATTGGTAGTCTGTCAACAGAGGATAACCCTTTATCATTTTTGGAGATTCTCCACATTATCTCCAAATCTACGGGGATGCCCCTGGAACCTGTCCAGAAAAGGGCAGGGTACCCTTTTACAGATATTCTTAAGAGAGGGTATACCCTCACGGAAGCCTTTCCAGTGGCTGAGGCCATTACTTGCCCAGCATTGGAGCAATGGCAGCACCCTGCCTCCTGCCCAACGCTGTCTGCCCGGATGGTGCCCATTGGGTGCCTCTCGGGGTTCATGGAACATCCCTCGGCGGAGGAGTTGGTGACCGTTTCTGTGTTCAGATGCACAGGCAGCTCTGCTAACACTGATAGACCTCCGGACAAGGAGTCCAAAAAACTGGACCACACTGCCAGGAAGGTCTATGCAGCCTCCTCTCTAGGCCTCCGTCAGGCAAGCTCGGCCATCATCATGGCATACTTCTCCCACGCCCTCCTGTGCTCCTTGGACGAAGTTCTCCCACACCTCCCCATGGACCTTCAGACTACAGACAAACAGGTCTGTTACCAGGGCCAAGCTGTTGCCAAGCAGCAACTTCAGATGGCCTTGGATCTTGGGGACTCTTGTGCCCGTTCGGTGGCAGCTGCGGTTGCCATGCACCGCAGGGCTTTGCTGAGGCTTTCCACCTTTACGGCAGATACCTAGCATAAACTCACTGATGTTTCTTTCCTGGGTACCGATCTCTTCGGCCCAGGTGTGGATGGTCACCTTCAGCTAATCGAGCAGCCCAGTACCACCTTGGACTCCGCTATTTCAGCTCAAAAAGACACCCCTGGCTCTAAAAAGCAGCAGAAGAAGAAGAAGCCTTTTCAGCTCCCTGCTCCTGCGGTCAAGCAGCCCTCCTTTCAGGGTGGGCAGCAACAGCTGGCACAGACTTGGCGCCCTCGGCCCAAGTCCGGGCCTCCACCTGCCCACAGACAAAGAGGGCAGGGTTCATGCAGTTTCCAGTCTTGACCCTCTTCCTCCAAGCCTGCCCAGTGATGGGATAGGGGCTGCCACCCATCCCCATCACGCCAGCTCTGGGCCCTTCCATGGGGGGCAGCTCCATCATTTCCTTTCCACCTGGTCCGCTGTTACTACAGACAGGTGAGTCTTAGAAGTGGTCTGCCAGGGTCTGCCTCTAGAGTTCGAGTAGTACTCTCCCAGCTGAGCCCATGCCCCACTGGAGGAGAGAGTATCAGCCCACACTCGGTCGACTCTGAGTGACAACATAGCCCAACTTCTCCTCAAGGAGGCAGTGGTTCGAGTGGCAGATCCTCCAGTCAACCCAGGGTTCATTTCCAGGTACTTCCTGGTACCAAAGCAGATGGGGGGGGCTGGCACCCCATTCTAGATCTGCACGACCTGAATCAGTATCTCACGCCATGCACCTTCAAGATGGTAACTCTGTCCCAGATCATACCACCCCTGGAGCAAAACATGTGGTTCTGCTCACTGGAGCTACAGGATGCATTCGTTCATGTCCCAAGCCATCCATCCCACCAGTGGTTCCTCCACTTCAGAACAGAGGGAACCCTACACGAGTTCCGAGCCATGCCATTCGCCTGTCATTGGCCCCATGGGTCTTCACCAAATGCATTGCAGTGGAGGCAGCCCATCTCAGGCATCGAAGGGTCAGAGTGTACCTGTACCTCGATGATTGGCTCTTAGCAGGTTCCACCCAGCAAGAGGTAGTGAGGTCCAGGGACCTGGCCCTCCAGATCTCCTCTCAACTTGGCCTCCTGATCAACGAAGCCAAGTCAGAGCACGTGCCATCTCAGGTGATATGCTTCATTGGGGCAGAGCTCAACTCTTGTTGAGCCAGAGCACGGCTCATGGTGGACAGAGTGGAGGTTCTCTCCTCCTTTGCCCAGTCATTTCTGGTTGTACACTTGCACCCTGCCTGGGACTTTCTTTGCCTTCTGGGTTACATGGCAACCTGCACCACCGTGGTCCATTGGGCCCAGTGGCATATGTGCCCCCTTCAATGGCAGCTGGCTGTCCAGTGGACTCAGCGCCTAGGTCATTTCGACCAGCTGATCACTGTGACCCAGAAGATGTGGGATGCTCTCCAGTGGGGGACCATCCTAGACCATCTGCAGGGAGGGATCTCGTTTGTCTGCCCCTAGCCAGTGGTCGTCCTAATGACCGATGCTTCTCTCATGGGCTGGGGAGCCCACTTGGGGAACAACAGGGCCCACGGATTCTGGACTCCCGAGGAATCCCAATACCATATCAACCTGTTGGAGCTCAGAGTGGTCAGACTGGCGTTGTCAGCATTCACTCAGCAGCTTCGAGGTCAAGTGGTTCAAGTCTAGATGGACACTATCACAACAGTGTACTACCTCAACAAGCAGGGCGGCATGCACTCGCAGCTGCGGTGCAGGGAAGCGCTCCATATCTGGGCACTCATGAACCGACTGGAGATGGATCTCTTAGCCATCCATGTGGCTTGAATCAACTGGCGGATGCTCTCAGCCGCGTAGGTGAGACATCCCATGAGTGGTCTCTCCATCCAGAGGTAGCTCACAGCCTGTTCTCCCACTGGGGGCAAACTGATGGTGGACCTGTTTGCCTCCAGGGAAAACACCAAGCTGAGGCTGTTTCATGCCCGTCCCCCTCAGTGGGGATCGCTGCAGGGGGATGCCTTCTCGAGGCCGTGGACCCCAGGCCTCTTCTACACCTTCCCTCCATTTCCCTTGATCTGCAGGGTGCTCTTCAAAGTGAGGAGGAACAAGACGCAAGTGATCCTGGTAGCCCCAGACTGGCCCCGCCAGTTCTGATATCCAGATTTCCTCAGCCTCAGCAACAGGCTTCCGAGGCATCTTCCAGCACGCCCGGACCTGTTATCTGTCAGGGGAATGTATTCCATCTGGACCTTCAATCCCTGCACCTGACAACCTGGTTCCTGAGTGGCTAGAGTTCCAGGCTTTGGATCTTTCTGAGAATGTACTCACAGTAGTGGAAGCATCCAGGAAGGAGTCGACCAGAAAGTTCTCTGCCTTCAAATGGAAAAGATTTTCCATTTGGTGTCAGGGCAAGAGCCTGGACCCTCTGTCCAGTCCTGTGGCTAGCATTTTAGACTACCTTTGGTCTCTGTCCAAGGGGGTCTTTGGTCTTCGACCCTTAAGGTGCACCTGGCAGCCATCTCTACTTACTGGGTGTGGGCCGGTCAGCAGACAGTGGCACAGGAAAAGGTGGTCTGGTGCTTTTTCAAGGGCCTAGATCACATATACCCTTTGGTGCGTGAACCTCCATCTCCGTGGGATTTACTGCTGGTGTTGGCTAAACTCATGGGCAAGCCATTCGAACTAATGCACATGTGTGAGCTATCACACTTGACATGGAAGACGGCCTTCCTGGTGGCTATCACTTCAGACAGAAGGACTGGGGAGCTCCAGGTGCTTTTGGTGGAGTTTCCTTATCTGGTCTTCCACAGGGACAAAGTTCTCCTGCACCCCCACCCAAAATGCCTCCAAAAGGTGGTGTCACAGTTTTACTGTAATCGGGTATTGACTCTGCCTGTGTTCTACTCAAACTACACCTCGGATGCCAAGTACAGGCTCCATACCTTGGACCTGAGACGAGCTCTCTCCTATTACAAGGAGAAAATGGCGGAAATTTGGGGAGAGGTTCACCAGGTGTTTGTTACCTACGCTGAAACCGCTTCTGGCAGACCTTCAGCAAAGCTGATGATTGGCAGATGGATTACATCTTGCATTGATCTCTGCTATAGGTTGGCGTGTAGGCAGCCTCTCGTAGGGCTAAGGGCTCATTCCACCCACCATACTGCTGTGTCAGTGACTGCTTCCAGGGACATCCCTATCTAGGAAATCTGCCAGGCTTCTACCTGGAAGACAGCAAACACCTTCATCACCCACTACCACATCGACCTTGAGTCATGCCGGGATGCTGGTTTTGGGGCCTCAGTTCTCTAATCTCTGTTCCCTAAGTAGGGGGTGTGCACCTTGCCTCCCTCTTCCCAGAGAATGGCTAAGAGTCTGCCAAGAAGTGCGGATGAACAACGTATCCACATCCCTAGAATAACAGGTTACTCACCTGTAACAGAAGTTCTAGGAGTGGTATATGTTGTTCATCCACACTGATCTGCCCGATCTCACCGCCTGCGGTGCACAAACTTGTCTTCCAGCAGGCTAAGATCTGGTGTCATGGGGTGGAGCCGAGGGTTATACCACCCAGGTGGGTGGGAGGAGCCAGCTTGAAGACCTTCCGGCAAGAATTAAAGGGGAAAGGGACATGCCAAGAACATACATGTGATATGTCCAACTTGCTTAAGAGGGAGATTTGGGTCAAATTAGAAGGGAGACTGGCCTGCCAACTTGCTTAAGAGGGAGACTTGGGTCAAATTAGGAGGGAGATTGGCCTGCTAGTAGGGAGATGCCATTACGTCATATGTTTGTCCTTAAATGGCATCAAAAAAATAAGAAAAAAGTCATTACAAAAATTTGATGTATTTCATTTTGTCAAGAATAAGCACTAAAAAGAATAAACAACTAGTTATATAAAGTTATCAGATACATTGTTCATCACTGATTTAATTTTTATGTGTCTTTATCTGCCCAAAAAACACAGATATTTTGGACAGAATTTTACTTAAGCAGGAGATTTTGTTTCCCAGGAGGGAGGGAGGGAGTTCAGTCCAAAAAAACAGGAGTCTCCTGCATAAAGAGGGAGATATCACATGTATGCAAGAAGTGTGGATGAACAACATATACCACTCCTAGAACTACTGTTACACGTGAGTAACCTGTTTATCTCAGTTAAGCTACCCTGAGTAAACAAAGCAAGGCGCCCCAACTGTATCCTGCATGGGCCTGATTGTGGAATCATTCTTATCTCAGTTGGGTTACAATGGATACACAAAGTAGGGTGCCCAATTGTATCCCGCGGAGCCATGATTTGGGAATCACCTTTAAGATGCCTTACTGTATCATGCACAGGCCTGATTTTGGAATCATTCATATCGCAGTTGAGCTACCCTAGTTAAGCAACATGAGGTGCCCGAGTGTATCCTGCTCAACCCAGATTTGGAATCATTCTTGCAACCCCTCTACAAAGGGAGGTTCTCGGAAAGTCTTTCATGAGTTTGCCTAAATGCTCACTGCCAGGTTGGTGTCCTGTATTTTCGCAGTTTAAATGACTTGCCAGAGAGTGCCTGTATAGCCTCTGTGTACTGTCTCTTTAAGAGCTGCCTGGGTTGCAGTCATAATTAATCTGGGAGGGGGCTGAGTGTTTCTATACTCGAGTCTTGCCCGGGTTGCCAAATAATCACTCTGTTCTGCCATTGCTATTAGCACAGAGGGAGCTCTGTTAGAATATGTACTTGTTTGCTGATCATTTATTAGAATAGTAATAATATTGCAGTTTGTCTAACCTGCCTTCTTTGCAGCATGGACATTTCTGTTTATCTCCACCATCTTGGTCCTGGACTACTGAAATGGGCCAATCAGTACCTTTGGGGACTCTAAAATGTAACCTGTCCCCAGGGGCTTTGTGGGAGCAAAATTCTGTAGAAATTGTAGTTTTGGGCTTTTGGCGCCTAAATGAACCTGGAGGGGGAGCCCTTGTTGTGACTGACTGAGGAATCAGCCAACCAAACCTTTTGGATTCTGGGGAAAGTCCCAGGCTGCTTGCAGCTAGAGTCAGTCTGAACTGGGAAGTGAAAGTGGTAACAGCTTCAGTGATTCAAGCAGCAGCACCTATGTAATTCGTGCAGGAGAACTGTGAGAGGGCTGAGTTTTGGCCTGCCTGTCTGCTTGCTGTCCCTGAGAGGGAAACTGAAGTTTATTCAGACTGAATCCGAATTGTGAGGACGATTTAAGCCACAGAACTGCGACTAGGCTTTAACCTGAAGAAGACCGAAGATTTGCTGAATGCGATCAACCTGTCAGGATTTCCAGCCACCTATGAACTCCTGGTTTGTGCAGAGACTCTGTAATTGTGACTACATAGCAATCTGCCTGGTACAGTAGAATTTCTTACATGTAAATGTGCTGTGTGCTGTTAGTGGGTCATGATTTGGATCCTCACTGTGTGCTGAACTGTGTTCTGCTTGCTGGAGGTTGCATCCAGCTCCCACGGACTGAATCCGTATTCATATCCCTTGGGCCTGGGCTTTGCCACACTGGCCCAGCCAGACTACCTGCTGCACAGAGAAAGCCATCAACGAGAGACCTGCCTGGGGATCAGCCCCCTGCTCACGCTTTGAACAGGAACGACGTCTCGGTGATTCATGTGGGCCCTGCGTCTCCTGACACTCCAGTTCAACAACCTGCTGTCTCGATTTCATCCTGCCTGTGTCCTGTATTGGGTATCGTGAGTAAACATCAGGGTAGCTCCCTGCAACAACAGCTAAATCTAAAGTGTTGTCACCTGATTGCTTTGTTGTCTTTTCTGTCATGAACTGAGCCATCCGGCTCCGGATTACAAATAGTGTGTGTTGTGCATGTTGCTTTCGTCCATTACAGGGCCCCAACCAGCTGCGAGCCTGCCTACCGGCAACGTTCCTGGCTAGCCCACCATCTTCCTACCTGGGTACCTAGAGTGTGTAACTGTGTAGGGATGCTGAAGTGCATGCATAACTGTCTGATTGATATAACCTTTAAGCAAATCAACCTGATTATGCCTCTTCCTTGTTTAAGTCCCCTGAATAAATCTGATCTAACTGTTTTTGCATTTAACCTGACTGTGGTTCCAGTTTGTGCCAAGAGTACTGTACTGTTGCTATTTGCTGTGCATAACCTTGTTTTACAGGGGGTCCCAAGGGTCGAGCTAGAGGAAGCAGCCCTGGTGGTAAGTGCAAACAGTGTGGGTAATTGCATGGTGAATAAGGGTCATTGTGAAAGTGATTATTGTATATTGTTCAGGCCACTAGAAGGGAAAGAGGGGGGCTACAATGTCCCAGAGGGCTGTGCCCAGGTTAGCTTGACCACTAACAACCCTGACAACCCTGACCTCCTAGTGGAGGCACCCATTTCAGTACCCAGGCCCCTTAACCTGCTACTAGCCAAGCAGGCAGGGATAGTAACCCTTGGGATGGCGCCACCTAGGGGTTACATTCTTATCTCAGTTGGGCTACCGTGGGTAAACAAAGTAAGCTGCCCAACTGTATCCCACATAGCCTTGATTGTGGAATTAAGCAATAAGGCACAACAGGGTGTGGGTTATTGGGAGATTTACCCACGCCTTGTGTGGTGTGTCATAAGGCACAGCCGAGTGACTTAACCACGCAAGAAGTGCGTATATCCCCAAATAACCCACACCCTGGAGTGCCTTATTGCGATTATACAATGTACCCATGTGTAAAATAAATTTTAAATGTGTTTAAGTATGTTTTTTATAAATGCCATTTCTCAGTCGTGGGTTATTGCAGGATATACCACAGTCATGTGATGTGTTTTGACCAATGAGGTTATGGGATTTTC
Source organism: Neoceratodus forsteri (assembly GCA_016271365.2). NCBI lineage: Eukaryota > Metazoa > Chordata > Ceratodontiformes > Ceratodontidae > Neoceratodus > Neoceratodus forsteri. Next base: position 884,321,794 of record CM057454.1, on the reverse strand, counting down.
ATACCCCATTGTATAATGTTCTTATCTCAGAGTACCGTAGATAAACAAAGTAAGGTGCCCAATTGTATCCCGCACAGCCCTGATTGTGGAATTGTTCTTATCTCAGTTGGGCTACAATGGGTGATCAAAGTAAGCATCCCAACTGTATCCTGCTCAACCTTTATTTTGGAATAATTCTTATCTCTTTAGAGCTACCCTGGATAAACAAAGCAAGCTGACTGACTGTATCACTCACAGCCCTGATTTTGGAATTGTTCTTATCTCATTAGAGCTACCCTGGGTAAACAAAATAAGGTGCCCAACTGTATCCCAAGCAGACCTGATTTTGGAATCATTTTATCTCATGCTATCCTGGGTTAACAAAGTAAGGTTCCCCCACTGTACGCCACACAGGCCTGATTGTGGAATCATTCTTATCTCAGTTGGGTTACTATGGGTAAACAAAGTAAGGTGCCCAACTGAATCCCACACTGCCCTGATTTTGGAATCATTTTTTGCTCATTAGAGCTACCTTGGGTAAGCAATGTAAGGTGCCCAACTGTATTCCACGCAGCCCTGATTTTGGAACAATTTTATCTCGGGCTATCCTGGGTAAACAAAGTAAGGTAAGGTAAAGAACAATAGATGGCAAAGCATGCACAGACAAGGCATGTGTTGCCATCTCTGAGGTCTGTGGCATCAGAGACTTCTTGAGTTTCGCTGTTCAGGTCTATGATGTCATCAGAACCCCTCGATAGAAACACAGCCTTGTTGTGTATGGTTTCCCATCCATGATTCTGTAAGATGAATTTGCCCCGGGTATAAGATTATTACAATATACTATTAAGTGTGAAACATACTATTAGGTGTGAAACATTAGAACAGCAAAATATTTACATGTATTTTTTTTGTTCTGCAGGTCCCACAATAGGTCCTACTGTTCAGGCAAAGAAAATTGGCAAAAGTGAGGCAGTGTTAGTTTGGGAACAAATTCCGATAGATGATCGAAATGGATTCATCAAGAATTATACAATATTTTACAGAACCGAAAAAGGAAATGAATCTCGTAAGTCAAAGAATGGACTAGTTCCTACTTCCTTTTTAATTTGAAATTATGACTTTATCCTATAAATAAAACACATGCATAATTGTGTACAGTACAGAGTATTATGCATGCATGTTTTTTGAAGAATAAGCCACAAGGTCAAAGGCCAAGTGTTTTACCCGGACTCCAGCTTCACGGGGTGAAATATTCCTTTCACAGGCACCCATTTCTAATGAATTATATTACATGGTTAAGAAGAAATGCATTTAGATAATTGAGTGCAGGAGATTCGTGAAATGCACCAGTCCAAGAGTTACCAAAGAGCATTACATATAGTGTATCCTATTATAAGTGGTATTACTGGTCCAAGTTTTCGCTGCTGCTCTCTGTGGTGCTGGGCTCAGGTACTTTGCAAAGGAGTCTATGTTTTCCTCTACAGGCATTTTAGTTTTGTTCTTTTCCTAAGTAAATATAGTACAGCTGTTTATTTTAAATCTGCCCATATATGCTCCTACAGCTAATGCCTATGATGTTTATAGAAACATAGACACTAACAGCAGGAATAGACCAACGGTCTATCCAGTCTGCCAGAGTTCCCTATTTAGCCCTGGGACTTCCTCCAGGGTCTTAGCATTACCCCCCATTTTCCTCATAGCTCTGCCACCCCAAGCAACCACTATACCTTCATTTTATACTTAATTGTGCTTGAACCCACCAACAGTTTTAGCACCCACTTTGGCAGGCAGATCGTTCCATGGCTTCACCACCCTGTCTGTAAAATATCACTTCCTCACGTCCTTTCTATGGCTCCCTCTTGTCAGTTTCCACACGTGTCCACATGACTGTGAACTAGTATTCAAGCTAAATATTTCCCGGCATTTCACCTTATTAATTATTTTCAGGAACTTGAAGGTCTCTATAATATCTCCTCTCTCACTTGTGGTCTCCAGTGAGTACATGTTCAGCGCCTTGGGGCACTTCTCATAGGACCTGTCCTGTTGGCTTTGAATCAATTTTGTTACCTGGTGCTGCACAGTCTCCAGCCTATCTCTGTCTTTCCAGAGGTGAGGACTCCAGAACTGAGTGCAGTACTTACTCCAGGTGTGGCCTAACTAAGGATCCATATAGGAAAAGTATCGCCTCTTCCCTTCTGCTATAAATACCCCTCCTGATACACCCCAGCATCTTACTTTATTTGACTTATAACTTGTTGCACTTATTCAATTATTTGAGGAGTCACTGATAATAACTCCAAGGTCCTAGTCTTCAGCCATAGTGCTTAAGTCTCACCCCATCCTTTCAGTACTCTGTCCTTGGGTTCTTGTTCCCTCGGTGCATTACCTTGCAGTTTTTGGTGTTGAATTTCAACTAAAACAGCAGAGTAGCTCTATCAACCAGTTAACCAGGCTTTAGGCTTAGATTCAATTTTACAAATTCATCTTTATTTTCATACTAGCCACCAAATTTGCATGCTCCCTAAAGTTTTCTGGCCCCCTACCAACTTTTTCAAGTGGAGTGGTCCTGTTGAATTAAAAATATATGCAATATGTTCAGATAACAATTCAGTATGGTAAATACATGTTGCACTTTGAAAAACAGGTTAACAAAAGTTTTTACATTATTTCACATTTTATCTTATTTCAAAACATTAAGGAAAGGTGCTTGCCAACTCACTATGTAGTTTTAACTTCAATCTCTACCCAGCAGCTGACATGATTTGTGTGTAGCTGTTTAAGAGCACCACATCCATTACAATGCAGGATCTGGCTATATGCTCCTCCTGGCTAGCTTTTGAAGCTGCCTCCATCTACGGCATCATAACATCACACCCCTAATCTCTGCCAGTGATGTATTGGCCCTCCCACTCCAACTGGAGTGGTGGCAAGTGACTAAATTTAAAAGTCACAACCTCTTGGATATCCCAGTTGGATCTCAGGATATTCCTCCTCTATCACCCTAACCCCCACCCTACTAACCTTATGATTCCCACTCCTTTCTTCCCTTTTTTTCAGTATGTATTCTCCCCATTCCTCCTAGCCCCTTCTTTTCTTTATACTTGTAGAAGACCTTTTTCTTTGCCCTCACCACTTCCCAGACTCTTGCCAAGAATCATAATGGTCTCATGAACCTGTTCTTTTTTGATTGCCATTCTCTTGCATAACTTGGATGCCTTGAGAGTAGCTCCTTTAATTGCCCCCTCCATTTCTCTTCCACCCCTCGTGTCATACACAATGACTAACTTTTCCCTGACCAGCTCCCTCAACTTGTTGAAGTCCACCCTTCTGAAATCCAGGATTTCAGCTCTCGATTAGGGTTTTCCAGACCCAAGGGCAAGTTCAAACCAAAGGGAGTTATGGTTTAGGGTTGCTTCTTAATTTGTTTCAGTTGGTGATGTGAACACAGTAAAACTAGTCTGAAAATTAGTTCCACAGACTAATATGGGGCGTGTCCCCATGCTCTCCCTGGGCATACATCACAAGATGTGGGAGCGTGGGGGCAGAGCAGGCATAGCGGGAAATGGAAAGGGATCTCCTGGCTGGCGGTTTAGCCACTGTTATGATCCCTTCCCTTTCCTAATATGTGCATTACAGGTTCAAATTTTTACACAGAGGTGCTATCGCTGCCACAGGCTAGCAGGCTATGAAGCCCAAAATCTATAGAAAAATATATCACACTTTTACTTTAATTACAAAGCTTAATTTCTTTCTATTGCCCAAAGGTTACAAAAGTCTAAATATTTTTTTGAGAAAATGGAAACTTACTCTTTTCAGTTATCTGTTGTTTAACTACTAATTTCCTCAACAAAAGCAGTTACTGAATGTATGCATTCTGTGTATTCTGTACAGACATACAAACATACGAAAGTTGCCAGCAGAAACAGGCCTAATGGTCCATAAAGTCTGCTCAAGTGCTCAGCTCAGTGTATTTTACTGGAGCTGCCCCCCTACCCATGTCCCTGAAGTTACCCTCCCAACCTCTCTTCCCCCATCCCTTTCTTCCCTCCATTGCCACTCTCCCTTTTACCCTGTCCCACCCCCTTTTAAAACTTCCCACTGTTTTCAGTGATACTGCCTCATCCAGAAGTTCATTCCAATTTGACACCACCCTTTCGAAGAAAAAGTGCCTCCTCACTTCCTTTTTTAAATCTATCCCCACAAGTTTCAGACTGTGTCCCCTTGTGGTTCCCTCCCTTTTCAAATTGAAAATACCTCCACCCCCCGCTCCAACCTTGTTTATATCCTGTAGGTACTTGAAGATTTCCATCATATTCCCCTTTCCCTTCTGACTTCTAGGGAATACATACTGAGCTCCCGTAATCTCTCATCATATGGTTTGTCCCTCATGCCCTGTATCATCTTGGTCACCCTTCACTGGACCTCCTCCAGTAGTTTGAGGTCCTTCTTCAAATACAGGCACAAAACTACACACAGTACTTTGAGGTCCTTCTTCAAATATGGGCATGAAACTACACACAGTACTCCAAGTGTGGTCTCACCAATGACTTGTATAAAGGCAGAATGACTTCTTCTCTCCTGGAGATGATTCCTCTGGTGATACATCCTAGCATTTTATTTGCTTTGTCTGCCGCTCTACAGCACTGTACAGAGTGCTTCATATCGCCCCTGACAATAACCTATAGGTCCTTTTCATCTTCTGAGCTGGACACCTGTACAGCCCCCAGCCAGCAGCTGGCCCCTGGGTTCCTAACTCCCAGGTACATGACCTTGCATTTCTTGGCATTGAACCCCAACTGCCAGATGCCAGACTGTTTCTCTAACCTGGCCAGATCCTCCCTGAGCTCCTGTCTCCCCTCCTGTATGTCCACTCTCCCACAGAACTTAGTATCATCCACAAATAGGAAGAATTTACTTCTGATCCCATCTATTATGTCACCAGTAAGGATGTTAAATAGCACTGGACTGAGTACTGATCCCTGTGGGATCCCACTGGTTATGGGTTTAGGTTTAGGTAGTGCCCCCCACTGTCACTTTCTGGTGCCTTTCATGCAGCCAGCTCCTGACCCACAACAGCAGCTCGTTGTCAACTCTCAAGATTATTAAGTTTGCTAAGCAACCGTCCATGCAGCACTGAGTCAAAACCTGTACTGAAGTCCAGGTATAGTACATCAACCGACTGGCCTTTATTCAACTACCTTGTAACCCACTCTAAAAATTCTATCATGTTCATCTGACAGGATCTTCCCTTGACAAACCCATGCTGCCTGTCATCGTGGAGACTTTTAACTTATAATGTTTACCAGCCTTTCTTTTAGAATGGTCTCCATTAATTTACCTTCAATGGAGGTTAGGCTGACTGGTCTATAGTTACCAGGTTCATCTCTTGGACCACTCTTGTGAAGTGGCACCACATGAGCCATTTGCAAGTCCTGAGGCATACACCACGTCTCTAGCAAAGTGTTAAAAAGATCCACCAGTGGTGCCATCAGTACCTCTGCCAGTTCTTTCAGGACCCTCAGGTGTACACCATCTGTGCCTGGTGCCTTATCCACCTGAAGGGCCCTGAGACCCTCTAAGACCATGTCATCTCTGATCACCCCATCTGTCACCACCCCTTCCTATGCCTAATTTTGCCTGCGGCATAGGTCCATTCTTTTCCATAGTGAATACACAGCTGAAGTACTTATTTAGTGCCTCTGCCTAATCCTCACTATTTTCTGCCCATGCCCCCGTTCTTCCTGATCCTAGCAATCCCATCTTTCCGGCCTCTTCTTTCCTTTATATATTTGAAGAAGCCCTTTTCCCCTTCTCTGATCCACTGTGCTAGCTTTAGTTCCTTATCAGCTTCCGCTGCCCGGACCACTCTCCCTGACTCTCTGGATTTCACTGAGTATATTTCCTTATCCTCCTCTCTGTTAGTACACCTGTAATGATGATACTCTGTCCTCTTCTCTCTCACCTTCACTGCACATCCTTGCTGAACCAGCTTGGTCTCATGGTCCTGGACTTTTTACTCAGGATTTTTGTGCAGGTGTTTGTGGCCTATAGTCAATAGAGGAAATATTTTCTCATGTTATTTGCTGGTTTAATACATTCAATTCTATTTAACTTAAAAGTGTAAATAAACAGACTACTGTTCAACAAACTGTATTACTACCTTTCATAGACCCATTGGGTTATATTCCATTGTCTTTTGATTAACCCTAATCCTCTTTAGGTTTGTTGTCGTATTTTCACTCTGATAAAAAGAAAGTGCAGCCTCATCCTTTGACTAAACTGTGTTTACTGGTGTTTTTCACCTTCATTTAGCATTCCTACCAGTGTTCTGTGTTAGTTTGTTATGCTTTAAATAGCTAAGGCTACTGTGCCATTGTGTTGCTGTATACTACGGTAGTGCCAAATAATTTAAAGAGCTACTGACGCCTCAAAGAAAACTTTAAAAAGCATAATAATTAGGTACAATTCTGCCTTCATTCCAGTATATTTTACAGATTTCTCCTCCTCATTATTTATTAGTAAGGACATTTGCATGAATATATGATCTTTATCCCTTAGAGTTTCTTTAGAGTCCATCTGCCTCTATAGCTTAATCCCTACTTCAAGTCATAATCCTCTGTTGCCATGGGAGTAACTGTGATATCACAAGCAGTGCTTGGTAACTTCATGTAGGGATAAAGCAGCAGGAATAGATAAACTCTTCAGGAGCAAAGATCCTGTTTTCATACAGATGACCTCAGTAATAAATAATGGGGCTGAGGAATACAGCACTAATGGGAAATACAAGCTGGACTGTGTCTAAATATTAGGTTTTGTTAAAGTTGTCCTAAATGTGTCACCAGCTCTTTAATATCATTTGTTAAGCCTTCTTGTTCTCGTATAGTCTATGCCATTCAATGTTATCTGTAACCCTGCTTGTAGAATTCTTTTTTTTCACTTCCAGAATTTCATTAGCTTCCTGCCGTTTCTCCTCCTACCGACTTGCTAGTTTACACAAATTATTTTTCATGTTAAACAGTTCTCTGTGTATCATCTGTTGATTTTCTCCAGACATACCTCATAACGTTTTTATCTTAGTTATCTTTTGCTTCGATGCTCCATGTTATTTAGACATGAAGGCCTGTCTTGGTGAAAATCACTTCCTTAAATAGAGGCTCCACTACCCCTGCGTATGACCAAGCTCAGCGACGTCACGATAAAAACATCACAGGCTCAGTGAAAAACAGTAACTCCTGCTTAGTGCTAGCCTTTCACTGTCATAAGTGCTACATCCTGTATGGAAACAAAAGTGCCATTGAGTCATAGGGGATATAGAGACTGATGACATGGGAAGATGGGCTGAGCAGGATAGAGGACCAAGGAAGAAAAAGGGCGAGGAGGAGAGCATGGGGTAGGGTGGGAACATAGTCAGAGGTGTAGATTGGGGGGAGGAAAAGAGGTGTGAGGTGAAGGTGAGTATATCTACAGGAGTGCAGTGCAGGGGTCTAGGGGAAGGGGTGTGGGGAGGAGAAGACATTGGATGGAGGGAGGAAGGGAGAAGAGGTCTTAGGGATGAAAGAAGAGAGATGTGAGATAAAGGCTGGGGTGGAGAGAAAAGTGGGGAGGAGATGTGGGCATCAGTTATGTTTTACATAGGATATCTTCACTCAGGGTGCACAATACTCATGAGACCACTGGCCTTGGGAGGTGTCTGAAAGGGACTTGGAAGGTATGGCTATTTGATCCCCTCGTGTATCTAATATTGTGGGATCTGCAAAGTTGTTCTGCGCACCAGCGGGGGTTAAGCCCAGGGTTGATTTCATGGCAAGGAGGCAAACCTGATACTTTATACGGCCGTCCAGATTTGCCAACCAGATTGAGCATAGAGCTGGCAGGTGTGGGTGAGGCGATGAGCACCCAAGATGAGTCTACATGCCTTATTGAGGGTCATTTTTATGTGCTTGAGGGCTGAGTCGGTTGCGGGTCCCATATACCTCAAGTCCGTAGTCTATGATAGACAGGACTGAACTTGACATGGCAAGGTTCAGTGCTTCTTTGGTGAAGCACTGTTTATTCTTGTATAAAACTCCAAGTTTGGCATTAAGTGTTTTAGCAACGAGATCTATATGTTGCGTAAACGTGAGGGAGCAGTCGAGGGTTACCCCATGGTACTTGAAGGTATGGACCATATCAAGGGGTTCATTGCTGCTATTTAGAACATTCAGGCGATAGGATCTATTTCTGCTATGAGAGGATGCAAAAAGCATGATTTTGGTCTTTTTGTAGTTCAGTAATAGTTTAGATTTTAGTAACCAAGCTTCAATTGCTGAGAAGTTGGACTGCAGGCGTTCTTTTTAGCACTACTGGATCAGAGTGACTTGAGTAGAGTACTGCATCATCTGCATACAGTAATACTTTATCTTGGGCAGCTTGTGGTAGTTGATTTAGGAACAAACTAATAATAATAAATTGTATTTGTATGGCGCCTTTCAAAAAACCAAGGAGCCTTAACAATAATTAAAATCATGATACACATACAAACATCTCAGCATAAAACAATAGTAATCAATCAGCAAAGCTTGGTTCCACAGGTAGGTTTTCAAAGCTTGTTTAAAACCCTCTATGGCTGAGCATTCACCTGATAGGGTAGAGAATTCCAGAGGGTGGGGGCAGCATGCATAAATTTTCTCGCTCCAGAAGTTTTAAAACACACCCTCGGAATCTCTAGCAGCCCCTCATCAGCTGAGCGGAGCAATCACCCAGGGCAGTGGGGAACCACAAGCTCTTTCAGGTAGTCTGGGCTCAGTCCATGTAGGGCTTTAAAAGTCCGAAGACCGACTTTAAAGGTGATCCGCCACTGAACCGGCAGCCAGTGCAATCCGTGCAGCACAGGTGTAATATGACTGGACTGAGAAGATCCCGTCAAAAGCCGCACTGCAGCGTTCTGCACTAGCTGTAAGCGACGGATTTCCACCCCAGGTAGCCCTAAGTACAGGGAATTGCAATAGTCCAAACGTGAGGTCACAAAGACGTGAATCAAAGAAGGAGGGTCGCCAGATGGAACTAGTTGCTTAATCCTGGAGATATTCCTCAGATGGTAAAACGAGGTTTTAACTAAAAAGCAGGGGCCCCAGAATGGAGCCTTGGGGAACTCCAGATGTTACACTTCAGCTATCAGACAGAATGTCCAGGATTTTCACACTTTGTACTCTTCTGGTGAGATAGCTCCTGAACAGTGCCACTGACTCAGCGGATAGCCCAGTATACAAAAGTTGAGCCTGGAGTAAATCATGGTTAACTGTGTCGAAGGTTTTGGTGAAGTCAATGTAAGTTGCTCCCACCAAGAGCCCTTGATCTGTGGCATCTTGTATATACCCTGTAAATTCAACTAGGTCAGTAGTGGTGCTATGCTGCTTTCTGAACCCGTGTTGAACAGGGCTTACCAGTTGGCATTTGTCAAGGAACTCAGTAACTTGGTCATATACTATGCATTCTAGCGCTTTGGATAGGGGTGGAGGATTGAGATGGGTCTATAATTTGTATGACTGGTTCTATCTCCACTTTTGAATACTGGCATAACCACCATGGCCTTCCATAGGTAAGGGAATTTCCCAGATATCTGTGACAAGTTCAAGATTCTTGCTAGGTGTGGAAGAATCACTTCCAGAGTGAGTGCTGCAAGCTTAAGGTCCAGTGATTCACTTATTGCTCTCACCTTGCCGAGGACATGAGAGAGGTATTTTATGGGCCTAGTATGTTAACTACTGTAGTTGGAGATAGCAGTGTTATATGGTTCGTCATATGGTCGAATGGCAGGTACAGGTATCATACACATTGCTTCTAGCAAGGTGATTTTAGCAGGCTGCATTCTTGGTTTCCTTCACATGGCTTAGTTCTTAATGCCAAAAAACAAAGTCTGTGGTATTCTCTGGCATTAGAAAGTCCACTGATTTTGGCTTTACTCTCAAAGGCTATGATGTAACTTGATTGATAGAGTTGCCGATTTAAAATATCTTGGTGAATCTTTAGACTGTCATTTAACATTTGAAATTCACATTAGTCAACTGATCAAAAAAATCATCAAAGGCTTGGTATGTTGTATTGTGTGAAACCATCCTTGATACCTGAAACAAGGGCTTTTTCAGCAAGTAGTATTTTCCTTCCTCTGATAGATTATGGCTTATTGATTTACCTCTCATCTCCCTCTTCAAAAATTTTTGGTAAGCTGAGGACCATGTATCATAACATTATTCACTTTGTTACTGTGCTACCGAGAATGATCCATCTATGTGACCTCTACAATACTGTAAATTGGCTCTCTTTAGAGGATAAACTGAACAGTAAAATATTGATATGTTTTTACAAAATTTATTTTTGGTCTTTTGCCCAGTAGCATTGTTGCCATATTTAGAGATCTGTTAATTCACGTGTAACCCTCCTACAAATGGGGGTTCTCGAAAAGTCTTCCAAGAGCTTGCATAATTGCTCACAGCCTGGTTGGTGTTCGGTGATAAAGCCACTTAAAAGTTGCTGCCAGTGAGAGCTTTTAGAGCCTTTGTTACTGTCTCTTTAAGGGCTGCCTGTTTGCAGTCATAATTAGCCTAAATGGGAGGGCTGTGTATTTCCATGCCCGTGTCCCACCCGGGCTGCTGGATAATCACTCAATTTCTGCCATTGCTAGTGGTGCAGAGGGAGCACAGATGAAAGATGTATTTATTTGCTGAACATTTGCAGAGTAGCAATGATAGTGTGAATTGTTCTAACCTGCCTTCTTGCACCAGGGACAGTTTCTGCTTAGCTCCACCATTTTGGTCCCGAACTGCCGAATTGGATCAATCAGTATTCTGGGACTCTAAAATGGAGCCTACTGAAGTGGGACTGTATGGATTACCTGCTGGGATTTATAGTCTTGAGCTGTTGGCACCTTTTGCACCAAAAGGGGGAGCTTTTACTGTGATTGACAGCTGGACCAACCAACAGAACCTTCTGGATCAAGGGGAAATACCACGAGCTGTCTGCTGGCAAGCCAGATTCGAGTTGGAGGTTGAGGAGGAAAGAGCTCGCATAATCAAGCAGCCGTGTTGCACAGTAGTTCACATGGGAGAACCGTGGAAGGCCCATAACCTGACCTGTTGCCATTTGCCGAGAGAGAAAATTAGCCGGACAGTGATCCGCTCGGTGTGCTGTGAAGTTAGCTGCTGGATGGAGACCAGGCTCAATCGGAATGAGGACCGAAGATTTTACCAAGTGCGATCGGCCTGTCAGGACCTCAGTTATCTTTATGCTCCCAGGTTTTAGCAGTGATCTTGCAATCGGGATCGAGTAGCCTATTGCCTGGTACAGTAATCCTTAATTACATATAAATGTGCCGTGAACTGGAGGGGGGTCACAATTGATCTTCCCCCAGAGATGAGTTGTGCGTTGAGGGATGGAAGCTGAACCCAGCTCGCGTTGGACTGAATCTGCCTGCTCTTCCAATCTAGTTGGGCCCTGCCACGAGGGCCTCGTTTCCCTACCCTGCTCTTTCTGGCAATCCAGAACGACGATCATTCATCCTGATCTCAGCCTTGGGGATCGTGAGTAGTAAACAGGGTAGTTCCCTGCAACATATCTTTTAACAAAAGTGTGTCATCTGATTTGTTTGTTGTGTTGTTTCCACGAACTGAGCCCTCCGGCTCTGGATTACAATCAGTGGGTGTGCATGTTAATTCTTTCTCCTCACAGGGCCCCTACCAGCTGCAATGCCAGCCTACCCCAAGCAACGATCCTGGCTAGCCCCCTTCCCCATCCTGGGTACCCAGAGAGTGTGACTGATAGGGACACTGACTGCATGCACAACTGTGATATTTATAGTGTGTTTAAGCCAGTTAACCTGATTGTCCTCCTCCTTGTTACAGACCCCTAAATAAATCAGATCTACTTCTTTTGATGCAACCTATATTGACTACGGTATCTGTTTAAGCCTAAGGTATTGCATAGTTGTTTTGCATTGCATCACCTTATTTTACAGGGAGTCTCTAGAAGCAAGCTGAAGGAGCCAGTCCCGGGGGTAAGTGCAAAATTTAGGTGTATGTGCCACGCATATCAGGGGTATTGGGAAGGTAACTATTGTATATTGTGTGGGCCACTAGTGGGAAAAGAGGGGGGCCACAATGTTCCAGAGGGCTGAGACCTGGTTAGCTTGACCAAAACCAACCCTGACTTTTGGGTGGAGGCACCCGTCACCGAACCTAGACCCCTTAACCTGCTACTAACCAAGCAGGCAGGGGTAGTAGCTCTTGGGATAGCACCACCTAGGGGTTACATTTTGGAGGCACCACTGGGATCAACATCCTCTAGTGGCCAAGGGAAGAAGTTACACTGATATGTTTCGTTTTGGGGAGAAAATGGAGGATCTCGCTACACCCAAGCTGAAAATTGCCCCCCATAAGCTGTTAGTGCACCGAATGATGGGGTGGAGTGAGGCTGAGGTGTTAGACCCCCGGCAGTCTCTCCTTTTACTGGATGTCCCATTAGGGATTGCCAGTGCTGATATCGTAGCCACTGTGGAGCACGTTAAGGGTTTGGGTAAAGTCGAGGTGAAGGGGAGAGATGCAGATTTGTTTGAACAGACTATGATAGTGTTGCTGTCCTGTAACTCCCCGATAGATCCAGAGAAAGTACCCCCTGTTATTCTGCCTGAAGGTACCTAGAAAGGGTGGAGGGTCATTCACCTGCACACTGATCTGACTACCCGGGGTGGGTTCCCTTGTATAGAAGGGTTCAAGGATAAGTTGCTCAAACTTTTAGCGTCTGAAGGACGGACTACCCAAGAGCTTGTAAAGGTTTTAGACCTTTCAGAGGAACACATGCCCCTGCACTCCCCAACCACCTCCCCCACTTCTCCAAAGAGTTCTCCTGTAGCTCTCTCCCCCATAGTGATTCCCTCTATACAGTTGGATTCCTAGCGAAAGCTCAGACTCTTTTCAAGCACAGTCCCAGTGCCCCCACAGGGGAGGACGACTTGGAAACATGGATGGACTATGCCACTCCTTCAGTACAAGAATGGCAATGTTCAGAGAGAGAAAAGAGAAAGAGGCTGGTGGATAGTTTGAGGGGCCCTGCCCTGGAAGCCATCTGTTTCTTGTGAGCAACTAGTCCAGAGGCTACGGCAGCTGAGTACCTGTCTGCACTGGAAGGAGTGTTTGGTAGTACTGAGTCAGGGGGTGATTTGTTGTGGAAGTTCAAGTCAGCCAAGCAGTGGAAAAATGAGAAATTGTCTGCATTCGTCACCAGGATTGAGAGGGCTCTGCAGAGGGCCCACAGAAAGGGGGTGCCCACCAAGGAACTGAACCGGGTCAGATTGGATCATATCCTAAAGTCAACCTGACATTCTAGTGTAATGATATTGAAACTCTAGTTACAAGATAGGAAGGCTAGCCCTCCTGAGTACTGTCATCTTATGAAGGAAATTTGTGAAATTGAGACTGATGAAGAGGGCTGGGAGCCCTATGTGGGGATGGTTGATACCTGCCCGACTCCTGAGAGGAGTGACTCGGATGAGGCCCAGCAGTTAAAAGAGCTGATTAAAGAGTTGACTGAAGCAGCCAGAAAACCTGACCTGTATCAGGCATCCCCAGAGGCCAAAGGTGGAGTTGGAGTACATGTTATTTCTTCAGAGCCCCAAACTGAGGGTAACCTACTGGAAGAAGTGCAAGAGCTCAGAGCTTTAGTGGGGGACTTGCTGCGGACCACACCAAATCCTCGCCCTGGTGGAAGTCCCAAGGATCAAAGATCTAAAGCACGAGCCAAAGATGATCCCCCCACTACTCCTGTGGTACGCAAGTCGAGAGATGGCCCGCAAACCTCACAAGATCCCTGAGAGACTACTTTTTGCTATCAATGTGGAGAGGATGGACACACCCATTCCTTCTGCCATTCCCTGGAGAATTTGAGGAGGGTCACTGCCCAGTTATTAGCTGTGATTCGACAAAACAATAACTGGCCACTAGGGGGAGCTGTGCGGAAAAGTTATGCTACTAAAGCCCAAGCCAGATCAACACCGACGTCAGTGCCACCGGAATGGTCCGACGTGATGGGCCCCTCCATGGAGACAACAGTGAAGGTGAATGGAGTGTCTACCAGGGATGTGCTTGACAGTGGCTCCCAAGTAACTATAATGTTTCAGAACTGGTATTGGAAGCATTTGCCTGATGTGCCCTTACAGCCGTTGAAAGGACTGCATGTCTGGGGGTTGAGTGAAAAGGCCTATCCCTATGCTGGGTATATCAGGATTTGGTTGTCTTTCCCTACTTCAGTGGCTGGAGTGGTGGAGCAAGTGGAGACCTAAGCTTTGGTGTGTCCCCCTACTGGACTGTGCAGTGGGGTCCCTCTATTAATCGGGATGAATGCTCATATGTTCAGGAGATTGGTGCAGTTATGCTATGAGAAACAGGGGCAACGAACTGGTAGGGCTCTGCGGATTCCTACATTGATGAAGAGAGCGTATTAATCACAGCAGAATGCCGAAGAGGTGGATCAAGACAAACCAACCAGGGTGGTATGGAAGAAGGATCCTGAGTCAATGGTCCTGGACCCCAACACTCAGTGTACCCTACAAAGGGAGGTCCGCTTACGGGAAGATGTCAAGAATAAGATACTCTTGCTGGACGCGCCAGGTGATGGAAAATTGCCGGAAGGGTTGCTGATTAAGCCAGTATCTTATCCGCTCATGCTCATGAATATGCCTGACAGGTCATGGTCCAGGTCCACAATGTGTCAGATAGAGAAATTCGGGTGAATAGAGGCTGCACCTTAGCTACCATACACTGCGCAGACACTGCAATGTTACCTAGTAACAAGCCCTCTGGAGTGACTGACCAAGTGACACCTGACTTGTTTGACTTTGGCGACTCTCCGTTGCCAGTGGAATGGAAGACTAGAATCAGCCAGAGACTCACCCAGAAAGATAAGGTGTTTTCGCTGAAGAAATGGGAAGTGGGATGTGTCAGAGGAGCGGAGCATCACATACGCCTGCAAGATGAATGACCATTCCGGGGGAGGTCACGGTGCCTAGCACCAGCAGATATAGATGATGTAAGAAGACACCTGCAGGAAATGCTCATGGCTGGTGTGATACAAAAATCCAGAAGCCCTTATGCTTTGCCTATTGTGGTGGTGAGGAAAAAGAATGGACAGTAAGAATGTGTGTAGACTACAGGACCCTTAACCAGCAGACCATCCCCGATTGATACACCATGCCCCGTATTCAGGATGCTTTGGACTGTCTAAATGGAAACAAGTGGTTCTCAGTGTTGGATCTTCGCAGTGGGTACTACCAGATCCCCATGGCCCCAGAAGACCATGAGAAAACAGCCTTCATCTGTCCTCTTGGGTTCTATGAGTTTATGAGGATGCCTCAGGGGATCTCAGGTGCTTCAGCCAATTTCCAGCAACTGATGGAACGTGCAGTGGGGGGCATGAACTTATTGGAGTGCCTGGTATACTTAGACGATGTTATTGTGTTTGGAAGTTCATTGGAGGAACATGAGAGCCGACTTTTTAAAGTGCTGGACCGACTAGAAGACTTCGACCTTAAGCTATCCATCAACAAATGCCAATTCTTTCAGTCATCCATAAAGTATGTGGGGCACATAGTGTCCACCGAGGGTATAGAGACTGATCCTAGCAAAACTGAGGCCTTGACCACCTGGTCCCAACCCCACAATTTAAAAGAATTACAACGCTTTCTAGGCTTTTGTGGTTATTACCGACGGTTCATAAAGGACTACTCAAAAGTGATTCGCCTGTTGTTGAATCTGACTCAGGGTTACCCTCCCACGAACAAAAAATACAAAAGAATGGCCCCCACTGAAGCAGAGAGGGTGTACTTCCACTCGGGTGAACTTTTTGGGCCCCGATGGACACCCAATTGTGAGGCTGCCTTCCACGAAATCATATATCAACTCACCCACGCTCCTGTCCTTGCTTATGCTGATCCTGCTAAACCCTATGTGTTACACACCGATGCTAGCCTACAAGGTTTGGGGGCTATATTGTATCAGGAGCATGACAATGGCCTTAGACCAGTGGTCTTTGCCAGTAGGAGTCTGACCCCGTCCGAGAAAAACTATTCTGTACATAAATTGGAGTTCTTGGCGTTGAAGTGGGCCATTGTTGAACAATTTCATGGCTATTTGTATGGGGCAAAGATACTAGTAAAGACCGGTAATAATCCACTAACCTATGTACAGACTTCAGCTAAATTGGACACTACTGGGCATCGGTGGCTTTCTGCATTGTCCACTTATGATTATGCTGTTGAATATAGATCGGACCTGAATCGTATAGATGCTGATGCCCTCTCCCAGAGGCCTAATTCCAATGGTGATTGGGTCAAGTTGTCCGAGCCTGATATCCGAGCCCTGTGCCAAAAGTTTGACAAAGATGAACAGATGTCCATGGACCCAGTGGACTGCTTGGTGAACTGTCTGGGCCCCTCTGATACTTGTATACCAGCTGCATACTGCCACTACTCTGCACTAGATATTAGCGCACTGCCTCAGTTTGATAATAACAGCCTTCAGCTAGCTCAATCTCGCAACCCAATGATCCGATCCGCCCTTGAAGCCCTCTACGCAGGGAAAGATGTGTCCAAGTTGCTCTTCTCTGACTTGAGAACTGCACTATTGTACAAAGAAGGCCCTAAATTGAAACTAATAAATCCGTTGCTGTACCAAGAGACTGTAGATAAGGGGGTCAATTAGACAAGCAACAATTGGTCCTGCCCACAGATTTCAGAGACTTGGTGCTGAGGTCCCTACACAACCACATGGGCCACCTTGGCATTGACAGAAACCTTGACCTGGTGCGGTCCCGATTCTAAAGGCCTAAAATGGGGGCAGATGTTGACCATCATGTACGAACTTGTAGTCGCTGCCTACAGAGAAAGGCTTTGCCACAGAGGGCGGCCCCCTTGTTAACATCACCACCAGCACACCCATGGAGTTAGTTTGTATTGACTTTCTAAGTCTGGAGCCTGATCAGTGGAATATCAGTAACATGTTGGTGGTCACAGGTCATTTTACCACATATGCCCAAGCCTTCCCCACCAAAGGTCAAAAAGCATTCACTGTGGCCAAGGTGCTGATGGAGAATTTCTTTGTTCACTATGGGGCCCCCCAAAGAATTCATTCTGACCAAGGCTGGGACTTTGAGAGTCGCTTAATCAAAGAAATGCTCTCTCTATGGGGGAGTGGAAGTCCAGAACCACGCCTTATCACCCACAGGGAGATTCACAGCCAGAACACTTCAATCGCACCCTGCTTGACATGCTGGGCACCCGCCACCCAAAAGACAAGCCCAAATGGAGCCAGCAGATTAGCACCTTGGTCCATGCCTATAATTGTACAAAAAATTATGCTACCAGATTCTCTCCCTATCGCCTCATGTTTGGGAGGGAGGCTTAGTTACCAGCGGACGTTTGTTTTGGGCCTTCGCCTGATGGGGTCAGAGCTGAAAAAGCTCAGTTGAACCATGCATACCAACTAGCTCAGACAATGGCTGCAAAGAGAAATTTAGCTAATAAAGAAACGTACAATAAAAAAGTAAAGGCCCAAGAGCTTTGAGCTGGAGACTATTTATTGCTGTGGAATCTGGGATTGCATGGCAAACACAAAATTACTGATCGGTGGCACCATCTTCCCCACATAGTAGTAGGCAAATTGAATGACTTACCTGTGTACAACATGAGGCCTGAAAACAACTCAAAAGATGTCAAGAGCATGCACTGTAACCATGTATTGCCCATTGGCTAAATCACGATTGAAGCTGAGCCCCTAGAGATTGTTCCCCCTGGACCAGTGACTTGGGCTGCTGCAAAACAAAGACAGAATAAGTCTGCCTCTGTGGTCGCTGACTTGAGGTTCTCTCCACAGCAAACCCAAAGTGATAATGATTGTCAGTCCACCTCTGATGAGAGTGAGTGCAACTATGGTTATTACCCCTCTTATGAACTGAGTCAGCTGTTTCAAGGTAACCCCATGGTCAATTGTGGGGATGAAGCTAGGCCATCTGGACTGCCTAACCCCCCCAGCTCTGTCGCTGGAGCCAGTGCTCCCTGAGAGTGAAGTTCAAAGTGTCAGGTCTGATGATGTGGAGTCGCGTGTATGGTGGAACTGTATTATTTACCTGGGGAAGAGGTAGATGATCTGAGACAGACTGGTGACATGCCAGAACATGAGGAAGTACTTTGAGTGTGTTGATGATTCCTTTCCAGTGCCAGTGGACTTTCTCAGTGAGCAAAGTGTTGTAGAACCTAAATTTACAGAACCAGGGGCTGACAATGCCCCAAGACCAAATTTTTACACTCAGGCAGAGGCCCCCCTTGCAAGTGAGAAAAGTGCAGAGATTGAGGTGAAAGGTACTGAGACTGTGGCTGTTCCCCCAGGAAGACTGGATGAGCTGTCAAACCAGTAGTACACCTTAGCTATGATTCCCCTGGGAGGCCAGTGGATTTGCCTTTCAACGTAGTCCACAAGGGAGTTTATGTGTCCCAAAGTTCCCTACCCAAACTGAGTTTGAATGCTAACTCCCAGCTGATTGTTCTGCCCTCTAAGTATGGTGCCCCTGCCCCATCCAGCCCTAAGGTAGCTGATAGGAAAGGGCCCCTGCTATCATTGTTCAATGTGCAAGAAGTAATAACCTGATTCCAAACTGCAGTGTGTATATGAGTAATCTGTGTAACCTATGTGTGACGCGATTTAGAAAAAGAAGTGTACTGTGAAATACAGAAAATGTGTATGGTAAAGTTTTAGTATGTTGCCAAAAGCTTCAGAAGTTATAGGCTTAATATGCTAGTGGTATAGCAGTATAAGATAATTTGCATTTGAAATTATTGTGATGGTACTCACTTGACATGGACGCCAAGTTTTTCCAGGCCAGGAAGGGCGTAACTCCCCCTACAAATGGGGACTCCCGAAAAGTCTTCCAAGAGCTTGCATAATTGCTCACAGCCTGGTTGGTGTTCGATGAGAAAGCTGCTTAAAGGTTGCTGCCAGTGAGAGCTTTTAGAGCCTCTGTTACTGTCTCTTTAAGGGTTGCCTGTTTGCAGTCATAATTATCCTAAATGGGGGGGCTTCTGTGGTTCCATGCCTGAGTCCCGCCCGGGCTGCTAAAAAATCACTTTGCTTCTGCTATCGTTAATGGTGCAGAGGGAGCACAGTTGAAAAGATGTATTTATTTGCTGAACATTTGTAGAATAATAATGATAGTGTGAATTGTTCTAACCTGCCTTCTTGCAGCACGGACTGTTCCTGCTTAGCTCCACCATTTTGGTCCCGAACTGGACTAATCAGTATTCTGGGACTCTAAAATGGAGCCTGCTGAAGTGGGACTGTATGGATTACCCGTTGGGATTTGTAGTCTTTAGTTGTTGGCGCCTTTTGCACCAAAAGGGGGAGATTTTACTGTGATTGACAGTTGGACCAACCAGCAGGACCTTCTGGATCAAGGGGAAATACCACAAACTGTCTGCTGGCGAGCCAGATTCGAGTTGAGGTTGAGGAGGAAAGAGCTTGCATAATTGAGCAGTCGTGTTGCGCAGTAGTTCACGCGGGAGAACAGTGGAAGGCCCAAAACCTGGCCTATTGCTGTTTGCCAAGAGAGAGAGACAGAGAGAGGGAGGGAGGGTGGGAGAGAGAAAATTAGCGGACAGTGATCCACTCGGTGTGCTGTGAAGTTAGCTGCTGGATGGAGACCAGGCTCAACCTGAATGAGGACCAATGATTTTGCCGAGCGCGATCGGCCTGTCAGGACCTCAGTTATCTTTATGCTCCCGGGTTTTAACAGTGATCTTGCAATCGGGATCGAGTAGCCTATTGCCTGGTACAGTAATCCTTAGTTACATATAAATGTGCTGTGAACTGGAAGGGGGTCACGATCGATCTTCCCCCAGAGCTGAGTTGTGTGTTGAGGGCTAGAAGCTGAACCCAGCTCACGTCGGACTGAATCCGCCTGCTCTTCCAATGCAGTTGGACCCTGCCACGAGAGCCTTGTTTCCCTACCCTGCTCTTTCTAGTGATCTAGAACAAACATCATTCATCCTGATCTCAGTCTTGG
The DNA here is from genome assembly GCA_016271365.2 of Neoceratodus forsteri. Classification (NCBI taxonomy): domain Eukaryota; kingdom Metazoa; phylum Chordata; order Ceratodontiformes; family Ceratodontidae; genus Neoceratodus; species Neoceratodus forsteri. The sequence goes on along the minus strand of CM057454.1, from coordinate 884,301,739 downwards.
GGATCCTGAATAGTAAACAGGGTAGCTCCCTGCAACATATCTTTTAAATCAAAAGTGTGTCATCTGATTTGTTTGTTGTGTTGTTTCCACGAACTGAGCCCTCCAGCTCTGGATTACAATCTGTGGGTGTACATGTTAATTCTTTCTCCTCACAGGGCCCCTACCAGCTGCAATGCCGGCCTACCCCGGGTAACAGTTCTGGCTGGCCCCCTTCCCCATCCTGGATACCCAGAGAGTGTGACTGATAGGGACACTGACTGCTTGCACAACTGTGATATTTACAGTGTGTTTAAGCCAATTAACCTGATTGCCCCCCCTCCTTGTTATAGCCCCCTAAGTAAATCAGATCTACTTCTTTTGCTGCAACCTATACTGACTATGGTGTCTGTTTAAGCCTAAGGTATTGCATAATTGTTTTGTATTGCATCACCTTATTTTACAGGGGGTCCCTAGAAACAAGCTGAAGAAGCCAGTCTTGGGGATTAGTGCTAAATCTAGGTGTATGTGTCATGCATATCAGGGGTATTGAGAAGGTAACTATTGTGTATTGTGTGGGCCACTAGTGAGAAAAGAGGGGGGTCGCAGTGTCCCAGAGGGCTGTGGCCTGGTTAGCTTGACCAAAACCAACCCTGACCTTTGGGTGGAAGCACCCGTCCCGAACCTAGGCCCCTTAACCTGCTACTAGCCAAGCAGGAAGGGGTAGTAGCCCTTGGGATAGCACCACCTAGGGGTTACAGACGTATTACTAGACTCACCATAGGTAATTTGTTCTCAATTCCGTTTTGTCATACAACACAGGGGCAACTCTCCCTCTCTTATAGGGGAGTTAAACTTTTTAATAGCTTACCATCATCCTTGGTCCAGTGTCCAACTCTGATGCTTTTTAAAAATAACTCACAAAATTACCTACTCGACTGAAATGTATGTAAGTGTTTTTAATTCCTTGTTTTTTATAATTGAATTTGTTGAATTTTACTGTTTGTTATTTTTTGTTTGTCTGTCACTGGACACGTGTGAAAATGTGCAACTTTGCTCACGTCCTCCCACTATAAAAATGAAATGAAATATGCTAATCTTTATTTATTACTGATGCTGTTTTGTTTGTGTTTTCTGGCCCTGATTGTTTCACTGTTTCCTTTAAGGCTTTAAATTAAGCTGTTTCTTCTACTCTTTCCATCACTACTTGTAATGTGCTCTCCCCATATCCCCTTTTCTTATATCTGTTGCATATTGCATTATTTTCCTGATGATAAGACTCCTTTGTGCTGCAGTCTGTCTTAGTACATAATAGTTGTGAGTATGAAATACTCAAAAACTGGAGCACTCTCACCCATCTTCAAATACCACCAGGGCTCTTCAAGTAAATTATAAACTGTTATTAAGTATAAAAATGACACATATCACCTGACGCGTTTCAGATAGACTAGCCATTATCAAAGGCTGATGAAAAACTGAACCACCCATCCTTATATACACCATAGCTATGACATCACTAATAAAAACTTTAAAATCATTGGTCTGCATCAGTGATCCCCTAAGTGCAAAACAACACACACATCTTTTTAAAGTGCCCACAATAATAGAGTGCATGTGAGTAACCTTTCCTCTTATGTCAAAGATACAAAGGACGTTTTAAATCTGATGGAACACACGCACCTGGATGATGACTGTCTCCTGGGAACATCGGACACTGAGGCATTATACACTAATGTACCTCACTACCTTAATCTAAGAGACAATGCTGAACAACCCCCTACAGAATTTTTGTTGAAATTGTTAGAGCATATTCTTACAAAAAATGTGTTTATATTTGATGGGGAACTAGATGCACAGAAAAAGGGAACATCGATGGGGGCCACTTGTTGGCAATCTTTATGTGGGCAAATGGGAATCAGATGTGGTATATAATCATGATGCTATCAACAAATTTAAAGGCAATACAGTGCTGTGGAAGCTCTTTATTGATGATGTATTGTTGATATGGAGAGGTAATCAAGAGACTTGCTGAATTTATTTCATTTTTACATACCACAAATGAGTATCTAAGATTTAGTTTTTCGGCAGAGCCTACTTTTGTTAACTATTTAGACTTAACACTTACCAAGGTGACAGGTGGGAATTTAAACACGGAAGTATTTAGAAAAAATGTGGATGGCAACACTTTACTCCATGCATCAAGTTGCCATGCAAGGCATACTGTGTGTAACATTTCTAAAGGGAAGTGCTTGAGGGTAAGGAGGTACTGCAACACACCAGAAGCCTTTCAGACAGGAGTCGCTGAGTTAGGGAACAGACTGTTAGAACAAGGCTATGCACATGATTTAGTAAATACTGCCTTTCAGGAAGTAACAGCAATGGATTGAGCTGAACTTTTGAAAGCTCAGGAAGGGGAACAAGAAGCAGGTAACAGATTTCACTTTGTAGCAGGGTACCCTGCCCATGCTGGCCTAGTTACGAACATCATTAAAAAATATTGGAATGTTTTAGCAAGTGATAGAGGTTTGCGCAACTATACAGAGCCGCCCCATCCTTTCTTACCGAAGAGTCCCAGCGTTGAAAGATTGTCTCATACACAGTCATTTTCAAAGTAAATCCAATGAGACATGGCTTAATAAAACAAAGGGTTGCTTTCAGTGTAAAAATTGTGTCAATTGTAGATACATTAATTAAAGCAAGGATTTTATTTGTGGTAGAAGTAGGTGGAAGTTTGAAATACGCCACTAATCACATGCAGTACCACAGGGGTAATTTACAAAGCAGATTGTAGCTGCAGAGCTTTCTACACAATGTAGGAAAAGACAGAAAGACAGCTGAAGACATGAGTTGGAGAACACATTAGGGCTGTAGAGAAAAAAGATATCACTTATGCGGCAGCTCTACATGTGGCTATGTCAGAAATCCCAAGTAAGCATGGTTTCAAATTTACAGGGATAGAAAAAGTGTTCCCTGACCCCAGAGGGGGTAGTTACAGAAATAAGATTTTAATGAAAGAAACTGAGTGGATCATAAGACTGTTGGCCAATAAAAAACCAGAACTGAATGTTGGTATAGAGTTAAAGCCTTATTTAGAAGAAAAGTAAATAAAGGGATGTTTGTTCTGGAAAGATACATCTGAAATCTCTGTATTTGCAACTTAGAGATACTAGAACTGAATGCCATATAGCTTGTGCATTTTGTTTCATGACAGAGATTGCACTTAATTTCATGGAGGTCCTTAAATTCTGTTTTTAACTTTTGCACTTTTCATGAAAAGATGCATCTGAAATCTCTGTATTTGCAACTTAGTGATGCTAGGATTGAATATCATGTAACTTGAGCACTTAGTTATATGATGGAGATTGCACTTAATTTTATGGAGGTCCTGAAATTCTGTTTTTAAATGTTTTGCACTTTTCATGAAAAGCTGTGTTTGAAACCTCTGTATTTATGATTTAGAGATACTAGGAATTGAATGCCATATACTGTAGAGGACATAATATTCGCTGTCCCTTTATTTTCTCTATATTCGTTATTCAGCATCATCAACGAATATAAAGGCCCGTGAATATTATGAGACAAGATGCAACACTGTCTAGTACTGTATTCTATATACAGTATACTGTTACATTCACTGCTGTATTACTACCATTTAAGAGTTTTACTGTTTATTAGGTTTTTTTTTTGCAAACTTTGTGACAGTACCTTATCCTTCAGAGACGATGAACATCACACCATGAGCGAGGAGCTGAGGGTCAAGTGCATGACTGGCTCAAAAAAAGGTTGCAGAGATTTGTTACGATGCCAAAAACAATTTATTAGTGCAAACCCACAAAAAAAAAACACAAAGCCACCCAGAAAAGAAATGAAATGTCCAAGCAGAAGTGCTGTACTGTAATCCTTTTTACTCCTTTCAATCATCTGACTCGTCAGAGTTGTCGGCGTTCCCTGTGTCTTCCGCATTCCCAACTGCGTGGTCCTCCTTGTTGGCATCTGACATCATGCTCGCCCCGATACTCTTGATGCTGCTAAAGCTGCTCCCATTGCACTCAAAGCTTTCCGGGCGTCCTACAAAAAAGGTGGACAATGTTACTGTATACAGGTACGATTCATGACCTTAGATACAGAATACGAATACAGTACTTACCCAGACTAAACAGTCGGTGTGGACGTCTAGAATGCCTGCCTCCACAAATCCTCTGATGCAGTCCTCCTTCTACCCACACAATTCAACAAAACTCTGCTCTAACCAGGTTGCATGCCTTCCTTTTATGTGCTGTTGTTTATAGTAGATCTTAAACTCCTGACTCCCTTTGGCAACAGAGTCTGTCACAAGCCCGGTATACCAGTTCATAAAGCAACGATGCAGGCTGTCTTTGAGCAGTTTGTTCATGCTGATATCGAGGGGCTGCAATAGAGCAGTACAGGAGGCTAGTATGAATACAGGTATGATGCCAGCATCCTGTAAACGATTTAACACAGTGGTGGTAGTGTGAGCTCTGTACAAATCCATGAGCAGCAAAGCTTTCTGCTCACTTGGCAAATCCAGTTTGGTTTTCATGGAGAAGTATGTAATAATGACATCTTCTGTGTGCTGAATGGTCTTAAACTCATTGGCCCAGTAGTTGATAGAGTGGGTAATAGACCAACTAGGTGGAAATTTATGGAAAGGGTGGCAAGCATTCATCTTCCCTTTGTATATCACCGGGGGAGGGGAGAAAATAACCTGATAGTGTGCACCGCAGTAACAATGATATCTGCCACTTGTCCCCTAGCCCAGCTACTGAAACTTGATGAGAACCAGTGGCTGTCATGGTCCACTCAGACACTGGTATGTTGACACCAGTTTCGTCGATGTTTATAACAAGTTCAGGGGGGGATGAGCGCCTCTGCCACACATTTAGCAATTCTGCTAAAAAGGAAGCCTTAAGTATGTGGAAATTGGATGGGGTTTTTTTTTAGCAGTTTTGGTGCCTTTTCTCTTACTGTACACCATCCGATTTAGAAACTTCCATGCCCATTTCTTCGTCAGTTCATTTGTTCCACCATTCTGTTTTAACAGTTGGGGGGGAACTTGTTTTAATGATTCCCTGGGCAATGGCTAGAACCACTGGTGCATTTACAACTGCACCTTCTGAGCACAGAGAACAAACCATTTTCTGTAACTGCTCAGTTACATCAGTCATTAGCAGCATTGGTCTACCTCTGGGCTTTTTGGGCAACTCTGCAGTAAGGTGTGCTGGGTTTGGTGTTCTTTTTAGGAGGTCCAGGTAGTCCTTTTTGAAATTCCTAATTGTGCCCTTTTTATGATGTTTTTAGTTTTGCTTTTATAGAGATGCACAGCGGCCATCACACTGTTATCAGCAGCATACCTGCCATATTTGAACCATATCTCAGGAGTACACTGTTGGTAGGTCTCTGGGTATCTCTTCTTGACAGGTGGGGGGGGGGAGCACATGACAGTTCCTGGGCTACCACTGAAGCAACCGGTGTAGCAACACCAGATGTCTGCGCTAAACTGTCAGGGTCATTGTCTGAAACATAAAGCAGGTAACTCCGCTTCGCTGGACTTTCTGGGTTCCCAGGCTTAACCTTTAACCAGGACAACAGAGACATCGCTATTAAAGTCAGAATGCAGCCATTATGTAAATAACTAATGACGGTACTAGGAAGCCGAAGGCTAATTCTATTCACTTTGTAAGAGGAGACTACATGTAAATTAGGCAAATGCTGTGCAAAGGTGCGTGCTCTAATTCTCAGTGCCGCGAAAATGTTTTGACAGCTGTTAGCGCAAATAAAATGGAGCACAAATTCAATGTCCTCTACAGTAACTTGTGCATTTTATTGTATGATAGAGATTGCACTTAATTTCATGGAGGTCCTGAATTCTGTATTTAGCTCTTTGCACTTTTCATGTCTTGTTTGCACTCTATTATTATGGGCACTTTAAAAAGATGTGTGTGTTGTTTTGCACTTAAGGGGTCGTTGATGCAGACCAATGATTTTAAAGTTTTTATTAGTGATGTCATAGCTATGGTGTATGTAAGGATGGGTGGTTCAGTTTTTCATCAGTCTTTGAGAAAGGATAGTCTATCTAAAATGCATCAGGCGATGTGTGTCGTTTTTTTACTTAATAAAAGTTTATAATTTACTTGAAGTGCCCTGTTTGTAGATGGGTGAGAGTGCTCCAGGTTTTGGTTTGCATATGTGATTTAACTGTAGAGCACCACGTTTCCTTGTGCACACTTTTTGAGAAGAAAAGTATGAAATACTCTCAAGTAGTCTAGGATTATGGGAACTCTTTCCACGCAAAATAGTGTTCTAGGGACATGGATATGTTGTTCATCCACACTCATTGGCAGGTATCCTTGCCGCTTTAAATCTTGCCGGAAGGTCTTCAAGCTTGCTCCTCCCACCCACCCGGGTGGTATAACTCTCGGCTCCGCCCCATGACGCCAGATCTTCCTTACCGCTTGGAAGCTCAGGTTCCCTCCTTAACGCTCTGCGTTTGAGACTAGTTCCTATTTCTCCGTTTGCGATTTAAAATAAATTTTGCAAAAAGACTTCAGTCTTCTATCCCTCATGGCTGCGATGGACAAATCGACTCCGGTTTGGAGATGCCCATGCAGGAAGATGTCTCAGACGGATCCACACTCCACGTGTGTCTACTGCTTAGGCCTTGGACTTGACCGCAGGCTGCGACCTGTGCTCATCTTTCTCGACCTCGTCCTCGAAGACCATGCTGCCCGATGCATCTGGGCGTCCGAAGCGTTCCCTCGGTGAAGTCAAAGAGGCCGGTTGGCGGGGTATCGCGTTTCGGCGGATCAGCTCGGCGGATGGTAAGCCCTCGAAGAGGCCAGCGGGCCGTATCTTCCTCGGCCGCTGACATTTATCCCGCTCTCTCTGGGTTCTTCCTACACGGCTTCTTTTAAGGAGCTTTGTCTGTCCCTCTCCACTAAAGGAGAAGGGCCTCGTCTGCTGGACCTTATTCTCGGTCAAAAAGAGGGACAGGGTAGAATCCCTCCGTCGGCGCTCTTGGGAAGCGGGGAAAGTCCCTCTCCAGGCCGTCGACCGTCGGCCGGTCGACCGCTCGGCTTGACCACTGGCCTCACGGTGTCCCGTCAGGTCAGTTGACGAGACTCCCACCGATGAAGTCGAGATTTTTCGACCCATTAGACGGGCTGTCGCCTTTAGCGGCCGAATTCCCTCTCCCGGTTCCCCGGGAGGGTTGAGGATCCCGTGGGCTCGCCTGTGCCTCGGTTCCGGGCCCTCGGATGGACCATCCGAGCGAAGGAGTGCGGTTCGGCCGACACCTCCCGCACCGACCTCGGAAATTCCGGGACTCTGGGTCTGGGTCACCACCGGACCTCTTAGCGGTCCAGCGGTCCCACCGTCATGGCGGTCTGGTCTCGGCACCCTTGATGGCGGCGTCGCCGCACGTCCTCATCTCCTCCTCGGATGAGGGAGGCTTCGGCGTAAGTACGTCGACGGTACGAGACCTTATGTTGCAACAGCTCCTCCTGGCGGGAATAAGCCGGCCCGTCGCCTTCCCGGCCATTAAGTGGCTGTCACGGGCAGCCGGCACAACCCCTCGACTTATCCGAGGAGCCTATACCCAGGCGGTTGTTCGGCCAAAACCAACTGCTCCACGATTCGGTGGAACCTCCGCCTCCACAGCCACCAATTGGGGCTCCGACCAAGGATTCGGTCGGCTGAGGTCTACCCCATCGGCTGTCAGTTACCCTCACTCGACCGACCTCGGCGGGTGAAGGTGGCTCAGGCCAGAGGCAGCTCTTGAGGACTCTTCGAGTCGAAGATGATTCCTCCTTTTCTCCAAGCGACTGGACTTGAGTCTTCAGAGAGTCAGTCAATGGGACGATAGCCCGTCGTCCTTCCTAGGACTGCTTCGGCTCATCTCGAGTCTACGGGATGGAGCTCGAACCCGTTCCAAGCGGGCCAGGTATCCCCTCACGAGATTCTGGACCGAGGATTCTCAGCCGAGGCCTTTCGATGGCGAGGCCATAGTGGGTCCCGGCACTGGAGCTTTGGCAGCGCCCTGCTTCCCTGCCCTGGCCTTGACCGAGGATGGCCAAGAAGTATGGGTCCCCGGTTCCTTGTCGGTTTTGAACACCCCTCTGCTGAGGGTTGGTTACCGACAGCGTTTTCGGCGGCGCCCGGCTGCGCAGGAGATGTGACAAACCTCCTGACAAGGGTCAGAAAGTGGACTATGTCGGGCGAAGAAGTCTCGCTTCGTCCTCTCTCGCCTCCGTCCAGGCCAGTTAGGCCGTCCTCATGGCACATTTTCTCATGCCTATTGGGCTCCCTGGATGGTCATCCCTCATCTTCCCGATCTGCAGACTACGGTTAAGCAGGTGCGGGACCAGGGCGAGGCAGTGGCCAAACAACAGCTCAGACTGCTTTGGATATAGGGACTCATGTGCCAGATCGGTGGCGACGCGGTGGCTATCTGTGTAATGGCGAGCTTAGCTGAGGATATCCACCTTTACTTGGATACCCAGCACAAGTTGGCGGATGTTCCTTTTGGGGACTGACCTCTTGACCCTGGGGTAGGTCACCTGCAGAGAGATCGGGAGTCAATGCCACCTTGGACTCGGTCTCTTCGCTCAGAAGGACAAGGCGCAAACCACAGCCTAAGCCCTTTAGTCCTTCTGTGCGCGTGGCCCGGCCAGCAACGTCAGGGCCAGCAGGCTCGGCTTTGGCATGCCTAGCCAAACGCGGCTTCCTCTAACAGGAGGCAGGAGGAAAGGGCCCAGGAGGTCCCTCGGCCGGTCCCTCTCCAAGCCTCCCCAGTGACCAGGCTGAGGGTGTCGCCCCCATTCCGTCTACCACCTCTGGTCCCCGAGAGAGGCGGCCCGGCACTTCCGTTCCGCCTGGTCGCTGTTACCACGGACAGGTGGGTCTTGAAGGTGGTGGAAGAGGCCTACCCTCTGGGTGGTGAGCACCACCCTTGAGCCGTGCCCTCGGGGGCAGGATCCCAACTCACTGGCGGCTCGTCGAGCCGACATCCGCTCTCCTCCTCCAGAAGGAGGTGGTAAGAGGTGGTGGACCCTCCTTCAGACCCAGGGTTTGTGTCCAGGTACTTCCTGGTTCAGAAGCAGACGGGGCTGGCGCCCCATTCTCGACCTACGACCTAAACAAGTTCCCTAAGGTCTCGAACCTTCCAGGATGGTCACTCTGGCTCAGATAATACCATCCAGCAGAATGCAGTGATGGTTCTGCTCTCTTGGACTTCAGGGCCAGCGTTTTCACGTCCCTATCCGTCCGTCTCACAGAGATTCCCTCGCTTCCAGGCGGAAGGATCCCTCTTGAGTTCAAGCCATGCCCTTGGCTTGTCTCCAGCTCCCAGGGTCTTCACCAAATGCATGGCAGTGGTGACAGCATTCCCTCATGGCGCCGGGGTCGGGTGTACCCTTACCTGGACGACTGGCTGATAGCAGCTCCCTCCAGGAAGGGAGGCGGAGTGGTCAGAGATCTGGCCCTCCAGGTCTGCTCTCAACTGGGCCTCCTTATCAGCGAGGCCAAGTCGGAACTCGAGCCGAAGCAGGTGATTCTATTCATCGGGGCGCAGCTCGACTCTCTTCGAGCCAGAGCGCGGCTCCCGGCGGACAGGGCCGAGGTTCTTTCCTCCTTTGCCCGATCATTTCTGGTTGGGCAATTGCGCCCTGCCCGGGACTTCCTGCGCCTCCTGGGTCTCATGGCGGCCTGCACCAGCGTGGTCCGTTGGGCCCGCTGGAACATGCGTCCCCTTCAGTGGGGACTGGCCAGCCAGTGGTCACAACGCTGCGATCCCTTGGACCAGCTTGTGTCGGTGACACAGGGGATGTGGAACGCTCTCCAGTGGTGGACCGTTCAAGATCATTTGCAGGAGGGCATCCCGTTCGTCCGCCCCGAGCCGACGGTCTCTCTGTCGACCGATGCCTCTCTGATGGGTTGGGGTGCCCATCTGGGGGAACACCGGGCTCATGGCCTCTGGTCCCCGCGGGAGTCCCAATGCCACATCAACCTGCTGGAGCTCCAGCGGTCCGCCTAGCTCTCACCCGCTTTGCTCCGTTCCTCCGGGGTCAAGTGGTCCGAGTCCAGACGGACAATACCACGACCATGTACTATCTAAACCGCCAGGGCGGGGCAGCGCTCCATGCTTCTCTGCAAGGCTCTCGCATTTGGTCACTCGTGCGCAGCCTGGAGGCGATCTCCTAGCCATTCACGTGGCAGGAGCCTCCAACACCCTGGCCGATGCCCTGAGCCGGATAGGGGCTGCATCCCACGAGTGGTCTCTCCTGCGGAGGTAGTACAGCATCTGTTCTCCCTTTGGGGCACACCTCAGGTGGACCTGTTTGCCTCCAGGGAGGCAGGCTGAGTCTGTTCCATCCCGCCCCCTCAGCAGGGCTGCTGCAGGGGATGCCTTCTCGAGGCAATGGACCCCGGGCCTCTTTACGCCTTTCCCCCCATTTCCCTTGATCCTGAGGTGCTTCTCAAAGCGAGGAGGGACAAGGCGCAGGTGATTCTGATAGCCCCAGACTGGCCTCGCCAGTTCTGGTACCATCTCCTCAGTCTCAGCTCCAGGACTCAGCGGCAGCTTCCAGCTCGCCGGACCTGCTCTCAGTCAATCAGGGAAGGTGTTTCATCCGGACCTTCAATCCCTGCACCTGACGACCTGGTTCCTGGCGGCTAGGTTCCAGGCCTTGGGTCTTCGACGAGGTCCTCAATGTAGTTGAGGCGTCCACATAAGGTTCGACCAGAAAATGCTATGCCTTCAAATGGAAAAGTTTTCCATTTGGTATCAGAACAAGGCTTGGATCCTTCCTCCTGTTCCTTGGCAAGCATCTTGGACTATTTATGGTCCCTTTCTAGTCAAGGGCTTAGGTCGGCTGACCTAAGGGTCACACCTGGCAGCCATCTCTGCTGAGCGCGGGCAGGGGAAGCAGTCAGTAGCGCAAGGAGAAGGTGGTCTAGCGCTTTTCAAAGGCCTTGATACATTTCCCTCCAGTGCGGGAACCCCCACCTCCGTGGGATCTACTGCTGGTACTGGCAAAGCTCATGGGCAAGCCATTCGAACCTATGCACAGGTGTGCTCTCTCTCACCTGTCGTGGAAGACCGCCTTCTTGGTGGCTATCACGTCAGCCAGAAGGATGGGAGAGCTCCAGGCGCTTTCCATCGAGTCTCCTTACCTGGTCTTCCACAGGGACAAGGTTGTCCTGCGCCCCACCGAAATTCCTTCCGAAGGTGGTGTCGGAGTTTCACCTTAACCAGGTGTTGACTCTGCCGGTGTTCTACCCCAATCACACCTGGAGGCCGAATATAGGCTCCATACTCTGGACCCTAGAAGGCGCTCGCTTGTTATAAGGAGCGCACGGGCTGAAATCTGGGAGAGGTTCGCCAGCTGTTTGTCACCACGCCTGAAGCTGCAGATCTGGCAGACCTGCAGCCAAGCGGGACGACAAGCAGGTGGGTAACCTCCTGCATAGATCTCTGCTATAAGTTGGCGGGCATGGAGCCTCCCAGAGGATAAGAGCTCATTCTACCCGCCATGACTGCTGCAACGGTGGCTGCTTCCAGGGACGTCCCTATCCAGGAAATCTGCAGGGCTGCTACCTGGAAGTCAGCAAGCACCTTCATTACCCACTACCACATCGACCTTGAGTCACGCCGGGATGCTGGTTTTGGGGCCTCGGTTCTCAGTCTCTCTTTCCCAAGTAAGTATTGGGGTGTGTCCTCCTCCTCCCGGAGAACTGCTAGGAGTCTGCCAATGAGTGTGGATGAACAACATATCCATGTCCCTAAATACAGGTTACTCACCTGTAACGGAGTTCTAGGGAATGGTATATGTTGTTCATCCCCTATGACTCGACCTCGCTTGACGCACAACCTGAGCTTCAGCAGCCAGATCTGGCGTCATGGGGCGGAGCCGAGAGTTATACCACCCGGGTGGGTGGGAGGAGCAAGCTTGAAGACCTTCCGGCAAGATTTAAAGCGGCAAGGATACCTGCCAATGAGTGTGGATGAACAACATATACCATTCCTAGAACTCCTGTTACAGGTGAGTAACCTGTATTTCCTGTCTGTCTCCTTACGATAAAGCATTGTTTCTAGTTTGTCTCCTGATTTAATTACCAGACTATCCAAAAATGGGATTTTAAATTTGTCAAAATCTAGTGTGAACTTTAGATTTTCATGCGTCTCATTTATGTAGTTTTGAAAATCCCTCAGCTGTGTCTCAATGCCTGTCCATAACATAGACCTTGATGGCTGATAAGGACCGCTTGGCCCACCCAGTCTACATATTTCCCTACCTATCGGATAAGCTACAGATCCTAGTTTTACCAACAGCCTACTTCCTCCTACTGTACCTCCCACTAGATTTGCCATAAAACAAATGTCATCAATGTATTGCCCCCATGTGGCAATATATTGAAAGTATGGGTTCTTATTCTGCACCATGACAAATTCCTTTTCAAAGTATTCCATGTAGAGGTTGGCAACAGGGGAGAAACTGGAAAATATATTTCTGATACGGTTGGCTGAAATAATTTTATCAAGAAACTATTTTGTATTTGAAGATGACTACTATGACCAAATGAGAGGAACAGCTATGGGGAGCACTTTTGCTCCATCATATGCCAACTTCTACGTGCAACACTTTGAGAAGGAATTTGTCATGGTGGAGAATGAATTCGAGGTGGGGAGGTCATGTCAAACTAAAGTGATAAACGCCTTCAAGTAGGGCATGAAGACCGTGAACTGCATCAAGGCAGTAGACATACTGTACTTGGATTCAGCATGGCCTTTGACTTAGTGCCCCACAGGAGATTGATCAGGAAGTTTGGTGACCTTGAGTGGGGGACAAATTGACCAGCTGGGTGGGTAATTAGTTAGGAGGGAGAATGCAGAGCGTTACGGTCAATGGAGATCATTTGGTTATGAGAGAAGTCACAAGTGGGTTACCTCAGGGTCTGTTGCCCAGACTGGTGCTGTTCAGCATGTTTACAAGTGACAGAGCTGACAATGAAATCAACACTCACCCCCTACCACCATTTATTAATGACCCTGAGGATGGTATAAAGGGCAGTATTTTTATTTTTGTAGATGACTCCAAGCTCTGAAGCGGCGCTGACACAAAAGAAGGGATCAGGGACTTGAGAGAAATTATGGGTAAGGTTAAGAGGTGGTCAGGTATCAGGCAGCTGGGCTTTAATCCCAAGCAGTGCAAGGTCATGCATGTAGGGAGGAAGAATCCAGAAGCTGAGTATAGACTGGGAGGGATAGCTGTCACAGTGTCAAAAGAAGAGTAAGATGTGGTTTCACCACTGTACAACAAGACCGTTGATATCGATGGCCCTGACATCAATGGGAATAATGCCAACAGTCGGCATTGTACCTGACTGGGGAAAGTGTTTTTCTGCAGGGGGCTTTGCCCCCTGCACCTCCCATGTGGGGGGCTGTGCTCCATACCCCTCTTCTTTATATAACCAACTCCGAGTCGGAGTTGGTTCAGGGTGGGGGTGCAACACTGGGAGCTGCAGTGTCGTGTCACAGTGGACCACCACATTAAATATCTGACCCAGTGAGATTTGTCGCTGTGGTGGTATTTCGCTGTTGTGGGGTCATTGTCCTGACATGCTACCACAAGATGTAGGGGGAACAATTATGACATCCTGAAATCCTCTGTACAATGCAGTAAGGTAGTGGGTAAGGCAAACAGGATGCTGGGTTGCATAGGGAGGGGCTTTATGAGCAGGAGTTAGGAGGTTAAACTACCTCTATACAGATTCCTGGTGCATCTGTACCTGGAATACTGTGTCCAGTTCTGGAATCTGTGCTTCAGGAAGGCCATAAACCAGTTGAAGGTGGTGCAGAAAAGGGCCACCAAGATGAACCGACCAGGGAGGCACGGGTACTGGATGTGGTCCTGGCAGACAGTGACCAGATTGGGGGCCTGGAGGTAAAGGGACCCATTGGCGGGGAGTGACCATGCCACGGTCTGGTTCTGCCTGGACCTAGGAGGGGTAGAAGGCTGCACAAAGGCAGGTAACCCGACTTCAGGGTGGCAGTTTTAAGAAATGGGAAGGATCCTTAAGGAGCATTTGGATGGGATTGGGTCAGACATGGGCGCTGATAGTAGGTGGGAAATCATCAGGAGAGGGTGGGATGCTACCAGCACCTGTGCAGAGTAAGGCAATCTGCAGTGGGGCCCAAAAACCTGTTGGTGGACCAGGGAGGTCCAGGAGGTGGTGCGGGAAAGAAAGCAGCCTATAAAATTCAAGTGCTCAAGGAGTGAAAGGGATCAAGGGAGTATGAGCTGATGGCTAGAAGGGCCACTAGAGTGGTGAGGCGGCTAAGGCAAGGAAGGAGCAGAACCTGGCTGTGGGAAATTAGGAGAGGGAAAAGGGTTCTTTAGATACATTGGGGAAAGACTTAAGGGTGAAGGGGCAGATTAGCAGGATTAAATCAGGGGAGAGATGGGCACAAGACCCAGGGGAGCAGGCTGAGGTACTAAAACGAGTACTTCACCCCAGTTTTCACCAGGGAAAATGGGGTGCTGCATCATACATGGGAGGAGACAGAGATAATGAGGAGGGGAACCCTCACGATCGGCAGGTCTGGGGAGAGGGAGGCATCACTGGCAGGTGGGGGAGGGCTAAGCAGGGAGAAGAGGTACCAGAAGTGGAAATCACAGCAGAGAGAGTGAGGGAAGCCCTCAGCTCCCTTAAGACGGAGAAAGCACCGGGCCGGATAAATTACATCCTAGAGTGCTGAAGGAACTTGCAGATGTCCTGGCGAAACCCCTGGCAGAGCTTTTCACCATCTCTCTGAGGACAGGGTGGGTGCCCCAAGACTGGAAGGTGGCACATGTAGTGCCTATCCACAAGGAGGGGATCAAGGGAGGTGGCAGGAACTACAGGCCTGTCAGCCTGACATCGGTGGTGGGCAAGGTGATGGAGGGCATTGTCAAGGAGAGGCTAGGGGGGACCTGGAAAAGTCAGGGTGCCTGGACAATAGACAGCATGGATTCATCCCGGGAAATCGTGTCAGACAAACCTGGTGGAGTTCTATGACTGGGTGACAAGTGCCTTGGACCTGGGCAGACCAGTGGATGTCCTCTTTCTAGACTTCAGCAAGGCATTTGACTCTGTTCTCACATTGGGCCTGTTGGATAAGCTAGGAGAAATGGGGTGGAAACCAGATGATCAGATGGATAGGCAATTGGCTCCAGGACCGGACCCAGAGGGTCGAGTTGGTGGATAGTCTCATCCCCAAGGAGGGTCATTAGTGGGGTCCCAGGATCAGTCCTTGGGCCCTTCTGTTCAATGCCCACGCCGATCTGACATAAGGACAGGAATCAGGAGGAGATGAGTCTCTTTGCAGATGACTCGAAACTGGGGGCGGTGGTGGATGGGGAGGAGGGGAGGATGGCCCTGCAGGGGGACCTGGATGCTCTGGAAGGATGGTCTAGAAAGTGGAAGCTGAGGTTCAATGCAGGGAAATGCAAGGTACTCCACCTGGGAGCCAGAAACCCAGGCCAAGTGTACACCCTGGGGAAATACTACAAGTCTCAATGGCTGAGAGGGACCTGGGGATGGTGGTGGATGTCAAGATGAACAACTCTGAGACTTGTAGGAGGGCAGCAGCCAAGGCCAACAGGATGCTGGGATGCATCGCTAGGGGATCACCTCCAGAAGGAGGGAAGTGATACTCCTCTGTATAACTGCTTGGTGAGGCCGCACCTGGAGTACTGCGTGCAGTTTTGAGCCACACTTAAAGAGGGACATTAACCTCCTGGAGAGGGTCCAGAGGAGGCAACCAAAATGATTTGGGGCTTGGGGACAGGACCTATGAGGAGAGGCTCAAGAGCTAAATATGACACATTGGAAGAAAGAAGGGACCGGGGGACATGATAGAGGTCTTCAGGTACATGAAGAGGGTAAATAGGGGAGGAACAGTCAGGTGCTTCAAGGAAGGAGGAAGGGGCCACTAGAGGGCATGGGTGGAAGCTGGAGGAGAAGATTCAGGGAGAAAGGAGGAGGTGCTACTTCACTGAGAGGGTGGTGGAGCCATGGAATGCACTACCTAGGGGCTGGTGGAGGCAGAGACAGTGGAGGGGTTCAAGAGGGGTGGGACAGGCACAGGGAAGGGTTCTGGAAGCAAAATCCAATGCAGCAAGAATATCCGGAACTGGGAAGGGAGAAGCCAGAGAAGGCGAGGGGGACAGCAAGGTCAGCACCCAGGGTGGGGGCTGACCAAATGAGCAGACACGAAAGACCGTTAGGCCTATTCTGCTGGCATTTTAGTATGTTAGTATGATTCATGGGCAGCAGGTATACTCATTCAAACAGAGATTGGAGAACCTGAATATGTACTCAGTGAAGAATAGGAGGGAGGGAGGGAGAGGACATGATTGAGATCTATAAACGCCTGACAGTTATCAACAGGATGGACTCCAGTGAATTACTTCAACTGCATGAAAACAAGAACAGCAGAGGGACTAGCTGAAAATTAGACAAATGCAAGAGCAGAACCAGGAGGTATTATTTCGCTGGGGGATGGGTAGAATAAACTGCCGGAGATAGTGTTTCTCGCAAAAACTGTGGAGAGCTTGAAGAGGGGGTTGCATAAGGTCAGGGGACTGGTACAGGTGGTGGGGAGGGAAGTGGAGGGATATGAAACCCTAAGGTACATGTAGCTCCATGTCAGACAGACTGCAAGGCTTTCTTCTGCTGGTGCATTTTTAGGCTTCTATGTAACCACTGTGAACACTACTAAGTTTTCCTAAGTATTTATTAGGTTCTAAATGGGCAGAGAAATATAAGAGATGACCATAAGTAATATAATATATTCAAAGGTTTACTAGTCTGTAAATCCATACATTAAAGAACTGAGAGGTGCCCTATTTGCAGTCATCTCTCTGGTCTGAGGGAGGAGGTTGCATGTGTCCAGGCTGACCTGGCAAGGATTCGGGAAACCACCTCCCCCACCCAGGGGCTACTAGGGCCACTTCCACTGCCTCAGAAGTTTCCAAGAAAGAGGAGTGGTTGGACCACAATGGGCTCAGGGAGGGTGAGAGTGGTGGATCAGAGGCACATCCTTCCAGTTGTACCCCTCCACAATTCATACATTGTTCTGGTGGAGCAGGGTTCCTCTATGGAGGCACCTGCAGTGGAGACCAAGGAGGATGCTAGGAGCCTCCAAAAAGAAGATCCAGAGGAGGGTGGCACAAGACCCCACAGGGGAAGGAAACAACTCCTGGTGGGGGACTCAGTCATTAGGAGGGTAGAACTGGCGGGGGTGGTAAGGTGCCTACCCGGTACCATGGCTGGGAGTGACAGGAAGCGAATCTTCAGGATCACAGGAGCAGCAACACCGGGAAGGGAGCTGGATGTCTTTGTCCACTTAGGGACAAATGACCTGACTGAGAATGGAATCAGAGCACTGCAGGAGGAGTTTGCAGAGTTGGGGAGGGGCCTTAGACAAGTAGCACAGTAACCTTCTTGGAGGTGCTGCCTGTCTATGACATGGGTGAGGCTAGGATACTTCACACCATGGGATTCAATGAATGGTTGAAAAACTGGTGCAGAGCTCAAGGTTTTTGCTTTATTGGGGATAGAGTCAACCTGGCGGGATTAAGGCCTATACTGGTGTGATGGTCTGCATCTGTCCGGGAGGGGAACCAGAATCCTAGGTGATAGGTTTAAATGCTTCATTGCCAAGCATTTAAACTAGCCAAGGGGGGAAGCACTAAAAAGAAGCATGGAAATCCCAGCCCCCCACAAAAACAGGGTAGTTAGGGAGGCAAACACTAAGGTAGAGAAGTCGATAGGGAGAAGGACGGGGTCAATGGAGAAAAAGGCAAAGACAGTAAGGACAGGGATGGGGCTAAAAGGGGTATGGCTATCAAACAATGGAAGGCAATGAGTACCAATGCACTTAGTGTGGTTAAAAAACTCCCTGAACTAGTGGCCTTGATGGAAGAAGGACACCTGAATATTGTGGCAGTCGCAGAAACATGGTACACAGAGAACCGTAACTGGGATGTCAACATACCAGGGTACACAATCTACAGGAGGGACAGGGAGGGTAAAAGTGGAAGAGTAGCTCTCTACATAAGGGAAGAGATCAAAGCAATGGAATTAAATGGTAAACAGGGAGGAGAGGAGGCATTGTGGGTCACCCTGGAGACAGTAAATGGCACCACAATCCATACGGGGTTGTATACAGATCCCCATCTCAGTGGGAGGAAATTGACAAGGAAATGATAGAATGCATCCTTAGAATGGCAGAAAAGGGGAAGATATTGTTGATGGGGGACCTGAATATGTCAGATGTTAACTGGAGCACCTTTGCTTCAGCCACATCCAAGAGCAGGGTAATTTTCGATGCACTACGGGGGTATGCTTCAGACAGCTAGTGTTGGAACCCACTCGGAAGGGAGCAATCTTAGACCTACTACTCTCAAATGGGGATGGAGAGAGGATCTCGTATTTAGAAGTGGGTAGCCATCTGGGAACAAGCGACAACCAAACGGTGTGGTTCACCATAAACACAGCCGTAGAGTCAAGTCACACAAAGGTGAGGGTATTGGACTTTAGGAGGGCTGCTTTTTGCAAAATGGAGGAGTGCCTCAGAAAAGCATTAGCTAATGACTAAGAAGGTGGGGTGGAGGAACAATGGGTAAAAATCAAAGCTGCCATCACAGAGGCAACAAGCCTTTGTGTGAAGCAAATAAAACAAAATGAAGGAGAAAACCACTATGGTTCTCAAAAGAGGTGGCAGGGAAGGTTAGGGAGAAAAATATAGCATTCGGGAAGTATAAGAAAATACAGAAAAAGCAGGACAGAGAACTGTACCAGTTAAAGCAGAAGGAAGCGGAGAAGGCTATCAGAATAGCAAAGGCCCAAACCAAGGAAAAGATAGCCAGCTCAGTTAAGAAGGGGGATACAACCTGTTTTAGGTACATTAGGGAGTGATGAAAGACCAAGGGAGGGATAGTGAGGCTTAATAAAGGGAAGGGGAGGTGGGCAGAGGGTGACAGTGACAAAGCAGAGATACTGTACGAATACTTCTGCTCAATATTCATAAAAGAAGAGGAGGGGGTAGTACCTAAACCCACATAATAGAAGCACACTGGATAGGGAGTTCAATACCAGTCCATTCACAGATGAAAGGGCCCTGATAGAACTCCTAAAACTGAAGGTGGACAAAGCAATGGGGCCTAATGTGATTCACCCCAGAATTCTAAAAGAACTAAGGGGAGAACTAGTGGCACCACTGACTACCTTTTTTAACAAATCATGGGAGGATGGTGTGGTACATGAGGACTAGAGGAGGGCGGTTGTGATTCTTCTCCACAAAAGTGGGAGCAATTCAGAGGCAGGAAACTATAGACCTGTTAGTTTGACCTCAGTGGTAGGGAAAATGATGGAATAACTTCTGAAAGAAAGAATTATTGAGTACCTAGAGGCCACAGGGGCACAAGACCGAAGGCAGCATGAATTCACAGCTGGTAGGTCATGTTAGATGAATCTAATAGATTTCTTTGACTGGGTGACCAAGTAATAGACCAGGGAGGGACTGTAGATATGGTCTACCTAGACTTTAGCAAGGCATCTGACATAGTCCCATACAAAAGATTAATAAACAAGTTAGCCAGCCTGGGAGTGGGTTCCAGAGTGGTAACCTGGGTAAAACATTGGTTGAACAACAGGATACAGAGGGTAGTAGTACGCCAAACAAAAAGGGGTTACTAGCGGGGTACCGCTGGGTTCAGTACAGGGACCGGTCCTCTTTAATGTCTTTATAGGTGACATCGCAGAGGGACTGGAAGGAAAAGTATGCCTCTTTGCAGACGATTCAAAGATCTGCAGTAGGGTTGATACACAAGGGGGGGGGAGTGGAAAGGATGAGAAGGGACTTGGCAAGGTTGGAGGAATGGTCAAAAGTATGGCAGCTTAGATTCAGTGCAAAGAATTGCAAAGTAATGGACCTGGTAAACAAAATCCCAGGGGAAAAGTACACAGTGGGGGTGAGGTACTGACAACAACAAAATTGGAAAGGGACCTGGGGTTAGTCATATCAGACGATCTAAAGGTACGCAAGCAGTGTAAGAGTAAGGAGGGCTGGGGGGGTACTGGGATGCATAGGGAGAGGCATCACCAGTAGAAAACAAGAAGTTGTTATCCCCTCCATACAGACAGTTAGTGAGACCCCATCTGGAGTGCTGCATGCAGTTCTGGAGACCACATCTCTGCAAGAAGATAGACAGGATGGAGGCAGTCCTGAGGAGGGCAACTAAAATAGTGCAGGGTCTGCACCAAAAGCCACATGAAGGGAGAATAAAAAGAGCTTAATATATGTATACCCTCGAGGAAGGGGGGGTGATAGAAACTTTCAAGTACCTCAAGGGAATCAGAAAAGTCCAAGAGGGTAGCATCTTTCAGAAAAAGAGATGTGCAAGAACAAGGGGGCACAATTTGAAGATAGAATGGGGACCACTCCGAGGCAAGGTGAGGAAGTCTTTTTTCACAGAGAGGGTGGTGGACACATGAAACGATCTTCCTGCGGAGGTTGTGGGGTCAAAAACAGTGGAGGAATTCAATAATGCATGGAACAGACACAAGGCAATTCTTGTGGGGGGTAGGAAGAAATAGGCTGTTGGTTAACTAGGATCTGCAGCTTATCCATTAGGTAGGGAAATGGGCAGACTGGGTGGAACAAGCTGTCCTTGTTTGCCATCAAAGTCTATGAGTTTAGAAATGCAATGCAGGTGTTACTTTGTTGTTTTTTTTATATAAAAATGCTTTAGGTGAAGAAAACAAGCCCTGATGGAGAGGAGTTATGGTGTGCACAAAATGTTGACCAGTTTTTGCAGTGATCTTTACTGCCTGTGATTTAATAATTAAATAAAATTACTTAAAAGAATTTGTCGGTGAGTGGGGCATAACTCCATATAGTTATCTGGCTGCCATATTAATCACATCTTTTTGGGAGCTGAGAGCCCAAAGCATAAGGCCAGAGGTTGTGTAAACATAGTTTATAAAATGGCATCAGGCCAATTCTTTTATTCCTTTTTTTTTTGGTCAAATCCTTGTCACGTGGAGGTGGTATAATGGTGGTCGAGTCTGGCTCTTATAGTGTATGATGTCACAAGGTTCCCTTGAGTGGAACACAGCTTCATTGTGAACTGGTAGCCATTTATTCTATTGAGAGATATATACAGCTGGTTATAAGAGCAGTAACATCTTCAAAGTGTCTGTGGCATGCTGAACTATATGGCTACTTTGAGTGGCAGAAGGCACAGGAGCACAACACACGTGTTCCCATATATCTCAGCATGCCAGGACATCTTGTCATACCGTACGTTATTGCAGTTTTTTTCTTGGTTGCATTTATCAAATGTGGCATTTGTTGTGTTCCTTATTATCTGTTAGTAATGAGCTTTTTTTTTCCCTCAGATGTGACTATAGATTCATCCTACAGAGAATATACCCTCTCATCCCTGACTAGAGATACATTGTATGTGATACATATGATGGCTTCTACTGACAAAGGAAGCAGAAGTGGCCCAGAGATTACATTTACGACATTAAAGTTTGGTAAGGAAGTGCCTACTGTGCTACCGTATTTTGCCTATTTTAGTTGCAGGGATTTGTGTTTTTAAACAGTCAGTAGCAGATGTTTTTTTAAGTATGCACTGTAACTCTCCACAGGCTGATTTTAGCTTTTCTAAAGTTTGCACATATGTGAGTGTGTGTCTTAAAACACAAAGTGTAATTTTATATTGAGGATCTCTATGTAACCCCCCTGCAAATGGGGGTTCCCAAAAGACTTCCAGGAGCTTGCTTGAATGCTCCAAGCCTGAATGGTGTTTGGCATTTAAGCCATTTATCAGTGAGTGTTTTTAGAGCCTCTGGTACTGTCTCTTTAAGAGCTGTCTGCTTGCAGACATAATTAGTTTGTATGGGGGGACTGTGTGCTTCTCTGTTTGAGTACCACTCGAGCTGCTGCCAATTCACTCTATTTTTGCAGTCACTAGGAGTGCAAAGGGAACCCTATCTGAAAGATGTAACTGTTTGCCAGAAATCATGTAGAGTAATAATGAAAATAGTTTGTCTAACCTGCTTTGCAGTCAGAACTGTGTCTGCCTAGTTCCCCATTCTGGTTTTGAACTGCTGAACTGGACCAATCAGTATGGGGTAAGCTAGCTCTAAAATGGTGCCTTGGACGAATCAGAACTTGGACTCATAATCTGAGCCAGCCACAAGAGGATTGCATGGGCAGTGACTCTGGGAGATGTAGCTTAGACTTAGACGCCTTTTTGGACCAACAGCAGCAGTCTATTGTGAGTGACAGCCAATCCAGTCAAGAACTGGGAAGAACTCAAAGGAAGTGCCGGTTTTGTCTGTTGGAGTTTCAGTTTAGCTTTGGCAGTGAAGGGAAAAACCCTGTGCTCTTCAGTGCACAGTTTCAGTCAAAAACGTGTAAGGCCCAGAGTTCCGGTCTGCAGCTTGTGTAACTGCTTGTTAGGACTGAATCCGTCCTGTGAAAAGAAGCAAAGGATCTCTGAAGAGTAGAAACCAGGCTCACCCTGTAGAAGACTGGAGAAATTGTTGAATTGCACTCTGTCTGTCAGGAACTGAATCTGCTGCTGTGTTCTCCGGGTATTGTGCAGTAATTGCGATCGGGATAGAGAAGCAGCCTGCCTGGTATAGTACTTTCTTTTTTTACCATATAAATGTGTGAAGAGTCTCGTGGAGCTCAAAGTAGCCCTGCTGGCGTTGAAGGACCCTATCTTGTTTGGAGGTCGTGAGTACTAATCCAGGGTCGCTCCTGTTGAATTGCCACATTAAATCCAAATGGAAATCACTGTACTGCTGACTGTTTAAGCTAATTTTTCTTTTCACTGTGTGAAAGGGCCCTCACCAGCTGCCACGGTTTGGACTAGCCACTAGGGCTTGGGTACCCAGGGACAGTAACTGGTAGAGATAGGCCTGTGCACAGAGCCATGAAGTAGATAGTAAAGTGATAAGCTAATTAACCTGATTTCCCTGTCCTTGTTATATCCTAAATAAATCAGAGCTGCTTGTTTCAGCAAAGTTATACTGCCTGAGGTATTTGTCTATGTTAAAGTACTGTACTGTGATTGTTGCACTGTATCTTATTTCACAGGAGGTCCCAGTGCGGGAACCAGACCTGGGGTAAGTGTATACTGTGAAGGTAATTCTGATATATTGTGTGGGCCACTAGTGGGAAGAAAGGGGGGTTGCAGTGTCCCAGAGGGCTGTGACCAAGTTAGTTTAACTATTGCAAACCCTGACCTCTGGGTGGAGGCACCCACCATTGGATCCAGGCCCCTCAACCTGTTAGTGGCAAATCAGGCAGGGGTAGTAGCCCCTGGGATAACGCCATCTAGGGGTTACATCTAAACAAGGGATAGCTTTAAAAAATTATTTTTGCACACTAGCATTACTTAACAGTATTGTTTACATGCCAGGAATATGCTCAATGTAAGAGAAAGGGGTGCTAGTGGTTTGGTGTTACCACACCACTATTGTAGTAGTGGTAGAAGTAAGTTTATTTTGCACCCTATCCCATAGGCTCAGGGCAGCTCACAAAATACATAAATTATAGCAGTGTGCAGTGATGTGAGTGAGTGAAATTGAGCCACTCAATTTGAGCGACTCAATTTAACCACTCGTAGTAAGAGCGAGTAGTACGTAACAGCGATGAGTACTGTATAGCAAGTGTAGCAGTGAGCTATACTCACTGGAGCAAGATATGGGGATATGTTTGGCCGAGCCCTACCAAACTGGCCGTTTGGTGGAGTGGCTTGAGCCACTGCCCCTGGAGCTGGTGGACCCAGGTTCGGGTGCTACTGTAGTGGAAGTTTTTTTTTTGTATGTGTGTGCTTCTCCTTTTCCCCTGTGTCCACGCCCCCTGTAGCTGATTATAATAATTTTGGGGGATGCATGGGGATTGCCCCCACATAAAAATACTTTGTTTCATTATCTCTGTTGAGATAGTAAGTGACTGTCACTGTTTGCAGCGGTTGCTATAATACTGGAGGTAGTTTTGACTTTGGGTGGTATTTGATTTACTCTTTTTGGTCGGCGACATTTACAAATCGCCATTATCACATACAACCATTACAGCAGGACAGATTTTGGTCCACTTTAAGTACAACTGACAGTAATAAATATTATCCAAAGTATTAAATAACCCAACTAATATGGTCAGCATTGCATCAGTAGCATGATGATTAATCTAGGAAGGCCCAGAAGAGAGATGATGATTAAACACCCTCTTAAAAACCTCAGCTGAGAGGGCCTCCCTGATATACCGGGCAGTGAGGTCCATAGTACAACTGCTGCCACCGCAGATGCCTATTCCCTAGACAGCTTTACATGAGATCTGGGGACCATCAGAAGGCCCATCTCGGATGAGCGTAGAGGACAGCCAGGATCATATGGACAGAGGAGCTCTTTTAGTTTGCCCAGGCCTAGATTTTGTAGGGCTTACTACCTTAACAAATCTGTTTTAAAAGTGATTCGCCACCACACTGTCAACCAGTGCAACCTCTGCAATACAGGAGAACTGTGCTTGGAGTGGGAAACTCTAGTAAACAACCTGGCTGTAGTGTTCTGCAGCAGCCACAAGCGGCATGTCAAACCTCCCAATAACCCAAAATATAGTGCACTGCAGTAGTTCAACCTTAACGTCATTATGCTTGTACGAGTGTTTTGAGTCCTCGGCATTCACATAGAATTTGAGCTGCGCAATATCCAGAAAAAGCCACCGCAGACCAATGCTGGCATTTGATATTCTTGTGAAAAATTTTGGTCCATGATGACACTCTCTCTAACATATCTCTGGCGATGAAAGGGGTAGCATCCAGTTTTAACCCTGGGAATCCCCCCCACACACACACATACACACATACACTGATCTGAAAAACCTGCATCCACCACTATCACTTCTGTCATGTCTGGATTAAGCCTAACCAAAAACAGTAAGATCTGCACCACAATCATTATCAAACAAAAATACCAGTGGGCTAATCTGAAATGCCAATTATTTAATACTTCACAAGAAAACATACAGTGTCAGACCCTCATGGACTTTTTCCAGTGATCCTGCCAACATCTCTGTCAGGGCCTCACACCATGTAACTTGGCTTATTTTTTTGTGAGGTATTAAATAATCAGCACTTCAGATAATTAGCCTGCTGGTATTTTTGTTTTACGGTAGTGGTGCCGATCTTACTGTTTTTGGTTGCTGCTCCTCAGTCCTTTGTACACCAGGTAGTGGGGTGGCCTTGCTTTGTTGTGGATTCAGCTTAAGTCAGCTGGAGACCATTTAGTTATTGATATCAGCTAGGCATTTGTTCAGCACATCAACAGCACTTCTTTCTCCAGGGGCAAATGACAGACAGAACTGAGCATGAGCAGTCTAGCAATAAAATGTCAGATTATATCACCAAATGACCTCCCCCAGCAGCAACATATACACCACAAACAACATGGGCGACAAGCTTGAACCTTAAGGACTGCCACAGTCCAGGAAAAAGGTGTATCTCAGTGAACTACTGGCCTGCCTCCATGAACATGACCTAACTTGGAAGTCCTACAAGTCCTCTGCCACTCAGGCAAATCTTAACAAGTACCATTCCTTGAGGAATACTTGTACGAGGGCCACCAGGCTAGCCAAGGCTGAGTTATTTTTCTCTTCTTTCCAGAACAATCTAAATCACCCCTCTAGAGTTCTGGAAAGTTATCTATGCCCTATTCTCCCCCTCTACACAGTTCCATCTCCGGTCTTCAAGATAGGTGACTACTATTTCTGACCCGCCTTCTGTCACCTCTGCTTTCAACTCCTACTTCGTCACCTGTGCTTCATCACTCCTGTCTGCTTTACCCTCCTCCTCACCTCTCCTTTCAATCCCTATGACCCCCCCATTAGTTCCCTTCACTTTCCTGTGAGTTACCCCACTTTCCTCTCTAAATGCTCTCTTGGCTGTCAACCCTCAGAAAGGTGGGAGCCCTGATGGGCTTGACCCCAAGGTCCTGCACCTATCTGCACCTGCCATTGCCATTCCCATCTCCTCTATTCTCAACCTATCATTCTCTCTTGCCTCAGTCCCAGACTCCTGGAAGCATGCAACAGTCATCCCACTTCCTAAAGGTGGTGACTCATCATCTCCCGGCAACTTCCGCCCTATATCTCTCTAGCCAACCTTATCCAAATTACAAGAACACATAGTTCTGTTTCAGGTCTCCCCCTTCCTTGACACCTCCTCTTTCTTTACCCTCTTCCGGTCTGGATTTCGCAGACACCACTCCACCACCTCCTCTCTCCTCAGGCTTACTGACTTCATCCATACTGGCATGGACAAAGGCCACCTTACTTCCACCATCTTTGTTGATCTAGCAAAATCTTTTGACACAGTTTCCTACCCTCTTCTCATTGGCAAACTCAAGTTAGCAGGTCTCACTGACCTGCAGCCAACTGGTTCAGCTCCTACCCGGATGGTAGAACTCAGTCTTTGAGGATTGGAGATTCCCTGCCCCCCCCAGTCCTCACCGGTGTACCCCAAGGCTCTGTCCTTGGCCTGTTGCTCTTCTCCATATTTCTCAATGACCTCCCTTCATTCTGCTCCTCTTTGTCCATACACATGTATGCATATGACACAGTCCTGTTTGCATCTGGTTTTTCTCCTTCCAAGTTAACAACCAGGCATCAACTTGATCTTCACACGGTCCAAATATGGTTCAGCTCTAATCAATTATCCCTAAATGCTAAGAAAACAGTCTCCATGTGCTTCGGCACTAGACAGTTGATTTCTAGGCTCCCCTCCCACCCTTCCTTCCATACCCTAGATAGGGGTACATTACTGGGACATGACAGTCCACTTGGAGGCAATGTCAGACAAGTAGAGGATAGTCTATAAAGAAAGAACCGGCTGAAATTGTTTTAGTGTGACAACACTCCCCTAGACTGCAGACAGACTGGGTGTAGCAGTCTGTCCATAGTGTGGAAGAGCTGAGCTGGTCTCTTCCTCCCTGTAGCAATCTCCTCTGACAAGAACTCTGCCTCTCTCAGGGTGATTGTCCCCTGATTCTACTTATAATGAGTCCTCAGGAATACTCAATCCTCTTGGCATCTCGATCTTATCCAAGAACACCCCAGTCTCCACCTCTTTGCCTTCAGTCTTTTGAGATCTTCACTAAACCAAGGGAGTTCTGGCAGGAGACTCTCGGATTTCATAGGTTTCATAGGTTTATTCAAGCCGAGGATAGGACTACCATCCTATAAGGCTCGCCTTCCAATTATTATTGACATAAAAATTTACTGTCTCCAAAATACTTATCAATCCCATTCTTGAATTCACTCATAGTTGTACTATTTACAGTTTCCTTGGGTAAGTTATTCCAGGATCGCACAACTCTTAAACTGTACCAATATTTCCAAAAGTTATGTTCCCAAGTTTGTTGGTACAATTGTTTATTGTGTTTTCTTGAACTAGTTCTCCCTATTTTATATATGAACCCCAGTTCTTTTAATAACTTATCATCTTCCATACTCTTGTATAGGAAACACAGGTCTCCTCTTGTTCTACGATAATGTAATGAATAAAGATTTAGACTAACCAGTCTATTGTAATATGTTTTATTTTCTAATCCTTTTACTTTTTAGTAATCTTTCTGCCCTCAATATTTAACATATCCTCCTTGTTATAGGGGTGACCAAACCTTGCACAGTACTCCAGGTGGGCCTGACCAAAGCAACGACAGAGGCATCATCACATTCCTATCTCTACATGCTATATACTTAAGTATGCAATTTAGAATCTGGTTAGCCTTTCTCAGCTGGTTTCTACAATGCACTCTAAATTTCAGGTCTTTTGTTACTGTAATTCCCAGATCTTTTTCCTCAGTTTCAACCCCTAAAGTAATATTGTCTATTTGGTAAGTTGCTGCAATGTTATTTTTCCCCATGTGTATGACTTTACATTTGGTTTTGTTTAGCCCTAACTTATTTGTAATTGTCCATTCATGTATTGAGTCCAGTGTGTACTGTAAAGCTACTATGTGTTCATCTTTATTTGTAACCACACCCAATCTGCAATCATCGGCAAATTTTTGCATCCATATATTATTGTTCCTAATCTTTAGGGAGGAAATATATATGTTAAACAAAGTGGGGCCCAACACTGATCCCTGAGGCACACCACTGGTCACCATGGCCCAATCAGAGTATTCCCCGTTTATGACCACTCTCTGTCTTCTATCCCACAGCCAATCAGAAATCCATCTGCATATGTTAATGGGAAGTTTTGCATTTTCCAACACTAACAATAATTCCTTATGTGGCAATTTATCAAAGGTCTTAGCAAAATTGAGAAAGACCACATCCACAGGGTTGCCAATGTCCAGTTCTCTATTGATTTTTTCATAAAAGGACAGTAAATTAGTCTGGCATGATCTAGTCTTCACAAACCCGTGCTGTATAGGATCCATCATATCCTGTGCCTCCAGGTGTTCTTTTAGAATGTCTTTAATTATGCTCTCCATAAGTTTTCCCGGTATTGATGTCAAACTTATGGGCCGAAAGTTTTCTGGTTGGGTACTAGGTCCTTTTTTTAAGATGGGTACTATATTTGCTAACTTCCAGTCATAAGGGACAGAACCAGTATTTAAAGATACTTGGAATATGTGTGTCAAAGGATGGGTCAGTTCCCATGCCAATTCCTTTAAGATTTTAGGGTGCAAACCATCTGGGCCTGGGGATTTGTTTGGGTTAAGTCCATCTAACTGTTTGAATATGTTATCAGGGTTCAATCTTATCATCTCTAGATCAAGAGGTTGCTTTGTGTTGTATGTATCATTTTTGTTTGAGTTATAAACCGAACAAAAGGATTTGTTTTGAATATTTGCCATTTGATGGTTAGAAAATGGGGATCCGTCATCAATAGTGAAGGGACCTATACTATTTGAAGTCTTCCTCCGGTTATTTATATAAGAAAAGAAGGCTTTTTTATTATCCTACACTCTCTTAACAAGATTGTACTCATGTGTGATGTTAGCCTTCCTTATATTAATTTTGACTTTTTTTTTGACAATCCTTATACTCTGTGTGTAATTTAGCCGTTTTGAAAACTTTTAGCTTCTTAAACAGTCTATTCTTTTTATTTATTAGCTTTTTAATTTTTGTAGTGAGCCAGGCAGGTCTTATAGCTCTGTCCATAGGGTATTTGATAGTTACAGGGACACATTCTGTAGTTAGTTCCTCCACTTTAGCTTTGAAAGGCCCCACATACTTTGAATGGGTTTATTATCAAATTCAGAATTCCAATCCCAACATTCCAATTTAATTTCCATATTATGGAAATCAGCTTTCCCCATGTTTAGTTTTACAGTAGCTCCCATGGGTTTCCTAATTTCAGCTTCCTTTATACTAAATGATACAATGTTATGGTCACTACTACCTAACGGGGCACCAACTACCACCGAATTTACTATGTCTCCCATGTTAGTAAAGATTAAATCGAGAATATTATTGCCCCTTGTACTCTCCTGGACCATCTGGTCAAGACCCCTATGATCTATTATATCAACATATTGCCTTTCTAGGAGACAAGTGCCCATGCCTTTTACCCAATCAATATTTGGTAAATTAAAATCTCCGGTTATCAATAATCTAGTGTTTGGATCCAAATTCTCAAAAATGTTCAATAAAATCCTATCGTCTTCACGTGACATAGATGGTGGCCTATATAGTAGTCCTAATATGATTTTGGGTCTATTACTCGGTGTTAATTGAACCCAAAGGAGTTCAATTTGGCCTACGTCCCATTTTAGTTCTTCTGAAGCAATATCATTGTGAATATAAATTGCCAATCCGCCCCCCTTTCTATATTTTCTACAATAAGAAAAGAGTTTATACCCATCAGTTTCCTTGTCCCATACATCATTTTCATCCCACCATGTTTCAGTGACCAAGGCTATGTGAACTTTATTGCTGCGTAGAATTATTGTTAGCTCATCGAATTTGTTCTGTAAGCTTCGTGCATTAATCAGAATAGCATTCCACCCTGAAATATCTACACAGGAAGATGGGTTATCGTTTAAGTTTTTGTTTTCTGTCCCCCCCCTTCCTATCCAGTTTAAATGGAATTTAACAACCTCCAGAACCTTTTTTCCCAAAATCCTGACTCCAGCGTAGTTTAGATGAACACCATCATTTCTGTATAAGGAAGCTCTACTAAAGGTTTTTTCATTGTCCATAAAACCAATCCCTTCTTCCACACAGTATTGTCTAAGTTTACCATTAATTATTGATATCTCTGTGTTCCTGAATGATTTGTTTACCTGTATTGGGGTTATTCCAGAAATAATGATTTCCCCACCATAGTTCCTTACTGCATCAACTATGATCTTATAGTCCCTTTTCATGGAGTTCCAGTTTGTTTTGCCTACATCATTGGTCCCCACATGTAAAATGACTAGGGGGGTGACTGTATTTTCAAAAAGACCGTGTAGCATACCAACTATGTCATGTACTTTAACACCAGGTAAGGAACTAACTGTAGTGTGTTCATTACGGTTATAGCATATATAGGTGTCTATACCCCTGATAATTGAATCCCCTATTATCAAAATATCCCTTTCTATCAGTTTATTTTACATGAAAAGGAGGCATGGAGCTAAGTGCCACAGTGATGGCCATATTATAGGCCTCCGCAGCTTTCTCAACCTCCTCAGCACACACCTGCAGCAGTGTGACAGGGTTAAATAAGGCTCTTCCCATTTGTTATGCAGAAGGAGTTTAAATGCAAGGATCTGTTCTGTCCTCTCCTTTTCTGTCTCTTGTCTGTCTGGTTATGCAACCAAATTTTTCTTTAATCAATCAATCAAACTTTATTTAACCAGGCAGTTACGTTATTGAGCAAGCTCATTTTCAAGATGGTCCTGGATACAAAGGACACTTCTGTTTACAGTAGAAAACACTTCACACAAAAGTAGACATCAGTACAGGCAGTTACAATATTCAAAATCAGTATTTGGATGAATCAGACATGTAAAGCAAGTGCAAATATGGGCATTTAAAGTGCAGCATATACAGGTTGTAGCTTATAGAGTACAAGTGAGGAGAGGAAGGAGGGACATAGAGAAGGGCAGTGGGAAGAAAGGGTATCTGACAAATA
This sequence comes from Neoceratodus forsteri, assembly GCA_016271365.2. NCBI lineage: Eukaryota > Metazoa > Chordata > Ceratodontiformes > Ceratodontidae > Neoceratodus > Neoceratodus forsteri. The sequence continues at coordinate 884,270,549 of CM057454.1, read as the reverse complement.
GTAGAGAGGGAAAATAGGGCAGCCTAATAAAATGGGGCCCCCTGCAAAGCTAATTGATGAGAGGGGGGAGGTGGGGGGTGGTTGCCCTAAAGGGATGCTGGCCGATGGATAATTTTTCTTGTGAGACCTAGGAACTGATCACTCCGATGGTATCACAATTCTCTGCCTCTTGCTATATCTCTGCCTTCCTATGCTATTTCTGTCTTTTCTACCCCCTTGCATTTCTGCGGGTATAAAAATATATGTGAATCTCTGTGTAAAACTCTATGTGAAACTGGGATCCTGTTGTTTAAAACTGTATGTAGTTATACTGTTGAAATGATTACAAAGCTATTTGGAACTCAAGGGATAACCTGAGATGCAGTTTCTTAAGCCTTTTGCAGAGCTGTAACCAAGAGGTCAGTTCTGGGTCACTGTGTTCTTTTTGCTGCGCCTGCATCGAAACTGACAAGAACATTCTGTAAACATACAAGAACATTCTGTGACAGGCAGGGTCTCTTAATGAGTTCCCAGACAAAGACTTATAAAAAAGAGCAGCAATACTTTTGCTAGAGAGACAAGGAGAGTGAGAGCCTGAAAGACTGAAACTTAGAATTAAGAGATACCCTCAGAAGAAGGACTTAGTCTTCTTTGTACTGCCTTTGTAAATAGTTTTACTGAATAATTTTTTATTTTTTGTTTTGCTGTTATTGAGAAAAAATGTTATTTGTGAATTTTGAAACTGCTCCTGGTTTTCCTATGCTTCCTGACCTGTACCTCGACGACAGATAGTGTCAGCCTAAGTGGGCTTTACGCCGTGCATACTCTAAGCCAGGAGTTTTGTGTATGGGTACTACACCTGGTACCAAGTAAGCATAGAAGAAAGGCATGGATTTTGAAGCAGCATGTCCAGCAGTGATTACCAGAAGAATGGCAGCTGAACTAGACGCAGAAACAAAAGTCCAAACTGAGACTGTACAGCCAGCACCAGTCCTCAAGAAAAAAGAGCAGGCAGTGACAGAACCTGAAAGCGTGACTGCCTTTTTCAAATGGTGAGAAAAGAAGAGATGCAGTGAATGGAGCAGCAGAGAAAAGAATAGATGCAGTGAATGGAGCAACAGAGAAGAGAAGAGATGCAGTGACTGGAGCAGCGATGGCTGGATGCCTTGCAAGTTATCAAAGCTGGAGGATCTGGCACAGATCCAGCAGAGCAACAAAACAGAAGCAGCTTAAAAGACATTAAACGAACAAAGCTATGTCCTTCGAATGATGTCGAAGCATACTTGACAACTTTTGAAAGGGTTGCTACAGCTTTCCAGTGGCCAAAGCAACAATGGGCAGTCAGACTGGTACCTTACCTGACAGGTAAAGCCTAACTTGCCTACAGCAATATGGACACTGCACCGTCAGAAAACTATGACCTGGTGAAAAGAGAAGTCCTTAAAAGATATGACATCTCAGGAGAGACCTAAAGGCAGAGATTTTGGTCTCTGAGTACAACTCAGTCAACAATCCTCAAGAAGCCTTCACCCAACTCAGAGAACTCCTCATGAAATGCCTCCAACCAGAGGTCAAAACACTCCCACAGATCATTGAAACATTTGTAATGGAGCAGTTCATCAGCATCCTCACCACAGACGTACAGCCATGGGTAAAAGAACACTGACCAGAAAGTGGGGAAAAGGCTGTTTCTTTTGCTGAAGACTACCAAAATGTCCAGACAGATGCCACAGTAGCGAGGTAACAGACAAGTACCTGTAAGACCCTCTTTTTCTCATTAAACTCCATGTCTGATAAGAACTCTGGTGAGGGTAACAAATCTGCACCCAAAGACTTTATTTGCTATAAGTGTGATAAGCCACGTCATATTGCAAGAAATTGCCATAATAAGAAGAGTGACACTGGAGCAGATTTGTTCTTAGCAAATTGAGCCAAGTACTTAACAGATGTGAAATTTGGAGATAAAACTGTGAAGGGACTTATAGATTTGGGAAGCAGACAGACCCTAGTGCATTTTGAAGTGCTGGGAAAACAATGCACAAAAGGACCAGGTACTGGTGTTATCTGCATCCATGGGGGCACTCAATATTATCCCACCACCCAAGTGACTCTGACCATTAAGAGTGTCACACCAAATGAAAGTAGGAGTAGTACCTAAGTTACCTGTACCTGTGATTATTGGAAATTACTTTTCAAGATTTACTGAGTTAATCAAAGAGGGAGTAAATCCTGATGTTTCAGCAGCTGTGGTGACAAGAGCTCAGGCAAAGAAAATCTCAGATGGTGGGGACTCTTCCTTTCGCTGATTTTTTGATTTGGATTTGTTTGAGCACAGCTCCAAGATCTGGAAGTCCAGGAAAGAAAGAGGACGCCTGAAGAAACAGTGGCAACAAAAGACTGATAGACATAAGGGGTTAACATATGAAAACGCTGAAACTAAACTGATCACTGATTGTGATTTTCTTTCAGAACAAGCTAACAATGTTTCTCTCTAGAGTTATTTTAAGCAGCTGGGGGTGAAACCAAAACAGGGTGAACCTATGTTTAAAAAATGTAATGGGCTACTGTACAGAGTTTGGGTTAAACCACAGATACAAGACCAGATAGAACAATTGGTTATACCACAAAAGTATAGATCTGAGTTGTTACAGATAGCACATGATAGTCCTATGGCTGGTCACTCGAGGATGGATTGCACCTTTGCCAGATTGCTGTACAGATTTTACTGGCCTGGAATTCATGAAGATGTTGCCACCTATTGCAGTTCTTGTGCTGAGTGTCAGAACATAGCCCCAGTGATTTAAAAAGACAAGGTTCCCCCTGGTGCCCCTACTCTTGTTAGATGTGCCTTTTGAGAAAATTACAATGGATGTGGTTGGCCCCTTAGACAAACGTAAAAAGGGTAGTCGATTAATTTTGGTAGTATGTGACTATGCTACTTGATACCCAGAGGCAGTTCCAATGCATACTGTCACAGCCCCAAAAGTGGCAGCAGAGCTTGCCAAAATTTTCAGCAGGGTGGGCATACCTAAAGAGATTATTACTGATCAGGGTAGTAATTTTGGTGCTGCATTACTGAAGGAGCTGTACCGACTACTACGTATCACTGCTATAAGAACCTCCCCTTATCACCCTCAGACAGATGGTCTTGTTGAGCGTTTTAATCAAATCGTAAAATGCATGTTAAAAAGGTTTGTAAAAGGGGAAGGGAAAGACTGGGACCAATACTTACCTTACCTGCTTTTTGCTTACAGAAAGTGCCACAGGCATCAACAGGTTTTTCACAATTTGAAATGCTGTATGGTAGATAATCTAGAGGGCCACTAGATGTAATAAAAGAAACATGGGAAGATAACCCCCATCAGAAACAATCTGTTACATCTTATATGTGAGCCCTGAGAAAGAAGCTGGCTACATATGTTGAAATCCCCCATAGTAATCAGGAAAAGAAGCCTAAAACCATCAGAAGGTGTATTATGACAGTGGGGTAAAAGAAAACATTTTGAGCCTGGTGAAAAGGTGCTACTGTTACCCACTACAGAAAATAAACTGTTAATGAAGTGGCAAGGGCCTTATAAAGTGCTTAGACGTACTGACACAGTGAACTATGAGATTGAGACACCTGATAGGAAACATCCTACAAAGATATACCATGCTAACCTCCTCAAGAAATGGGTTGAAATAGCCGGCCCAGTGGTGCTGATGGTTGAGGCACTGGATGCCACACCTCGCGCCATGCCGGTGACCTGGGTTCAGGAGCAAGCCCGGATCGTTGGGGGTCAGCAGGGGAGGGAAGCGATCGAGCGTCCAGAGGACAGCTCTCACTTCCCAGGGAGGGTTAGGGCACAACGCTAGCTCGAGGAGCGATCTCTGGCGGTGGCTGGGTGTAGCTGACAGCAGCAGCATGATGTAGTACCTGGGGGTAGAGCAGCGGCAATACGTTGCCATGTCAAGCCAGGCTCCACAGAGGGACTCCTAAGCCTGTAAAACCCCTCCCTTCACCGATAAGCGATGGCGCCGCCTTCCTCTGTCCACACTCCTGACGTCAGGCTCAGCCCCCTCTGCAGGTTCCACCTCTCCAGCCCGGTGGCTCAGTACTTTAGAAAGAGCGCCCTTGGTGTGGGCGACCCTTTCCTGGCGGGCAGACCCAGGGATGCCCAGTGCCAGAGAGGAGATGTAGGGGAATCCGAGTCATGCAGGGAGGTAGAGACATCAGGACCGGAGGTCGCCAGAGAGAGTTTGGCAAAGTGGTAGGTGCATAAATAGAGTTAGAAAAGAAAAAAAAAAAAAGAAATGGGTTGAAAAAACATCAAAAACTATTTTGCTGATTTTACCAGAAACTAAGAAAGAAGTTATTGATGTAGCATATGACACATTGGAACAAACTGTAACTGCTGATGCTGTACAGGTGACTATTTCCTTAACCTCCGAACAAACCGCAAAAATCTAAGTTGCTAAAGACATTTAATTGTACTTTTACCACAGTGCCAGGCTGAGCTAAAGGTGTTGAGCATGTAATAGTGACAAGGAATGCTCGCCCTATTTGACAAAAGACATACAGATTACCAGAGCGGTTAAGAGCAGATGTGGTTAAGGAAATACAAAAAAATGAAAGAACTGGGTATCATAGAAGAGTCAAGAAGTGCTTGGTCATCACCAATGGTGATTGTAAACAAAAAAAAGGGGGTGTAAGAATCTGCCTTGATTTTAGGAAACTTAATTAAGTGTCAGAATTTAACAGTTATCCTATGCCCAGAATAGATGATTTGGTGGACAGACTGGGGAGTGCCAAGTATATTAGTACCCTCAATCTCACCAAAGGTTACTGGCTAATCCCACTAGCTAAAGAATCCAGAGACAAAACTGCATTTGCCACTCCTATAGGATTCTATCAGTTCACCACCATGTAGTTTGGTTTACATGGCACCCCAGCTACATTCCAGTGGTACATGGATGTAATTGTATCCCCTCACACTGGTTATTGTGCTGCGTACCTGGATGATGTTGTGGTGTACAGTCCAGACTGGAAAAGCCACCTGGAACACCTACGAGCAGTTATCCAATCGATCAAAAAGGCAGGTCTGACAATTAATCCTACCAAGTGTGCATTGGGCATGTAGGAAACCAGATATTTGGGCTATGTTTTGAGAAATGGAGAAGTCAATCCAGAGGTTTTCAAGATAGAAGCAATAGCCAACAGCCCTGTCCCCAAAACCAAGAAACATGTCAGGTCATATTTAGGACTAGCTGGTTATTATTGAAGATTTGTTCCCAGCTTTGCCTAGTTAGCTACTCCCCTCACTGAACTCACAAAGAAAGAGTTCCCAACTAATATGAAATAAACCCCAGAGTGTGACGAGGCTTTTTGGGCCATTAAGGCTGTGTTATGTTCAGCCCCTGTTTTCAGAAGCCCAGACTTTGAGAAACCATTTTTGTTACAAACTGATGCATCAGAGGTAGGCCTAGGTGCAGTCTTGAGTCAGCATATAGATGGGAAAGAACATCCTGTTCTATACATAAGTAGGAAATTGCATGACAGAGAGAAAAAGTACTCCACCATTGAAAAGGAATGCCTTGTGCAAAGTGGGCCATGAAGTCCCTTAAGTTTTGCTTACTAGGAGCTGACTTTGTACTTGTAACAGATCACAATCCTCTCTGTTGGCTTAACCAAATGAAGGATAACAATTCTAGTATCACATACACACACAGTAGTACCTGGCACTACAGCCATTTAAATTTAAAGTGATGCACAAATCTGGGAAAGAGAATGTCAGTGCTGATTTTCTGTCAAGATATGGATGAGGAATTGAGAATTCTGAAGGTTGAAAAAATGTGAGTTGAAACTTCACTGTTTGTTCTGATGCATATGCACTGAACTGTAAAGGTTATAAGCTAATGTAAGATGAGAATTTAAAGAATGTTTTGGAAACCTGTTGTTTAAAAACACGTTCCCTTTTAAACAGGGGGATATGTGACAGGGTTGAATAAGGCCCTGCCCCATTTGTTATGCAGGGTGAGATTAAATGCAAGGATCTGTTCTATCTTCTCCTTTTCTGTCTCTTGTCTGTCTGGTTGCACAATCAAATTTTTCTTGTGAGACCTATGAACTAATCACTCTGACAGTTATGCAGTTCCTTGCCTTTCGCTATATCTTTGCCTTCCCTTACTATTTCTGCCTTTTCTTCCCCCTTGCATATCTGTAGGTATAAAATATATGCGAATCTCTGTGTAAAACTGTATGTGAAACTGGGATCCCTTTGTTTAAAACTGTATATAGTAGGGCTGTGAGAATACCATTTTCTGAATATTCGTCCAAATATTCGGTGTTTGGTGCCTGTGTGGCCAAATATTCATATTCATGTTCTGTTATGAAAGGACAAAAAAAAAAGCCAAAAGCCCCATTTTCTTCCCTAGAGCAGATCCGATGTTATCTAGAGAAGCCCCCCTTCCCCTACACTCAGCGCTCAAATCCTTCCCCCTCATCACATTTTGACATGCCATTTATTTCTTTTAGAAAAAAAAACTGCAGTGACCAGCGCAAGCCGCCCACCTCCATTGCCGGCCGCCAGGTTTCAAGGCTGTCATCCCCCCCAACACACACACCAATATCTAGCAGCAGTCCATTCCCCACCCTGCATCCTACATGCCCTGCACCTAATTGTATATTATAGCAGAAGGCAACTGGCACAGCCCACCCTTCTCCACGGCTGGCTGCCTGCCTTCTTCTGAATGAAGTCGCTCGCCCATGCGCTTACTCACATAGTAAAACCAGCTGATCATGTGATCAGCTGGTTCTACTCTGGCTGGTTCTACTCTGAAGGCAAGCAGGCGAGTGGGAAAAGTGGGAAATAAATCCAAGTTTGGAGTGCTGCTGCTGCAGACCAGAGCTGTTGGTTGGTGTTATAAACTTCATAACAGTCGAGAGGGCTTTTTACACTTTGTTAGAAAAAACGCTGCTGAAAAAGACTGAATTTCAGAATTAAAATTGAAACGAGTGAGGACAGATGGTGTTTTCACTTACAAGTATGAGCTTGGCCAAACAAAGGGCGACTATGGACCTTGGATCACAGAATATAAATGAAGCAGAACTAAAAACAAACAAACAAAGGTAACATTAAAGCAATTTTAAATAGACTTGAGAAAGTGGTGATTAAAGAAATAACTCTGCACTATGATATTATATCTCTAAATAAGTATCTGGATAAAGAGTTAGTACCCCGGGGTCTAAGACTGACAAAGCTTTCAGCATGTGGTTTGGAGAAAATGTTTTGCCGTACAAGTTTGGAGGATAATTTGAATCATTGTTCAACAGAACTGGTTAAAATACAAATTGAGGAGGATGAACATGACATTTTTGAGGTTACAAAAGAAATAGAAGAGCTGCATAAGAAGTTGGAACAGTTTGGAAACCCTCCTCTAGATGCAAAGATAACTAATGAAGCAAAGAAATGGGAGAATGCATTGACTGAATGCAAGCAAACAAAGTTATTGCAAGATGAAATAGACTATGCCAATGGTAGAATTTATAAGCGGGGCAATCAAGGGAGATCTATGTCAAGAGGCCATAGTAAATCAAGGTCCCGTTTTAAAAATAGAAAGCAAAAAGATTCTAATTATGCATCTCCAGCATCGTCATCTCACAGTGTGCACTTTTCAAGTTCGTAATCAGCAACAGATGACAATCGCGTTCATATGGGTACCCATTCATCTTCAAAAAACAGAAAAAAAAGTTGAGATGAGGAAGGCGAGGCAAGTGGAGACAAGTAGAACAACAAGTACAAGCGGACTCACAAGATAGCACTAATTTGGCAGTGGTTAATTTGTCTAAATGACAGTTTACAGAAGATCAAGTAAAATTGCTATCTAGAGGGTTGTCTTTTGTGCCTGTGTTGGGTTTAAGGGATTTCTCAAATTTTTTGTGATTTATTTCATTTAGTTCGGAAAATTATTTAAAATTTTTTTTTTCAGGTATAAAGGAAACAACAGAACATGATTCTGATGTATCCGAAGAATTTCCAATCTCAGAACAGTCTGAGTTAGGAAATAATGATACTATTGGTCTAATTGACTTGATTACTGAACAAGAGCTAAATCTCCTACTAACAACAGATGAGGATCGTTTTAATATAGAGGATATAGGAGAATGACAGTTAGATGCTAATAGGATAATTGGTGAAAATTTGCCAGCACTCATACCCCTAACACAATTACATGTGAATAAACCTAAGTTTAGGAAACAGTCCACATCTGTACCACCAAATCCAGCTAGTGATGCTATTAGATTGTTCCAGGATTTAGTTCTGAGGGACATTGTAGAGTGCTTAAAAAAATAAACGAAAGTCCCATTGGGATAATTTTACAAGCGGGGAGAGAGCAGGAATTAGAGAAATTAAATCAATGCAGGATGTGGTAATTAAACCATTGGACAAGGGGGGCAGTGTAGCTATATTGGATACGGACTATTATGTCTCTGAGGCATTAAGACAATTGTCTGACCCTGCGACATTTACTCCTTTGAAATCTAATCCAACAGAGGAGTAGAAAGTAGAATTAGAGCTTTTGCTAATGTGGGCTTTACAAGAGGAATGGATAATGGGTCTGGACTTTGACTTTTTGAATAACCAGCATCCAGTTGTTCCAATTTTTTACCACATCCCAAAAATACACAAAGATGCCGTTAACCTGCCAGGTGGACCTATCATTTCTGCCTGTGGATCCCTTATGGAACCATTGGCTGTTTATTTGGTCAGTTATTTACAACAGGAGGTAGTACACCTGCCCTCATATGTTAGGGACTCAACTTCCATCTTACAGGACTTAGAACATTTTGAGTGGCAGAATGATTTTTGGTGGATTACAGTTGATGTGACAACTTTGTACACAAATATAGATCATGGTTTGAGGTTTCGGCTGTACGGGAAATGTTACAATGATCATCAGTTTAGTACTCTATTGAGTTTATTATTGCAGGTTTAGAATTTATTTTGCACTCCAGTTTCTTTTTAATGGCACTTTCTATAAATAGCTTCAAGGGACAGCAGTGGGCTCATCGGTTGCCCCCTCATACCCCAACCTTTTTATGGGTGGGGGGGGGGCGATCCTTGACCCCACAGTTAATCCTTTTTTTAAAAATATTAAATTGTACAGGAGATTTATAGACAGTGTATTAATTGGCAAGGAATAGAACAACAAATACAGAGTTTCCTTAATAATAACACGGTGGGATTAATATTCACTGCCATTATGATGAAAAAAACATCAATTATTTACATTTAAATCTGAGTTGTAATGGTGAAGGGCAGGTGGATCCAAGAATCTTTTGTAAACCGACAGCTGGGAACAGTGTATTGCATTATTCTAGTTTCCATCCTAAACATACAAAAGAAGCATTACCGTATGGGTAGCTAATTCGCCTGAAACGAAATTGTACAGAATTGAATGATTTTTTGGGAGCAAAAAACCATCTGTTTTACCATGTAAAACGAAGGAGATATTCAGATGAAATACTCCAGAAAGCGTTTAAAAGGGTGGAAACAGCTGAAAGGAAAGATCTATTAAGGTACAAAAAAAGCAGGAGAAAACCAGTGGGATAGTTTTTGTGACCACATATGGGCCGGCTTCTATGGATGTGGCAAACATTAAAAAAAAACATTGGCACATCCTTTAAGCAGATGAGGACCTTAGAGATATTAAGCAACCCCGTTAATATCATACAAAAGAGGTAGGAGTTTAAAAGATTTGTTGGTGAGCAGTGAATTTTTGGAGCAAGGACCACAAAAGAGCTGGCTGGGAAACCATCTAAAGGGCTTCTACATATGTAAGCACTGTAAGGCCTGCAGGTCCACAGTACAATGTAAAATATTTTACAGTCCAGGGGCATTAGAAGTAAAGGAGGTTAGGACTGAACACTTCATCACTTGTGTGACAAAGTGTGTAATATATGCCCTGTGGTGTACTTGTGGCAAAGTATACATTGGACAAACCATCAGGTGTTTAAAGGAACGGATGCAGGAATATTTTCGAGCAATTCAAAGAAAGGATTTACAACATCCTGTTTATAAACATCTCTCCCAAGTACAAACCAATGGGGTACATAGTATTTGCTATACAGGCATAGATCATGTGCCATTTAAAATTTGAGGTGGAAATAGAAATTTATTTTTGGATAAAAAAGAATCCATGTGAATCTTTAAATAAAAGCCATTAAGACTATCAGGATTTAATGAACAGATGGAACGGGGTCCATATATTAATGCATGAGATATAACAAAATAAATGGGGTGAGTACTAGAAATATAAGTTGAGATCAAAATTGTGTTCGAGCTGTTGAATCTTGCTAAGAATTGTAAATGAATTAAACAAGACATGAGTTGTTAAATAAAATATGTTGTTAATGTGACAGAGGTTTGACCATCAAACATGTAATGATAAGTGACATTTTGTGTATGATTCGTTCTGTTTTTGTTCTGTCATCAAAAAAGTCTATGGTGCCATAGCAAAATTAATTACTTTATTATGACAGGTAAAGACAGCGTTTTGACAAGTTAGGTATAAAAAAATATTACAGAGGGTTACGTATGAAATTAGAACAGCAAAAGAGAATTTGAAATATAGATTAGCAACATCTAAAAATGATTCAAAGAGTTTCTTTGCATATATTAATAATAAAAGGGGGAATAATAATTCTGTGGGACCCTTAATTATTGATGGTAAATTGTCGACTAAACCAGAGGAAATGAGTAAACAATTTAGTAGAACATTTGGCACAGTGTTTAAGACCGACCATATAAGACATAATATTACAACTGTATTGGGTAATACTGCATAAGCTAATATAATCACTATTGATAAAGTTCTTAAGAGAATGCAAAAACTCGAAGTGGATAAATTGTCCCAGACGGGATGCATCCAAAGTTTATTAGGGAACTTGGTGATGTACTAGCACCTGCTATTACTATAATAGGGCAGAAATCACTTTATGAAGATTATGTGCCTAGGGATTGGAGAACTGCTTATGTGATTCCTGTGTTTAAAAAGGTAGTAGGGCTGAGGCTGTGAATTATCAACCGGTAAGCTTGACATCAGTGGTATGTAAAATTATTGAAGGAATAATATGTGAAAAGATTACTAATTATATGACAGATACTGGCTTGATAGATATGACCCAGCATGGTTTCCTAAGGGACAGATCTTGTGAGACTAACCTGATTAGTTTCTATGACCATGTTGGGCAATTACTAGATCAAGGGAACAAAGTCGATATGGTTATGTTAGATTTTAGTAGAGCCTTTGACACGGTCCCTCATGGGATAACAATCTTAAACTTGAAGAAGCTGGGAATTGATGACATTATTATTAGATGGATTGAACTTTGGCTAGTGGAGAGAACCCAACTGGTTAGGGTTCAAGGATGCCTGTCCGATGAGGTAAAAGTCTCAAGTGGGGTGCCACAGGGATCTGTCTTGGGACCACTGTTGTTTGGTATTTTTATTGCTGATTTGGTTATTAGTAGTGGGATTAAGTTAATAAAGTTTGCTGACGATGTTAAATTGGGAGGCATACTGAATACCTTTGAGGACAGATTAAGATTTGCTCAGGATTTGGAATATATAGCAGAATGGGCTAACTCTAACAAAATGAGTTTTAACTTAGATGAGTGTGTAGTGATGCACATGGGACAGGGAAACATAAATCAGGAATACTATATACAGAGTGTAAAATGAAAAGATTCAATCTGTGAAAGGGATTTAGGGATATATATCAGTCATGACTTGAAGACGGGATCCCACTGTAAAATAGTACCAGGTAAGGCTATGCTCCTGGTTAATTGCATCCGAAGAAGTTTTCAATCAAGAAGGGAAGAGGTATTGATGCCTCTATTTAAATCCTATGTGAGACCACACTCGGATTATTGCTCTGTGGTTTGGAGTCCATATTTGAGGAAGGATATAAGATTGGTTGAAAAGCCTCAAAGGGCCTTTACAAAATTAATTTAAAGGATAAAAGATATACCCTATGATGAAAGACTGAAGGATTTAGGGTTATGGGCATTGGATATAAGATGTGCTAGGGGAGACCTGTTGTTGCTATATAACATTTTGAGTCAGGATATGCTAAAGAAAGATCTTAAACTTCAAACCAGAGAACAAAATTACAACCTAAGAGGGCATAAATATCAGTTAAAAGAAGAACGTTGTAAAACAAATCTAAGAAAATTTAGCTTTGGCCCAGAACAATTAGATTATGGAATAAACTACCAGTGGAATTAGTAGAGGCTATTAGCTTTAATGCAGGTTTAGATAGTTTTATCTCAGTTGGTAACTTCGGTTTCCTCTACTGAAATGGTGGGGACAACCAACATGGGTTTAGGCTTTCTGGTTGTCTTACTAATCCGGTATGAAATCCAGTATGACTGTTTTTTGAATTTGTGCACAGTTTATAGGAGTATTTTATAACACTGTTTAAAATATAAAGAATTTTTTTCAAGGTGATGCCTTCTAGTCCTCTTACCATTTAAGCAGTGGTGGGATCTGAACCTATAAGGTAAGGGCATTTACCCAATAAATCAGTTTGCAGTTCTCACCACTAATTAAATCTGAATCGGCAACTAAACTATAATGTCATTGGACCCTGGGATTTGAAGGACATTCTTCACATTTAAATTCATATTGTATCTATTTGTGATTAATTGTTTAATTGCCACATGTGTAATGCAAAGATATATGAGGAGTATTTTTTTTGCTTTAGGTCATGCCTCCTAAGGAAGGGGTTGCATAGCCCCGAAGCACAGAGGCTAGTCTGTCTGAGGTGTATTAAGCTTGAATTTCGAGCACTTTAGTATAAACCTTTTTTTGCATACGAATATTTGTAAGTAATACATGTATTTTACTTTTTCTAATAAAAATCTCTCGCTGAATTTTTGAAATTAGTGTGCTGGATTTTTTTGTAAAATTATTCCCAAAGGACCTATCATCACATAGAATTGTTGAAGGGATGGGACCGTGCTGGTGGACCCTACAGCTGTGCTCTTTGATGGCAATTCATGGACCCTCGGGATAGGAACCAGGCAGGGTGAACTGGTCTCCTGGTTTCGTTTTAACCCATGGCATCTTGTTACTCTGCTTGTGCTCCTGCTCGCTCCCTCTCCTCTTCCAGGAACAAACCTGTGTCTGTGTGCCCATCTTCTCACTATCCCCACCTCTCCGCAATAATGAACAGTCACCTCAGGGAGTGGAAGATCTTGTAAAGAATGGAGTCAGTGCAGTTGTTCAAAGGAATAAGAGAGACAGGAGCTACCACTGGCTATGAGGAAAAATAGCACTGATGACCTATCACCTCCCACACACAAACGTCCTTTACAAAAATAAAACAAATTTAAATGAAATTCACAGTCACAATAACCCACTAAACATCCACCCCACCATCCCCCCAGTTGCCCAAATCACACACCACTCACACTGTAGTCACATATATTACACTTATCACACATACACACATACATATCAAAACAGTTTGCAATACAGTTTTACTAAAACCAGTCCTAGCAGTTAAGGCAGTGAAGTTCTGTCAAATGGAAGCAAGCAGACAAGATGTAGCTCCAGGAGCCACAGGTAGCTTGAAGTTCTCAAAAACAGTTTCTGTTCTTATGGTGCTCCTTATTTCAACAGCATTCATGACTCTCTGATAAAGAGCCACAATTCTGGCCTGTTGGTGCAGTGGTAGTGCTACTACTCACTATGCTGATGACCTGGTTTCGAAAACAAGCTTGGGCCATTGGAGGGCTGGCCAGGAAGAGGAGGATCGAGCATCTGACTGGATGCTGTCCTCTGGGGAGGGAGAGTTTTGTGTCCTACTGCTTGACCGCCGCCTGGGCGACCACAGGTGGTAGTGCAGTGGAAACACGGAAGACGTGACCAGTGGTGCATGCCCAGAGGTTGGCTGCATCAGGTCTTGCTGGCAGCCAGTCCTGATGCATGCTCCTGGTGGGGGGCTGGGGGGAAAATGTGAAAACAGTACACAGGTGGGGCAGGTGACTCTCTTCCAGTGCTCCACCACTCCTTGGAAGACCCATGTCTTCACCTCCATTCCAGGTGGACCAGATGACTGTGGGGAAGAAATGCCAAAGAGGCTGATGGTGTACCTGGCCCAGGTGACAACCTGGGGGGGGGGGGCGACAGCACAGGGGTGTGTCTCGGATGGGTATGGAAACGGAGAGTGGGTGCAGCAGGGTTTCAGAGAGATGAAGACACTCGCAATGGCAGTAGAAGAAGGTGGTCTCAACCTGTGGCACAGAAGGAGAAGAAAGTGTATTTGAAAAAAGACATAGTCAAAACAGCAGAGTCAGTAATTGATACTAGTCCTGTGTGGTAAGATGTAACAGCCAGTGTTCATCGAGGACATCTCCATTGAGCAACACCATTAGAAATGTAAGTCATCAGTGTCAGGACCACTGAGAAACTTTTGCTAGCCAGGGGCCACCCAGAATGACATGCGACATTGCAACCTATAAAACGTGGGTGGCCCCACAACTCCACAGTTACTTCTTTCATTGTTGACCACTCAGCAGACCTGCAGAGAAACAACGTTGCCGATTTTGACATAATGTGTTTTTTTTTTTCTTATAGAGGTATTTCTTTTAGGGTGCTGGCTTTGCTCTTCATCCCTTGTCTGCCTCCCCCAATGGCCACCAGGCATCTCCCCCAGAACTCACCTGCTTCTGTTCCTCCAAGGGCTTACTCCCTGTGGCTGGGCAGGGAGAGGGAGATCCGTTCTCCCCTTTCCAGGGTTCAGATCTGGTTCAGAAGGGTCCAGAGACAATAGCATGGGTTGCAGCAGGCAGATGGGGCTTCCTAATTGCACAGCACCTGCACTTCCCATTTTTCTGTTTCCCTGCTCCAAGGTCGGTATGTGTGCAATAGCATGGGTGTACAATGTGAAGATGCTGCATGTACTCAACGCATGTGCCCAGCCCATGGAGATGCTACTGCATACTGTGCCATCCAGCCTCGGCTGGGTGGTGGGCAGATGTGGCTGTCCCCACTCTCTATAGGAGGGGGGTCATCTATGAGCATTTGATCCTCCTTCCTCCATCCTACTCACAAGCAGTCCTCATCTGTTCCTGAACTTGGGTCGCTGGCATAGCAGGAGGTAAGGTGCCTTAGCCCTCCACGGCACTGGGCTGTCACGTTCAACATTATTTTCTAAACTTTGTTTAACTTTATTTTATTTATTTTTATTTAGTAAACTCTAGGATTACAAGTACAAACTTACTTATTGTTGTCATTTTATGCCACCATCAAAAGAACCTTTATTTATGTTTTGTACTTGCGGTTACAAGATCTAGAAGGATGACACTGACACACTCTGAGTTTGCTGTTTAGGCCTTCCCCACAGTGAGAGGGACTGCAGTATCTGCCAGGGTTTCAGCCAGGTCACAAGGAGATGCTGAAAGAAGGCTTTAGAGACCTTCATTGCCATAAAGGTCATAGAAGCTGCCACCAAGGCCATGGGCTCCCAAGTCGGCTTCTCCCTATCAGTAAACAACCGCCATCAGTAAGTCTCCCTGACATTTAGTGACCCTCTCGCCAATGCAGTCATCGAGGTGGAGGGACAAAGATAAAGATGAAGAGAAGTTGATGTTCTCCTCTTCTGGACATCACCAAAAGCATAAGGACAAGGCTCCTGCTTCTCCTGTGAGGTCAAGTTCTCCATTAAAGATAAGTCCTTATCGTCATCCGCTCCAGTGGTACATCGACGGATACTTCCAAGTTGAAAATGGTAGTTCCAGGCCCTTTATAAGGTTTCATCAACTACAAGGTTGTGGTGGTGATGGTCTCAGAACTGTTTTGCCATTTGGTACCCACGCTCTCACCAATGATGACAGCCATACCGATGGGCCATAACGGCCTTTGTCATCTATGGACTACAAAATCATGCCTGTTATTCCTCCTTCTCAGCCGTCGCCATCAAAACCGACTCTGCCAGTACCCACAGTTGTCATTCTGGATGGGAAGGAGTTGAAGGATGAGCAAGGGGTGCACAATCCCTTTGAGGGTGGTTTACCTTCTAGTTCCACCTGCTCCTGCAGTGAGGACTCTGGTTAATACACCCAGGTCTCCTCCTGAGGATGTCTCTTTTCAGATGTTATTAAGGCAAATACAAAGTGCACTGTGTTTTGCTGCTGAGGAGGAGGACTCCACCAAGAGGAATTTGTTGAAGTTTTTGGAGGTCCCTATTACTCTGTCCACTGTCATACCTCCTACCTCTGCTCTCAAAACTCATTTGTTTGGAATGGCTTTTTCTGATTTTGATGTGGAAAGCAGGGTGCAGCAGAAGCCCACCTCTGATGGCATGGGGCAGCATGGTGCAGCAGCCCCAACTGTAGAGGCAGGGAGCATGGGATTCTAGGGTGTAGCAGAGCACAGCAGCTCTGGCTGTGGAGACAGGAACAGGGAGCAACAGTGAGCAGCATCCCTGACTGTGGACGTGGGGGACAGAAAACAACAGGGTGCAGCAACCCCAGCTGTTTGGGCATGTGGCAGCAGGGTGCATCAGCTCTGATTGTTCAAGCAGATGATGGGGGCAACAGGGTTTAGCAACCCCAACTATGTAGGAAAAAACAGTGGGCAGCAGGGTGCAGCATCATTGAATGCAGGACAAGATACAGGGGGCTTGTGAGGTAGGGGATGGGGATGGGGCAGCAGAGTGCAGCTGCCTCAACTGTGGGACAAGAGACAGAGGGCATCAGGATGCCATGTAGTCTTTCTAGTTATATATTATGTATTTTCACAATACAAGTAATTTCACTGCTTTGTATCGAAATAGATGAAAAAACAGTAGAAGCAGTGCAAAACAATGTTTAGCCTGTTGCAAAACACTGTACTAATTCATGATATCTCATGAGCCTTGCTATTACACTGAGGGCTACTGCAGTTTGCTCTGGGTAAGTGAGTAAGTAGGTCTGGTTTGAGCTGAACCTGAACATGCTTTTTGTCAAGGCGTGAGTTAACCACTATACCTCAATATCATCCATCTGTCACACTTTTAAGGCTGCTTAGTAAAGCTTAAAGAAGACAGTAGTGAAAATGGAATGGAACTCGGGGTCTCAGTTCCAGGAGTGAAAATAAAAGTCTGAGTCAGGTCTAGGAGTTAAATGACGAAGGACTGCTTCTACATACAGTGCACAGTAGAGGCATAATGCTCTCTAAAGAAACTGTAAAAATGCAGCATACTGCATATTAGAGAAACGTATCCCCAGACTCCTCTCAGATATGTTCGATGCTAGATCAAATGTGATGGGTTCCCTTGGTGAATTCTTTCCATTTGCAGCACTGAAAACAGGCTTCTTGTTAGCAGTCAAGAAAAGGTGAACTTTTATTTTTAAACCCCTCTGAGGGAGGAAGTCAGCAGGGTGCTGACCATAGCACAGCTGTAATGTAATATAGAAAATGGGCTTGAAAAATAAAGCATGCTGATTGGCTGAAAGCCTTGACCAGGCATGCATTTATTTTTCAACAATGTCTGGTAAAAACCAAGTGCCAATTCGGGGTGCCCCATTACTTAAGGTATCATTAGGCATCCCAAATTTCGAAACTGACCAGCGATCATTTTTCCCCTGCTCATTTTGTTAGTTGAAAGAGTCAATCAGACTTTCCATTTAGTGACCAAGTGACCTCCCCACCAAAAACGCACCTCTGCTGCAGCAAACGGATCCACCTGTAACTTGAAGGGCAGATATTCATTAATTATTAATGGATATGTGCTCTTTAAGTTCTGTCCTGCCTCTGTTGGCTAACTGTAATTCCACTAACATAGCATGACTGGCTTGAGCCATAAAGTAGCAGCTGATCTCCCCCTGGCAAGCAAAATAACCGTCAATCCTCCACTGTATTTTAAAATAATAATAATTTAAAAAGAACTTGGCCTAGGGTACCACAACAATTTTAATACACAAGGCATTCTGGATTATTCACTTTCAGCACATTCCTGGTCCAGATCTCTTCTCCCTCCTCACAGCTGTGCTTCCAATCTGCAATTCAACAGTGGGTGCCTTCAGTGTGAGTAAAACTTTCTGTAGCAGCACTAGTTTTTCCATATCCAATGATCCGTCCATCTCCCCCACACACTGTTTCTCTTTCTCTTACAGGAAAAAGAAGCTGGCATATAAAAAAATAAAGAAAAAAAAGTAATCTCATCATTTTGTTTCTCAGTCAATCACCCAATAGGAGTCCTCATGAATTAGAGTAATACTGAGGTAACAGGGCTTGCCTGGGGTTAGGGGATAAAACAATAAAATAAAATGGGGGTGGGGTGGGAGAGATGAAGACAACTGGAAGAACCACACTCCAGTTCTTTTTTGATCGGTAAGAGACAGAGAGAATAACAGAGTGTGTGTCTTTTTGGGGGCGGGAGGCAAGACAACTGGGAGAAACATGCTCCAGTTCTTCTCTGTAGTCAGGGAGAGACAGAGAGAATAACGGAGTGTTTCTCTCACTCATGCTTATGTCTGTGAGGGGGGGGGGTAACGATGACAACCAGCTCAAAACTTACAACTATGGAGGCTAGTCCCTAGTTTAAAAAAACAGCATTCAAATGCAGGCGGAGGAACTATTTTATCATAAATTAAAGCAAAACAGCTAAGAGTTTAAACATTTAAACATAAAAATTATTTTTTTTTTCTGACATATAAAATGCAGTGGCTCATTTTCTAAGTGCAGTAATACCCTCAAGGGGGTGGTATTCCAGGGGCTATAAGTCCACCACCTGCAGTGTTGGGCCTCATTGTGCCCCTGGGCGGTCCAGTATATCCTAATACTGCCCACCCGGTTGGGTATTATTGCTTACGTAATTGATTGCGTAGAAATCTATACCATTACATACCAGCTGCTTAACCCCCCCCCCAAAAAAAACACCATTTCAGGTAGTTCTCATAGAACAACTGAATCCATACCTCAAAAACTTTTCTCATGTTGTCCAGTAAATGTGGGATTTTTACATCACAATAATACAACAAACAAATTACAGCTAAGCCACACATTATTTATATCCCTTATAAGACTAACGCATTCACATACATATTGGCTCTGACCAGAGCTTATTGAACAGTGATATCACAGTAGCCTCTCTCCAGTTCCCAGGCACATCCTTTTTCTCAACAAAGTCAAAAAGCTAGTTAGCCATTTTGCTATTGCTTCAGGCAGCTCCTTTAAGACCCTTGGGTGAATGTCATTGGCCCAGTTGCATTATCCTTCTTTATGCTTAGCAGTTTCTCCAACTCCTTCTCATAGATAAAACATTTTTCAGCAACTATTGATCTTCATTGAGAAGATCTCCTCCATTAGGCCACACCTTTGGAACTATAGTGTAAGCCATCAGTGTCAGGACCACTCAGAAACTTTTTGCTAGCCAGGGGCTGCTCACAGTGCTATGCAGCATTGATGCATATATTACGTGGGCGGACTCATCACTCCTCAGTTGTTTCTCCGTCTGTCAGTCATCCTCATCGGATCTGCTGAAGGAAATGCCATCAACCAAGTTCTTGCCATTTGTTATTTTATTTGGTATCCTGTCGTCATCTCTGTATACCGCCAAAGTCGAAAAAACCTTTTGTTTTGTTATTGTAAGTGCAAATATAAAATTTACAAGGAAGGAACACACACAGTTTGTGAGTGCTGTCTGGGCCAGTCTCACAGCATGACAACTTGTGAGATTTGCCAGAGCTTTCGTCAGGTTACAAGGCAATGCTGTAAGAAAATTCTAGAAAATGTCCTTGCATTAAAGGCTTTGCAAGCCATGGAGAAGGAAAGGGGCTCAAAATATGCTTCTCCCTCACCGTCAGCCAAGAGGAAGTAGTCACTGAAGTCTAAAGATAAGAGCAAGGAATAGTCATCATCTCAGGCCTCCTCCTTGTCTGGCCATAAGCACGGACATAGAGACAAGGACTCAACTCGATGGGCTGACGAGGTCCTTTTCTGCTGTCAGATTTCTGTGGACAAGTCTGCTTTACTGGCGAGGTCCCAGTCACCATTGAGAAAAGGTTATGTCCTCATCAATGCCTGCTCCAGTGGCATCAACTACAGCCCCCCAAAACCTTTGTTGAGACACCAAGGTCAGGGCTTGGGTTAGGCACTGCCATGCCTACTATGGAGGGTATAATGCCATTATCGAGTAAAGGCCCATCAATGCAGATAGTCCTGGTCCCTTTTCAGGGTAGGGATCCTATTAGTTGACGGATGTCTTTCATTTATATCAGAGGTTGTTTTAGTTAATATTAAACAGCTCTGAAAAATTCCACTATTACTTGTATGTGCCCCCCCCCCCACGTGCTCTTCCTGGTTAGGCATCACAAAATATCTGAGTGCGGGGGACAGGGCCAGCAGACCAGATAGTGGAAGGGATCGTCTGGCTGTCTGTTTGGCACGATTTTTTATTCCTTCCCTCCCGTAGTGGACATCTATGAAACATTCTGTTTTTACCTAAGAAGACTATCGCCAGCATAAGGTAATTTTTTTTTTGTATTGAAACTCCATTTTTTAAATATTGGAACTTCTCTTTAATGGAGAGGCAAAGCATTTCAGACAGGAGGGCTAGCTACTGAAAAGGTCCCACTGCTGGTTGAAGTTTTAGACACTTCAAATGTAAATTGAGTACCTACTTAAAAATGGAGACCATGTCATATTCAATGGTAACAAATTCCAAAAGATAAATAGGAGCTTTAGATAGAACACACTAATAGGAGGCAGTATAGCGCAGTGGGTTAAGGCTCTGAGCTGCAGATCTAGAGACCTGGGTTTGAATCCCCCAGCTCCCTAGGTGCATACTGAGTGATCCTGAGCAAGTCACTTAACTTCCTTGTGCTCCTAGGTCACATCCAATTGTATATAACTGCCTTCTACCTGCGCACCATGTCTACAACTATTCTGCTGTTACGCTCTTCTAATGTCTACCATGATGCCACCATGTCATATTATTTGCAATTATTTGTGGTTACTGTATACTGTCTGACAAGGTACTTATGTCCATGACTACTTGATATTGTTGTTGTTGTTACTTATGGCTGTGTAGTTAACCCAGGTCCATCTTGTAAATGAGCCTTGCTCAATGGTGTTCTGCCTGGATAAATAAAGATATTGACTGATTGATCTGGAAACAAGCTTCGGCTTAGTGTACTACTCCTGGTTAAACAATATTCCCTTTCTCTTACCTATGCATAAGTTGGGCAAGATGGAATCCTAATCCTCATCTTGGTCCTCCACCTCCAGTTATCTGTTCCTGCCTCCAATCTGCATCCAACAACTTCTGTGGGCTGCTACTCCACATGCTCATCCCTTTCCTGTTTAAGCTCCTATTTTCTTTTGTAACATCTATGTTGGTCCAATAAAAGGTATCAAATCATCTCTTTTTTTTCTGGATCTTTTGTCACAAGGACCAATACGGCAACATAACTAATTTTATGTGTCACCCCTTTCCCATGCATGCTGAGCAGGCACTGGTCAACAGATGTCTTCAGTACCCTGACGGCATGCATGCTAGCCAACCTATCCTTCAGCTCCCTAATTTTCTCTTCTTGCACAGTACCAACCGAGCTTGCACCTTGCACACACAAAGCCCTCTCCATGCCCCACTAGTTCATTTATTTGTTTGTTTACCGAGTAAGTCCACTGATCCAGTGGACCATTTTCTAGCACGACCCCGGGCCATGAAGATGGCACAAGTACAATGGGGATGGTACAGATAGGGGTTTCAAGTACAGTACAGAGCACTGAGACACATTCAAGGACTACTGTACAGTTTTGTACAAGGATAGCATAAAGTGATTGCAGTACAGGTGAGTAAAGTGCACATTGAATACAATTTGACACAGACATCGTATAGGTACATTAAGATTAATGCCAAGATGTAAGGACAGTATAGGTACCCATGGGCATGATGTGCTTCCAGGGAAACAGGTACAGTTTACTATTGCCATAAGATGTAGCTTATAGTGGGACTTGAATAGGGGGTGTGAGTCTAGGGTCCGTAGTGGAGCAGATAGGCTGTTCCACAGATTTGGAGCAGCTGAGGAGAGGGCATTTTGGCCCATGCAGGTGGTGACTTGTGGGCACTCTAACAAGAGGCTTAAAGTGTTCTGAAGGTCACAGTGGTATGTTTTAGGTCAGAGCAGGGGGAGAGGGGGTTAGCCTCTTTTTCTCTAATGGCTTTATCAACAGTGCAGGCAGCCTAGGAGGTAGTCACAGCAGGCTTGTGGGGGGAGCCATCCTAGCGCCTGGTAAAGGGTGAAGTGGTGGGTGGAGTAAGGTGCCAGAAGGGCAGATCTCTTGTGTTTATTCTGGAAAGTCCTAAGGAAGAAGTTTGAGCATAGATGGGAGAGCAGTAGTTCATTATGGGGAGTAGATTGCCCTGGGCAATGGCGATTCCAGCTTCAGGAGTAAGGTAGTTTATTAGCCTGTATACAACTCCTAGTTTATGTGCCAGACAGTGAGCCCGACATGGTCAGCAAAGGTCAGTGCAGGGTCGAGGGTGATACCAAGGTATTTAAAAGAGGTTACTGTCTCCAGGGGTGAGCCACCAGGAGATAGTATACTGAGAGGGGCAGTGGCAATGGCTAGCCTAGTTTGCCTGGGTTTAAACCCGAAGAGCATGACCCTGATCTTTTTGGCATTGACCAGTAACCTGTTGGATGGAAACCAGTTGTGGATGGCACCATAGTTAGTAGTAAGAATGGAGGAGAGGTTTGCTAGGGTCTTTTCACTATTGAACAGGGTGAGGTCATCCACATACAGTAAGAAGTTGCATGAGAGGCTATCCTTGGGGAGGGAGTTCACAAAAAGGGAGAATAGGATGGGTCAAGGCTAGATCCTTGGGGGACTTGGCAGTTGCTCCCCTAGTGTAGACCTTTTGGGTGCAGCCAGAGAAGTAGTTACGGAACCAGGTAGTGGATGTAGGGGAGAAACAGATGCTCCTCCAGGTCAGAGGTCTTGGTGAGGTCCACAAAGACAGCACCTGTGAGCTTTCTTTCATCCATATTATAGAACATGTAGTTTGTGAAGCAAGCCAGGGCTGTGGTGGTGTGGCCCTTTGTAAAGCCATGCTGTTGGGGGCAGAGGAGGTCATACTTTGTCACGTTGTCAGAGATCTGGTGGTGCATGACTCTTTCAAGGAGTTTACTTAGATGGGAGAGGATAGAAGGGGGTGGTAGTCATCCATTAGTCTGTGGTCACCAGAATTAAAGATGGGGATGACCCTGGCTTGTTTCCATACTAGAGGTACTGAAGATGTGGTACAGGAGAAGCTAAAGACCATAGTCAGGGGGTATGGCAAAGGTGTGGGCTGCAATTTTCAGGAAACGGGGAGAGACCATTGCTACAAGCACTTACTGATTAGGAAGGCTTATAAGTAGTTTACGGGTATCATGAGGGGTGATAGCTTGGAAGTAGAAGGGCAGTGTATTTGAGCCTTCAGTGATCTGGCTGGGGGGCTGTTGCCTGGGCTTGTATGGGGCAGCTTAGTGAGGTGGTCAGACAGGTCCTTTATTTGGCGTTAAGGGTGTCGGCAACCCTGAACAGGTCGGTTATGGATCCTGTCAGGTGGTAAGTTGTATGGCAGCCTGGCTGGACCCAGTGGTAATCAGAGTGCTTATCACAAACCAGAAATGTCTGAGGTTGCCAAGGCTGTGGGACTGGAGGTTGCAAAGGTATTCTGCCTTACGTGATTTTATCTCTTTTTTGCAGAGGTTACGCAGGCATCTATATTCATTCCAGTGCTGAGGGAAGAGGGAGGCTTTGTGAGTTGCCCATTTGGCATCTAACTCCTTCATCATCTTGATGAGGTCTTTGGAGAGCCACCAGTATTGCCCCCATGTACTTTTCAGGTGATTAGCAGGAAGTGTTTTGCTTGGATACTGGCGAGGGTGGCCATGAGGAAGACCGTGGCCATGGTAACGTCCTTCATTGTGCACAGCGCTGACCGTTGACTGCCTTGATATTTGAACAGTGGGTGGTGTCATACCTGGAGAAGTCCATGAAGGTCAGGTATTTTGGGGTGGGGCGGGGGAGTTTGGAGCACCAGATGCAGTAAGTAGGGGAGTGCATACTGATACAGTCGGACAGGATACCAGCTTGAAGGATCCTGTCTTCCCGATTTGTCAACATCCAGTCCATTAGAGAGTGGTTAAGGGGTCATTTTTTCAGTGGGTAGAGATGGTGATGAGTTGGATGAGGTTTAGCTGTTTCAGTCGGTCACAGCACTCTGTGTAGGTGTCGCTGTGCCAGTTCAGGTTAAAGCCCCTAACATAATGATCTCCCTGGAGGGAGAGAGGTGTCCTATGCCATTTAGTAGGTAGGTTAGCTCAGTTATGCCACCTTTGAGGGGACCGTAGCAACAGCCGATGTATATCTTCTTCGTGGACTCAGTGCATACATCTTGTAACCTTAGCCCTAATGCCCGTTTCCCCCTTCCCATAATACAACTTGGCTTTCCTCCATATCCATTGTTGTAGTATCTAACTACCTACACTATTACCTTTTTCCATATATTTAACTAACAGTGTGACTGGCCTCCTGGCCTCCTTTTCTCTGGCTGACTCCGAGACAGACTTGCCTTTGCCTTGCCACCTTTGCCGTAGCTCACCTTCTCTCGCTTGGACCCATTCCTTATACTGGCCTCTGTCTCACTTCCGTTTTTGGCTACCCCCAAACACTGTAAGTGATGTCAGTGCCAGATCATACAAAACAAATGGTAACTGCTTGTTTTAATCTAAAGTGATCCTTAGAACTGTTATTTTACAATCCTGTTTCCCAGACTTATGCTGCAGTGAAAATGTAGTTACAATTTTGCTTATTGTTTTGTTCCTGCCACGCCAACCGGAAGTAATCTTGGTGCTCATTTCTACCTGCCCCAGACACTCAACTTCCCAAAATGCTGTTTAGTTAATGTATAGCATAACTTCCTGAATTTCCAAGCAATTTTGTTTTTTAAAATCTCTGCAATTTTCCAGTGATGCTGCTGATAAGGATACATTCGTAGCAGTGTTCGAGCTTTGCTGCTACTGAGGAAGGATGTTACATAGAGCACTAAGGAGGATTAAAGGGATAAATCAAGGGGCCAGCTTCTCCTGTGGCTAAAATACATTTTCTTTTTTCAATTTTAGCAAAAGGAGAGATTGAAGCTATAGTGATACCTGTGTGTGTAGCCTTCCTGTTGTGTGCAATTTTGGGAATGCTGTTCTGCTTCAACAGATGCAAAGTGTAAGTATCAAGAAATATGCCCTTATATTATTACAGCTAGTAGTTCAGATGTGTGCAAAGGCTGCTGGTCCTTGCATAAAGCAACAGTGTGCTTAGTTTTGTCATGTTGCTTAGCAGAAGGTTTTCAGTGCCACAATTGACCTGGATCTTTAGTGACCCAGTGGTGGTCACACAGTTATTTGTGGTTTGTGTCAAAAAACGTGGCTTTGCAAGCACTTTTTTATCCAAACTTAAAATGGCTGAAAGAAAAACGTGTGAGCTCCAACAAGAAATCCTTAGTCACTTGGGAGTGGAACTATGTAGAGAGAATGAGAGAAGGCATTATGGTCTAATAATTGGAATTTGAAATACTGATCTGTGAAACAGGAAGTCACAGCCCTGAATTCCTCACTGTGTGATCATAAGCAAGCCATTTCACCTCCATGTGTTTCATGGCCTTCAGCTGCAAAATTTGGTAGAACCAGAACCTTACAGAAAATGACAAGCTATGTCTCAATTTGGGCTGGCCTAGGTAGTGTAAATCATTTGTAAATATCTGCAGAATAATTTCCATTTTATTTTTATTTTTTTTTCTTCTTTTTCTGCTGCACACCGGGGAGCTGTTTCGGGCAACCTCGGTTTTCCAGGTCTCTGCCTCCAGCCTGAGACTCCCCTACCTCTTCCCAGCACAGCCCTGACGCAACCTCTGGATCTGAACCCCCAGGAGAAAGGACCACCCTACCCTATCTATAGTATAGAACCCCGGGACTGCATGGGTTGGCCATGGAGAGAAGGAAGCCCGGTGATGGAGTGTGAACCTGGGACCATGGTGCCATTGCCTATCCCTGGGAGGGGATTTTTCTTCTGTATTTGCCCTGCCCCCCTGTGGAGTGTGGCTGACAAGGCAATGTTATGCCACAACTCCCCCCTGTGTGTGCAGCGTCGCTACGTCAGGTGCCTCCAGCCACAGCCAGAGGCCGCTCTAGTAGCGATCACTCCCCTGAACCCTCCCCAGGAAGAGAGAGCAGTCCTCTGGATGCTCAATCTCTTCCTTCCCCCCCCCCGCTGACCCCTGATGACCCAGGCTTCTTCCCGAACCTGCTTTGCTGGCGTGGCGCGAGGTGTGGTGTCTAGTGCCTCAACCCTCCGCGCCACGTGGCCAGCATAATTTCCATTTTTAACAGTAAAACATCCAGAGCACTGATGTGGAGCACACTTATCTCCACCCCAAGGAAAGGGTGGTGAGTTTGCTAGTTATTATAAGTTTATCATTCATATTTCTTAGGGGGAAAATGGTTAGAAGCAGCAGCCCTGCTCACCATTAAATGCCTAATCTTCTTTTATTTAATGTGCACCACGTTACAGGAAAATGATAAAAAAATTCAGCCCCTTTCTCTCTCTCTTAGAAAACCTGGTAGTCCAGGGTTTTATGAAGGGATGAAAATTGAGACAGTATTTTGCTTGCCTGTTTTTTAGGTCAGTCCAGGGCTCTGTAAAAGGTGTACTGAATGTGCAACCTATTCTTTCCTTTTCTATTTGCAACTATCTTATGGCCATGTTCTCAATAGCATGCCATTTATGCGGTGTCTTTGTCAAAAGTCTTTGGAGAACATCATCCCTAGTTACCTAAAACTACTTCTGACATACTTTCAGAGCACATTGTATTGCCTAAAACAGTGTTTCTTAAGCGGAGTTCTTGGCATGTTCCACAGGAGGCTCAGATAAGCCTGATAATGTATCAGTTGCTGAACATTTTACTTCTTGCTATTTTATGTAAAGAGGTGGGGAAGTTTTCAGACAGTTTCTGCTGCCCATGGATGACAATAAGTATTCCGGAGGAACGTGCTGATCTGTCTCTGACAAATGCTGAAGGAATACGGTGCAAAATATGGTAAAATATTGTTTGTATAAAGGTAGGCCCAAGATTTTGTCTCTAGCCGAGCAGTGTTTCTCAAATAAAGCTGGAGAGGCTGCATGAGGGTACCTGCATAGTTATGTGTCACTGTAGAGCTGTTTGGACCATCAGTGAAAAATGTAACTGAGCTGACACTTTCTTGCGCTTAAAAGTATGGGAGATGAGGGCTGCCCGATGACCCAGCTAAAGTGCTATGCACTTCCTTGACAACGACTTGGGTTCTGGAGTGGACTCAGGACATTAGGGGGCTGAGGAGATGCTACCGCAAGAATGTGCTTCCAGCTAGGTAAAGAAGGCATCCAGGTTCTGGGGTTATAGCAACCCCTGTGGTGGACTAATGCAGGTTGTCTTCCCCACAGGACGTCCCTACATGCTTAGCAGGGATGATTGTGGGGATGTACATCTTGTGTCAGAACCGGAGAAGAGGAGGCAGGGGGAAAAAATTACAAAATATGTACATTGGTTGTCATTAATGATGGTGCTGGTGCCTTCAGGTCTCTCTCCATGTGCTGCTCTGGTGTAGGGGAGTGGTGATTGGGACTCGGGGTACAATGTACAAATGCCTGAAACAGGCGTGTGATGGTGGCCGGGTGCCAAAAAGCTAGATGAAAAAAAACAACATTGCCTTGTCAGCCACACTCCACGAGGGGCAGGGCTATTCATCACCATCCCTACCCACTAAAAAAATGACCCCTTAACCACTCTCTAATGGACTGGATATTGACAAATCGGGAAGACAGCATCCTGTCCATTCTTCTTCTGCTTCGTCCAGATTTCTACCAGCTGATGAGTTGTGGCTGAAGTCTCTCCTCGCTACTTGTAGGAGTCAAGTCCTGGCTGTAATCGATGCTGTTGCTCCTGTCACTTCTCACTCTTTGGGATTACATGCAACAGTGCCTGGTCTGGAACCCATTACGGACGGTCCTGCTTTGCCTCCTGCTGCAGTACCTTTGGAAGCTTCGTTGGTGCTGAATCGGCTGACTGTTCCTGATGCATCTGTTGCACCAGTGTTGCAACACGCTGAGTTGGCAGTTGTATTTCCTGCTACTCAGGCTTTGGCTGCCATATCTGAACTGCCTGCTGTGGAGATCATTTCGTCGGTTCTTCCTGTGAGTACTGTGCCTTTTTCTGTGCCCCTGGTTAGCCCGCTCCTCATTGAGCCTTCCACACCATCAAGGGAGTCCGTCCCTCTTGCTACTGCACCCTTGCTGAGTCCCCTACCTAGCTCCTTGGAGGCTTACCTGTGGAATGCAGGCTGGAAGCTGGGCAATTCGGGGCATTGGGTTCCTGATCCTGCTTACAGTCCAATACCTGGGCATGGCGTACAGGTGTCCCTTTTGGATAATTTTGTCCCTGTCTTGCCGGCTCCTTTGCATCCTTTCCTTCCTGATGCCATGGACACTGATTTACATGCTGCTGATGTTCAGCATGCTGTTTTTGATATGGAGCAGCTTGAGAGGGTCCCACTAGTGTCAGACTCATCCTCGGCTGGGGAGGGCCCTAGTACTAGAGGGATTGCTTGGGGAGATCGTATGGCTCGAGGAGTTCCGATACAGGACCCTCATCCTGATCATGGAGCACAGGCAAAATCTACTTGGGAAAGATTTGGAAAGCGAGATGCCTTTTGCAATTCCCCTCCTCCCTTGCAACGCAGAAATGCAGTCCATCTGCAATATGTTAGTGGTCTGGATGTTGTCCCTGATCGGCTTTATGTTGGTAAAACCCTCATTAAGTGATCTCTGTGCTACTTCACAAATGAGATTTTTGCTCTTATTCATGTATCGGGGACTGTATGATATTAGTTTTAAGACTCCACAGGGATTGGACCGTTTTTGGATGAAGTATGAATTACTTAGATACTCTGCCTTATGGTTGCCCTTTCAAGCTATTCCCCCCACTAGACCAGCCATAAAATATGTTACAGTTTTGTTCCGTAATGAGTCTGTGGCAGTACATGACATCTCCCATTAGTTGAAACAGCGTTGTGATGTATTGGGGTCAGCTCAACCTATCTTTGATTCAGAGCACTTTTGGACTGGTGGTTGGAAGTTTAAAGTCTGTCTTCAGCATACTAATGTGGGCCTCGTACATTTGCCGAACAGTTTGTTTTTGGGTAGGGAAAGGGGTCATTGTTTTTATGTGGATCAGCCGCGTACTTGCTTTAAATGTGGCTCCCCTTCCCATCTTAGTGCTGCATGTGATAGGTTGAGGTGCTCTCTTTGTCTTTCCTTTGGTCATGCCAGTATGGACTGTACTGCTGACCTTAAGTGTAATTTGTGTGAGGAGGTAGGTCATGGCTTTTGGACCTGTCCTTGGGCCACTCATAACCATGGAGATTGCCCTGATCAGGAATTACTCCTTATTGAAGCACAGAAGGATATTGCTTCCTCAAAGCCTCCTCCGTCCCCTAATACTGAGTTGTCTGTCCAACCTTTAGATCAGGACATCATTGCTCCTGAGCCACAGGACACTATCCATCCTTCCTTGCTGCCTGGTGAGTCTCCTCTGCAGGTCACACCTCAAGCCCTGTTCTGGTACCCCCCCCCTGTTCTGGAAGTTGAAGAGTCCTCTCTCACCCCAGCACAGACTGAAGATGCTTTGGTCATGCCTCCTCCTGAACCTTATGTGCAGGCGAAGAAGAGGGCTCAGAAACAAACCAAGTCTGGGTCTAAACTGGCTAAAGCTTCCTCCCCTGGTGGGATTATTTCATTACACAATAAATTTGAAGTACTATCAAGGCAATCTCAGTCTTCAGATTTGGGAGCCGATTCAGATGCTTCTTCCCAACCCATTGTATCCTCTGACTCTGAAAGTGACAAATCTAAGGATATAGCCACCACTAGTAGGCCTCTGAGGCTTGGTGTTCATCCTCGTCGGAGTACCAGGGAGGGGAAGATCACCTAATTTGTCTTATTTTTTTTTCTTTCTCCTTCCTGTTTCTTTTTTAAGATAGCCTCAGCATTTCAACTTACTGTTGCCACCTTGAATGTTAATAGCGTTAAAAATGCACGACGGTGACTTCTTACTTTTCACTTTCTGCAAGATTTACAGTGTGAAATTTGCCTTATTCAGGATACCCAATTGAATGCCCTTTCTTTGGTTTCTGTGGGTAGGAAGCTTTGGTGTTGGGGACCCTCTTTTTTTTTTCCTTTGGGGTGAATACATGTGATGGTGTAGGAGTTTTATTCCGAGGTGATGGTTTTCATGTTACTAAGTTAGTCAAAATAGTTCTGGGCCGTGCATTGTTACTGGATTTTGTTTATTTAGATACTGGTTGGTGGTTGATAGTGGTGTATGCACCGCTTACCAAAAAAGGGAGGGTGGACCTTTTCAACACAATTAAACCGTATCTGTTCTCAACTAGGTTCCTTATCTGGGGTGGTGATTTGTGAATAAGGGGGATCAAGGTGAGTTGACTGACAAAGATTTTTGTAACACCAATTGTCTTAATCATATTATTACTCAGGGTAGTCTTCAAGATGTTTATAGGGTTTGTCATCCTACGGGTGGGCGTACTTTTTTTAAGGGTGCTTTATCCTCACGGATTGATTTTCTTTTTACTAATAATGCTGTGACTGTTGTTTCTACTCGTACTATTCCGGCGGAGACTTCGGATCATGTAGCTGTATCCGCTACACTGGGAGTGGGCCTTCAGGCTGCGATTGGTAGAGGTTACTGGAAACTGAATATCCTCTGTTTGGCTGACGCTAGTTTTCTGCAGCAGGTGCATGACTTGTTGAAAGCTTGCATGTCTTTGGCTGGCCTCACGAAGGATTTGTTGTGTTGGTGGTTGGAAACTAAATCTGAACTAACTTCTTTAGCTACACATTATTCTAAATACATTACTTTAGCTAATTATAAAGATATCTGTCATTAAGATTACAGTTGGGGAAGTTGTACTCTGTGCTAAACACCCAACGATTAAACTTAACGTCACAAGCGCAAGCTGTGAAAAAAGAGATTGCAGCCCTCCAATATTTGAGGGCCTCATCCCTTTTGCATGAACATAAGGTTTGTTCTGCAAAGAAAGCAGGTCTGGGAGATGCTTTAGACTATGGACATAGGCGCTCCTCGGATCGCTTATTGACTGAAGTAGTTTGCCCGGATGGTACGAAGTGCACTGTTTTTTTTGAATATATTGAAGGTGGCTTCCTCACATTTTACGGCTCTGTATTCTGCACCTGCCTTGGATGTGGCTTGGGCTGGCGATTTACTTTCTTCTCTGACCTTACCCTCTTGCTCAGATTTGCTGTTGCAAGCCTTGACTGCCCCAATCAGTACTGTGGAGGTCATAAGGGAAATATCACGACTACATAATAATACGGTGCCAGGGATAGATGGTTTACCATCTGAGTTTTATAAGTCTTGTAGTCCCTTACTTAGTGAAATTTTTACAGTGGTCTTTAATTGGACTTTACAACAGCGCTCCTTTGATTTTCATTTTTGTACTTCTATACAGATTTTATTGTATAAAAAAAGGTGTAAGGGTGATCTCTCAAATTGGAGGCCATTGAGCCTTCTTAATACTGATTTGAATGTGTTGATGAAGATTTTGAATTCCAGGTTGTTGACAGTGGCCCCTATATTGATTTCTCTACACCAGTCCTGTTCTGTCCCGGGTAGATCTATCTACTTTAACCTCCTCTTGCTCAGGGAATTGGCCGAACTTGGTAAAGCTGATGCTTTAAAAGGGTTTCTTATGTTCTTTGATCAGGAAAAGGCATTCAATCGGGTTCCACATTCCTATCTATTTCATGTTTTGAGGTCCTATGGTATTCCAGGCCATTTTGTAACTTGGCTTACACTGCTTTATGACCATGCTTATACTGTTCCTTTGGTAAATGGATATCTTGGATCCTATGTCCCTATTCGTAAGGGGGTGAGATAGGGGTGCCCTTTGAGCCCCTTGCTTTATGTCTTTAGTTTGGATCCCTTATTGAGGATAATTGCCCAAGATGCTTGAATTACTGGTGTTGCCCCCTTCCCCCGGGTTCCCTTTCTGCTAAAGTTTTGGCATATGCTGATGATGTCTGTGTGTTTGTTTCTGTTGTGCCCTCTGGTGTCAGGGTATTACATCATTTTTCCACTTATTCTGATGTTGCTGGTACCACCCTTAATAAATTCAAAAGTTTCTTTTATCCCTTACATAATTTGGTCCCTGAGTTTATGGATTTGCAAGGTATTCATGTATTACTAGGACATGTTCAGATTTGGGGCATTGTTTTTGGCAAGGGTGATAACGCACTTCTTAATTGGTCAGGTAGGATAGATATGGCTGAGCCTAAGGTTGCATTGTGGAAGTCCTGGCAACAAACTAAACATAAAAAAGTATCCATTGTTAAAACCTTGCTCCTCCCCCAGTTTTTATACCTTAGTGTGGTATACCCTGTTCCCTCTGTCTTGGGAGCTACTTTACTTGGGCTTTTTTTCCAAGTTATTTGGGGCAGTCGTTTAAATCCCATTAAAAGGGATATATTGTATTTGCCTATTGCGCAAGGTGGGTTGAATTGTATAAATCCTATTACTTTTTATTATAGTGTTTTTTTTCACTGGAACTTGATTGATCTTCTCTGTCCTCAGTTTCTGTTATGGGTGCCTTATGCGGATCCGAGGTTGACTTGATTATTTGCTTGTTGGGCATTGCCGGATAGGCGGGCATTGAGCACTACTTCCTTCCCTGTATATCTTAGGCCTGCCATTGCAAAACTTAATAAATGGAAGATAATTCCAGATCAGGTTTTCTCTAGAAGTAGTAAGTATCTTTATGGTGTTTTGCAAACTCAGGCACATTCTATTGTCCCAGTATTTAAGGATATTCCAGACTGTTATACTGAATGTCTTCTTAAAGGACTGGTGGATAAATTGATACCGCCTCGACTGTGGGATGTATTGTGGCTTAGTAGTCATCATGGTCGGCTAAATGTCAAGGGAAATTCCAAACATAAAATGTTCTCTGAAAGGATGTGCCCTAGGGATACGTGTGGAGATCAGGAGAAAACGATGACCCATTTTTTTCTCTCATGTCCTTATGCACAAGACATTTGGTCGACCCTAGCTGACCGATGGGGACAGGCCTTTTGGTGCACTATTACTTATGTAGAGATCGTGGGGGGGGGGGTTCTTATTATGTCATACGCCAATGCATGCTGGTATATTACGACTTTTGTTTGCTATGTTTAAATTCCATTTGTGGCAGGTAAGGTGTCAACTTACGATGAGACAGGTTTATTAGTCTCCTCTTCGTGTACTTGAGCGGGTTGAACAAAATATGCTTTCACAATCTAGTACAGAGCAACAGCGTTTGTCTAAAGGAACGTGGCTTATGAGGTGGAGTGAGGTGCCCTTTTTAAAGGACAAAATTAGATGATTTTTTTTTTTACTCACACACTGGTTATTATTTTCAAATGTTGTTTTCTGTATAGTTTATTTTTCATGATACCTATGGACCTGTTGCTCTGATGATGTACTACTGTTACGTTTTTTTTTTCCTTCACCTCCCTATTGTATGTTTTGTATTTTCATTGCTTAGTTGGTATTATTGTTGTTCTGTTTTATTAATAAAACCTTCCCCTACTCTTTTCGATAAGTGCCATGGGATCTTTAACATCCACCTGAACTACCACCAATCCAGGTAGATGGGACCTTGGTTTAATGTCTCATCCAAAAGACAGCACCTCAGAAGTGCAGCACCCCCATCCCCTCCCCCATGCTGCACTACAGTGTCAGTACTGGGATATTTACCCAAATACCAGATGTGGGAACTGAACCCACAGCCCTCTTATCTCCCGGCTTCAGAGGTGAGTGTGCTACCTACTGAGCCACTGACACTAATTAACAGGCCTACATGATTAACATATCAGAATAACCTGTGGAAGTTTGCCATGTTCTCTAGTCAGTCTTTGCCTGATAGGCCTGTCAAGGCTGATTTACTCAAAGCTGCTTCAGCTGATATGGATACTGCTAAGCATCTGTTGTGTTCTACATATGTTGGTGTCAGCCAGGGCTGCTACCTCTGGTATTTGCCTTCAGAAATAATGTTTTCTTCATGTGACTGGATTTGCCCCTGATGTACAATAGCTTTTCTAAATGCCTCTTTTAATGGATCCAACTGTTTGAATATGTTCAGTGACCTACACAGCCAGTATAGTGTAATGCTTGTGCAGCTGTGTTACTTTGGTTTTGGCATTCACACTGTCTATCCCAGAGGAATTACCACCCTGTAGGGGTACGAAAGGCAAGGAACCCTCAATGAGGTGCTGCGGGATGATTCCCTTGGCTAAAGGTACATTAGGAAGCATACCGCAAAAGAAATGTATTAGTATGAAGACTTTTAGCAATCAGAGCAGGGTAGAATAGGCAAAGGCAGCCTGAGAGGTAATGAGATGCGCAGATGAGCAAATGGCATTAGTATGATGGTTTGTGCTGGAGATTGAGGGGACCTCCTAAGGAGAGAGGGAACAGCAAGTAGGGACATCATCCAGCTCCATCCAACAGTGGAACCTACCTACAGAAACTAGGGAACACTGACTACTGCTAACTAACATTTATGACCCGAGGCATGGAGGAGAGAAAAAAAAAAAACTTTGAGGAGGAAATCTCTGGGATCCAAGGCCTAGGTCGCCTTCCCTCCAGACTTGGGATATTTTGTTTAGCGATGGCTCTGCTACTGCAATTTGGAAATCCTATTAAAGGAGGCAGAAAATATTCCAATTTGGAGGAAAGTTCTCACTTGATCCCTCTAGCGGGAATGCCGTGGGAGATTGCAAGCACTACTCTACTACAACAACAGGCAACCAAGACAGGAGGAAGAGAAGAACAACTGCTGAGGCGCTCACCTGGCCTACCCACCCTAAAAACAAACCAGGTGAACCAAAGGCAGTCGTGGGAAGAATGCAGTGAAGGTGCCTTGCTAGTAAAATAATAGTTTCCAAAAGAGATCACTGTAACCACCCCTCAAGGCTAGTCTTAAATTCTACACCAGGAGTAGCCATCAAGTGTTGAACAGATAAAGCTACGCCTGAAGCAAGGACATTCCCAGCTATAGGCCAGGCGAGAAGGACCCCGCCCCAAGTTTCACACATTCAAGATGTGGACTTCTTAGGTGCAGAGTGAGACCACTGGCAGCAGGGAGGCCTGAGCCATGGTACTTAATGGTCATGGTTGTTACGCCCCAGAAACATATTCGGAAGAAGCTGGATAAAGCAAGGAGTGTTGGAGACCCTCACAGAAGACAGACATGTGCTTAGCAGGTGCAAGCAGACTGAGCTGTGCATAAGTAGATGATTGGACCTGCACATGGGTCTGTAAGGTAGAGAAAGCAGTGAGTGGACTTGCACATAGGTCTGTAATGCAGAGTAAGCTGTGGTCGGACCTGCATGTAGGTCAGAGGAGCAGCAAAATACGAATTAGCAAGGGCAAGCCAACCAGTCCCACTAGGGAGCCAATTAAAGGGGATTTTAGCAGTGAAGGCAGGATTGGAACATGAGGTAAGTATGCCACACGGGACCACGGCTCCTCAACAACACCTCCAAGTTTTCTGCTGTAGGAAAAACATGAAAGTAATGGGAAAGCGCCGTGACCCACATGCAGATATTAAAATTAGCTGATACAGAGAAGCCATTATGTGTGAGCATAGATGATTTATTTATTTAAATTTTGATAACTGGGCGAGCCCACTGAGACAGCCATGTCCCTTTTTCAGGGGTGACCCAGGGAATAAAAACAATTCCAAGAGTAGATACAAATACAACTGGGTGCAAGAGGTAATACAACAAATAGCACAAGTACAGTCTGCGGCAGGAGAGCAATGCACATATGTATTGAATATATAGAGCTACAGGAGCGTTCTTGAACATACAGTCAGTTCGGTCAACTTTAGGCCAATGATTCCATGGTGGTCCTGAAGGGTCCAGTGTGGAAAAGACTTTGGTAGGGCTTGGGTCCACTGTGATGGAGACTTGAGACCAATGAGTTCAGACAGGGTATTTGCAGAATAGACATAACATCATACAACCAGTACTAGTAGTAAAAGTTTATCATTACAAAGTATAAGAGAGCAAGCACAAGAAATTTAACATATCTTATAAAATATATACAAGCTATTTACAAAATATATACAAGCTATTTACAATATATAAGAGAGGGGAGAGGAGGGAGCAGGGGGGAAGGGGTCATATTAGAATAAACAGGTAAGCCAATGAGGCACTAGAATTAAGGAGAGGGGAAAGGTGGAGGATTTGGAGAGATACAAGATACAGGTGTGAGGAGCATAGGATTCAACAGAGGGTGTTAAGTACAGTCACCACAGCAGGTTGGAGGGGGAACAAAGTTCCTAATAGCTTTTTTTAAACAGGGAAAGAGTTGTACTCGAGAGTACACTATGGGGGAGAGTATTCCATGTTTGAGGTGCAGAGAAAGTGAAGGATTGCCTACCAATGGCTAGACAACCTTAAGAAGGCTCAGCAATGGGAAGTGAAAATGTCGAGGGGTCCTTGAAAAGGATTTCTGGGCGAGTAGCCCTGAGAGAATGTGTGGGGGAGGAAGGTGAGTAAGTTTGAATATGGTACATAGTATAGGGAAGTCCATTCTGGGCTTGAATGATGGCCAGTCTAGGGATTTGAAAACTACGCAGTGGTGTGCCCGAGCTGGAGCTGCATCTGTGAAGCGAGCTATTCTGTGGTAGTCCTGTTTGATTTTGGCCAGAGTGGTGATCCTGGCTGAGTGAGTTATGGGTGCACCATAGAATAAAGCGGGGAGGTGGGTGGCTGAGGCAATGATTTTTCTAGTACACAGAGTAAGGTAGGGGGAAATATGGTGGAGGAGGCGAGTTTCTGATTTGTGGTTTTGATAATGCTGTTGACATGTGCGTCGAAGGATAGGTGTTCATCAAGAATCATACCCAGGTATTTGAAGGATTCTGCCCCTTCAAGAGGTTGGCCTGATGATGTGTTGATGATCAAAGGAAGCTGAGAGGTTAGGTCAAAGGATGTATGGCGGAACAGCATGGATTTGGTTTTCTTTGTATTCAGTACCAGCGGGTTCCCTTTGAACCTGGTTTCCAATTGATGGAAGTCAGTTTCCAGGTTAGACCTGATTGCAGAGATGTCTGTGCCATGTCGGTATAGGATGACATTGTCGGCATATAGGTGGATTGATCCCCCCCCCCTCCCTCCCACAGTTAAGGGGCAAGTCATTAATAAAGATAGGGAAAAGTAGGGGCCCAGAATAGATCCTTGGGGAGCCCCCGCCCATTTGACACACTGGAAATGGTCAGATAAATAGTTTGAGATCCAGGAAAGGGAGTTGTAATCGAGACCTAACAATTGTAGCTTGCAAGTGTGGAGGGAGTGGTTGACAAGGTCAAAGGCCTTTGTGAGGTCAATGAAGACATTCCCCGTGGCACAACCATGATCCATGGTATGAAAGATGTCAGAGGTGACCTTCAAGAGAGCAGATTCGGTGCCGTGTGATTTCCTGAAGCCATGTTGATGTATTGTAAGGGCATTAGTCTGTTTAAGGAAGGAGTACAGCTGTTTGTATAGGATTCTTTCTTGGATTTTTGCTATAGGACACAGTTTGGAAATGGGTCTGTAATTTTCAACAAGGTTAGTCGGGCCCGATTTGTGCACAGGGATGACATTGGTGGTTTTCCATTTATCTGGGATAGAATGTATGAGGAAAGATCAGTTAAACAACAGGGCAATTGGGTGAGGCAGGCTGTCAAAGCCGGGGGAACTATTGGGACTGAGGCCCATAAGGAGCTTAAGGACTTCCTCCTGTGAACTAAGTTTTAAGAGAAAGAGGGGGCAGTGAGATTCAGTATAGGGGAATTGTGGCATAGGGCTGGTAACTGGGAGACCTACTTTGTAGACATCGAGGTCAGTAAAGAATACTGTAAGTTTATTCCTGTAGTGATCTCGAAGGGCGAGGATAGTTCTAAGCCCTTCAGTATCATGACCGGGGGCCGGGGGTGTTCCATTCACGGCCCCTGGGGAGGTTGTTAATTTGCTTCCAGAAGCATTTAGGGTTGCTAAGGTTGCTTGTTTGTAGGAACTATAGGTAGTGTCGCATGGATTTGGATACTTTCGCCTTGCAGACGTTCCGTAACTGCTGGTAGAAATTCCAGTCAGTAAGGAGTCCTGACTTTTTGTGTGAATGCCAGGCATTGTCTCTTGAGTGCCTTAGGAGCTGGAGTTCCTGGGAGAGCCAGGAGGAGTGAATTCCTTTAGCCTTTGTCATCTTGAGGGGGGGCATGGAGGTAAAGAATGGAAGGAAAGTGTTGATTAAGTAGTCAAGAGCCTGACTGATGTCAGGAAGGGTGGAGATGGGTGACCAATCAGAGGAAGCAAGACTATGAGTAAATTCAGAGGTGGTAAAGTAAGTAAGGTCTCTGGCTTTAATGATTTTTGGAGTGGGGTGTGGAAAGTCATTTTTCCAGATACAGAAATTTGGGGAGTGGTCGCTTAGTGCATCCGGGAAGACGCCTGCAGCCCTAATATGGGACTTGTTATTTGTTAACATCCGGTCGAGGAGCGTGTGATTCCCCAATTACATGTTAAACCTAGTTGGTTGGTCAATAAGTTATTCTAATCTAGCATCTGATATAGCTAATAGGTATAGAGCATTTCTTGGGCCATACTAGCCAAGATTGAAGTCACCACAGACGATAACGTCACTGTGATAGAGGGTGTCTAGACTGGCGAAGAGTTCAGTGTAGGAGGTAGGTGCAAGTTTGGGGGGTAGGTAGATACACCCATGGTCAACCGTTTGATTTTGCCAAGGGTGATTGAGATGAATAGGTAATTGATGTTGGGGTCAATACTTAAGTCTGTCAGTTAGTCGATAGCCAGCCCAGACCTGGTGTATATTAGTACACCCCCCCCTTCTTTCTGGGTCTATCCCAACAGTAGGAGGAGGAGCCAGGGAGGGCAACTTCATGAGATTGTGTAGAGGGCTTTAGCCAGGACTCTGTTAAGCAAAGAACATCTGGCTTGTGTTGTTGAATCCAACCTTCAAGTTCAGACATTTTACATCTGATGCTTTGGCTATTCATGTGGGCCATCCTGAAACCTTTTATCTCCGACCATGTAGGAAAGGAAGATCAGAGGTGGTCCAGAACCTTCTTACTGGGTCCAGGATTTAATTTGATGTCACCGGAAAACAGGAGTAAACAAAGTTTGGAATGGAAAACGGGTGGGCATATGAATGGAGGTTTATGCCGATTCCATGGCTGATGCACACACGTAGTTGTTTTGGCATGCAGGGCAAAGATGGAATATCTGAGGTTAAGGGTGAATATGCTTGACGTGTGATGTACATTGTGACAGGGAGGTGAGAGTGAGTACAGGGAGGTGAGAGGAGAGGCAGATGCCCTGTTCTTAAAATGTAGGTCAGGCCGAGGACAGACCAGGAGAGAGTATATCCATAGCAAACTAGTTGACATGGGGAGGAGCATACTTGCTTGAGAATGGCATTTGGAATTATTGAGAGCAAGGAGAGGCTGATATTGGCCCTCCTTGAGCCTCGGGGCGTTAGTCTTTGATGTGACCAACGGCTTAGTCTATTAAAGTTTACGTGTGCATTGAGGAGGATCGCAGACTTCTGGGGTCAGAAGCCTAGGAGCTTGAGAAGATTTAAGTTAAACCAGCTTTTGGGGGGGGGGGGTTGTAAGCTTAAAATTAAGACCAGTATGTTAGGGTAGTTCCACTATCAGTAGGAGACAAGAGGTTAGGGCTGAGAGTAGTTTAAGCAGCTCTTAATATGTTGCTCCCAGGATTTGAGGCTGGCCAAGGATCAATAGTTAGAGCCCTACTTAGTAATGTCTAGAAAACTACTTGAGTAATTGTCCAGTGGAGAGGTTGCCCTATACAGGTGGGCAGGGCAATCGTGTATTTAAGGTGGCCTAGAGAGGGGGGGGTGGAAGGGACGAAAAAACTCTTGGAGTGTAGAGTGGCTGAGAGGGTAACGCTGGCTGCTAGGGACCTATCTTTTTGGCCGAGAAGCAGCCCTGGAAAGCCAGCAAGAATAGCAGCCAGTCAGATCCTGACTGCTGCTAAAGGCAGCCAATAGGTGTCCTCCACCAGTGGGTGGTTAGCCAATCAT
This sequence comes from Neoceratodus forsteri, assembly GCA_016271365.2. Lineage (NCBI taxonomy): Eukaryota > Metazoa > Chordata > Ceratodontiformes > Ceratodontidae > Neoceratodus > Neoceratodus forsteri. Next base: position 884,230,331 of record CM057454.1, on the reverse strand, counting down.
TTTTTCGGCTTAGGAGCCGGTTCCAAGGTGCTGTACCTGGGGCTGTGTTCTTTCTGGAGTCCTCCGGGGATGCGGTGGTAGCGGAGGGTCTGACCGGCGGCTTCTTCCAACCCGTCGAAGGTAGTAGAGCAGGCCTGGGAAGGAGCTTCACCTGGGAAGGAAAGATAGAGTGGGAATTACAGTTATAGCCCAGGGACAAAGGCTTGGTTGGATACTTGATTGCTGGGTGGGGGAAAAGGGATTAGTGCTGGGGGGTTACTTAAGATGCAGACAGGAGGATGGGGAAGGTCAGACTGCACAACAGGTGGCCATTGCTTATGGTGCCAGAATCAGCTTTAGAAGGTGACCTTTAAATGAATATAAGACTGTCTAGATCGGGCAGTAGAGCAAATGTATAGCAGAGGGAAAATTAAATTGATTAGGGAGCCCCTGAATCAGCTTCAAGGGTAGAAAGGTTAGGTAGAGCAAAAGCTATGGTCATGCTGCACTGCTGAGGAATATTTAGCAAAGAAAGATAAAGTAAGCCCTACAAGTTAAACAGAAATTATGTAGGCTCTAAGTAGAAGGGGCTACTTACAGTCTCACAGTAAAATATGGTCACCCAGGTTAAAACATATTTTGTTAGCGCAGGACAGGAGCAGAAGTAAAAATAACATTAAACTCCTAAATTCTACAGTTTACACTTAGGCTAACTGAAAAATAATTTTGCTACCTCACACATTACAGTGTATAACACTAACTTGCCCTTCAGAAAAACCCTTAGAGTGCTGGGTGGCTGAGAGAGTAACGCTGGCTGTTGGGGACCTATCTTTTTGGCCAAGAAGCCATAGAGAAGCAGCCCTGGAAAGCCAACAAGAAAAGCAGCCAATCAGATCCTGACTGCTGCTAAAGGGAGCCAATAAGTGTCCTCCACCAGCAGGTGGTTAACCAATCATTTTTCTGGCTTAGGAGCCGATTCCAAGGTGCCGTACCTGGGGCTGTGTTCCTTTGGGAGTCCTCCAGTGATGCGGGGGGTCTGATTGGCTGTTTCTTCCTGCCAGTCAAAGGTAGTAGAGCAGGCCCAGAAAGGGGCTTCACCTGGGGCTGTGTTCTTTAGAGAGTCCTCCAAGGATGTGGCGGTAGTGGAGGGTCTGACTGGCTGCTTCTTTCTGCTGGTCAAAGGTAGTAGAGCGGGCCCAGAAGGGGCTTCACCTGGGGCACATAGTTGTGTCCATTATTACGGTACCTTTTGCTCACCTCCACATGCTCGTCTCATATTGCAGTATGCAGTTAAAGTGGGAACAGCTGATGGATTACTTGGAACAAGTGCTTCTCATCATGTCTTCTCTCCGCTGTGCTCTAGTATAGTGGATGGACATCTGCATCTGTTAGGTGTTTCATTCTTTTCCCTGATGCCCATGCAAATTCTGAAACAGATACCTTGGGGCCAAGCTGGGGTGCTCATCTTGGGTCCTTTCAGACTTAGGGCTCCTGGGAACCTGTAGTTCGATCTCTATATCATTATTCTGGAGCTGAAGACTGTTCTACTTAGACTACAGGCATTTCAAGCACGCCTCAGCCCCCATCCCTTGCTAATTTGGACAGACAATGTCAGTGTCATGCACTACATAAACAAGCAAGGGAGAACTCACTGTTATCCACTGTGCAGTGAAACAGTGAGTGTCTGGTATTGGTCTGTGTCTAATAGTCTTCCGCTGTCGACTGTTCTCACGGGTGTCCAAAACACCTTGGCAGACAAGAGAAGCAGGTCTCAGTCCCATATTCGTGAATGGGAACTGCTGACCTCCATGTTAAACGACTTCTTCACAAGATGGAGATCTTACTTCGAGAGTCAGCTCTTACAGCAGGTAACACATATAGGACTGTAGCCGGCAGGTGGCAGGACCCCACAGAAAACTTCTAACAAACAGTCTATGGCGGGGACTGCCTCCCGACATCTGCCCACCTCCATGTCACGTATGGTATAAAGGGTGGGGGGGTCCTTGGCATGCTCCAGTTCTTTTCCCATCATCGACTCATGCTCATTGGCTCCATGGATTGCCCCTCGCTAGTTCGGCCACCATATTAGTAATACGAGTTTGTCGAAATGTTCTTATTTTTCTCAAAAAAAAGTTCCGCTTTCAGCAATACTATTCTACATGTCGTCTTCCCCGATGCCTTCTTCTAAGGGGCACCCCTCCAAGTGTAACTGTGGGAAACAGATCCCATCCAAGGACGGCCACTCAGTCTGTCTGCTGTACCTGGGCCCAGACCACCACACCCAGAACTGCCCGCACTGGCCAAAATTTAATAGCCAGACGCGGATCCGACACCAGAAGACCCTGCAGGCCCATCTCACAGAGCAATGTCTGGCTGCCATGCAGTAGGATTCCTCTTCTGAAAAAGGCTTTTCCCACCACAAGAAATCTTCAGGGCTCCCACTCTGCCTCCAGGAACAGTTCATATTAAGCCTCGTAGGTGACCAGTTCTTCATCTCGGCTCACTGTGGTCAAGCCCCCTGCCCTGGTCCGGGCATCGGGCACTAAAGACTGTGGCTCTGGGTCTTCAGGCCCTACCCTTCAGCTGCTAAAAATTCAGCCGTCAGACCTTCTGTCAGGCTGTGCTACTGATGCCAGTAAGGGGCAAACATCAGTGCCATCCCATTCAGCCTCGGTATCTGGTGCCAACTCCCAGGATAAGAATAAGACCTCAGGGCACTTCTCCAGGAGATCCACTTCACAGCCCCCCAGGCACTCAAAACCATTGTCAGACAAACGTCTGTTGATGAAGCATACATCAGGTGGGGACATCCACGGAAGTTTGACTACCAGTGTCACCACCTTGGCCACACAGATACCGGATCCGCTGAACCAGACACTGTCATCACCAGTTTCTCCCCCACCACCGGTAGATGATCAGTCAGGTACCAGCCCTCTGAAGGACGCTTGACTGTCGGCTCCCAAGCAGATGTTGACTACCAGCATTGGGTCATCTAAAGCCGCTCCAAGGTCACCTCCGGCTCACCCACAGTCATCAGACCATGGTATTACACGAGACACAGGTGCTGGACAGGTGTCAGGTCTAACAACAGACTCAGACCCCAAACTGAATCTGTCCCAGGTTAAAGACCTCTTTGGCTACTGGTGGGACACAATCCGCTCTGACCTCCTCCCACCCAAGCCACAAACAGTGGTAAATACCACTCTGGACACTGGGACTCCCGCAAAGGTTCCTACCCTACCTCTGGACAAGGACACAGGCACAGAGCCTCCCCTACCTTCAGACAAAAATAAAGGGAAGGCTCCCCATAAACATCGTCCTAGATCTAGGTCATGGAGCCCGAGTTCTTCCAGTTCTCCTGACCGTCATAGACAGAAAAGATGGCACAAATTGGTCTCATTCCTCTTCCTCCACAGACTGCGACCGGTCATAAGATATATCCTGCTCAGAACTCTCATCTTTCAAGGGTCTGTCCCCACTGGATCCAAGAGACACCCTGAAATCTTCGCCTGATGATCCCTCCTTTATGGAGGTCATGAGGCATATACAATCTAATATGGGGTGGGAGACTGAGGACTTAGACCTAGAAAGACTCCGCCTGGCTAAGTATCTACACCAGAAGGACCCTAAGCCAGTGGTTATCCCACCATTAGTGGATACCTTTGTGAACATCACAAAGGTAGTTTAGAAGTGCCCCCACACATCCGCCACAATCTCAAAGAAGGTGGACCACCTCTACAAGACCCCTGAAGAACAGCCCTTTTTGGAGGAACATCCCCTGTCTGACTCGTTGGTGATCTCGGCCACCGATGACAGGTCTCGGAGGCCGTAGCACCTCAGCACACAACCCCCAGATGAATCCAAATAGCTGGATTCCATGGGGCACAAGATATAATCATCCACCAACTGCAGTATTTGGTACCTGGACTTTTTGACACATATGGTTCAGTTCCAGGATGCTCTTTGGGAGCAACGGATGGATATAGTGAAAGAAATCCCCGATTGTCCACAGAAAGCATAACTAGCATCCATCATCACAGTCCCCTGTGTGAGACTACATATGAGGACGATTCAGTGGACACTATGTGTCCATTGGGACCAGAGATAGGATGATCTGGACCAGCTGGTTTCCATTATGAACCCGATCTCTCAAGAACTCAGTTGGTGAATGACTTCCCCCTCCCTAGGAGAAGGAATGCCCTTTCAGAAAAGCGCTCCGGACCAAATCCTGATGTCTAATGCAACTGGCACAAGGTGGGGTGCACACCTCAGCATTCACAGAACAAAGGGCTCTTGGTCGGTGAATGAGTAAACCCTCCACATAAATATTTTGGAGATGAGAGCCGTTCTTTAAGCCCTGCAGGCCTTGAGCACTGTACTGCATCCAGGACACCTTCTTATACAGACGATATGTCTGTGGTGTTCTACCTCAACAAACAAGGAGGCACGCACTCCTACCTGCTTTGATGGGAAGCAGTGTGGGTGTGGAATTGGGCCATATCCCACCACCTAGAGATCTCAGCAGTCCACGTCTCAGGGATCCAGAGCACTCTGGCCAACGCTTTCAGTCACAGTTGATCCAGAGCACATGAAGGGGCCTACTTCAGTATGTCGTCGACACTCTCTTTGACAGATAGGGCACTCCAGAGCTGGACCTCTTTGCCTCCCCTATCAATGTAAAGCTGCCCAGTTTTTGCTCACTAGATCAAGGGCCTGGAGTTTTCTGGCGAGATGCATTGGCCCTCTCTTGGAGAGGGAGATACCTTAATGCCTTCCCTCCCTTCTCACTCCTTCAGAAGGTCCTTCTCAAGTTGCAAGCGGAGAGAGCAGCAATGATCCTCATGGCTCCACTGTGGCCATGACAGATTTGGTTCCCATTGCTGCAATAGTTGGCTCAGTGGAACCTCTGATTCCCTTGCCACTGAGCACTCACGTGCTCTTCCAGGATGATGGGACCTTGGTTCACCGAACCTTTGGTCTCTGCACCTCCATGCATGGCTCCTGAGGACCTAGCCAGGATCCACTCTGGGGTCTCAGACAGGGTCGCTTACATTCTGGTGGCTGCCAGGAAACCCTCTACCAGAGCAACTTATGCCATGAAATGGAAGTGCTTCTGTCTCTGGGCTATGGCCCATCGTCTCGATCCCTTGGCCTGTCCAGCTGAACTCCCTCCTCAAGTATCTGTATCACTGTCGGACTCAGGATTGGGCTATTCCTCCATCAAAGTGCATTTAGCAGCCATTTCTGCCTACCATATTCCTGTCCAAGGCAGAACTGCTGCACCGATGGAGGTAACCCATACCTCCCTCAGGGGAATACTGCACATGAAGCCTCCCATACGGAACCCTGTCTCTCCTTGGGACTTGTTATTTGTCCTGGAGAAATTGACCTTACCCACTTTTGAGCCAGCCGCTGATTGAGAGCTTTGTTTTCTTTCATGGAAAGCATTATTTTTAGCTGCAGTTACTTCTGCTTGAAGAATTGCTGAACGTTAGGCCCTGATGTGCATTTCTATTTATGGAAAGTGCTATTTCTGGTTGCCATGACTTGTGCTAGTAAAATTTCCAAGCTTCAGGCTCTCATGCATGAGCTTCCATATTAATTTCCCACAAGAACAGTTTCTTTGTGGACCAGTCCCCAATTCTTGCCTAAGGTGGTCTCTGATTTTACAGTGAATCAGGTAATATGCCTTTCTGTGTATTATCCTGAATATGCTAACAAGGGTGAGGCATTGCACCCTATACTTGATGTACATAGAACACTATGTTTCTACCTAGAGTGCACTGAGGAGTGCAGCAGTCAGTTCAGCCTTTTTGCTTCATTCAGTCCTGGTAAAGAGGGGACCTCGATGACTAAACAGTGTCTGTCCAAATGGCTGGCCAACTGAATTACATTCTGTTACAGGAAGTATGGTAAGGAGCTTCTTGGTGCTGTCTGTGGCTACTCTACCCATGGTATGGCCCCTTCTGTTGCATGTTTTCAGAATGTTTCTGCAGCTGACATACAGTATCTGATGTCATAACATGGAGTACTGTGCATACTTCCACTAAGCACTGGGCTGGCAGTATAGACTAGAGGTTAGAGTATTGAACTGTGAACAAGCTTGGTATATCCGGCAGACCAGATCTGGGTTTGATTCTCACAACCTCCACTTGCATACTGTATGACTCTGAGCAAGTCACTTAACCATACAGTGCTCCCAGGTCACCCCTGAAAACAGGCACTTGTGCCTAGTGGGCCTTACCCGGTTACCAAAGACTTAAAAAAAAAAAAAAAAGAGCAATGCAATCTAGATATTATCTCTCACAGATATGCTGGTTTTGGCCTTGCGGTATTGCAAGACCTCCTGTCATGACGTCATATTAGACTTTGCCATCCTCCCTGGGTACATTGTATACTGCTTTGGAATTGTTCCAAAGGTGTGGCCCAGTGGAGGAGATGACCTTGAAGAAGATAGAGCAATTACTCACCATAACAGTAGATCTTCATGAGAATCTCCTCCATTGGGCCACAGTGCACACACCCTTCTTCCCCCTTTCTGAGGTATTATCCACTGTTGTGTTGGAGGTTTCCATAAGTGTCTTATGTGTATTGTATTTTCCAGTCTCATGCCTGTCTTTGTGTGCCTGGTCCTGGTTTGGTCTCCTAGGTTCTCCCTGTAAGATACTCTCCAAGCCCCTCTCTGACAAGGAACTGAGGAGCAGTGAGGATGCCCATGTTTAATAGGCACCGACGTTGCATGTTATCATGGGTGTCCCTGGATTACAAGCCAGATACAGAATTAGCCAGGTACAAATACAATACAAATACAAACATGCGAGTATATTCTAATACAGATCATACTTCTTATACAATCAACATAATGCTGCAGGAGGTTTGTTGTGCATTCGAGTTGCATCATTGCCAGTGCGAAACTAAGTGCTAGAGAGAAGGTGAGTGAGAGAACAGGTGGATAGCTAGGTTGGTAAGTGAGGAGTTGAGCTTATACAGGGAGGGGAGGGAAGGAAAGGACTGAGAGGGAGGGAGGGGGGACGGGGGGATGGAGGAACAGGCGAAACCTGGAGTGAGAAGGCTTTAGCCATCTGATGAAGGGATACAATAGAAGATGGGGGGGTGAGTACGAGAAGAGGAGATGCAGGTAACATGGATGAAGGAATCTGATGGGAGACTAGGATATAGAAGGGGAGAGAATGGGATTTAAGTACGAGAAGGGCAAGTGCAGGTTGGGGAGAGGAAGTTTTTGAGTGTTAAGGAGAAGGAGTAGGGAGAGGAGGAGTGGCAGATTTGGGGGGTAAGGAGTTCCAGAGTTGGGGGAAACGGTATGAGAAAGCAGTCTGACTTATTTGGGTAGAGTGGCACGGGACTGCTAGGGAGCGTGAATCGGTGGACCTTAGTGAGTGGTTAGGGGGAAAGGAGTGGAGAGAGAGGAGGTTAGATAGGATGTTAGGGAACCAAGCCAGAATTTGGAGGTGAGTTTGGCGCATTGAGAGAGGTGCCTAGTATCAAACAAGAGAAAGGACAGAGAGCGGTAGAGATCACAGTGGTGGGAGCGAGGGGTCGGGGCGGTCAAGAGCAAAATGGCAGAAAGAGTTGAAAAGGGTGTCCAGTCTGTGTAGGGAAGACTTGGGAGCAGCACTGTAGACCACATCACAGTAGTCAAAAATCGGGAGCATCATCTTTTGGACAAGCTTACGCCTAGCCGTAAGAGGGATGCATCTACGGTTTCTGTATAGGGTACCAAGCTTGGAGCACAGTTTTTTTCAGGATGGCTTCTATATGTCCAGAGACATTGAGGTGTTGGTCCAGTCAAGCCCTAAAGTATCTAAATGAGGATGTGTCCTCGAGAGGAGTCCTATCAAGGGTGTGGAGAGAGGGCAGGTCTGGAAACATATGAAGTCTGCCTAGTGCCAAATATCATTGAGACTGTTTTCTTGGCATTTAGAAGGAGTTGCTGAGAGGCAAATCAGAGCTGAATCTGGTTGAAATCATACTGTAATCTGGTTGCCACGTCAGAGGGGGACTGGCCAGGGGTAAACAAGACAGTGTTGCCTGTGTGCATATGAATGGAAGAGGAACTACAGACAGATGGAAGGTCATTTGGGAATATTGAGAAGAGCAAAGGACCAAGAACTAAGCCCTGTGGGACTCCAGTTTTGATGTGGAGAGGAAGGAAGATGGAATCAGTGATTCTGACAGACTGGGTCCTACCGGTTAGGTAGGATCTCAACCAGTTTGTAGCAGTCTCTGAGAGACCTGGTGAGGAGAAGGAGTGAAGTAACAGGGTGTGGGAGACAGTGTCAAAAGCCTTAGCAAGGTCAACAAAAATGGCCGATGTAATTTGTCCACTGTCCATCCCTGAGAGGATGGAGTCAGTGAGCCTCAGAAGGGAGGTAGTGGTGGAGTGTTCTTTCTGAAACCCAGATTAGTAAGGAGTGAAGAAGGAAGAATCAGAGAGAAAAGCAGAAACCTGGGAGAGAACCAAGTTTTCTTGGATGTTAGCCAGGGTAGAAAGCAGGGAAATTGGACGATAGTTTCCAGGGGATGAAGTATCCACACTTGGGAAGGGGGAGGACAACGGCGTGCTTCCAGGAGGCTTCTGGAATAAGGATCATATTGATGAAAAATGTGAAACTGGGTAAAGCTGCTTTGTGCTGTAGTTGATTGAAGCTGATATCGATGAAGCTGATAGAGAAGAAGCCAGAAGGGGAAGGAAGGAAATATATTCAATTCAGTGCTTTACAGTAACTGGTAATTGCTATTTTTCTTTTAAACTTAGATTGTGGGCTTTTAGTGACACTATACTTTCTTTGTTGTCTTTACTTATAATTGTTGTTGCGCTGTTGAAAATTTAAAACATAGTGGTGTAATTCTGTGCTGTCTTTAATTGCTGCAGATTTTATCTTGGCTTGTCTGACTGCCCTGTAGTTGGGTGAAGGGTGTTAATTGTCTGGCCTCTGACCTCAGCTACGTGATAACTGGAGGTGGGGCTTAGTCAGAGTTGAAGTAGCAAGTAGAGTTTATTTTCTCAGAAGAAGCCAGAAGGAGAAGGAAGGAAACATATTCAATTCAGTGCTTTAGAGTAACTGGTAATTGATATTTTTCTTTTAAACTTAGATTGTGGGCTTTTAGTGACACTATACTTTCTTTGTTGTCTTTACTTATAATTGTTTTGGGGCTGTTGAAAATTTAAAACATAGTGGTGGTGTAATTCTGTACTATCTTTAATTGCTGTAAATTGCCGTGTTAAATCTGATTGACAGGAGCTAAACACAGGGTATAGCAAGGGGTGTGAAGTAGGAGGGGCATAAGGGGGAAGACGCCCACCCTCAGCACGACAAGTGTTTTGATTCATTTATTTATTTATTGGTTTCTTTTTCTTTAAAAAAAAAAATTATCTGAGGATCAGGGGCAGGATTTTTAGGACAGTAAATTAATAAAAAGGGAACTAGGAGAGCTTCAGTAGCAGACAAGTAGTAGAATTGCAGTATAATGTGGGGAGTGGTGCAATGCAGTGGCTGTGGGGCAGCCATAGTCAGGCAGACCTTCTGGACACTGAGGTGCTGCCCTATCTGCATGCATCTCTCTGGACTGTGGGAGGAGGTAGCAAGACTCAGAGCGGAAGTAAACTGGGTCAGGAGTACCACCACCCCTATCCAGGGACCACCCAGTCCAATGCAACTGCCTCAAAGGATGCCGAGAACGAGGAGCACTTGGATGACAGTGGGCTCAGGGAGGGTTAGAGCGGTCAGGCAGAGGCACATCCCGGATCCTATTCCACTCAAGAACTCATATGCCACACTGGCAAATGAGGACAACCAAATAGAGGTACTCAGAGAAGTGGAAGGAAAGGATGTGGAGGTTAGCCAAGGAGGTGACCTCAGCGAGGAAAGCAGTGGACCCCAGAGGAGGAGGAAGCAAATCCTGGTGGGGGACTCCATCATAAGAGGGATCCAGCTAGGAACACAGGAGGGGGAGGACAGGGAGGTGAGGTGCCTACCAGGTGCCACGGCATGGAGGGATGGAAGCAAGATCCTGGGGATCACTGGGAAGGCAAGACGGGAGGGTGAGCTGGATGTCATTATCCACCTAGGTACTAATGACCTGGCAAATGGGGAGCCAAAGGAAGTTCAGGAAGAGTTTAGGAAACTGGGAAGGGGTCTCAAGCAAGTAGCTATTTCTGTCACTTTCTCTGAAGTATTACCTGTGAGAGGCAAGGGAGAGCACAGGAGTGCATGCACCAGGAACTTTAACTCATGGTTGAAGAATTGGCGCTGTGAGGAAGGGTTTGGATTCATTGGTGACTGGGGACCCACCTGGAGGGATGGAGGTTTGTTCAAGCCTGACGGCCTGCATCCATCCTGGAGGGGAATCCAAGCACTCAATGATAAGTTTAAATGCTACATTGACAAGCATTTAAACTAGTAAAGGGGGGTGGCAGTCCAGCAAGGAGGGTATCCTGTGCTCACCCCCACAGCTAGCAGGAACCAGTTAACCAGAGGAGTGGCTATCGCTGCAAAGCAGTGTGCAAAAGATGGAGATTAGTGCCCAAGAGGTGGATAAGCAGAAAAGGGGCAAAATGCAGCAGAAGGGCAGACAGCAAGGAGAACCAGGGATAAATGACAACCAAGGAAGGGGCTGGAGTAGAACAGTGAAACAGTCTAGGGAGGTCAAATCATGGAAAGCCATGTGTGCAAATGCCAGGAGCCTTAGCAACAAGATGGAAGATCTGGAGGCTGTCATGGTGCAGTCAGACCTGGACATTGTGGCCATCACTGAAACCTGGTGTAATGATAACCACGACTGGGAGATGGCCATACCTGGCTACAACATATTCAGAAGAGACAGAGCAGGCAGAAACATAGAAACATAGAATTTGACGGCAGATAAGGACCGCTTGGCCAACCCAGTCTGCCCATTTCCCTACCTACTGGATAAGCTGCAGATCCTAGTTAACCAGCAGCCTACTTCTTCCCCCCCCCCCCAGAATTGCCTTATGACTATCCCATGCATGCTTGAATTCCCCACTGATTTTGACTCCACAACCTCCTCCGAAGGCCATTCCATGCATCCACAACCTCTCTGTGAAGAAATACTTCTTTAAATTACCTCTGAGCGCCCCCATCTTCAAATTGTGCCTCTTGTTCTTGCGCACCTCTTTTTGAAAGATGCTACCCTCTTGGACTTTATTGATTCCCTTGAGGTACTTGAAAGTTTCTATCATGTCCCCTCTCCCTCCTTTCCTCAAGGCTATACATATTAAGCTCCTTAAGTCTCTCTTCATATGACTTCCGTGCAGACCCTGCACCATTTTAATTGCCCTCCTCTGGACAGCTTCCATCCTGTCTGTCTTTTCGGAGATTGGGTCTCCCAGAACTGCACACAGTACTCAGATGGGGTCTCACCAGCTGTCTGTACAGAGGAAATAACTTCCTGTTTTCTACTGGTGATACCTCTCCCTATGCATCCCAGTATCCCCAACCCTCCTTGCTGCCCTCTCACATTGCTTGCCCATCTTTAGGTCATCTGATATGACTACCCCAGGTCCCTTTCCATTCCTGTTGTTGTTAGTATCTCACCCCCATTGTGTACTCTTCCCTGGTTTTGTTTCCCAGGTGGTTACCTTGCACTTCTTAGCATTGAATCTAAGCTGCCATACATTTGACCATTCCTCTAACCTTGCCAAGTCCTTCTCATCCTTTCCACCCCACCCTGTGCATCAACTCTGTTGCAGATCTTAGTGTCATCTGCAAAAGACATGCCTTTCCTTCAGTCCTTCTGCAATGTAAGCTATAAAGACATTGAAGAGGACCAGTCCTAATACTGAACCCTGCGGTACCCACTAGTAACCTCCTTTCTTCTGAGTGGACTCCATTTACTATAACTCTCTGTGTCCTATTCTCCAGCCAATTCTTTACCAGGCTGTCATCTTGGGACCCACTCCCAGGCTGGCTAACTTGTATATTAATCTTTTGTGTGGGACTGTGTCAAATGCCTTGCCTAAAGTCTAGGTAGCCATGTCCACAGCCCCCCTGATCTACTACTTTGGTCACCCAGTCAAAGAAATCTATCAGATTAAGTCTGGCATTACCTTCCGCTGTGAATCCATGCTGCCTAGGGTCCTGTGCCCTCTGGCCTCTAGATACTCAACAATTCTTTCCTTTAGAAGTGATTCCATCATTTTCCTATCACTGAGGTTAAAGTAACAGGTCTATAGTTTCCTGCTTCTGCCTTGCTCCCACTTTTGTGAAGAGAATCACATCTGCCCTCCTCCAGTCCTCGGGTACCACCCCATCCTCCCATGATTTGTTAAAAGGGTAGTCAGTGGTGTCACTAGTTCTACCCTTAGTTCTTTTAAATTCTGGGATGAATCCATCAGGCTTGCTTTGTCCACCTTCAGTTTTAAGAGTTCTTTCAGAACCCTTTCTTCTGTAAATGGGCGGTATCAACTTCTGTATCCAGAGTGTTACTACTGTTTGTTTATGCACTCCCCTCTTCCTTCGTAAATACTGAGCAAAATATTTGTTTAGTATCTCTGCCTTTTCACAGTCTCCTCTGCCCACCCTCCCTCCCTTTATTAAGCCTCACTATCCCTCCCTTGGTCTTCCTTAAACTCCCTGATGTACCTATAAAGGTTTTATCCCCTTCTTAACTGAGTTGGCTATCTTTTCCTCGGTTTGGACCTTTGCTGTTCTGACTGCCTTCCCAGCCTCCTTTTTGCTTTAACTGATACAGTTCTCTGTCCTGCTCCTTCTGCGATTCCTTGTACTTCCTGATATTTCTTTTTCTCTTGAACCTTCACTGCCACTTCCTTTGAGAACCATAGTGGTTTCTTACATCGTCTTGTTTTGTTTATTTGCTTCACACAAAGGCTTGTTACCTCTGTGATGGCAGTTTTTATTATTCCCCATTGTTCTTCCACCCCGCCTTCCTGCCCATTTGCAGTGCATTCCTTAGGCACTCACCCATTATATGAAAGTCAGCCCTCCTAAAAGTCCAGTACTTTTGTCTTTGTATGGCTTGACTCTATTACTGTGTTTATTGTGAACCATACTGTTCGATGGTCGCTAGTTCCCAGATGGCTACCCATTTCTACATCTGTGATCCTCTCCATCTCCATTTGAGAGTATCAAGTCTAATATTGCTCCCTCTCGGTGGGCTCGGTACTAGTTGTCTAAGGCATGCCCCTGTAGGGCATCTAGAATAACTGCACTCTTGAAGTGGCAGCTGCAACTGCACTCAGTTAACATCTGGCATATTCAGATCACCCATCAGCAGTATCCCCTTTTTCTGCCATTCTAAGTATACTTTCTATCATTTCCTTGTCCATTTCCTCCCCTGAGAAAGGTCTGTCTCTAACCCCTATGTGATTATTGGTGCCATTGCCTGTCTCCAAATTTACCCACAGTGCTTCTTCTCCTCCCTGTTTACCCTTTTGTTCTATTGCTTTTATTCCTTCCTTTATGCAAAAACTCTCCTCCTCCTCCTTTTTACCCTCCCTGTCCCTCCTCAGATAGTGTATCCTGGTATGTTTATGTCCCAGTCATGGTTTTGTGTGTACAATGTTTCTGTGACTGCCACGATATCCAGATGTTCCTCCTCCATCAAGGCCACTAATTCAGGAGCTTGTTACCTAGACTATGGACATTGGTACTCATTGCTCTCCATTTTTGATGGCTTTACCTTCTGTTGCAGCATCCCCCTGACCGTTCTACCTTGGTCTTTTTCTCATTTAGTACCCTATTTTGTAGGGAGAGGCTGGGATTTTTCTGCTGCTTGTCAGTGCCTCCCCCTTTGACTAGTTTAAAAGCTTGCCAATGAAGCATTTAAACCAATTGCTCAAAAGACTTGTTCCCTTCCTGGACAGATGCAGACCATCCTGCCAGTATAGGCTGTTGTCCCTCCAGGTGGAACCCCAGTCCCCAATGAAGCCAAACCCCTGTGCTCCGCACCATTTTTTCAACCATTCATTAAGCTGCATGGTGCCAATTACCCTCGCCTCACCCATGCCTTTGACAGGCAGCACCTCTGAGAAGGATACTGTGTGTGCTACTTGTCTTAGGCCCTCCCCAACTCTGCAATGTCCTCCTGCACTGCTCTAACCTCATGATGAGCCAAGTCATTTGTCCCTAGGTGGACAATTACGTCCAGCTCAGAATCCCTTGCAGCTGTTGTCGTGATCCTGAGGATGCTTCCCTGTCCCTCAAGCCATGGCACCAGGCAGGCACCTTACTTCAGTTTTCCCAGCTCCTCCCAGTTCTATCCCCCTAATAATCCAGTCCCCCACCAGGAGCTGCTTCCTTTCCTTGTGGTGTCCTCTGCCTCCTTCCTGTGGGCCTCCCTTGTGACAGCTGTCCTCAGCCTCCTTAGTCTCCTCTGTGGGTGCATCCATAGGGGAGCTATGCTCCCCCAGAATGGTGTATGGATTGTGGACTTCAATATTACAGACGTGGACTGGAGCATCCCAGCAGCAGCATCAACTAGGAGCAGATTTATCCTGGACTCCCTTCAGGGTGCTTTCCTCAAGCAATTGGTCATGGAAAGGGAGGAGGAGTGGCACTGTATGTGAAAAATGACATAAAGGCCACAGAGATCCAGGAGGAACAAAATGGGGAGAGATACTGTGGGTTAAGCTGGAAAGAAAATGGGACAGCCATCCGCACAGGTGTGGTCTATAGACCACCAGCCCAGGAGGAAGAAACAGATGAGGAGTTGATGCTAGCCATCCAAAGGATGGCAGACAAGGGGAGGTAGTACTGGTTGGAGACTTCAATATTCCAGACGTGGACTGGAGCATCCCAGCAGCAGCATCAACTAGGAGCAGATTTATCCTGGACTCCCTTCAGGGTGCCTTCCTCAAGCAACTGGTCATGGAACCAACTCGGCAGAAGGCAATACTGGACCTTGTGCTCACAAACAGGGACAGTGTGATGGGGGTAACAGTGGGGGCACCACGGGAAACAGTGACCACCAGTCATTGTGGTTTGAAATCACAGAACAGAGCAGAACCAAACCACACAAAAACACGTATCCTGGATTTTAGGGGGGCAGACTTTGGGAAAATGGGAGATACTTGAAAGAGGCATTAAGGGGAATGGGACAGGAATCAGGGGTTGAGGAACAGTGGGCAGTATTTAAAATGGGGATTACAAGAACAACAGAATTATGCATTAAGCAGGTTAGCAAGAGGAAGAGGAAGAGGAGACCATTATGGTTTCCAAAGAGGTAAAAGAAAGTGAAAGCCAAAAGATTGCATTCAGGCAATACAAAAGACACAGGCAGAAGGGAGAGGGAGAAGTACCAGGAGAAGCAAGGGAGGCAGGGAGGTCAGTAAGGAAGCCAAAGCTCAGACAGAAGAACACATTGCAAAATCAGTGGGTAGAGGGGACAAAACCTTTACAGGTACATAAGTGAAAAAAGAAAGACAAGGGAGGGATAGTGAGACTGAAGGGGAGGATGGGGATACGTGGAGGATGACAACAATAAAGCTGACATATTGAACAGGTATTTCTGCTCAGTCTTTACTGAGGAAGAGGAGGGTAATGGGTCTGAAGGGGTACAAGGGGTGAGAATGGTGCGAAATGGACACAAGTCCCTTTACTAGAAAGGGTCCTGAAAGGAACTGGAAGTAATAAGAGTTGATAAAGCAATGGGGCCAGATAGGTGCACCCAGGGTCCTTAAAGAACTAAGAGAGGTGGTGGCTGAACCTCTGGCTATCCTGTTTAGCCAATCACTGGAAACAGGGAGGTACCCAAAGACTGGAGGACAGCAGATGTAGTCCCCTTATGCAAAAGGAGGAAGTAGGAACTGCAGACCAGTCAGCCTCACCTCAGGTAGCGGGAAGATCATGGAAGCTACACTGAAGGAGAGATTGGTGGAACATCTGGTTGTCAATGGACTGCAGGACCCAAGGCAGCATGGTTTCACCAGGGGGAGGTCATGTCAGACCAACCTCGTTGAATTTTTTGACTGGGTGACTAGGGAGGTGGATCAGGGGAGGGCAGTGGACATGGCCTATTTGGACTTCAGCAAGGCCTTTGACACTGTGCCACATAGAAGACTATTACACAAACTGGGGAGTATGGGTGTGGGCAGGACAGTAGTGTGGTGGGTAGGTAACTGGCTGGGTGGCAGGACACAGAGGGTGGTGGTAAAGGCTGTCACTCCACAGAGGGAAGAGTGACCAGTGGGGTACCACAGGGATCAGTGCTGGGACCGGTCCTATTCAACATCTTCATCAGTGACATTGTGCAGGACTTAGAAGGCAGAATTTCACTGTTCGCTGATGACATAAAGCTCTGTAACAGAGTAGACACACCAGAGGGTGTAGACAGAATGAGAAATGACCTGCAGAAACTTGAAGAATGGTCAGGGGTTTGGCAGTTGAAATGCAATGCAAAGAAGTGCAAGATAATGCATATGGGGCACAAAAACCCTGGCACAATATATCAGTTGGGGGTGAGGATATAGCATGCACCAAGCAGGAAAGGGATCTTGGGGTTATCATCTCTGATGACCTCAAGGTAAGAAACAGTGTGACAAAGCAGCAGGTAAAGCAAATAGGATGCTGGGATGTATAGGCAGGGCATCACCAGCAGGAAAAGGAGGTCATAATTCCACTATACAAGACACTAGTGAGGCCCCCACCTGGAGTACAGTGTACAGTTCTGGAGACCATACCTACGTGGGACATGAGACAGGTTAGAGAAGGTTCAGAGGAGGGCAACAAAGATGGTGCATGGATTGCATCACAAGTCCTATGAAGACAGGTTGAAGGAACTGAACATGTACTCCTTGGAGGAGAGGAGGGAGAGAGGGGATATGATAGAGACATACAAGTATCTTACAGGGAGGAACAGGGTGCAGGAAAACACAAATTTTTAAGTGAAAAAGATGTTCCAGGACTAGAGGGCATGGGATGAAGTTGGAAGGAGGACGATTCAGAGGAAACATGAGAAAGAATTTCTTCACAGAACGGGTGGTGGACAAGTGGAACACCCTGCCAGAGGAAGTGGTGGGGGCTGAAACAATCACGGGATTTAAGAATGCATGGGATAGACATAAAGGAATTCTGGAGGTCTGGGGTATTGGGCAACAGACTTCTAGGAAAACAAACTGAACTTACAAGCTCAAATGGGCAGACTGGGTGGGCCATAGGCCCTTATCTGCCGACACTGTCTATGTATCTATGTATCTATATCAAGAGACGTTTGAAAGTCAGATGTTCAAGTAATGTTGTTAAAAACTTCCTCATAATAAAATATGCAAAGTATGTTGCAACATTATGTTTTGTTCAGGATATGTTTTAGGATTCAGAGTAAGATTTTTTATTATTATTTTCATTGCAGGATCAAGAAGCACGTTTGGCCCAATGTGCCAGATCCTTCTAACAGCACTATTGCTCGGTGGTCACCTGAGAGTCCAACACGGGTAAGGTATAAATTCTCCCTAGAGAGACTGCGTAAACCACTGCAGTGATGTAGTAATTTAAGGTTGGAAGGCACTCTAGGTCCATTATCTCTATCCTCCCTCCTTCATAACCAGGGATGAAATAAGTATGCTGTGCAGACACATGCCAATTTATAGGGATTCCCTACCCACCCTACTACCCAGGGCAACTGGTGATTGTCATAGTAAGTAGAAATTTGTCTGGCCTACTCTTAATGGCCTGTGCTATTTTCATGGCCACTGTTCGCACTGGGGTAGCCTATGAAGATAGCAGCTCCCGAACGGCAAGGAGTCAAAATGGCACAGAATAATATTGAGTGCTGTATTGGTGAACTTCCTGTTCCCCCCTCTCCAAGGTCCACCCCCCTGCAGTTGTTATATTAAGTAAGAGGGGCACAGCCCCCCACACGGGTGGCAAAACCACCCACAAACAGAAAGTTTGCCATAATGACACTCGCTGTTATTCTGTGCCGTTTTGACTCCTCGACATTCACGAGCCGCTAGCTTGACATGAAACTCCCTGCTGGAATGCTTTTAAATTGGTTCACCAACCTCTGGGAGAAAAATTGCCTTCTGACATTACCACTGAGTTTACTACCCCTCAGCTTCAGGGCATGTCCCTGTATTCTGCTGCAGGCCACCTGATTAAACTTCTCAATTGTTCGATCTTGTCAGTACCTTTAGGTATGTGAAAGACTGAGATCTTGTCCTCTCTCTGTCTCTTTTTCTCCAGATTTAACATATTAAGGGCCTCCAGCCTCCACTGAGAGTGTTTGTCCCCCATACCATTGACCATTTTAATGACACTGCATTGCACCCTCTTAACAGCCTCTATTTCTCCTTTGTACTGAGAAAAGTACTGTATGCAGTACTCTAGGTGGTGACTTGTAAAGAGGCAGAATTATTCCCCAGTTCTGCTGGTTACCCTCATTTTGATGCTGGTTAGTATTTTTCTGGCCCGCTTTACAGCGACTATACACTGCTTGTCTTGCTTCAGTCCCTGATCTGTTATGAACCACAGGCCATTTTCCTCCACAACTGCAGCAGGAAGCCACTCAGTGTATAGATCCTACTTCTGTTTTTCCTGCTGTAGCTCCCGGCATTTGACTACACTGAATATGAGGCCTCAGGAGTCAGAGTTGTTGACCAGCTTGCTCAGATCCTTCTGCAGCTTGACCCTGTCCTCAAGGGAGTCAGCCACAATGGCCAGCTGAAATTCATCCTCAAACTACAGCAGCTTGTTGGAGACACCTGCTTCCAGATCATTGATGAAGTATTGAAGAGCAGTGTCCCCAGCACTGATCCCTGTCAGACACTGCTGAATATTTCTCTCCACACGTAGTGCCCATCCATCACCACCCTCTGCTTCCAGCCCCCAAGCCAGTTAGCAGTCCACCTTGTGTATGTCTCATATACACTTCACCGGTTGATTCAGCCCAGGCATTTGTCGTAGGCCACAGTATCAAAGCTCTTGTTAAAGCCCAGATAGACTGCGTTCAGTGCTCTGCCCATATCCATCTCCCTGGTCTCAGGAAATGGGTGCCTCAGAGGACAAGAGTAGAGATAAGTCTTTCTTCAGGTACGAATCGAGAAGAGGAAGACAAGGGGTGCTATAGTGAAGATTTGGAGACCAGGAGGAGGGCTGTGCAGAGGAAGACAAAGAAAAAGCTAAAGTGTTAAGCAAATACTTCTGTTTGGTAGTCACAGTGGAGGGAGAGCCGACATGCAGTAACAGACACCTGGGGAGGGGTGGACACAAGTCCATTTACAGAAGAGAAAGTCTGCCATGGGTTGGAAGCCCTAAAGGAGAACAAGGTGATATGGCCAGAAGCGGTGCACCCAAAGGTACTTAAGGAGCTGAGCAAGGTGCTCACTGTCCCACTGGCAATGCTATTTAGCACCTCATTGGAGATGGGAGGGTGATTCCAGAGGAAAAAAGGAGGGTTTATGTGGTCCCTCTGCATAAGAACGGCGGCAGGGAGGAGGTCAGAAATTACGCACCAGTCAGTCTCATATCAGCAGAGAGAAGCTAAAGGAATCCCTGCTGAAGAGGGACTGATAGGGTACCTGGAGATATATGGGGTGCAGCACCACCTGCAGCATGGCTTCACGGGGGAGGTCATGGCAAACAAATCTAATAGCTTTCTTTGACTGGGAAGCTATGGAAGTTGATCAGGGAGAGCAGTGAATGTGGCCTATTTGGACGTAAGTAAGGCCTTTGACACTATACCACACAGGAGGCTGATAAAGAAACTTAGCAGTCTGGGACTTGGGGACAAAGTGGTAAACTGGGTGTCAAACTGGTTGAATGAAAGGAGGTAAAGGTTAGTGATACATGCAGTCACTCAGAGGACAGGAGAGTAACTAGTGGCATGGTAATTTAAGGTTGGAAGTTACTCTAGGTCCGTCATCTCCATCTCCCTCCAGGAATCGGTACTGGTCCCTTTCCTCTTTAGTGTCTTTGTAAGTGACATTGCAGAGGAACTGGAGGGGAGGTGTGTCTTTTTGCAGATGTCACAAAAATCTGCAACAGGGTGGAAACCCAGGAGGGGGTGGAGAGAATGAAAGGGATCTGGAGAAACTTGAGAGGTAGCATAGGGAGTGGCAGCTGAGTTTCAGTGCCAAAAAGTGCAAAGTCGTGCACCCGGAGTGGGGTAACCCAGAGACTGTGTGTAAGATGGGGGGGAGGGTACTTCCAATTACCAAGCAAAAGAGGGACCTCGGAGTGATCATAGAGGATTATCTCAAAGTAACAGAGCAGTGCGACAGGGCAGTAGGCAAGGCGAACTGGATGCTGGGATGCATAGTGAGGGGATTTCTAGCAGGAGAAGGGAGGTGGTGGTGCCTCTGTATTACTCACTGGTGAGATCCCACCTGGAGTACTGTGTCTAGTTCTGGAGGTCACACCTTTGCAAGGACATCGAAAGAGTGGAAGTGGCCCAGAGGAGGGCTACTAAAATAGCTCAGACCATTTGTGTGTACCTACTGACTGTGATGCTTCTGTTTTCCCTGACTCTGTGTAACTGCCTAAAGTGTATCATGTTGCCCTATGTTGTATTTCCTTGTACTCTCCCAGGTCGTATCAGAAAATAGGCAAATGTCTTTTCTAGTGTACTTACCTGGTTAACAAAAGCTAAATGTATAAATAAAATAGTGCGGGGTTTGCAAGAGAAGCCATATGAGGAGAGACTACAGGAGTGGGGCATGTACTCCCTGGAAGAGAGGAGAGTGAGAGGGGACATGATTGAGACCTATATGTCCCTCATAGGGGTGTGAACACAGTGCAGTGGGGTGGCCTCTTTCAGAGGAGGAGAAACACCAGTACACAGAAGCATGCTATGAAACTTGAGAAGGGGGAGTTTAAGAGGGACATGAGGACATACTTATTACACAGAAAGGGTGGTTGATGCCTGGAGCATCCTGCCAGAAGAGATGGTAGGGGCAAAGACAGTGAGGAGCTTCATGCATGTGTGGGATTGGCATATGGGAATAATTAATAGAAGTAAATGAGAAGGAGGGACACCCAAGGTGCATTGTTAGGCAGGGAAAATAGTGCAGACTAGATGGGTCTAACAATCCTTTTCTGCCAAAAGTTTCAGTGTTTTCCTGTTTTTATTTATTGTACTGTATGTACTGGAAGAAAGCTTTGATGTTGTCTGTAGCTCTGGCAGTTATCCTGGCTTCCAGCTCCTCCTTGGCTTTGTTCTAATTTTGCATTCTGTCGGTGCTGCTCTGTACTCCTCTCTGGCCTGGCCTGAAGGCAACTCATCTCTTTGTAGCTGTCATGGACCTTTGTTTTTTTTTTTGTTTTGTTTTGTTTTTCTGAATCAGTTACCTTAGGATTCTGTTGAGCCATGGGGGGCATTTCTTGGCTCTTTTTCCCTTATTGCATACACCAGTGCATCTGCTTTGAGATCCTTTTTCAATGAACACCACTTGTACTCTGCCTCACCAGCCTCATGCCACTCCACAGCCTTGGGCATCAAGTCCTTCTTCTTAGCAAAGTCTGTCTTTTTAAAGAGCACCTTTCCTGTTATTTTTTAAATCCAAAAAGATTAAAGAGGCAGTTCCCTTACCTCATGGGGAGCTCCTCCAGGCTATCTGCTATTTTTTAATTCAGCCCCAAAAGAAAGGGGAAGGGATCATGATTTGCCCTTGAGGTGCTGTCCACATGATCCTTCTCCACTTCTTGACGCACCGATCTGCTCCCACACTCCAACGTTTTGTGACACAGTTATAGGTCTAGCATGGGGGTGTGCTTTATTTACTTGAATGGAGCATCTTTTTCAAATGTAAATTCCAAATTGTAAATCGGGTTTTGGCACCTGTTGATGCCAGTGTTCAACTAACTCTTAATCAATAGATGCCCAAAACCCAATTTACAATCAGGAAATTACATTTGAAAGAGACGCCCCATTCAAGTGAATGGAGCACGCCCCCATGCTAGACCTAACGTTGGAGCATGGGGGCGGATCAGCGAATCAAGAAGTGGAGAGGGATCATGCAGCCAGCCCCTGGGGGCAACCCCTTCTCTTCCTTTTGTGTCTGAATTAAAAAGGCGCAGGTAATGGAGGAGCTCCCCATGATGTAAGAGAGCTCCTCTTTAATCTGTATGTAATTGAAAAAGGTGTACTTTTAAAGTCTTTCATCCTGATCGCTGAGGTCCAGCTAATTTTCCCTGTCCCCAGGAAAAAGGTTACTCACTTGAGGTCACTGCCTCCCACCGATTCCTTGACTTTCACACAGGAGATGCTGAAAACAATGCCTGTGGTGCCTCAAGCCTAATACCTTTTTTGTACATGCTACTGTAGTAGTCAGTCCTTGATGATGGACAGGAATTTGGTCTTAGCCCTACTGTTAGTACCCTCAGGATGCCAGTTTCTGTCCAGAGGACTGAAGTCCTCCAGGATCACCACTGAATCTGATTTGACTGCACATGTAATTTCCCGATACAGCAGGTGCATCATGCTCAACTAAACTCTTTGGGTGACCTGTAATTCACCCCCAGGGGGACTCATCTGCTCTTTTTTTCCCTAGTGCAACCCAGATGAACCCTGCAACATTATTGACCCCCTGATGACCTCCACAGTGACTCTTTTCCTTGTAGAGAGCCATCACAACCCTTTAGACCTACACCATCAGAACAATCTGTGTTCCTCTATCCTGATGTCACAGTCATGTTCTCCTCTCCCCCCAACCAGGTCTGCATGAGGTAAAGTAAGTCCAGGCCTGCAGTATTTACCATCAAACAAAGTTTTTGGTGTTTCATGAACAAGTTTATATCTTCTCCACCAGCCTTGTCTTCTGATCATTCCTTGAAGTGTGCCTGTGGCAAACAGATCCCAGAAAAGGATGGCATTTCTTTATGTCTGATCTGCCTAGGCCCTAGCCACGACACTGAAGCCTGCCAGTTTTGCTAAAAATTCAACCAAGCCACTCGGAGGCATCGTCTAAAAACTCTGGGGATCCACTTTTTGAAGCAGAAGTTGGCTGTGATGGAGAAGGAGCTGGAGGCCAAGAGTTCTTCAGCCTTGCCAGCATAGTCTTCCGGGGGCATCCTCTTCCTCCCAAAAAGAGAAGAAATTTGGTGGGCAGCACAAGCACCAAGACAAACACCAGGACCAGTCAGCTTTCCACTCGCAGTCACTGCACAAACCAGCAGCCGCCTCCAGGTCATCCTCCCACGGGGGTCAGTCCCATCATCCCCCTCTTCCTCCAGGCTCTTGTTAGCTCTGCCCTCCACCCTCATTGCTGTGTCGAGCAGCAGTTCCTCAGGGCAGGGGACTTCGTCTCCTGCTCCCTAGCACTTGACACTTGGGCCAATATCTTCCACGAGCGCTCAGTCAGGTGGCTTGGCCAGTGTGGGTTCCCCAGCTCGTGGTTCCTTGACTATCACACCCCTAGCCATAGCGTTGCCTTCATCGATTCTGTCTATGGGACTGATGTTAGTCCTTCTGGGCAATGCCTGCAGTAGGCGTTTGCATCCTCTTCTTCTCCAGAATTGCCTCTGCCTTCCCCTCAGGTGCCCACCTCTCCCCCAGCTGCTGTGAGCCGTCACCAGCTGGGCCATCGGCAGTGCTGCTGTTGTCCCAGCCAATGGGCCCAGCAACGTCATCGCCCTTGCCACAACCTATGCCACAGTCAACGCCAGTTGGGCCAATGCTGGATCCTGAGCTGGCAGCAGGCCGCCCATCACCTGGGTATTCTACGCCGGCTCCAATGCCGTCATACCCTTACATGCTGCCTTCCTATCCTTACCTACCTGGGTATAATCTGCTACAGCTGGTGGACTACAATGCTTTGTTTTGGGCGTGCTGGTCCTTCATCTGGAACAAGCAGACCTCTTCACCTCAGAGGCCAGCTCCAGCCTCCCCTCACTGTCCTCCCCAGGACCTTCCATGTCAGGACCCAGATCAGGCTGGATCTTGTGAACCCCATATGTGAGGTTCCTCTGGGACTCAACCCAATGTCAGCTCGGGCTCTCGCAGAGACAAATGTGAGCCCCTGATGCTGGTCCCAGATAGTGATCCCTCTGAGGATGACTCGCCTTCTTAAGAGTTCTCGTCTTTGTCCAGGGCATCTTCAGATGGGGAGGACCCCCTTAAGGAGGTCTCCAAGTCCCCCCCCCCCCAGATGAACCGATGTTCATGGATTGCATCACAAGTCCTATGAAGACAGGTTGAAGGAACCGAACATGTACTCCCTGGAGGAGAAGAAGGAGAGAGGGGATATAATAGAGACATACAAGTATCTCACAGGGAGGAACAGGGTGCAGGAATACACTATTTTTAAGTGAAAAAGATGTACCAGGACTAGAGGGCATGGGATGAAGTTGGAGGAGGATGATTCAGAGGAAACATGAGGAAGAATTTCTTCACAGAGCGGGTGGTGGACAAGTGGAACACCCTGCCAGAGGAAGTGGTGGGGGCTGAAACAATCACGGGATTTAAGAATGCATAGGATAGACATAAAGGAATTCTGGAGGTCAGGGGTAAGGGGCAACAGACTTCTAGGAAAACATAAACTGAACTTACAAGCTCAAATGGGCAGACTGGGTGGGCCATAGGCCCTTATCTGCCGACGCTGTCTATGTATCTATGCATGTATCTATGTCATGTGTCATACCCATTCACTTATGGGAAAGGGAAGGGAAGGGAAATGGGACATTGTTTAACCTGGAGTAGCACAATAAGCCGAAGCTTGTTTCCGGATGCGACCCAGGAGCACAAGGAAATTAAGTGACTTGCTCAGGATCACACAGTACGCACCTAGGTGGCTGTGTGATTCAAACCCAGGTCTCCAGATCTGCATCTCAGAGCCTTAACCCACTGCGCTATACTACCACCTTATGGGCTGGGAGACGGAGGAGTTGGACCCCAAGAGATGCCACCTTGCCCTCTGTTTGTGGCAGGAGGATGCCCTCCCCACAGGGGTGCCCCCTCTGATTGACTGCTATGAGGATGTCACCAAGGCTGCATGGAGCCATCCCTCTACCACCCCTCCCTTACCAAAGAAGGCAGACCACCTTTACCATGCTCCCATGGGCAAGTCCTTCTCCGAGGGCCACATTAAGGAAGACTCCATCATCATTAATGCGGCACACATAGAAGTCCAGGCACGTTAGTGTCTCCCCCCCGGACCTAGAGTCCAGACAGCTGGACCATTTGGGTAAGTGCATGTATGCATCAATCACTCTGGCTATTTGGGCCTTCAAGTTATCTGGCCCATATAGACCAGTATCCAAATATTTTATGGGACCAGGCGAGGGACTTGGTGCAGATCTTGCCAGAGGACTCCACCAAGACTTAGTCCAACTTTTTAAATCAGGCTCTGACATTGGAAGTCATGTCCTCCGAGCAGCCTGTGATGCCATCAATGCCTCTGGGCACGGGGCAGTGGCAGGGGTCTGCCTCCATCGCCATTCTTGGCTCTGAGTATCTGACTTTGCCTTGGATGTTCAGGCTAGCATTTTGGATACACCCTTCCAGAGCTTGGTCCTTTTTTGGGGGGAGATGTTCAGAACATCATTAGCACTTTGCATGAGTCAGGGTGCACCCTTAAGTTGGTCCATTTGCTCTACCACACTCAGTCTAGAGTAGCCCAGCATCAGCCTTTTTGTCGGACCTCTCGGAGGTACTCCGGGAGTCAGCCTGCCAAGGGTCAGCACAAGCATGAGGCCACAGCCTCCCCAGCAGCAGTCACCATCAGAGCCCCTCAGGCCCCTATGGCTGCCCTTCCAGTGCCCACTCTCACCCCCTGACACTTCCGATAACCCCCCCCCCGACCGAGACCCTGAAGGAGGTGGTCGGTTCTCCTTCTACGTGGAAGGGTGGGCGGGAGTCACCACAGACAACTGGGTGCTCCAGATCATAGAACATGGTCACACCTTGGTGTTTTTGCAGTGGCTCCCAGAAAACCCTCCAGTGCCCTCCACATACCCCCTGCACACCTGTCTTTGGTGTGGGGGGAAATTCAAGCTCTACTTCAAAAACGAACCATAGAGCCTGTTCCTCAGGCTCATATGGGACAGGGTTTTACTCCAACTTCTTCCTCTTCAGACTGTCCTGGACCTGAGTCATCTGAATCTGCACATCAAGTACAAGCGCTTCAGAATGGTCACCCTTCAGGAACTGTTAGCTCTTTTGCACCAGGGGGACTGGCTTTGCTCACTGGACATGCTTGATGCCTACCTGCACATCCAGGTCTTTCCAGCTCATCGTCGCTTCCTCCACTTCCACTTTCAGGGGCTCATTATCATATTCACGCCCTCCATTTTGGCCTTTCCTCGGCCCCTTGGGTCTTTACCAAATGCCTGACAGTGGTGGCAGCTGCACTGAAGAGGCAGGGCTTCTATGTGTTCCCATACCTGGATGACTGGCTGCTTGTAGCTCCCTCCAGGGAATGCTTAGTTCAAACTCTGCAATCAGCCTTCGGTCTTTTCCTGGCCTTAGGGATCACCATAAATCTGCTGAAGTCCTGCCTCTCTCCTTGCTAGTGCCTCCAATACATAGTGGCAGTCCTGGACACCAGTAAGGGTGAAGCCTTTTTGCCCCAGGACAGGGTGGAATGACTGATGGCAAAGGCCCATCGGGTTATCTTCAGTCGGCAGGTCCCAGCCAAGGTATTCCTGTGCCTTCTGGGCCACATCACGGTGGCAATTGCCATGGTTCCCTTGGCCCATCTGCATATGCAGGTTCCTCAGTGGACCTTGAGGGTCCAGTGGGACCAGCACACAGATGACCTGGACCAGTCGGTCCTGATCTCTGACCTAGTCCAGAGGATTCTGTCATGGTGGCTGGATCCAGCCAGTCTTCTTTGGGGAGTCTCTTTTCAGCTCTCTACACCTCGATAGGGCCTCACAACAGACACATCTGGCCTGGGCTAGGGTGCCCATCTGGCTGATTATCAGACCCAGGGGGCCTGAATGATAGTGGAGCAGGGTCTTCACATTAACGTCCTGCAGATGCAGGTGATTCTTTACGCCCTGCCAGTCTTCCAGTCTTATCTCCTTCCTGGTTCACTGCTGTTGCAGATGGACAACGTATGTGAGGTATATTATATTAACAAGCGGGGGGACCCATTCTCACCCCCTGTGTTGAGAGATGATGAAGGTCTGGTTCTGGGTTGTCGAGCAGAGTCTGGAGCTCTTGGTTGTGCATGTTGCAGGCATTCAAAACATCTTGGCAGACAGTCTCAGCGGCTGCAGGTCAAATATTCATGAGTGGGAGCGTCTAACCTCAATGGTAGAAGATCTCTTCAACGTGGCTCTGGACCTCTTTAGATCCCCACTCAATGCAAAACTGCCACTTTTTTGCTCACTTGATCCTGGATCTGGAGTGTTCTGGCAAGACACATGGTCCCTGTCTTGAAGGGGGAGGCTTCTGTACACCTTTCCTTCCTTCCTTCCAGCTCCTACAAAGGGTTCTGCTCAAGCTTTAGTTGGAAGGAGTGGAGATGATTCTCGGCTTGCTCTCCCAGGATCAAGGCACCCTGTTCCATCCGGACCTTACGTCCCTTCATCTCCATGCTTGGCTCCTGCAGACCTAGGTATAGTCCACTTTGGGGTATCCTCTAGGGTCACTGACATCCGGGTGGCAGCCAGAAAATCCTCCACCAGGGCCACTTATGCTATGAAATGGAAGCACTTCTCCATTTGAGCCACTGCTCACCATTTGGATCCATTCACCTGCCCAGTGAATCAGATGTTGGAGTACCTTATTTCCCTCTTGGATTCAGATCTGGGGTACTCCTCCCTCAAAGTACACCTTTCTGCCATCTCTGTGTACCATGCACCTATTGAGGGCAAAGCTGTCACCCAGCTTGAAGTGTCCCTCACAGTCCTGTGAGGCACTTTGCATCTGAAACCTCCCATTAGGGACCCGGTCCCTCCATGGGACCTCAACTTTATGTTGGAGAAATTCACTTTACCTCCTGAACCAGCCATGGGTTGCAAGCTGCACTTTCTGTCATGGAAAGCACTCTTTTTAGTTGCAGTTACTTTTGCTCAAAGGATTTCTGAGCTGCAGGCTCTTATGTGTAAGGAGCCTTATTTGTTTTTTTTCACAAAGACAAGGTGTCTTTGCATACTAATCATAAGATTTTACCTAAGGTGGTGTTTGAGTTTACTTTAAACTAGTCCATCTACCTGCCAGTTTATTTTCCTGAGTATTCTAATCAGGGGGAGGTGTTGCTCCATACTTTGTATGTTCACAGAATGTTGCAGTATTACATGAACTGCACCAAGTCATTATGGAAAACTGACCAGCTGTTTGTTTCATTTCCCCCCAAGAGAGAAGGTACTTCTGTTTCTAAACAGTGTTTGCTGAAGTGGTTAGTGAATTGCATTGTTTATTGCTACCACAGGTACAACAACCCCCTTCTGGGGATGGTCAAGGGCCATTCCACCAGGGGTATGGCCACTTCCACAGCTTGATTCAGAAATGTGTCTGCTGTGGACATCTGTGCAGCTGCCACCTAGAGTTTGGTCCACACTTTCACCAAGCATTACAGTTTGGACATTACCTCTAGACTCAGAGCCAGTTTTGGCCTGACAGTTCTTCAGGGCTTTCTGTCATGAGCTCTTGGCTGCTGACTTGTCCTCCTCCCTGTGATGTCATCCTGGTAATATTTAATACTGCTTGGGACTCAGCCCTAACAGTGTGGCCTGCTGCAAGAGCCTTCCTTTAAGTAAGATAGTACAGTTATGTAAGAACTTACTGTAACTAGATCTCCATGAGACACTCTTGAAGCAAGCCCTGCTTTCCCACCCTCCTCCCCACTGTGGCTTATTTTTCTGTCTTGCTCTTCTGCTCATTTTATGGCTGTCTGGAACCTCCTCAGTTCTCCTTTCACTGCTCGTATCGGGTCTCCGGTGGGAGAACTGAGGTTGGTGTGGGGGCACACACTCCGTTATAGGATAGGCTGATATTGGCAAGCTGACGTTGGCAGAGAGCGGTCCCCCATGGTAGACTGCTAGTTAGAAGTTTTCCGTGTGGTCCTGGCTCCTAATGGCTTAGTCCCATCGGTGTGGCCTGCTGTAAGAGCTTCTCTCGAAGATCTACTGTTATGGTAAGTTCTTATGTAACTGTACTTTGTCACACCCAGTGTTTAAAAGGTTCTTCAGAGGCTTTAAGCACGTATGCCCTTCACTGAGGAATCATATATCATCACCGGATCTCAGTCTGGTTACTTCACATTTGATATTCCACTCCTTTGAGCCTATGACTACTGCAGAGTTGAAGAACTGTAAGTCACATTGAAAGCCTTGTCTCTGGCAGCAATAACTTCTCCAAAGAGAGTAAGTGAACTCCAGGCCCTGAATATAGAGCCAGATGTTTGGTATTCCATAAAGAAAATGTGACTCAGCCTCTCAAGACAAACAACACTTTTCTACCAGAAAGTGGTTTCAGAATTTCAGTTGAACACATCCATTATTCTGCCTCTGTATTTTAGGATACCAGTCACAGAGGAGAGCAGGCTCTGCACAGTTTGGATCTAAAACTCTAGGACAATTATAAAAAAAACTGTTCTTACATCAGACTGGACTTAATATTGCAAGTGGAGAAATAGTTGCAAGGCAGCAGTTAGGTTTTGCAAGAGCTCCCTCTGCAAAAACACATTTTGCCACCGCTGCTGGAAACCCCCCCTGAATTTTGGAATGGCATAAATAGCCTCATGGGTACAAATTCGACCCCCACAAATAAACTCATCAATGGTGCTAACTGTAACAATCATATCACAGTTGCAAATGCCTTTAAAACCAAATTCTTAGACTGCTGGGCATTCACTGGAAACACCAACATTGGTCTTGGGGCCTCAGCTTCTACTCAAGGCTACCACCCCCCCAAGCCTTGCACATGATCCCTTCAAACAGTAAAAGTGGGGAAAGTCAGAAAACTGCTACTCTCCATCATTCCAGACAACAGTTCTGGTTGTGATGGCCTTGAACCCAAGCTCCTAAGTTGGCAGCCCCCTCCATAGCTCTCCCTATCTCAGAAATCCTAAATCTGTTCCTTTTCTGTTCCTCTCCTCTGATAGCATCCCTGATGCCCTGTCTTTAAAGCTGGTGACACAAAATTCATGGACAACTATTGCCCTATTCTCCAAAGTCCTGGAAAGGATTGTGGCAATCAGAGCTCAGTGATCATTTAGCTAAGTACAATCTCCTGTCTCCTGCCCATCATGGTTTCGGGGAAAACCATGGCACCTCAAGAGTTTTGGACAAACTAATGACATTAGCTTAGGTATGGACTCTGGTTTCTTAACTAGCACAGTGTTTATTAACCCCATGAAGGCTTTCGACCTAGTCAGTCACTCACTCCTCCAGAACAAGCTAGCTTCCCTTGGTGTCTCCCCTCCTGTCATCGCCTGGTTCACCAGCTACCTAACTGATAGGAAACGGCAAGTCTGGCTTCACTGTGGTATCTCCAACCCTGCTGCTGTAACTGTTGGTGTTCCCCAAGGTTTCATGGCCACTCCTATTCTCTATATATATCAGTAGACTCCCAAATATGGCCTCCTGCTGCAGCTCCCTGCTGAATGCATATGATATTGTCCTGTATCACAGTGCTGTGCCTATCCTTGCCATCCATAAATTCCTCTCATACTCCATTGCACTTAATCATTCTTGGTTATCGGCAAACGACAATCCTAAACTGCAAAATACCAAGGGCGTGCTGTTTGGCTCCAAGCTGAAATTCCTGGCTGCCTTCTCTAAGCTCTCCATAGCCTGCACTGATGGCTGTCTCCTAGAGGAGGTCAGCAGTTTTAAGTACATAGGTGTAACACTAGACCCTGCCTTGATTTCTCACCTCACGTCTCCTGCATCTGCAGATCAGTGAATGCCAAGCTGGGCTGGGCCTTCAGTGTCAAACACTATTTATCCTCCACTGCCTTGCTGTCAGTAGCCCAAGGGGTGCTTCTTGCAAGTCTCACCCTTGACCTTCTGGCATTCTAGGGTGTGAGTAGATGGGACAGTAATGTGTATTGCTTTGCCCTGGCCTCTCCAAAGCTCACACATCACTACCTCTTTTACACCAGTCTGGGATGGCCTTCCCCTGCTGGTCAATGGTCCCTTGCTCTTGGCTATTTTATTGACAAACTCCTACGCACAGGTTCCTCATCCTCTCTTGCCACCTACCACCCATCCCCAACCTACTCTCTGACATCCGTGGACTCTGTTTCACTTTCTCTGATGAACTACTTATTATTTCCAGATTTTATATGTATTTAGTTATTTATTTTTGTATTTAAATTTTTCACCAGGGAATACATACTGACTAGTATTGCTGATTTCCAGATGCGCCTGGGGAAGGGGGGAGGTATTGTTTTTCCTTCAAAATGTTTTTCTTTTCCTCCCTGAAATAACTCACTCATTGTTACTCATTGTATTTTCTTTGTCATACTTGTATTTCATTCCCAGGATGTTAATGCCATCTTTGTTTTTTCTTTCATTTTCATTATGTAATGTATCTTGATTTTGCACGGTTTCTCTTGTTATGATGCCACTGTATGTCAGACTCCTCAATGATGTCTTACTCCATTTGTGTTTTTTATCGTTATTGAGCTGATGTCTGTAACTCTCCCAGGTTGTACCTAAAAATAGGCATATGTTTGCCTAGTGTACCTTACCTGGTATCAAAAACAACTAAAATAAGTAAACAAAAGTCTCCTAGTCATTACATGGGCAGAACAGAGCCCATTAGCAGTGACAGTTAGCAGTTGTTTGTCTCTTATAGGGAAGTGTCCCAGGGATACCCAGCCAGCAAGCAGATGAAGGATGGATAGTGTCTATAACTGCATATTGCTGAGAAAGCAGGCAAGGTGCCACCAAAGAATTAGTTAGGAAGTCCCGACTGTTTGTTTCCCGATATGAAAATTACTGACACTGTTTTCCCCAAAAAATTATTCCCGACAGGTACACTGTACCGATTATTGCTATCCCGACTATTCAAGCATCGGGCTACCTAACATAATTTAACAACCTGCAACGCTACACTTAATTCTGGCATGTCGGTTCACAGAACACAGATCTGAGTAGCACTGTGAGTAGCTGAACTGACGTTCTGAGTGAATATAGCCAAGTGCTGTTTAGGTGACAGATTAAGCACTGTGCTCATTTGTTTCTGGTTACTTTAACTAAATCAGGCAAAAAAGAAATACCGATACAGCGAACTGACATTCTCAGCAAGAACAGCAAACTGCTGTCCACAAACAGGCTGTCACAGGGTTCAAAATTGGCACTCACCTGCCAAATACAGGTACCTTTTTCATCGGGTGGATAGGAGGTCTACAGAACAGCTCCGCATCACAGGAATGTAGCAGAGATAAAAAATCACGAAAGACAGAGAACAAAGATAGCTACAGAAAAATGGGACTATAGATTGACAGCTGCAGTGATTTTGTTCATTTTATGTGGGATAGTTAACGCCTGTAGACCAGTGGATGCCCTGCCGACAAGTGGTTAAAATGACAGTTTCAACCCTTGCTGATGTAAGTCATCCCCTTCCCTAACCTGCAGCACGCCTTTACCCTGTAGCTAATTCAGTCAGATGACTGCATTAGTAAGCGGCATGCATGATTGAGGGTGCAGCTCAAGGCTGGCATTGCATGCAATGATGCTGGCATGTAAGGTTGTTGGGAGATTAATCAGTCAGTCTAGCGGTCATCGGGCTAAAAAATGTCAGGCAAAAGACCCGGTCGGGAATATGGTGTCGGGAATTTGTTTGTCGGGAAGTCAGCGGTCGGGAAATGGTAAGGATCCCCCACCAAATAGTATCAGGGCACACTCTACAAGGGGAACAACTGCATTTGCTGCTGCCAGGAGACATGTGCCCTTGGCTGAGGTATGTAAGGCTGCCACTTGGTCGACAGCCCACACATTCATTTCACGTTATAGAGTAGAAACCCAAACAAGGAAAGGTGCCAGGTTTTGCATCGTGGTACTGCAGAACATGTTTCCTAAGTAATCCTGAAATCCTCCAAACCAGGATACTCCTTGGAGTCTGCAAGTATTGTACTAGCTGTTCTGATTATAGTTGTGAGAAGGAAAACGTACTCATCATAGTATCTGTTTTTGTTCTAGATGATCAGAAAAGCTAGTGCAGCCCACCCTTGCCTACCTCGTGTTTTGAGGTTTATAGTATTAGCTTAGGGCATTTTCAGCTGGGGACACTACATCTTGAGCTTCTCAGTGTGCCATAGCCTGTTACCTTTGAGTAGTTGTTAAATTATGTTTTCCTTTAGACAAATATGAGTTTTAATTACTTACTTGATTTTTTTTTAATTAGGTCTCAGCTCTAGTACAGCTCTTCAGCTAAAATGTCTGTTAGGGAGTAACTGGTAGCTCAAGAGCAGCACTGACTGAAAGGGTTTTCATTTTTAAAAAAATTCTAAGATCTTACTTCAAGAGGGTTCCTTCAGTAGGTCATTACATATGGGACCAGCACCACCTGGCGTCTGGACCGCACATCAGACTTTTCTAGCAATACCTGACAGGGGACCACCCACCCGACGTTACATGACTGACGTCAGCATGACTGTATATAGTGGATAGTCCCTACGCCCGCCTACTGGTTCTTTCCTGCCATCGCCTCATGTCAGTCGCATTGCAGACTTCCATTAGCGATCGTCATGAAAAGTTCTTGCGTCGGATTCTTTCCTCACTTTTCTTCCATTCTTTACAAATTTTTTCTCACTTATGTCTTCACCTAAGAAGAAGTGCTCATCCTGCGGCACACAAATACCTCACAAGGATGGCCACCTTAAGTGCGTGATCTGCCTGGGCCCAGACCACCCTGTCTCGTCATGCCCGGAGTGCCAGCCTTTCAACCAGGCCACCAGAAAGAGGAGGCAGCAGGCTTTGGAGGCCCATCTTTTAAAAGTTTGTCTTGCTTCATTAGAAAAGCAAATGGACTGGATCCACGAGTCCTCTTCAGAGAAATCCTCTTCCTCAAAAAAAGCACCAAAAGGAGAAATCTCGGGAGCAGGAGCAAGTGAAGACTTCTGACGGTAAGTTGGGAAAAACTTCCTCGGGTAAGTCGACCGTCGGCTCCTCCGACGGCTGCACTGCTACTGCTGTTAAGTTGGCCCCCGGCTCCTCCGGGGACTGCCTGGCTGCCAGTAAGTCATCTCCTCAGACTTTGGGGACCCGCCCGGCTGCAGCTGATAAGTCGGCTGGGGGCTTCTTCCCCGCCCACCCGGCTCCATCTGGTAAGACACCTGTCTCCGATGGCCACTCAGGAGAGTGGTTTTCCCGTCAGAGCCCAACGGCGTCTCACCCGACATCTGGAAGAACCAGGCGGAGACTGCCCTTCTCCCCCGTCAGTACCCTCTGCTTTCCAGGTGGGTACTTCAGGCGAGGACCCCTCCATTGAAGACTATTCATCGAGGTCAGTTCTGCACTTCCCTGACGGGGTCACTGGGAAGAAGGCCCCTCCTCAGCCATCAGCCCTAGTGGTGGAGGCTTCTCCTTGCCGATAGGGTGGGATCCCTCTAGATCCAGCTACTATCCTGGTCTCGGTTCTGATCCCACCGTCAGATCCAGCAAATGCTCACCCAATGCCGGAACCTCCAACGACAACTTCAGAGCCCGGGCCCAGTCATCTGACCCAGCCTTCGGCTCCGGTGCCAGACACGGTCCCTCCATCGGATCCTCTTCATCCAGTCCCAACGCCAGCCCCTCCGACGCCAGATCCTTTTCCAGTGCCGGATTGGGTGGTGCTGGTCCCAATGTCAGTACAGCAAATGTTGGCTATCCTGATGCCAGATCCCTTGCCAATTTATACGACGGAGGGCCCAATGTGGGTCCCCCTCCATCAGACCCCCTGAAGCTGGGGATTTATTCCAGACCCCAGACTGTCCCTCATTACCCCCTGGGGTATCCTGGGGACCACTACCCGGCTGGTCCTCCTCCTGATTGGAGTACTTCAGGACAGTACTACCCTTGGTACAATCCCTACCAGGGCTACCATTTCGAGGGTTACCAAGGGCATCACTACCCTCCTCCCCCAGTAATCCCTCCTCCTCCTTCAGCCCCCCCCAGCCTATACCTCCTCCCCTGCCCCCTCTACAGACTCCAGCCACGCCGGACTTCAAAACCCTAATCCAGTCTTGGTGACAGGGTGCGTGCACTGAGTTGGTTTCAGATCTGGAAAGCAGGCTCCCACACCCACACTCTCCCAGATCTCCGTCCCCGAGGACTTCTTCTCCTCCATCCATGGTTCACGTCTTGGGGACGGTCCACGAAATTGCCTGGATCGCCTGGATAAATAAAGATTTGATTGATTGATTGATTGATTGATTGATTGATTGATTGACGGTCCACGAAACCATTGTTCTCCCGGACCTCAGAGATCTTCCGGGGGTGGATGATGATGATGACAGTGATGATGATGATAATGATGAGGATGGCAAGTCACTGGAGAAGCCCTCGGATGAACCGAGGTTCCGAGGGCACGGTTCCCCAAGTCCCCGAGGACACTGACTTTTGGACTTCTTGAGGTCCATGCAAGACTTTTGACTGGGAGTTGGAAGAACAGGACCCCATGCGACAGAGACTCACCGAACATCTGAACTTAGAGTCTCTGTCCCCGGTGCCAATTCCTCTTTGGATTGGACCTCACCTCTATGGCCTGGCAGATGCCTCATTCCATCCCGACTGTCCACAAGAGGGCGGACAGAGTGTACCGGGCGCCTAAGGAGGCTCCATTTCTCAATGCACATCCGAAGGCAGACTCCGTCGTTATCTCGGCTGCTCATGATCGCTTCTCTGCACCCAAGCACATGAGCACATCTCCTTCAGACTAGAAGTCGAGGCAGATTGACCAGTTCGGTAGGAAGGTTTACTTTTCAGCCACATGTGCGCTCCAGTCCCTAAACTATGTGGCCCTTATGGTGTCACACTAGAAAGCTGCCTTGACCAGGCTAGATGCCTGAGTCCAGGACATGGACCCCTCGAGCCTAAAGGAGGAGCTTGCCAAGGATCACTGCCTCTCACGTGTTTCCTGTAGGCATGCTCCGGGGGCTACGTATGACTCCATCAACTCTGTAGGCCATGCCTTGGAGACGGCCATCGTCTTAAGACAGCACACCTGGCTTCACATTTCTGGCCTCGCCAATGAGGTACAGTCTGCGATTCATGACTCCCCTTTCTGAGGCATGGTGCTTTTTGGTGATGACACCAAAGACATCATCACTGACCTCTGGGATAGAGGCCTTGCCCTGAGGTCAGTGCAGCCCATGTATCAATCGGGCATTCAACGCAGCAGCAGCAGCCCTTTCAGAAAAGCACCTGGAGGCAGAGAAAGCATGCCCCAGCTCAACGCCAGGGGAAATGCAAGGCCATGGGTTCCGCCACTCCTCCTGCCTCCTTCTGACTGCCCTGCCACCTCCTGACTACCTAGCCCCAACACCACCTCCTCAGCCTCACGGTGAGGAGCCAGTTGGGGGGGGGGGTTCGCCCACCATGCACAGGAGTGGCGGGAAGTAACCTCCAATGCATGGGTCCTGCAACTGGTGTCCGCCAGACACAACATAGAGTTTCTGGAGATCCCACCAGACTCTCCACCAAAAAGGTCTTCCTACTCCAGGGATCAGGCTGTTCTTGTTCAAGAAGAAATTCAAAGCTTCTTGCTCAAAGAAGCAATAGAGTGTGTTCCCCACCCCCCCCCCCCCGGCAAAGGGGAAGGGGGTTTTACTCCCATTTACCTGGTTCCAAAAGGCGGAGACTTGAGATCCATCCTCAACCTGAGCAGTCTCAACCTGTTCATCGAGTACAAAAAGTTCTGGATGCTGATGCTCCAGAGCCTTCTCTCACTTCTTCTGGAGAGCCATTGGCTTTGCGCTCTGGACATGCAAGATGCTTACCTGCACATTCCGA
Source organism: Neoceratodus forsteri (assembly GCA_016271365.2). Lineage (NCBI taxonomy): Eukaryota > Metazoa > Chordata > Ceratodontiformes > Ceratodontidae > Neoceratodus > Neoceratodus forsteri. The sequence continues at coordinate 884,193,528 of CM057454.1, read as the reverse complement.
CCTTCCATAGCCACCACCGATTCCTGCGGTTCGTATTCCAGGGGGAGCATTTCCAGTTTCGGGCCCTCCCCTGTGGTCTGTCCTCAGCACCTCGGGTGTTTACCAAGTGCCTGGTGGTGGTGGCAGCCTTTCTGCGCCACTAGAGTATTGCGGTTTTACCTTACCTGGACGATTGGCTGATTTCAACCCCCTCCAGGGTTTCCTTACTAGAGGTTCTGTCCTTTATTCTGGACCTTTTCAACAAACTGGGAATTACTGTCAATATCCCCAAATCATCCTTGATACCGTCCAAGAGACTTCAGTTCATTGGAGCGGTTTTGTATGCCTTCCTTCTTCCAGACAGGGTGGAGGCCTTGGTCCGTCAGGCTTCTTTGGTGGCTTTGTCCAGGACCATCCCGGCCCGGGAGGTCCTCCGCCTTCTTGGCCTGATGGCAGCCTCCATCACAACTGCTCCTCTTGCAAGGCTCCACATGAGAGTCACTCAGTGGTCCTTGTGGGTGCAGTGGGATCAACTCCTGGATGACCTGGACCATCCGGTCCTGGTGTCGTCAGCAGTTCGGAAAGACCTGTTATGGTGGAGGGACCCCTGCAGCCTTTCCTCAGGTCTCCCTTTCAGGATCCCAGCCCCCTCTGCATCCCTGACTACAGATGCATTGAACATGGGATGGGGAGCACACTTAGGGGAGCATCAAGCTCAAGGAATGTGGTCCAGCTTGGAACCTTCATTACACATCAATGTTCTGGAGATGAGAGCGGTCTTGTACGCCTTACAGGCCTTTCAGACCCTCCTTCCAAAGGGATCACTGCTTGTCCAAACGGACAATGTGTGAGTTGTTTGGTACCTCAACAAACAAGGAAGAACTTGCTCGTACCTCCTTTGCAGCCAGGTGATGGCGGGTGTGGAACTGGATGGTCCAACACAGTCTGGCCCTAGTGGCCGTGCACATTCCAGGCATTCAAAATGTCCTAGTGGACAGTCTTAGCAGGTCTCGGACCCCAAGTCATGAATGGGAACTAAATCAGGAAGTGGCAGAGTCTCTCATCCTAAAATGGGGACATCTGGAACTCGACCTCTTCGCCTCCCACTGCAACGCAAAACTTCCCAGTTTTTGCTCGCTCATTCCAGGACATGGTGCTTTCTGGCACGATGCACTGTCTCTCTCTTGGACAGGGAAATTTTTGTATGCCTTCCCTCCGTTTCCCATTCTTCAGAGGGTTCTCCTAAAGTTTCAAGAAGAGAAGGCGCAGATGATTCTCATCACCCCTCTCTGACCAAGACAGATTTGGTTCTCGCTGCTGCAACAGTTAGTGAGAGAACCACCGGTTCCACTTCCAGTGACTCACGACCTCTTAACCCAGGATCAAGGTCATCTTGTTCATCTGGGGCTCAGGACCCTGCATCTTCATGCGTGGCTCTTACAGACATAACTGTCTAGCTTTGGGATTTCCTCTCGCGCCTCAAGTCTTAGTACAAGCATGAAAGCCCTCTACCTCGTTCCACTTATGCCATGAAGTGGAAACGTTTTTCCATTTGTGCGAGTTCCAAAGACTGAAATCCATTTTCTTGTTCTGCCCCACAAGTCATGGAATACCTCCTCCATCTTTCAGACTCGGGTCTGTTGTATTCTTCTCTGAAGGTCCACTTTTCAGCAGTTTTGGCATACCACGAGCTGGTGGATGGTAAACCCGTGGCTCAGTTGGAAGTCTCGAAAACCTGTCTGAAAGGGATTCTCCATCTGAAACCTCCAATCTGCAACCCTACACCCCCTTGGGATTTGAATTTTGTGTTGGAGAAGCTTACTCTCCCTCCCTTTGAACCAGCGATGAGCTGTGATTTATGCTTCCTCTCTTGGAAGATGTTATTTTTGGTTGCTGTTACTTCAGCTTGAAGGATTTTGGAGCTTCAGGCTCTGGTATGTAAAGAACGTTACCTAATTTTCCACAAGGACCGGGTGGTCCTCAGGACAAATCCTAAGTTTTTACCCAAGGTGGTGTCGTAAGTCACACTGAACTAATCAGTGGAGCTTCCAGTTTACTTTCTGTCCCCTGTGAACAGAGGTGAGGCACTCCTGCACACCATGGACATCCATTGGATCCTTCAGTGTTACACACACTGAACTAAGGATATCCGTAAATGCGATCAGCTTTTTGTTTCCTTTGCTCCCAGGTCAGTGGGCCAAGCTGTTTCTAAGCAGTGCCTTTCCAATTGGTTAAGTAACTGTATCCGTTACTGTTACTAGAATTACGAAAACCTCTGCTGGGTCCCATCAGAGGTCATTCTACCAGGGGCATGGCTGCTTCCACAGCTTTTTTTCGGAACGTTTCCGCAGCTGATATTTGCCCTGCAGCAACTTGGAGTTCTGTACATACCTTTACGAAACATTATAGTCTGGACATTGCTTCTAGGCGGAGGGCAGGTTTTGGCCTAGCTGTTTTGCAGGGCCTTCTGTCCTAGGCTGGGTCCATTCTAGTTCCCAGTCTTGTTGGAGTTTGTTTCTGTCCTCCTCCCTTATTTCTCTCTGTCTGTCTGTGGAGGGACTGCTTGGGATTCAGTCCTATATGTGATGACCTACTGAAGGAACCCTCTCGAAGTAAGATAGTGCAGTTACGTAGGAACTTACCATAACAGTAGATCTTTGAGAGAGGTTCATAGTTCATAGTCATAGTTTTCCCTCCCTCCTTCCCCCTTTTTATTTTATATACAGGGACTCCAAATCCTGTTGGCTCCTGCTGTCAGGCCTCTTCCAGGCTCCAGCGGGAGAACTGGAGGGTGGGCGTGGGGACCGTCCACTATATACAGTCACACTGATGTCGGTCACGTGATGTCGGGTGGGCAGTCCTCCATCAAGTATTGCTAGAAAAGTCTGCCATGTGGTCCAGATGCCAGGTGACACTAGTCCTATATGTAATGACCTACTGAAGGAACCTTTCTCGAAGATCTACTGTTATGCTAAGTTCCTACGTAACTGTACTTTCCATGGCATTGCACCTTACGAGGAAATGATGCAAGAGTTGTATTAGCTGTTCTGATCATCTAGAAGAAGAGCAGATACTAAAGCAAGCATCTTTCTCTTTTTCTCCTGGCTTTGCTTAGGAGGCTCCTCTGTGTATGGAAAGCCATTGGAATGATACATGGTGGCAGCCAGGAGATGTAGATACAGGATATCAGAGTAGGACAAGGTAGGAGGAAGCTACAGGGGGAGTATTGGGGATAGACGTGAGGTGGAAATATCACAAGAAACTAAAATAAAACATTTTTGTGAACTGGTCCAGTGATGCAGTGACTCCACTCCACACCACTCATATGTTTCACTTTGGGAGTGGCAGAAAGCCGAGAACATCACCAGTGGTAGGTGCTTAACTCCCAGAGAAGGAAGGGTAGGCTGCCTAGCAGTCACTCGTCCCCTGCCATCAGGTATCAGAGCTGCATTGTCGGCTTCAAAGGCAATTGTTCACTTGCCCTTTTGGCTGTGGATGTAGGTGTAGGTGCGGTTATGGCTGCTACACTGTTGGGGGAGGAGAAATGCAAGGAAGAGGCATTAGACCTTCAAATAGAAATCAGTTGTGTAACAAAAAATTGCCTCCAAAGCATGTCAGAAGAGTAGAAATACTTGAAAGAAAGAAACAGGAACATGTTTTAATTAATTATAACAATTATCTGTCACTCTGAAAACAGCAAAATATTTCAGCACCTGAATCAACATACATGATTATAATGGAATGCCATTTTCTGGCAGACCCAAAAAGTCAAACCACTTACATTTTTTTGTCTCTTTTTTCAGTATTTTAACCCAAAAGAACAACTGCATCCTGAAAGCAACATTACAGATGTAAGTGTTATTGAAATAGAAGCAGATGCCAAGAGCTCTTTCCTGGAACAGGACACGAAATCCTCAGAGTCTCTTAAGAAGGAAAAGAGCAGTTCACTGGCACATAGCAGTGGAATTGGCGGGTCCTCATGTATGTCTTCTCCTGGGCACAGTGCCTCTGACAGCGATGAGAGTGGATCTGCTCAAACCACTTCAAGCACTATCCAGTATTCAACTGTAGTGGCTGGTGGCTACCGAGGCCAGATGCCATCAGCGCACACGTTTTCACGATCAGAGTCTACGCAGCCACTTCTGGACTCGGAGGAAAGATCAGAAGACCAGCACATAAATGGGAACCTAGAAGACTGTGACAGAGAGACAGGAGGCAGGCAGTATTTTAAGCAAAACTGTGGCCTGGATGAAAAGGGTTCCAGTGGGCCAAACTCTGTAGGGCCAAAAACTTTCCCTCAAGCATTAAGGAAGGATCTACTTAGGCTGCAGCAGTTGCAAAATAAAGAACAAAGCTCAGATTCCTTTGGATTTAGTACAACCATGGAAGGGACACTTCAAGAGGTGCCTGGAGCAGATAGTGAGGAACAGACTGTAAGACTTGAACTGTTGGGTTTTAACAGTGATGTAGATCGTGAAGGGCCAAAAAGTTACCTGCCTCAAAGCATCAAGCAAGGTGGCTATATGCCACAATAAAAGGAAACAGACTGCGTCCTGTTGAGAATCACACAGTTCCTGTTGTAATTTTCATTTCACAGAAATTAAGCTAGACCAAGATTGTATGCTGCAAAATGATGTTTAGTTTGGTTAAGGACTTGCAGGTGGCATTTGTGTCATGTTGCTTCCCTGTATGTACAACTATTCATCACTAACTGTTGCAGAGCACTGCAGATTTGTAAATTTTCATTGATCTGTTTAAATATAATATTGTATCCTTCTTGTGTTGTTTGCTGCATGCAGTCCCATGGAGTTACTCTAGCCATTCACATTTCCTTTTTATAGTCTAGAACCATTCATTATTGGAGAATAACACTTGATTGATGAATAACACTTGATTGACAAAGACACTATGTGGTTATGCATTGCATTTGATAGAACTATGGTCCCTTATGTCATAAAAAAAAGTTTGCAAAGTTAAAATGGATATTGTCAGGTAGTGATGGGTACACAAATTTGCACACACACACACACACACACACACAACACACTACACTACAGTGATGGCCAGATGACTCAGATTGTTATGGATGTTGCTACTAAACTTTATATTTTTAGTATTTTTTACCTTTCTGAGCCACAGAAAGATGAAAAAAATTGCAAAAACAAAGTACTGATATCCCCCTTCACATCTGCATTAAAATACCTTTGATCTTCAGGCCATACTGTCTACCACACAACCCATCACTCTCACTGTCACCACTGCCTTGTTCTCTGGGATGACAGTGTGTCTGTTCATTTATTTAGTTATTCATCTGCAAAATATAAAAATATATCCTATGCTGTAGACAGTCTGCTTCCATGTGTATCCAGGGGAGGAGGGCAAAGAGACATTAGCAAAGATCATAATTACAGTGCATAGAAAGAAGGTTGTACGATGTAACAATCACGGCAACAGGAATACGTGTGACAAAACATTTAATACATATACAAAACAGAACACTTAGTCAGAAACCCTTCAGCAAAGATAAGTGAGGTGAGGGTATTAGTTGGGGTCATTAGGACAATGTATGATGGTAGTTGTAACAATTATGAAATACTGGGTCAGCCAGTTGCTACTGTCCGTGATCAGATGTGGCTGCATCCTGAGGATGAACTGAGAGGAGGAGGAGGAGGAGGAGGATTTAATTTGTGTTGGTGGGTGTCTTTTTCCACAAAACAGACATCTATCAGGAGAATGTGGTTTACTCAGTAACATGGATAAGGAAGGAGCAATGGTTGGTGTTTCTGAGGGAACAGGAGAAAGGAAAGGAATGAGTGATTAGAGAGGAAGGTAATCAGGGAGGTATCAGACCAGTATTTGGAAATGAGTGAAGCACCATGCATGAGCCTTCTCCCTTCCATTGAGGGACGGCCTAGTCTGAAGTACATGTCACAGTAATAGGTGTAGTTGGAGAAGCTGAGGGTGAAGTGGCAGAAAGCATAGGAGAGTGTCCAGTCTGGCTAGGAACAATTTCAGAGCTGCACCATAAACAGCATCCCCATAACTAACAGGAGAATAATTTTATTTTCTGTGCAGTCTCTTGTCTGGCTACAGGTCTGAGACAGGCTTTGTTTCAGTTGAGGGGGTTGTGTTTGGGGGAAAAGTTTGGTGGTAATGGAATCTATGTAGTTGTTGATGTCCAGGTGCTGGTATTTTGAAGGACATGACCTGTCCCACAAGGGAACCTTCTAAATCGTATAGGTGGCCTGGGGAGGGGTGTTTAGCCAGTTTTGGTGTGGACCCAGAAACCATGGACACTTCAGAATGTTCATGGTAAGTTGGTTTGAGTTGGAACCACTGCTGAGTGTATCCAAGTCTTTTTGGATTTGGAAATCAAGCACAGAGGCGTTAGGACCACTGGAGAAAAGCAGTGTATTGTCTGTATATATAAGGATGTGTAATGAGATACATTTAGAGTGCAGATCATTTAGTAAGATTGGGATCAGTATGTGCCCATGGACTGAGCCAAGAGGAACACCTGTCTGAACTGCAAGGGGAGTGGGGGGCAGGAGAGATACATCCACCTTTAGGTACATCTTGTGAGCATTTACTGTAGATATCTAAGAGCTGAGCCAGGCTACTATGCACTCAGTTCAGATTGCTAGCACTGGCTATTTTGTTTAGGAGACTGGGTGTAAGGTACTACTGAAAACTTTGATTTTGGCCTTTGCAAATGCTATCTACCAATTTGTCTGTTCTATCGGTTTTCATTTATCTTGTCTAGCCACTCCCAATCTAGACACAAAATTAGACTTAAAGATGGCTTTATTTACAAGAATATTGCAGAAGAAACACCATACACATTCATCATATATATCTTGTTACATTTATACAAGACCTGAATACTGAACCGTAATGGAAAAAAGAAAAGTCTGTGTGTGGTATTACGGTAGGTAGGGAAAATGGACAGACTAGGTGGGCCAAGCGGTCCTTATATGCCGTCAGTTTCTATGTTTGTAAGTCTGAAGAGGAGAGGTTAAGCCCTGAACTGGCATTTTCTGAATTTCAGTTTTGAAACATACTACCAAAACATTAACAAAAGAGCCTGGACACCAATGCCCAACTAGCTTTATCGCCTAAATGTATACAAGGGCTAAAACCATGCCCGGAATGTCCTTTCACTAGGTCCATGAGCCTTTCTCTGAGTAAACTGTTGAACCATCACAGTTCAGTATTTAGGGCTTGTATAAATGTAAAAAAATGTGATGTATACTCCAGATTGCCTATTCATCCAACTGGTCCCTTTTCACCCCTAATCTTGGTCAGTAGCATACATTCAGCTCCACTGATGGAAGGTGGGTTTATCCCCCTTGGTATCCTTCCAGCTGACTCCTAACAAAAAAATATTCACCCTGATGTCTGTGTGTGTCCCATCTAGTTTGTATTACCCTGGACAGCCTGTTGTTGCAACACCTGGCCCCCAGAAGGTTGGAAGACTGGCCGCACACATTGGATGAAAGACGTCACACATTGGGCCTGGTGCCATACCCACTGTGGTATGGCCATATCAGCAGAACACTTGACTGTATGGATTGTAGTACCTGGATATCCATGGTGATCTGCAGCTATAGCCTCATACAAGGATATGTGCCACCAGATCATTCCCCCAGGTGGTCTGGATGAGCAGAATGTCAAGACTCCACCTTCTCTTACTCCTTTTGGTCAGAGGGGGTAGAATCTTAAAATCATCTCATGCCCCTGGCCTCAGCTGTTCAGCCTTGGTCGCCATCAACTCGATGCCCAACTTTTGTTCCCTGGCTGCATTTTTGCTGAAATCCTGGCCCAGTGTACAGACAAGTGACTATAGATCTGCATTGACCTTTTCCTTTCTGATGCTGTGGAAGGAAAAATGTGAGACATTAGTAAGTGCAGCTCTGTGACCTATTTGCATATGCAGCCCATGATGCTTTGCATTGTGGGGGCATGTGTGATTTTGTATTTTCTTGAAACTTGGCTTCCCAGCCAAATGCCCTTTGGGGTAACCCTTGCCTCAGTGTTTACGCACAGAGGTTCTTTGTCTGTGACCTAGTACTTGAGTCTGACAGACTGCAGTCAGCCAAGCCTAATTGTGGTCTGTTCATCCAGCCAAGCTGCCATCACCAGTCTTTTCATCAACGGTCTTTTGCTTACAGGGCCCCGAGCTGGCTGAATGGACTTTCAAGTGACATCTCCTCCACTGGATCACTTAGAGCATTCAAAACAAAGCTCCGCCTCTCCCTAACTGGCAAAAACACCTGTGTTTGCACCACTTAATCATCTCTGTCCCCTACTCTGTTTCCGACCCCACAGGTGTCTGGCTATCTTTTGCCCGCTCTTCTAGCACTTACCTCTCCACTACAACCACTCAAGCACTTATGCTGTGTCTATCCTGACAAGGCCACTCAGCTGCACCACCCTGCCCCTCCATTCCCAAATCCACCCCCCAGTACCAGCCCTTTTCCCCTCATGCCATTCCCCTCCTACTCTTTCCTGTGCATCGCATCTCCTTTGTTGGATTTTTTGTAAACTAAATGTCACTGTCATATACCACGTACTGTGTTAACTTTAATGTATTCTTAGTCTGTCACTCTGTAACCTGCCTGTTGATGATTGCCTGTACTACTGACGTGGAACCTTTGTAAAAGAGCCTTGGCTCAAAGGTACTTGTAATCCTAGATTCAAATAAACACGCCCCTATCCAGAATTAGTATGTACTGAATAGAGAAGGATCCCTGACTAAGAAAGCAAGGGCTTTCTTTGTCACAAACACTACTACTATAGGTACTGAGTTCTTTTTTTCCATCCTGATGAATGCGAAAGAGGCTGAGACCCAGTTTCTAACTGCAAAAAAAATCATCAAAATCCTACACAGGACATAACTGTCCACTTCCTTTGTCTATCTAGATTGCAAGGTGGTATCTGGCCTGATCAGTTTTGGGTCTCTGTATAAGCACTTGGCTGCCCTCCCTTTCTCAGTCATCATGTCTTCTGTTCCTAACAAGCTGTCAACTTGTCCACTTTCTGATGTTGCCACCGTTGAGTCGCCTATTTAAAAGGTTCCAAAAAATAGCAAAAATTGCATCACACTGAATAATATTGCTTAATATGCTGATTTTCATTTACGGTGCAGGCATCGCACCAAGTCTTTCAACAGTGAGTCTCAGTTGTGTTACCTTAAGATTCCATATTTGTTTGCTGCTGCTGCTACACTGCCAGTTGCTTCTCTGCTGGCCTCTTGTTTCTCTTGGTCACTGGCTTCTTGCCTGGCTGATCCCCTCTCCTGTGGGTCTAACTGCTTTTAGCTTGCTCCATCCTTGCTTAATTTAGCAGGGCAGCTGGTGCTCTTATTCAGCTGATCATAGCTGCTTCTTTGTTCCTTCCTCTGTGTGTCAGCTCCTCAAACAAAAACTCTTCCCTTCAGCATGTACTTAAAATATGATGTTGCTGCTATTACAGTTTACCCAAGTGTGCATTCTTTTTTTAGGTTCTGTTTTTTTTTTCCCAGGGTTTATAACACATAGAAAAACAGATATTGATGGTGGCAGAAAAAGGCTCAATGGCCCATCGAGTCTGCCCTGTACCTATCCGCATCTGCAACCACCCTAATGCTGGACCAGAGCTAGTCTGCCATTGACCCTGACTGTATTTTGACCCCCCCAATCCACTCATCCCTTCTTCCACTGACCACCCTCCCTCCCTCCCTCTTAATTTGGACTAATCCCCTCTGTCTATTCCAGATATGTTTGAAACCGGCAATGGGCTCTGCTTCTACTACTTCTTCTGGCAGAGCATTCCACCTCTCCACCATCCTTTCTGTAATGAAAAATGTTTTTACATCCCACCTAAAAGTTCTCCCCACCAGCTTTAAACCGTGACCTCTTTGTACTTTGCCTTCATTTCTTGTAAACAGGGCACTGCTATCCGTTTCATTAACCAGGTGAGAACACTAGGCCAGGCTCCTATATTCAGGTGCAACTTGGGGTTTACAGAGTATTTATTAATACTGCAAGACTACTTTAAGGCCTCTATCATGTCCCCTCTCTCCCTCCTGTCTTCTAGTGCATACATATTAAGACTTTCCCGTTATTCCTTGTATGTCTTCTGTTGCTACAAATCATCTTTGTGGCACTCCTCTGAACAGCTACCAAGAGGTCCCTGTCCTGCTTTAGGTGTAGGCTCCATAACTGCTCACTGTACTCCAGGTGAAGTCTCACCAAGGATCTACACAGGGGTAGATTCACCTCCGTCTTTCTACTAGAAAACTACCTCCCTATGCACCTCAAAATGCCGTTTCCCTGCAGCCTTCTGACATGGGGCATGGGATTTTAGACATTCAGTAATAATGATCCCTAGTGTATATCCCTTTTCCCCAGTGTCTGTTCCACCCTCACTCCCCTCAGCCAGTACTCTCTTTTTAGATTTCTCATGCCAGTGTGCATGGTTTTATACTTTTTGACATTATATTTGAGTCACCATATCTTGGGCCACTTTTCCAATCTGTCCAGGTCTGTTTTAATGACCCATATTCCCTCCACTGTCGCCGATATGTCACTGATTTTGATATAATCTGCAAAGACACACTGATTTTACCTGGCTTTCCTTCCTTCCTTTATCACATTACTATATTGAAGAGGACTGACCACAGGATAGACCCCTGTGGTGCCCCAGTATTGACCTCTCTCTAACCCTGAGTATTCTCCGTTGACAGCTACCCTCTGAGTTCTTCCCCCAGCCAGTTACTAATCCAGCTAGTTTCTTTAACACCCTCCAGATCCCTCAGGTTTTTCACAAGTCTCCTATGGGGCACAGTGTTGAAGGCTATGCTAATATCCAGATACAGTTGCAGCCATAGATATGGGCAGATATTTTCAGATATTTTGCAATATATCTATAAAGAAATTCTGTGTGCTGATCCACAGTAGTACTGCAGGCAAGCAGGGAATTTCTCTAGAGATATCACTGAAATTTCAGAAAATATCTACCCATGTCTTTGACTGCAACTGTATGGTATGTGTACTGCTTGGCCTTTATTGTCTGCTTTTGTGACCCAGTCGAATAAGTCTATCAAGTTTATTTGGCATGATCTGCCTGACATTAACTGATGCTGCCAATCCTTCTGCAGCTTATTGGCCTTCAGACATTCCACTGTATACTCTTTTATAAAGGTTTCTAGTAGTTTCTGCAGGTTTCAGGTCAGGCTTACTGGTCTGTAGTTCTCTGTGTCCTCTCTGTTCCCACTCTTGTGGAGTAGGACCACAGTGGCCTCTGCCCAGTGTGTTGAAACTACCCATGTGTCTATGGAACCTTTAAAGAGATCAGTTAGTGGTTCCATCAGGAACTAGGCAACCTCCCATAGCACCCTAGGATTCAGACCATCTGAGCCTAGTGACTTGTCCACTTTCAGGGTCCTGAGCCCCTTGAATACCCTCCCTACTGCTATCCCTCCCAACTGTTATCCGTATCCCCTCCCTCATCACCCAGCTAGAATCCCGCACTCTGAGAGAGGTCCCTCCTCCTCATCCTTTGTGAAGACTGAGCAAAAGTATTATTTTAGAATATCTGCCTTTGTTTTATTATCTTCCTCAGTTCCCATCCTTTGCTCATACTTCAGCCCCTATCAGTCCTAATGATGCTGCACCTCGTAACATGTCCTGGGATGTTCCCCACCTCAGACACCCCCGGCCTTCCCAGGGTTGTCAGGGGGGTCTTCCCCCCAAGAAGGAGATCGAGACTGGTCAGTAGCATGGAAGCAGGAGCTGGGTCATTGGTGCACGGTCCACAGTGTGCAGGTGGACATCATCCAGCTACAACAAACCTCCATTTTCCATTTTCTCCCGGGGGTGTGTTGTGTAGGGACAGGCTTGATGAGCGTCTGACACTTCTCCCATACAGATACAGTCCTGGCTGTCAGACCCTGGGCTTCCACACAGGGTCAAAAAAGCACTGGCAACTTGCCCACCATCCTCCCCTTCCCCCTTGCTGGCCCTCCTACTACCCAGGCCTGTTCCCGAACCTAGATCATTGGCATTGCAAGCAGTAATGCTACCACTGTGCTGACAGGCCAGCCTCCTTTGCTCATTCTGATGAGTCCCCCCTTTGTCTTCTGCTATTCCTTGACATAGCAGAAGAAAATGTCCTTCCCTTTATACCCTCTGCTAATTTCAGCTCAGTCTCCGCCTTCATTATTCTTACCACTCTATTAGCCTCCCTTGCTTTCTCCACAAAGAGTTCCCTATTTTCCATTTACAGGTTTCCCTTTTACTTCCTGAAAGCTCCTCTGTTTTTCCTTATTGCCTCTGCTGCTTTCCTTGAGAATTAATGTGATCTTTTGTGTTTCTTTTTCTTTCCTACCTGCCTCAAGTAGGAACTAATTGCTTCTGCAGTTCACTGCTGTATTATTTCCCTCTTGACCTCGTCCCCCACTGCTTCCATCACTCCCACAAATGTTATTAAATGAACTGCACTACCTTTCCTAAATCTGACCCTCTGAGATCCAGAACCATTGTCCTTGAATCTGAGCACTGGGTTTCCAGAGTGATGCGAAACCACACTATGTTGTGGTCACTCTGTCCAAAAACTCTGTATAAAAATAATTTGCCTATTGGCAACAGACCTCAAAGTGCCTGTGTTATGACATCACAGCGCTCATCATGGCAAAAGACTTTTGTCACAAACAGTAGTTGTGAGGTCAGTTGTGGCAGTCAGATGCTTTTTTGAATGACTCTGCGAAATATGTACCGTATTGTAGGAAATAGTAGATCAACACTGGGGAAAAAATAAAGAAAAAACAGAAAATCTAAATGTAATTCCTGTAAATGTAATAGTTTTAAGCTTCATATTTTAGTATACAGCCACGCTTTTAGAGCACCTGCTCCTCCCCTTGCCTTGCGTCATTAGGGACACTCCCTCCTGGTGCCTAGATAGGCCCTGTGGGGCCTGGCTTAGTCTTCTAGTCCCAGCTTTTTTTTTTCAAGATGACAAATGAGGCCCTGAGTGGTGTCTGTGACATCACCTGCTGAGACCACACTGTGAGAGGCATTCTGGGATGCCAGTGGAGTTATGGGTGATGTCAAACAGCCTGATCCAGCCAGTTAGGCTGTTAGTATGTAGGAGTAAGATTCCAGCTGGTTTGGATTTGTGTCATTGGTCACATTTGGTGTAGTAACTGCCATGTAACAGGAGTATCAGACAAGATGGACCAAATCCCTTCCATCACCACAATACTATGTTGTTAGTGTGTCTCTTTGGTGTAAATGGAAATAATGCCAGTCTCCTTCCACCTTGCTGGGCCTCTGATCCTCCAAACTCAGTTGCAATAATGATCTTGTACTGCTCACTACACTACGCCATACTAGCTGCTGCTGAAACACTGACTAGGCTAGCATGAGGAGAGTGTGTGCCTCCATTATCAGGTCATGGGTGTGCAGAACTGTGGTCCTGACTTATGTGCCAATGTGGTATTTTGGTTTTTATATCTTTACTCAGCTATTTATTTAGGATATCTGGTTTTTAGAATTAAGTATATCTCAAATTCTGCCAAACACCTTGTTCTGGGCCTTTTATTTATTTATTTTATTTTGAATTTGTTAACAGGGTTGGGACACTGGCCAAAAGCCCTTTTTCAGGACTGATCCAGACAATAACAATGTACAATTACAAAACAAAACACACAATAAATAATATATACAGTGATGCAAATTAAATATAACAATGACAAACATTCAAGGATAACAAATAAGCCTTAAAATATACTTTAACACTTGAGAGGGAAGTAGCAGAGCACAAAAAGTTAGGCAAGTCATTCCACAGTTTTGGAGTGAAAACTGTAAAGGAACGCAGACCATATTTGTTCTTGTGCATATTTACATCCAGTGTTACATGCCTCTGAGTTGGATCCTTCTCATCTTTTGTTTGTTATGCTTGATCGTTTTTGTTTGCAATTCATAATGCAAGTTCATGTCTGCTGACTGTTTTGCACGTGGTGCATTGGCATCTTCTGATTGGGACTGAGTAATGTTAATGGTTTTTGAGCTGCTGGTAAATTGATTTTTGCTTTACTGTACCAATGGTATTTACTTTATTTTGGTCATTAATGTTTTTTTTTATTCAGTTGCTATTAAGAATTCTTGTGTGAGTATTCCACTAGATTTAGTTAGAATTGGTGCAGAGATAATTCCAGAATACCTAATGTTCAATTGTGTAGGAACGATTACCAGCAATACTCAAAAACAAATTGGAAGTTTGTAAAATTCTGATCTATAACTTAAGCTCAGCTCCTCATCTGGAGATGCAAGTCACAACCCCCTTTTAGTTGGGAATGGTCCTATCTATGCAGTTAGAATACTAAGGAATTGGAACATACTATACAGTTCTGGAGTGAAAAGTCAACCTTTCCAACTCTGACATTAGTTTCCCACAGCCATACATCAACCTGCAAGATTAGTGTAGTTTTTTAAATACTGAAGTATAATCTTTCTTTTCACCAGTCATGCCCTAAGAATTCATTTTTCCATAGTTTTAGGAGTTATTTTCATAAAAATTATTAATCTCATGGAATGTTTAGCACTGAATCCCACATTCTGATTGGTTTCTTAGCAATCCTTACCTCTGGTAATAAACTGCTAGTGTAGACAGAATGTGGGAGCTTTTCTTCATGCACAGCTCTAGGAATATTTAAAATAAAACTGTTTTTTAGGTTTATTTTGATTTAAAACCCAAAATGAGTGGTTTATAATAAAAATTAGACACTCTGTATTGGGCTTTACCTGTCAGTAACCCTAGCATTTGAATGTTAGCCTATTCTTATCAGATAATGCCCCAAGTGATTAAGATTCATGACTTGCCCAAAGGGATTATATTACCTGATCAGTAAGGCTCTCTACTTTGGGCCTTATTGATTAAGAGGTATGTCATGTAAACTCAACCTCTGTATCTACCTTTCCTCTGTCAATGTTTCGCACTACCAAGGTACTGCGCTTTCCGGATCACCCCTGTAAAAGGGACTGTAATGTCTCAGCGTGCCCACCCGGTTACCAAAATTCAAATAAATTACTAGCCCTTCTTAAGCAGACAAGCATAATCAGGGGTTGGGTTAATGGCCTGGTAATCACCCTCTAGGGGTGTAATGTGACCAAGGCATACACACACTATGAACATAGCACTGTGTTACTGCACTTATGAAGTAGCCTAGTATTAAACATTTTGACTTAGAAAATGAAGCACTGTGCATACATGACTACATATAGGCTTGGCAGGTAACCTGATGAAAAAGATAAACAGATGAGAGCTCTCCAGGCCAAGAGGGTGCTGCCAGCACACATGTATGTTACACACTAGGACACAGCAAGAACTAGACACGGAATACTCACAGTACTACAGTAGGAGGTGACACTTAAAATATCAGTGCATAAGCTATTTATTAAATAAACATATTAAAATACTATACATTTTTATCATAACCTTCCAGGCAGAGCTTAAGCAGATGGTCTCACTGTGCATTTCAGGTAATCAAGGATCCTTCCTCAAGAGGTCTGTTTCAGGTAATCAAGACCCTTCCTCAAGGGGGTCTGAAAATCACAGTGTTGCATTAAAACTGGCTAAAAGAGACTTGAAGTAAGACAGTGCCTTTTATAAGTTACGTAATTTTAATGACTGCAGGTTTTACTGTCCTCTAGAATGTGTCTTAGTTTAATTTGTATTGTTTTTTTTCTCATGTTTTATCTCTTATAATTATGTCATAACTGTTCCCTTCTACCAGGATGCATCTGGAAACGAGCTATTATTAGCCCAGTTGGCCTTCTTGACCAAATATTTTTGATA
Source organism: Neoceratodus forsteri (assembly GCA_016271365.2). Lineage (NCBI taxonomy): Eukaryota > Metazoa > Chordata > Ceratodontiformes > Ceratodontidae > Neoceratodus > Neoceratodus forsteri. The sequence goes on along the minus strand of CM057454.1, from coordinate 884,177,712 downwards.
AATAAATTGGTTAAACTCCAGGGTCTTAGAGGATCAATATAAGAGCCCTTTAACTACATTGAAGAAAAATATTGCAAAAAGTGAATATTAGAATTACTGTATGTCCTGTATACAATACATACAGAATAATGTATGGGAGAGCACCCATGAAAAGACTGTGTTTCCATCAAGGGGTTTTGTGGACATCATAGACCTTAAGAGCAAAGCTCAAGATGTGTCTGATGTCATCAGGGCCCCAGGATGGAAACACATGTCTGGTCTGTGCATGGTTTTCCTTCCATTATTTATTATAGTACTGGATATGGTTCCTAAAAATAAATAGAAAGTGTAACTGAGCACCATACCAACCCAAACTGTTCTCTTTCTGTAATTGTTCTGCTTCCGTCTGACTGAGCCCAGTTAGTGACAGAAGCTGCTACAGTGAGGAGTTGGCACCTGGCTGTGGATGTTTTAGTGAGTTAACATCAACAACCAACATTTTACCAAGTACGGTTTGGGGCATCTGGTGAGTGCTTACCAAGCAGCCAAGTGCACGATGTCTTTTTAATATGAACTGCAGAAAACAGGAGAATTTGTGTCAGCATGGCGGCAGAGTGTAGCATCCGCTGAATTTGAAATGGCACAAGGTTAAAAAGTTGTACCCAGGGGTTCCGTTTATTTTTTGTGGAAGTCAAATATTTCCATGAGTCGAAATCTGGAAGTCATTCCAATTTTTTGGAAGTCAAAATATTTCCCAAATCCCACAATTTGAAAGCCAGTATTCTAAGAAGGATCAATTTATGGATGTTAATACCAATATTAGGGGTAAAATAGAATTTCTTTTAGAAAAATACATCATTTCGTAGCTTCTGCACCTTCAGTTTTGGAAGTCATCCAATTCTGTGTTTTACATTTGGAAGTCAATAACTTCCTCCCCTTTATTTTGGAAGTCTTTGCCTTATTCTGGGGAGTAAAATACTCCCAAATGGACTTAACTGAAGCCTTGGTTGTACCACAGTAGTGACACCTCTACTGTGGTACAACAACCTTTGTGACCTTTGCACCGGTGCAACAACTTCTGTGACCTTCCAACTGTATTACAACTTTCTGAGTATATGGATTTAACACTTAACCCTATACAGTGCTATAATTTTATTTTATATAGTGTTTTTTATACTAAGTATCACAAAACATTTTCAAGATCTGAGGAGTAATTAAAAGAAGTAAAATAAAATTAAATATTACGCTAAAATAGAATGATGAACAACAAAGAAACTTACATTACTGAATTTACTGTACTAAGTAGAAGCTATCAGAACATGATACTGAATATCCACTGGCATGTCCAGATACTGAAACGAGTTGTAACTAATGCATGCTTTATAAATATAACAAAATTACTTGGCAGGCTGTGTATATACAGTATATAATGAATTGCCTCTGCTTCTGACAGGGTTCCTTTGGGCAGAAGGTTAATTAACTCAATGGGATATGTTTTAAATAAAATAAGGATGTTTTACAGAAGCCACTTGCCTTCAGTTCTACATAAATAGGAATTGAATGGAGTTGACTACACTGTAGCAGTATGGTGACATTTTCTGTACTATTTTAACTGTCATGTACCTGCAGCGAATAAATGTGAAAGACCAACAATTCTTGATTCACATCTTTTATTTATCAATTATGTGTTCTTCCTTCAGAATTTCACTTGTTTTTTATTAGTGGAACTACAATAATAGGTTCACAAGGGTAGGAGGCCACACCTTGTGGAAAACGATTTAAAGCACTTATGTTCCAAGACTAGATATGGCCGCTCATCCTGGAGTCTGCTAATTGTGCTGCTGATCCCTGCAACATCCATACTGTTGTCTTATTTTGCAATTAAGCATTAGTGAAGTATTAATGTGAAACACTCAACTAGTTCATATGTAACCACCCAGTCCCCTGGGGTTGCTAGAATCCCCTCAGTATCAGTGCTAGGCAGGGAGAGGCAGCTGGTGATTAACTGGCTAAATTGGTTTTTCACCTACTCCCTCATTTGTTTACTTGGCCTCAGCTGAGATGAGAGAGATGAGCTCATTTGGAACTCTCCCAGCAGCATAAGCCACAGCAGCTGTGAGTGAGGGAGTTTGGAATCTTGAGATGGTAGTCGGTGTCAGTGTAAAAAGTCAGTGCATGTGTGAAACTGCTCAGCAAAGGGCTCTGAGATGAGAACCTGCTTTCTCACTCTAGTCCCAGTATTCTGCAGTTTGCCAACAGAAGTGGTGGAAACCGTTGTCTACAGCAGGATCTTCTGATTTTCATCCCCGGAGGGGTGAAAAGGACTGCCCGTGGATAGATCCTAGATGTTTGAGTTGTAACACTGAAAGAATGGCTTGATATGGATTTGGGAGCAAAGGGTGGGCAGCCCCCCATCTGGAGTAACCAGCTCAGGACTACAAGTTCAGTAAGGGTGCCTGGTTACTTTGGACATGTTGCCAATGTCTGAAGAGGATTTTACCCCCTGAAGTGGGTTGTGCTAGTTTTTAGTCAAATGTATGTTCAGTTGTGACCAGTGCCACTAGAAGCAATGTTTAGTTGTGGCCAGTGCCACTGGAAGTATTTCCAGTTATGGCCAGTGCCACTAGAAGTATTTCCAGTTGTGGTCAATACCATTGGAAGAAGCGTAATTGTCCTATGAAAAATGGGAATGCAAGGCAAAAGAGTTCTGTCAGTAAATGTGTGTTCAGTTGTGGCCAGTGCCACTGGGAGAGAGTTCAACGGTCCTGTGTAATATGGGAATGCCAGTACAAGATGTGCAATGTCCTATGAAATATAGGAATAATTTCTGTCAGATACAGTTGTTTGTTGTTCTGCAAGTTCTTTGTGCCACGATGTGTAAACCTTGGGGTCCACCTTTGCTTTAGAGAACATCTTTTGGAATTAAGTCACACTCTAGAACCCCAACTATGGTTTGGACAGTTATGTTACTGCTTCCTGTGTGTGGAGTTACTGGGTACCCCTCCAGAAGTATAGATCTAGCATAGCCCTAGCAATAAAGTTCTCTCCCCAGGACCTGGTTGTTGTAAGGAACTTATAGGTCATAATTTTGGTTTTGTACACCCCCACCCCTTTTGATCTCTAGAGTAATGAGCCTGGTATACATTCCCAAAGTTGGGAATGGTACCATTACTAAATCTGTTTCCTGAAGTCTGTGCCCAGTTAAGGGTACCAGGGGTAACTGTGTGAAGTAGCGGGGGAGGGGGGGTTACAAAAAATGGAAGCTCATCTGTTGATGTTTAATTTGGGGAGAGAACCAGAGATTTTTTGCTGAGTGTATGTCTAGCATCTTTCTGTCTGGTAGTGATGTAGTCCAAATAGAAAGGACGCTTTGGACAAGAGGATTTTTGCCCAGAAAAGTGCCATCCAAATGTGCTACTTGTGTCCCTTCTAGTACAGTAAAAGAACAGCGTGCTTCTTGTGTGTTTTCAATGTGAAATGGACAGTAAAGTATTGAAGTGTGTGTCCTAGAAACATAGAAACATAGACTTTGATGGCAGATAAGGACTGCTTGGCCCACCTAGTCTGCCCATTTCCCTGCCTACAGGATAAGCTGCAGATCCTAGTTAAACAACAGCCTATTTCTTCCTACCCCACAAGAATTGCCTTATGTCTGTCCCATGCATTCTTGAATTCTCTCATAGTTTTAGACCCCACAACATCCTCAGGAAGGCTGTTCCATGTGTCTACCACCCTCTCTGTGAAAAAATAGTTCCTCACATTGCCCCTGAGCCGTCCCCTTGTTTTTGCACATCTCTTTTTCTGAAAGATGTTACCCTCTTGGACTTCGTTGATTCCATTGAGGTACTTAAAAGTTTCTATCTTGTCTTCCCTCTCCCTCCTTTCCTCAAGGGTATACATATTAAGCTCGTTTAGTCTCTCCTTGTATGGCTTCTCTTGCAGACCCTGCACCATTTTAGTTGCCCTCCTCTGGACTGCCTCCATCCTGTCTATGTCCTTGTGGAGATGGGGTCTCTAGAACTGGACGCAGTACTCCAGATGGGGTCTGACCAACTGTCTGTACAGAGGGATAACAACTTCTTGTTTTCTGCTGGTGATGCCTGTACCTATACATCCCAGTATCCCCCAAGCCCTTCCTACTGCCTTCTCACATTGCTTGCTAACCTTAAGATCATCTGATATGATTTCCCCAGGTTCCTTTCCATTTTGTTGTTGTTACTACCTCCCCCACCATTGTGTAATCTTCCCCTGGGTTTTTGTTTCCCAGGTGCATTATTTTGCACTTCTTTGCATTGAATCCAAACTGCCATACTTCTGACCATTCCTCCAACCTTGCCAAGTCCCTTCTCATCCTTCCCACACCTCCTTGTGTATCACCCCGTTGCAGATCTTTGTGTCATCTGCAAAGAGGCATACTTTTCCGTCCAGTCCCTCTGCAATGTCACTTATAAAGACATTAAAAGGACTGGACTCAGTACTGAACCCTGCGGTACCCTAGTAACTCCTCTTTCTTCAGAGTGGACTCCATTTACAATTACCTTCTGTGTCCTGTTGTCCAGCCAAAGTTTTACCCAGGCTACCACCCTGGGACCCACTCCCAGGCTGGTTAATTTGACTACTAATCTTTTGTGTGGGACTGTGTCAAATGCCTTGCTAAAGTCTAGGTAGGCCACATGCACAGTCCCTCCCTGGTCTACTACTTTGGTCACCCAGTCAAAGAAATCAATTAGATTCATCTGACATGACCTTCCTGCTGTGAACCCATGCTGCCTTGGGTCCTGTGCCCCACTGGCCTCTAGGTACTCAACAATTTGTTCCTTCAGAAATGATTCCATCACTTTCCATACCACAGAGGTCAAACTGACAGGTCTGTAGTTTCCTGCCTCTGTCTTGCTCCCACTTTTGTGAAGGGGAATCACATCTGCCTTCCACCAGTCCTCAGGTGCCATCCTCCCATGATTTGTTAAAAAGGGTAGTCAGTGGTGTCACTAGTTCTCCTCTTAATTCTTTTAGAATTCTGGGGTGAATTCCATCAGGCCCCATTGCTTTGTCCACCTTCAGTTTTAGGAGTTCTTTCAGAACCCTTTCTTCTGTGAAAGGACTGGGATCGACCCCCCCGAGAGTGCTTCTGTTAATTGATTAGGCACCTCCCCTCCTCCTCTTTTGTGAATACTGAGCAGAAGTATTCGTTTAGTATCCATGCTTTTTCACTGTCCCTCTCTGCCCACCTACCATCCATTCTATTCAGCCTCACTATCCCTCCCTTTGTCTTTCTATGCTTCCTGACGTACCTATAAAATGTTTTATCCTCCTTCTTAGCCGAGTTGACTATCTTTTCCTCAGTTTGAGCCTTTGCTATTCTGACTTCCCTTCCTGCTTCCTTCTGCCTTAACTGGTACAGTTCTCTGTCCTGCTCCTTCTGTGTTTCTTTATACTTCCTAAATGCTATCTTTTTCTCCCTAACCTTCCCGCCACCTCTTTTGAGAACCATAGTGGCTTTTTCTTTCATTTTGATTTGTTTATTTGCTTCACACAAAGGCTTGTTGCCGCTGTGATGGCAGTTTTGATGTTTCCCCATTGTTGCTCCACCCCTCCTTCTAGTCTGTTTGCTAGTGCTTTTCTAAGGCACTCTCCCATCTTGCCAAAGTCAGCCTTCCTGAAGTCCAGTACCCTCACTTTTGTATGGCTTGACTCTGTAGCTGAGTTTATCGTGAACCACACTGTTTGGTGGTCACTTGCCCCCAGATGGCTACCCACTTCTAGATGTGAGATCCTCTCACTGTCCCCATTTGAGTGTACGAGGTCTAAGATTGCTCCCTCATGAGTGGGTTCCAAAACTAGCTGTCTGAGGCATGCCACCTGGAGGGCATCGAGAATGGCCCTGCTCTTGAATGTGGCTGCAACAAAGGTGCTCTTGTTAACATCTGGCATATTCAGGTCCCCCATCAACAGTATCTCCCCTTTCTGTGCCATCCTAGGGATGCCTTCTATCATATCCTTGTCCATTCCCTCCCCCTGACATGGGGGTCTATATACAACCTTTGTGCAGATAGTGGTGCCATTTCCAGTCTCTAATGTGACCCACAGTGCCTCCTCTCCTCCCTGTTTACTCTTTTGTTCCATTGCTTTTATCCCTTCCCTTACATAGAGAGCTACTCCTCCCCCTCTTCTCCCCTCCCTGTCTCTCCTGTAGATTGTGTACCCTGGTATGGTAACATCCCAGTCATGGTTCTCTGTGTACCATATTTCTGTGACTGCTATGATATCCAGGCATCCCTCTTCCATCAAGGCCACCAGTTCAGGGAGCTTGTTGCCCAGACTACGGGTATTGGTACTCATTACCCTCCATTTCTTGATGGCCTTACCCCTTTTTGACCCATCCCTGTCCTTATTGCCTTTGTCATTTTCTCCATTTACCCCTGCCCTTCTCCATATCAACATCTCTATCTTGGTGTTTACCTCACTTATTACCCTGATTTATTTTTTGGGGGCTAGGATTTCCCTGCTCCTGTCCAGTGCCTTCCCCCTTGGCTAGTTTAAATGCTTGCCAATGAAGCATTTAAACCTGTCACCTAGGATCCTGGTTCCCATCCTGGACAGATGCAAACCATCACACCAGTATAGGCCTGTATCACTCCAAGTGGACCCCCAGTCCCCAGTGAAGTCAAACCCCTGAGCTCTGCACCAGTTTTTCAACCACTGCTTGAATCTCATGGTGAGGAGCACCCTAGCCTCACTCATGCCATAGACAGGCAGCACCTCTGAGAAGATTACCATGCATGCTACTTGTCTAAGGCCCTTCCCCAACTCCACAAACTCTTCCTGCACTGCTCTGATCCCTTTCTCAGCCAGGTCATTTGTCCCTAGGTAGACAATGACATCCAGCTCCCTCCCCTGTGCAGTTGCTCCGGTGATCTTGAGGATTCACTCCCTGTCCCTCCAAGCCATGGCACCAGGCAGGCACCTTGCCTTCCTCTCATCTTCACCCAGTTGTACCTCCCCTAACAATGGAGTCCTTCATCAGGAGTTGTTTCCTTCCCCTGTGGGGTCCCATGCCACCCTCCTTTGGGTCTCCTTTGTGGAGGTTCCAGCATCCTCCTTGGTCTCCACTGTGGGTGCCTCCATAGAGGAATCACACTTTGCCAGAACAGAATATGAATTGTGGAGAAGTACAACTGGAAGGATGTGCCTCTGTTCCACCACCCTCACCCTCCATGAGCCCACTGTGGTCCAACCGCTCCTCTTTCTTGGCAACCTCTGAGGCAATGGCAGTGGCCCTGGTGGTACCTGGGTGGGAGAGGAGGTCCCCAAATTCTGGCCAACTCAGCCTGGAGATGAGCATCCTCCTGCCTCAGCCCAGCGATGTGCCTGCAGATAGGACAACACCACATCCTCCAGAATGTCTACCGGAAGACTGCTGCTCCACAGCCACTGCACTGCACCACTCCCATCATTTCTTATTTCTGGCCCCTTAACTGTTGTTTGGAATATTTACTCTTTGCTCTGTTTATTTTTTTTCTCCCTACCTACTTACTGCCTCTGTGCCCTTTAAGATCCTGATCTTCCTGTTCTGAGACAAGAGGTTCCTATATTTCTCAGTAGTCTCCTTACTTGTTCAGAGTCAGACCTCCAGCAGCTGGGGGGGATGGAGAGCTACTCTTTTCCTTCTAGGATGGTGAGTCTTTTGTGGCTCTGTGGCCAATCACTGTCTGCTCCCAAACAGGAAATTCCTGTTGTCAGTCAAATTCTGTGCCTATAAAAGTAGAACTGGCTTAAGGTGGGAGGGAGGGAAGGAGGGCAATATAGTACCAGTAGAGAAGTATAGTTATAACAGCAGCTCTTTTCTCTTGGTGTTCTCTGCCTGTTCTCTGGCAGAAGCCATCTAGGGCAGTTTTTAAATCTGGCTTTAACCTGGCTTTCTTCTAGCTAAGCCATTCCCTCTACTTTACAGCTTTTTCTACACTTAGTTAATTGCACAGATAGCAATTCCCTTCAGCCACTTGAGAAAAACACCTTGGTAAATGCACAGATAACAATTCACTTCAGCCAACTCAGACACACTAACTTTTTTTTTGTTTAGTTTTTATCCTAAATTGAAGGTCCCAGTAGTAGAGTTCTAGTTCTTTAGTCCTAGTAGAGAAGTATAATTATAACATCATCTCCTTCCTCTTGGTGTTCTCTGCCTGTTTTCTGGCAGAACCTATCTAAGGCAGTTTTTAAATCTGGCTTTAACCTGGCTTTCTTCTAGCTAAGCCACTCCCCCTACTTTACAGCTCTTTTTACACTTAGTTAATTGCGCAGATAACAATTCCCTTCAGCCATCTGAGACAAACACCTAGATAATTTCACAGATAACAATTCACTTCAGCCAACTCAGACAAACACACTAACTTTTTTTTGTTTTGTTTTACCCTAAATTGAAGGTCCCAGTAGTAGAGTTCTAGTTCTTTAGTCCCAGTAGAGAAGTATAGTTATGACAGCAGCTCCTTCCTCTTGGTGTTCTCTGCCTGTTCCTGGTCTCTGCATCAAAAGTGCTTACAGAACTTTTAAAATGTAATTTTCAAGTGCCAAAAGTATTGTGGTCTTTAATGAATAGACTCAGATATGTGCCCTGAAAGTTTCATGTGTTTTGGGTGCAAATTGAGGGAGTTGCTAGAGAAATTGCCCAGAAACTGTGGTAAAAATGGTCAAAATGGTGCTCCCACTGCTGAAATTGCAGCAGAGAAAAAAGTTACAGTTTGCAGTTTAAATTTGCTCCTGCTCGATGATCACCATGAAGGAAGAGTAAGTGAGAAGAGAGAAAGAGAGGCTCATTTGCATGATATTGAGTGATTGGTGTGGCTGTATCCAGTTCCGCCCCCTGGCCAGCATCTGTGTGGTATAGAGTGTTCGAGGAGGAGGGAGAGTGTGGTATATGTGCTGGATAGACCAGCATCAACCATCAAGGAGCTTGTGAGCATTCTAAACATTAGTAAACAGACTAGTACTGTGTAATTTCTGGCTCAACCCATTGTCTGACCAACTGTGATTGAGGCATTCATGGCTACGATGAGCGGGACCACCAGCCTGTTTCACCCCCAGAGTCCTTCCAAGAATCAGCAGTAGGCGAAAATTTTCCATCGGACGGAACCAGCTACTGAATTCAGTAAGTGAACCAGTAAACTGTACAAACAAACTGTGTGTGATTATCAAGCCAGCTGAACCTGTGTGCAAGCAGTGTGATTTTTGTGCAAAGAAGGACTGCAAGTTGTAGAGCAGGTCAACAAACAGAAATTCTGAGCATAGACTGTGAGCAATGATAATGGTTTCAGCAACAGTAAATCTTTCTAAGCAAAAGGGACTGTGAGTTGTATATGTTGGGTGCAGCAAACCGGCAATTCTGTGCAAAGAAAGACTGTGGGGCTTAAAAGTGACTTTGAGCATGTGTAAATAGTTTTCCTGAATTAATCGCAAAGTCAAGTACCAGTTTAAATTCATATGAATGTGTTAAAATGTACCAGCAGAGCAATCAATTGCAGTTCAAAGTAAATTCAGTAGCCAGAAAGGTTGGAAAGATAGCTTCAAGCAAGTGAACAGAGTTTCTGATGCATAAGAAAAGTTACTGATGCCATTACAGGGCAGAGTCAGAAATGTAAACACAGAAGCAGGGAGCCATTTTGTGAGACAGTATTGTGACTAAGCATTTCAGTAACAAGAAGTTTGTGTGTTTGCTTTCAGACATGGCTTTGGGAACTCCCCGATACTCAGATCATGCCCGAGCTATGATCGCCAAGGAGGTGGCAGCACTAAGAGAGATAGAGCTTTCTATAGTGAAAGGTTACCTCCAGATGTAGCAGTCTCTAGCTATCCAGTGAGACTGTGTGTCTAAAGACTGGAAGAGACGTGTTTCTGATACCCCATTGCTTGGGCTGCCTTGTTAAGTATGAAATGAGCAGAGGTGCAGCACCAGAGAGGGTGACAAGGATTTGATTGGCTCCCATGTGGACCCTGGCAGGGGACCCTGCCTGTAGCAGTGTGCAACACCAGGTTAAACCTGTTGAGGAAAGTTCTACAGAGTGTGTTACAGAAGGCACAAGTAAAATTTATGTTGATCCACTGCAAGGACAGGAACAGAGAGAAGTTTCCATGCATGTGTCCCAGATGGACAGTGCAATAGAAGAATCAATGGACCCATGGAATCAGGGTCCGAGTCCTAGCCTAGTGGGGGAGAATGAATTGCAAAAGACATTGAACTGGGAGGTGTCCACCTCCATGCCCAGTGAGAAATAGAATGTCTCAGGAGTGAGGATGTTTGGTCACTCTTGAGCACAGATAATGAGTGAGGAAGAGGGGATGAAGAAGAGTATTTTCATGTTGAGGGCTTCAGTGAGCCACCCCAAGCTCTTTCCTCAGAGGACCAGAGACAGATGGAGAAGGCTCTAGCAACTTGTTCACAGACATAGTGGGGGACAAGTTCTTTCGTTCATTCAGTTTGAAGCACTGGCTCAACCAGGACTGGCCACCCCCAAGCTGGGCCAAGGGCCACAGACTAGTAAAGAGTAGTAAGGAGGAGAGACTGATTCATAGGAGGGCTGACGCCACATATGAGAAGTCCTTTCCTACCTTTCCTCACCATCTGGGAGGAAAAAGAACAAAACAGGCAATCCTGGTTGTTGGAAGAGGCATGTAAGAATTTGCACCATGGTGGGACAAAATGTGTAAGGGACAAGGTTAGAAGTGATCAACTCAAATTCTGGATACTGGGCAGGACTCTCTTTATGGACACTGTGCAAACTGTGGCTAGGACTGGGAATAAGACATTTTACAACATCAACTTGGAACACTTAGACAGGGTAATAGTCCTCACCCACACCCTGAGTGGTACTACCCTTAATGGTGCCACTTCCTGTGAATATGCCCAGCATGCCTAAAGGAAGCAAGTAGTGGCAGGCCAGTGTCTGTCATCTGAAGCAGCAGTGTCTATGGAGGAAGATGCAACTGTTCTGGTATTCCAGGATTTCTTCAGGTGTATCAAGATTGGTCAACCCAGCAGTTTCCCTGTTCCATTCTCTGGCCTTTCAGAGGACATCAATCCAGCAGTTTTCCTGTTCCATTGTTTGACCTTCTAGAAGACATTAGTCCAGCAGTTTTTCCTATTCCATCCTTTGGTTTTCTGATGACATCTGTCCAGCAGTTTTCCTGTGTCATCATTTGTTTTTTCCAGAGGACATCAATCCAGCAGTATCCAAAGATGTCATCTGGTCTGAAGGGAGAAGTTCCTCAGCTCATAGACGGAAGGTGATCCTTTGTTTTCATTCTTCAAGAAGTTGGCAAGAAAACTTTTTTATTTACATTAACTGACTTTGCACAACACATTTGAAGACTATCTATGGAACTTTAATTTTCATTAAAGACTCTCCCCATGGATTGCAGTGCTATACAGACCCTGTCCTGTCCAAGAACTGTTCTTCAGCAGGCTTCTGCCTAGGAGAGACTCTTTAATGGACAATGCCCATGGACAACAGTGATCTTGCCACTAGTTGGGACAGTTGTAGGACCTTCCATCCCCGAATGTGTTGTACAAATGTCTTCTTTCCATTTTGTTTTACTTTTGTACTTTTATGGAAAAATATTTTTGGGGGTTCTGTAGTGTTAGGTAGAGGTTTAGGCACTATGTGGAATGCAGAATGTGTTTTTCTTCTCTTGCAGGTGTTCCTGAAGAAGAGAAGAAGAGGATGTTGGAACCCATCTAGGTGCCCCTTTTCTTAGTGTTTTTAGAATTGTTTATTGTTAACAGGGTGTTAACACGTTTTCTTCACAGGTGTGAAATTTTGTGGGGAAATGTAATGCAATATAGTGTATGTTTCCTTTGATGTTCACAGGTACCCTGGGAAGTTTGGGGAATAGGCAAGCTGGTGGTCCTGAGCCAGATCGGGGTCATCATTGCTGTTTATTAGGGCATGCTTCAAGTAGTTTTCTTTGAGCCACTGAGAATCCATAGATAGATCATAGAATTGGGGCTGAAGTTTCATTAGCCAGCATCTGTCCCATTAGTGTTACCTGCCTGTGCCTGGCATATGGTAGGAGAGGCCTGATCACCCCTCCCCATAGGTAATACAGGAGGGTAGGATGGCCTAGTGCCCGATGGAGGTATGACTGTGGACAGTTATTCCCCTGGTTGTGGTGAGTGTAACCACCCTGTCCTCTGAGTTATTAGAATCCCCTTAGTATCTGTGCTAGGCAGGGAAAGGCAGCTGGTGATTAACTGGTTAAAGGGGCTTTTCACCTACTCACTCTTTTGTTTACTTGGCCTCAGCTGAGAAGAGAGAGATAAGCTCATTTGAAACTCTCGCAGCAGCATAAGCCACAGCAGCTGTGAGTGAGGGAGTTTAGAATTTTGAGATGGTAGTCAGTGTCAGTCAGTGTAAAGAGTCAGTGTGTGTGTCAGCAGCTTGAAGTGTGAGGAGTGAGAACTGCTCGGCTGAGGACTCTGAAGATGAGAGCCGGCATTCTCACCCTGGTTCTGGTATTCTCCAGCTTGCCAACAGAAGTGGTGGAAACCATTGTCTACAGCAGGATCTCCTGATTTTCATCCCCAGAGGGGTGAAAAGTACTGCTAGTGGATGGATCCTTGGGGCAATCCCCTTTTTGATCCAGGATGTCTGAAGCTGCTTGTAAATTTTCTAACAGTGAGTAGGATCTGACTTTTTGCTGCCAAAAGCAATTACCTCTGTTGTTGAAGTCTAACTAAAAGGGACAGGCACAACCATTTCTGTTCAGAAGGTTGAGACTGTTCTCAGTTTAAAGTTGGCTGACAAGTTTGAGGTCCAGAGGTATGACTAATTCACATTGTTGAGGACTTTAGTTCTCACACTACCAGTGTAGTGTTTTAAATGCTGGATATAAAAGTTCATTCAGTAATGCATTTACCCAAGTGTGCTCAAGATGTTTAAGGTGTAACTCTAAAAGAATGGCTGGGTATGGATTTGGGAGCAAAGGGTGGGCAGCCCCCCATCTGGAGTAACCAGTTTAGGACTACAGGTTCAGTAAGGGTGCCTGGTTACTTTGGACATGTGGCCAATGTCTGAAGAGGATTTTACCCCTGCAGTGGGTTGTGCTAGTTTTTCGCCAAATGTATGTTCAGTTGTGGCCAGTGCCACTAGAAGCAATGTTTTGTTGTGGCCAGTGCCACTAGAAGTATTTCCAGTTGTGGCCAGTGCCACTAGAAGCATTTCCAGTTGTGGCCAATACCACTGGAAGAAATGTAATTGTCCTTTGAAAAATGGGAATACAAGGTGAAAGAGTTCTGTCAGTAAAATAGGTGTTCAGTTACGGCCAGCGCCACTGGGAGAGAGTTCAAAAGTCCTGTGCAATATGGGAATGCCAGTACAAGATGTGCAATGTCCTATGAAATATAGGAATGAAGAGTTTCTGTCAGATACAGTTGTTTGTTCTGCAAGTTCCTTGTGCCACAATGTGTAAACCTTGGGGGTCCACCCTTGCTTTAGAGAACATCTTTTGGAATAAAGTCACACTCTGGAACCCCAACTATGGTTTGGACAGTTACGTTATTGCTTTCTGTGTGTGGAGTTACTGGGTACCCTTCCAGAAGTATAGATCTAGCATAGCCCTAGCAAAAAGTTCTCTCCCCAGGACCTGATTGTTGTAAATACCTTATAGGTCATAATTTTGCTTTTGTACACCTCCTCCTCTTTTGATCTCTAGAGTAATGAGCCTGGTATACATTCCCAAAGCTAGGATGGTACCATTACTAAATAAGTTTCCTGAAGTCTGTGCCAAGTTAAGAGTAGCAGGGGTAGCTAACTGTGTAAAGTAGTGTGTGTGTGTGTGTGTGGGGGGGTTACACATATATACACAAAATTTGTTCTTATATTGTTTAGTGTTTACTGTAAATTTTAAAATAATTCTGTACTTGTACCTAACCATTAATAAGACCAGGAAAAACGAATACAGTGATCGTTAAGTCTTTCTGTTCATTTTTTCTGCAGTGGCAAGCACATTTATATGTTTGTGCATGTGCGAGAAATGTTTTGTTACAATAAACTGCATTTCAGAGATGTGTCACTGCCAAGCCCCTTGCAGCTCAAGCTGTAAGGGGTTTGGCAGTCCAGATCAATGACCACACACTGTGGTCGTGACACCACGTGCTGCTTGCAGGTGGAAACTTCACATATTTGAAAGGACCAAAGTCACTCCTATCAAAGGGGGCTTCAGTCCTTTCATTTACATGAAGCCAGTGAGCAAGCAGCTGATTGTATTCCAGCATTAGGTGCCTGAGAGGGATCGCATGATATCTATCTCTCTCTCTATCTATCTATCTATCTATCTATTGGACCGAGGTGCCTACCCTGGTACTGCTTCTTTTCTCCCTTCCCCTCCTGGTGGTGCTATGCAACAGAAGGCAGTGCTCCAGATAAGAGTGGGTGCTGGAAAATATCAAATGAAGTGATAATGAAGAACCAGCACTCTGGAAAACAAAATTCAAGAATAATATCTTTTGCTTAAAAGAAGTAAACAAAAGTACTTATAAAACATGTAAGAAAATAATTACATACAATGGTATTTTTAAAGCGCAAATTGCAGACCCCCACACTCTCAACCTGCCTTGGTGCTTCGGGGTGTGCGACTCCTTTGTCTGGAGGAGTGGTTTGTAAACCCCTTCAGTGTTTTAAATACTTTTCATCACAGGTGTAAAAAAAATCATTCAGTCATACAAGTGATTTCCAACTTATAGTGACAAAAACAAATATCATAGATGTAGTTAAAATGACCCAGCTATGCCAGCTCTATTTAGTGCTGCTGTACCTATATTCAAGGACAATTTCCTAAATGGTCACATACAACACTGCTGGCAGAGGTGGGTCATGAAAGCACAACATCAGATGTAAAACTAAAAAATAAGATACAGCACACCACAATAATTTTTATACACATTGGAGAAAAACTATTCAAAAGAAAAAACTGCATTTCAAAATTTTATGGACCAATATAAGGCTGCCAATCCATTTTGTCATTGAAGCCTTTAGGCTTCAAAGTTCTTAACTTAAAGCCCCACTTTGATTCTTGGTGACTCAATTTTAAGTCCCTATCTTTTTGTATGTGATAAGAGTTTATCATTAAAGGTGATGTGTAGTATAAATTCTGTCCTCTGCTATGATGCCATAGTACTCTAAGAGATTTTATTTATTTATTTTACTTTATTCAGTCTTGGATTACAATACCTTTGAGCGCAAGGCACTCATTTACAAAGGTTCCACATCAGTGGGGAGGGGTGAACAAACTTACAGAGGTGGTAATACAAAGACTAGGTTTAAAAAACAGTAAAGTACATACTTTAATTATATAGAATGAATAACTTTAGTAATGGAAAAGAAAGGAGTGGGAGGTAATAAGAGAAAAGAGAGTTAGCAGCAGAAGGCCGTGTCAGTAGGAGTAGAATGAGTGGTGCGTGCGGGTAGTAGGTAGAAGGAGGTGGGGGTGGGAGAGTGGTAGAGAGTAGGAGGATATAGCAAGGGTTGGAAAGGTAACACTTTGAGGTGGAGAAGAGGAACTGGAGTGCACACAGATGGTAGTATCATTAGGTGAAGCAGTCTCAGGATCTATTTGTTGTAAGATGCTAATGGAGCCTGTGCTTGAAAGGACCTAATCTTGGTATGGATAGAACTTCATTGGGAAGTGCAGTAAGCAAATGACTGCTGCCCTTGAGATGTCCTGCACCTAGGAATCTTCAGAGATTAATGGGCTGAGCTTCAAGTATGCTGGGAGCTGGAGTGAGGGCTAAGGCGGTTCACAGTTCCAGTTCTGGGGGGCAAAAGGCCGAGAAGTGCATTTTTAGCTAACGGGTATATTTGGTACTGAAACATAGATACATAGACTTTGACGGCAGATAAGGACCACTTGGCCCACCCAGTCTGCCCATTTCCCTACCTACTGGATAAGCTGCAGATTCTAGTTAACCAACAGCCTACTTCCTGCAACCCCCCACTATAATTGCCTTACGTCTGTCCCATGCATGTTTGAATTCCCCCACTGTTTTAGACCCAATGACCTCCCCAGGAAGGCGGTTCCATGTATCCACCACTCTCTCCGTGAAAAAAAATTCCTCACATTACCCGAGCCCCCTCCCCATCTTTAAATTGTGATCCCTTGTTCTTACACATCTCTTTTTCTGAAAGATGCTACCCTCCTGGACTTTGTTGATTCCCTTGAGGTACTTGAAAGTTTCTATCATGTCCCCCATCCCTCCTTTCATCAAGGGTATACATATTAAGCTCTCTCAGTCTCTCTTCATATGGTTTCTGATGCAGACCCTGCACCATTTTAGCTGCCATCCTCTGGACTGCTTCCATCCTGTCTATGTCCTTGTGCAGATGAGGTCTCCAAAACTGCACACAGTACTCCAGATGGGGTCTCACCAACTGTCTGTATAGAGGGATAACCACTTCCCTTTTTCTACTTGTGATGCCCCTTCCTATGCATCCCAGTATCCCCCTGGCTCTCCTTATTGACTTCTCACATTGCTTACCTACTTTTAGATCATCTGATATGACTACTCCCAGGTCCCTTTCCATTTTTGTTCTTGTTAGTACCTCCCCTCCTATTGTGTACTCTTCTCCTGGGTTTTTGTTTCCCAGGTGCATTACTTTACACTTCTTTGCATTGAATCTAAGTTGCCATACTGTATGTCTGACCATTCCTCCAACCTTGCCAAGTCCCTTCTCATCTTTTCTACCCCCTCTTATGTATCAACTCTGTTACAGATCTTTGTATAATCTGCAAAGAGGCATACCTTTCCCTCCAGACCCTCTGCAATGTCGCTGAATCCTTCCACTTAGTTGAAGTCACCCAGATTGGGCATATAGGTCACATATGTGGGTAAGGCATGCAGCACCGGTGAGGAGTCTGCATGCCTTATATAGTGCAATGGATATTCTATGAAGTGAAGAAGCAGTAGCGGCATCATAGATAACCAAGACATAGTCGACAGTATGTACAGTAAGACAGAGCTAATAATTACAATTCTGAGGGCTTTGGGTGTCAAGCAGTGTTTATGTCTATAGAGCAGACCAGTCTTGATGTTGACAGCCCGGGCAATATTGTTGATGTGCTGCGCATAAGAAAGTGAGTTGTCCAGGGTTACTCCCAGATACTTAAAGTGTAGGATTTGTTTCAGAGGTACTCCCATGCGATTTCTGATTCTAAGTGGTTGAGATTTGTGCTTGCTACGGGTGCCACTGAACACCATAACTTTAGTTTTTTGTAGTTCAGGATCAATTTGTGAGCATTGAACCAGTCTTCAGCTTCTACAAAACTATGCTGTAGTTGACATTCCAGTCGCTGTGGGTCAGAGATACTAGTAAAGATGACAACATCATCCACATACAGTAGCATCTGTTGGTGGCAAGCCTACGGTAGGTTGTTCAGGAAGATGCTGAAAAGTAAAGGCTCTAAAATAGAGTCCTGTGGTAATCTGAGTGGATGGGCAGTTTGACTGAGGTAACATTTGCACTTTTCACCTGTTGGAATCGACCATCCAGGTAACTCTTGAACCAATCTTCAGAGGTGAGACCTATGGAGGCTAGTTGCTGAAGCAGAAGAGTGTGGTGAATAGTGTCAAAGGCCTTTGTAAGGTTTAGGAAGGCTGCTCCCACCAAATTGCCTTTGTCAAGAGATTGATAGATGTAGCCAGTGAATTCCAATAGTGCCGTTGTGGCGCTATGATCTTTTCAGAATTTGTGTTGCTGCGGGCATTGGATTGAGTATTTTTCAAGGTAATCCATTAATTGGTCTGCAACTGTGCGCTGGAGCACCTTGGATAATGGCGGAAGTATAGATATGGGCTTATAATTTGAATGTAGGGCCCAGTCTCCGCACTTGTGTGTGGGAGTCACTAGGGCAGACTTCCATATTTCTGGGAATTGGGCCAGCTTCGGCGAGAGGTTAAGAATCTTAGTTAAGGGATTCATTAGCTCATCTAGTGTGAGGGCAACAATTTTAAGATCCAGCAAGTCTCCACTGATTGTAGACTTCCCAAGCACTTTGCACAGGCATTTCTTGGCTGTTAACAAAGAGACCTTCCTAAAGTAAAAGGGGGAGAAATTATTGTCCTCTCTTTAGTATTGTGTGTAGGGGGAGGGGCGGAATCTTCAAAAAAATCAAGGGGGAAGACACTGCTCAGGTCCGTGAAAGCGTTGTTAAAAGTATTTGCTATGGTAAGAGGGTCCAAACTAGGGGTGCCATCAATGTTCAGCATTGAGGGTGAGATTTTTGATACTTTGCCAGTGACGTCTTTAATGTTGTTCCAGAAATTCTTACTGTCCCCCCCAGGAATTTGTAAGCGCTTCCCAGTGAAATGTGGCTTTCAGGTGGTGGGTTGCCCTTGTGCATTCATTACTGATTTTTTTTATATTCCTGCATGTTTTGTATGTTCTATAAGATTCATGACCCCACCTCTGGAGAAATTTTATTAGGGCTGATCATCATAGCCGAACAGTTCCTTTTGTTATTTAGTGTAGGAGTGGGAGGCAGCCTTTTGGTATAGAGATTACATTGGTGGGATACCTTTGTCAGTGTTGACAGATTAATTGCACACAATGAGTGAGTGCTATGCATTTTCATTTGCTGGTTCTCTTGTCAGTAACTGTCCTAACATATGTTGGCTGTCATGCTGTGTGTTTATGAGAAAGCTATGATTGGTGGTGAACCTAGCAAGAGTGAGCCACAAATTTAATCAACTTGGCTGGTGACAGGACATGTCTGTGCAAACTGTTTATACTGCTGTTAGTACTTCTTCACTGCTACAGTTACAGTCTCGCACTACAAGTGGAGCTACCTTCCCATCAATCTTTCTTTAGTGTAATGAGCTGAAGATACACAGCTAGATTTTCAAAGCCTCAATTTTGCTGCATCTCTCTCGAGATGTGGCAAGTCATGTGACTGTTGCTAGTATTCTTGGCAGCTTGCATCAAATAAATGGCTCATGCATCATTTTTGTAACCCATATGCCATTTTACTGTACATGCTGCAAATTGCAGCAAATGTGCCCAAAATTAAGAACACTTTGTAAGTGGTCTACCTTTTGGGTGCAAACATCCAACATGTGTCCAGACTGTACTGCAGCTCACAGGGGAGTGCTTGAAAAATCCCACCTACATTCTCCAGGATTATGATGCTAGTTTTGTTTTTGGTTAACTGTTAACCTGCCTCTGAGCTGGAGAATATGGTCCAGTGGATATCTGTCTTACCATTTGTGGGTTTTCATTTTGCCACTGTCTTCTAGTTGGCATGGTTTCACTCTAACATATTTGTACATTATTTCATCATTTTTTGTAAAGCCTCTTGAAGTTAGTTGATCCAGTCATTGACTCACTGGGACTTTGAGCTGACTGGCACCAAGGCCCACTGGTGTGAGAGGGAAGGAATTTACATATGAACATATGAAGAAGACAGTAGACCTGACCTCCCTCCTAAACCCACCCAACATCCAGCTTAAGACCATGTCATAGAAACATAGAAACATAGAATTTGACGGCAGATAAGGACCGCTTGGCCCACCCAATAAGCCCATTTCCCTACCTAATGGATAAGTTGCAGATCCTAGCTAATTAACAGCCTACTTCCAACCTCCACCCCCGAGAATTGCCTTATGTTTGTCCCATGCATTCTTGAATTCCACCACTGTTTTTGACTCCACAACCTTCTCAGAAAGTCTGTTCCATGCATCCACAACCCTCTCCATGAAAAAATACTTCCTCACATTACCTCTGAGCTGTCCCCCCTCTAGCTTCAGATTGTCCCCCTTGTTCTTGCACACCTCTTTTTCTGAAAGATGCTACCCTCTTGGACTTTATAGATTCCCTTGAGGTATTTGAAAGTTTCAATCATGTCCCCCCTCTCCCTCCTCTCCTCAAAAGTGGGAGCAGGGCAGAAGCAGGAAACTACAGACCTGTTAGTTTTACCTCAGTGATTGGGAAAATGATGGACTCACTTCTGAAGGAAAGAATTGTTGAGTACCTAGATGCCAGAGGAGCACAATGTCTCCTCTGTTATGGCTGCCTCGAATCTTGAAGAGATCCTACTTGTCCTCCTTGTTTATTCCTTTCAAGTACTTGAAGGTCTCAATCATCCCCCCATCCTCAAGAGAGTGCCTGTTCAGTGCCCTCAGCCTCTCCTCGTATGCCTTATCCTGCTGACTCATGATCATCTTTGTAGCCCTCCTCTGGACTGCCACCAGCAGTTTAATGTCCTTTTTGAAATGCGGGCACCAGTACCGAACTCCATACTCTTCATGTGGCCTCACCAATGACCTACACAAGGGCAGTATAACCTCCCATCTCCTACTACTGATCCCTTTAGCTATTCATACCAACATCTTGTTGGCCCTTGCTGCTGCTTTCTTGCACTAGGTGTAGTGCTTCAGGTCGCTAGCGATTATAACTCCCAGGTCCTTCTACTTCTCCATTGGAAATACCTGGCCCCCCCCTCCCCCAGTTGTATTCTGTCCTGGGATGCTTGGCTCCAATGCGCATAACTTTGCATCTCTTGGCATTGAAGCCAAGCCTTCAGATCCTGGACCACCTCTCAACCTTTTTCAGATTGTTTTGTAGGTCCTGTATCCCTACAGCTGTGTCCACCCTCTCACAGAAACATAGAAACATAGAATTTGACAGCAGATAAGGCCCACCGAGTCTGCCCATTTTCTTACCTACATAATCTCCAGATCCTAAATGATCAGTTGCATACCTTCTCTTTCCTACCACTATGGTTGCCTTCTGTGTATCCCATGCATTCTTGAAATCACCTATTGTTTTTGCCCCTATGACTTCTGCAGGAAGACTGTTCCATGCATCTACCACCCTTTCTATGAAAAAATACGTCCTTATATTTCTCCTGAGTCTCCATCCCCAACCTCATGCTGTGACTCCTTGTCCTTGCACTTCTCTTTTTCTGAAAGATGCTTCCCTCCTGGACCCTGGTTATCCATTTGAGGTACTTGAATGTCTCTATCATATACCCCTCTCCTTCCTTTCCTCCAAGGTATACATATTGAGGTCTTTCAGTCTTTCCTCATATGTTTTCTGATGCATTCTTTTCACCATTTTCATTGCCCTTCTCTATGCCACTTCCATTCTGTCTATGTCTTTCCTGAGATGTGGTCTCCAGGACTGAACACAGGACTCCAGATGTGGCCTTACCAATTGTCTGCACAATGGCATCACCACCTCCTGTTTTCTATTGGTGATGCCTCTCTCTGTGCACCCCAGCATCCCTCCAGCTATTCCCACTGCCTTCTCACATTGCTTGGCTACTTTCAGGTCATCCATTATAATTACCCCCAGGTCTCTTTTAAGTTTTGTTGTTGTTAGTACCCACCTCCCCATCTTGTATTCTTCTCCAGGATTCCTGTGTCCCAAGTGCACGACTTTGCACTTTTGTGTATTAGATGTAAGCTGCCACACTCTTGGCCTCTCTTCCAACTTGCCTAGGTTTCTTCTCATTTTTTCCACCCTGTCTGGGAGTGTCCACCCTATTGCAGATCTTGGTGTCATCTGCAAAGAGGCTTACCTTCCCCTCCAGCCCCTCTGCAATTTTGCTAATGAAGACATTGAAGAGGATTGGCCCCAGTACTGAGCCATGTGGCACCCCACTGGTCACCCTAATGTCATGGGATTGGACTCCCATTAACAACCACCCTCTGTGTCCTGCTGCTCTGCCAATTTCTGACCCAATTTACTATCTTGGGATCCACTCCCCAGACTGCCTAACTTGTTTAATAGACTCCTGTGTGAGACACTGTCAAATGCCTTACTAAAATCCAAGTAGGCCACGTCCACCCCGATCAACCACCCTGGTTACATAGTCAAAGAAATCTATCATATTTGTTTGACAAGATCTACTCAGCTGTGAATCTGTGTTGCCTTGGGTCTTGTGCCCTGCTAGCCTCAAGATATGCTGCAATCCTTTCTTTGTTTTTTTATTTACTTATTGAAAGAGTTTGAATTACAACCTTTGAGCCACAAGCTTATTTACAAAGCATCCATGTCAAACAGCTGGAGGGGGAGGACAAATACAGGGGTAGGCAAATACAGTGGTATAGCAGCTAGGAGGCATTGTCGATAGTACATCAGATTAGAAAAAACAGTAATCAATGTTACGGGATAATATAAACAAAACATCTCAAAATCCATGTTGTAGGTAACTAATACTGAAGCCATCAGTCTCATGGCAATAAAGTTAAAAGTGCAAAGCCCATCTCAGAACAAGTTTTGAGGGCTCATTGGTAGCAGCTATATAGCTTTGTCAAAGATCCAGAGGGTACATTTAGAAAGGGCCAGAGCAGCTGTAGGGGAGGAAAGTTATGTGTTAGTGGGATGAGGGTAAACAGCAGCAGGAGGTAGGATTGGTCACAAGCCAGCTAAATATGGTACATTTAATGGGGCCAGAGCAGCTGTAGAGATAGCAGGCTATAACTTAGTGGGACAGGGGGAAACAGCAACAGTAGGTAGGACTGGTCGCAAGGGTGGGGTTCAAAGGGAGGGTGTGTGGAGGAGGGGGAAGGTAGAGAATAAATTAGATGAGATCTAGAACAGGTGGTGTCAGGATAAAGGGTGGTGGGATGGGGTGGATGCGTAGTGGGATGGTAGGTTGGGAGAGAAAAGGGGACTAGTGGACCTCGTTGCTCCATTTATTTTAGTATCAATTCCATTATGTTCCCCACCATTGAGGTCAAACTGATTGGCCTGTAATTCCCAGCTTCCACCTTGCTCCCACTTTTGTGTAGTGGTACCACATTTGCCCTCCTCCAGTCTTTGGCACCACTTCTTCTTCCACTGATTTGTTGAAAAGGGCTCTCAGTGGTGCCTGTATTACCTCTCTGAGTTCTTTCAGCATTCTGAGATGCATCCCATCTAGACCCATTGCTTTGTCTACTTTTATTTTCGAGAGTTCCTTTAGGACTCTCTCCTCCTGGATGGAGTACATCCAGGTGTACTGAGGAAACTAGCAGAGAAGTTTGCAGGGCCACAGGCAGGCCTGTTCAATAGTTCGCTGGATTCAGTCGTGGTGCCACAGGACTGGAGAACAGCACATGTTGTGTTCCTCCACAAGAGCAGCCTCAAGGATGACCCAGGGAATTACAGACCAGTCAGTCTGACCTCAATCATGTGCAAGACAGAGCTTTGTGTCTTGAGCAAAGAGGCACATTTTGCCCTTAATGCCATTCCCGATTTCATTGAAGAAGACATTGAACAACACCACTCCCAGCACCAAACTCTGCAGGACCCCACTGGTGACCTCTCTGGTGCTAGAGAACTCTCGCCCAACTACCACCCTCTGGTTTCTATCCCTCAGCCAGTTTCCCACCCATCTGGTCATCTTCTCCCCAACTAAAGATCCATTAATATCTTGATCAATTTCTTGTGGGGTACAGAGTCAAAGGCCTTGCTGAAATCCAAATAGAGGATATCTACTGCTTGGACCCTCTCTCTACTGTTTTAGTGACTCAGTCAAAGAAATTGATCAGATTCATTTGACATGATCCCCCCACCCCATGAACCCATGCTGCCTCGCATCCTACAGACCACGCACCTCTACATATCCACCAACCTTTCTCTAAGTATGATCTCCATGAGCTTGCACACAATTGAGGTCAGACTGACTGGTCTGTAATTTTCTGGGTCATTCTTGAGGCTGCTCTTGCAGAGGTACACCACATGTGCCATTCTTCAGTCCTGTGGCATCATGACTGAATTGTTTAATCCTGTGGCATCATGACTGAACTATTGAACAGGTTCACTAGTTGCCTGCAAGCTCCTCTGCTAGTTCCCTCAGTACTCTTGGATGTACTCCATCCAGCCCTGGTGATTTGTCCACCTTCAATGCTAGCAGCCCCTCCCTCACTCGATCATTTTCTATCACTACATCTGTGAACCCCCCCCCCACTTCTTTTCTCCCTCCTGAGATCACTGGTCTGTCCTTCTCCCTTGTGAAGATGGAACAGAAGTATTCATTTAGTAACTCCTTTTCCCGTTTTCCTCCACCCACTCCTCTGCTTTCGTAAGCCTAACAATCCCATCCTTCTTGTTTCTTTTTTCACTTACATAATGAAAAAAGGCATTCTCTCCCTTTTTAATTCCCTCAGCTATCTGCAGTTCCTTCTGTGCCTTAGCCTGTTGGACTTCCATACTTGCCACACAAGCCAAACTAAGGTAATTCTCCCCAACCAACTCCATCTTGATCTTCCTGAATTTACTATAGGCTAACCTCTTTTCCCTTGCTGTCTGGACAATCCCAGATCTGGGTTCTTTGGCCCTCAATTTCTTCTTCCTGAGCCTAACGCTCTCCTCTGTGGCAACCATCATTCCATCTTTAATGATCGACTGCATTTTGTCCACCCCCATACATGCATTGATGCCCACCAGGTGCCTCCTTAGCACATCACTCATCTTCCTGAAGTCTGCCTCCTAAAATCCAGATTTTTGTTTCTTATTCAGGATGCTTTTCCAGTCCATATCCACCCAGAACCACACTCGATGTCCCTCCCACCCAGGGCTCTCTGACCATTAGGTCCTGTACATTCTCCCCTTCGTGAGCACCAGATCAAGGACTGCCTCCTTCCTGGTAGGTTCTGTGATGCCATGAGTCAGAAACCCATTCTGCAACCTTCCAGGATCACCAGATTCCTGGCACATGTTTGGGATGGTATGCTTCAGTTCTGCTTGAGGCAGGTTGACGTCCCCCACTATTACCACCTCTCCTTTTCCTACAGTCTCCAGTATTTGCAATATCAGTTCCCTGTCCTTCTCCTTACCCTGATTGGGTGGTCTGTAAACCACCCCCACCCTCACCTTTCTCCCTCTACTGGACCATAACTGAATCCACAATGCCTCTACCTTTCCCTCCTCTGACTCCTCCCTCATGTAAGTTATTCCCTACCTGATATAAACTGTCATCCTTCCCCCATTCCTTACTGCCCTGTCCCTCCTGTATTGTTTATATCCAGGAATCACAAGGATTTGCTGGATACTCCTTGTCACTGCCAAGATAGTTTGGCCCTACTGTCTCATTGGGAACAACAGACTAGCTATCAACATAACCATCATCAGACCTGTCTAAGTGGCATAAGCCAAATTTGACTGTTTTGCTGGATGGTTCATTCAGGACTCAGCTAACTGAATTGAACTGTGACTGCTATTTTTGTTTTTGCAGCTGGTCCATAGCTATACTCCAGTCTTACCATAAATAGTTACTAGTTTCTCCTATTGCATCCTATAGACTTGCAGCAGCAGGTGCCAGGAAGTGAGAATTTGCTGCTGTGCATCCATAGGTGAAGAGGCTTTGGTTGACTTATCAGTCTTGGAGTCTCTTCACACTGTCCCAAAGTTTGTGATTCTCTTTTGACATCATGAAAGAGTCAAACGAGTGGATGCCAGGGACATGATGTCCCTAGTGGCCACCTATGTGCAGCCAACGCAAGAAGTTGACCTTCTTCTCTAGCAGCAACATATCAGCAACCACACCTCCTACCTCCTTCTGGCTCCCTCAACACTCTATCTCTCCTGGTCTCCCTAAATGTAAAAATCATCCCTTCCTGCTGGATCCCTGGTTTGTCTCTCTTTGATCTTCTGAAAGCACAAATCAGCCCTTCTAACTACATCCTGACTCCTTCCCCATTCCCCAGTTCCTCAAAACACAAAATACTCCCCTTCCCACTGCATGCAGCCTCCCAGTTCCTAGCAGTAGCTCTGTCATACTTGACTCTAGATGGTGTTCGGCATTTGTAAAGGAATGGTGAACACTGCCAAGGCCGTGTAGAGCAGCTGAAGGCATGTGGAGAAAGAGACTATGCTGCAGCACACTTTCTTCTCTCCCCGCCCCAGTTATCTGAGGACTTGTTTAAAATGGCTGTGCCCCTTGTGAGTAATGGCCCTGCTCCCTCACTCACAAAGATGACTTGCCCTTTCTGAGTCTTGCAACTGTACAGCAGGTGAACAGATCCTAGTGATCTGATTGGCAGAGACCATTACGTGATTATCCGTTGCTTGTCTGTAATAATTTATTTATTTATTTATTTATTTTAGATTTCTCACCAGATGAATGATTTGAGATTTCATCCACCATAATCTGGGGCACAAAGGCAGGTGGTATCATACTTTCAAATGACTAGTTATCCATGCATCAAAACATCTAGATGCATGGTACTGTAAAATTATTAAATAAGTTCTACAAACAGTTAAATGTATACAAATTCCTGAGTTGGTCTATCAGTTTAGACTTACACTGAGCAATAGCTGGAGTCACTCCTATGTCAGCCCAAAGAGAGTTGCTATTTGTGGGTGCTTTGCATGAAAAAAGGTTTGCAGTCCTATTTTTTTTACATCTTGGCAGGGCTGCAGCTATGAATTTTGGGGTCCAGGACAAGTCAATCGAAATGGGCCCCTGTTTCCCAAACCAGGTAATGCCAGCTCCTCAGGTGGGCCCCTCCTGAACTCAGGACCCTAGACAACTTCCCCCCCATTACTGCGGCCCTGCATCTTGGAACCATGTAGGTTGTATTTCTGTTCTTTAGATTGTGATTGATTTAAGTGATTACATGCAGTTAGCCAGAGTATACAAAGGAATAATGATTTAAGTGATTACATGCAGTTAGCCGGAGTATACCAAGGAATAACCGGCTGAAGTGGACGATTAAATGACGAGCCCAAAGGCCAAAGTGTTTAATCAGCCACTGAAGTCAGTTATTCCGAGTATACTCCACCTAACTGAATGTTATTACTATTATATGACTAGATATTTCACATGATTTTAAAAATGCTTATGTGACCTGCTATAGAGCTAGTATGCTAAGTTATATTTAATGGCTTATGTGACCTGCTTTAAAGCTAAATTAATTACTGTTTGCTTGCTACTGTGGTGCATTGCTGTTTCCTGCCCTGCTTTTTACTCACACTAATTTTCTCTTTCTCCACGCCATAGCAATCTCTTACTCCCTTCTTTACTTTCCCTCTCCCTTGTACTCCCTTCTGCTAATATCAATCTGACCTGGTTAGCTCTGTCTGGATTTTTCATCCATTTTTTACAGGCCCACTCTCCCTGAATTTTGCATCTCTTCCCATCCCCCCCTTTCCTCACTCCAGCTGACCCTTTTGTTGTAATCTCTTCCCGCCTCCTTCCTAACTGCGCCTAAGCTGCCTTTGTATTTCTGGTGCCAGTTGCAGACCCCCTCAACCCAAATTGCCCTTTTAGCCTCTTGATTCCTAATCCCCCTCCTCCTAGCCATCTGTAAACTCAGTCCCACCAGCCGTTTACGTCTGTGGCGATCCTGCGGCCTATATAATTTACTAAAGTCTGCTCTTCCCCTCTCTAGAGATTCATCCCCTGACCAGGCACCTACTTCTCCAGTGGCTGCGGCTTGCTCATTCCAATCCTCACCCACCCAGCAGCTAAGCAGGTACACCAGCAGATTCAGCTCTACAGCTCGGATCCTAAAGTGCACTTCTGACTGGTTCCTCTCAACCTATTGGGGGCCCGTCATTGGCAGTGGCTTTTTCACCTCACTGCACCATTGGCAGCTCGTATTATTTCTCTTCTTCTGCTTTTAGGCAACTAGTCAATTTTAGTGTAGTTAATATTTTCTCCACCCACCCTCCCCCACCCCACTCTTTAAATGCTCCTGTTGCACCAAAATACTCTGCTCATCCGATCAGTATAATAACTCATGGGCCACTAACCCTATAGTGTTTTTCTTTCTTATCATTGCAGTGTTACTGTACTGCCTTACTTCTAAACAGGATCATGTAATTACTTCTGAAGCAGGATCATAATATTCAGCTGTGTTTCCCCTTATCCTACAATACAGCCAACTGAGGTTCTGAAGCACAGTGCTTGCAAATTTTCTTCTCTCAGTCCCTTCTCTGACTACTGCCCTCAGCTCTACTTAGCATCTCTTCAATCATTTCTGCGACCAGCTCTCCCTCCTTTCTAGTTCTACTTCATCTTGACTATGTTACCATTTTCCCTTCGCCCACTTTTCCTCCTACTCTACCTCCAATCCTCTCCTTTTCCCCTTACAAAGCCCTTACCTCACTGTCTCTCGTCATTTCCTTTCACTATCCAACATCAAATATCTTCACCCCCACCCAAGCTGTCACCTCTGCTCCTTTCCTCTAACGCTGGTGTCATTTCCACCATCGCCCATGGCCTCACTTTTATCTGTCCCCACCTCAATCACCATTATAAAACTCCTACTAAATGACACTGCTCCCTCCTACTCCCCTCCCACCACCCTCAAATCTTATAAGCCTAAGCAATTCTCCAAACATCTTAAGTTGCATTATCTAATAATCGCTCTCTGGCTCCTCTCTTCCAGAAACAGCCATCCCAACCCACAACCATATGCTATCACCAATACTGGGACCTTTCCAAATTAACTCTACCCTTGACTCCTCAAACACTGTAAAATTACCAAGGGGTCTTAAGATGCTACACTTAAATATACGTACTGTAGCATACTGCCCAAATTAGACCTCCTCCAATCTATGGTTGTCTCATTGACTCCTGATATCCTAATCCTTTCTAAAACCTGGCTAAGCTATAAGATATCTGACATGCCATCTCTATCTCAGGGTATTCCTTGGTCAGGCAAGATCGATCCAGTAGGGTTGGGGGTGTTGCAATGTACATCTCCTCCACCTTACAATATGCCACCATACTTTCCACCTCTCTACCTGCAAAATATGAGCCCCTGGTCATCTGAGTCCTCTTACTCATCTCCATTCCCATTTTTTGTTGTGGGCATCTACTGTCGCTCCAACCTTCCCCCCTCCATGGCCACCAACCACATATAGTTTCAGACTTGCAATCAGGTGAATTATTCCTCATGGGTAACCTCAATTTAAACTGGTTGTCACCCACTCAAAATAACACATGCAATGCCCTAGCAACCCAGAATCTAACCCAGCTTATCAATGAACCTACCCACCTGAATATTAAATCCCCAAATCACAATCTGCTAGACTGGGCCCTCACCCCCACCTCGCGTGTTATCAAATCAGGCATCCTACCAGGCGCTGTAAGTGACCATCATCTTATTTACCTGGTTAGAAGGTCCACAGGCCAAATCTCCCACAAAATACCACTGACTCGGTCTTATAAATCCCTAGACCTAACCCTCTCCTACATGACCTAGCTAACACAGACTGGACTCCGATAACCTCTGCTTCAAGGTAGATGATGCCCTTGCCTATTTCAAAGCAAATTCCTCTCAATCTGGAACCATTATGCCCCATTCAAACTTACCAGAGTTCAGGAAACCATGTCCCTTGGGTCACCCCAGAACTGCTAGCATGCCATAGAATGTGCAATCAGGCATGGAGAAAGCACAAAGTTACACAATTACCATGTGATTTTGTTGCCCATCGCCAAAATTCACACGCATGCACTAAAGCAACTAGATTAGCCAAGGTTGAATATTTTAAATCTACTTTCCACACAAATCTAAACTTCCCTTCCAAATTTTGGAAACTAGTTCACTCCATCTTCTCACCCCCCTCCCATCCCCTGTCCTCAAAATAAATAACTCCCTTACAGCACACCATGCTTCCATGGCTAAGAAATTTTATTCTTACTTCACGACGTGTGCCTCTACCCTACTTGCCCTTCTCCCCCTCCCCAATCCCTCATCCCCAATCCCTCATCCGCCATCACTGGTGCAAGCAACCCCTGCAATAATCAAGACCATTGTCCTTTCTCCTTCTCCTCCATCTCACCTGCTGAAACCCTTACTGCCCTACTGTCTATTAATCCATCCAAAGGCAGTTCTCCAGATGAACTAGATCCCAAGCTCCTATATGTCTAGCCTCAGCTATTGGTTATCCTCTTTCTGAAATACTAAATTTGTCTTTCTCGACTGCAGAGGTCCCCATGTCTTGGAAGCATGCAGTCATCCTCCCCCCTCTCAAAAGCTGGTGACTTCACTTCACCAGGAAACTATCACCATATTTCTTTGCTCCTGACTCTAGCTAAGCTCCAAGAACATCTGGTTCTCTCCCTAATCTCCTCTTTCCTCTCTGATTCTAATTTCTTTACCACATTCCAATCTGGATTCAGGAAGCACTGTTCTACCACTACCTCCCTACTCAGGCTCACTGATTCAGTCCTCACCAGAATAGACAAAGGCTTGATCACCTCTGCAATCTTTGTTGACCTTGCCAAAGCATTTGACACTGTCTCCCACTCATTGCTTCTTCATTCCCTCTCTGCTGGTCTCTCATCTTCTGCCACAAACTGGTTCAGAGCTTATCTCATAGGTTGGACTCAATCAGCTAGAATTGCTGAGTCAAGCTCCCTTCCATGCCAAATCCACTCTGGAGTCTCTCAGGGCTCAGTGCTTGGACCCCTTCTTTTCTCCATCTTTCTGAATGACTTACCATCAGTCTGCTCCTCCTCCTCCTCCTCATTACACATGTACGCTGACAATACCATCTTGTTCACATCCGGCCACTCTCCCTCGGTTGAGGAAGCCAGATTACAGTTTGACTTTAACAAGATCCAGCACTGGCTTGCCTCCCATCAGCTCTTTCTAAACACCAAGAAAATAGTCTCCATGACCTTTGGTATAAGGCTTAGACTTGCAAGGCTCCCTGCCCTGCCCACTTTCCACATCCTGGATGGGGCTATACAAGAAGACACCTCTTCTTTTAGATACCTTGGGGTTTGGCTGGACCAACACCTCAACTTCTCTGGACACTTTGAAAGCCACCCTAAAAAAACTGCACCCCAAGCTTGGTGCCTTATACAGGAACCGTAATAGTATTTCTCTTATGGCCAGGCTCAAGATTGTCCAGAAGATGATTCTCCCTATCTTTGACTACTGCAATGTAGTCTGTAGTGCTGCTCTCAAATCCACCATATCCAGATTAGAATCCCTTATCATCTCATTCTGTCACTTTGCTCTGGGCTCTCCTGCTCACACTTATCACTGTGATCTCTACCGCTTTTTTCTCTTTCCCTTCTCTGGCTAACAGGCACCTGATTCACTGTGCCAAACATATCTCTAAATACTGGCTAGGCTCTTTACCCTCATACCTATCCTTCTCTCTCTCTCACCTCCCTCCACTTATGCCTTTAGATCCACTGACTCACACATACCTTTGTTATACCCTGCTGTTCTACTCTTGCTGGACAGTTGACTTTTATACACCATTTGCTAAAATCTGGAACTCAATTCTCCTGCAAATATGCCACTCCTCGTCCTCCCACTCCCCCTCCACTGCCTTTTGTAACTCCCTATCCTCTAACTGCACCTGTTTTCCTCATTCTTAAGGCTTCCAATCTCTCCTGCACTGTACCCTAACCAAGGACTGTAACATTCTCTACTCAATTGCACTTATGTCCAAGTACTAGTACTTTAAATGCCCTATTAAGTGTGTATTTCCAGACTGTTAAATACTGTATATTGTAGTTTGCTGTATTTTAGTATTTTTGTAACACACAGTTTTCCCCCATTGCTGTATTTTATATTACATCGTATCGTATACTGTATGTTCATTTCTTCCATTGCTGTTTTTATAATATCTCTCCCAGTGTGACAGCTGTTATTGTACTGTTATTATTTGTATTCTCCTGCTCCCCTTCCCCCAGGAGATGAACAACTTGATGTTCAGTGTGCTTTCCTGGTAAAACATTTCTATGAAATAAATGCTGTGCTACTTTTTAAGTGATTTGCTTGTAGTTACACAGTATGCAAGAGCACTGGTCCAAACAAAGCCGACAACAATAGCGTTGGCAAGGAGCATGCTGCAAAAATAGCGCCATTTTTTTTTCGGGGGCTCTGACCCCCCCCACCCACTGTCTATAGGATTCTCACTCTGAAGGGGAGCAGATCCAGGGAAGAGTTAAGATTCATGGGGCCACGGAATACAGTTTCCACGGCCCCATGTAAAAAAAAAAAAAGTCCCAATATGTTAACATTTCAGAGACAAGGATTAGAACCCCGGTCTCCACTGCTGCTAGCCAGGCTGCTCTGTGCCCCAGCCCTCCATGCCATGGGAGGAGCTTGGCCAGGCTCCAGTATTCTTCTGCCCTTGTCCATATAGCGGTACCGTGGACAGTGACCAGTGAAGCGTATATGGCTAGCGCTGTAAATCCTGCTCACTGTCCCTGGTAGCGGTATATGGACTACCACTCCCTTGACTGGTGCTATTAATGTAGCGCTCATCTGACCAGGTAAAGTGGTGGTTGTGGGATTCAAACCCAGTTCTTCAGGTTTGTACCTCAGATCTCTTAACCACTGTGCTATACTGGCCGTCAGGAAGCAGCTGAAGTGGAATATGCCTTTGTTCCCTCTTTTTTACTGTGGACTGAATGGGTAACCTACTGTGGGCCTGTCTGAAAAGTGAATAACCTACTGTGGGTGTTGCCAGAAAGTGAATAACATACTATGGGCATTGCCAGAATGTGGATAACCTACTGTGGGTGTTGCCAGAAAGTGAATAACCTACTGTGGGCATTGCCAGAATATAAATAACCTACTGTGGGCATGTCTAAAATGTGATTGTAGTAGTTTGTGGGACAATAACTGACAGTGTTCCTGTGTTCTGATTGGCTCAGAAAAGATACCTGTTGTATAATAATGAATAAGAGGTGCATTTGTATAATGAACTGTGCTATGCATATGCACATTTTCCCTTAAGGCAAGCTTCCAGCAAGGTCATCTAATATGTTGTGATGAGTATCTCTACGTGCTTCTGTTACCAATTTGACATTAACGATGCAGACTGGATCCAATTTTGCCAACACTGTAAGGTGCAGCTTGATACACTATACTACTGTATTCAATGGTTGGGAGTAATTATTGAAACAATACTACTCTATGTAAACAATAGTCAAAGCAAA
Source organism: Neoceratodus forsteri (assembly GCA_016271365.2). Taxonomy (NCBI): domain Eukaryota; kingdom Metazoa; phylum Chordata; order Ceratodontiformes; family Ceratodontidae; genus Neoceratodus; species Neoceratodus forsteri. The sequence continues at coordinate 884,144,841 of CM057454.1, read as the reverse complement.
TGCAAGTTCTAAACAGAGTTACTAGTATATTAATAATCTGTGTTCCATGTTTTCATGGAATTGTCCTACGGCATTGGTGCCAAAAGCTTATGTCACTACCATACTCTTTGAAGGTGTCTGTGTATGCATGTTCAGACTGACACCGTGAGAGTGAATGCACATTCCAGTTTCTCTTCAGGATCACTAGCGTTGTGAACACACTTCTGTCCAGCATTAAGGGTGCAAATACAAGGAATGGAAGGATATCTGTTAGGGCGGAAGCTTGTGTGGCTAAGGGCAGCTGTATAAGCAAGCTGAGCATGGTAACGCAAATGAAGCCCTGCCATTTTGTGCACTGGGACATACAGTTGAGTAATGTGTGTGCATGCCTTCTTACTTTTCCACACTCTCACTGTACTGCGTGCACATTGCCTACCTTAATACTCTGAGTTGGACGACTATTAGTTAAAAAGTTGTAGTAGAACTTATTTGTAAGGAAAAAGCTATTAAAAAATCATACATATCACACACATGCATGCATACATGATGTATAAAAACATCTTTTGCAATTTATACAATTTTAAATGTCGTTAAGCCATTTAATATAGCTAACAATCATTCATCTGTTTGTTGAAACAGAGACATGGACTCTGCTGGCAGAAAGAGACCAATGGTCCATCAAATTTACCCATATTATAGTACCTCAGCCCACAACCTAGTGTCCTGAGGGCGTTGCCCATCTGTGCCCCACCCTACCGACAATGCTTCCATCCCTGGTTCTGCCCAGTGGGACTATGAATCCTCTTGCTCCAACCCAGTCATATTTGAACCTATCTTGGGTAACTGCCCCCACCACTTCTGCCGACGATTGGTTCAGTGGCTCCACCACCCTCTCAGTGAAATAGAACTTCCTTGCATCCCTCCTGAATTTACCCCCACTATCCTCCAATCATGCCCTCTTGTGACTCTGTCCCTATTGCTAACAGAGAAGTCTTCAGTATTCATCCTGTTTATACCCCTTAGAAACCTACATGTCTCCATCATGTCCACCCTCTTGCATATGCCCTCCAGTGAATACATGTCCAGGGCCACCAGCTGTTCCTCATAAGATCTACCTTCCTGGCTCTTTGATAATTTCAGCAACCCATCTTTGTACTGACCAGCCTGTGTATGTCCTTTCTCTGGTGGGGGCTCCAGAACTGGGTACAGTATTTCAGGTGAGGCTGTATGGCGGCAGTATCACATTGCACCTCCTGGTATCAAAACCCCTCCTGATTCATAGAAACATATATTTTTATGGCAGAAAAAGATTGATTGGCCCAGCTAGTCTGCCTGTATGTTCCCTGCCTATTATGAACCTCTGATCTTTACTTGTCACTGGCATCCCCCTTCCCACTAGCTAGTCTTCCCCTGTGCCTGTCCCATGCATGCTTGAAGCTTCCTACAGTCTTAGCCCTTAGAACTTCTGTTGGTAGGCCATTCCAGTCATCCATGACTCTCTCTCTTTCTGTGAAGAAGTATTTCCTCACATCTCATTTAAACTTCCCTCCAGCTTCATTGCATACCCCTGTGTCCTGCTGCTTTCCTTTCACCTGCCCCTTGTTCACCTCTGTGAGGTTCTTATAGGTCTCAATCATGTCCTCTGTCACTCTCTTTTCTTCCAGGGAATACATGTTGAGATCCTGCAGACTTTCTTTATATGGCTTCTCGTGCAGTCCCAGTACCATTTTGGTCGCCCTCCTCTGTACCCCTTCCACCCTGACTGTGTCCTTATGGAGGTGCAACCTCTATGACTTGACACAGTACTCCAGGTGGGGTCTTACCAGTGAGTGATACAGTGGTAGCACCACCTCTCTCCTCCTGCTAGAAATCCCCCTTCCTGTGCATCCCAACATCCCACTAGATTTTCCGTCTGCCTTGTCATACAGACCAGCTACCTTGAGGTCATCCGATATGATGACCCCGAGATCCCTTTCTTGCTTGATGACTGCAAGTACCTCCCCATCCTGTACAGTTCTGGGGTTTCTCAGCCACAGATGCATGACCCTACACATTTTGGCATTGAAACGCAGTTGCCACACCTTGAACCACTCCTCCAGCCTCCCCAGGTCCCTATGCATTCTCTCCACCCCCTCCTGAGTTTCCACTCTTTTGCAGATATTTGTATTATGCACAAAGAGACACCTTCTCTTCCAGCTCCCCTGCAGTGTAGCATGAAGATATTGAGGAGGACCAGCTCCAGCACTGATCCCTGCAGCAGCCTGCTAGTTACTCCTCTGTCCCCCACATAGCTGCCATTTACCTTCACCCTCTGCGTCCTATTCTTCAGACAGTTTGATACCCAGTCTACCACTTTCTCCCTTACCCCCAGTCTACTTAGTATCTTCACTAGCCTCCTGTGCATCACAGTGTCAAAGGCCTTATTGAGGATAGGCCACTAAATGCACTCACAGTTTGGCTGCACAGTGCTGGATACAAATTCTTTTCAGGTTGAGTGTGATAATATACCAACTTATTTACGCAAAAAAACAACAAAAGCTACAGCAGCAACATCCGCTAAACAGCCTAACATTTCCGCCAATTATGTGCTGTTTTTCAAAGTTCTAACATCATAGGTAGGCTGCAGGTATAAGTACACAGACATTTACAGAGACAGTGTAAAATTTACACAAGTATAAAATTCCACAAATATTGAATTGAAAACAGATGTTTCTTAAAGTGCACCCTACTATGAAAACCCCCAATATATCCACTAGACTATACATAAATACCAAAAAACAAAAACACACTGGGTGGGATATTCAAAAGGGTTGCGCCATGCGCAATAAGGTTGCGCATGCGCAAGTCCGAAATTGCACCATTCTGCGATATTCAGCAGGAGGCAGTTGTGCCACTGAAAACAGGCTGAGCAACAGCGCAATGCAAATGAATGCATGCTCAACTGGAGGGGGAGGAACCATGCATAAACTGCACAGCCCGATATTCAGCCGGGCTGTGCATAGTTGTGCAGGCGCAACCCTCAACCCGTGCCTGCACGACTTTGAGCCAAAAAAAAGGCTTAAGTCGAGGGCCACCCACAGGTGAGCTGCTGTATTGCAGGGTGCAACACAGCAGCTGCCACCTGTGGCTGGCCCCCAACCCAGTCCCTGTGCCCCCCACATCCCAATCGCGGGCGGCGACCGCAAATCCCACCACCACCCCCACTGGCCCGATCGCGGGCAGCAATGTAACTCCCCAACATATCCCTGGTGGTCCAGTGGACTGAAATGCCCGATCGTGAGCAGTAAGTTAAATCACCCCCGAGACGAAGTGCCCGATCGTGGGCAGTAAGTTAAATCACCCCCTCCCGAGACCGAAATGCCCAATCGCGGGCAGTAAATTTAATAAAGCCCCGAACATAGCCCTGGTGGCTAGTGTCCCACCACCCACCCACCCACGGCCCCACCACGCTCCCCCGGCAGCGGCGGGCGGCAGCATCCCACCGCCTGCTGCCCCACCGCCCGCCGACTGACTGCCCGGTGAGACTGCCGCCGACTGACTTCCTGGTAGGGCTGCCGGCCATTGGTGCAGAGCAAGAGCCAATGGGCGTACGCTCCCTTCCTCACCAGACAGTCAGATTTGTGAATGAATGAATTTTCATTCACCGTCTGAACTATCTCGCGCAATGTCGGCTGCCGCCCATTGGCTCTTGCTCCACCAATAAGCGTGCAACCCGCAACGTCGTTGGCGAGCAGCGGGCTACAGGCGGGTGGGATGCTGCCACCCGCCGGCTGCGGAGGGGGCGGGGTGGTGGGGCTTCATGGAGTGGGGTGAGGAGAAACACTAGCCACCAGGGCTATGTTCTGGGAGTGGTTTATTAAACTTACTGCCCGCGATCAGGCATTTCGGTCCACTGGACCACCAGGATAAGTTCGGGAGGAGGGGAGCCACATTGCTGCCCGACCGGGCTGGTGGGGAGTACACCATGCCCACGATCGGCCAGTGGGGGTGGTGGTGGGGATTTACAGTCGGCTGCCCGCGATCGGGCTGCAGGGGGCATCGGTCCCTGACGGCTGCTGCCTGGCAGGGCGCCAGGCGCAAGTCCTCGGGGATTGGCGCACCTACATGCTAATGGCATGCAAATGGGGACATAATCACATGCAAATGGCCCCCCCTTGCTTGCATGAATTATAGCCCCATTTGCATGTCACCTTTTGAATATCGTGATTTTGCGCATGGCGCAATGGTACTTGCGCCACCGCAAGTTGAATGCTCCACTCTGTCAACTTGCGGTGGCGCAAGTTCCACTGTGCCATGTACAGTGGCTGTGGCTGGGGGTGATATTCAAGGGTTGCTCAATAGTGCAACTCCTTTGAATGTCATACCCTCTTGTAACTATTTTACTTGGCTGAAAGCTAGCCTATGAATGGCCGGTTTGAATATCCCACCCACTATATTTACTGTTTGGCTAGAAGATTAGTATTATTGGCTAGTTGCTGAATTTATATTAATATCTACTAGTTCCACCCAGTATCCTAACACTGCTGGGATCACTTTACAAAACTAGGAAAAAATAGCAAAATTCTCAATTTAATCATGCCGAATTGATTTAAACTGTAAGACTAAAATTGTCAAAAATGTCAAGTTGCCATAAAGCAAATAATAGATTTAAAAACATTACAACCTGACAGTCCAAGTCAGGAAGCATGATTCTTAACTTAATGTCAGTACATGCTGATTTTAAATCAGCAATAAACACTAAGCAGCATGTTTCACAGAAAGAAGATCTTACTTCATGGAAGGCTCTTGCCACAGGTCACACAAGTCCCTCCCCACTTTTCCCAGTCCCCTTCCTCCCCTCCCCACCCACCAAGGCAGTGGCACCACATCCTTTCTCCTCTCCATGTCTCCCTGACTCTCCCAGTCCACTCCTGCCACCCACTAAGGCATGACCCACTCACTACATCCCTTGACTCCCTTCTCAGTTTCTCCCCCCACCAATCAAGGCAGTGGCACCACATCCTTTCTCCTCTCCATGTCTCCCTGACTCTCCCAGTCCACTCCTGCCACCCACTAAGGCATGACCCACTCACTACATCCCTTGACTCCCTTCTCAGTTTCTCCCTCCACCAATCAAGGCAGTGGCACCACATCCTTTCTCCTCTCCATGTCTCCTGACTCTCCCAGTCCACTCCTGCCACCCACTAAGGCATGACCCACTCACTACATCCCTTGACTCCCTTCTCAGTTTCTCCCCCACCAATCAAGGCAGTGGCACCACATCCTTTCTCCTCTCCATGTCTCCCTGACTCTCCCAGTCCACTCCTGCCACCCACTAAGGCATGACCCACTCACTACATCCCTTGACTCCCTTCTCAGTTTCTCCCCCACCAATCAAGGCAGTGGCACACATCCTTTCTCCTCTCATGTCTCCCTGACTCTCCCAGTCCCTCCTGCCACCCACTAAGGCGCAGCCCTCACTACATCCATTGACTCCCTTCTCAGTTTCTCCCCCCACCATCAAGGCAGTGGCACCACATCCTTTCTCCTCTCCATGTCTCCCTGACTCTCCCAGTCCACTCCTGCCACCCACTAAGGCATGACCCACTCACTACATCCCTTGACTCCCTTCTCAGTTTCTCCCCCACCAATCAAGGCAGTATGGCACCACATCCTTTCTCCTCCCATGTCTCCCTGACTCTCCCAGTCCCTCCTGCCACCCACTAAGGCATGACCCTCACTACATCCCTTGCTCCCTTCTCAGTTTCTCCCCCACCACCAAGGCAGTGGCACCACATCCTTTCTCCCTCCATGTCTCCCTGACTCTCCCAGTCCACTCCTGCCACCCACTAAGGCATGACCACTCACTACATCCCTTGACTCCTTCTCCAGTTTCTCCCCACCAATCAAGGCAGTATGGCACCACATCTTTCTCTCCCCATGTTGCCTGACTTGTCCAGTCCCTCCTCCTTCCCCAAAGTATGACATGCTCAGTGTTCCCTGTTCAGCTTCTCACCACATTGCACTGGTTCACTGGCCTTACCCATGGACTTGGAACTGAACTCAATTGATGAAGCCTGTATTTATTTAAATCCATGGGTAAATGCTGGATCTGGGGAGATTCTGAGTCACAAAAGAACAGGCCATCCAGCCCTAGTTCAAACCCACTAAACCGCTATTCCCACTTCCACTCACTGATTCATCCTCTCTGTACTATTGACCACATTAGGTATACCACACTGAGTGAACTACACTTTGAGAAGCAAGGCTGGCAGTATAACCTAGAAGTTACAGTAACAAACTATGAATGAGCTTGGTACATCCAGCAGGTCTGAGTTTGATTCCAACAACCTCCACCTGCATACTGTGTGACTCTGAGCAAGTCACTTAACCCCCCCACCCCCCATCATGCTCTCAGATCATCCCAGAAAACAGACACTTATGCTTAGTGGGCCTTATCTGGTTACCAAAGAATTAAATGAAAACAGAGTGCAATCACATCTTGTTTATTTATGGTTTGCAAGCTGCCCCAGTCAATGGTACTTTGAAGCAGCACAAATCCAGTCTATGTCTGCCTTAGACTTACAGACTACATTACTTTCCCTCTGTCCCTCTGCAGAACATCTCCTTTGAACCTGCTTATTTGCTTATTGTCTAATACAGCTTGTGACCAAGAAATTATGATCACAAGAAACTATGTATCTAAATGCAGGCAAATCGGAAACTGAACCATGACCAAATGCATATTAACTCCCACAATTGATTTAAAATGACTCCAACCGCTGGCCTGCAAGTACAGTAATAGTGTTACCACCTGTGACGCTGACAATCTGAGTTCAGTAGTGAGCTCAGAAGTTAGAGGGCCAGCCAGAGGGGAGGAGGCTCAACCATCCACTCTTCTCCTCCTCTTGGGGTGGGTGGACATGGATTCTGGTGCTGGTGGAGACCAGGATTTGGGCACATTAGCAATCAGGATGCATGAGAGATGTGGTAGCCATTAACATACACTGCACTGGAGTGTGCAGCATGCATCATGATGACACTGCATGTTCACACCTCCCAAGAGTCACAGAACAGGGAAAACCACAGCAAGGCCAAGTGGATGAATCCAGCCTCCTGCAGGCCCTGCACCAAAACTATCCAGGTGCCATACTAGCTCAGCAGATTGGGGGATATAGGATGTGGGGAACCTCATTGACTTCATCACGGGGGTAAACCTTGGTGGAACAAGCCAGACAAAGGTAAGTTCTGGAGGACACTGGGGTGACAGGTCAGGGGAGACCAGAAGATGGGGGCCAGTTGATGTGCGGGGTAAAAAAAATGAAGTATAAAATGACACCAACCGGGATAATCCCATGAGGTGCAGCAACTAGTTTTCATGGGGGTCCTAGGGAGGATAGCAGCAGTCAACAGGTTAAAATAGTTTGGCAAGAATAGCTGCATACATGCTAAATTATACAAGGTAAAAAACAAACTGTAAAGGTAACTACATCTAAACAGTAATCAAAGCAAGTTAATGTCAGAGAGAGGAAGATACTGGACCAAAACAGAAAGAGCTCTAAGATGGCTGGAAGTGTCTGGATTGAACACAAAGTTTGTTCCAGGTGTTTGGTGCAGCAAATATAAAGGCCTTTCTATTAAAGTCACTTTTCATTCTGGAAACTGAAAAGGTAATTGCTGCTGTTGAATGGCACAGGGTCATAATGTCACAAGACATTATGCCGCATGCAAAAAGCGCACTACCAATACAGTGCAATTTCTTGCATGCGGCACACGTCTTTTTTTTCTGGGGGGCTCTTTGAAATCACACAAGGTGTGAAAAGGAAAAAAAATGATCTTGCGTCTGGGACAGGAAATCGAATCCAGTCCCAAACGCATGCCTGGGTTCCTTGCCATCAGTGGCTCACTCCTTCAAGCCACGGCAGCTGCTCAGCGGAACCCCACCCCAGCAGAGGTCTTATCCTCTGCCTGGGACAGTGAGAGGGTGTAATACCATGCACAGCAGCATTTGTGGTATTGCACCCTCTCTCTCGCATGTACAGTGCTATTTCAGCAGTTTAGCTCATGTGCTGTACGCTCTTAAGCATACGACATATTGACCTGATGCGCTGTTAAACAGGTGAATATGCACTTTGACTCTCTGAGGTTGGCAAGAAGATAATCAGGGGCTTTTCATTTGTGCACAGTTGTACAGCAAAGAAAGCCAATGCAAGTCTTTCCTGATAGAGGACCTGGCCAGTTAAACTGTACTGTGGAGAGCAGACAATGGAGAGACCATTCAGATGGATATTCCATTATGAGGGCAACTTAACTAGGGCATCGTCTTGGGCATGACTGAACCAGAGTGACTGTTGCTGTGCTGAACTGGGTGTTTGAGCAGCGGTAGTGCAGTGACATGTGGCAGGTGGTGTGTGTTGCTGTGAGCAAGTACTGGTGTCTTGTGTTTTTCTCCCATGTTGTGTACGTGTGTCTGTTGGCATTGTTCTGTGTTTGCTGGGTCTTTTTTGACATGGTGAGTTTTCGTGAGTTTTTCTGATGATGTGCTCTCCAGTTTATAGTGACAGTATGGGATTTTCACCATATCTCCACATATCGTGCGACGTGGAGGTTGTTATATTAATTTACAGGGGCATGGGTGGCACTGACCCCTGCTGCAGTGTTTAATGGTTTGTTAAGTGTGTTCCCTTCTGTTACTTATGTTGCTGCTATTTTGCTTGGCATTGCTGTTCTTTGCTCTGTCAGTTTTTGGGTATATCACACTGTTGTACTGTCGCTCCAGTGCTTGTCGCCCTAATGGTTGCACTGCGGAGGTCATCTCTTCTGTGCCTGTCGCAACGTAGTGGATGAACCATCCAGAGGAGAGGATGAACCTGCACAATGATCCAAGAGTAGCAGAATGACTTTGTTTTCATGGTGTCATTTAATGTCTCCATATTTAATGGAAGGGAACAGGAAGTAGGAGACCACATAGGATAAAATCTTATTTTATTTATTTAGCTTTTTGACCGGGTAAGTGCACTAGACAAATCCTGCCTATTTTCAGGCACGACCGGGGAGGGATACAGATGAATGCCAACTGACCTTGAACCAGACTAAGCTGTTGGTGGTATTTTTAGTGAATGAGGGAAATTTGGCCAGGACACCGGGGAAGTTCCCCTACTCTTTTCGATAAATGCCATGGGATCTTTAACATCCACCTGAACTACCACCAATCCAGGCAGATGAGACCTCGGTTTAACGTCTCATCCGAAAGACGGCACCTCAGAAGTGCAGCACCCCTCTCATGCTGCATTTCAGTGTCAGTACTGGGATATTAACCCATCTTAATCTTACTTACTTAATGCTAGGAGCTTGACTAATAAAGTCAATTAATTATTAGCACTTATTAATATGGAGAAGCCTGGAATTCTAGCAGTTACTGAAACTTAGTGGTCTAGTGAGGAGACATGGAATGTGAAATTACTGAATATAATTTATTTTCAATAAAAGGCAGCATAAAAAAGGGGGAGGTATAGCTGTATATGTTGATTCACAATACCATGCTGTGAAACTATTTACTTTCACATCCAAGGAAGACCCAAATGTAGAAACTTTATGGATTAAGCTGTTTTCAAATTCTAGTAACCCTCTAATTTTAGGGTTATGTTATTGCCCCTGATGTGGAATTATCATACACGTATGAGATCATTAGACAAATGGAGCTGGCTTGTGAATTAGGTGATATCATCCTTATGGGGGATTTTAATCTGGGGGATATTAATTGGTTCACTTATTTAGCAATTTCAAAGGCTGGTTCAACTTTTGCAAATACCTGTGAACAAAATTGTTTACAATAATATGTCACTGAACCTACCAGAGGAACTCGTACATTGGATATTATACTTAGTTAATCTAATGTTAATATAAATAGCTGTAAAGCCTGTGCACCCCTATCAAATAGTGACCATAATATTACTACATTTAACATGGTCTTTCATCACTCTGTTAACCTGGGACATGGGGAGTATCTGAATTTTATTGTTATAATAAGGCAAACCTTGTTGAAACAAATAAAGCTATGTCCAATATTGATTGGGATACTTTTTTTTATCAACAATCAATCAAAATTTATTGTATGTTTATAAACCTTCACAATCAAAATATCAAATATGATACATACATAAATACATATATATGTATATAAAAAGGAGAAATAAAATTTCCCCTTGCCCATATAACTTTAATACAAAACTCATGTATACATGTTTCCATGTGCAAACTTCAGTCAATACAGTGCAACCAAAGTGACAGCAGTTCAAAACTATCATAGGTACATACCATAATCAGTATGATTGCCCTTCTAAACAATTTTAATTAGGCTCCTAATTTTTTTAATAATAAAAATAGCTTGGTAACCTGTCTACTGTCCAACTATCTTCCGTATGAAGCAAAATACCAGTAAGTTCTGATTTATCAACACAATATAAGTTATTTAAATAAGGGCCCAACCAGAACATTTTTGCTTTTCATACCATCTATAGTCCCATAAAATGTGGTAGAGATCCTCCTTGTCCCTACTACCACAATCACATTCCTCTGAAGATATACATGTTTGTTTATACCTATAGTCCAAAACTTTATTGGGAAACTGCTCGAATGTGTAAATTATGAAATTGGTACATACTTGGGGGTTGACTAAAATGTCCAGATACTTTTCGTATCCATGTTTATAATTATTTACAGCAAACCATTTTGAGTACCGAGATTCCTTAAATTCCTTTAAATCACTCGTATTCCAAAAATTACTAATTTTTTTACTTATATATTTGGAACTTATTTGAACACCCTGTTCCACTGAATTTTTTAAGTGTACTAATTTATACTTCCCCAAAGTACAGTAAACAGTGTCCAACCAAAAACTAGATTGATATCCCATTTCATGCCAATATTCTTCTTCTAACAAACATTTCTTGGCAGCTGTTTTTTCACTGAAATTAGTGATCCTAATCTAATAGTTAACCTTTCTTGATTCAATAGCTGCATTAATATTAGTTATACCCAGTTCTGATCGAATATAAGATGAAGGACAAGAATATCCAAGCCTAAGAGTGTACCTTAGTGATTTATATAAAGGAATCATCAATTTATTTGTTATATTAGAGTCCCATATTTTGCAGCCATATAGCAATTGGGCTTCCACCTTAGTTTTCATCACTCTTAACAAAGGCCTTATAGACATATCCCCATATTTACAGTTAAACCTATACAACCCAGCCAAGATTTTCCTCATCTTTTCTTTTACCAATTCACATGGGAGGACCACTTGCAGTTTTGCTGGATCACTATTCCTAAATACACATAGCTGGACACTACTTCAACTTTATCTGATCCAATAAAACAAATTACACCACTACTTCCCGAATCATGACCTTAGTTTTACTCATGTTAATTTTAAATTTTAATATTTCTGAGTCCTTACATAAAAAGGTCATTTTTTTTGTAAACCAAATTTAGTTAAGGACAGGATAAGAATATCATCAGCATAGGCCAAAAGGGGGCAAGGAAAATTCCTAACTTTTGGAGAGTCATCATCTATTGCCACACTCTTCTTCAACATATTATCCAGGTATAATGTAAATAGCAAAGGGGCAAGAATGCAGCCCTGTCTCAAACCACGATTACATTCAAAAACATTAGATAATTGACCCCTAGGTCCAAGTCTGATTTTAGCCCAGGTGTTAGCATATAACCGAGCAATTATACTAACTATGTTTGGATCTATACCTCTATCCTGTAAAATCTGCCATAAAAAACTTCTCGAGACATTACCAAAGGCAGTACTGTAGTCTATAAAACATAAATACATCCTTTGACCCCTAAGTTTCACATATTTTTCTGTCAAATGTTTCAGGATAAAAATATTGTCCAAGGTGGACAGACCATGTCTAAACCCTGTTTGGTAAGGGGAAATACCCCCTGTTTTTTCAACCTCCTGTTGAAGCCGGGTCAATATTATTTTTGAAAAGATTTTAAGATTCACATCTAAGAGACATATTGGTCTATGCATCTTTAGATCATTTAATGGTCCTTTTTTATGAAGCGGAATTATATTAGCTCCTTGCCATGATTAGGATAGCTATTTGAAATTTACATTTGTTATAAAACACTGTCAAGTATCTGCACCACAATGGAGTTTCTGTTAAAAAGACTTCAGCTGGTACCCCATCTGGGCCAGCTGCCTTCTGCTTTTTTAATGTATATAGGACTAAAAAAGTCTCTTCTAATGTAATAGGCTGTAATTTATTAAAAGTCTGTCCTGTCACTTGGAAAATCTCTACCTCAGGGTCAAAATAAATTCCCTTAAAATAGGCTATCCAAGTCTCCTCAGAGATATTATACTGGTTAAAACCTTTTGCTACAAGGGACCAAAATGTTCTATTATCCTTTCTTTGTATTGTCTCAAGCATTTTCTCCCATTTGGCTTCATAAAAACTTCTTTTTGTTTATAATAAGCTCCTTATAAGCCTTCTTTTTCCCATTCAGTAACTTGAGGTTAACGTGTTTTCTACCTCTGTTATATAGTCTACAAAATTTACTAACATCAGCTTTGGCCTTTCTGCAATCATTATCAAACCAGGTGTCAATAATTAAGTTCCTGCCTACTTTTATTGATATTTCCAAAGCTGATTTAATTTCAACCAAAAGAGCACTTAGCTCATTAGAAATGTAACCAGTATCATATTTACTAATATCCTCATAGGAGTTAGCTAGTACTGACCTATGTATAATTCGTAACATATCACTATAAGAGTTCTGCCTCCATATGACGTTTTTGCAACTCTGATTTCCATAAATGGAAATGACTCTTCAACTGGCCTGTTTACCCAACCTAATTGGCCTTCCATAACAAAAGGGCAGTGGCCACTTTCAGCTCCAGTTAACACCTTATATTTTGTCCAGCAGCACATTTGACCAGTCCAAAAGGCAAGGTCGATCACATAAGGACCCCACAGGGAAACATACTGTATGTAAAATGCCCCTCTTTATCTTCTTCTAATCTTCCATTTAAGGGGTACATATTATTTTCTTCAATTGTTTCCAATACAAATTTTCCACTTTGGTTAACCACTTTATCTCTGGACTGCCTGCATGGCAACTTATCTATTTGGCTGCAAATAAAGAATCAATGATCTGCAAGACCATCATACAGACTGATTCAGGCATTTAAATCACCCATCAAAGTACTCTGCTTGTGGAAATATTTGCTGTACTTCTTTTAATTGGTCAGATATTTCCTGCCATATACCCTCGAGAAATAATCAGAGTTCTCTGGGGTACATAATAGTTCATCACTATTATTTTCATTAATCCACATTTAAGTGAAACAATCATATAGTTTTCTGCACATTTCCAAATTACAACCTTGCAAAAAACACCAATTTTAACCAAAGTAATAATCCCACCAGAGACTCTCCCCAGCTTCTTACATTTGCAGCCAGGGACTTGAAAGGCTTCATATCCATTTAAATTTATAGCAACCTCCTTGGTGTGCCACGTCTCTTGGAGACAAATTATCTCATATTCCATTAAAAACTGAATACACTCTTCATCTGCCCATATGGCCTGCCAACCAGCTATATTCCAAATGATGAATCTAGTTCTGTGGTAGGGGCTGTCTGTCCCCAGGGCATGGTTAACCACCAAGGATGGTAGTCACTCGCTATACCCAACTAACAACATAAATCTATTTACTAAAAGCAGGGCTAAACTACCTTCAAATGACCCAGATCCATAATATCCGTAATCAATAGCAACAAGATCTACCATATGTAGACCCAAACGGTCTAATTTCCTGGCTTGGGGCAAGAGTAAGTCAGCTAGCCTCTCATTGGAGACATAGATATCTATCTGACACCCCTCATGCCTGCGCTTTGCCTGGATACTGCTGAGATTTTCGTTGGGACCATCAAAAAATTTGTCAGCAGGTCACCAATTGCTACAGTTAACCCAGAATCTGTTTCTTGTGTCGTGTCATTTATCCCAAAAAGTGTTATAATTTTGCTTATTTCATTCCTTAAATTTAACTCATTAGATTTACCTTTATTAATTTCTCTCTGATGGGAAAAACAAAAACACCTCATTATCAATCAGCAAATCTCTATTAACCCAGACAAAATTAACAGTTCTAGGGAGTTAAAATAAATATCAATAACAGTTGCCTCCTTAATTGGCACCTCTTAACTTCCATGATATCAGCTTCTGTGAGTTCTATATCCAAATCTTTATTCAGGAACTTCAAGACATGAAAATCTAACATAGCATCCTCAAAGATACCCCAATTAAGTGGACCAAATAGTCTAATTGTGGGTTTATCCCAATCAAGGCAAGCTGAAACTTAATTTTTTTATATCCTTCTGCATATTTGTCTCACTGCTATCTTTAATGACCTGTTCTCCATTTTCATCATTACTCCTAGCAAATTCCAAACCAGTACATTCACTTGCCTTTATATCACACCTTAACCCTATCATTTCTTGCTCCAGCTTTGCCAGTTCCTTCTCTAATTTAGTGTAGGTTCTGGGCCACATGATTTTGTATATTTTCTATCACTTCTGCCTCTTCTCCTTGCTTTTCTTTTTTTTTTTTTTTTTGCATGTTTTCTTTATTTTTATTTCTAAATTTTTTCCTTTTCCTTGGTTTTAACCCCAAAATCCCTTCATAGGAGACTCTGGAAAATCAATTGTGCTAAAGTCAGGTCTCATTTGGTCTGTTTCCATAACATCAGAATGCTGTTCTATGTTGGTAACCACTTCCAAGTTCTCAGATTTTACTACTTTTTCTAATTTATTTTGTAGATAATTGACTTTATCCAAAATCTGACTGAGTCTACTTTCATTGCTAGCCACTTGCACTTTCACCTCCTCTAATAAGTCCTTATTAGTCACCAAATGCTCCATTAGAATCACAAAGGAATTTTTAGGGTTCCTTAACAGAGCAATTAACTCATCACTCAACCTGGAGGGAATGAAATTCTCAGTTTCCTGTGTACAATCATTACTTCTATATAATTGTTTTATGTGATTTTCAGCCCTACCTTTACAATAACATCTAGAGTTGTTAAGGTTCTTTTCCATACCTCTAAGACCATCTATTGTGTGTTGTAAATCCTCTAACACCTCCTTAAATGCATTATTCCTATGCACTAGACTTACATATTCTGAATCTGGTTCTAATCCCACCATGTCTGGTTCCTCCAAGGTTTTACCAACCACTGGGGTATCCTCAAACTTCCTCCATAGACTGGGGAATCTTTCCAGACTATCAGAATTATATGAGAGGCTTTTGGCTGTATGAGTTGTACATTCATAGGAATGATAACCTTGCCCAGCTCCCAAGGTTCCAGCAATAGCACTGTAGCCATTTGCCTCCCACACCTCTGCCCCCAACTCTCCTGTGTAATCTAGTGTAATTGAGGCATCAGCTGCCTCAGCTAAATGTCTCACAATTTGTGCACCTCTTAAAGTTTCAGATAAAGTTATAACACCACTCGGGGTGGAGGTGTTAAAATTCTCATTCTTTTTTTTAAGGTGGTCAGTAAACTTAGTTTGTCTCCCTACTATTTTAATATTCTTTACTGGTAGTTCTTGTAAAGGAGAAGTTTGAGTATTGTTCACTCTCTGTTTTCTAGTAAATACCATTTCATTTGAATCTTAAACACAGGTAGGAAAAATTTAAACACCCTCACTACATAAAACATACAGGAAAAAGCACATGTCTATTATTTATTTAAAATTTGATGACTGGGAAAGGCACACCGAGCTGAGGCTCATTTCCAGGTGTGACCCGGGTACGGTTTGTACAGGGAGTATCAAGAGAAACAGGAAGTACAGGCAGTTATAATAATTAATTATACAGTACAATACACTTACTGAATATGTAACATTTGGTCATTTTGGAGTGTGAGAGAGAGAGAGATAAGGAGAGGTCTACTAGGGGTGGCATCATTGGTGAGTTGGAAAGGGCTGAATGGTGCCTCTGTAGTGTAATTGGATCATTTGAGCTCGTAGGACAATGCGGGTTGGTTAGGAGCCTGAGGAGATGGGTAAAAGCTGAACAATAAGGGGACTTGTGAAGGTCAGAGGGCAAAGAGTTCCAGAGAAGGGGGAGATGGTAGAAGGTAAGTTGGCTGGAAAGGACTGGGGAGGTGGAAGATACAAGGGTCCCTGTGGTGAAGAGAGTAGTTTTGGGGAGGTTTGGTTGAGCAGGGACGCAAGGTATGGGGAGGAGACCAAATCAGAATTTCACTAAGAGGAGGTGCAGTGGATGGTATGCCTATGGGAGAGTGGGGTGATGGAGAGTGGGGTGTAGAGCAGGCAGTAGTGAGTGAGAGGGGGGGAGGCAGTGGCGAATCAGCAGAAGGTGTTGAGCAGGATGTCAAGTCTGGAGGGGGAGGATGTAGGGGCCATACCATAGACTATGTCTGCACAGTCTATAACTGGCAAGATTGTTTTGCATACGAGCTTGCAGCAGGTGGGGATTGATAAGAAGGATTTGTGACGGTAGAGGATTGCGAGTTTTGGTTGGAGTTTAGTGCAGATTGCCTCAACATGAGTGGAGAAACTGAGGTGACAGTCCAGCCATACACCCAGGTATTTGAAGGCTGAGACTCGCTCCAGTGGTGAGCCATCCAAGGTGGAGAGTGCTTGGGGGCTGGGAGGGTTGCCAGCTTCTGTCTGGATCCAAAAACCATGGAGACCATCTTTTTAGCATTAAGAGTGAGTTGGTTCTCGAGGAGCCATGATTGGACTCTGTTGAAGTCACTTTGAAGAATGGGGAGGACACTGTCATGGGAGGGGCCCGAGGCAAAAATGACCGCGTCATCTGCGTACAGATGAACATTGGAGGAGAGGCAGATGGAGGAAGGTCATTTATGAAGAGATAGAGAAAGGATGGGGCCCAGAATAGATCCTTGGAAACGCCGGATAAGATAGGGAGAGGAGAGAGAGGAGAGAGGTGCGCCAATTTAAACTGATTGTTGCTTATTGTGGAGGTATGAATGGAGCCAGGCAATTGCTGGAGGGCCAATGCCATAAGTGCAGAGTTTGTGGAATAGCAGCAGGTGTGATACTGAGTCAAACACTTTAGCCAGGTCTATGAATATGGCGGCTGTGATTTGACTACTATCCATGGCCGAGAGTATGGAGTCAGTTACACTTAGAATGGTGGTTACGGTGGAGTGGTATTTTTGGAATCCAAACTGGAATGGAGAGAGTAAGTTGTTTGCTGTGAGGAGGTCAGACAGTCTGGCCAGTATAAGGATTCCTGGACTTTGGCAAGGGAGGGAGGGTGATATGGGCCTATAGTTTCCCGGTTGGGAGGGGTCACCACCTTTGTGCAAGGAGATGACTTTGGACAATTTCCAGGCTACAGGTACAGTGGCAGTGGATAGAGAGAGGTTCAGTATGTGAGACAGAGGGGCAGCAATAGCTGCTGCTGTGATGCAGAGCATTTTAGGGTGGATACCATCTGGGCTAGATTTGGAAGAGTTGAGGGAGGATTGAACATGGTATACTTCAAGGGGCATGATGGGAGGAAAGACGAAGCCAACGGCTGTGTAGAAAGGTTCAGCCAAGAGTGGGGGGGAGTTGGGAATGGCACAGGAGATGAAGAACTTGCTGAAGAGGTCTGCCACAGTGGCAGGATCCGAGACAGTTTTGCCATCTACTTCGAGAGACGGACGTGCCTGTTTCATGGTGGGGGTCAAGAAGGGAGTTGATCAGCTTCCAGAAAGAAGTATTGGGATTTTGGTTTTGAGTGAATTGAGCTTTAAAGTAGGAAGATTTAGACTGCTGGATGGCTTTGGTGCAATTATTCCCGAGGTGTTTGTACATTTGGAGATCATGAGCTGTGTGGAAGGATTTGTAGAGTCTCCAAGCTTTGTCCTTGGAGTGACACAAGGCAATGAGGTTGGCTGTGATCCAGGGGTGGTGGTGGCATTTTACCCTAGTTTTTCTCTTAGGGGCGCGTGTGTGTCCCAGATGCTCAGGAAGATACTGCAGAACTGGGATAGTGCCAGGTCGACATCAGTCAAGGAGAGGACCAGCAACCAGTCTGCATTAGCAAAGTCATGTAGCAAGGCAGGGACATTTAGGCAGTGAAAGGGTTGAGACCAGATAAATTTGGGCTGGGAGAGTGGTGAGTGGATTTTTCGGACGCAATAGGTGATGCAGTGGTCACTGAGGGCATCAGAGTATATGTCTGAGGCAGAGATACGGGGGGATGGGAGGATAAGACCCAGTCCAGGAAGGTGAGGTTTTGTGACCAATGATTCAGGTGAGTAGGTTCACGGATTAGCTGAGATAGATTTAGGGCTTCAGTTTTTAGGGTGGTGGGTTTTGGAGGAGGAGCCAATCAAGGTTGAAATCCCTAGAATCATGAGTTCCCTGTTAGATGTTTTGGAGTGGATGGAAGTTATGACCTTGATAATGGAGTCGGGTGAGGCCTTAGGGGTGGCATATAGGGCCCCAAGTAGAGGGGGAAGAGGAGGAAGGATAGATGTGCCACAGTTGTTTCATGGGACGATATGGCAAGATTCATTAAACATGATGGAGCATGAGAGGGATTGCCTAACGACAGTGCCACACCCCACCCTCATTTGCCTCAGTACTAACAGAATAAATTGTAGTCTGGGGTGTTGAGAGAGGTGTTTAGGATCTTGGCGGATAGCCACGTTTCCGTGATTCAGAGTAAGTCTGGGTGGTACTGGGTGACCCATAGAGTTAGGGGATCCATTTTAGGGAGAAGGCTCCTAGTGTTGAGGTGAAAAATGCGGATGCCCTTGGCAAGTGAGTTAGGGGATGGACTTGGTGGCAGTCTGTTTGAGGTGTTCCTGGACTCAAAAGGGCCAGGGTTGGGATGTGTCACCCACCAGGAGTAAGAGGAGGACAGAGTATGTGAGTAGCAGGGGTAAGTTTGGACGTGCCGGAACAATGCTTAGAGGGAGACACATGGAGGTGTAGCATCAGTATACAGCTTCCAGGTTTAGGAGGTGGGATTGGAGTAGTGAGGCATGGATGGAGGGAGAGGTTGGAAAGTGTGTGGATTGGGGGAGGGATGTAGGGAGAGAGGAGGAAGGAGAAGAGAGAGTTAGTTGGGGTAGGGAAAGAGTGGGTGGGAGGGTGGTACGTGGGGGAGGGAGGGTGGGAGGTTCTTTGGAGGGAGAGTGGCCACAGAGAGGAGGGTGATGGAGAGGGTGAGAGGAGGGTGAGAGGAAGGTTGTAGGAAGAAGCAGGCCTTATAGTAAACACAGCTGCATTTTGGCACCACGAAACAAGGGTGGTGCCGAGTGAGAAAGAAAAGTAGGAAGGAAGGTTGATGTGAGAAGTAGACACCACCAGAGGGAGTGGGATTCAGTAGTGAAGGGGGAATACTAGTGACAGAGTTGAGTTTTTGTGTATAGCAGTCACTTGAGGCCAGAACTGATAACCTGCATGTGGAAAACTTGCCTGATAGGTTAAAATCTGTCAGGTGTCAGTAGCTATAAATTGCAAGGACAAGCAAGGGTGGTGGTGGGAGCTGTGGGGCAGCCAATGCAGAGCATCAGCGGGATCTGTACTCGCCATCTGCACATAGCTGAAGCAAAGCACTGGGATCTGTACCTGATTTCAAACATTGGCGGCTTCAGGCTGTGGGGAGGGCTGCCTCGGTCACCCACCCTCTGACCCTGGGGGATCCATGGACAGCCGGCTGCAGTCTGTGGGGAAATGGGAGAGAGAGAGAGATATTAAATTCAGGTATGAGATAGGAGAGGCTCAGGAACAAAAGGGGGGGATATGATAGCAGAGCAAGGTTACAGTGAGGTAGTGCAGGTAACGTTCTCAACGAGCCCTGCTGACCTTGATTTATGCAGTACAATTAGGCAAATATATGTAATTAGGTAGAAAGCTATGTTTTAGCAAACAAAATGTATCTGGCTACTGGGATTTGCTAATATGCAAGCAAATTTATCTGGCTGCTGTGATTTAGCTAATATTATGCATACTCAAGTTTCAGTTTAGGTGCCTTGTTGAAACAGTACTTAGTACAGCTGAAGTGAGTTGAGAAACTCAAGTAATCAAACGGCTGTAAGCTGCAGATTTCACTATAGGAAATAATCGCTGTAACAGAATTAAGGTGCTCAGCTTGAATGAGCATTTAGCCAGTGCTGTAAGCAGAGTTTTAGGCAGCAAAAACAATCAGCACTTGTCTGGTGACAGAAAATAAGCAGAGTCTTTGAAAATGGTGCAGAATTCTGCACTCAGCCATCTACACGTAGCTGGAGCAAATCACTGGGATCTGTACCCGATTTCAAATATTGGCACCTTTGGGCTGTGGGCAGGCTACTTTCGATCACCCGCCTCGTGACCCTGGGGGCTCACAGAGAGCTGGCTGCAGTCTATGGGGAAATGGGAGAGAGAAAGAATATTAAGTTCTGGCATGGGATAGGAGGGGCTCAGGAACAAAAGGTGGGGTCGCGATAGCAGAGCGAGGTTACAATGAGTACATATATCACACTATACAAGATGTGTAGGAAAAAGCATAACTATAAAAGAAAAGCAGATAAATTCCTCGTTTCTAACCAATCAGATAATACTGAACATAGAATCTCTTTGGTGTCTCTTATAAATCTCTTGTATCTGGTCAATATAACCAGTCCAAATGACCGACCGAAATAATTGCCCAAACAGAGATTCTGTCTGAAAGAAGCTGTATAGTTGAAAAGTTGCTGGAATGGCTGCTTCTCCTCTTTCTCAAGGAATTCTTTAAGTACGATTTTTACACAGCAAAGTCCTGAGAAAGTCTTAAGCTCTTTCTGAGAAACCAAAAACCGCTGTGCAGATAACAAAAGTCCATGGGCAGCTTTCCAAGCTTTCCAAAACGGCTCTTCTAATTCAAGGCTATTTACTGGCACTATTATTGTGGACTGACCACTTGTCCATTGAACCCCACACAGCAAAAGGCTTCAAAAAAGATAAAAAACCACTTAATTAGAATCCACATCACAAAAAATCTCAGATCTACAAAATTCCCTCAGAACTAACTGATAGCATCACTGCCTGCAGCGCCCACATAAATCACCTGTAGTCGCTCGTTAACACCTTAAAAAAGACACTTACACCATATTCACTCCATCAAGTCCAAAATCCAAACAGTCGGGGAAATGACAGGTAAAAGCAAAGTTGTACGCTGAAAATGGCAGATGTGGTGCAGACCATAATAAAACTACAGAAGAGGATTCAGCAATACGCAGACTGCATACAAAGCTTACTCCCACTGTCTCTTTAATGCAGAGTGATCTGTTTTCAATCAGCAGTGCATGCGTATTCATACAAGAGCATCACAAGGGACAAAAGTAAAAAAAGGCACGAACAAACTTTAAACAAATAATAAAACAAAATAATAAAAAGTAATAAAAAAAATCCACAGAGGATAAAACTTCCCCACCTAGCTTCAAAATAACAAAGCTCAGATGAGAAAAGGATAAAGATAAAAAAAAAAAAAAACACTACAAAATTTACTAATAAACACTAGGGGCCAGATATTCAAAACTTTGCCCCTGGGCTAAGTTAACACTGCCCAGTGGGTGAACTTAGCCCGGAGCACAAAGCAAGCTATATTCAAAGGATAGCCTGGGGCAAACAGTGTCTGAATATAGCATGGGAATGAGGCAGTGCAAACTGGGCAGGGAGTGCAGGGCAAATGTAGCCCTGGAATAAGACGGCACTGAATATAGCAACCCGGAAGTGCAAACCACAATAACACCACCACAGTTCACAGTGACGTGAGTGCAGGTAAAGATGAACTTTGTAGCCAATGTGTGTGCCAGCAAATGCGTGGACCCTGTACAGCTGAAGGCAGCAGTAGATGTGAAAGAACAGCGATCAAAACTGTATAATATTCCCCTAACCGTCAACGATGCACTAACACATTAGCGCTGCTGTAGCGCGGAGCTAAGCTATTTGCCTGGTGCAAACACGTTTGCCCGGCACTAAGATTTGCCATATTCAAAAGTGACATGCAAATGAGCCTATTTCGGTAGTCTCTGGGCAAACAGCCAAATTAGCATCACATTATTCCCTGATTTGCATGCAGTTTGCCCAGCGTTACTGCAGGGTCCCACAGCTCCACCTGTAGGTCAGTCTGGAAGTACAGGGGCCGACCAGGTCTGGCCGCAGCTCCACCTGTAGGTCAGTCTGACAGTGCATGATGGTTGCTGCAGGCTACATGTATGCAGTACAGCACAGCATTGTGTGCCCCAGGGGACAACACAGCATAGGCACAGGCGGTGGTGGTGCTGCATGCAACCGTCACACTGTAGGTCATGCTATAGTGCACAGCAGACACTATAGTAGCAAGGGGGCCAGTAGTGTGAGGGACACAGCAATGCCTATGGTATGTAGGGCAGTGATGACCACTACACTGTACACAATGACAGGCCCAGCTTGCAGGTGCTTACTGACAGTGGACAATACTGTTTCACTGTTGTGTGCTTCACAGATGCTGCATCTGTGGCATGGGATGCTCACAGTGACACATACATGGCTGGCTGTTTGTGCTGTGGCATCTGTACAGTTGTGCGGTATGTGGCTGGGGGGGCATGTAAGATCCGACAGGCACACAGGTGGTGGGGTATTCCCACTACTGGCCCATGTGCACTGAGTGATGTGTTCCAGCCTTGTGGCCACACCTGTGCTGTGGTGAGGTCTGGCCACCGGTACACCCTCCCCTCAATTGCCACCATGCCAACAGTGCTGCATATGTGTGCTGGCATCTGTTAGTCACCACAGACATATGGTCTGCAGGTGTGTGCTGTATGGCCACACTACCATGATGTTCTCTGTGGGTCAGATCACCCCTTACTGTCTGTGCTTGGCTGGGACTGGTGGCAGCTGTTGGCATCATGGTGGTGCCATCAGTGAGCAACATGTGTCTTCCAAGTCTGACATTTTCTAAGTGTCATGATCATATGTTAGGGTCACACAAGCCATGCTAATCCTGCACTAACACCGCGCAAAGCATCAATGTCATGCAAAGCTGTTTGCCCACGGTTAAGTCCAGCTTGGCAGAAGACACTAGGAGAAAGGACTGCTGTGTGACTGAACTTCTCTGCTAGGACTAAAGTAGAAGAACTTTTGTATTTGGACCTTTAATTTAGAGTAAAAAAACTAACATACAAAACAAAAAAAAAAGTGTGTTTGGGTTAACTGAACTGAATGGGTAACTGAAAAGTCATCTAGGTGCAAATCTCAGGTGACTGAAAGGACTTAACTGCTGTGAGGTTTAAATTACTTGTAGAAAGATCTGGTAAGTAGGGGAGTGGCTTTAGCTGAAGGAAGCTACATTTAAAGACTGCCTTAGAAAGATTCAGCTAATAGCTTGGCAGAAGACACTAGGAGAAAGGACTGCTGTATGACTGAACTTCTCTACTGGGACTATATTGCCCTCCTTCCTCCCTCCACCCAAAGCTAGTTCTATTTTTATAGGCACAGGATTTGACTGACAACAGGAACTTCCTGTTTAGGGGCAGGAAGTGAGTGATCACAGAACCACCAAGGACCCACCATCCTAGAAGGGCAAGAGTAGCTCTCCGGCCCCCTCTAGCTGCTGGAGGTCTGCCTCTGAACAAGTAAGTAGTCTACTGAGAAATATAGGATATTCTTGTCTCAGAACAGGACAATCAGGAGCTTAAAGAGCACACAGGCAGAAAGTAAGGAGAGAGAAAAAAAAAAACAGAGGAAAGAGTAAGGATTACAAACAGTTAAGGGGCCAGAAATAAGACATGATTGGAGTGGTGCAGTGGCTGTGGAGCAGCAGTCTTCCGGGAGATGTTCTGGAGGATGTGGTGCTGTCCCATTTGCAAGCACCTCTCTGGGCTGAGGGAGGAGGTTGCTCATCTCCAGGCTGAGTTGGCCAGGATTTGTGGGACCTCCTCTTCCATCCAGGGACCACCAGTGCCACTGCCGTTGCCTCAGAGGTTGCCAAGAAAGAGGAGCAGTTGGACCACAGTGGGCTCAGGGAGGGTGAGTGGTGGAACAGAGGCACATCCCTCCAGTTGTACCTCTCCACAATTCCTATGCCATTCTGGCAAAGTGTGGTTCCTCTATGGAGGCACCACAGTGGAGACCAAGGAGGATGCTGGGAACCTCCACAAAGGAGACCCACAGGAGGTGGCAGGGGGACCCTGCAGGGAAGAAACAACTCCTGGGTGGGGACTCCACATAGGAAAGGTAGAACTGGGCAAGGAAGGGAGAGGGAGGTAAGGTACCTGCCTGGCGCCATGGCTTGGAGGGACAGGAGGCGAATCCTCAGGATTGCCAGAGCAGCTGCACAGGGAGGAGCTGGATGTCATTGTCCACCTAGGGATAAATGACCTGGCTAAGAAAGGGATTAGAAGTGCAGGAAGAGTTTGTGGAATTGGGGAGGGACTTAGTCAAGTGCCTTGCAGTAACCTTCTCGGAGGTGCTACTCATTTATGGCATAGGAGGAGGCTAGGGTGTTCCGTACCATGGGATTCAATCAGTGGTTGAAAACTGAGTGGAGCTCAGGGATTTGGCTTCATTGGGGACTGGGGTCCACCTGGAGTGATGCAAGCCTATATTGGCATGATGGGCTGCATCTGTCCGGGAGGGAACCAGGATCCTAGGTAATAGGTTTAAATGCTTCATTGGCAAGCTTTTAAACTAACAAGGAGGCACTGGAAGGGCAGAAAATCCTAGCCCCCCAAACAATCACGGTAGTAAGTGTCGCCAAACACCAACATGGAGGTGTCGATGGAGAGAAGGGCAGGGTAAATGGAGAAAGTGACAAAGGCAAGAAGGACAGGGATGGGGCAAAAGGGGGTAAGGCCATCAGGAAATGGAGGTAATGAGTACCAATGCCCGTAGTCTGGGCAACAAGCTCCCTGAGCTGGTGGCCTTAATGGAAGAGGGATGCCTGGATATCGTAGCAGTCACAGAAACATGGTACACAGAGAACCATGACTGGGATGTTAACATACCAGGGTACATAACCCACAGGAGAGACAGGCAGGGGAGAAGAGGAGGAGGAGTAGCTCTCTATGTAAAGGAAGGGATAAAAGCAACTGAACAAAAGAGTAAACAGGGAGGAGAGGAGGCACTGTGGGTCACCTTGGAGACTGGAAAGGGCACCACAGTCCGCACAGGGGTTGTGTACAGACCCCCATGTCAGGGGGAAGGAATGGACAAGGATATGATGGAAGGCATTCTTAGAATGGCAGAGAAAGGAGATACTGTTGATGGGAGACCTGAATATGCCAGATGTTAACTGAGGCACATTTGCAGCCACATCCAAGAGCAGGGCCATTCTTGATGCCCTACAGGTGGCAGGCATTAGACAGCTAGTTTCAGAACCCACTCATGAGGGAGCAATCTTAGACCTCATACTCAAACGGGGCAGTGAGAGGATCTCAGATCTAGAAGTAGGTTGCCATCTGAGGACAAGTGACCATCAAACAGTGTGGTTCACGTTAAACTTAGCTACAGAGTCAAGCCATACAAAAGTGAGGGTACTGGACTTTGGAGGGCTGACTTGTGCAAGATGGGAGAGTGCCTCAGAAAAGCACTAGCAAACAGGCTAGAAGGAGGTGTGGAGCAACAATGGGGAATTATCAAACTGCCATCACAGAGCAGCAAAGCCTTTGTGTGAAGCAAATAAACAAATCAAAATGAAAGAAAAAGCCACTATGGTTCTCAAGAGGTGGCTGTGAAAGTCAGGAAGAAAAAGATAGCATTCCGGAAGTATAAGGAAACACAGAAGGAGCAGGACAGAGAGCTGTACCAGTTAAGGCAGAAAGAAGCAGGGAGGGAAGTCAGAATAGCAAAGGCCCAAACTGAGGAAAAGATAGCCAACTCAGTTAAGAAGGGGGATAAAACCTTTTATAGGTACATCAGCGAGCGTAGAAAGACAAAGGGAGTGATAGTGAGGCTGAATAGAATGAACGGTGGGTGGGCAGAGGGGGACAGTGAAAAAGCAGGAATACTGAACGAATATTTCTGCTCAGTATTCACAAAAGAGGAGGGGGAAGTGCCTAATCCAATTAACAGAAGCACTCTTGATAGGGTCGATCCCAGTCCTTTCACAGAAGAAAGGGTTCTGTAAGAACTCCTAAAACTGAAGATGGACAAAGCAATGGGTCCTGATGGAATTCACCCCAGAATTCTAAAAGAATTAAGGAAGGAACTAGTGAAACCACTGGCTACTCTTTTTAATAAATCATGGGAGGATGGTGTGGTACCCGAGGACTGGAGGAAAGTGGATGTGATTCCCCTTCACAAAAGTGGGAGCAAGACAGAGGCAGGAAACTACAGACCTGTCAGTCTGATCTCTGTGGTAGGGAAAGTGATGGAGTCACTTCTGAAGGAAAGAATAGTTGAGTACCTAGAGGTCAGTGGAGCACAGGATCCAAGACAGCATGGGTTCACAGCGGGAAGGTCATGTCAGACGAATCTAATAGATTTCTTTGACTGGGTGACCAAAGTAGTAGACCAGGGAGGGGCTGTGGACATGGCCTACCTAGACTTTAGCAAGGCATTTGACACAGTCCCACACAAAAGATTATTAGTCAAATTAACCAGCCTGGGAGTGGGTCCCAGGGTGGTAGCCTGGGTAAAACATTGGCTGGACAACAGGACACAGAAGGTAATTGTAAATGGAGTCCACTCTGAAGAAAGGGCGGTTACCAGTGGGGTACCGCGAGGGTTCAGTGATCCAGTCCTTTTAATGTCTTCATCAGTGACATTGCAGAGGGACTGGAAGGAAAAGTATGCCTTTTTGCAGATGACACAAAGATCTGCAACAGGGTTGATACACAAGGAGGCGTGGAAAGGATGAAAAGGGACTTGGCAAGGTTGGAGGAATGGTCAGACGTATGGCAGCTAGGATTCAATGCAAAAAAGTGCAAAATAATGCACCTGGGAAACAAGAACCCAGGGAAGAATACACAATGGGTGGGGAGGTAGTAATAACAACAAAACAGGAAAGGGACCTGGGGGTAATCATATCAGATGACCTTAAGGTTAGCAAGCAATGTGAGAAGGCAGTAGGGAGGGCCGGGTATACTGGGATGTATAGGGAGAGGCATCAGCAGCAGAAAACAGGAAGTTGTTATCCTCTGTACAGACAGTTGGTGAGACCCCATCTGAAATACTGTGTCCAGTTCTGGAGACCCCATCTTGCAAGGACATAGACAGGATAGAGGCAGTCTAGAGGAGGGCAACTAAAATGGTGCAGGGTCTGCAAGAGAAGCTGTATGAGGAGAGACTAAAGGAGCTTAAAATGTATACCCTTGAGGAAAGAAGGGAGAGGGGGACATGATAGTAACTTTCAAGTACCTCAAGGAATCAACAAAGTCCAGAGAGTAGCATCTTTCAGAAAAGAGACTTGCAAGAACTAGGGACACAATTTAAAGATAGAAGGAGGGCAGTTCAGGGCAATGTGAGGAAGTATTATTTCACAGAGAGGGTAGTGGATGCATGGAACAGCCTTCCTGAGGAAGTTGTGGGGTCTAAAACTGTGGGAGAATTCAGAATGCATGGGACAGACATAGAGCAATTCTTGGGGAGAACAGGAAGATATAGGCTGTTGGTTAACTAGGATCTGCGCCTCATCGTATAGGTAGGAAATGGGCAGACTAGATGGGCCTAGCGGTCCTTATCTGCTGTCAAAGTCTATGTTTCTATGTTTTTTCTGGGTGGTAATTTGTACCGTGTTGCGCTAAACACCTTAGTGTGGTGCTAGTCACTGAATATCTTGTAGCACTTGTATTCATGTTCACTTTGCCCCTTGCATATAATTATGGTTTGCCCAGTGCTAATGCAGTTTGGGTGTGCTATTTGGCCTTTTGAATATGACAGACCTGCGCTAATCCCGTGCAAACGGTTTGCACACCGCACAAAACTTTGAATATCTAGCCCTAGGACTCAATACTTTGTACTTTCCTTGTAAGGACAGCTTACATTTTCACAAATTCCTTCCTCTTCCTTCATCGAAAGCAACCACACTTGCCTAATGCACTCTGCAGCGCTTTCTTCACCACCTCTCCCCAGGTGGGCTACTCCGTCCTCAGCACTCCAGCCTGTGGAGGAGACAAAAGACAGCAGCAGAGGACCACAAGAAAACGAGCCACACAAGGTGACCTGGAAAGACTTGAGTAACTAGATAGGTATGGAACAAAGCATAGACAGCATACTTTTTCTAAAAGTATAAAACGCTTTACTCAGGTCCTGCTGTATCAACTCCTCCTCCTCAGCTGAACAGCCTGCAGCAGCTCACCCAGAAACTCCTACCAAGCCTATTCACAGCTCATTTCAGTAGTGCACTGGGAAAAAAGGGCAACGCTTTACTAAGGTCCTGCTGTATCAACTCCTCTTCAATTGAACAGTTGCAGCAGCTCACCCGGAAAACCCTACTAAGCCCATTCACAGCTCATTTCGGTAGTGCTCCACCTTACCATCTCTTTTATCAAATTGCAACACTGAGAATATATGAATTAAAATAAAGAATGTTATTTTGAGCATTACTAATAAGATATTCCAAAATATAAGAAGGAAATAAATGGGAAACCCCAGATGACTTACAAACAAAATCAAGACACTTTTAAGAAGAAAAGCAAGAGCCTATAGGTCCTTCAAGAAAGTAAATAAGTAAGTACGTGTTGGAAAAATATAAAACCTACAAAAAAAAAATGTAAAAGTGCAAAAGCTCATCTAAAAAAAAATACGGAATATAATATTGCAGCTAATGCTAAACAGGATAATTACATGTCCTTTTATAGCTACATTTCTGCATTAAAAACAAATAAAAAACACAATAGGCCCAATATTAAAAAATGATATAGCAGTTCATGACCCAAAGGAAATAGTAGAAATTTGTAATGAATATTTCTGTTTAGTGATTCAAAAAGAAGAACATCCTGATGTGTGTCTAATCAGCCAGGCGAAAGCAGAGATCTCAGAAGAAGAAATACTAATAAGATTATAATTACTAGATAACATACTGCACCAGGCCTGGATAAGATCATGGAGAGTATGATAAAGTTCATGGCTACCCATTTGATTCGCCCATTTAAACTACTATTTGAAAACAGCAAAAACCATAGTGAAGTTCCATGTGAATGGAAAGTAGCACTTGTGACACCACTATTTAAAAAGGGAAAGAAACATTGTGTCGAAACTTATAGGCCAATAAGTTTAACATCCATTATTGGGAAAATGTTGGAAAGTATTATTAAAGACAGAATTAACTTATTATTAAGTGACATAGAGGCTGATCAACACAGTTTTAAAATAGGTAGATCATGTAGTTACTAACCTACTATGTTTTTATGAAACCATAGTAGTAAATTAGATAACAGAATACCTTACGATATCATATTTTTAGATTTCAGCAAGGCATTCACCTGCTGCCACATTTTGCTGTAGTGAAAAAATTAAATGCTTACAACACTGATGTCACATTTACAGCCTGGATTTCCAAATGGTTGGAAGGATGAACACAAAGGGTACAGTTTACAGGCGTTGTGTCTTGAGGATGGAGTTGTGTCAAGTGGAGTGCCTCAGGACTCAGTTTTAGGCCCTCTTATTTTCAAATATTTATAGCTGACCTAACAAGGAATTTAAGTAGTTGGCATACTAAATATGCAGATGACTCTAAAATAGGTGGAGCTTG
Source organism: Neoceratodus forsteri (assembly GCA_016271365.2). Classification (NCBI taxonomy): domain Eukaryota; kingdom Metazoa; phylum Chordata; order Ceratodontiformes; family Ceratodontidae; genus Neoceratodus; species Neoceratodus forsteri. The sequence continues at coordinate 884,115,180 of CM057454.1, read as the reverse complement.
TAATAGCACAGAGAAAACATAAAATCCAGCAAGACCTTGACAGTATTTCTAAGTGGGCATCTGATTGGGAGATGCAGTTCAATGTAGATAAATGTAGAGATACACTTGGGAGATAGGAACAAGATACAGGCTTATTTCTGATGTGGCAGCCAGCTTTCTGTAACCCCAACTAGAAAAGGATCTCTGGATCATGGTCAGTAGTTATCCATGTCCAGCAATGCATTTTAACTAGGCCATTACAAAGGCAAATGGAGTGTTATGGTCACTTAAGCAAAACATAAAATCTAGAGACCCTGCATTACTGGCACCCTTGTATAGGGCATATGTCTGCCCACACTTAGACTATGGGTCACAATTTTGGTGTCCATTTAAAAAAAAGGACATTTTCCAAATTGAGAGAGTTCAAAAAAGTATCACTAAGCAAATGATAGCGTTGCAAAATCTTGCTTACACTGAGAAACTTTCTCAATTAAAACATGTCGCTTGAACAGAGACGTCTGAGGTGGGACTTGTTAATGATGAGAGAAATTGTTCAGGACCGATATTTAATGATTAATATGGGACTTGAAGCATGGTGGTATTAAACTAGAGGGCACAAATATCAACTAAAGGGAAAACATGTTAATACCTTAAGAAGAAAGTATTACTTCTCTCAAAGAATTGTTAACTGTTGGAATGCTCTACCAGCTGATATTGCTTCAAGTAAAAATAAATTAACATTTAAAAACAAGCTGGACAATTTTGATTTCACCAGGTATGCACCTAGAGTATTATGGGTATTGAGAGAGGAGCACATAGAAACATAGAGGTGGACGGCAGATAAGGACCACAAGGCCCATCCAGTCTGCCCATTTCTTTTTCTACCTTATAAATGTGCCATTGGCCTTTGCTCTGTCAGTGGCCTATCTATTCATACTCATCTGTATTGCTCCCTTATGCCTTTCCCATGCCTGTTTGAAGCCCTGCACTGTATCATATCCACCACTTCCTGAGTTAGGCCGTTCCATGCATCCACCAGAGCCACCACCATGAGCACACTATGGGCCCCTGATCTATTGCTCCTAACGCACCCTTAGTATGAACCTTAGTATGCTTTCCCACATCAGCATTAACTCATTGTCTCCTAGCAGATGCCTGTAGTCGTCAGTAAAATACACTGGTGTGTCCTGAGGACGTCTGCAGAAGTCGGCTACTGACTCCCAGTGTGCCCTTGCAACGTCTGGAGAAGTCACTTATACATTTTAATATATAGTGTAACAGAATATATATTTGACTGCATAGCACCATTGGAAAGGTAATTTTATGCTGAACAACTTTGTCACTGATATTTTGTGCATATCATGTATACTTTAGGAGTTATTTGCATTTGTTTATAGTATGGTGTGTATGGCTTATGTTGCCTGTTTTAGTGAAAAAAATATTTTTTTTTTGCTGTTTGAACCAACTTAAAAAAAAACAAAATTACATATTATTATTTGCATACCACCATTGGGAATGTAATTTTGTGCTGAACAACTTTGCCACTGATATTTTGTGTATATCATGTATACTTTAAGAGTTATTCACATTGTTTATGGTATGGTGTGTATGGCTGACGTTTTCCATCAAGATTCACCTAAGCAGCTTGAATAAAATTCACTTTTTTGGCACTTCAGCAGGTATAAAATAAAAACCGCATTGATTACAACTGGTTGCATAGCACCATTGGAAAGGCATTTTTGTGCTCATCAATTTTCATGCCGATACTTTGTGTGTATCATGTATACTTTTGGAGTTATACGATTTGTTTATGATATGGTGTGTGTGGTTGAGATTTATCCCTCAAATCTCACCAAAGCACCTTGACTAAAATGGGGAAAAATTAGGTTTTATAGTAAAAAGATGTATTTTTTTAACAAACATAATATTAAAACACCATCTAATGTCTGTATACTTAATTTGGTATTGATATTTTACATATTTTCCAACAAAAAATGGCTTATGTTGCCCTTTTTTTAGTGAAAAAATATTTAGTTTGCTCTTTTGACCAGCATAGAAAAAAAACAAAATTATTTATTATTACATGCATGCCACTGTTGGAAAGGCAATTTTGTGCTGAAATAACTCTGCCACTCATACTTTGTGTCTAGCATGTACAGTTAATGAGCTATTAGCAGTTGTTTGCGACATGCTGACTATGGCTTGATTTTGCTTAGAAAGGCCCAGGATTCACTGTTAAAAGTATACAGGAGATTCAGGAGGCAAGTGGTGTAATCTCAGAGGGAGCCTGTGGAGGCAATGAGTTAAGACAGTGGTTAGACCTAAAGAGAAAGTTGAGTGTGGACTCTATGGTTATTAAGATGTGATTGATATGCCTAATGTATGCAACTGATATATCAAGCCACATTCCTGAATATTTGAATACATTGACTTATTCAGTTTTGTGGATCAGCTGAATGGGCTACATAGAAATATAGAAAATGCTGGCAGAAAAGAAACATCAGTCCATCCAGTCTGCCCATTTTACCCTATCCTACCCCAGGACCTAATGTCTAGTCATGGCAATTTCCCCCACCTCCACCCCCCCCCATTAATGGTTCCTGCACCCACCACTTCTGCTGGCAGGCTGTTCCATAGCCAAATCACTCTCTGTAAAATAAAGCTTCTCACATCCCTCCTGAATCACCCCATAGGGATTCACTCATGTCCCAGTGTTCTTGATTTGCCATTCCTGATGCCTATTTCCTCACAATCTACCTTGTTCATTCCTTTCAGGAACTTGCATGGTTCTTTCACACTGCTCCTTTCTCCTCTTGTTTACAGTGAGTATATGTTCAGGGCTTTAAGCTGATCTTCATGTAATATGCCCTGCTGGCCCTGAATTATTTTGGTTACCTTTCAATGTACCATCTCTAGTTTGTCTTTGTCTTTTCTTAGGTGCAGACTCTAGACCTAGGCACAGTATTCCAGATGCAGCCTCATCAGTGGCTATAGAAAGGCAGTATCTCTTCCTACTTCCTACTTTCAGACCCTCCAAATACACCCCAACATCCCGGTGCCTTGCCATAGACCTTGTTACAATGGCCAGATTGTTTAAGGGAGTTCCTTATGATGACTCTCAGGTCCTTTTCTCAGGGTATGTCCAACTTAACCCCTATATTCAATATTCTGTCTAGGGTACTTGTTCATTAATATGCATCTCTAGCACTTTATGGCATTGTACTTCAACTGCCAAACTTTAGACCACCTCTCTAATCTTTGCAGGTCCCTCTGAAGCTCCCTAACCTCTTCCTCGCTATCTATCCTGCCACAGATAGTAGTGTCATCTGTGAAAAGAAACATCTTGCCTTGTAATCCTTCTCCTGCTTTATTAATAAACATATTGAAAAGGACCAGTTTCAGGACTGAGCCCTGTAACGCCCCTCTCGTAACCTCCCTCTCCTCTGACTTGACCCTATTTACCACCACCCTCTGCTGCCCCCAGTCAGCTTCCAACCTATCTACTGTAGCTACATGTTTCACTGTTCCCAGATTCTCTAACTTCTTCAGTAACCTGTGCCACACAGAGATGAACACCTTGCTGAAGTCAAAGCAGATCAAATCTACTACTTGTCCCTTATCCACTGCGCTTGTTACCCAGTCAAAGAATACTATCAGGTTGGTCTGACAAGACCTCCCTGCCATGAACCTGGTGGCTTATTATCCTGCAGACCATTTCTCTTTCGGTAGTACATTAAGTCCTCTTTGACTAGTGTCTCCATTAGTTTACCTGCTGTGGATGTAAGACTAATGGGTCTATGGTTTCCTGGTTGCCCTTTGTCTCCTCCTCCTTTGTGGAGCAAAACTATGTCTGCTACCCTCCAATCTTTCTGAACCACCCCTGACTGTAGGGAGCTATTGACTAGCCCTATCTGGGGTTCAGCTAGTTTTAATGGCAGTTCCTGAGCACCCTGGGGACATCCCATCTGGCCCGAATCTTGTATATTTTCAGGGCTGCTATCCTTTCCTGACCCTTTCTTCTGTAATTACCACCTGTCCATTTCTGGGATCCTTCTTGTACAGTAGCAGCCTTTATGTTGCTTTTAGGCAATCGCACAGTATCCTCTACTGTGAATTCAGAGAAAAAGAAGTCATTCCTCATGCCCCTTTTATTACTCTGCCTCCCCTTCAGCCTAATGATTCTCCTTCTTATCTTCCTTTTTCCTTACTGCATCTAAAGAACTGTTCCCTCCCTTGACCCTCCCTTTGCAAAATGCAGTTCTGTCTGATTGTCCTCTTTGCTCCCTCATTGTTAACTAGTAATAACTCCATTTCTTGTCTTCCTGTTTCACTTTGGATCTAGTGAAGGCCTCTCTTAGACCCCCACTGCCTCTCTGAACTTCTTTGAGAATAAAATTGGTCTCTTGTGCCTGTTACTCTTGGTAACCATCCTGGCACGATGTATGCTTCTAGAATATCCCCCTTAATTACAACCCATTTCTCCTCCACCCCACTGACTTCATCCACTCCCCTCAGGTTATCCTTGACTAGTTACCTTACCTAGTCAAAACCTGATTTTCTGTAATCCAGAACCATAGCCTTTGAAGAGGGTGTGCTGGTAAACAGGGCCAGTTCACACTCTATGGTGTTATGGTCACTGGGACCCAGTAGCTCCACAATCCTCACCCTGCATACCATTTCCAAGTTGGTGAGCACTATATAGAGAATGGCAATTTGTATTGTGGATTCTCTGAGCAACTGCACCAGCAGGCAGTCCCACAACATATTTAAGAGGGCATGACTCCTGGTACTCTTAGCTACCAGAATTTTCCAATCTGCAGTCCATCAGGTAGATTGAAATCCCTCAACAACACTAACGCCCCCTTTTGCTGCCCCCTTCTGAATCTCTGCCTCTAGATCCCCATCTCCCTGGTCAATGACCGTCCAGTCTGTAAACCACACCCAATGAGCCTGTAAGTCTGGTACCTGCTCATCCTCAAGTGGTGCAAATCAATTGGCTGTTGAGAGATGATGAGCCATGATGACTTCCTTGTGGCTGCTCCTGTCACACCTTCCCTTCCCTGCTACCCTCCAGCCCCTTGGGTCAGTGGGCCTCTGGGGGAGTTGGGGGACCAAATGTGTCTTATTGTACCAGCTCAGTTGGTGATACAGTTGGGATATCTTTTGTCTTGCTGCTACCAGCTGTGCCTGGAGTTCTGCAGATTCTTTACATATGGGGCAAATACCTCTCCTCCAGAACGTAGCCTGGGAGATGAACACCCTATAGCTGCCTATGTCCCCACTGTACCACTGCTCCAGTCTATCTTTTTTTATCGTGATATGCTTTATTAAGTTTTCAAGAAACACACAGTAAGCACAGTGCATACAGACTATTACATAACTCTAACAAAGATTGTAACGAATACCGCCTCCCCAGAAATCATTCAGGATTCAGACATTTGTGACATAGCAGAGCATAGATTGATGATTTCAGTAAACAAAGGTCAAACTTGCATCTAGCATGCTCCATCTGTCTTGCAATGTTTTTGTATGTGTGTCTCTAAGGGATGCTAGCATTCTTTTCAGTCTTATAGCCTGTAATATTTCTTGGTGGCATTCTGTAAATGTTTGGGATAGATTGATCCAACCAATGCCTGAGCATTAGCTTTTTGGCTGCCACTGTGATAAGAGGTATATAGTAGCACCTGTTACCCACGAGCTCTTCCCTATCACTGCCCAAAAATAAAATCAGTGACGTAAAGTATTTCTGTAGGCCTAGTATAGAATCTAAAGTTTCTTTAATAGATTGCCAAAGAGGTTGAGCTTTAGTACAGCTGCAAAATATGGAACAATGTTCCTTCCTCTTGCTGGCATGTGGTGCACAGAGAGTAGTTTAATTTCACCCAGACTGCTAATTCTATGCTAGCAGTACATATCATTATTTTGAATGGCATCAGCCTGTTGTGGTGGAATTTACCAAACTGATATACATTCTTCCATATTCTTGACCAGTCTACTTCCCTGTACGCCTCCATCCCACTCCAGTATTTGCTTGGCATACTCCAGCTGTCTTGTATTAATGTGCCCAGTTATTTTATATAAGCCTGAGACTGTAGGACTCTCTTTGGCTTTTTGAAATAGCACATATATTGTGGCGACTCTACCTCCCTTCCAAGTGAGCCCTATACTCTGGCATAATTTATGTGTAATGTGCAGATACATGAACATCTCCTTGTTAGATATGTTGTGGGATCTTTGAATGTCCATGAATGATGCAAAACTGGTATCCCTTAGCTGCTGGTCTGTTGCTAATGTACTCTGCTGCTTCCAAATATCAGGTCTGGCTATGTTTTTTATCCCCATTTTAGATTTGGGTTTTCCCACAAGGGTTGAGTGTTGTCATGCTGGAGTACACAGTTAATGTATTTGCAGATTTGCTTAAATGTCCTGGTAGATGTGTCTATTGGGGACTGTTTTAGTTTGTAAGTAGCTTTTGTATTCCATAGAAAATATAGGCATGTGGCAGTTCTCCAAAAGGGCCACATTTTTGAGTTTAATGTACCCACTCTACACACCCACATAATACATCATTTAAAAGCTTTTTTATGCATGTTTAGATGAGGTATGATGTGGAGCTGTCAAGTGTAGTCATAAGCCTGTAGGCGAGGTTAAAGAATGGTACACAAAATGAGAAACTGTCATTTTTTTGCACAGTTCCAGAAACACTGCAACATGACTATGACTCCAGTTTTTACTGTTTAAGTTAATTTCAGCACCTTACTGTGGTGTTTAGTGATGAAAGCTACCAAATGACAATGTATTAAATGATTTTTTATTGGTTTTACATTGGCTAGTATTTTTTTTTTCAGAAATTATGAAGTTGACTAGTATATGGCAAAAATGGTGAATATCAACATTTTGCAGTATACTAAAATGAAATGTTTTCACATTGCAGATTCTTAATTGTCAAAGTGTCTCACAAATGATTAAAATAGATTTATATATTTTCAATTGAAATTTGCTGCCCAGATCAGTCTCACACTGAAGGTTATGCACCGGTAGCAGTAGATTGCATGCCCATAGTTTGCAATGTATAGTGAGTAGATATAAATGTATGTGGATTTCTAATGTAATGCTTCTCCATTTGTAAGCTTTTGTACATACAATGTAGCATCTAGTCTGCCTTGTAGAAGGTTTTAATTTGTAATTGCCTATACATGCAATACTAGCCTTTGAAATATTCTATAAACTAGCTTTCTCTTTCAGTGAATGTGAAGGTTAGTAGGTGAGACAGATTCACAGATTTGGATAAAAGGTTTAGAATGCACTTCGCGGTATTTATTTTCCAAAATAAAACAATAAACATACAGAAAGAAAATAGGTGATTAGTCCTTCAGTTTTGCAAAAACATTGCATAATTCCCTCAGTGCACAACTTCCAGGCTTTGTTCCAGCCAAATAGATTCCTAGCACATGAAAACTTGCATTTACTATGAGAAACAATGCACAAGTCCTTTAGTGCACAACTTCCAGGCTTCATTCCAGCCAAATAGATTTCTAGCACATGAAAACTAGCATGTACTATGAACTGCTTTCTCCACAACAGTCAGGTCTCCACTGACTGACTCACCTGTTTTGCATCTCAGGAGGTGACTTTTATCCCTGCCTACTGATAATGTCAGCACCATGTGAGCTGTCTGACTTACAATTCTCTAAGTAAACACAGGCAGGCTCACTCATCCTGAATAAACACATTTCTTTAAGTAAACACATGCAGGCTGACTCATCCTAAATAAACACAGACAGACTGACTCATCTGACCTTTACACACCTCTGCTTCCCCTAGAAAATAATGTTTTATTTTTGGCTTTGCAAACCCAAAGCAGTTTACAGAATAAAACACAGAGTGCAAGGCTCTGTTATTTCAATTATTTTCAATTACTTACATTCCGTCTGTGTCTACCTGCATTACAGCACAGGAGAAGGCAAGCTACCTACTGCCTCTTGTCTTACTTATAATTTTTTTTATTTATTTTATTCTTTGTTAACCAGGTAAGGCCCACTAGGCATAACTGCCTGTTTTCAGGGGCAACCCAGGAGCTTTGGGCTGGTTAAGTGACTTGCTCAGGGTCACACAGTATGCAATTAGAGGTTGTGGGACCAAACCCAGATCTGATGGATGTACCAAGCTCATTCACAGCTTGTTACTCTAACTTTTAGGCTATACTGCCAGCTATATATTCCTTATAAAGTACTTGGGGTGTGGACAGACTACAAGACTGAAAGTGGCTAAATATCAGCCTGTAGCTAGAACAGTAAACTTACTAGAACAGGACAGTGTAAAAGAAAATGCAGCACAAATTCAGACAGGGGTTCTGGCCCTTTCACAGTGACAGTTATGCACAGTTCAGTATTAGTGTTAGAGATGACAATAGGCAGCTTCATACTGGGCTTCAGTCAAAGTGCTCACTAAACAAAAATGCAGTTTTGATACTAACATAGAGATGTAATTTATATCTAATTTAGCACAAGTCTGTATACTTGTACAACATGAAAACTGGTGGTGGTGGTGGTAATGCTAACAATATACTTTTTGAATTTTACTCCACATGGAAGTTAAGTATATGAAGTTGTGGAGGATACAAGCCTCTCAAAGCTTACATTAAAGAGAAAAAGACTTTCCACAAACTTTGTAAAATGTATTGTTTGTCAAGAAAATTAACAGAATGCAAAACTGTCAAAAGCCACCTGTGCCAAACAGAATTCTGTGATGCTGAAAGCAGAAGCCAGGAGAGATAAATTGTATTGGTGGCTGCTGAATGAGTTTTCTTGTTTACCTGATGTGCCACCAATACTCTATCACAGGGATTGCTTTCAGAAATACACAAGTAAGTTTAATTTGGCACATGGGACAGTCAATATAGTCACCTCAACAAGAGCAGTTGAATGGGGGAGAAACATCTTGGAAAGACCAGATGGACCACACAGTCTCCTTCTACCAGTAAATTCTTATGTTCTTATGTACTTGTAACCCCTCACCCCTGCCTTTTTGCCAAAATGACAGGTGGCATGCTGTTGAAGCTGACAGCAGTACCTGGTGGGGACCTGGGTTCGGGAGGATGAGGTTACTCGGCACAGGGGGACCTAGGTTTGGCTACTCTGCACAGGGCACCAAGTAGATCAGAACACAGGAAGCAATAACTGTAATGTCCAGAACCAGGAATGGGATTCTTCAGTGTGGCTTTTATTCACAAACTAGCTGAACAAAACAAAGCATAGACGGACCCTCATGGGGCTACATTTCCTGGTAATGCAGATTAGAGACTACAACATGGTCCATTGGAAGAATGAACCAATTATACTGTTTTCAGGCTCTGGACCCACCAGGCACACAGCCTGGACTTACACACAGCTTTGGGTACACAGTCCGACTGGCCCGGCTGCCCCGCTGACCACTTGATCCACGGTCCATTAGAAGAATGAACCAATTATCCTGTCATGGCTCCCCACATCACTTAGAGTCTGCGACTCCTAGAGAGAATTCTTCCTTACTCGTTATGACTCCCCATCTCACAAAGAGAATTTTTCTTTACACTTGTTGTGGCTCCCAGCACCACTTAGAGTCCACGACTCCTAGAGAGATTTTCCCTTTTGCAACCCTACATCTGGGTACTTCCCCCATCACTGGCCAAGTGCATGAGGCAAAGTAGCAACCACAGCAGAAATCTGTAGAGGTGGATGTGGTCACTAAAGATGGGGGGTTTGCCCACCTCCAGCCCCCACAGCCCATACCCAGCCATTTCCCTGGGAAAACTGAACTTCTGAATGTAGATTAAAGGGTAGATGATCTGGGTGCATCTCCTCTACATATTACTCGAATCGCACAACACTCTAGCATTTGACACTACTTTACTTGTTTGGCCCAGTCCTATAGGCTTCCCAAAATGTAGCTCAATTCCTAGATTTCCACACATGTACCAGGGTGAAGAAAACATTTTGCCCTCTTAGTCAGAGCAGACACTCACCCTTTAGTTGCAGATGCCCCACAGGCGACTCACAAATCTTCCAACCTTCAAAATAAATGCTGAACTGAACTGGCAGCTTTTCTTCCTCTTGGCAGAATTAAGGGGAATGCCCCAGGAATCTGCATGAGGATCTTTACATCCTCCCCCCAGAGGGAGGGGCACTGAGACCGAAACAGTGGTCTCCACCACTTGAGCACACCTTCACTTACTGAAAACAAACTGGACACTGACTCTACCTTTGAAAACTCCCCACGTTCTATCTAACTCCTCTGCTGCAGATTCCAATGTGACTTATGCAGCTGCGAAAGTTCTATTGGTGATGTCATCCCTCAGTCTCAGCTGAGACTCAGAACAGAGTGAGACTGTGTGAAACCCATTTAACTGAAGTTTCACAAGCTGCCTTCCCTGCCTACCACTAGGTCTTACTGGGATTCTAGTAACCCCGGTAACAAGGGTTACATTCTTATGTCAGAGTTGTATTCAACCCAGGTAAGAAAACAAGCTCTGAATCCAATCAGACATCATCATCATTTTCACCTGCTTCTATAGCCACCAGAGCAGGCAAGTCCTCCAGCGATTGGTCCTGTTACATTGTTTGCTTGAGAAACACACACAAGAAAGACAAAAAACTTCATAAAATTTATTTATTTATTTATTTATTAAATTTTGGTGACTGAGTAGGCCCACTGAGCCCTGAAGGTCCCTTTTTCAGGGGTGACCCAGGATAACAATACAAGTTATAAGAATGAACAAGGACATAAGGAACATTTGAGGCATTGTGAGTTACATCATGAGGTGGTTACAGTAAAGAAACATAGTGGATACAGGCATGGTTACAGGCATGGTAAAAGAAAAGCAGTGGATACAGGCATAGCTAACAGGCATGGTAAAAGAAAAGCAGTGGATGCAGGCATGGGTACAGGCATGGTTATCATCATGACATGTAAGCAATTGGTAGAACTTTGCATATAGTTTATTCAGGGGTTACACATGGCCTCTGGCGAGCAGTCTATATGAGGCAGGTAGTAGGAAGGTTAAGCTAGAAGATGGGAGTTAGAGAGGAGGGGAGTACCTTAGGAGCTTTAAGTGCCATGACAGTGGCATGCTCTTGAGGTCAGCAGATGGTACTTAAGCCTGATGTGGAAGTTCATGAGTGAGGAGGAGGCCTGGACCTGGAGAGGGAGTTGTTGATTGGCAGGCTGCTTGGGGGGAAAAGGATCTTCCGCCAGTGTTTGTCCTTACCCTAGGGACTTCTAATAGCATTCTATCTGAGGTCCTTAGGTTCCTTGGGTTGTGTTTGAGGATTATGGTCCCGATAATGCTTGGCAGAGGATGGGGTTTGAGAAGCTTGTAGGCTTGGACAAGCAAGGGGTGCTGGAGGCGGGCGACCAATGTGGGCCAAAGAAGATTGGCCAAAGTGTCACAGTGGTGATGTCTCAGGTGGTCTAAGGTTGCGAAATGAGCTATTTTATTATATAGGGTTTGCATTTTGGTAATCTCTTGTTTAGCCATGCCCTGTATAATATGGGCCACAAATGTCAGGTTGGGTAGAAGGACGCTGGTAGCTATGGAGAGCCTGGCTTCAGGGATGAGTTGGTCCCTGAGTCAGTACAGGGTGCCAAGTTTCTGATGTAGGGTCCTGGTGACCTGGTCCATGTGTTCCTTGTATGTGATATTCTGATCCAACGTGAGGCCTAAGTATTTAAGGGAGGGGACTACGTTAATGGCTTTACCAGAGTGAGGTTAAGGAGAGGGATGAGGACCCTCCTTAAAAAATTGAAACATTTGAGATAGCACTCAATTTAAGGGAGGCAGCATTTCAAAGAGGAGATGATGACGTTACAGAATAACTGTAGAAGACTTGATTGCTTAAGATGCAGTTTATCACTCAATATGCCTTTCTTCCTACTTGAGTAAAACGAATCTGGAAGCAATACCATCTAGTTCCACTGCAACAATACAGTCACCTTATGACATTGCATTTGATCAGCTGATAGACAATGATCTTATGTACAACAAGAAAGCTCTTCTCCTGTCCAAGTTGCTACAAAAATATAAAGCCCTACTTCCCTCAGATGTAGAAACTGAAAACTATTCCAGTAGCAAATTACAGGCAAAATTAGAAAAATACTATGATACTGCAATTTCATTCCATGCACAGCCTGAACAAGACAAGTCTACCATTGTTTTATGCAGCACAAAAACATTAGCTGATGCTATCCAAGCTGCTAGTAATCAGAAGCAGGAACTTAAGTCATCCAAATGTTTTGTGGATGTTCTTCTGGCGAGTGAGCCCGATGAACAGCTTTCAAATGAACAAGTGGTTTTGTATAATGCCGCTTCAATCCTTCGGTCTGAAATAGCAAAAATGAGACCCTCAGAATATTATCCAAAGCCTGGGGATTGTAGTTAACAGAGTTCAGCTAATTTTGTACCCCAATTGGTGCAGGAGTTTGTCCTTTGGTTAATATATAAAGGCATATAATTCAGCCAGCAATGAATATCATCCTTCAGAAGACATTCAAAGAAGGTGCCTCTCAGCTGTGGAGTGCATAGTATTTAACCGCTCCAAAATTATCACACCACTGCACGTAAGCCTTGTTGCACAGCTACACCATGAGTTTGGTTCTCACAATTTAATTGACATACTACACTTTCATGAATTCTGCATCAATTATGATGAGCTGAAGTGGTTCATGACTATTGCTGCAAAGACTGAAGTGGAAAGACTCCAAGGAGGTGTGTTCATTCCAAATGGAATTGTACCACTTCATGCTGGCAGAAATCTCATCCATGAAGGAGATGATAATATAAACATCAACATAGAGATCACTGATGGAAAGAATACCTTCCATTCAATGGCTAGAGTTGTATTTCAAGAACAGTCTGCAGAAAGTCCAGCATCACAAGACATATTACTGAAGCGTGGTAAAGGAAAGTCACTTACTCTCCCAGGGCAATCAGAGTCTGTTATGCAGTGTGCAGCATTTGAAAAACCTAGAACATATTCAGAACTGACTCGCCATGAAAAGTACTTGAGAAAATAAACTCCTGCCACCTACAAGTGAAAGCTATCCAAGATCTCTCCTGGTGTCTTTTAAGACTACTACCTCATGATCTCCTACCAATACCAAATGACGTTGATATTGTTCACACTTAAGCGATTCTGTTTTGGACTGGATTCAACCACAAGCTTGCCACAAAGAAGAGCTCCTACAAAGCAGTTGCATATGCACCTATTGTGGATGCCAAACCAGCTGACATGGCCACAATCTATACTACAGTGCTGAAAAGGAAGGGGATGTTAGCAGCTCTAGACCAGCAGCATGCTGGTCAGACCATGGATCAGCAGCTGTAGGCTGTTGCTCAGCAAGTGAAATGGACTCTCCCAAATGAACTTGATAGCAATGTGATTCACCTGGGTAGTTTTCACATCGTTTGTTGTTTTATTGCATGTATTGGGAAATTCTGGGGAGACGCAGGATTGCCAGATCTTCTTGTTGATTCTGATGTGTATGCAGCTTGTACTGCAGATCAAATGCTTGCTGGTAAGCAATTCAACCATGCTCTACATGGCTTGATTCTAGCATTGGAGGCCCTGAGTGCTCTGAAACTTTCTTCATTTGTTAAATGGTGTGAACAGGGAGGAGGCACTCATGGAGTTCCAGCATTTGTCTGGGAAATGTTGACTGACACTCAAAAGGTGTCTGAGTCTGAAGACATTGAGTCCTTACAACATATCATTAAAGAGCTTGATGATGCTCTAATTCAGCATATGCTACCACTACTGGAGGAATTTCAGACATGGGGGTATGCCCATTCTTGTACATTCAAGTTCTGGGATAATTTTCTCCTTGTTATGTAAATACTACTTCTAAATGTCCATGCAGAGTGAGAGGGTGATTGAAAACTTCACCTACACACACAGCGTGCTGTGCTTCCATACTTCTTTTCTGCAAACAGGCCCAATTATGCCAGGTGGATTTCATTCTACATTCTTGATATGCTAAATCTCCTTGAAGAAGTACGCAATGCCTTTGAATCGGGTATTTGCTGTACGGCAGACTCCTGGTTCTTTCAATGGAATTTGGAGTGACATGAAAACAGAGAAGACTGTCATCAAAGACTCAAAGGGCAGCAGTGGGATTGTAGGTCTGACAAGAAAAAAAACAGTCCTTGTCAGATGGACCCTCACAAGATATGTCCTGAGTGAATATACAAAAGCTATGAGAGAAAGAAGTGGCTTATCAACAAGTAGTAAGGCAAAGTCCACAAACAAGTCCTTGACTCTGCATTGAAGAGGGATGAAGAGTATGTTACAGCCCTTACCATGTCATCAACAATATGACAAAACCATTTGACCCTGAATCACATCCAGAGGTGCTTATCAACATATCTACTGGACTGCATGTAACATCAAATGTACAAGAGTCTCTACTGAAAATAGCAGATGTTGGTGAAGGATAAAGAGACTTGTGAGAGATGCACTTGATTCTGATAGGACATATAGCTTCTTCAGCTCCATCAAGAAATCTGGCATTAAAACATTTGCAGACATGGCCAAGAAGACCAAATTTAAGTCTGGCAAGGGATGGACAATCACAGCAGCTATCAGTCCAGAAACTGTTTTCCCCAGAGCCCTGTCCTTAGCAAGATGCAGAGATGATGTTTCAATGGCAACTGTTCTTAGTCACCCAATAGGACCTGTGCCTGTGTTCCTCTTTCATGCTGATGGAACAATGAGAAAAACAGACAAAGCTGAATTAGGGCATCGGCTGAAAGCTGAAGCAGAAAGCATCCATGAGCTATGAGGATACAACAAAGAAACCACAGTGTACATCAGAGATGCCATGGCTGTCATTCAAATGGTGGCTGGAGACAAATTCCACACATTCGATGAATTGGCTGCTGTGTACTTGAGGCAGGTCCTAAAAGGATCTGACAAAGCTAATTCTGTAATCAAAGTCTTTGACAGATATGACAACAGTAACTCTGTGAAAACTGCAGAAATACAGTGCCAGACAGGATCTAAGGTTGGATGCAAGCAATACCAGGTGATTGGTGGATGACCTCTGCCTCCATGGAAAAAGTTTCTATATGTAGAATCCAACGAGCAGTCACTTGCAAAATTCCTCTGAATATATGGTTCAAAATACCCCTGAGAGTGTAGGCGCACACCCAACACCAACATAGAAACATAAACCTAGTAACATAGAAACTGATGGCAGATAAGGACTGCTAGGCCTATCTAGTCTGCCCATTTTCCCTGCCTACTGTAAAAGCTGCAGACTCTACTTGATCTTCGGTTTTACCTTCCCGCTCCTATTGCTAGAGTTCCCCTATGCCTGTCCCATGCATGCTTGAATCCTTGCACTGTGTTTGCCCCCACCTCCACTGGGAGTCTATTCCATGCATTCATCACCCTTTCTGTGAAGAAATACTCCTCACACTACCCCTTAGTCTAACCTCTTTCAACCTCATGTCATACCCCTCGCTTCTGGACATTTCTTTTCTGAAAGATGCTACCCTTCGGTACCCTATTTATGCCTTTTAGACATCTGTAGGTTTCTATCAAATCGCCCCTATCTCTTATCTCCTGCAGGGTATACATATTGAGGTGTCCCAGTCTCTCCTTATATGACTTTTGGTGCAGGCCCTGCACCATCTTTTTTGCCCTTCTTTGAACTGCCTCCAACTGTCTACATCCTTAAGGAGATGCAACTTCCAGAACTCTACACCGTATTCCAAATGAGGCTTCACTAATGATCTGTACAGTGGCATAACCACCTCTTTTCTTCTGCTGGTGATACCTCTCCCTATGCACCCCAGCATCCCACTGGCTCTCCCTACAGCCTTGGCACATTGTTTGGCCACCTTTAGGTCATCAGATATGATTACCCCCAAATCCCCCCCATCATGTAATCCTCTCCTGGGTTCTTGCACCCCAAATGCATGATTTTGCAGTTTTTTGCATTAAACAGTGCTGCCAGTGGTGGCGCCAGCACCTCCCGTAGTTCCCTTTAATATTCTAGGATGTATCCCATCTGATCCCAGTGCCTTGTCCACTTTCAGTTTTGTGAGCTCCTTTAGGACTCTCTCTTGTGTAAATGGACTGGTGTCCATCTCCCTCCATATTTGTTCATGTTGCCTAAATGTGGTCCTCACCTTTTTCTTCTGTGAATACAGAACAAAATATTTGTTCAGAGTTGATGCTTTTTCCAGGTCCCCTTCCACACACTCTCCTTCTTTCCCTTTAAGCCTAACTATCCCACCCCTGTTTTTTCTCCTTTCACTAATGTACCTATAGAAAGTCTTGTCTCCTTTCTTTACCTCCTGTGCTATTTTTTTCCTCTGTTTGTGCCTTTGCGCTCCTGACTGCTTTCCCTGCCTCCCTCTGTTTATCCAGATACACTACCATGTCCTCCTCCTGCTGTGTTTCCTTGTATTTCCTGAAAGCCATCTTTTTCACCCTTACCTTCCTGGCCACTACCTTTGAGAACCAGTGTCTTTCTCTTGCCCTTGTTTACTTGCCTGATGCAAAGGTTTGTCACCTCCACTATGGCTCCTATCAGATGGGCCCACTGCTCCACTCTCCCTTTTGTCTCCACTTGCAAGGGCATGCTTGAGACATATCCCCATCTTAGTAAAGTCCACCATAAAATCCAGGACCCTCACCTTGTGTGGCCTTACTCTACCACTGCACTCATGCTGAACCACACTGTGTGATAATCACAGGATCCCAGGTGTTCGCCCACCCTGATTTCCTCAATTCTGTCCCTATTGGTGAGTACCAGGTCCAAAATTGCACCCTCCCTGGTGGGCACTAGCACTGAGGCCTGCTCCTTGTACAGGGAACAGGATGTCCCTGCTCCTGGCTGAGGCAGCAGCTGGGATGCTTCAGTCCACATCTGGCAGATTGAAATCAGCTACCAGCAGCACCTCCTCTTTAGTTGCCATGTTATGGATGGATTCCACTAGAACCCTGCCCATCTCCTCCCCCAGTGCTGGAGAGCTGTATATCATGCCTGTGTGAATAGCAGTGCCATTGCCTGTCTCAAGGGTGACCCAAAGTACCTCTGCTCCCCCTGCATTCCCTGAACCTTAGTTGCCCTAATACCCTCCCTGATGTAAAGAGCCAACCCCCTCCCTTTTTTCCTCCCAAGTCTCTTCTAAACAGAGTATTATTATTTTTTTTTATTTATTTGAACAAGTTGGATTTAGAACCTTAGAGTCAGGGACTCATTTACAAAGGCACCTCATCGCAGGGAGGGTGAAACAATAGAACATTGTGCAAATACAACATTGGACAATATTACAGGTGCAGACATTGAACACAGAATACACTTAGTTACATGTTGGTATAACCTGGTACTGCTATATCCCAATCATGGTTTCCGGTATACTATGTTTCAGTAACAGCTACAATGTCCAGGTCAGCCTCTGTTATCAAGGCCACCGGTTTGGGATTTTATTCCCTAGGCTGCAGGCATTGGTATACATGGCCTTCCATGTTCTGCCATTTGTCCTTTTATCATTCCCTTGCTGTCTTTTTGCCTCCTCTGTTTGTCCTTCCCATATTCAACCCCCTTCCTCCTGCCCTCCGCTGTTCCTTCTTCTATGGGTTTCATTTCCTCTGGCAATACCATAACATTATGGTCCTCCATGTTGACTTCCTTATCCTGTGGGGGTGGGCAGTTTGGTTCCCCCTGCATTCTTCTGCCACCCCCCATTGCTAGTTTAAATGCTTGCCAATGAAGCATTTAAACAATTCACTTAGGACAGCGGTCCCCTCACTGGACAGGTGTAGGCCATCCTCCTTGTACAGGGTCACATTCCTCCAGGTGGGTCCCCAGTCCCCAATGAAGTCAAAACCTTTTTCTCTGCACCAGCTCTCCAGCCAAGTGTTGAAGTCCTTGGTGCAGAGGTTCCTAGCCTCCCACTTGCCTGGACAGGCAGCACCCCTGAGAAGGTCACAGAGCTTGCTACCTGCACAAGGCCCCTCCCCAACTTCCTGAACTCCTCCTGCACCCTTGCTATCCCTGAACAGCTAATATTTTTCAAGTCAAACTACCTCTTGCTGGAAGCTGCAATACTGAACATAGGATTTGCAAGAAAGCGAGTTGTGCTCACAACAGAAGGAGGTGAACCTTACAATTGTCTTTGGTTTGTATTAGATATTCTGCAGGTGGAGGCTACTTCTAACTGTAAGGTGAAATAAGGAACTTAAAATTATCAGGAAAAGACAGTCTTGTTACAATTCTTAAGATTTTCAGTGCAGGAAGAGTTTAAAGCACAGCTGACTTATTTTGGGGCTGACTGCTTTCAGAGCACTAACCACCAGGTTGTTTTGGAGCTGGGGAGGTTTACCTGTGTCTGACTTGGATGTCTGGATTTTTCTCTGTTTGATTAGCAGGGGATTTTCTCTGTCAAATTGTTGTGTATGGTATCTTGCTGACAGGAAGGCACTCATCGCAGCCGGTGGGTCAGAGCTCTTGCTGACTGTTTTGTGAGGGCACAGTTTAGGCCCAACCCTTCCCACCCTCACCCCACCCACCCATGGAAATAGTTCCTTTATACCTGGGGTCATTTCTCAAGAGTGCAAGGTGCATATCAATGTCATATCCTCTGTAGCACACAGCACTGAAAATATAAGCATACACATTGTATAATATATATATTTCTATATAACAAACCAATCACACACACAAACACACACACACACACACACACACACACAAAAAAGTACATAATCATGTGAGTAGTAGTGCAATGTAATGGCTGTGGGGCAGCAGTCTTCCGGGAGTCTTTCTGGAGGCTGAGATGCTGCGCTATTTGCAGACAACTCTCTGCCCTGAGGGAGGAATTTGCCCGTCTTCAGGCCAAACTGGACAGCAGTAAGGGAACCTTCCCCCAGGCCAGACTAGATGGTAGGAAGGGAACCTCCCCCATCCAGGGAGCACCAGAGCCACCACCACTACCTCAGAGGTTGCAAAGAAAGCACAGCAGTTGGACCACAGTGGGCTCAGGGAGGGTGAGGATGGTGGAACAGAGGCACACCCAGTCAGTTGTTCCACTCCACAATCCATACACCATTCTGGGGGAGCACAGCTCACCTATGGATGCACCCACAGAGGAGATTAAGGAGGCTGAGGACACGTGTCACAAGGGAGGCCCACAAGAAGGAGGCAGAGGACACCACAAGGAAAGGAAGCAGCTCCTGGTGGGGGACTCAATTATTAGGGGGATAGAACTGGGGGGAGCAGGGAAACTGAAGTAAAGTGCCTGCCTGGTGCCATGGCTGAGGACAGGAAGCGATCTTCAGGATCACGAGAACAGCTGCATGGGAGTCTGAGCTGGACGTCATTGTACACCTAGGGACAAATGACTTGGCTCAGCATGAGATTAGAGCAGTGCAGAAGGACTTTGTAGAACTGAGGAGGGGTCTAAGACAAGTAGCACACACAGTATCCTTCTCAGAGGTGCTGCCTGTCAATGGCATGAGTGAGGCAAGGGTACTTTGCACCATGCAGTTTAATGAATGGTTGAAAAATTGGTGTGGAGCACAGGGGTTTGGCTTCATTGGGGGACTGGGGTTCCACCTGGAGGGACACCAGCCTATACTGGCAGGATGGTCTGCATCTGTCCAGGAAGGGAACAAGTCTTTTGAGCAATCGGTTTAAATGCTTCATTGGCAAGCTTTTAAACTAGTCAAGGGGGGAGGCACTGATAAGCAGCAGGAAAATCCCAGCCTCCTACAAAACAGGGTACTAAATGAGAAAAGACCGAGGTAGAAAGGTCAGTGGGCATGCTGCAACAGAAGGTAAAGCCATCAAAAACAGAAAGCAATGAGTACCAATGCCTGTAGTCTGAGTAACAAGCTTCCTGAATTAGTGGCCTTGATGGAGGAGGAACATCTGGATATCATGGCAGTCACAGAAACATGGTTCACACAAAACCATGACTGGGACATAAACATACCAGGATACACTATCTACAGGAGGGACAGAGAGAGTAAAAGAGGAGGAGGAGTAGCTCTTTACATAAGGGAAGAAATCAAAGCAACAGAACAAATAGGAAAAAGGGAGGAGAAGAAGCACTATGGGTAAATTTGGAGACTGGCAATGGCACCACAATCCGCACAGGGGGTTGTATACAGACCCTCTTCTCAGGGGGAGGAAATGGACAAGAAAATGATAGAAAGTATACTTAGTATGGCAGAAAAAGGGGAGATATTGCTGATGGGTGATCTGAATATGCCAGATGTTAGCTGGAGTGCAGTTGCAGCAGCCACTTGAAGAGTGGGTTATTCTAGATGCCCTACAGGGCCATGCCTTAGACAACTAGTATTGGAGCCCACTCGAGGGAGCAATCTTAGACCTGGTTCTCTCAAATGGAGATGAAGAGAGGATCACAGATGTAAGTGGGTAGCCATCTGGGAACTAGCGACCATCGAACAGTATGGTTCACAATAAACACAGCAATAGAGTCAAGCATACAAAGGCAAAGGTGCTGGACTTTAGGAGGGCTGACTTTGCCAAAATGGGTGAGTGCCTAAGGAATGCACTAGCAAATGGGCAGGAAGGAGGGTGGAAGAACAATGGGAATAATAAAAACTGCCATCACAGAGGTAACAAGCCTTTGTGTGAAGCAAATAAACAAAACAAAATGATGTAAGAAACCACTATGGTTCTCAAAGGAAGTGGCAGTGAAGGTTCAAGAGAAAAATATAGCTTTCAGGAAGTACAAGGAATCATAGAAGGAGCAGGACAGAGAACTGTATCAGTTAAAGCAAAAGAAGCTGGGAAGGCAGTCAGAACAGCAAAGGCCCAAACCGAGGAAAAGATAGCCAACTCAGTTAAGAAGGGGATAAAACCTTTTATAGGTACATCAGGGAGCAAGGAAGACCAAGGGAGGGATAGTGAGGCTTAATAAAGGGGAGAGTTGGCAGAGGGTGACTGTGAAAGGTAGAGATACTAAACAAATATTTTGCTCAGTATTTACAAAGGAAGAGGGAGGTACCTAAAACAAACAGTAGAAACACTCTGGATACAGAAGTTGATACCGCCCATTTATAGAAGAAAGAGTTCTGAAAGAACTCTTAAAACTGAAGGTGGACAAAGCAATGGGGCCTGATGGGATTCATCCCAGAATTCTAAAAGAACTAAGGGTAGAATTAGTGACACCACTGACTACCCTCTTTAACAAATCATGGGAGGATGGGGTGGTACCCGAGACTGGAGAAGGGCAGATGTGATTCCTCTTCACAAAAGTGGGAGCAAGGCAGAAGCAGGAAACTACAGACCTGTTAGTTTAACCTCAGTGGTAGGGAAATGATGGAATCACTTCTGAAGGAAAGAATTGTCAAGTATCTAGAGGCCAGAGGGGCACAGGACCCAAGGCAGCATGGATTCACAGCAGGAAGGTCATGCCAGACAAATCTGATAGATTTCTTTGACTGGGTGACCAAAGTAGTAGATCAGGGAGGGCTGTGACATGGCCTACCTAGACTTTAGCAAGGCATTTGACACAGTCCCACACACAAGATTAATATACAAGTTAGCCAGCCTGGGAGTGGGTCCCAAGATGACAGCCTGGGTAAAAATTGGCTGGAGAATAGGACACAGAGAGTAATAGTAAATGGAGTCCACTCTGAAGAAAGGGGGTTACTAGTGGGTACCACAGGGTTCAGTATTAGGATCGTCCTCTTCAATGTCTTTATAAGTGACATTGCAGAGGGACTGAAGGAAAGTATGTCTCTTTGCAGATGACACAAAGATCTGCAACAGAGTTGATGCACAGGGTGGGGTGGAAAGGATGAAAAGGACTTGGCAAGGTTTGAGGAATGGTCAAATGTATGGCAGCTTAGACTCAATGCTAAGAAGTGCAAGGTAATGCACTTGGGAAACAAAAACCCAGGGAAGAGTACACAGTGGGAGGAGATACTAACAACAACAAAATGGAAAGGGACCTGGGGTAGTCATATCAGATGATCTAAAGGTGGGCAAGCAATGTGAGAGGGCAGCAAGGAGGGTTGGGGATACTGGGATGCATAGGGAGGCATCACCAGTAGAAAACAGGAAGTTATTATCCTCTGTACAGACAGCTGGTCAGACCCCACCTGGAGTACTGTGTGCAGTTCTGGAGACCCAGTTCGCAAGAAGACATAGACAGGATGGAAGCTGTCCAGAGGAGGGCGATTAAATGGTGCAGGGTCTGCACCAGAAGACATAAGGAAGAGAGACTTAAGGAGCTTAATATGTATAGCCTCGAGGAAAGGAGGGAGAGGGGGGACATGATAGAAACTTTCAAGTACCTCAAGAGAATCAACAAAGTCCAAGAGGGTAGCATCTTTCAAAAAAAGAGGTGTGCAAGAACAAGGGGGCACATTCTGAAGATAGAGGGGGGCCAGCTCAGAGGTAATTTAAGGAAATATTTTTTCACAGAGAGGATGTGGATTCATGGAACGGCCTCTGAGGAGATCGGAGTCAAAACAGTGGTGGAATTCAAGCATGCATGGGACAGTCATAAGGCAATTCTAGGGGTGGGGTAGGAAGAAGTAGGCTGCTGGTTAACTAGAATCTGCAGCTTATCCAGTAGGCAGGAAATGGGCAGACTGGGTGGGCCAGCGGTCCTTATCTGCCATCAAATTCTATGTTTCTATATTTCTATGTCTTGTCTCCAGCCAGGTCATTTGTCCCCAGATGGACAATGACTTCAGCTTCCCTGCCTTGCTACTGCTTTAGCAAGTCCCTGGATCCTCTCCTATCCCTCAAGCTGTGCTTCCTGGTAGACACCTTACCTCCCCTTTCTCCCTGGTCCCCACTCTCATTCCTAGGAGAAGCTTCTTTTTCCTTGGGGGTCTTCTTCCACCTGCCTGTGGAGTTCTTTCTGTAGAACCTGCTCGTCCACCAAGGTCACAATTTCAGGTGTCACAGTGGGATCCTTCCGCTCCCCAAAACTGTGTAGGAGTTTCTTAGTTTCACTAGGTAGGGATGTACTTTTGATCCACCTTCCTCACCTTCCCTGAGCCCACTGTAGTTCACACACTTTTGCTGGTTCTCCTTTGAGGTAGTGGTTGAAGACTTGGTGGCCTCTGGGTGGGGGAGGAGATCCCCTGCAACCTAACCAAGTCTGCCTGGAGGCTGGCAATCTCTGCCTCAGCCCAGAGAGGTGCCTGTATATGCAGCACCGCAATTCCTAGAACATCCTTCTGATCATCCATTGCACTGCACCACTCCCAATATGAGTCCTACCTCTCTGATTCTATCTGCCCAGGTCACTGTTGGGGAACCTCACTTCCACTTGGTACTGTAACCCTTTTCCTAGGGACTATGTACCAGGACCCACTAAGTTTTTTTTTCTTTATTATACAATAGCAATCTCAAGACGATATCCTCCCAGCTCATGCAGAACTGCTTGGCTGCCTTCTGCAGCACACCCCACCCTGTTTTGTGTCTGAGCAGTAGTTGTCACACCTTCCTGCTTAACCTCATAAAGCTAGGAGAGTTGGGAGAGGGTGGGTGGGGAGGAAAGGATTGGGCAATCCACCTGGTCTGTTCTGTAAGTCATAAGAGCAATCCAGTCTGAACCTCCTTAGGCTTTGTCTGGGTTGAATACACAAGCAACTCCGCTGAATTGCAGCACAGGAAAGAAATCCTCAGCCACCAATGAAAACTTAAATGTTTGTTGCAAAATGTCACCAAAATACTAACAAACTACAACAAGCCAGCAGTCCACATGAAAAAAAGTGCAGCGGTACTTCAATCTCTCAGCATTAAAAGAAGCAGCCTACAAATAGATAAGCAGTATTGCAAATCCCTTCTTGATTCACATAAGCAAAAACAAGTGTAAAATTAAAAAGTAAGGCATACCTTTCCTCGGAGCTCAAGTAAGATTGTGATTTCCTCCAGGTTCCCAGTTCCCAGTTCAAGATTGTGCTGAATTTCCAGCTCCCAGTACTGTTGTTTCAAAGCAGCCTTTACCTCTAAAAAGATAGAGCCTTTCTCACTCTTGTCTTGCTGGAGGCTTTTCCAATGGAGAAGTAGCAAAGTTCATCACCAGTAGAGGTGTTGAAGAAGCCCAGGACTTGTACAGTACTCAAGAGGAAGCTGACACAAGAATGCTTTTGCATGCTGTATGTGCCAAAATGGCTTTTGGCTCTCTTGATGTCAAAGGAACCATAGTAATTAGGTCACCTGATACAGGTGTTTTGGTCCTTGCTTTTCACTACTTTCCAAAAATGGAACACATAGATAACGTGGATAGAAACAGGCACCATTACCAGCACAACTGACAAGCGTTGCTTCATACCTGTGCATGCAGTCTGTGATGCACTCACTCCTGACTTCTGCAACATACTTCCTGCTGTACATGTATTAACAGGATGTGATTCGGTGTCATCCCTATTTGGTATTGGAAAAAAAATCTGTGTTTAATGTTGTCAAAACAAAGGGAGCTTACCACTTCACAGATCTTGCCAAATTGGGAGACAGTGACAAACAAGGCACCATTTCTGCAGCAAGGCAGCTAGTAGCAGGGCTGTATGACCAGAATGAGAAAGAAAAGGAGACTCACATAGACCAGAATTGCTTGTGCCTCAATCTAGCCATCAAAAAGGACAAGTCACTGGCAAACTCCCACCATGTGAAGACAGTTTTGAAGAGCATGTTGAAACAGCATCTTAGCAAACAAAGATGTGGATGTCACACGTAGGTAAACCAGATATTGGATCACCATTGCAACTTGGATGGAAAATGGATGATAAACTACTTCCTGTCTTCTGCAAGGTCTCAATGGCTTCTGAGCTTCTACAAGACCTTATTTGTGCCTGTACCAGTAGGGGTCACTGCACAATCAACTGTGTCTGTAGTCAGGACAATCTTGCCTGCACAAATCTGTGTACATGCCCCGGCAATGAAGACTGTGGTAACCCACATACTCTCAATAGAGATCACGGTGATGAACAAGGTGATGATGATGTTGACTAGAAATGTCACCACTGCTATTACATTTCAATGATACCTGTACAAATTTGTTATTAGCTTTTGTTTTACATTTTAGATTGTTGTTATGATGCTTCGAGATCACAAAAAAAAATCCTGTTTTATGTCTTGAAATAATACATAGCGTTGGCTGCCCCGCCACCCCAAACCACCACCCTTGGTCGACTCGCAACTATATAGCAGCCATCACATGCCGGCTACAAACCTATCAGCTGAGTTTCCCATTAGCAGAATATCTGCTTTTGCCCCTAGTGGTCGCTATTGCTACAATTCACGTTTTTTTTTCTTTTTCTTCCCATCTTTGTAATCTCTGAACCACTGTGCTTCAATCTTTGCTAGTCAGCCTTCTCCTACTCACTCACCTCTCCTCGTACCCAGCATCCCCTTGCTGTAGCCCCTCCACCACAGACCCCTCATCCCCCATCTACATTTCTACCACTCCCACCTTCCTCCAGGAGTCACCCACTCCTCCTCCCTTCTGGCCCACAATTATGCTGCCACCTCCCTTCTCTCCTCTCCTCTCCTCCCCCGTACCCTACCCCCCCTCCACCACTTACTACTTTCCCATCTGCATATCCATCCTTCCTCCCCTCAAACCTCCTCCATCTTCAGGCATTTTTCATTGCTTGAGCCTCTACACACTACCCTCCATGAGCAGTTCTGGTAGATCTAAGCACTCCCCGCTACTCACCCTCTCCCTCCTTTTCTTGCTCCTTGTGGGTGAAATACATCCTAACCCTGGCCCTGTAGTGCCCAAACCTACCACAGCCCCACCCTCCACCTTTTCTGGACTGTTCTCCAACCACACCCCGGGCTCTCTCCCCAAGGGCCTCCGTATCTTTCATCTCAGCACCAGGAGCCTCTTCCCCAAACTGGATACCCTCACGGTATGGGTCGCCCAGTACCACCCTGACATTCTCTGCATCATGGAATCCTGGCTAGCTACCAAAACCCCCAACTCCTCTCTTGTCATTCCTGACTTCAACTTATTCCACCAGGACTGTGGAAAGCGAGGCGGGGGAGTAGCACTCTACATCAAGCAATCCATCACGTGCTCTATTACATTCAAGGACGCCTGCCCTTCCTCCCATGAGCCCATTTTTGTTCACCTATCCTTATCCTCCTCCACCCCCTCTACAATGGGGTTCTGTATGCCCTGCCAAAGTCCTTGTCCTACTCCCTTGTCAAGGTCATCTCCTCAACCTCCTCTAGCGCATCCAATGGTGAACTAGTACTATTAGGCAAATTCAATCTTGACTGGCTCTCCTCACCCACCAAACCCACCACCCTAATAACAGAATCCTTCAATCTCTCTCAACAAATCCAGGAGCCTACCCACCTAAATCACTGGTCCCAAAACCACACCATTCTGGACCGGATTTTATCCACCCATCCCCATCGTATCTCTGCCTCAGGCATCTTCTCAGATGCTCTTAGTGACCATTTTATTACTTATTGCATCCGTAAAATCCACTCACCATGCTCCATTCAAAATTTACCTGATCTTGCTCCTGCACCTCCTCACTAACCCACCCGTTGCTAGACCCGAGATAAATGTTGGCTGGTCACCAGCCCTTTCTGGAGTCAGATGTTGACCTTGCCTTATCCCATTTCTGCGACATCTTCTAGCATACCTGGGACCTCCATGCACCCATCAGGAAATGCTACCACCACCCCTGGATCACACCCGACCTCATTGCCACGTGTCGTTCCAGAGACAAGGCATGGAGGCTGTATAAAACCTCCCATGCTACACATGATCTCTAATCCTACAAACATCTTAGAAATAAATGCACTAAGGCCATCCAGCAATCTAAATCTTCTTACTTTAAAGTACAACTTACCCAAAGCCAAAACTCCCCTGCATCCTTCTGGAAGTTGATCAACTCCCTTCTCGACCCCCCTTCTAAGCAAGCATGTTCTGTCCTTAGCATCGAGGGCAGATCTGTCTCGGACCCGGAGTCTGTAGCCAAACTTTTCAATGAATTCTTCATCTCCTGTACAAAGCCCGACTCCCCCTCTCCTCGTGCCCGACTCCCCCCCAACCACGACTCTACTGAATCATCCTCCCCTGCCCCGGTTTCCTCTTTCCTCCCTTCACACCATTGGAAGAATACAAAGCATTCACCTCCTTAAACCAGTCCAAATCAAGCTCTGATGTTATGCACCCATGACTGCTCCGTATCTCTGCCACCGCCATAATTGCCCCTTGACACACATAATAAATCTCTCTCTCTCTCTCCACAGCCACTGTTCCAGCAGCCTGGAAACTGGCCAAGATCCTCCCTCTGCATAAAGGTGGAGATCTCTCCTTACCAGGAAACTACAGACCCATCTCGTTCCTCCCCTCCCTTGCCAAGGTCCAGGAATCCCTCATTCTGTCCAAACTGTCAGACTTTCTCTCCTCCAACAGCTCCCTCTCACCCGTGCAGTCAGGATTCAGAAAACACCACTCCACCATCACCACCCTGCTGCGTGTTACCGACTCCATCCTCTCGGCCATGGATAATAGCCAAACTACTGTTGCCATCTTTATCGACTTGGCAAAAGTCTTCGACTCCATCTCTCACCCACTGCCACTCAGTAAACTCAGCTCCTTTGGCATCACCCAACCTGCTGTCGACTGGTTCTGCTCGTACCTGCAAAACAGATGACAGTCAGTTCAAATAGGTGACACTCTGTCCTCTCCTCTTCCTATCTTATCAGGTGTCCCCAAGGCTCTATCCTTGGCCCCATCCTCTCTCTATTCCTCATAAATGACCTTCCTCTGCCTGTTTCTCCTCCAATGTGCATCTCCACGAGATGACACTATCATCTTTGCCTCTGGCCGCCTCTACGGTAGTGTCTTTCCCAATCTCCAGAACAACTTTAACCGAGTCCAGACCTGGTTCCTGGAAACCAACTAAAACTAAATGCCAATAAGACTGTCACCATGGTTTTTGGATCAAGACAGAAACTTGCTTCCCTCCCTCCCTCGACCTCCTGCTATCACCATTCTGGATGGCTCTCCCCTTGAATTGGTCCCAGCCTTCAAGTACCTGGGTGTCTAGTTGGACAACGATCTCAGCTTCTCAACTCACATTGAGGCTATCTGTGCCAAACTCCAGCCAAAACTTGCCGTCCTCTATCGGCACAAAGCCAGCCTACCCCTTCCCACCCAGTGCGAGCTTGTATGTAAAACGATCTTGCCAGTGTTGGACTACGCTGACATTGTCTATAGAATGGCCCCAACCTTGTCTCTCTCCAAACTGGACATTCTACTCAACTCTTTATGCCGCTTTGCCACTGCCTCCCCCCCATGCACTCACCACTACACCTTCTGCGCACCACTCTCCCTGGCCCTGCTCTCCCACAGAAGAACTGTCCACAGCACCTCCCTCATAGCAAAATACTGGTTTGGTTTCCTCCCCCCCACCTCACTTACCACCTTACCCCAGCTAACTTCCAGGATTACCCTCTCTGCCACAGGGACTCATGCACTTTCCACATCCCTCGCCCTCATAATGTTACCGGTCAAGCTGCCTTTTCGTACCATCTCCCCCTTCTCTGGAACAACCTTCCCCTGACCTGCACCTGGCCTCCTCTCTTTCATCCATCAAAAAAATCCTCAGGCTCCTCCCTATCTCCCCACACCAATTGCCTCAATAGTTCCAGTATGCCCCCCCAAGCCCTACTACCAGCAAATGGTAATCTTTCACCAGTCCAGTATATTCTACCATGTACTTGTCTGTTTTATTGTGTATGTATAATTATTGAATACTGTATGAAAATTGATTGTGTATACTGTTCTTTTTTTGTAATTTCACTTTGTGTAACTCTTGTCACTTCTGTGTACACTCTGTACTCGGGTCGCACCTGGAAATGAGCCTCAGCTCAGTGTGCCTTTCCCGGTTATCAATTTTAAATAAATAAAGAAAGAAATAAAGAAATGAATGCAAATAGTTAGAAACGGTCATTCTAACATGTTGAGGGTGTCATTGTTTAGCTCTGTTTCTATGGTAACAGCAGCACTTGATAACTCCACATCATACCTTATCTTAAAATAGACATAATAAGGTTTCAAATGATGTATGATGTGTGTGTAGAGAGGGTACATTAAGTCGACCAAATTGGTGATGTCTGCTGCTCACCTAATAGTGTTTCAAGAGCAATGTGGTGTTCCTCACACATCCGTTCTCTGTTGTGAGCCACTGTGGAGTATAGGTATTTTCCCCGTATCTCTACTGAGATTACTCCATTGCAGAAACTTACTAGCCTGCAGTATGTTAAAAAATCAGGTAGTGCTAAATCTCCTTATACCTTAGTGGCTGTTAGTTAAGCAATAAGGCATGACATGATGTGTGTTATTGTGGGATAACGGCACACCTCAGGAAGAAAAGCCTGAGGCAAAACCAAGGGCTTTTCGCACCCAGGAAGTGCCATTACCTTTCAATTACGCACACCCTGGAATGCCTTATTGTGATTATAAAATGGCTTCCCAGAATTTTATATTTTAGGACCAAGTAATGAGGTTCAGAAAGTTAAGTGTTTTGACCTGTGCTGTTGTGCTGGGATAACAGCACAGTCATGTGACTGGATTATAACAATGACAGTAGAGTATTCCTCTTAACCATTTTATAAGTTGCAGTAGGATCTGCATGGTTTTTATTTGCCCAGATAAATGTGGATATGGTAGCATGTACCTTCTTGAAACAAGATATTGGAATATGTACTGTCAGTATTTCCAAGGAGTATAGCAATCAGGGCAGGGCGTTCATTTTTATAGTGTTTATGTACTGCCAAAGGGAAAGTGACAATGCTGACCATCTGCCTAGGTCCTGTTGGATTTTGTTGCATAAGGGTTTCTAGATTTTTCTGCTTCATGACTGGAATGCTGGTGGCCAGCTGTATCCCCAGATATGTTAGTGTACTAGTGGACCACTGTACCTTTATTTTCGTTACCACCTGATTGAATATTCTGCCACTGAGACTTCTGGTTGCATCACGGAGCCATCAAGAGCTTGAATCATTAATTCCAGTCTCCATGGGACTTAAAACCCCTCAAATCAATGTTTTTTCTATCTTCAAAACAGTGATTATATCTGGAGAAGGGCGTATGAAAGATAGGGGAAACAAAGCTAAATCTAAAGAAGTTCCTAAGAAGTAAGATGTAGACAGATTGACTTCTGAACATCGAGGCCACAGCTGGAGCCAGACCCTGAGCAGTGCAAGAGGTACTTACTACGATATGGAGGGAGAAGCTGATTTGCTTCTTTGCTACAGATACAAGACAATTTTAAAAGAAATAAGAAGTTCTACAGCAGAGAATAAGAAGGATTTTAAAATGTATCTCAACAACTGTCTAAAATGGAGCACTGACTTGATGAAACTGAAGAGAGGATTTCAGTGGCTGAAGACAGTACCACCCACTTGAGCTGAGCAGTGTAGCCTCTGCAGCACTCTCTTGCTCCAGGTGAAGTATATTGATCTTGAAGGTCGCCTCGGGCGTGAGAACCTCAGGCTCTATGGGTTCTCACAGAAGGGGCTGAAATTGCCCCCATGACTTCCTTTTTTGAAAATCTTCCACAGGACATCTTAGAGCTGCCTCCAGGTTATGCTCTCTAGGCGGAGAGAGACCATCACTCTTTAATACCAAATCCCACAGACACTGCAGCTCACATTCACTCTATTATTTTTAAACTTAGCAGTTTTAATGTCAAAGAAGACTTGCTACATTGGACATGGGTGAAAAGAGAGCTGTCTTACTGTAACTCTAAACTTAGCCTGAACCATGATTATACTACAGCACGTCAACAGTACATTCCCATCTTGCGTCTCCTTAAAGAAAGGGGAATCAAATTCCAGACGCCATTCCTGGTGAAGTTGAAGATTTTGTGGATGAGGACCCTCAGCTCTACACTTCAGCAACAAAAGCTTTGGAGGCTGTGCAACATAAAAGACTTTCCCTACTGTCAACAGATGTGGACTACATCTTAAAGGCTACATAAACCTTTTTTTCTATTGCCTATAGCATTGTTTTGACCATGTTTCCCTGATCAGTAGCCCCCGATTTGCCTACCTGCCCATTTTCATCCAGTTCTGTGCAGTGTGCCATTTTTCATTCCATTTTTTTATCCCGTGGGTTTTTACATATTTCTTCCGTGTTGTCAGTGTGCACGCTCATGCCAGGCCTGTTCATGAGCTCCAGTTTCTGCTCAGAAGTGACGGCATACTAGCGAGTCACTCTAGAGGTGGAGCTCTCACTGTACTGTGGCGGGAGTTAATCGCAAACTGCCTGGCTGATCTGTCAAAGTGGTGGACAGCCTGTTTTATCCCCGATGCAGTCATGTGGACCTTCTATGCACTCGTACACGTCATACTGTAATGACTGTATGACAGAGAC
This sequence comes from Neoceratodus forsteri, assembly GCA_016271365.2. Taxonomy (NCBI): domain Eukaryota; kingdom Metazoa; phylum Chordata; order Ceratodontiformes; family Ceratodontidae; genus Neoceratodus; species Neoceratodus forsteri. The sequence continues at coordinate 884,083,814 of CM057454.1, read as the reverse complement.
CCACATTTTTATTGGCAGCATTGTTAAAGTATCAGTGCAGTGTTTTGATCCTGTAATATTTAGAGTTACAAGGATTGTTTCTTTGTGAGCTCTGCACATGTCAAGCACAATCAGCTGATATTCTCTTAGTAATGTGGTGAAATGTAATGAAGTAAAAAATTATTTCTGGCAATCTGTGTCTTTTTTTAAATTTTCTTCAATGTATTTATGTGTGTAGTTGGACTTTCATTCATTTATTACTATTTTTAGGTCTGCGATTTCTGCCACTGTGTATGTGACAGTCTATGACATTTGACCTTTATGGAGGGAAACCTGTCTGTTGATGAAGCACTGTCCAGTGCATGTCATAGGCAGGTCTACAGTTATACACTTCGTGGTATAATTAGTGTTGCAGACTATTCTGTTGAAGGTATACTGTTTGACAGTCATTAATCTAAGAATTTTGTTCTATTAGCTTAGTAGAACAGTAATAATGCCATACTGTGTTATGTATGGTTGTAAAAACAAAAGTACTCATGGGTGTTGAGTACATTTTTTTTAGTTTCCCTCTAGAGCAGACTTATAGTTGTGCATGAATTAATTTCTGTAAACGTAAAGTGTTTAAACCCACCCAGTACATTCATATTTGCTCATCTCATTTTCTATGATCATGTTATCAGCATGATCCTATCAAGCTTGCTGCACTTGGTTGGACAAATGCAAAGCCCAAGTTGAAGCCCGATGCAGTGCCATCAATTTTCAGTCCTGCAGAGCAAAGCAGCTCAGATGCCATGGAGATGACACAATCAGCATATGTCAAACGACATCATTATGAGGTGAGCTTTGACTTTACATGTCATTGTCATATAGCTGTGGTGTCATGTGTTGTGTACTGCTCCCACACTGTTATAAATGTGCGTGACATGGCACAGCGTACAAGCTTTTATGTGTCTGGTGTTTGGGGGGGATGTGAGTGATTAATTGCAAAATACCACATATGTTAGTAGTTTCTGGAGCATGCTGACATGAAACAATGCCAAAAACATGTGAATTCTGCTGTGAAATCCATTGGCATGATGTGGTGTACATGGAGGTGTGTCACCACCATAAAATGGAGTGACTGATACCGCACTACAAAAAGTGTTGTTATTGTTCACATATACCAGTTACCTGGCATCTTTGTATGTCTTGCACCATAGGTTCAAAACTTTATTTTAATTCATGACAACAACATGTCAGGTGTAATTTTACATACTGTGGTACCACCCACAAACTAATTGTGTATATCGGTGTTTCATGCATCCAGCATGGTTCTTTCCAGACCATGTGTGGCCTGCATAGTGCTTGGTGTATTCTGCACCCCTTCAACCTGTATGTAGAACATGTTGTGGGTGGGATGTGTATTACAATGTGAAATGTAAAAATATAATGTCAAAATGGTACCAGCCTCTGACAGACAGGAGATGGAGGAGGGAGTTGCACATGAATTGTGTGGCAAAGCAATCAAGGATCAGTTTATGCATATTTAAAAAAGGGAGGAGAATGAAGCAGTGTGAGTAAGTAGTAAACGGTCAGTGTAATCGAGGTTATAGTTGGAGAAGGATGTGGATGGCACTGACAGGTGAACAGTGTGGTGTATGAGGTGATGACGGATGGTTAGCAGGACTTGGATGAGGAACACATAGGGATGTTAGGGGTGAGTTAGGATATGAATGTGGGCCAACAGAGCATGCCATTGGAGCATGTAGGAAAATCAGGGGAACAAGTGGATGTAAATGGCAGGTCTGCATATGGGATGGAGGGATGCAATCATAGTACACAGGCTAGGATGAAGGACAATGAAGACAGATAGGTGTCCAGTACATATGAACATATGAAGAAGCGACCAGAAAAGGGCAATTTCCATTTCTAGTGTGCTGGTGTCCATGGCTTGAAGTGCTGACCCTGCCTCCACTCCCCACTAATCCCATCCTCTGTTTCCATGATCATTATCTTCTCCATGCCTATCACAGCCTCTACCCAATGTCTTAAGTGAGATTACCTTTTCCAAGTTCCCACCACCCTCTCTGTAAAGAACTGCTTCCTGATCTCCCAGCAAAACCTCCCACCCTGCAGTGTAAGACTGTGCCCCCTTGTGTTATGGTTTCCACTTGTTTTAAAGTGACTCTCCGCAGCCACATTATTTATGACTTTCAAGTACTTGAAGGTACAAATCATGTATTCCTCTCTCTCCTGTCCTCCACGGAGTACATGCTCAATGTCCTGACCCTCTCTTCATATGCCTTGCCCTGCTGGCCTGCTATGATGTTTGTGGCCCTCCTGTTTACTTTCCCTATTTTTGAGTTGTGGGCACCAGTACTGAACTCCATACTTGTGTGGCCTTACCAGTTACCTGTACAGGGGAGTATAAACTCCTTTCTCCAAATACTGTTCCCTATGTATGCATCCCAACATCTTGTTTGCCTTTGCTGCTCTTTCTTGCACTGCTTAGACTGCTTCAAGTCAGTATTATAGGTCACTGCCATGTACCTCTCCTCCTCTGATGCAGATACCTAGACTCTACCCTACTAGTACTCTGTCCTTGGATTCTTTGCTACAATATACCAAACTTTCAATTTCTTGGCATAGAATCAGAGCCGCTACATCCTGAACAACCTGCCCAGCTGTCCCATATTATACTGTATATTCTGTATCCCTTCTGCTGTGTCCAGTCTTCTGCATAGCTTGCTGTCAACATGAAATTGGCACATTTTGACCTTAATGCCATCCCCCTTGTCAGTCATGAAGAAACTGAACAACACCGGGCCCAGCATACAGCCGTGCTGGACAGCAGTGGTTACCTCTCTGGTGCCAGATAACTGTACCACTACAACCACTCTCTGTTTTCTGTCACTCATCCAGTTTTCCACCCATCTTTCCATTTTATCCCCATTCCCGTGATCCACAACCTTCCTTAAAAACATTTTGTGGGGTACACAGTCAAATGCCTTGATGCAATCAAGACAGAGGGTGTCTCCGGTTTGCCCTTGTCAACTGTCTTACTGACACATTCCAAAAAGTCAGTTTGATTAATGAGATATGATCTTTCCCCATTAACTCATGCTGCATTGCATCATGAAGAACCAGCAACTGTAGGTATTCCTGCAACCTTTCTTTTAACATTGTCTACATGAACTTGCCCACAATTGAGGTCAGACTGATGGTTCTGTAATTCCTTGGTCATCTTGGGACTGCCTTTGTGGTGGGTCATAACATCTGTGGTTATGCAGTCCTGCGAACCATGCCAGACTGTACTTAGCTACTACATTGGTCTGACAGTGGCCATGCACGTTACTAAGCCGGTTAGTGTAGTACACTTGTATGTATCTTTCTTTGCCTTATGCTATGGTGTGCTTGGGAGAAAGGACTACAGACATTTTGGCGAGTAACTGAACATGAGTTCAGATACTCTGTTAAAGGCCAGGTGAGGTGGATCTGAGAACAATGTTAATGAAAGAAACAAGGCCTGGCACAGTACTCATGCAGACTGAGAGTGCCATGGTATCTGTGTACTTCATCATAAAGGGTATACAGCGGAAAAGAAGGGGACCAACATACAGGCAGATTTCAGTCTTTTTTCAAATCAGCGATGTAGTCATGTAGTGCAATGCATAACATCAGGCAGTGTGCACTAACTGAGGTGTGCATGGTTGGTAGTACACAACGCCTTATTATGCAGGCTGGTCAGAGCGATCATGGCCTCAAGGGAGCACACTTTATCAGTTACCAGTCTAGTAAGAGTGACCAATACTTCATGAGAGCTGCATCTTGCAAAGGGAATGAAGGATGTGGAAAATGACTTCTTCAGATACGTTAGCGAGAGAAGGAAAAACAAAGAGCTGATTGTAAAGATTGGGAAGGACAGGGGGTGGAGGTAGAAGAGGGAGGATCTAGCAGAGGCAGTAAAAGATTACTTCTGTTCTGTTCTGTGTTCATGGAAGAGAAGTGGTGGCACATACCTCAAGGGAGGGGTGTAGTTTGCAGTGTTGGGGGGGAGAGGTGGTGACAGATATAGTGATTATGGAGGACAGGGTTCTGGGAGGATTAAAGGCACAGTATGTTGACAAGGCATGGGGACCAGAGAGCATTCAACCCATGGTACTTAAGGAGCTAGCGGAGATACTTGCAGGATCACAGGTTGATCAGTTCAATACCTCCCTGGACACAGGATGTGTACCGCAACACTGGAGTATGGCCCATGTGGTGCCCATCTACAAAAGTGTCCCTAGGAATGAAATGTGCAACTACAGACTAGTGAGCATGGGGCAATGTGTGATCAAGTATTCTGTTTCCATTGGTAGAGTGGACGGACTCTAAATTTCCTTTCCTGCAGACACATACCTATGATTGATATGAATTCCATGTACCTGTATTGACAGTGCTCCAGTGTAAGATACCAAGGACCATTCTGCAAGTATTTTGACACCATGGTGTGTATATGTTACAGATTTGTAATGCACATCTAGGGGGTCTAGTGAGACTTGACACCACATGCTGAGTGCATCTAGTCCCCGCGCCATTGTTTATATAGAGAATAATGTATGGGCAACTATATGTTACACAGCTGTGTTTCAGCAGGTTGAGATGACAGCATGAACCTCAATAGTGAAGCTCTCAGAGGTCATGCTGTCATCTCAACCCTGAGATGGAAACACATGCCGAGTTGGGTGGTTGCCCATATTTTATTTTTTCTAGTTTGTAGTTTTTTTACAGTCGAGTGACAGACCACCACTAAAGTGAAAACAAAGAAATCCTGCCATTTCTTTGTTCTACTCAGTTATCAAAATAAAATTTCCAGTCTGTAGAAAGGTAAAAGGTATGACTTTGGTCACTGGGTGGTTACTAAGTAGCTAAGTGTGGAATAATTGAGAAATGTAGAATTGTATGACCTTTGAGCTGTGCAGCACAGCTGTTCGTAATGGCCATAGCAACAGTTTGGAATGCTCATAATGGTTTTGAATGTGCTTAACACAGATTTTGAGCAGGCTTATTTTGATACATAACAAATGGTAACCACATACTATAGAAATATAAATGTACAAAAAAACTAACCTTGTACTGATCGGCATGCCAGGTGTGTGTGTGTGTGTGTGTACCGCTGCATTAATGACTGGTCTGCAGGCAGTTCCCAATGGCATATTATTTAAGCAATAAAGCATGACAAGGTGTGTGTTATCTTGTAATAATGTCGCTCCTGGGGTGAGTTGAAGCGCAGTGAGCGAGTGTTTCTACCAATTGACGTTTATTACACGATAACACACACCTTGGAGTGCCTTATTGCAATTATACAATGCCTCAATATTATAGAAAACAAAAAATTAAAATAAAAATGTTTTTAGTAGATTTTTAGTGAGGCAGTGTATCTTTGTTTTGGAAAAAAAAAAAGTAGCTCGTAACAATCATCCAAAAAATCAATACAGTGATGTTATTGTGTAATAACATCACTGTCTCAGGCACACACTGACCAATCAGAGTCCAGGAAATTTTCTTGCCATTGTATAATTGTAATTTGTATCTAGCATTTTTCACCACTGTTAATTAAATGTGCAGTTATGCAATGTGTCTTACAGTGCTTCATAATGTCCTTTACTGTTTTGAAGGTTTCGGATGCCATCTACACAAACTGTGGTAACAAGCCAACAGTGCAAAAGCAGCCAATGCCTACTACTTCCACTGACAAAAGCAATGATGAATATTTAACTGCAGATAATGACCTATTGGGTGAGAGTTCAATCTGCCGCACTGGTGAAGTGACACCTGATGTCTCAATTTTAAATATTTCGATGTAACATTTTACTCTGTGCCTGAACTCCCGAAACCAATTTAGTTCTACAGTCATTTCAAGAAATCCCCAGCCAGCTTTAGACTGCAGTGTATTATTAGTTTCTACAACCGACTTTCCTGTCGATCACAGTCTGTGCTGTGTCACTCAGTCAAGTGATTCAGGTACAACTTATGTGATGGATGTCAAGGTCCAGTGCTGGAAACTCTACAGCAACACCCCCATCCCAGCATATCTCCACAGCGATACAAAATGGCAGATGGCTTCAGTCAGTGTTCAATACATCACTGAAGAAATGGCTCCTAAACACACTGTCAATCCAGTGCACATGCACTTAGATTCATGTGACAGTCCTTATGAAGACTCCACTTCTCAGACAGTGACTGTGATGATACTGCACTCAACGATGATTCAAATGACCCTAACTATGACCCTAATGAAAGTGTGACATCCCATAAGAAAAGTAAACCATTGCAGTCTTTGCTGATGACTCCACTAGAAGTTTTGGATGATACACCTGGTCAGATGAAATACTACATTGTCTCTAAACTCAGTTTGTCACAGTTGTTTTAAATATTGTTTAAGTATTACCACTTTGCACATAGTCCTCACTGTGGGCACAATAATCTCAGATGATGATACCAAGGTTGGCGCGGTGGTGGATGACCTAGGGGGATGGCAGGGGTTGCAGGATGATCTGGCAAAGCTTGAAACCTGGTCAGACACCTGGCAACTGGGCTTTAATGCCAAAAAGTGCAAGGTGATGCATTTTGGGATGAAGAACCCAAGGAGGACTTACCAGCTAGGGGGAGTGCAGCTAGCCCAGACAGAGGAGGAGAAGGATCTGGGTGTGCTCATCACAGGGTCAATGAACAACTCGGCACAGTGTAGGAAGGCAGCTGCAAAGGCCAACAAAATGCTGGGTTGTATTGCAAGGGGTATATCCTCAAGGAGGAGGAGGTGATTCTGCCACTGTATAGGTCATTAGTTAGACCACACCTGGAGTACTGCGTGCAGTTCTGGCGTCCGTATCTGAAAAGGGACATTAAGTTACTGGAGGGAGTGCAGCGAAGGGCGACAAAGATGATCAAGGGTCTGGGGGACTTATCATATGAGGGGAGGTTGAAGGAGTTGAACATGTACTCACTGGAGGAGAGGAGAGACAGGGGGGACATGATTGAAACCTTTAAATACATGAAAGGAATAAACAAGACAGGTACAGAGGGGCTGTTCAAAGTAAGGGAGGGGAGGGCCACCAGGGGCCATGATATGAGACTGGAGCGAGGAAGGTTCAGGAGGGAGATGAGGAGACACTTTTTTACAGAGAGGGTGGTGGCTGGGTGGAATGCGTTACCTGCAGAAGTGGTATGCAGTAGAACAGTGGACTGCTTCAAACGAGGATGGGACAGGACAAGGGGGAGGGTTAATGAAGGGGAAGGGTGGAAGGGAGGGGCAGCTGCAGAATAAGGGGTGCTAGCTGCACATTCGAGCAGACTTGATAGACCTCTAGGCCTTTATCTGCTGGCAAATTTCGTATGTTCGTATGTTCGTAGATCAGTCACAATGTAAGTGTGGCCACAGTCCGACATGGAATAGCCAGGAACCAAATGGCAGTATGCCGTGGGGCAATATGATTATGCGCTCAGCAGTTTTCTGCAGTGGTATTCCCCCAACAAAAACACTATGCCTACTGCAATACCTTAGATTGCGTGTTCCAACAATCCAGACATACCATGAGATGCAGAGTTCCTATATTCTTCCTGCTGTAAACAATGTGTGGCAATGTCATCAGCAAGAGTTACTAGAAGATCTTCGCACCAAATCAATTATTGTAGGAGGTGATGCACGGTGTGACTCACCAGGCCATAGTGCAAAGTGTGGGCTATATACACTCATATGGATCTGCACACAAAGAAAGTTGTCACCTTGCATCTTGTCCAGGTATAGTACAACTACAGTTTCTGCCTGTATTAGCGCAACTGTGCTGAGAATCGGACTTTACATAAATTAGCTGAACACAACATTACACACAAGTTTCTTGTTTCTGTGCTTCACCATTTTCACGTGTCTTGCTGATTTCTTTTTTCATTTGTTAGAGTTCAGAAGTTCGTAACTCCACCACAATGGAGCAGGAGGACTTGACCAGAGGAATCGAGTTCTTGACATCAAAGGGATTACAAATTGACCAGATAGTCACAAATAGACATGTACATGTGAAAGCTTACATGAAACAAGATCACCCAGAGATACGGCACTACTTCGACATATGACATATGGCTAAAGATCGGTGAATGTGTCATGTATGTAGTCTGCCTACCATTGCCAGTATATGGCAAAACTGCATTTCTGCCTTTTTCTGTATATGCCAATGCAAGTAATAAGCTATTTTTGGTAACAGTGTATTCAATAGAATAGTTCTGTGTGTGGGCACCACCCGATCTGTCCACTATAATAATGCTTTATTGTCCATTGTGGACCATATGACATATGTGGTTCAGCTACAGGTCCCCCCAGCATGAAACACTGATTGCAATGAAAGTCACAGGCAAACATTTTCCCTGGTACTCTACAGGACCACAGCACAGCGCAATCCAACATCGTGTAAGGATACTAATATTTCCCTACGCCTTGTTAGTGTACTACTACACCACACTGACCTCCCCTGCCCTGAGACACAATCGTATTAATCGAATTGTATACACCTTCTCCATGGTACGATAATGTCATTGGTATGGGCGTTGTGTTGGTGGGCATTAGACTACCAGTGCGGAGGTGAATATTACTATTATTGTGTGACTGTGCTGGGGTGGGGTGCACTACAGTAACATGGGAGTTTTTTTCCTGTGTATTTTGCTGCAATCTGTAGTTTAGTACTGCACTAACAGTGATGGGATCTTGTCTCAGGTATGTGGGTGAAGGAATGGGTGGTTTGAAACCGTAAGGGACAACAAAGCATCATTATTATTGGACAGATTGGTGTGACTATCAAGGCAAGGGTGACCACTGGCATTCCAGGGACACCTGTAGGCATCATAACATTTACACAATGGGGAATGTGTGCATGGGCGGGTGTCTAGCCACCCAGTGGTTTGCATTGGATTTGTTGTGACTTGCAGCACAGCATCCCACCTGCGTGTGGATAGCAGTTAGCCGTGTTTTTAAGACGGGTAAGTTTGTTCATCGCATCAGACGTTTTCAAATCTTTGCCACATGTTCATGGGCGCATACCACCTGTAGATGCAACGCATAAATGATAGATGTGGTTGTGCGTATTTGGAGTTATGCATGCCATCTACAGGGTTTGCACATAACCCAGGGTGCACTTCAGGAGCTGCACCAACGCAACTCAGATGGGCAAGGTGCATCTCTTTGTAATCTCTAGGCCCTTCTGCCTTGCTTTTCACTTCTGTCATTCCCATGTTACTGGGTCATATAAACATAGAAACATAGAATTTGATGGCTGATAAGAACTGCTTGGCCCGAGCAGTTTGCCCAGTTCCCTACCTATTCGATAAGCTGCATATCCTACTTAACCAACAGCCTACTTATTCCTACCCCCCCACCAGAATTGCCTTATGTCTGACCCTTGCAATCTTGAACTCCTCCACTGTTTTTGACCCCACAACCTCATCTGGAAGGCTGTTCCGTGCATCCACCACCATCTCCATGAAAAAAATACTTCCTCATGTTTCCCCTGATCCATCCACCCTCTATCTTCAAATTGTGCCCCCTTATTGTTGCACATCTCTTGGACTTTGTTGATTCCCTTGAGGTACTTGAAAGTTTCTATCATGCCAGTCCTCTCCCTCCTTTCCTCGAAGGTATACATATTAAGCTCCTTTAGTCTAGCTTCATGTGGCATCTGATGCAAACATGACACCATTTGTGTTGCCCTCCTCTGGACTGCCTCAATCATGTCTATGTCCTTGCAGAGATGTGGTCTCCACAACTTCATATAATCATACAAATTGATGGCAATAAAGCACCCTTTGGCCGACCCATCAAGTCTGCCCCGCCCTCTCCCCCTTAGTTCACCCCTTCCCAATTTGTGCTCCTACCATTAACCCCATGTGCCTGTCCCATGGTTTTTGAAGCCTTCCACAGTCTCAGCCCCCACCACCTCCTCTGGGAGCTTGTTCCAGGATTCCAACACCTCTCAGTGAAGAAGTGTCCTCACATTTCCTGGAAATTTCCCTCCTGAAGTCTCAGTCTGTGCATAGGTGTTTTGGAGTCTACCTTCTCTGAAATACTCTTCTCACTTCCAGTCTATGGATTCCCTTGACGTACTTAAAGGTCTCAACTTGTCTTCCTCTCCTTCTTGACTCCAGTGTGATAGCCCAAATTCCTCTTCTCTATTCATGTGGCTTGTCCTCCAGCACCAGCACCATTTTCATCACTGTTCTGTGAACCCTTCCACAAACTCTATGGCCTTCCAGAGGCAAGGGTTCCAGAAATGGACACCCACTCAAGGTGCGGCCTCAGCAAGGCTTGGTACAGGGTCATCAGGACCTCTCCTTTCTCCTACTTGTAATTCTGCCCATACTTGGCAGCATTCTGTATGCCCTCCCACAGCCCTGGTGCACTGCTTCCCCACCTTTAGGTCGCTGTGACTTTATCCCAGATCCCTTTCTTGATCTGTGCCTGATATTGTCGCCCCCATCATGTATTCTGCCTATGGGTTCCTATTAAATATGTGCATTATTGCACACTTCTTGGTGTTGAAATTCAGCTGCCAGGCATCTGCCCACTGTCCCAGAGTCCCCAGGTCCTTCCGATATCTTCTGTGCCCCTTGGTGTGTCCACCCTATGGCTGATTTTCAGGTCATCTGTAACAGGGCCATGTGTCCTCTGACGCTGTCCATTATGTCTGAGATATAGATATAAAGGAGCAACCCCAGCACTGACCCTTGAGGGACCCCACTCATCACTTCCCTTGTTCCTGAGTGCACCCTGTTCACCACCACCCTCTGAGTCCTGTCTGCTAGCCAGCTCTCCATCCATCTGGTCCTTTTGTCTCCCACCCCTAAGCTTTCCATTTTATAGAGCAACCTTCTATGGGGCACGTTGTCGAAGGCCTTGCTAAAATCCAGGTAGGCCACATCCACTGTGCCACCCTGCTCCAGCACCTGTGTTACCCAGTGGAAGAATTCTGTTAAATTGTTCTGGCATGACCTCCCTTTAGTAAACCCATGCTGTTCATCATCCACTAGCCTATTAGCTTCCAGGTAGTTTGTCACCCTTTCTCTTATGAGTGCCTCCATAACCTTGTCCACCGCTGTGGTGATGTTGACCGGGCGGTAGTTCTCTCTCAGATCCCTGCCCTCCCAACCATTCGTGTATAGGAGCTACAACCACTCACCTCCAATCCTCCAGCACTCTGCTAGAGTCTAGGAACAGGCTGAACAGCTTTGCAGAGGTGCAGCGAACTCATCTTTAGCTCACAGATCACCCTCGTGGAGCCCATCTGGCCCCTATAGCCTTGTCTACCTTAGCCTGCCTAGTTCTTCCCTAACTTTCTCAATTCTAAATGGTCACGTGTCCACCCCAATGGTCCCTCCTCCCCCTTAGTTCTGGTCTCTTTCCTTTCCCCTCGCTCATAAACACCAAGAAGAAGTACTTATTTAGTTCTGCTGCTGTCTCCCTCTCCCCATCTGTTAAGACCCCACCATCCCCCATCAACCTTGAGATTGATTGACTGACCATCCTCCTGTCCCCCACATACCTAAAAAAGAGTTTTATTCCTTCACTTAACCAGTGATGCTATTCTCTCCTCTGTGGTTGCTTTTGCTCTCCAGATAAGTTTCCTAACTAGCCTCCTCATTTCCATATAAGCCTCCTTGTTCTCTTCATTCTGAGTTTTTGTATTTCTAGAACACGCCTCTTAGCTACATCATTGCTGAACCAGAGGGCCTTTTGTCCCTTGACCCTCTGCTAACTATCCTAATCGACATTAGGTGGCCTCCTTCACCCTGTCTCTGGTAGCCCCCTAGTTCTTTCAGTTTGTTGATTTCTCCCATGGCTTCAATGCCTCTCTTACCATCTCCTCATCCTCCCAAAGTCTGTGAGCATGAAATCCAGCACAATTGTGCTGGTTCAACATCCCTCCTTTCCTGCCCTAACCCTGAAACTGATGATCTTATGGTCGCTGTTCCCCAATTGTTCTCCCACCTTCACCCCTCACACACTCTCCCCATTTGTCAGGATCACATCTAGCAGGTTGTGCCTCTTGGTCAGGTCTTTGACCTGCTGCTGGATGAATATCCCCTGCAGTGCCTCCAGAATCACCATGCCACTGGCTGATGCCACATCAGGTATGGTCCAATCAATGTCTGGGAGTTTTAGGTCCCCAACCAGTCGTGTTTCCCCTTTGAGAGCCACCCTTGCAATGTCCTCCAACATTACCCCATCCTATTCATCCCCCTGTTTGGGTGGTCTGTATATAATCCCAAGTCTTAAGGATTCTCCTGTATTTCTGCCTAGTGTAACTCAGAGGAGTCCAGAGTCCCCATCCCCCTCCTACCCCTCCGTTGTCCTTATGGCCTCCCTGACATATAATGCCACACCCCGCCCCTTCTGCCACACCTGTCCTTTCTAAAAAGCCTGAATCCAGTTAATAATGTATCCCATGTGTGATGATGTGTCCACCATGTCTCAGTGACTGCAGTTATGTCTAGGCTATCAAGCATGGTGATAGCCATCAGCACATCCATGTTGTTTGCTAAACTCCTGGCATTCACCACCAAACCCCTTCACCAGCAACCCCCATCCCATCCTTCCCAAGGGTGCCGACGTCCAATCCATTTTGACAATGCGGGGTGACCATGGGTTCCCATCTCGGCCTCTGTATTGGATGGCCAAATGTTCAGCCTCCCCCTTATCTAGTTTAAATGGAGCTCACTATCAAAGAATTCACTCAACCTGCATTTCAATACAGCTGCACCCTCCTTATTATGGTGGAGCCTGTCATCGGTGAAGAGGTTCACATCATCCCATGTCGCTACCCAATCCACTACTATTCCATATCCTATCACCCTATGCCACCTCACTAGCCAGCTATTGAAATCCTGAATTTTTTGTTTCCTCTCTGAAGTATCTCTGGGCACTGGCAACACTTCAGAGAAGGCAGGGATTTGAAGCTAAGACTTCCACAAAACCTAGCCAAGGCCTTAAACCTTGCCGGCACCTCCATGACACCGTTCCCCTGCAGGTAGTTGGTACCCAGATGGAAAAACCAGATGCATCTCCCTGTCCTGTTCCTTCCCACGTGATGGTATGTGGTGGATTACGTCCCAAACCACACTGTTCGTATCACCCCACTTCACTCCTCTGATGATGGAGTCCCCAATCATTAGAACTTTACATCCCTTCCCGTTCCGGGTAACCTGTGTAGTTATCCTTCTCTCCCAAGCATTTTGTGTCTGCTCTACTTCCACATCTCATGCCCCACCTCCCCTGTTCCATCCCCAACCCTGGTTACTGCTACTTCACCTGATCTGCAACTGCCCCCCACACATTGTGTAGTGTTCCCTGTGTTTTGTTTCCCAGGTGCATGCATTTTCACTTCTTTGCATTGAGTCTAAGCTGCCATACTTGTGACCATTCCTCCAACCTTGCCAAGTCCCTTGTCATCCTTTCCACCACCCCTTGTGTATCAACCATGTTTCAGATGTTTGTGTACTTTGCAAAGAATCTTACTTTTTCTTCTAGTCCCCACGCAATGTTACTTATAAAGACATTAAAAAAGGACCAATCCCAGTACTGAACCCTGTGCTACCACAGTTGTAACCATCATTTTGTCTGAGTTTACTCCATTTAATATTACCCTCTGAGTCCTGTTGTCCAGCCAGTTTTTTACATAGTTACCACACCACCCTCTCACCCTTTGTGAACTCCATTATGCCTTGTCTGTACTGTATATTATGTTATTGTAACATCCAATTATTGCTATTCCGTATTTGTAGTCTTTGGTATTTCGGCAACGCATGTTATGTAGAAATAACATAATCTCTCAGTACTTGATTCCAATACATGGACTGTACATAAATTAAAAAAATCTTTATTGAATCTTGGTGTTCATGTCGCACCCAGCCAACAATATTACAGTTCTGTATGATTTTCCACAACTGAGGTGCAAATAATGTAACTATACAGAAAAATGTGATGGGGACCTTATAGAGTTGTAACGGAAGGGGATGAGGGCATGCTGAGACACGAGTTTACAGGCCAAGTGCCTTTACTCCCATGGGCGCAGCAATACAGTTCTGTTATGCACAACCATGTAGTGGACTATTGGCGCTGATAAAAGGGTTTATGTATTCTAAATGGTCTTTCTATTGGAAGCCTTGCTGTATGCAGTATTAAATGAAGTCTAAACAGCACTCATATTCTTCAAAATCCTTTTCCCATCTTAGAAATGTCATTGTCTTAGTGACACAGCCAAACATTTTTGTACTTGTCTGATTGTTGTCGTAACCATGATGGTCCATATCTAATATGATGTAACAATACACAGGTTTTGAAAGAAACTTGAGGCAGCCTCAAGAGGAAGGATTTCAAGGATACATCACTGGATAAAATCTATCACCAATCACCTCTTCTGGGTTGCTTCTATCAGCGATGGGAACACAGACAGAACAGTGCAGAAGTGACTTGGTGTACACAACCACATTGCAAATGAACACACTGGCCTTGGAGACAAATTTCCAGAGTGTCTACATGGTGTCTTGGATGAGGATAGGGAATGGTTTTGAAAACATTTTCTGTCAACAGTGAACAACCACTGTTCGCCTTATAATTTCACATATGAATACATTGATCAGTGCATAGTAATCAACGTATTTTTGAAACACTTCTCAGGAACACGTCAGTACAAAGTGGTAGATGATGTTGTTTCCAGTTCCTACTTGGTGCTTGGCATAAGACAAATTTCACCCTCATCAAGCGTCGCCCTGGAAGTCTTTCACAGCCTGGTGTGCCACTTTGCACCCAAATGTTCTCATTTTTTTTTTTATGGAGCAAGGTTATAGTTGTTTTTGTTTTGTTTCCCCATTTATTTTTTCTTCCAGTCACGGTCTGCAGGGCCTCTCTCAGGCATCCTGCCTCTCCCTGCCCTGCCTAAAGTCCTCCAACCTGTGCCTCCTCTCTCCTCTCCTCTCTCCTTCTCCTCATCTGACAGTCGGCACCTCCAGCTTAACCCCTCCAGGGTGGGGCCGCCCCTTCTCTTTGGGTGCTCTTTTTACAGTCAGTCTCCGACTGTGGGCAAGGCCTGGGTGGAGGAACTTGGAAGGCCAGGCAAGATAGACCCAGCCATGGGCATGGGGGCAGGTGCTGTCGCCTACCCCACAGACTGGGCTTTTCCGTGTTCTGGTGCTCAGTCCCCCCCTCCGATGTGTGTTGCACATCCTGACACAATGGCTCACGGCAACCCTGCCAAGCATCATTTATGCTGAGTACGTGCTGCCCTGCATGCTGCAGTGCTCCTGTCTCCAGTGGGAGCCACTGGCATGCCAGGTGATCCCCAGCACTCCCCCTTGGGGAGGAGAGCAGCCCAGTGGGTGCTCAATTCTCTATCTGCCCCTGCCGACCCCCGGTGCCCGAGCTCGCTCCCAAACTTGGGTCGCCGGCATAGCACAAGGTGTGGCATCCAGCTCCTCAACCCTCAGTGCCACAGGGCCGGCCTGATAATAGTTGTTGACATACCTTTTGCCAGCTCTGTCCAGATTAGTCACATAGACAATTTGTCCATGTCACATAATGTTAAATATCTCTCTACCTGTGCCTTCTGCCACCAAGGACACTCAATCCATACCGCAATCCACCTTCTGACTCTGTAAGACAAACTAATTCATAAAAATCAAGTCTAATTACTCATTGAGTATTTTGGATTGCTACACCACTTCAGTGGCATGCCCATTCGTAATTTGTAACCTATCAATCTCCCTTGCCCACACCCATCCCTGTTGCTGTCATCCATTCCCTGATATATTTTAGAACAATCATTCATCCCACTTTCATACACTGATCCAAACACAGTTTGTTGTCAGCAGTTGGAGCTGTCCACACACCAACCAGGCCTGCCTGTCTATCCTGTGGTACTGTTACCGGTCTGTCTGCATAATGTACTGCTTGAACCTCAGAAGGCAAAATTTTCCATTGTTAGCACCTTTTAGTACATCCCGTGTGTGACAGCTGGTCTTTACAGTCATGTCATTGTTGTGCAGTACCATTGTGGTGGCTGTTGTTGCCTCCAGATGACATCTCTTACTTAGTTCACTATTGCTGTTCAGATAATACACGATGTATCCCACCTTGGTGCCTCCATACATGCTGTTATAAGTAAATGTGTTTGAAATACAGCAAAACTCCGTGTGCCATACTGTGTACCTGTTTAACACTGTACTCACTCACACCACCACAACACCCAGTAATGATCAGTGACGTCACATTATTTTCTATAATTATATGCTAACCAAGGCCATACAATGAACACTGACAATTTTTTTTTTAACCTCTGTGTTGCAGATATAATGGCTGCGGCCCATTTCAATGAAATGTAAATAGAGCACAGGCAGTGAAAAAGATGGGAGCAAGCAGTACTAAATGTCATTCCCCAGGGCCAAAAAGGGAATGGAGGCTGTGGTGAAGCTGGTAAAAACCAAGACAACATACTTTACATCCTACTTGTCACTTGCGTTTCATGCTGAATTACATTTGTAAGACAGATTGTGCTATCATTACTAGCAAACATGCCTGATAATCACCATGGGGTGCATTAAGTGTCCTAAATAAAATACATATGAACATACGAGCAAGCCAACAGAAGAAGGCCATTGGTCTATTAAGTCTTCGTGTGTTGCATGGTCCACAGCTTGAGCTAACGTCCCTGCCCTCCCTCCTCACTCCTTCCATCCTCCCTACCCATAATCCTTACCTTCCCCCATGCCTATACTACCTTCTTGTAAAGCTGTCCACTGTCTTCAGTGAGATGACCTCTACCAGCAGCGCATTCCAAGTGTCCACCACCCTTTCTGTGAAGAAGTGATTTGCTGTGACCTCCTCTCCTGGGGCCCTTGTAATGGCTGGTAGACTTGTCTATTCCCCCATACCGTAGTGGCTGGTAGGCTTGTCCAACCCCCCATACCTTCTTCTCTTGTTATCTTTGCCTAGACTCTGGCACTTGACATGGGGGGCCCCAAGTCTCTCATGAGGGGGGGGCCAAGCCCCTCCCAGTTTCCAGTTCCCTTACCATTGGTTTGTTCATTGTGATATGCCTTGCTCTGCTTATTGTTGACTTTGCCCCCCCCCCCCTCGTGGGGAACCCCTGGGTCACACCTGGGCTGCTTGATGAGACAGATTTCAATTTCTCCAATCTAATAGCCTGTAATAGACAGCTCCCCTAGCCTATCTGTTGTCTTGATCTCAGGTGCTTCCTGTGTTCTGTCATATTGGTCAGGTGATATGATTGCAAGCCTCCTATTAGGGATGCCCCCCCAAGGCATCTCCTATAGCTCTTACTTGTGACCCTAGCCCTTGCAGGGGACATTGAGGTCAATCCTGGTCCTCCTCATCTTGCCTCCTCCTCACCTGTAGGCTGGCTGGCTGGCAAGGGCTGAAAATAGCCCACCTCAATATCTGCAGTCTCCTGCCCGACCTGGCTGAACTCCTTACTTGGGTCACTCACCACAAGCCTGACATTCTTGGTATAACTGAAACTTGGCTAAGCTTTCAACCCCTGACTCGGCATATGCCTTCCTGGCTTTGATCTCGTCAGGCAGGACCACCCGGGAAAAAAGCGGGGGCTGGCATCTTGGTCTACTACAAGAGTCACCTCAATCTGATGGTTCTGTCCTGTCAAGAGTCATTGCAGTCTTCCTGCGAACTTCTGCACAAAGTACTGTTACTTGGGAACACCAAAAAGCTACACTTTATCTATACTTACAATCCTCCCATGGGGGGTATTTCAGGGTTGTCCTACCTCCTTGATACTGTCGGCTCAGTGACTGAGAACAATGAGCTAATGGTCCTGGGTGATCTTAACTTAAACTGGCTAGGTAGAAATGCTAAGTTGTATGAGTCTCTGCTTGCTGGTCTCTCATTGTCACAGTTTATCAAGGAACCCATTAGGTGGTCTTCTGCTGGTGGTACTAGCTCCCCCCTGGATTCTGTCCTGACCGATAGACCAGAGAGGGTTAGCTCTTCTGGCACCCTTCCGGACTCTATCTCTGACCACTCCCCTGTGCACTGTGTATGGAAGATCGCCTCCCTGAAAATCCCTCATGAAATCATCCAAGTTAGGGACTTCTCCAGGTTCGACCTGGGGTCATTCCATAATGATCTATGGCTTACAGACTGGGCTGCAGTGTGGAATGCCCAGGACTCCTCCACTGCAGTCTGTCAGTTCCTCAGCACCTTCGGAGCGCTACAAGATAAACATGTCCCTCTTATCAGATGGAGGGTAAGGGGGGCTGCTACCAAGTGGTTGCATGGGAGCTTCCTGGGCCTCATGAGGACTAGAGACAAGTGCTGGGCCAGTTTCAAGGTCACGATGGACCAGGCTGTATTTCAGCAATATAGGAGGCTTAGAAATGAGTATAAAAGAGCAATTAGGGCTGCTAAAAGTGAATTCTGCAAAGCTGCATTGCTGAATTCAGCTAAGGACCTGAGGTGCTTCGGAGGAACATTAAAACACAACTGTGAGGCCACTGACATGCTCATTGATGGTTCTAGTTGCAACAGTCTGCTAATCATCACCAATGCGTTTAACATGCATTTCTCAGACCTGTCTGCCTTCACCTCCCTATTCTCCCTTAGTGGATGTGGTAGTCTTGTACAGGAACCTGCTCCACAATTGGCCCTGGTCTCTCAACCTTTATTCTACTTCAAGGCTGTAATGGCTCAAGAGGTGCAGATATTGCTCTCTGGTCTCCCCCCCATTCCAGTGCTGGCCGTGATGGCATGGAACGAAGCTCCTCCGCTTTGGTGCCTCTTATATTGCCTCCTGGTGGTCTCATATCTTCAACTTGTCCCTAGCTACTGGGATTATCCCTGACATATGAAAGGTAGCTAGGTCGTCCCTGTTCTCAAACAGGGCAAACCTAAGATTCTGACAACTACCTCCTGATAGCCATATTGTCTGCTGTCAGTAAACTACTCGAGAAAGTTGTGGCGGGACAACTCTCGGAGTATATTCAGACTCAAGAGCTGCTGTCTCCTGTGCAGCATGGCTTTCAAAAAGGGCACAGTACATCCTCTGCCCTTCTAACTGTCTATTCTGGGATCAGAGCAGCTATGGACAAGGGTAAACTCTCAGGTGCCATCTTCATAGACCTGTCCAAGGCCTTTGACCTGGTTGACCATGTCCTCCTTTGTTTGCAGCTCAGGTCCTTTGGCTTGTCCCTTCTGCTCAGTTGGTTCTCCAATTCCACTACTAGGCAGACAGCAACTTATCAAATACAGTAAGGTGATCTCAGAAACCACTATAGTGTCCTCAGGAGTCCCCAGGGTTCAGTCTTGGGGCCCTGCTCTTCCATTTTTGTCAACAATCTACCATCCACCTCTACCTTCTGCAGGTCCATCCTGTATACTGACAGCCTGGTCATCCTCTCTCATTCTTGGGACATTGGGGTCATAAACCACTGAGTGAGGACTTTAGAGTATCCAATCCTGGATCACATGCCATAAGCTGGTCCTCAACCTTAAAAACTCAGGCCATGCTCTTTGGGTCCCTGGCCAAGTTAAAGGCCCTCCTGTCCCCTGTGTAACACTGGTCTTGATGGTGCTCCTGTTCTCATCACTGACTTCATCAAATACTTCGGGGTGACCCTTGACCCCCAGCTTGACATTGGGTGCCATATCCAGAATGTATGTAAAGCTGTGAACTGCAAACTGGGTCTGGCTTACAGAGCAAAGAGTAATCTTATCTCATCTGCTCGCCTAGCACTGGCTAGAGGTGTATTTCTTCTCTCTCTTTGCTATGAGCTCCTCATGTTTGCTCGCACCTTTCTAGAGGGACCCTAGCCTACAACATTTGCCATTTTGCTCTTGTTGCCCCTTGTCTCACCCACCACTGTGACCTGTATAATAAGCTTAACAGGGTTGTCCCCACCCAATTACCTAAACTTTGCAATGGGATGTTTCATGGGCAAGGTTCTTGGCACTGGCACCCCCCCCGGACTGGTGGAGCTCCTCGTACTGGCAGTCTCCTCAACTTACTCCCTTAGGTCACTGGGCCTGATGATTCTCAAGATCCCTGCCACTCGCACTCAAATGGGGGACAGAGATTTTGCCTTGTGTGCCCCCAGATTATGGAACTCTCTCCCTGCACAGGTACGCTCCTCCCCCTCCCATGCCTGCCTCCGAACCACCCTGTGGAATCACTTGAAGCTCTCCTCAGCATGTGGTTGTCTCAAACCTCCATGAACTCACCTGGCATCCTGCACTGAACCCCACTTTCTTAAGGTGTTGCCTGCCTATTTGGGTATGGCCCTGCACATAAGGTTACCGTCCTATGTGTCTGTCATGGCTCTGACTGCGGCTCCACGTTTGGGGTCCTTAACTGTATATAATTGTATATAATGCACTGCTCAAAGCTTTGGTCACTCTATGCATATGTTCTGTCTATTTTAATTTGTGTACTTACCGAATATGTTATGCTTTCCTGGATTCTGTGAAACTGCCTAAATTGTATCTTGTTGTCCTATGTACTTGAACTCGTATTTCCTTCTACTCTCCTGGGTCATATCTGAAAATAGGCACATGTCTTGTCTAGTGTACTTACCTGGTTAACAAAAGATAAATAAAACAAGGCAGCTTAAGTCTGTGCCCCTCGTGTTTCTTGTTATCAACCTTATTTATCCCTTTCAAGTACAAGTACTAAGCGGCAGCGGCTAAGTGGGTCAGCAAAGTGGAGCGAGGAGTTTGACCGTGGTGTGGCAGGCTCTAAAATCAGACTGCTTTTCCTTCACGTATGACTTCTGCCGCCTGGGGAAGATACTGCTACTGCTACTGAGCAAGACATTTTGAGTTCCAGGTCTATTCATATGAGTATACCCCCCCCTTTTCTAAGTGTGGAGACTGAGCCTTGTGAGTTTCGTTTCTGAGTACATCTGCCCACACGCTGAACTTGTCCTTGGACTGTATCGTGAGTCAAAATATCTACAGTGGACTATATTAAGCACATGCATTAACTATGTACTGCTTTACATTGCTTACAGACTGTTGGAGCATGGTGGTGAATTTTGTGAACTTGGTTGCTAGGCAACAGCACATAGCTACACACTGCATGCTGCATTATTTGGCGCACTTGTTTGCTGTTTGTACCTCGATCCCACGTTATTCCCATTGGTGGCAGCTTTGGGAGGTGGAGGAGGGGTTACTTCAACACATATAAGTGTGTACTGTTATCCAGCGGCAGCGTCTAAGCAGCAGCGGCTAATGGGTCAGCAAAGTGGAGTGAGGAGTCTGACCGGAGTGTGGCAGGCTCTAAATTGACTGCTTCTTCCTTCACGTATGACTTCTGCTGCCTGGGGAAGATACTGCTACTGCTACTGAGCAAGACATCTTGAGTTCCAGGTCTATTCATACGAGTATACCCCCTCCTTTTCTAAGTGTGGAGACTGAGCCTTAGGAGTTTCGTTTTGGAGTACATCTGCCCGCGCTGAACTTGTCCCTGGACTGTATTGTGAGTCAAAATATCTACTGTGGACTATATTAAGCACATGCATTAACTATATACTGCTTTACATTGCTTACAGACTGTTGGAGCGTGGTGGTGAATTTTGTGAACTTGGTTGCTAGGCAACAGTACATAGCTACACGCTGAATGCCACGTTATTTGGTGCACCTGTTTGCTGTTTGTACCTTGACTCCACGTTATTCCCATTGGTGGCAGCTTCGGGGGGGGTGGAAGAAGGACTACTCCAACACATATAAGTGTGTACTGTTATCCAGTGGCAGAGTCTGAGCGGCAGCGGCTAAGTGGGTCAGCAAAGTGGAGCGAGGAGTCTGACCAGAGTCAGACTGGGGGCGGATTGGACCACAGAAATATTGAATACTTGATTTCAGGGTACTAATACTAGCATACACTGCTTTGTGTCCTCATTTAACGTGGCTAATAGAAGGATTTTATTGAGTATATTGTATATACTGTGTGAGATATGTATTGATGGTATGGTTTACCACACATTGAAAAATGATTTTACAGCTCAGGAAGATAAACAAGCTAGTGTACCTAGGAATCAACCATATGAGTTTGTGTTTAACTGCACTATGATGTATGGGATTAGTGGTAAATATATGAGCTATAACGTGGTGTATTCTATTAGAAAACAAAAGTTAAGAACATGTGTTGTTTATACACACATGAAAACTTGGTTTTACTGTTTATTACTGTTACTTCAGTCTGGTAATGTTGAAACTAATCCTGGTTCTAATGTAAATGAGTTGGCTCATGATGATTATTTTACACAAGTTCCACGAGGTCTTAAAATTATGCATTTCAATGCTCAAAGTTTATTGTCTAAATTTCATGAGGTGGAATCGTGGATTGGGTTGTATAGTCCTGATGTTTTGGCACTGAGTGAGACTTGGTTGAATCCTAATGTTTTAAATTCAGAAATATGTATTCCTGCTTATAAATTGTTTAGAAATGATCGCATTAGTGGTAGAGGGGAAGGGGTTATGTTCTATATTAAGGATAATTTAGTGGTGGAAGAACATACTATTTTCAGGGATACTGTAAATCACTGTGAACATATTAGCATTCAGTTGATACTGGGTTCTACTAAGAAATTAACAATATGTTTTGTATATCTTCCACCTAATGGTAGTAAATTGGTTTTCAAGAGCTAATAGATAAGCTAGATAATAAGTCCTTTGGAGAACTTATAATTTTAGGGGATTTTAACTTAAATTGGATTGGTCCTGAGGTCTCTAAATTAAATACGGTCCTGCTTCAGTCTGGCTTTCAACAACTGGTTACTTTACCTACTCGACACAATAACAAATCCAATAATCAGACACTATTGGATTGGATTTTATCCAATAAACCTAGAAATGTGATGAAGTGTGTCTTAATTTCTAATGTCTTAAGTGACCATCACCCTGTGTTTTGCATATGGAATCATGGTGGATTAAAGAAATCTAAGCCAATTATAAGAGTTTCAAGATCTTTTACTAGGTCTGATTTGCAAACTTTTTGTTTACTCTTGGGTATTATAGATTGGTCTTATTTATATTCCATTCCTGATGTGAATTTTGCTTTGGATTTTATTTCTGAATATACACATGTTTTGGATCAATGTGCTCCAAATGTTAAAAGAAGGGTACATGGAAAGTATTTTGGGTGGTTAACACCTTCCTTAATTAAACTCATGAGACATCGTATAAGGCATTGAAAACATACAAAAGGGAATTCTGTGTCTGACTATCAGATTTATAGAACCCCACGGAATCAATTAAAAGCCCAGATAAAAAAAAGCTAAAATGGAATTTATCCAACAGAAACAACGTGCAGGCTTGTCCAACACTAAAACATTTTGGGAAACAATTAATACACTTATTAAACCTAATGTTGTTCAACATAGTTCTATGAAATTGAATGATGATTCTCTGACCTGTCCATTGAAATAGCTAACAAGTTTAATAAAAGATTTACTGATCTTGGTAACTTCTGTACTGAGCAGCAAGTTGTGGACCATCAAGATTCTTGTGCTGAACTTACCAACATTTGTAAATTTTACTTAAAGATTACTACTCTTAAAGAAGTTAAGAAACTACTAAGACAAATCAAACGAGATAGTTCTGCTGGCTCAGGTGGTTTATGTCCTGGCCTTTTGAAAGATGCTGCTTCAGTGTTAGTGTACCCAATTAGTATTATTTTCAACTTGTCTTTCTCTACAGGCGTTGTGCCTGAAATCCGGAAACATTCTTTGGTGACTCCCATCCATAAATCTGGTTCACATCAGGATTTTGGAAATTATAGGCCAATCTCAATCTTGTCCTTTTTAGCTAAAGTACAAGAAAAAATTGTCTATAAACAGCTGTCTGAACACATAGATTCATTAGGCCTATTGTCTCAAATCCAACATGGTTTCGTTAAGGTAGAAGTACTGAGACTGCCTTGGTTGAGTTCACAAACACGGTCTTAGATGGTATGGATAAAGGTTGTTTGACTGGGCCATGTTCATGGACTTAACAAGGCATTTGACTTGTGAACCACCAATTGTTGATTGCTAGGTTGAGGTCTTTGTGAGCAGGACGGTCTTTTTTGGCTTGGATTGGGGACTACTTAAAGGATTGGTCTCAAAAGGTTAAATTTGGTGGTACTACTTCTGAATCTGCAGAGATTAAGTGTGGGTTCCCTCAGGGTTCCATATTAGGGCCACTTTTGTTTATTTTTTGATCAGCATGTGTCAGCAATTAATAATGCTTTTTTTAACTCTTTATGCAGATGATGCAGTAGTATATATGCAAGGCCTTTCTGTTAGTGACCTAAGTGACTCCCTAACAAAAGAAATTATTAATTTTCAATCATCCCTTATATCTAGCGGTATGGTTTTAAATAAAGCAAAGGAAAAAAGCGATGCTTTTTGGTACTGAGGCAAGATTAAGAATTATGGACCATTGCTTGCAGGTTAAATCTCTTGATGGGTCTGGGTTTGAGCAAGTGGATACATTTCAGTATTTTGGGGTCATATTAGACTCTAATCTAAGTTATGAACCTCATTTTGCAAAGGTAACTACTAGAATACACTGTAGAATGGCTTTTTTTTATATAGAATTTGTTTGTTTCTTATCAGGGAATCCAGGTTAGCTATTTCAAATCACTGCTTGGTCCCTATTGTAAACTATGCTGCTATCATAACTGATAATGCTTGTTCTACAGTAATTTCAAAAAAATCTACTTTATTACAACTGATTGCTAAATTTGCTTTAAATTACTCCAAATTATCTCATCATTGTGACATTTTGAAAGAAATAGGTTGGCTTCCGGTTTTGTTGAACTGTCATTTTTGTGTGGCTAAATTTACACACAGAATTGTCAACTCTGGGGTTCCACAAAAACTTAATAATTTATTGAGACCTCATGATGAAGGTTATTTTTCTTGGCATAGGACAGATAGCTTGGTTTTTAATATACCTTTTATGAGAACGAAATGCGGACAGAGGGCCTTTACTTATATTGCTCCATCAATTTAGAATGAAATACCTTGTGGTATAAGACAAATGCATTATGTTAAAGTATTTGTAAATGAATTAAGAAAGTTCTTTGAATTACAATTTAATTGTAATTGTTTTATATGATGTTTAGTTTTTTGTAACAAAGACTTTTTAGTCTGATATTTTATTATTGTACATTTTTTTGTATGTATGTTATTATGTGGGTCGCACCTATTAAATGAACTAGTTTTCCAGTGTGCCTACCCGTTTAATGAATAAACAACAAACAACAACAACTTGAAGGTCCCAATCATGTCCCCTCTCTCTCTCCTGTCTTCCAGGGAGTACATGTTCAGTGCCTTCAATCTCTCCTCATATGCCTTACCCTGCTGACCAGCTATGATCTTTGTATCCCTCCTCTGTACCTTCTCCAGCAGGTTAATGTCATTTTTGAGGTGTGCCCACCAGTACTGAACTCCATACTCTAGATGCAGCCTTAACAGTGACCTGTACAAGGGCAGTATAACCTCCTCTCTCCGACTACTGATCCTACTAGATATGCATCACAGCATCCTGTTTGCCTTTACTGCAGCTTTCTTACACTGCCTGGAGTGCTTCAGGTCACTTGTGATCATCACTCCCAGATCCTTCTCCTCCTCTGATGCAGATACTCGGACTACACCAAGGTAGTACTCTGTCCTGTGATTCAGGGCTCCAGTATGCATAACTTTGCATGTCTTGGCATTGACGCCAACCTGCCAGATCCTGAACCACATCCCCAGCTATTCCAGAGTTTCCTGTAGATCCTGTATCCCTTTAGCTGTGTCCACTGTTATACAGACCATGGTGCCATCTGCAAATGGGCACATTTTGCCCTGCATGCCATTTCCAGTGTTATTGATGGGCCTGGTGATTTGTCCACCTTCAATCCCAGCAGCCCCTCCATCACTCTATCCTCCTCTATCATTACATCTGTGTTCCCTTCCTCCCCTTGCTCCTCTTTTCCCTTCCGAAGGCACTGATCCATCCTTTTCCCGGGGAAGACAGAACATAAGTATTCATTTTGTATCTCTGCTTTTCCACCATTATCCTCCACCCACTCCACCCCTTTCGTAAACCTTACAATCCTCTTCCTTCTTGTCCCTTTTCAAACTTATATATCGAAAGAAGGCCTTCTCCCTCTTCTTAATTTCTTCAGCTATCAGCAGCTACTTCTGTGCCTTTGCTACCCAGACTTCCTTACTTGCCTCAGTAGCCAACCATAGTTAATTTTCCCTGTCCACCTCTCTCGTGGTCTTTCTGAATTTTCTATAGGCCAACATCTTTTCCCTTACTGACCAGGCAACCACAGGACTGAACAAGCTGGGTGCTTTGGCCCTTATGTTCTTCACCCTGAGCCTAATGCCCTCATCTGTGGCAACCTGTATTCCTTCCTTAATGATAGACCACCTTTTACCCATCCCCATATCTGCTCTGATGTCTGCAAGATGGCACTTCACCCATTTTCCCAAAGTCCACACTCCTGAAATCAATTATTTTGGTCTTAGTCTGGATGCTTTCCCTGTCCGTATCCAACTGAAACCACACTGTGCAATGGTCACTTCCTCCCAGTGGCTCCATGACCATTATTTCCTGTACATGCTCCACATTTGTGAGCACCAGATGAAGAATTGCCTCAGCTCTTGCTGGTTCAGTGATGCCTTTAGTCAGGAATCCAACCTGCAGTCTTTCCCGTATCACCTTACTCCTAGCACATGTTGTGGATCTTATGCTCCATTCCACCTTGACCAGGTTGAAGTCCACTATAATTACCACCTCTCCTTTCCCCGCAGCTTCCAATATGTGTGAGCTCAGTTCCTGTCCATCTCCTCATCCTGATTGGGTCATCTGTAAACCACCCCAACCTAATCTTTCTCCTCTATTGGACCTTAACTGAATCCATAATTCCTCCTCCTCCCATTCCTCCGGCTCCTACCTTGTGCAAGTTATTCCCCTCCTGATATAAACTGCCACCCTTCATTTCTGACTACCCTGTCCCTCCTGTATACTTTATATCCAGGGATCGCAAGGTTCTAGTCATGGTGTGATGTTGTCCAAGTCTTGTTACTGCAGCTATGTCCACACTCCTGTCTGCTGGTAGTGCCTGCAGGCCATCCATCTTGTTTCCAAGACTCCACAAATGCAGATACACCT
Source organism: Neoceratodus forsteri (assembly GCA_016271365.2). Taxonomy (NCBI): domain Eukaryota; kingdom Metazoa; phylum Chordata; order Ceratodontiformes; family Ceratodontidae; genus Neoceratodus; species Neoceratodus forsteri. Next base: position 884,056,663 of record CM057454.1, on the reverse strand, counting down.
CCTCCACCTATAATCTTACCTTCCTTCTCTTACCTCTATTCTTCTATTTACATTTATCCCCTCTATTTGCACCCCTCCACATACCCATGTTATGTATTCCTCACCACCTCCACCCTTTGCTAACTGTGTTCTTGCCCCTTCAGCCTCCTCCATCCAGACCTGTTCCATCAGTGTGGGGGGGGGGAGTTAATAACCTCTTTCTCTGATATCACATGCAACACCGGCCATTACCAATTGGTGGAACAGGTGTGCCAGTTTGAACAACACCGCTAAGCCAAGATCACAGATGACTACCTCTGTTTGTCACCAATAACATTTACTCATATTGGTGGCCTAGTTCCACACACAACACACAACTGCAGATAGTGAATGGCACCCACATGCTCAGACAGAGCTTGAGACACATAACAGTATGTGATCATGGACAGCTCAGTTGTTGAACAGATGCGCAAGTTTAAAAGTGGCTGTGCCAGGCCACTAAATTGAATGTGGAATGTATGCATTTACTACTAGCAGCTGTTGGTGTTTCTGTTGCAAAGGACCACCAATGTGAGGTGCAGATTACATCTTTGTTCTGTCCCTGTCATCCATATCTTCATATTGCTAGTTATCATGACTGTCAATACTTCTTGTGAAAAGTGGCATCAAACCTGTATGTGACTACCATTGGTCACTGTGTGCATTTTCAATGTTCAAGAATGGTGGACTGTAGCTCATGACATCTGTGTTCTGTAATCAGTGGCAAACATTTTACTATTACATCCATTGGCACTGTAAGTGCTGGTGTCCCTTTACATACTTGTAGCATAGAAGTCAATGGGACATCTACCTATTGTTCATTTCCGATGTAGGCAACGTAGTAAACAAACTCTTTCATGTTACAGACTATGTTCAGGAAATCATCAATGAAATTGTCTCACTGCGTTAGCAGGATCTGTCCGTAGAGAGCACAAGTACTGAAGACTGGCCCACGTCACCACCAACAGTGTGGCCCTGCATATATCCCGACAAAAATGAACTCATACCACGTCATAAGTCACATTTTGTTGTTCCCAAAGCAACCGTCAATGTTGATGATGATTTACTAGATGAACTGTGAAGAACCACACTTCAGTGTGCTATGCGATGTAACAGGGAGTAGCATAACATCAACATTGTAACAGCACATGTTGTTAGAACTACTGACAATAGTGTGCAACCTGTAAATTAATCAGCAGATTATTGCTGTGTAATAATACATGTACTTTATGTTTCCATTTCAATCATACATACCCATGTGGCTAGTAATATGACAAATTAATATTCAAAAAATTCATAGTGGTCAATGATAACACCAAGGTGCAAGTTTTCAAAAAACTTTTATTAATGTTTTAGAAATTCAAACAAATAATGACTTTCTGTTTGAAACTTCGAGTGTCAATCACTCTCGTGTTTTGACAGCACAACTACTATGTCATACAAGTATGTTAACTTGGTCATCAGAAAATTCATAAGTCGATGTATGTCATAAACATTGCAAAACTCAATGTCACATCTAAATGTATGGTTGTCTGTCATACACTGGTGGCATTTGGACTGATGCAATCCATGTCCTGCCATAATAATCAAACTTAACTACTTTCATTTTTTTCTATTGGGGGTGGGGGATTGTTATTGTACTAAAAAAAATCTACATATTCAGTAATGTTGCTTTCAATATCAAAAACATTGTTCCCATTGTTTAAACACTTGTTTTGGTGGTGAACATTATGATGCTGTTTTTATTTTTGAAAATAATAACATCAACGACAATTATCAAAACAAAGTGCATTTTGCCCTTATGAGTTGCCGGACACAATGCTTTTTAGTACTTCTCATATGTGTCGCCACCACAGACTTCATAACTTTCCACCTTCTGCACTTACTATGTTTTCAATAGACTGCAATGGGTTCTGTCTCAGATTTGGTGAAAACTGTAACAGCACTACACACCAACAACTCTTGTTGTTTGTAGGGCATTGGTGTGCTGTTTTGGTGAAACATTAACCACTGTTTTCAATACTTTTGTCTTTGGAATGCAAAGTAAGGGTTTACCAAACTGTGGTCAAATAGTTAGACTGTGTAGAACAGTGAAATACTCGCCTCTACTATGGCAATTCAGATGATGAAAAAAAGCAATATATATATATATATATATTATAAAACACATAGCAGTTTAGTGTGTGAGCTGTGCCTGTGTCTATTGCTTTTTTAAATATGTGACACAACTTTAAAGGCTACTTAAACACGTTTTATATGGGGAATAGTGTTTGGAAAACCCTCCCATGGAAACAGAGCAGACAGAGGAGAAGTTTTGAATAATGAAATCAATTACCTGAAAATCATTTATTTAATATCTTTTTTAGTGACTTTTCACAAATGCAAAACCAGGAAACATTTTCAGAATCATGCCGATCGGAGCCAGAAGCTGGTAGGACCCAGCTGTATGATGTCATCTGGTCAGTCTTGTCACCTTTATCGTTAGTTAACATGTACAATAGAATGTACTGTACATGTTAACTGATGATAAAGGTGACAAGATACACATATAGGGCCAGTGTAGCACATACAATATAAGGCTCCATAAGGACTGACTACTGATGACAACATGACTCGCTGAGATGATGTCATTGTGGTGCTGGTTCCCAGCAGCCTTAGGCTCTGATCAGCACAGTGCTTGAAAAATGTTCCCTGATTTTGGCTTTGTGAAAAAAGTCACTGAAAGATATTAAACAAATGATTTTGAGGTAATTGATTTAATTATTCAAAAACTCTCCCTGTCTACTCTGTTTCCACGGGAGGGCTTTCCAAATACTATTCCCCATAAAAAATGTGTTTAGGTAGCCTTTAATGGTGCAGCGTATGTCTTCATTGTTACAACTGTAGGGAATGAACTAGGCTGTATTACAGGATGAAGATGCACAACAACATGTAATTAGTTTTCTCGATAAGCTTTATGTCATTTGAAAGACAAATTAACAGTCAACTTGTTGTGCAAGACACTTGCATGTAGACAGTAAAACAATAACAGCTTATGACAAATACAAATGTATGATAACATACTGATTGTCACTATGTTCTGAAATGCAAGTGTGGACATGTATGACATATATAATGATGTCACAGTGAAAAATTGCCAGTAATTCTACAGGTATGTTACAGATGTTGTTCACCACAGTTTTTGTGGATTTACTGCCAGGAATAAACAATAGTTTTGTTTTTGACACCCAATTAGTGAAACTGCATTGAATGAATTTGGTAGTATTGCATATGTCATCATGCATTTAATTGCAGCATTTAAGAACTGTGCTACTATGTACAATTAAAGAGCAACTTTTTCAGTACCTCCCTATAGAAGCCTAAAAATCCCTTACTGGGCTCTGAGTCCCCTGGTGACAAAATGTAAAATTTTCTGTGCCACCATTTAGGAAGGGAAGGGATCGTAATTTTGGTTCTGTGGAGCTGAGCTACGCTGATCCCTTCCACTTCCGTGTATCACTTCAGGCTGCGGCTCGCCCACCATCCGCCCCCGCACTACATTGTTTTCTGACAACATTATTTGTAGAACATGGTGGCATGCTCCATATACATTAGTGGGGCCTTTTTTTAAAGTAAAATTTGGGTACTTCGTTGCCAGTTGGAACTAATCATGGCCACTGCTTAACTAATAAGGACTTGTTAATTAAGTGGTGGCCATAATTAGTTCCTACTGGCAATGCAAGTATCCAAATTTTACTTTAAAAGGTCCCATTAAAGCATATAGTGCACAACACCATGTTTCATAAATAATGATGTCACAAAATGACATAGGCTGAAGGGCAGCAGCCTGAACTGATACATGGAAGTGAAAGGATCAGTGCAGCTCAGCTCAAGAGCCAAATTATGATCCCTTCCCTTCCCTTCCTAAATGGGAGCACAGAAAATTTTAAATTTTGGCACCAGTGTACTGTGAGCAGGGTAAGGGATTTTTATGTTTCTGGGGAGAGGTACTGGGAAAAAGCACGATAGTTGCTCTTTAAACCACAAAGGAGAAGCACAGACTGTACATACTAAATAAAGTACCGCAGACTGCTTGGAAATATTCATGACTGCCACTTATTGATTTAAAAATGTGCATGACATAAACACATGCGTTACAATGAATCATGTATAGTGTAGTGCTGAATAAGTATTGTGACTTCACCAAGTTGCTAAGCTTCATCAGAGTTCAGGTATCAGTCTGAGGAAGCATAACATCTTGTGGCATTAAACATAAGTTATTGTGCACAAAACGGCATGGTTAGATTATGCAATTTGTATTTATTTCATACCACATTTCAGGTACCTATTGGACTGTCAGATTTGCAAGCAGTGTGCTGGGGTTCACTTACTCTGTGCAGCCATTGCTTCTCATTTACAGTTTGATTGCACTGCATTGGTCACAGCACTACTGCTTTTTCCATAGCGACCCTATCTGTAATTCCTTCAGTACACTCCGGTAAAACAATGGTCTAATGGGAACTGTAGGTGAACAATGTATATATGAAAGGTATGACTTGCATGACACTGGTATTGCATTAACCCCGTTGTGCCTCATGCACAAAATCATACCATTATTTAAGCAATAAGGCACAACAGGGTGTGTGTTATTGGGTAATAACGTCACTCCTGGGGTGGGTCAAAGCACCTAGGCGGCCGAGTGCTTCCACCACCCCAGGAGTGAGTCATGTGATACACACAACACACCCTGGAGTGCCTTATAGCTATTATACAATGGCTCATTTTAAAATAATATTAAAAGTAAAAAAACAACTTTATTTTGTAATATTTGTATTGTTTTTGTATAAGAGGTATATTTCAGAAATAAGAGAAAAAGTAGTCCAGTAGGTGGTGCTGCTGCTAATATATGCCTTTCTTGCATGGTAACCCCTCAACACACTTGTCATGTGGTATCTTTGAATTTAATTAGTGTGCTCCGCTGCTTGTTTTGGAAGTAGTTGAAGATGTATTTTTTATTTTGTTAGCTGTGAGAGAAGGCATGGACAGTGAAAAAAATCGAAGCTTGTGGTTACTTCGGTTTCCCGCTGCGCTGCGTAACTGGACATCAGCAGGACCTGCAAGTTACAGGTCATTTTTATTTTGGTAAAAGTGCTTTTTCTGAAAAGGCAAAAGTTTTTGGGTTTGATGAGAAGCTGGTGAGGGTTTAAAATGCTATTGCCACTGTTTGTTTTTTTTTTGAAATGGCCAAGTGCGCGTGCAATGCGGTTTCATATTTGCAGGCAGCTAGAGTGCAGTCAAAGGTGGAGAGCCGCTGTTTTTTTTAATGTTGTTGCTTAGGTTTAATTGAATGAGCAGTGAGGCAGTGATGCAGAAAACGTGTGTTTGTTGTTTGGGGGTGAGTTGGTCTAGCTGTGACAGCTTGAGGGACTGTTGGCTTGCCGGTGGCTTGCATGGGCAGGAGGGATTTTTCACTGTTGTGTTGTCAGTTGTGTGCCTGAACTTAATATGTGATATTATAGCTTAATATCATCACTGTCCAAGGCACACACTGACTAATCAGGAAGATATTTTTTCTTGCCATTGTATAATACAATACATTACCAGTGTAACAAAGATTTAAATATATAGGCGTAAATAGTTAGTGTGTAACTTCTGTCATGTTGTCAATCACATGTTTGACACATGAAATGGTTTCCTGTTACAGAACAGCAAAGAAATGGGCATGCTTACTATGTTTTTATATGTTGTATGCAGCTGTTTTTGTTGATGTTATGCCACACAATAAAGACCAATACTGGTTTCAACAACCAATTACTGCAAACGCTTTGATTAACTGTACTACAGTTGCATGTTTTTGGTTGCAAATACGGTCAGGACTTCTGAAGGAAAATAGAATTCATTTGGAAATGGTTACTGCAATGTAGGCAAGGTACTGCATCTTGGCAATGATGTACTATCACATACAATCAAACCACTACAGAGAGGCCCACACAAGTCACAATACATAAATTGTGGGGCACTGATAGCAAGTTTTACAGACAGGCCTGTAGGTCTATAAAACATCACATGACATAAATACAAGTGTCAAAAAGGAACCGTGTGGTGGGTAATGCACAGCCAGTTACGTTTCAATTGTCAACCGGCTAACTTCCTCATAGTTGGTTGATCACTTTTGAATAATGATGAAATAGCAGCAGTGGGACTGGATGCTCACTGAAAAAATTACACAGTGGATGCAAACACACACCATGCCAAGACATAAAATGTAAGGCGTGTGTCCAGTATTTCAACCAGTTCCATTATTTCATTTGTCCACCTCAGCAGTGCACATGCTAGAGACTAAATGCAGATTCCAAGATTAACCAGTCTTGGTCTTCTTTAAAGACCAAGATTTGTTGAAACATTTGAAGGTGTGTGGCAGTCTCATGGCATTAGCACTGTTGTGGTAGCCAAATCTATATGAGTTACGTGTCTTTGCATTCACTGTTAAGGAAGGTTAGCAGCTTGACAAGAGAAACATTACTTATTCTGCTGTAACCACCACATGGGTCCATTGTGACAATTGTATTTATTGTATATCACATTTCACATACACAAAGGACTTAGTTTTATATTTGCAATCATTGTCCTGTTCTTATTCTTGCTTTCATTGTACTCCATTAGTCACACCACCACTGATGATGCACTGATGCTCATGTCTGTACTTCTTTCAGTACCATGAACTGACTCTGACAGTAGATGTAACATCGGGTGGGAAATATAGATTATGGTAGCATGGTAGTACTACCATAGTTAGGGTTGAGGAGCCCTTTTAAGGTTAAAAGGTCAAATTTTATACCTTAATAACTTTGCGATCGTTCAACGGACTTGACTGCAATTTGGAAAGCATGATCAAGAACCATACACCTTGGGATCTGCCAAGTTTTTTACCAGTCAGATATACGGCTGCAGAGTTATTAAGCGTGATCTGCGTGCGCGTTTACGATATATGGTGAAGTCTTTTGCTCATGCTTACAGGTCCCTGCCGGTTTGTGCGAGCGGTCTGAAAACTTCAGGAATATGCAGCTGGGTGCCCAATGTGCCTTTGAAGATTTCATCAAAAATATTGAATGGTTCAAAAGTTATTCAAAACAAGTTCTCATTATAAGTCAATGGAAAAAGTTAACAAAAAGTTCGACACTTTTGCAAATGCACTTTTTACTGTCACAAATGGCCCTAGTACTTTCACAAATCTGTTATTTTGTTTTCAGTTGGTGATCAGAAAAATGCTTGTCATTTAAAATTGGGACCATCTAGGGACACAATTTTTTTTGTGTTCACCTAGTCGGAGACTGAGGATGCTAGCCATGTCTTTATTTTGGGGTTAAACACCGCAGACATATGTTTTTCAAAGTTCTGGAAAAAGTACTTTCACAAAGTACTTTTGTGCTCATGACATATTCGCAAATCTGTACGAAAGCTTTCACAAATCACGAAAGTACTTTACAACACTATGGCCAAAATGACAGGAGTGCTTTGCCACCTTGCTGCAAAAGAACTGTTAGGTCTTTTGGCCTGAAATTTGGAAGGAACACAGCCAACATCTCACAGATGTGCCTTTTGGTGGTTTGGTGAAAAATATTTGGTGAAAATATTGCATGGCTGCAAAGTTATGGTACTCTGAAGTTGGCATTTTTTCCCATAGACTAACATGGTGGCGTACGCCGCGCCTTTCGGGGCTCATATCTCAAAAACGATGTGCGATACAGATTTTTTGTTGTGAATTGCATAGCCCTAGCAAAATCCAAGCCAGGAAACCATGATTTTTTGTGAAATTTACATTTTTCTCTACGTCATGTGGTTGCTGAGATATTAGCAATTAAGTACTTCCAATGCTCGCCAGCTGTACGCTCATTACAGTGCATACATTCTTGTAACGACTATGCTTCTCTATGCACCTGTTCAGCAAAAAACAGGGTATGCGCTTCTATTACTGTTGCAGTAACTGTTTCAACTTGTGTTTCTGTCCCCGTTTGCATTTACATTCCGTTATACGCCGGTATGCGTTACATAGCATTGTCATTTGCGCTTGTGTTTTCGTTACTGTTACCATTTGCATTTACACTACTGTTTCTCTTGCTTTTTGTTTGCATCATCAGCGATTGCCATTTCTGTTTCAGGCAGACCTTTTATTTCTGTTTCCGTTTCTCTTTCGTTTTGCATCTTCTTTGCTGTTACTGTTACCATTTCAATTCCTTTACTGTGCCTGTGCACATTATGCTTTATTTTTCCATGCGCTTGCATTTCCTTTTCGTTCTGTTTGCTTTGGTGTTATTGTTGCTGTTACTGTTACCATTTGCATTTACAATTGCAGTACTGTGCCCGTATGGCTTTTGGTTTGGTTTCTGTATGTGCTTCTGTTCCTGTTTCTGTTCTTGGCCTTATTCTTCCTGTTATCTTTACCATTTGGCATTTACAATTATGATACCGTGCCTGTGTGCATTACAGCTTGCTATTGTTGGCGCTTGAGTTTTCGTTTTCTGTTTCTGTTCCTCTTTGTGTTCTTTTTGCTGTGACACTTAACATTTCCATTATAAATACCACTGCCAACACTGTTCACATTACCAGTTTCATTTTGTATGCGCTTCAATGTCTGTTTGTGTCACTGTTCGCTTGGAGGCACTTTGCGCCTGCTTTTATTAATGTTTCCTTTACCATTTATGTTTGCATTACCATGTGTGCCACTGTTGGCACTTCTGTTTGCATTGCTACTCCTGTTACTATGTCACAAGACATCGGGCCCCGTGCTGCCGCCACCACATTTCATTCACTATTTCTCATCATCATTCTAAAAAAGAAGAGAAATTAGAGGCAAAAAACTCTGCTTAATGCATCAGTTAGGGTTGTTCCATGGCAACAAAAGTGAGGAAATTCAGTGTTAGGTTGAACCCCCTTGGATCCCCACAGCCCACCTCCAACCAGCATTGTGATGCCATCCGGTCCCAACTCTCACCCCATTTTCTCACACTCAGATTCTTCACATGTGATTTGGTGTGAATTAGGGCTGATAACCCCATGGCGCACCATGATGCCAGTTGGGGGAAGTGGGTTATGGGGGGTCCAAGGGGGGTTTTCAACCCTAACACTGAATTTCCCCGCTTTTGTCGCTGTGGAACAACCCTAACTGAGGCATTAAATGGATTTTTTGCCTCTAATATATATATATATATATATATATATATATATATATATATATATATATATGATGATTATAGTGTCATGGTAGTCACTATAGTTAGGGTTGGGTACCCATTTAAGGTTAAATCTGACATTTGGCAGCTTAATAACTTGTCACTGTACAACCGATTTGCCTGAAATTTGGCATACAGAGTCTGGTACCATAGATCTCTGGATCTGCCAAGTTCTGTTATGGACAGATAAACAGTTGTAGAGCTACAGAGCACTGAAAAATGCACAATGATGTATTTTGCACATTTTTTGCTCAGACTACAGGTCGACGGTTTGCCAACTGGTCCGAAACTTCAGGGAACATGCAGTCGAGGTTCCCATGTGTCTTCAAGATGTTGTGAAACATGTTAAACAGTTCAAAAGTTATTCAAAATAAGTTTCCATTATAGTCAATGGGAAAAGTTAACAAAAGTGTGAAAGTGTCGCAATGCAGTTTTAGTGTCGCAAATGTTCCTTGTAGTGTCACAAATCCACCATCTTGTTTTCAGTTGATGGTAACAGAAATGCTTGATATTTAAATTTGGGACCCTCTAGGGACATGTTCACCTAGTCGAGTCCTGAGGATGCTAGCCATGTCTTTTTTGGGGGGGTTAAACACCCCAGAAATATGTTTTTAAAATTTTTGTAAAAAATAGTGTCACAAAGTAGTGTTGCACATTCGACACTTTTGTGATTTTTTTTGTGAAAGTGTCGTGATTTGCGACACTACTTTGTGACACTATGCCTAAAACAATAGGAAATATTTGCCACCCTGTTGCAAAAGAATGGTTTAGTCTTTTGTGATGAAATTTGGAGGGAAGAAAGCCAAGATCCCACAGATGTGCCTTTTGGTGGTTTGGTGACAAAATATTAGAGGACTACAAAGTTACGGCAGTCCAAAATTGACAATTTTTCCCATAAGTTAACATTACGGCATCCGCCGTGTCTTTCGGGGCCCGTATCTCAAAAATTCTTCAAGATATGGACTTTTCGTTCAAAAAATGCTTAGTCCCCCATTGGGGGTTAAGTGAAAAACTAGCCTGGAAAGTCATAAATAATATGAGATTTACATTTTTTTCTGTGTTGTACGGTTCCTGAGATATAAAAGCAATTTAGTATTCCAAGTGTTCATTTTCTGCTCCAAGGGCCATTATTATGCATACATTCTTTGTATTTACTGTGCTTCTGAATGCACTTTTTTGGGAAAAAAGTGTGTGTGTTTATGTTACTGTTACATAGAAACATAGAATTTGACGGCAGATAAGGACCGCTTGGCCCACATAGTCTGCCCATTTTCCTACCTAACAGATAAGCTGCAGATCCTAGTTAACCAACAGCTTACTTCCTTCTACCCCCCCACTAGGACTGCCTTATGTCTGTCCCATGCATTCTTGAATTTCCCCACTGTTCTTGACTCCATGACCTCCTCAGGAGGCTGTTCCATGCATCCACAACCCTCTCTGTAAAAATACTTCCACATTACCTCTGAGCCGTCCCCCCATCTTCAAATTGTGCCCCTTGTTCTTGCACATCTCTTTTCTGAAAGATGCTACCCTCTTGACTTTGCTGATTCCTTGAGGTACTTGAAAGTTTCTATCATGTCCTCTCTCACTTCTTTCCTCAAGGGTATACATATTAAGCCCCTTTAGTCTTTCTTCATATGTCTTCTGGTGCAGACCCTGCACCATTTTGGTTGCCCTCCTTCTGGACAGCCTCCACTCTGACTATGTCTTTGCGGAGGTGGGGTCTCCAGAACTGCACACAGTACTCAGATGGGGTCTCACCAACTGTCTGTACAGAGGGATAACAACTTCCTGTTTTCTACTATTGATGCCTTTTCCTATGCATCCCAGTATCTCCCCAGCATTCCTTACTGCCTTCTCACATTGCTTGCCCACCTTTAGGTTATCTGATATAATTGGCCCCAGGTCCCTTTCCTTTTTTACTGTTGTCAGTATCTCACCCCCATTGTGTACTCTTCCCTTGGGTTTTTGTTTCCCATGTGCATTATCTTGCACTTCTTTGCATTGAATCTGAGCTGCCATACATTTGACCATTTCTCCAGCCTTGCCAAGTCCCTTCTCATCCTTTCCACTCCATCTTGTATATCAACCCTGTTGCAGATCTTTGTGTCGTTTGCAAAGAGACATATTTTTCCTTCCAGTTCCTCTGCAATGTCACTTATAAAGACATTAAAAAGGACCGGTCCCAGTACTGAACCCTGCTAGTAACCCTCATTTCTTCACTGTGTACTCTATTTACTACTACCCTTTGCGTCCTATTGTCTAGCCAATTTTTTATCCAGGCTAAAACCTTGGGACCCACTCTAAGGCTGGCTAACTTGTGTATTAATCTTTTGTGTGGGACTGTATCAAATACCTTGCTAAAATCTAGGTAAGCCATGTCCACAGCCCCTCCCTGGTCTACTACTTTGGTCACCCAGTCAAAGAAATCTATTAGATTCATCTGACACGACCTTCCCATCGTGAATCCATGCTGCCTTGGGTCCTGTGCCCCACTGGCCTCTAGGTACTCAACAATTCTTTCCTTCGGAAGTGATTCCATCATTTTTCCTACCACTGAGGTCAAACTAACTGGTCTGTAGTTTCCTGACTCTGTCCTGCTCCCACTTTTGTGAAGCAGAATCACATCTGCCCTCCTCCAGTCCTCAGGTACCACCCCATCCTCCCATGATTTGTTAAAGAGAGTAGTCAAGCTGTGCCACTAGTTCTACCCTTAGTTCTTTAGAATTCTTGGGTGAATCTATCAGACCCCATTGCTTTGTCCACCTTCAATTTATTAGTTCTTTCAGAACCTTTTCTTCTGTAATGGACTGGTATCGACTCGCCTTCAGAGTGTTTCTCTTGTTTGGTTTAGGTAACTCCCTCCTCTTCCTTTGTGAATACTGAGCAGAAATATTTGTTCAGTATCCCTGCTTTTTCACTGTCCCCTCTACCCACATTCCCTCCCTTTATTAAGCTCTGTATCCCTCCTTTGGTCTTTCTTTTGCTCTCTAATGTACCTATAAAGGTCTTATCCCCTTCTTAACAGAATTGGCTATCCTTTCCTCGGTTTGGGCCTTTGCTATTCTGACTGCCTTCACAGCCTCTTTTCTGCTTTAACTGATAAAGTTTTCTGTCCTGCTCCTTCTGTGTTTCTTATATTTCCTGAACGCTATCCTTTTCTCCTTAACCTTCCTGACACCTCTTTTGAGAACCATAGTGTTTTTTTCTTCGTTGTGTTTTATTGATTTGCTTTACACAAAGGCTTGTTGCCTCTGTGATAGCTGTTTTGATTACTTCCCATTGTTCCTCCATCCCTCCTTCTTGCCTGATTGCTAGTGCTTTTCTAAGGCACTCTCATTTTCCAAAGTCAGCCCTCCTAAAGTCCAATACTCATGCTTTGTATGGCTTGATTGTATGGCTGTGTTTATCGTGAACCACACTGTTTGGTGGTCGCTTGTTCCTAGATGGCTACCCACCTCTAAATCTGATATTCTTTCTCCATCCTCATTTGAGAGTACCAGGTCTAAGATTGCCCTCCTATGGGGTTCCAATACTAGCTGTCTGAGGCATGCCCCCTGTAGGGCATCAAGAATGACCCTGCTCTTGGGTGTGCCTGCAGCAAAGGTGCTCCAGTTAACATCTGGCATATTCAGGTCCCCCATCAACAATATCTCCCCTTTTTCTGCCATTCTAAGGAAGCTTCTCTCATTTCCTTGTCCATTCCCTCCCCCTGAGATGGGGGTCTGTATACAACTGCCGTGTGGATTGTGGTGCCATTTCCTGTCTCTAGGGTGACCCAGAGTGCCTCATCTGCTCCCTGTTTACTCTTTAGTTCTGTTGCTTTGATTCCTTCCTTTACATAGAGAGCTTCTCCATTCCTCTTTTACCCTCCCTGTCCCTCCTGTAGATTGTGTATCCTGGTATGTTGACATCCCAGTCATGGTTCTCTGTGTACCATGTTTCTGTGACTGCCACAATATCCAGGCAACCCTCTTCCATCAAGGCCACTAGTTCAGGAGTTTGTTACTAGACTACGGGTGTTGGTACTCATCACCCTCCACTTTTTGATAGCCTTACCCCTTTAGCCCCATTCCTGTCCTTACTGCCTTTGCCTTTTTACATTTACCTCTGTCCTGTTCCTAATACTTCTCTACCTTGGTGTTTACCTCATTAATTACCATGTTTTGTGGGGGGAGACTGGGATTTCCCTTTCCTTTCAGTGTCTCCCCCCTTGGCTAGTTTAAATGCTTGCCAATGAAGCATTTAAACCTCTCACCTAGGATCCTGGTCCCCCCCCCGGACAGATGCAGACCATCACACCAGTATAGGTCTGCATCCCTCCAGGTGGCTCCCCAGTCCCCAATGTAGCCAAAACCCTGAGTTCCACACCAGTTTTTCAACCACTCATTGAATTCCCTGGTGAGGAGTGCCCTAGCATCACCCTTGCCATAGACAGGCAGCACCTCCGAGAAGGTTACCGTATGCGCTACTTGTCTAAGGCCCCTCCCCAACTCTACAAACTCCTCTTGCACTGCTCTGATCCCATTGCTAGCCAGGTCATTTGTCCCTAGGTGGACAATGACATCCAGCTCCCTTTTCTCATTCAGCTCCTCCCACGATCTTGAGGATTCGCCTGTCCCTCCAAGCCATGGCACCAGAAAGGCACCTTACCTCCCTCTCCCTTCCTCCCATTTCTACCCCTAATGACTGAGTCCCCACCAGGAGTTGTTTCCTTCCCTGTGGGGTCCCATGCCACCCTCCTGTGGGTCTCCTTTGTGAAGGTTCCCAGCATCCTCCTTGGTCTCACTGCAGGTGACTCATAGAGGAACCACTATCCACCAGAAGAGTGAATGAATTGTGAAGAGGTACAGCTGGAGGATCCAGCTCTCTTCCACCACCCTCTTCCTCCTTGAGCCCACCCTGGTCCAGTCCTCCTCTTTCTTGGCAACCTCTGAGGTAGTGGCATTGGCCCTAGTGGTCCCTGGGTGGGGAGAAGGTTTCACTAATCCTAGCCAGGTCAGCCTGGAGATGGGCAACCTCCTCTCTCAGACCAGAGGTGCCTGCAATAAGGCAGCATTGCAGCCTCCAAAATGTCTCCCGGAACACTGCTGCCCCACAGCCATTGCACTGCACCACTCCTATCATGTCTTATTTTGTAACCCCTCTCCTGTTTCTCTGTATGCTTCTCTCTCTCCTCTCCTTACAACTCTCACCCTTCCTGTTCTGGGACAGCAACTTCCTATCTTCTTTAGTAGCCTCCTTCTTCCTGCTCAACGTCAGACCACCAGCAGCTGGGGGGGAGCTACTTTCTTCCTTTAGGGTTGAGAAAACCAATGTTTCTCTATGATCCTTCCCTTCCTACTGCCAAACAGGAAGTTCCTGTTGACAGTCAGATCTAGTGGCTATAAAAGTAGAACTGGCTTAGGGTGGGGTGGAGGGCAATTAGTAAGAAAAAAGGCTAGCAACAGGAAGTTGTAATTTGAGTCACATGCTTTTATAGTGTCTAAGCCACACCCCCAATTAAGCTCTCTCTCCTCCTACTGGTTTAGCAAAGTCAGCTGATACAATACCTTCCCAGCACAGAACACACACTGACTTTCTTTCTTTTCTTTTTTTTAACCCTAAATAAGACCCCTTCTACTTCTAATAAAGTATCTGTCTACTTAATCTCAACAGACATTGACTCCTGCTGAGATATAAGTTTTAAATTAATAAGAAAATGTAGCTTTTTTAGTTAGCTGCTTTCTGCTCTACGGGCAAGGCTAGCAACAGGAAGTTGTAATTTGAGACACCTGCTTTTATGGTGTCTAAGCCACACCCCCAATTAAGCTCTCTCTCTCCTCCTACTGGTTTAGCAAAGTCAGCTGATACAATGCCCTTCCCAGCACAGAACACACACTGACTTTCTTTCTTTTCTTTCTTTTTTTAACCCTAAATAAGACCCCTTCTACTTCTAATAAAGTATCTGTCTACTTAATCTCAACAGACACTGACTCCTACAGTTAGTGTTTTTGCTTGCGTTTCTGTAACTTTTTGCCTTAGCATTTCCGTTTACGTCACCGTGTGTGTTACCCTTTGTGTTTCCATTTGCACTTGCGTTTGTGTTACTGTTACCATTTGCATTTCATTACTGTTCTTGTTTGTGTTTCTTTCTGCACTGTGTGCATACCGCTCCTGCTTATCGCCGCCTGTCTACTCCACATGCCGCTGTGCTCTCTGGTATCATTGTGGTGCCACCGCCTGTGCTCCAATCATCACCGTGACTGTGTGCATTTCACCACTCAGCCTGCATGCCGCCTGTGTTTGCACTCCATTTGTGTTAGTGTCCTCTATAATCATCGCCAGTTACTGTAACCACTTGTGTTTCCAACTCATCACTACTACTGCTCATTCGGTTTCTTCCACTGTCTGCACTATGCCTTTCTGTTGGCCCTGGCGTTTGCATTTTGGTGGAGTTTCCATTGCTTGATTGCATTACTGTTTCCTTCTCGTCGCTGGTTGCCATTACCGTTTGCATTTTCATTGCGTTTGTGTTACCGCTTTGCATTTTGTTACTGTTGCATTGCATTTCCATTGGCATTATCTGCGTTACTGTTTTGTTAATGTTTGCATTTCTGTTGCCATTAGGCGTTCTGCGTTAACATTTGCATTACCATTTCTGTTTACATTAATGTTTGTGCTTGCATTTCTATTGCCGTTCGCGTTATGCTATTTGCTTGCATCATGTGCATTTGTGCTTGCGCTTGTATTATTGTTAGTGTTACTATTTTATTTTACCTCACTGTTTCCATCACCGTTTTCATTAACATTACCGTTTGTGTTTTTGGCTTATGAGTGCAGTGCAAAGATTATGTTTTTGCTATTTTTCTGCACTGTATTCTCAGATATATAGCCAGTGGTGTGGGCTGATTGGTCTGAAACTTGGCAGGGGTGGAGACATTTGTTCAAGGAATATGCCAGTTTTTGTTTGGTGAAACAATGTTGTTCCATTCCAGAGTTATGGTCATTTGAGGTTGGCCCACTTCACAGTTACTGATTTTTGGCTGCCAGGTCCTCCTTTTAGTGCATTTTCAGTCAGATTTCGCCATTTTGTGGTGGAAGACTTTTTAAAGGTACAGAAAGATAAAATTGAATAACTCTGGAACAGTTTGGTCTTTTCACATGAAATTTAAAGGGTGCTGAGTGGATGTCCTGTAGATGTGAATTATGCTGTTTACATGTTTGAAAAATAATTTGCTGCGGAGACACTGTGTGATGCAGTTAACATTTTGTGATAGTGTTCTGCATGGTGCTACTGCCTTTAAATTTATAGCGTAGGTAGCCCTAGAGGCATGGAGGTGCCTTACAGTGGTTTTGTGTGTAAAACATTAACAGGTGCCGAATTATGCCACTCCGGTGAATGAAAATTTGGTTCATTACACTTCAATAACTTCTGAACCATGTGTCTGATTTGCCTGGCATTTGGACCATACAAAGATTTATAATTCATCTTTCCCTGTGCCAATTTTTGGGTCACTGGCACTTACAGTTGCTGAATTTTGCATGTTACATTGTTTTCTCATGGTGCTGTGCGACCGTTGAACAGATGTAGTTGGTCATACAGTTTTTGCGCAGCAGAGTGACACAAAAACACATGGGCCTGCACTGCCAGCACCACATTCCATTCACTATTTATAGTGCACATTCTCAAAAAAAAGGAAATCCATGGCAAAAAACTCCATTTAATGCATCAGTTAGGGTTGTTCCACAGTGACAAAAGTGAGGAGATTTGGTGTTAGGGTTGCCACCCCTTGCACCCCATGCCCACCCCGTCCCCACCAACAGACATCGGTGTGTGCTTTGGGGTCATCGGTTCTAACTCTCACCCCATTCTACTATACTGCACTGCCTCAGCATATTTACACATGGAATTGGGTAAGAGTTAGGGCCAATGACCCCAATGCACACCCCAATGCCTGTTGGTGGGGATGGGGTGGGCATGGGATGCAAGTGGTGGCAACCCTAACACCAAATGTCCTCACCTTTTGTCACTGTGGAACAACCCCTAACTGATGCATTAAATGGACTTTTAGCCAATGATATATATATATATATATATATATATATATATATATATACATACACATATATATATATATATGAGGCAAAAACTCTGTTTAATGCATCAGTTAGAGGTTGTTCACACAACAAAAATGAGGAAACTCAATGTTAGGGTTGAAAAACCCTTGCACCCTCAGCCCACCCCTCAAACATCGGTATTGTCATCAGCCCTAACTTCCACCCCATCACATGTGTGAACAAGCTGAGGCATAGGAGAATGGGGTGAGTTAGGACCAATGACCCCAATGCCGGTTGGGGAGTGGGTGAGGGGACGAAGAGGGTTTTCAAGCCTAGCATCGAATTTCTCACTTTTGTCGCTGAGAAACAACCTAACTGATACATTAAATGGAGTTTTTTGCCTCTAATTTCCTTCTTTTGAGAATGAGGACTATAAATAGTGAACGGAATGCTCCCACCAAGTGATTTTTTGTGACATAGTAACGGTAACAACAATGCAAACGCAAGCTGTAATGGTTGCACACATGGTGACACAAACATAAATTGTAAAGCAAGAGTTAATAGAAACACAGGCGCAAAGTGACGCCAAAGTGAACAGTGATACAAACGGAGACGCAAGTGCATATGGAAATGCAAATAGCATTGCGTACTGTCATGGTCCCGCTATTGTAAATACAAATGATAACTGTAACAGCAACAATAATGCAAAAGGAAACAGAAACAGAAATGCAAATGCAAACACGAATGGAAACACAAACCATTACGTGCATGGTCATGGTACCACAATTGTAAATGCATATGGCAATGGTAACAGCAACAATAACACCAAAGAAACACAAGCGCAAACACAAACATAAGCACGTCCGGAAACGCGAACCGTAATGTGCACGGCACAGTACCGCAATTGCAAATGCAAATGGTAATGGTAACAGCAACAATAACACCAAACAAAACAGAAACAGAAATGTAAATGCAAGCGCAGATGAAAATGCAAACCGTAACGCACACGGTAGCGTAGATGGGAATGGTGGTGCGAACAGTAATGAAAATGCAACTGGAAATGCTAACTGGCACAGTAACAAAAGGGCATGCCCTTCTTTTCCCCAAAAACTTCATTGAAAAACACAGTGAAAACAAAGAATGTATGCATAATAATGGGCCTCGGAGCAGAAAATTAGGACTTGGAATATTAAATTGCTTATATCTCAGGAACCATATGATGAAGAAAAAAATTAAAATTTCATATGAATTATGACTTTCCTGGCTAGTTTTGTACTTGGGGGCTAAGCAATTTTGTGATGAAAAGTCCGTAACTCACATGGTTTCCGAGATATGGGCCCCAAAAGGCTCGACGGACGCCGTAATGTTATCCTATGGGAAAAAGCATCAATTTTGGAGTGCCATAACTTTGCCGCCCTGTAATATGTTTTGACCAAACTACTAGAAGGCATATATGTGGGACGTTGGTTTTCTTCCCTCCAAATTTCAGCCCAAAAGACCAAACCACTAGTTTGTAGCAGTGTGACAAAGAAGTGCTGTTATTTTCCCCATAGTGTCGCAAATTAGTGTCGCAAATCATGACACTTTGCAAAACAAAAATCATGAAAGTGTCACAGGTGCGACACTACTTTGCAACTCTACTTTTCACAAAAATTTGAAAAACATATTTCTGGGGTGTTTAACCCTAAAATAAAGACATGGCTAGCATCCTCAGGGTCCGAATAGGTGAACACAAAAATAATTGTGTTCCAAAAGGGTCCGGATTTTAAATGCCAAGCATTTCTGTGATCACTAACTGAAAAAAAAATAGCTGACTCACGACACTACAGGGGTCATTTGCGACACTAAAAACTGCATTTGTGACACTGTTGAACTTTTTGTTAACGTTTCCCATTGACTATAATGGGAAATGAGTTTTTTTAATAACTTTTGAAACATTTAATGTTTTTTCATGGAATCTTCAAAAGGCACATCGAGGACCCTGGCCACATGTTCCCCGAAGTTTTCAGAGTGGTCGCACAAACTGTTCAACCTGTAGGTGCGAGTAAAAAATGTGCAAAAAAACGTAAATGCGCCCCAGAATGTCACTTAATAACTCCACAGCCATATGTCTGACTGGTACAAAACTTGGCAGATCCCAAGATCTATGGTTACCCCCATGTCTGCCAAATTTCAGGTAGATCCATTGAATGGTGGCAAAGTTATTAAGGTGCAAGGTTTCACCATTTAACATTAAATGGGGTACTCAACCTAACAATGGTAGCACTACTGTGCTACCATAATATATATGCATTAATATTATGGTAGCATGGTAGTGCTACCATAGTTAGGGTTGAGGAGCCCTTTTAAGGTTAAATGGTCAAACTTTGCACCTTAATAACTTTGCCACCATTCAACGGATTTGTCTGAAATTTAGAAAGCATGATCAAGATCTATACACCTTGGGATCTGTCAACTTTTGTACTGGTCAGATTTACAACTGCAGAGTTATTAAGCGTGATCTGCGTGCACATTCACGCTATATGGTGAATTCTTTGCTCGTGCCTACAGGTTGCATGGTTTGTGTGAGCAGTCCAAAAATGTCAGAGAATGTGCAGCTGGGGTGCCTGATGTGCCTTTTGAAGATTTCATGAAAAAATAGTGAACGGTTCAAAAGTTCTTCAAAAAACAAGTTCCCATTATAAGTCAATGGGAAAAGTTACCAAAAAGTTAGACACTTTCGCAAATGCACTTTTTAGTGTCACAAATGGCCCTAGTAGTGTCACAAATCCGCCATTTTGTTTTCAGTTAGTGATCAGAAAAATGATTGTCATTTAAATTTGGGACCCTCTAGCAACACAATTATTTTTGTGTTCACCTAGTCGGACCCTGAGGATGCTAGCCATGTCTTTATTTTGGGTGAAACACCCTAGAAAATATGTTTTCAAATTTCTGGAAAAAGTAGTGTCACAAAGTAGGTCGCACTCACGATCATTATCGGCGAATGTTATGAAAGCTTTCGCAAATCATGACACTACTTTTTAAGACTATGGCCAAAATGACAGCACTTCTTTGCCACCCTGCTTCAAAAGAACGGTTTGGTCTTTTGAGATGAAATTTGGAGAGAAAGCAGCCAAAAGCTGCTCCAAATTTGGCATTTTTTCCCATAGACTAACATGGTGGCATATGCCGTGCCTTCCGGGGCTCGTATCTCGAAAACGATGCAAGGTAAAGATTTTTTGCTATGAGTTGCATAACCCTATGGGCTATGTAATAACAAAAACCTAGCCAGGAAAATCATGATTTTTGTGAAATTTTAATTTTTTTCACGTCATGGTTGCTGAGATATTTGCAATTAAGTCACTTCCACTGCTTGTTTTAATCTTCAATGCCCATTACAATGCATACATTCTTTGTGTTTCTCTATGCAGCTGTTCAGGACAAACAGGGTATGCACTTCATTACAGTTACACTTACTGTTTCCACTTGTGTTTATGTCCCCGTTTGCATTACCATTTCAGTGTACGCCACTGTGTGCGTTACCTTTGCATTATCATTTGCGGTTGCGTTTTTGTTACTGCTACCATTTGCATTTCCACCTTGTGTTTGCATTGCTGTTCTTGTTACTGTGTCACAAGACATCATGTGGATCCCTCCAGCCCACCCCCAACTGGCATCGGGGTGCGCATTGGGGTCATAGGTCCTAACTCTCACCCCATTCTCCTATTCCTCAGCTTCTTTACACATGTGATAAGGTGACAGTTAGGGCCGATGGCCCCAACGCACACCCCGATGCCAGTTGGGGGGTGGGCTGGAGGGGTCCAGGGGGGTTCAACCCTAATACTGAATTTCCTTGCTTTTGTCTAGGTTAGGTACCCTATCAATTTCAAGGCACTACCACAATGCAAAACACTGTCCACAAAATGTAAATTGTGTCACGCAATATCTCCGCAAAAAATTTTTCTCTGACACATAAACACCATAATTCACATGTACAGAACATGCCATCAACACCCTCCAAATTTCAAGTAAAAAGACCAAGCCATTTCCGAGATATTTAAACTTAAAGATTGTGAAAATTGGCTATCTATTCTATTATAAAATCTGGCCATCTTGTCCCTCCCTTGTGATCAAAGATGGCGATCAAAGAATCTTGTGATCTAAGAATTTGTAGGCTCATGATCAAAGAATTTGCAGGCTCATGATCAAAGAATAAAAAATGGTGAAACCCGAGTTTAAGGCAGAATTGCATGAAACCACCACCATGCCTTGATAGAACAAAGCCCCCTGAGCAAAACCCACACTCATTTGTGTTCCTAGGCCACCCCTGAGCTGAGAAAATTGTATTTTTACCTTGCAATGCAAGATCATGATCAAAGAATCTCACAAACTAAGAATTTGCAGGCTTGCGATCAAAGATCGTTAGCGAGTCATTGTCAAAGAATTTTAAACCTTATAACTCTATTTTATGACCATTTTAGGTGAAATCAAAGGCATGGGGCGATAGATCGAAGCCCCCTGAGTAAAACCCATGCAGGTTTTAATTCAGGAGTGACCCCTGAGCCGAGATATTTGATTTTTTCAGATGGAATTTAAAAAACAAGATGGTGGACCTCACGATCAAAGCATTCTCGGGGACAAAGATTCTTTGACCGCAAGGCTGCAAATTCTTTGACCGCCAGGCAGGATGAAATGGTGCAAACCCCATTCTTTGTTTGCAAAACAACCATATAAATTTTCCCATTGACTCATAATGGGAGCTTAAAAGTGCCATAACTTTTGAATGCCTTAATATTTTTTCACCAGACAAAAAGAGGCATTTTCAGCCACTGAAGCTCTTTCAGATGAGCCATCTCACAGACCAGCATACCACACGATGGCCTCACAGGACCAGGGTAAAATTCCCCCAAACTGCCTCCAAAACTGGCAAAAAGTGCATTTTCAGCGTTTTGGTGCGCAAAGACCGTCAGGCTGACCGAAACAAAAACTGGCAAATCAAGAGATCTACCATGCCCCACCATGCATACCAAATTTCAGGCAAATCTGTTGAATGGGTCCAAAGTTATTAATGCACAATATTTAGAGTTTAACATAGAAGTGCCTTCATAACCCTAAATATAGTGGCACCACCATGTAATATAATATATATATATATATATATATATATGGTGTACCTTGCATGACATTGCCATGGCATTACATGTTTGTGCATTAGGCAGTAAATAGTAACCACTGGTACAATATGTACTCAGTAATTGATTGCGTTGCAGTTTGTAAATAATGGTATGATTTCTGAAAGGTGTTGGGCTGATTTTATAGCACTGTTCTACCAATGTTGAGTGACAACAACTTCATTGGGTGGTATGCATGTCATGCTGTGTGATAGGACCTTATTAGATGCAATGTAACATGGCAATATGTGGTAAACCAGCATTTCCAGAAAAGATGATACCCTACCTTTTCATTTAAGTAACAAAATGCATGTTGTAGCACAACATCACGTTGTGTATGTAGAGTTTGCAACATAAGTAATTATGAGATGTGCTTGGTCACATGTAAACATAATACAAACCTGAGTCATAAGTCTACAAAGTAATCCATTTGTGACAGCTACAATTACATGTACTACCGTATTGTTACTCACCAAACAGGAAGCATGTTAACATTTTTTAATAAATGTCCTAAGTAAACCTTTGTTAAGTCCCTTTTCAAAAAGTTTGAAAATATTGACATTCTTTGATGATTCAGTTCATAACTTTATACAGTCAGCTTAGTTGATTGGAAACCTGTATATTCCTCTGAAGGAAAGGCATTTCTTATTGCAGTGACAACACAGGCTGGCAAGACTTTACGGTTGTGGTGTCCAAACTTCTGCCATATCCATGAAACAAGTCGTCTATATGCAGCATATCACAAGGTCCTGAAGGGAGAAAAAACAAACAATTGTCAATGCCGCATGTTGTCTCGCTGGCATTGGCATTGGTAGAGCAGGAGTTAGCGACACATAATATGAATGGCAGTGAAGTATTGAAGTGACGTCAACCCCACCCCCACCCTGCAGAGACCGACAGGTGTTGGGGTGTGTCTTTGGGTCATCAGCTCTAATGCTCATGCCATTTTACCTCACCATACCCTGTAGACACTGACAAATGTTGTGGTGTGCTTTGGGGTCTTTGGGTGTTATACTTACCCATTCCTTAAGGAAATACATTGAGGTGGGTGCAGAATAGGAGAACGGGGTGAACTTTGTGGCCGAACACTCCAAGACACAACACAGTGCCTATCACTGGCTGCAGGGTGGGGGTGGAGGTGGAATGGCGTGAGCATTACAGACGATGATCCCAAGTCACACTCCTGATGCCTGTCAGTTTGTACAAGTTGGGGAGTTACAGTTGGAAACCCTAATACCGTAGGCGTGTGTTGGTATTTTCACTCCAAATTTTCAACATGGGCATTTTGTGACCCCACCTCATGAAGAGCGGCACTATCAGTTTGTTAGATGAAAGGTGGTTTTGCACAGCAGCTATGCCATTTGGCGACAGAGATGAAAACACATTCTGGGCAGTATGTGAAAAATGACAACTGTATTGTTCATGAGAAGGTGTAAAAAAATGGCAACATTGAAAATCTGGAGTGAAAATATTAAAAATTGGTGAAGTCATGAGCATGCATAGAAAGTATGCAACACACGTCCATAACCCAATTATTTTGGGGATTTTTTTAACCATATTTTCAACATAGGCATTTTGGGACCTCCCCTCATGAACAGTGGCATTGTGATTTTGTTAATTTGTCCCAACAGTTGATTTCCCACAGCGACCATGCCATTGTGCGCCACAGGTGTGAAAACACATTTTGAGCAGGATGTGAAAAATGACAGCTGTACTGTTCATAAGGAGGTGTGAAAAAATGCCAGTGTTGGAAATGTGGCATGAAAATATTGCAAATTTGCGAAGTTACAAGGGTGCGTGGAAACTACGCAATGCACACTTGTAATGCAGTAATTTTATGGAGTTTCATCACCAGATTTTCAACAGAGGCATTTTAGGACTTCTGCCCATGAACAGTGTCACTGTCATTTCCTCAAACTGTCCTAAAAACTGATTTCACACAGGGACTGAGCTATTCTGCGCCGGATGTGTGAAAACACATTTTGGCCAGGATATGTAAAATGACAGCTGTACTGCTCATGAGGAGGTGTGGAAAATGCCAATTTTGAAAATCTGGAGTGAAAATATTACAAATTCATGAAGTTATGAGTGTGCATGGAAACTGCGCAAAGCATGCTTGTAAAACAGCCATTTTTTTGGATTTTTTCCACCAAATTTGCAACATATGCTTTTTGAGAGCCCCCCTCATGAACAGTAGCACTGTCATTTCATTAATCAGTCCCGAAAGGTGATTCTGTGCAGTGACCACAAAATCACCTTTCAGGACCGAATAATGCCATGACAGTGACTGAATTCATTAGGAGGGGTCCCAATAACCCCATGTTGAAAATTTGGTGTAAAAATTTCCAAAAATGCCTGAGATATGCACCAAAGTTGAAAAACCCTATTTATGCCATTATACAGCTTTCTGGGATTTCTTCAGTTTGCGATCGGCTTTGAAGAGTGCAGACGTGTTTCCGGTCCACCGAAGATCATCGTGCCAGATTCCAGAGGTAAGTAT
Source organism: Neoceratodus forsteri (assembly GCA_016271365.2). Taxonomy (NCBI): domain Eukaryota; kingdom Metazoa; phylum Chordata; order Ceratodontiformes; family Ceratodontidae; genus Neoceratodus; species Neoceratodus forsteri. Next base: position 884,031,746 of record CM057454.1, on the reverse strand, counting down.
GGGGTGAGGGGGGATGTGGGGAGGCAGGATGCTCAGTGGGTGGGCACAGGTTGTGGGAGGGGGCAGGGAGACCATGAGGGACCGTTTTCTTTTTTACAGGGTAAAAAAAAAAAGGAGAAACTATACAGGACAGTTTTGGTTTTTTCAGGCACATTTGGCATGCTGGGGTGGGCTCCCAGTTTGTCACCTGATTGTTTTGGGGTGGCTGTAGCCGATGGGGGATTGGGCACCCCCATTGGCACATGTGGAAAAAGAGCCAAGGGGGATTGGGCACCCCCTTGGCACACAACAGATGGGGGGAGATATTATGCCAATGGGGAGTGGGCTCCCCCATTGGCTAAATAAACAGGGATGGGGGGACTGTAGCCAATGGAGATTGGGCCCCATCAGCAAATGAAGACTGTTGGGGGGAGCACATGATGCCAAGGGGGATTGGGCACGCCCTAGGCACACACATGGGGGGTCATTATGCCAACGGGGGGCTGGGCTCCCTCGTCAGCAAATGAACTGGGTTCTGGAATGCGACAGGGGGATGGGGCACTCCTGTCACCATGTTTATGTGGGGAGGCTGTGTCACTGCAATGAGAAGCTTGCTTCTCATTGCAGCAGACATTTTCTTAGATGTGGTTGCCACAATATGTCTTGCTGGTGTGGCACCGGCATGCTGTCTTACTGGGGAATGAGGGACACATCTACTGATGCATGCCCTGCATTCACCCACAGTGACTGCACCTCCATATCTGCTCCTAATGCAATATGTTGGCTGGTGCGCAAGTGCGAGATAACATAAAAATAGGACAGTATCAGTACATGAATTTGAAAACTGCACTACAGTACATTTTTGGTAAGTGCTTCACAGTACGGAGAAGTAAAATTAAGCTGTTCAGCATAAAAATTAGGTCACATCTGCTCTTCAAAGGCTTCACATATGCGTGTTGACCATTGACGTCAACCAGCACCGTAAAACATTATTTATTTATTTATTTCGTTGACCTGGTAAGTGCACTAGACAAATCCTGCCTATTTTCAGGCATGACCCGGGAGAGGGGGATACAGATGAATGCCAGCTGACCTTGAACCAGATGAAGCTGTTGGTGGTATTTTTTTTTTTTTAGTGAAGGAGAGAAATTTGGCCAGGACACTGAGGAAATTTCCCTTCTCTTTTCGATAAGTGCCATGGGATCTTTAACATCCACCTGAACTACTACCAATCCAGGTAGATGGGACCTCTGTTTAACGTCTCATCCGAAAGATGTCACCTCAGAAGTGCAGCACCCCTCTCTTGCTGCACTGCAGTGTCAGTACTGGGATATTAACCCAAGTGCCAGATGTGGGAACTGAACCCACAGCCCTCTGATCTCTCGGCCTCAGAGGCGAGTGTGCTACCTACTGAGCCACTGACACTTCCATATACACAAACTTATCTGTTCATATAAACATGGATTGAGGAGAATGTAATACTGGTTGAGATAACCAAAACAGCTGAAAAGCTGATAGCGTGAAAGAAGGGCACAACACATGACTATTTTTTGATAGTAAAAGAAACATGCAAGTTTGATAACTACATCCTGTGTGGGAACTCCTTGTCGTACATGTTATTGGGTTAAGGAAAAGAAAGAGTGTGCCCTAAGTAAAGGTATGTACCTCATACATAGATGGGCAGAAGATAAGCACACTGCACACTTGCAAGGACAACAGCCAACAAAGTCATGCAGGGAACGTGGTACTTTTGAACATGTGGTACATGAGTGCCTGTACCAAGGAAAGATGAAATTAGCATAGCATGTTGAGGTTGGCATAGCAGTAGCAGTGCACCTACAATGGCTATACCAACATATGTGGGGAAAGAGGCACTTTGCTTGTTTCCTGTATGCGGGGAACATGTACTACTGTGTCCAGTGCTACTGAGTACAATAAGCACAATGACTGAACGTGCGCCTTGGTTGGTGAGCAAATCATACTCGCAATCAATAACACATGCTGGGGTGTGCATTACACAATTATGACAAACAGGTATGGGGGCCTACTAGTCCCATAGTCCAGCTTTAAAACTGTGTAATGCACATCCACAAAGTGACCGGTTGTGCTTGTGGTAACAGTATGTGTATTCAAATACAGTTTTCTATTTTTAGCAGTGCATTACACACTTGCAACGCATGCAAAAAACAAATCAGATTGCTTTAGATCCATTGCCCATTTTGTCATGCTCCTTACATGTCCTGGTGACACTGCCAGAATTAGCTATTAAGGCACCTAGACACAATGTGGATCAGTGGAGAAGTAGAGTATCGGAAATGAAAGAAAACAACTTGATATATGCAACACGCCATGACAAACAACACGTAAGTGAACAAACACGCTTATAATATATAATCTATACAACAACCAAATCAAGCCATGCATGTACATGTGCGCAGATGTAATAGTCACACACCAATAATTATAAACCTTCCCCTTCAGTATTTCTGAAACACACCACCACCAACTGTATTAAGCAGCATCAGCTTTGTAATTAGAAAAATAATGTCACAGTTGGCGTACAGCATCCATGGCTCAACAGAAGTGTGACATATGGTGGACATGGAGGAGTGCAGAATTCAGTTTCAATAGCTGCCCATAGATATGCACAAAACTGGAAATTGTGGAACACGGTGCTTGTGGCAACATGCATGGTCAATCACAGTATGTGGATGAGTGTGCGCCATTGACCAATGTGAAAAATGCACATTTCAAAATATTGCATAGTGATGATAACCAGAGAAGTGACAGTGATACTATTGCAGTGGTGGTTACCCTTCCAAACCTGCAAAACTGTATCTTGGAGCAAAATGTCATGAGAAACTGCAAATGCCACACAGACACAGATGCGATATGTCAAACTGAAGATAGTAGAAAGCCACAAAGGTTGCATAATATCCATACAACAACATTAGTCTTATGAACGACGAATGGTGAGGTGTGGAGTGGCACGTGCCAATGTGTGTTACGAGCCACAGACAGAACTGTCACATACTGAACTATGTCTGGTTGGTGGGCCACCATCTATGTTCATGCACTATAAAATGATTAATGCATGCCAGTGCAGTAATGCCAAACTGCACTATTAAAAATTATGTTGTGCTGCCAGGGGTAAACTGCCTGATACAATTATGGCATGGATGACAACAGCAAAACATGCATTGCGTGTCTTGGATCAGGATGTACATAGACAAAGTGCACACCACACCTTCACAGACGATACACATCTAAGTGAATCAGGTAGCGAGGCAGACAAGGCTAATAACAGCCATGCCTCAATGTAACCGTGATGAACTTCAGACAGTGCGTGGTGTGGCAGACTGTGAAAATAATTGTCATGAGATGCACACACAAAATGAAGTTCCGGAATCATGGTGGGGTGGTGGGGCCACAACATCCATGGTCAGGTACAGTGGCAAGATGACTACGTGCCACTAACGTAATGGGAAAATGGACCATTCAAAATGTTGATTAGTTGTGTTGACAGGTGTATTTGCAATTATCTTAGTACAGCATGGCCTAGCCTACCATACCTTGCAGTGGGTACATTGGATCATGATGTACAGATACAGCACACACCACACCTACAGTACACTGATGACACACTTCAAAGTGAAGCATGTAGTAATGCACCAATGCCAGTTACAGCATGGTAACCATGACTGTAATCAGATGACTACGAATACCCATGATATCACTACTACTCACCACTTTGAATTGTTCATTTTGCCATTCTGGCAATAGCAAGCAGTGAGCTGTACACTCTGCTTGAGCATGAATGTTAAAACATAGAAACATAGAAGTTGACAGCAGATAAGGACCATAAGCCCATCCAGTCAATTATGTTGCCACACTACCACCAAGGGCTAAACACCTGCAAGTTGTGTCTGTTGCTCGTGACATTGTTTTGCATCAGTTTGACATGTGGTGTCTTTGTAGGTGTGGTGTGTGTGATGCATCTCTGGAAAGCATGATCCAAGGCACACACAGTCAGGTGGGGTATGGTAAGCCATGCTGTAATTGGCTCACTTCAAAATACCACTTTCAAGATGAATACGCACCACTCTGAATGAAGCATTTTTCAAATATGACAGTGGCACGCAGTTCTATTCCCACAGTGCTTGAACATGGACGTGGTATATTGGATCAGGATGTACAGCAACTGGCAAACACCACCCATGACACAAATTCTGAGTGACAACTCCTGGACATGTTAGTGTGTGGAGCACACTGACAATCACTGTAGATAGCCATGCACACAACTGGCATGTACTGAATCCAGGGATGTATGGAAGATCCACAGTCCAGCAAAGTTGACACCTTTATGTATGACATTGCCTTAATGGCAAAAAGCACAGTCGTAAGTGGGCACTATTGCTGCTCGCAGAGGGAGAGGTAATGATACAACTACAGCAGAGATTACCCTGCAGTACCTGTCAGTGGGTGTTAGTAGGTGTCTACAGACAAAAACACAAAGGTAGATACTGAACAGGGGTGTGTGAGGTGTGCTGCAGTAAACAGCAATGGACATAGTTGCTTTGATGAGCAACAAGCTTGCAAGATTGCCAGTGTCAATGGCTCAGTAGGTAGCACACTCGCCTCTGAGGCCAGGAGATCAGAGGGCTGTGGGTTCAATTCCTACATCTGCCACTTAGGTTAATATCCCAGTACTGACACTGTAGCGCAGCATGAGAGGGTGCTGCACTTCTGAGGTGCCGTCTTTCAGATGAGATGTTAAACCGAGGTTCCATCTGCCTGGATTCGTGGTAGTTCAGGTGGATGTCAAAGATCCCATGGCACTTATTGAAAAGAAAAGGGGAATTTCCCCGGTGTCCTGGCCAAATTTCCCTCATTCACTAAAAATACCACCAACAGCTTAATCTGGTTCAAGGTCAGTTGGCATTATTCTGTATCCCCTCCCCAGGGTCGTGCCTGAAAATAGGCAGGATTTGTCTAGTGCACTTACCTGGTCAACAAAAAATAAATAAATAAATAAGATTACATGTACTTACTCATGTGCAAGAGCATCATCAAAAGGTCCATCCATGGAGACATACTCATAATATGACACACCTGCCACATTACAGTTCAAACAGTTGTCTCTGAAACAATCAACCTGTGTGATACAAGCATGCTGTTCCTCTTCCAATTCAACCAGTATTGAGTTCACCTCGTGGCAGCATAAACATACTAGTACGGTACCCATCATTGTGCAATGACCAAAGAGGCACCTAAAAAACAAAAGCAAAGAAAGAAAACTAATTTAGGTAAACAGACAATTGCATCAGTAATATACAGGCACACTACATTTGGCCATTAACAAAGGGTGCTGGCTCTAAATTTGCAAGGACGTACTCTGTGTACCAATGCCTGGAAGTTGTTCACAGACTGATTGGTGAACAATAAGAATGCCATGCTCACCTAAGTGTTGTGTGATAACTCTGTGCTGTTGTTCAGTAATCCATGAAATAGACACCATTAGTGTTACATATAGATTTATAGACATATCACAGTAGAATAAGCCATTACGTGCACATCAAGTATGCCCCTTCAAGACCTGTGCTTGTCCAACCCAAATCCAAGATGGCCCCTTAATCACATTCACAGCACCTTGCCTTTCTGTAATGCTTTCTTGAAAACATAAACCGTTTCGGTACTCACCATCTCTGACAGCAGTGCATTCCGTGGCTCAACCACTGTCTCACAAAATATCATATAATGTTACCTCAGAAACTTCAACACTAAACCGTCATTCCATGCACACTAGTTATTGTATCTACATTCACGGAATATAACCTCTGTACATGGATATGACAATGTCCATCTGCTATCAAGTACTGTGTTGCTATGTTGACAGTACAATGGCATTGAGAAACAGGAATGGACAATGACATTTCAATGCTACATGGCAGAATTAGATGGATGGTGAAGACAAATGAGTGCTAAACAATACATAATGTGACATACACATTGAATCATTTCTTGTAACCTTACAAAGTCATCTACCCTTGACACACTGCATAATATTAATTATATCATGGACATAAAATTTTAACAAAAATCCTTTAGTGTCATTGGTTGGCTGGGCATCTTTCTGCCATGGTAAATCCTCTGATATACCCATGGCAAAGGTGCCAGTCACCCGCATCACAAACAAAATCAATCCGTACCCCAAATTTTAAATCATACAACTGCCATGTTGAATTCCTCACTAAACATCAGTCTCCCATCCCTCTCCCAAAGCTCCCTCTACAACTGCCAAACACCTTGAAAAAGCTCACTGGGAACAAAGCTCAAGTGACAGAAACAAATCTTGTCCAGAAGACTACACACTTCAGTATCATACTCCTAGCCTGTTTCCAAGTTCAGCTTTCATCTCTCTGTCTCCCTCCCCCCTCACTCCCTCTGCGCTGTTCACGGTGTCCATCTCCTGGGCAACTGACCCTCTGTGCCACCATACTCCTTTTGCACAGAAGAAACCCCATGCTCGAAACAAGAGACACTATGCTGTAAAACTGAAAACGGTGCAGCTAAGTCACTGTCTGTCAGCGAAGACAAACATGACAACAGAACCGGCAACATGCCTTTTTGTTTGATTTTGTCTCTTACTCTCTCTCTCTCTCTCTATCAAATTCACAACCCACTTCTCAGTGAGAAAAACTAAAGCGTGCACACTTTGATTTAAAAAAATACACACTGCTGTCATGCTTCCTTTCCCTCTCTTGCTCCAGTCCAGAGCTACAGTCTTTATTTAAAAAAATGCTTCTCACTATCATAACATTCCTGTCAGCATATGTTTCACTTGGAAGGGGGATAACCTCAATATTCTGCCTAGCAACAAAGAACTATATTTTGTGGTTTAAGAATAAATAAAAAAAATAATTTAAACTGCCCCAAAAAATTATTTTCTCTTAGTTTTAAAAAAAAAAACAGTGACATGGTATAATCACAATAAACCATGAGAGGGTGTGGTTTATGGGAGGATTTACCACGGCTGGAGAGGATTTGACCACTCGTCCTGTGGCCTTGTGGCAAAACAACGCCAGCCATGGTAAAGCCCCCCATAACCCACTCCCTCTCATGGTTTATTGCTTAAATAATCAAGAGAAATACATTAATGCATGCATCTTCTGCAGCTGTGATACAACATCGATGCTGGCATTAACAAGAACTGATGTAAACAGTAGGTAGTTAAATGCTTGATATATTGAATGTTCTGTTTCTGCAAAGCAACCATACCACAATGTCGGGGCTGATCAGGCAAAGTTAGTCTATGTACAACACAGTGTTGTGCACCACACTTTTGGTGGAGACCAGTTAGCAGAACAGCACATGACATGCAGATGTATACCACGGTACAAGGAACATTGAAAACATGTACATAGGGGAAGATGTTTGCATGAAGACACTCTGGTTATGTGAACATGCATTTGGTAACACCAAACAGCATGACACAACACAGACTACACTACATGAACAGCAGTGGTATGCATGATGTCCCACAAGGGACTGTGCCTGACCATTTTGTGTGCTGTTGTGGTGATTACCATCAGGTGCCTGTGCCACACTTTTGGGGGGCATAAATTTAAAGCACATCACATGTACATGGGTAACATGGTACAAGGAACCGGTCACACACATGCTGGAGATGTGATGCTGTGGCAATTGCTGAGCCCCAAAAGTTTGCTAATTATAGCAGCACCCCCCCACCCTAAAGTGTCACGTACATTCCATCATGGGACATTATGTTTGTCAGTGGCACTGATGCAGCTTAGTCTGTGGTGTGTCATGCTCTTCTACATACAGAAATACACGTATACATAACTGTACTGACTTACTGTATACATCTTACCCTACAGACATGTGTGGGACCAGTTCCTTGTGCTCTGTTACACATATAGATGTGATGTGCTCTTCTTGCAATTGATGAACACAGAGACTGTGCTGCAGGAACCTGATGCCAAGGTCCGCACACCACCAAAACACAGCTTTCATGCACATTGCATGCTGTGACATCATGCCTGTTACTGGTGATGATGTTTACAATAAGCAGATACTGTGATGTGAACACGGATTTAGGAGCACATGACATCATGGCACAACACAGACTACACTGCATCTGCCACAATAACAAACAATGTCACTGCAGGGAATGTACATGACACTTTGGGGAGGCTGTCAATAGCAACAGGGGCATGCACAAAACTTTATGGGGTCAGCACTTGCAGCAAAAGCAAATAAACAATAGTAACAAGCATGCTGTCCTAGTAGGGAATGTGCATTACAGTTTTTGGGGGGGCCCTAAGAAACAGCAGCAGGTACTGCTTCATCCAGTATGAGAACTGCACACAACAGTACTGACACATAAGGTGTGCAGTGAAGTGCAGTGCAGACTTAACATGTTATGGCACAGAAAGGCAGTACTGACTTGATGAAAATGACCACTGACCAGTGGTGACATGTCTTCAACTTATACTGCATACATGCTAATGCGACACCAAAGTTAAAATCTGCTGATTAGATTTGCCTCAGCTGATCATTTCATTGCAGACAAGGGAATAGGCACATACTTTTTAAAACTCTGGGCATATAGCAAGCAGAGCTCTATGCCACTCTCAAGGGACACGGACACCATGACTGCTGTTCACTGACCAATGCTTTGCAATGCGGTGTCTACATAACTACAATGGACTCGAACCTTTCTTTCTAAGACCAAGCCATGCCCATCTCACTGCCCCCATTCTACATATTTTCAGTCTCTCCATCACTTCTGCCACAGTTCCATCTTGTTGGAAATCCACCCACATCCTTTCTCTATTCAAATCGGGGAACCCTTGTGAACTAAACAACTATAGGCCCATCTCCATTCTGCCCATCCTCTCTAAAGTTTTTGAAAAATTGATCTATAACCAATTAAAACTTCATATCAAAACCCTTTCACTCCTAAACCCAGCACAATCTGGTTTCCGGTCAAATCACAGCACTATCACAGCATTGGCTAAAGTCACTAATGACTGGGTTTCTGCAGTGGATGCCAAGAAGATTACTGGTGCAGCCTTCTTAGACCTTAGTAAAGCGTTTGATACTGTTGACCACAAACTCTTAGTTACTTGCCTTACTAATCTAGGTGCCACTCCGTCCACTGCTCAGTGGTTTACAAGTTATCTTTCAGGGAGGACACAGAAGTTCAAAGCCGATGGTCTATTCTCAGCCTCCTTGCTGATTGCCAGGGCAGCCCCCCAAGGCTCCATTCTAGGCCCAATCCTCTTCTCTCTGTACATCAACAATCTTGACTCTTACATAACCAGTTCCAACCTGCACTTCTTTGCGGATGACACAGTACTGCATACCTCTGGGTCAATTCTATCTGAAGTTAGGGACGTGTTACAAGCTGACTTTGCTCAGCTCAAAAATAATCTAATAAAAGCCAAGCTTCTTCTTAATGCTAAGAAAACTAAGGCAATGATCTTCTCTTGTGGTACCTCCTCTGGTACCCTCTCTGTCCTACCAAACGACTTTATTGTTACTCTTTAGGAAAACCCTTGGATGTCATTCCCAAATTTAAATATCTTGGTATTTGGATAGATAATAAGCTCTCTTTTAATGACCATATTGAGGACTTATCCAGGAGGCTCAAAGCCAGGCTAGGATTATTTTTTTAGAAATAGGTCTCTCTTCCTTCTTGAGACTCGAACCAGGCTTGTCCAGGCCACATTCCTTCCCTTAATTGATTACGGAGATTTACTTTACACCTCCTCTGCAATCTCAAGCATAAGTAAGCTGGACGCCCTCAATCACCATGCTCTATGGTTCATCACCAGCTCCCCATACCGAACTCATCATTGTGATCTGTATGCAGCTGTTGGTTGGACATCACGCACCACTAGACGCCTGCTCCCTGCTGGTATCTGGACCCTTAAGATGCTTCTGCACAAACTCCCGAGCTACCTAACGCCTCTTATCTGCATATCCCGCAGTGCATATTCTCTTAGGAAATCAGACTTCATCCTGCTTGTCATACCTAGGACTCATACCACCTTTGGCAAATGAGCTATTTCGCATGCTCTTCCTACTATTTGGAACCAACTCCAATCTGTACTGAAATTAACTCACATCGTCTCAGTTAATCTCTATAAAGCATTAGCTGCATCAAAAATAAAAGACATTTGTAGCTGTTATTAAGCCTCTCCCTTACCCCCATGTCTGTTCCATGCTCTTTGAGTCCTCTGGTTCTAGTCCAAGTCATAACTGAAACCTCCTAGCCTACAAAATGTATACTGTGGCTGAACTATATGATTTATCTACCTGCTCCTACTACCTTCTTCCACCTTGACTTCCTCTCTATATCTTACTCCCCCTTACTCTTTCAAACCCTCATCCATCCCTGCTTTCTATTAATCCTAAACCCAGCACTCCTAATTATCCTCTCTGTCCTGTCATTGTACACTAACCATATTTATTGCTTCATACCAGTGTTATGTTTATAAACCCTCCCTTGTATTGCTTGAACACTATAAATCAAATGTTCCTTAACTGTACATTACTTTACAATGATGTATCTTTCTATGAAATGCCTTTCATGAACTTTGTTTGCACTTTGTTTACTTTTATTCAATGATGCCTTATTATGTAATGTCTCCATGACTGTGTACATGCTTCAGGACCTCCTTGTGAATGAGCTTGCTCAACGGAGTCTTCCTGCAGTAAACATGAACTTGAACATGGAACTGCAAATCTGAAAAATTAATACAGTATGCTAGAAAACTCACCAATCAAGGGATGTTCGCCAGTTGATATAGTCAGAATCACTATCGGAGCTGTCAGATGAGCAGGCAGCTTAAGCACCATCAGTAGCTGGAGGATGTCTTACAGTCGGCTTGAATTGATATGGTTCAATACCCATATCAAAGTTTAAATTGATGTCCTTTACATCCTGAACCTCTTGCAAATCAAACATTCCTACAATTTGGACAATTGCTCTAAATTTCAATTCACTTTACTGATTTAAAAATACCGCATTTATATGCACTTATGGGACCTAGTACTATGCTGTTTCGCAGGTATGACGTCATCAGAAGTGGCCGGGGGGGGGGCAGAGTGCTGTTTGCTGGAAGCTAGGACGGTTCTGGGAACAAGAAATAAAATGTTTTTTTGATGCTTTTAAGACTGAATTTCAACAAAATAGTAAGTTTTTTAGTGAGAAATCGCATGTTATTAACAGATTTAAGTGGCCGTAACTAGGAAACATGAAGTTTAAAAAATGTAGGGTTTCCATATCCTTTAAAAAGACACCTTCCACAGTTGGACTGGACCTTTGTGACACAAAGGTCAAGAGGGTCTTCCCCTCTTCAACTGGCACAGAAAGTTCTGGAGCAATTAGAAATGGCAATTCAACACTCTCCAGGGAAGCCTTCCTCATCAGCTCCTGGTGCAAACCGCTGAGTGTTTCTAGTGGCTATGTGATGCTCAGAAACCCTGCCATCAGTCCTCTTTTCTGCAGGAGATGATGTTTGGATCTGCCTTGAGGAAAGAAAAACATTTTCTTTTTCTGGCGATTGTTGACTATTGGAGTCGAAGCACTTGTAATCAATGCTGATACTAACTCCTAACTCCGATGTTTCCTGCTACCACAGCCTGTTGCTGTACTGTTACTCCACTTATCCTGGATCTTCTCCACATACCTAGTTCTCATGGAGTTATGGGACCACACCGGTTTTATAGCTGCAGGGTACTGTTTGAATATGCAAAGTTCTTCCTAGTTTGGTATATGCTTGGGACTCTTTTGTTTCCATTTTGGCCAGATTAGAGCCCTGCACTCCTTTACACACATTAGTACCCAATGATTTCATTCTAGACTGCGAAACGAAAAAAGAGGCTGCACATGGAAACAGTGGTGCAGGGTTAAAATACCACAATTCAAAACAAAAAACAAATCTGCACTCATCACCCATAGAAGAGACTGCTCAGGTAAATTAAAGGCGCTCCATTTTATTTGAAAAAGTGCCAGGGTGCAAAATGCCCTGATACATTTCAGAATTCTCTCAATTCCTTTTTCAAAGGGTATAACTAATATGCTGGGGAGTGTATTAAATACATGTAAGGCTACGACATCATCAAACAGCATCAAGAAGGAAAAGTGTTTCAAAAAGCAGTGAGAAAAGACAATGAAAACCAACATAGTGTGAACCATATATATAAAAAAGTATAAATATTAACCTATAAAAATGCAAAACACTAATATACTAAAAAATGTGTATCTAGTCCACATTACATAATAAATATACATCATTTAAAAAACTACAACAAGGACATCCTATGTATTCCTCAGACTGAAAGTCCTTAAATCCAGCCATCAAACAAAAGTGCTTGTCAGTTTTAAGTCTAAAAGGAAAGATATATGGGTATATTAGTGCATCTCTATATGTGTGACACTTACATAAAGTTGTGTCAGGTCTCAGACTAAATGAACTCAGAACAATGTGAATTCTGCAAAATTCTCAGTTAATTCTCATAATGTATTAATTTTACATATAGACATTTTATCATCAAATCGACATTTCATCTGTATAAATAGGGACACACCATACCTACTGTAAACAGCATACTACTTTTTCTTTTTTAGTTAAGGAAGCAAATCAAATCTTTCATTCAGTCCTGGATTTTTAAATGCTTTTAAGGTATAGACCCAGAATCCTTCCCTTTCTAAAATGGAATTATCATGGTCACCACCCCTTGGGTTGTTGAACACCTTTTCTATATCTCTAAAGAGAAAGATATGTTTCTGTCCATCTTCTGAATGCACAACAAATAGGGCTGTAGCATATTTTGGATCATGATTTTTGATCACCCTAATATGTTCACCCACCCTCAGCTTGATGCCTGTCTTCGTTTTCCCTACATAAAAAGCTCCACTATTACATGTGTCTAGGTATATTATACTGTACCACATGTATCATAAGTAATGAGGTCTTTATAAGCAATAATACCCAACAGGGTGGGTGGTATTGTGCTATACCAGACTGCCCAAGGGCATAATGAGGCCTGATGCTGCGGGCGGAGGGCTTTATAGCCCCTGGAAGGTCTGGTATAGGACAATACCGCCCACCCTGGAGGGTATTATTGCACTTAGAAAATGGGTATTAGTGCAAATTTTAATTAAGCATTTAAATAATAACAAAATCACTTTGAAAATGAATGGCATGAATAAAAAAAATACATTGTTTTTTAGTAAAGTAGTCCCTCACTTAGAGTGCTGTTCTATTTGCTGCTAACCCCCCTTTAAGCCCCTTGAAGGTCTGGTATAGGACAATACCGCCCACCCTGGAGGGTATTATTGCACTTAGAAAATGGGTATTAGTGTACATTTTAATTAAATATTTAAATAATAACAGCATAACTTTGTAAATGAATGGCATGAATAAAAAACAAAAGATACACTGTTTTTTTGTAAAGTAGTCCCTCCCTTCGAGTGCTGTTCTATCTGCTGCTACATCCCCTCCCCACTCTGTGCACACAGTGAGCCATTCTCTTCATGTAATGCCCTCCCAACATCCACCAACAGAAGAACAGATAGTTTCTCCGAAATTTTCCCCAGCCCACCACCCACAGAAGTAGCTTTGTTTTCAACAGCTAACTGATGAAGCACAGGTCACCACTGTAAAAGATTAGCAGGACATTATTCAGTTTTCCTCCCACAGATGGAGACATACTGCCGGTTGACAGCGAGCAAGTGGGCAGCTAGCTGGGTATGTGGGGCGTGAGAGTGTGGTTGATTGTCCAAGAGTCATGGAAATGCTGAACCAACAGTTCAACATAGTTAATGTTTATAAAGGAAGTTTTTTTTATAGGGGACTCCAATTCCCTTGCAAATATTTTTGTCCTGCAATTTATATCTTTCCCGATCCAATATGCTCTTGTGTCCTCTCCCTCACAGTTGTGTTTACCCCATTTCCTGACTACTCCCTTGGTATGTGAAAACAAAAACAGGCAATGCTGTGCAGCGCTCTTCTCTCGATCTGTTCTAGTTAGTATTGAGAAGCCCCTTGATAACTATTACAAGCAGAACTTATGGTGACTGGAGCAGTGACTGTTGGGAGTGGAGTGGACCACCAGCCGGCTGGAGGAGGGGGCACAACAGCTCGGTCGGCTCTCTGAGAATCATGCGTTCATCAATCACAGCAGCAGCATGGGACAAGAAGGTGAGTATGATATATAAAAAATATATATATAATGAACAGAGCCCAGGAGAGGTTGCTGTGCAGTTTTGTGAAGCTAGTACGGGAACTACGGAGCGGGGGCAGTTTATCTCGCTAAGTGAGAGACAATAAATGGTGGCCCAATGGACTGAACATTCTAGGGGCACATTAATTTTACAAGGTAATCAGGCAGCCAGAGACTGGGGCTCATTATTTCCTGGTCTCTGTTACCTGATACCGGACCAGGTAGTTGGTGGCATTAGCCAGTCAGAAAGTAGGATGCTCCCTACCCATTTTCTAATACCTGGTAGACCTTAGCAGAACTAGGGCTATTAAATTCCCTTCCTGATGAGACACTTGTACAATACAGGCATCTTTGACATTTCAAACAACCAGTGCTCCGTGTAAGCCATTTCTGTGTTTGGGTAAGGCCTGCCTACTGTGGACTAACTGATCTTTCAGGGTTGTGGCTCTCTTAAATGACATCCTGGGGACAGGGGGTGTTGTGTGGTATACACTCAAATTAGGATCACCCTTCAAAATAAAAATAAAATGTATACAGTCAGAAGATGGACAGAAACATACCTTTCTTTTTAGAGGTATAGAAAAGGTGTTCGACAACTCAAGGGGTGGTGACCATGATAATTTCATTTTAGAAAGGGAAGGATTCTGGATCTATACCTTAAAAGCATTTAAAGAACCAGGATTGAATGAAAGATTTGATTTGTCACCTTACCTAAAAAGAAAAAGTAGTGTGCTGTTTACAGTAGGTATGGTGTGTCCCTATTTATACAGATGAAATGTTGATATGATGATAAAATATCTATATGTAAAATTAATACATTATGGGAATGAGCTGAGAATTTTGCAGAATTCACATTGTTCTGAGTTCATTTAGGCTGAGACATGACCCAACTTTATACAAGTGTCATACATATAGAGATGCACTAATATATCCATATATCTTTCCTTTTAGACATAAAACAGACAAGCACTTTTGTTCGATGGATGGATCTAAGTACTTTAAGTCTAAGGAATACATAGAATGTCCTTGTTGTAGTTTTTTTAAATGATGTATATTTATTATGTAATGTGGACTAGAGACACATTTTTTAGTATATTAGTGTTTTGTATTTTATAGGTTAATATTTATGGTTCACACTGTGTTAGTTTTCATCGCCTTTTCTCACTGATTTTTAAGCTTTTCCTTCCTGATGCTGTTTGATGATGTCATAACCTTACATGTATTAAATGCGGTCCCCAGTGTATTAGTTATACCTTGAAAAAGGAATTGAGAGAATTCTGAAATGCATCAGGGCATTTTGCACACTGGCACTTTTTCAAATAAAATAAGGCACCTTTAATTTACCTGAGCAGTCTCTTCTATTGGTGGTGAGTGCAGGTTTGTTTTTTGTTTTGCATTCTAGATTGTGCTTTGTATAATTGTTTCCTTGCTTATTATCTTAAGCAGACTGATAAAAAGCTTTATTTGCAGCGCATGAGTTTTTAAAGATATCCCATGTCAGCCTGTGGGGCTTGGGGTGGATGTTCTGGGACAACATTAAAAAACTGAATGGCAAATCGGTGTTCCCTGCCCCTTCACTGCTTTGTGTTAATGGAGCCCTTATCCAGGACCCTCTGCTCATTGCTAACTCACTCAACACCACCTTCTCTGATCTTAGCAGTGTTCTCCCCAGGCTTCTTCGACAACTCTCTACTACAACTCCTCCCCACTCCCCTGCAGGGACCCCAACTTTTCATTTTAGGGCAATCTCCCTAGTGGCTTTCAAATCCTACCTAACCAGGGTCCTGGGAAATCAAGATTTAGTGAGGATACTTTGGACCTTAAATTACTTTATCTTGCTCTAGATGTAGTCCTCCACCCTCTCACCAAAACTCTCAACCTTTCCCTGTGCCTAGGTCAGTTCCTCTCACAATGGAAGTCTGTGGTGGTCACTACCATTCTGAAGGGAGGTGACAGAACCTCCCCTGATAATAATCACCCCATCTCCATCCTCCCCCTATCTGTAAGAGCCTTGAAAAAATAGTCTCAGAACAACTTTCAGATTATCTCTCTAAATACAACTCACTTTGCCAGGAACAACATGGATTAGGAAGGGCCATAGCACCACCACGGTCCTTCTAGAATACACAGACTATGTCCATAAAGCTCTAGACCATGGACACTTATTTAGGTCTATTTATATAGACCTAACAAAAACATTCGATACAGTTAATCATGCCCTCCTGGTTGAGTCCCTATCATCCTTGGATCTGTCCAAAAATGCCATCTCCTGGTTTGCCAACTATCTCATTGGCAGGTCACAACAAGTAAAAATCATTACCACCCTATCCTCCAGTCTTCCTGTCCAGTCTGGGGTACCCTGATGTTCTATCCTGGGGCCCCCGCCTTTAGTCTATTTCTAAATACCCTTCCCAAGGCCTGCTCCGTCAGATGCTCCTTTATGCAGATGATGTTGTTATCTTCAGTAGCCATCCTGACCCTTCCCCACTTCAGCAAGACCTACAAAGATTATTCTCAGAATCTGAAATCTGGTTTGCCACTCACAAACTTGTTCAAAACTGCAGAAAAACAAATGTAATGATTTTCTTGCATCATTAAAGTAAACACAGGGACGTACCTGTAAACATTTTAAATAGTCAGCTCTCCCCCCTGGAACAAGTCAGCAGTTTTAAATACCTGGATGTCGCTCTTGACTCCTCCCTCTCTCACCAAGATCATATTAACCTAGTCAGCACTGCCATAAATGTCAAAACTGGTCTGTTATACAGACACAGATGCTGTATGCCCCCCCCCCCGAAGCTCTCTGTCTAGCCGTAACAAGCTTTGTACTATCCATAGTTGACTACGGGATTGTTTTCTATGGGTTGGCTGCTAACACAGCTCTCCATAGGAGCAAGGTTGCCATGAATAAAGCCTGCTGTCTTGTGGCTGGGTGAGATAGGCGCACTCACACCTGCGACCTCTACCGACTGACTAGTTGGCTCAACTTTGATTGCAGGCTCAGATATCAAACAAATCTTCTAGCCAAGAAAATCACCTCAGGGCTCACCCCTCCAGGGCTTCAACACCTTATTACTCCTGTCCCATTAATTCAAGCAACCAGAAGCTCTGCTAAAGCATCCCTTCTTATCTCCCACTGTAGGATGCCCCTGGGGCAGAGGGCATTTATGTACAGGGCTCCACTTTGGTTGAATGCCCTTCCAGCCTGTATTTCATCTGAAGTGAAACTTGGCCCTTTCAAAGCAAATCTCAGGGAGCACCTCCTTTGCTCCAGTCAATGTGACTGCTTCTAGCCCACCCCCACTCCTCCTCTCCAGGTTTTAGCAAGGTGTTCTCTGAATGCATCAGCCCCACCCATCACTCCCTGCATTCCGCACCAACCCACACCCCCTCCCTCTACCCTTAAATTCGGCGTATTGCTGAATACTATAGTTCTGAAAGTTTTGTACTGGGTCTTGCATGGCCTGATTTTGCCTAAATACTTGTGTAGAATGTACTATTTGTTTAATCTGTACCAACCTTCTCACTGTGTGTGTCAATAAGTTATTGTTTGTTGATACGTTGTATTATTTGGATCCTCTTTAATGTTCCTGCACTTCTCTGACATGGAGCCTTTGTAAAGGAGTCTCTGACTCAAAGGTTTGTAATTCCGATACTTACAATAAATAAATAAATAAATAAACAAACATGAGTGCTATACAGACTCACAATCCCAATTCTCAATAGTGAGACAGCTAAAATACAAACTTCAACCCCTTCTCCTTTTATTGTTTGTTTATCTGAACTAGCACAATACTTATTTCTTTTCAATGGTATTACCAAGGAGTTAGGGGACCTGTTCTATTATTTAATCTGGCTATAAGTTCTTTGGGCTGTATTGTTGCATTGATTAGTTGAGGGGGATACAGTGTTTTTATCTAATAATATGTACTGTAAGAGTCCTGTGAGAGAACTGAGTTCTTACCAGAGGACCTTTTTAGGTTCTATGTGACTGCTCTAGAATAAGGCTTGATCCTTATATAGCAAGTCATTCCTGTTCAGAGTGGCTCTGGGAGGGGGTCTCGAACTCTTGAGGCATAGTACCTCTCCTATCCCTATTCCCAGTATACCACCGCATGAGGGAAGGGGAACAGAAGTCCACTTTGAGGGTCTTCCCACCTTGGAAGTTACAGTTTTTTGATTCTTTGCTTACTGTTGCCAAGTTGGCTTTTTTGGAAATACTATATTTGGGTCCTATAGGAGTTTCACAGTGAATGGTGCAAGTGAGATTTTCTTACCTGAACCTTGATTAAGTCAGCTATCAGTATAAGTTATGAGGGATAGAAGCAATAATTAGGACATTATTTTACACTGATGGATAAGCCTACAGTTATTTGTTCATACAATGTGAACAGTCTGCAAAACCAAGTGAAGCACAATAAGATTCTTAGTTCTCAGAGGAGAACACATGCTAACTTTATATTTTGCCAAGAGACACATCTATCCCTCAGGAACACAATAAGCTGGGGAAATTTGGGTTCTGTGCTACCGCCTGTGTCTCTTATGGGAGGGATTGTCCAGGGAGTTGCTGCATTGGTCCCAGCTCATGTGACTTTTGAGAAAATGGAAGTCCTGATAGATAATGAGGGAGGTCTGCTTTTTGAAAGGTTGTTTTCAAGGCAAGGTCCTTACTCTTGCCTCTATCTTTATCCCCCCCCCCGGATCAGATTTTCAGACCTACCAGTCTATACTTCTCAATTTACAGAAATGGCCCAAGGCGGATATCATTTGTGGGGGAGATTTTAATACCCTTGTCAATCCACAATTAGATTCCACATCTGGTATTCCCAGGTGAGAGCAAAGAACACAGAGGTTCACTAAGTTTTTTGGGGAACTGGGATATTCAGATGTATGATGTACTACTCATGGGAAGCAATATATGTTCAAGACTCAATTACTTTTTTCTTCCAAAAGAAATCCTGGGACGAGTTTAGGACTGTTGGATAGGGGATTTAGTTCTGTCAGACCATGCCCCCCTCTTTTTGAAGCTGCAGCTAGGGGATGTTAAGAAACAAACATTTTGGTGTTTGAACATTTCCCTGTTACAAGATTCAGAGGTGCGGCAGTTCATCCAAGAGGCCTACGATCAAGCTTTGGTGGAAAATGACTCCCCTGAGGTCTCTACAACCCTTCTTTTGAATACTCTGAAGGCCATTCTGAGGGGGAAATTTATATAACTCTCGGCCTACAAAAAAAAAGCAACGAGAAGCCAGGAAACAGCAACTTAGATCTCAGATTGCACAGTTAGAATCCCAACAGAAAGATTGCCTGGATAAAATAAAAATCAAAACTTTGTTGGCCCTTAAGAAAGAGCTTAATACTATACTTGATTATCAAGTAAAACAATAACTTCTTTTCCTAAGGCAAAAGTATTATGAAGGGGGCCATAGGTCCATATACCAATTGGCTGGTAGATTAAGGATACAAATGGCCAAGGCCACCATAATGGCTTTAAAACATCCCCATACACAGCAGACCTTATGCCTTGTCCCAGTCAAGTAGAGGCCTTCAGAATATACTATACTGAGTTTTATGCCACAGGTCCTCCCCAAGACCAAGCTACCTTAACTCAGTACCTGAATAAATTTTCCCTCCACATTCTCACTCAGCAGATGGGCATGACCTTGATGGCCCCATCACTTCAGAGGTGCTATTTGCAGAAATAGCAAATCTTGAATCAGGGAACTGCTCAGACATAGATGGCATACCAGGCTTAATTTTATAAGCACCATAAGAAAATGCTTCCCCAGTGTTACTCCAGGTTTTCTGGGAAGCTATGTCCTGACAGGGACACATCCCAGATTCTTGGTCCCAAGCAGTTATCGCGTGCTCCTCAAGCCTGGAAAGGACCCTCCCTATGCTGCTCTTAATGGCCAATAGCTATCCTCACACTAATTACAAATTGCTTATGTCTATTATTACCTGTAGGTTACAGCAGATGATTCTGAGCTTAATACACCTGGATCAGACCGGGTTTGTTCCTGGCCGTCAAGCACAGGACAATCTTAGGTGCACGATTCATATTATTAATTCCTTCCACTCTACGAAACAACCAGCTCTCCTACTCAGCTTAGATGCAGAAAAGGCCTTTGACAAGGTCTCTTGGGCCTTTCTTCGAGCGGTCCTTTCCAGGTTTGGGTTCCTGGGGGTTTTATTAGAGCAAATGGCCATGTTTCAACTCAATTTAATTTAGGAAGAGGCACTCATCAGGGTTGCCCCATCTCCCCTTTTGTTCGCCTCTTCATATAGAGCCTCTGGCCTGGTATAAGTGAGAACCCGCTGTTAAAGGAGTATTTTTTAGGGAGATCCCACCTGGAAATAGTTCCTTTATACCTGGGGTTCTGACATCATTTCATCAAGAGTGCAAGGTCATATCAATGTCATATCCTCTCTAGCACACAGCACTGAAAATATACGATACACATTGTATAATATATATATATTTCTATATAACAAACCAATCACTACACAAGCACACACACACAAAAAAAAAAAGTACATAGTCATGTGGGAGTAGTGCAATGTAATGGCTGTGGGGCAGCAGTCTTCCGGGAGTCTTTCTGAGGCTGAGATGTTGCCTCATTTGCAGACAACTCTCTACCCTGAGGGAGGAAGTTGCCCGCTCAGGCCACACTGACAGCAGTAAGAAAACCTTCCCCAGGCCAGACTGGATGGTAGGAAGGGACCCCCCATCCAGGGAGCACCAGAGCCACCACCACTACCTCAGAGGTTGCAAAGAAAGCACAGCAGTTGGACCACAGTGGGCTCAGGGAGGGTGAGGAGGGTGGAACAGAGGCACACCCAGTCAGTTGTTCCACTCCACAATCCATACACCATTCTGGGGGAGCACAGCTCCCCCATGGATGCACCCACAGAGGAGATTAAGGAGGCTGAGGACACCTGTCACAAGGAGGCCCACAGAAAGGAGGCAGAGGATGCCACAAGGAAAGGAAGCAGCTCCTGGTGGGGGGGGCCCAACTATTAGGGGGATAGAACTGGGAGCAGGGAAAACTGAAGTAAAGTGCCTGCTCTGGTGCCATGGCTTGTAGGAACAGGAAGCGATCCTCAGGATCACGAGAACACCTGCACAGGAGTCTGGAGTTGATGGCATTGTCCACCTAGGGACAAATGACTTGGCTCAACATGAGCTTAGAGCAGTGCAGAAGGACTTTGTAGAACTGGGGAGAGGCCTCAGACAAGTAGCACACACAGTATCCTTCTCAGAGGTGCTGCCTGTAAATGGCATGAGTGAGGCAAGGGTACTTTACACCATGCATTAATGAGTGGTTGAAAAATGGGTGGAGCACAGGGGTTTGGCTTCATTGGGACTGGGGTTCCACCTGGAGGGACACCAGCCTATACTGGCAGGATGGTCTGCATCTGTCCAGGAAGGAACAAGTCTTTGAGCAATCGGTTTAAATGCTTCATTGGCAAGCTTTTAAACTAGTCAAGGGGGGAGGCACTGATAAGCAGCAGAAAAATCCCAGCCTCTCCCTACAAAACAGGGTACTAAATGGGAAAAAGACCGAGGTAGAAAGGTCAGTGGGGAATGCTGCAACAGAAAGTAAAGCCATCAAAAAATGGAGAGCAATGAGTACCAATGCCCGTAGTCTGAGTAACAAGCTTCCTGAATTAGTGGCCTTGATGGAGGAGGAACATCTGGATATCGTGGCAGTCACAGAAACATGGTACAATAATAAACCATGACTGGGATGTAAACATACCAGGATACACTATCTACAGGAGGGACAGGGAGGGTAAAAAGAGGAGGAGGAGTAGCTCTTACATAAGGGAAGGAATCAAAGCAACAGAACAAAAGGGTAAACAGGGAGGAGAAGAAGCACTGTGGGTAAATGTGAGACCGCAATGGCACCACAATCCGCACAGGGGTTAGAGACAGACCTCTTCTCAGGGGAGGAAATGGACAAGGAAATGATAGAAAGTATACTTAGTATGGCAGAAAAAGGGAGATATTACTGATGGGTGATCTGAATATGCCAGATGTTAACTGAGTGCAGTTGCAGCAGCCACTTCTAAGAGTGGGGTTATTCTAGATGCCCTACAGGGGGCATGCCTTAGACAACTAGTATTGGAGCCCACTCGAGAGGGAACAATCTTAGACCTGGTTCTCTCAAATGGAGATGAAGAGAGGATCACAGATGTAGAAGTGGGTAGCCATCTGGGAACTAGCGACAATCGTAACAGTATGGTTCACAATAAACACAGCAATAGAGTCAAGCCACACAAAGACAAAGGTACTGGATTTTAGGAGGGCTGACTTTGTCAAAATGGGTGAGTGCCTAAGGAATGCACTAGCAAATGGGCAGGAAGGAGGGTGGAAGAACAATGGGGAATAATAAAACTGCCATCACAGAGGTAACAAGCCTTTGTGTAAAGCAAATAAACAAAACGAACGAGGTAAGAAACCACTATGGTTCTCAAAGGAAGTGGCAGTGAAGGTTCAAGAGAAAAGAAAGCATTCAGGAAGTACAAGGAATCACAGAAGGAACAGGACAGAGAATTGTATCAGTTAAAGCAAAGGAAGCTGGGAAGGCAGTCAGAACAGCAAAGGCCCAAACTGAGGAAAGATAGCGAACTCAGTTAAGAAGGGGATAAAACCTTTATAGGTACATCAGGGAGCGAAGGAAGACCAAGGAGGGATAGTGAGGCTTAATAAAGGGAGGAGGTGGGCAGAGGGTGACTGTGAAAAGGCAGAGATACTAAACAAATATTTTTGCTCAGTATTTACAAAGGAAGAGGGGGAGGCACCTAAAACAAACAGTAGAAACACTCTGGATACAGAAGTTGATACCAGCCCATTTACAGAAGAAAGGGTTCTGAAAGAACTCTTAAAACTGAAGGTGGACAAAGCAATGGGGCCTGATGGGATTCATCCCAGAATTCTAAAAGAACTAAGGGTAGAACTAGTGACACCACTGACTACCCTATTTAACAAATCATGGGAGGATGGGTGGTACCCGAGGACTGGAGGAGGCAGATGTGATTCCCTCATAAAAGTGGGAGCAAGGCAGAAGCAGGAAACTACAGACCTGTTAGTTTAACCTCAGTGGTAGGGAAAATGATAGAATCACTTGAAGGAAAGAATTGTTGAGTATCTAGAGGCCAGAGGGCGCAGGACCCAAGGCAGCATGGATTCACAACGGAAGGTCATGCCAGACAAATCTGATAGATTTCTTTGACTGGGTGACCAAAGTAGTTGATCAGGGAGGGGCTGTGACATGGCCTGCCCAGACTTTAGCAAGGCATTTGACACAGTCCCACACAAAAGATTAATATACAAGTTAGCCAGCCTGGGAGTGGGTCCCAAGATGACAGTCTGGGTAAAGAATTGGCTAGAGAACAGGACACAGAGTAATAGTAAATGGAGTCCACTCTGAAAAAGGGGTTAGTAGTGGGCACCACGAGGGTTCAGTATTAGATCGTCCTCTTCAATGTCTTTTATGTTACATTGCAGAGGGACTGAAGGAAAAGTATGTCTCTTTGCAGATGACAACAAAGATCTGCAACAGAGTTGATGCACAAGGTGAAGTGGAAAGGATGAGAAGGGACTTGGCAAGGTTAGAGGAATGGTCAAATGTATGGCAGCTTAGATTCAATGCTAAGAAGTGCAAGGTAATGCACCTGGGAAACAAAAATCCAGGAGAAGAGTACACAATGGGGGTGAGCTACTAACAACAACAAAATGGAAAGGACCTGGGGTAGTCATATCAGATGACCTAAATGTGGGCAAGCAATGTGAGAGGGCAGCAAGGAGGGTTGGGGATACTGGGATGCATAGGAAGAGGCATCACCAGTAGAAAACAGGAAGTTATTATCCCTCTGTACAGACAGCTAGTGAGACCCCATCTGGAGTACTACGTGCACCCTGGAGACCCAATCTCCACAAAGACATAGACAGGATGGAAGCTGTCCAGAGGAGGGCATCTAAAATGGTGCAGGGTCTGCACCGAAGACATATGAAGAGAGACTTAAGGAGCTTAATATGTATAGCCCCGAGGAAAGGAGGGAGAGGGAGACATGATAGAAACTTTCAAGCACCTCAAGGAATCAACAAAGTCCAAGAGGGTAGCATCTTTCAAAAAAAAAGAGGGTGCAAGAACAAGGGGGCACAATTTGAAGATAGAAGTGGCCCAGAGGTAATTTAAGGGAAGTATTTTTCACAGAGGGTTGTGGATGTATGGAACGGTCTTCCAGAGGAGGTTGTGGAGTCAAAACAGTGGTGGAATTCAAGCATGCATGGGACAGTCATAAGGCAATTCTAGGGGTTGGGGGTAGGAAGAAGTAGGCTGCTGGTTAACTAGGACCTGCAGCTTATCCATCAGGTAGGGAAATGGGCAGACTGGTTGGGCCAAGCAGTCCTTATCTGCCGTCAAATTCTATGTTTCTTTGTTTCTATAAACTGGCATTATATGCTGATGATGTTTTATTGTATCTAGTTGATCCTGAAGCTTCCCTCCCTGAGGTGTTGAAACATTTCATGTTTTCGGCCTTATCGAGTTACACTCTCAACACCTCTAAAATGGAAGTTTTAAACTTTAATTATGAGATTCCTCCCAAACTATGAAGGGCCTTCCTTTTGAGGTGGGACCTTCCCTTTTTGAGGTATTTGGGGATCTGGTTAACACCACAGGTATCCCAGCTTTATCATCTGAATTATGTCAACTTAATCACACAATTACCGCAGGGCATACAGAAATGGTCACTGCTGCCCCTATCTCTCTATTCTAGGATACAGGCTCTTAAAATGAATGCTTTGCCTAGGCTCCTTTTCTTGTTTCAGTGTGTTCCATGCATAGTTTCTAACAAAGATCTGGAGTTCTGGCAACTGATATTCATGAAAAACATTTGGCACTCTAAAAAGCCTTGAGTCCATAAGCAGATTCTTTTTCTCCCAAAAAGTCTTGGGAGACTAGCAGTTCCATATTTAGCAGGTTACTGGATAGCAGTCCAAATACAGGCAGCCTTAATGCTGGGTCATACTGGCTTTACTGCACATTGGAAAACTATAGATCTTGCTGAGCCCCTTTCCCCTCCCTTGCTAGCTCAGTGTTTCTCTCTTTCTCGACCTGTAAGTTGGGAGAGGTCTCCCTACTCGGGCACGGAAGTGATGTTGGAGGGCTGTAAATAGCGGGGTTGGCTGGGATTCCACTAGATTACACATGTGGAAGTATCAGTCGTGGTCAGTGGACCTGGCTTTTCACTCCACCTGCTCAAATGCTTGGCTCACTACCCAGGCAACTAAGGGTATTTGCGCCCCTTGGCAGTTGCTGCAGGGGGATTTGGTTATTCCATTTGAGCTTGAGCAGGCCAGATTTGGGTGACTGCTGAGAGACTGCATACGCTATTATCAAATTAGAAACTACATTACTAAGCAGATGAGAGTATCTGATTTGAAGATTAAGGATACCCAATCAGGCACACCAAGCTGGGGGAAAAAGCTATATCTTTGTTGTACACTAACTACATTTCTGACTTATTACAAACTATTGATAAAATTAAGCAGAGGTGGAAGCAGGAATTGGGGATCCTGTTAGAATTGAAGCAATGGCTCAGAGTATATCGGTGTACCTGGCAGACATCCTCATCCCCTGGATGGTGAGAATTTTTATGGAAACTAAGTATTTGATGCTTCTGTGTTCCAGCAGTGGTATCTAGATGGAACCCCTCAGTCCAACCCAGCTGCTGGAGGGCTTGTGGTACAGAGGTGGCCACATAGGTCCACATTTTTTGATCCTGTACATCTCTACAACCGTACTGGGGAGAAGTTCAGGCTCATATGGTAAATATCTTCTGTTTGTCTTCTGCACCTGGCCCAGAACATATTATATTGGGTCTTCTACCTAGGGAGGTAGTAAGCTAGGAAACAAAGTACTTGTAGGGCATTTTGATAGCAGCAGCCTGTAAGGCAGTTACCAGGAGGTGGCTGCTCCCGGACCTCTGTTAATCTGTTAAAAATTGAAGGGACATAATCAACCCAATTTGCACCTTTGAAAGAATTACATACTCCCTACAGCAGAGGTTCCCATAGTTCCAAAACTGCTGGACACGATGGGAACTCTATGAAGGCTTTGACCCTTGATGAGAAACAAGGTATGGTTTTATCTTTTTCATAACATCTGCTTCTCCTTATGGTGCTTTCCTTTCATACCTTGGTTCACTTTCTTTCTGAGTTTGACCCCAGACAAACTCCTCAAACCATATAAAACAGTTTTAATCAGAATTCCATTGCAATGCTGACAGAATCATTTTTTACTTTTTGGAAAAATTAATTCAAAATTCTAAAGAAATATGTTGTCTTTAAACAAAAAAAGGAAGAAGAAAGGGAAAAAAGCACCATTCCTAAGAATTAGGAGGACTCATTTCTTTCTTATTGTTGTTTTACCCGATTATAAGACTTTCTTGCACCGGCCCGGTGGCACAGAGGGCTGAGGCGCTGGCACCTTACCTCAAACCATACCGGCGACCTGGGTTCGGGAACGGACTTGGGATGCCAGGGGTCAGCAGTGGAAGGAGAGGATTGAGCATCTGTAAGACTGCTCTCCTCTCCTGGGGTGGGCTGTGGGAGTACGTCACTCTGCAGTGACCTCCAGTGGAGACCGGGGGTTATGCAGAAGCAACGCAAGGAGGGATTGTCACCAGAAAACGGAAAAGGCTCCATACTCACCCGGATGATGGCTGCCTGGCAGTCTGATGCTGTCAATGTCCCAGAGCCATCTGTCCCTCAGTAGTACCCTGGGATCAAGTAATGTGCTTGCCTGTCTCAGGTGCCTCCCCCCTCGGAGGAAGGGGCCCACCCAGCAAAAGGTTATGTCCGGGTTACTCTAGGGATGTCTGCAATATGAGGGACGGGGGCCCGGGAACAGGACAGATGGAATGTAGCCTTGGCTCAGCCTGAAGGATTGGCTAAGAGTGGCAGCACTTGGGATACAAAAAAAAAAAAAAGACTTTCTTTTCTTTTTTCATCAGTGTTGAACTAACAGACTGTTTTGGTGATTTATGCAAACATTTAGAAATAGTACCTATTTGAAAATTTCTGTTTATATAACTACTTATGCTCTACGCACTGCTGTACTGCTGGCCTACAGTAATTTCAGTTTGACTTTTCTGCATATTGCTGTTTAATGGTGGATTGCAATAAAGTTTAATCATAAAAAAATGAATATTCTGCCACTGAGTGGTAACACACACATTGTACTTATGTTTGGTTGGCATGCAACAAATGTTCTAAAGCATTCAATGACTTTAAGGCACTAGGAAGGGATGTCTTAGGGTTGGACATGTGGAGCAAAATATCACTGACAATTTTCTCCTCCCAGTTCGACCCCCTCTACTTTGTTATCCTGTTTTATCTTCCTTTTGAGTGGTTCCAAATGTTTTGTATTTATTTATTTACAAAATGTTTCACCAGGAAAGACAACATGAGCTGACAGACAGTTTGTTTCCAGAAGTGTCTTGGGGGAGGGGCATACAATGGTTGAGTGAGGCAAACATAAAGTTAAATCAAACAATACTGGGGCAAATTCTATACATAACAGAGTAGTAGACTACAACACTATAACACAAGGGTCAGAGGCCAAGGTAGTAGCAACAATTAGTTGGAGAACTTATATAGTACAAGTAAGGCATAAGGCCAGGAGGCCAGGGGGTGAGTAAAACAAAGAATCAGAGAAGTGCCTAGAGTTGGGAGCCAGGCCTTGGTAAGTGCTAGTGAAAGACCAGACAGAGAGGGTGGGGAGGCAGGGGTGGGTAGGGAGGAGAGAGAAAGGTTGCCAGGACCAGAACCCTTCTTCAGGATGTTAGGAAACCATGCAAGGAGGGCGGGACCAGACAGGAAAATTGGGAGGGGAGAGAAGGAGAGACAGAGAGAGTTAGGGGGAGAGGGGGGTAGCTAACTAAATAACAGAGAGTAAAAACTGGAAGGGAGTAGAAGGGGGCAGAGATCACAGTTCTGATAGGGTAACTAGGAGTGTTAGGTGATGTAAAGATTTATTTATTTATTTTATTTATTGAAGTCTTGGATGACACCTGTGAGCAGATGCTGGTTGAGAGATTCCACGTCAGATACATTAACACAAAAAGACACAATATAGTTACAGTAAATTATACATACAGAGTACAAAAAATTCAACAGTCCATGGGCTGCAATGACAAGCAGTTCACAAATTGTGCTAAGGCATTGTACATGGTATGCCAGTATCCTGTGAAAGAGAGAGAAGCAGAGACAAACTGTTAGGGGTGAGGTACAGAGGTGCAGGGAGGGGCAGTGGGAGCTTGGATAGAAAGGGCAGAAGGAAAGAAAAGAGCAAAGGGGTAGGGGGTGTGAGGCAAGTGCTTGGGTAAAGACTTAATCTAGCGGGCCAGGAGTTGGAAGTGCTGAGACAGACTAAAGCTGCTGGCGCAGACTTGCGGGGGCACCTACAGGTACTATTGTCAGTGAGGTGCTGATGGAGTTTGTGCTTAAAGGAACCAAGGGCTGTGGCTCTGGCTATGTCAGGTGGTAGACCATTTGTCCACAGAGGGGCCTGGTGAGCAAAGGATTGCTGTTCCATAGTTGTGCGGCACCTGGGCACATGGAATACTTGTGTAGTCGAGCTCCCCGGTGTGCCTGGCATATATAGGTGGTGATACAAGGCTCAGAACTCCTTGAAGAAGTAAGTTTAGTGAGACCTTTTTTGCGAGTAGGCAGGCTTGATAAAGTATTCTGTCCTTCAATTGAAGCCAGCCCGATAGCGCATACAGCTCAAAGGTGTGGGTGAGTTTTGGGGCATTACTGAGCAGGAGGCAGGCTTTGTTTAAGGCTGTTGAGAGGCATTGGATTGCTGTGTCAGTAGCGGAGCCATAGACAGCTAGGCCATAGTCAATCAAGATGATGAGTGAACTGTTAATTGCCAAGTTCAGAGTTTCATAGGTCAGGCAATGTCTGTGCCTGCAGAGGATACTGATCCTGGTGTTAAAGGCTGTGGCTGTGATGTCAATGTGCTGTGTGTAAGACTGGGCAATGTCCAGTGTGATTCCCAGGTACTTGAAATGGGGGACTAGTTTCAGGATGTTGCTAGAGTCATTTTGAATTGCCAGGGGATAGCCTTTTAGCTTGTTTTGGGCAATGGCGAAGAGCATGGTCTTGGTCTTTTTATAGTTCATGACCAGTTTTTGCTCTTTGAACCATTTTTCAGCCACTGTGAAGCTGCTTTGGAGGTCATATTCCAGAAGTGCGGGGTCGAGGTTGCTAGTAAAGATCACCGCATCATCTGGGTAGAGCAGCATGCGGCTATTGCAAGCAGCCGGGAGGTTGTTTAGGAAGACATTGAAGAGTAATGGACTGAGTATGGATCCTTGTGGTACCCCTGATCTGACCGGTCGACTTTCTGATAGGATATCCCTGATCTTTACTTACTGTGATCACAGGCTAAGATAGCTACAAAACCATGTTATGGTTTCTAGGACTAGCCCAATGTTTGAGAGCTGTTCAAGGAGGAAGGCATGATGGACTGTGTCAAATGCCTTTGATAGGTTAACAAAGGCCACCCCTACAATGTGCCCTTTGTCAAGAGCACTATGTATGAATCCGGTAAATTCCAGGAGAGCCCTGATGGTGCTATGGCTGCCTCAGAAAGCATGTTGTTCTGGGCATAGGACCTGTATTGATTGAAGTAATAAAGATAAGCAATAGAGGAGCGAGTATGCATTTGAGAGGGTCGAGAAGTAATGGGATCAGTGCCCGAACTGGGGTTAGAGCACTGTTTGAGGGTACTGGGAGGGAATGGGAACATGGACAAGGGAGAAGGGAGAAGCAAATATTTAGGGATGGATAGGAGGATGGGCAGAATGAATAAGGGTTTGATGAGGGGATATAAAGTGTAAGTGGTAATGGAAAGGGTGAAGGGGTGAAGGGGGAGATAAGAGTAGATGAGTGACAGAGGGAAAGTGGGTGCTTAGGGGTAGGGAGAGGGAAGATGGGGTTGAGGACTGACAGAAAGAAGGATACGAGGAAAGAGTGGGGTGCAGGGGGGTGGCAAAGGGGGCTAGGAGCTAGGAAATATAGATGAAAACAAAAATGGGGATAATAGACACCCTTTACTGTCATGAACTGTACTCAGCAGGTCAGGCCCTCTGCTCCCACAGTGCCAACCTCTGAGCGCAGTATTGTGAACAGGTTACAGAACAGGTTGACCCTCCTGTCTGCTTGTGGGTTCAAATCAACTTTAGTCTCATGTTCTTGGGAGATTCAAACTGTGAACCTTATGCTAGCATACCCAAATGTACAGGCTCTGATAATCTGCTCTTTGGGGGGATGCCAGATATCTTTCGCCTAAGGGCATCTAACCAAGTATCCAAAAATGAACCCTTAAAATTCTATAAAAGACCTTAGGTATATTCTTACCATTTCCCAGTCTGATAACACCATCAAGCTTATGAACAGCTGTCAACTTAACCACGTATACATAACATGCAAAAATAAATTACATGGAAGACACACCCGGGCAGTCTCTTTAAAATAAGAGGTTTACTTAAAAAAATGGATAAAAAATATATGCAATAAATTTTTGCAGGATAGGGTACACTTCTCCACATGTTTTGGTCCTGACCTAAAATCTCCCCCTTATGGGATTCAATTAAAACTTTCTTGGACCCCCTGCTGGGCCTTCATGAATACTTCACTCCCGAAATCTGCCTGTTAGGGGACTTATCATCTATTAGAGTTAAGGTATGAAACTTCCACATTTTTATGATTGCCTTATCGGCTAAGAAGCTTATTCTTCAGCACTGGAAAGATAGGTCCTCCCCATCCGCCCAGGAATGGGTAAAATAAATTTTGTCCAATCTGAGCACAGAAAAAGTGATTGCTAGTCTCCATAATAGAATGGCAGCATATATTAAAATCTGGGATCCCCTTCAATCTTTAATTTCTCTGGTTCAAGTCTAAGTGTATCTCAGACTATATGGTCATGCATGACCTTAAGTAAGGAGCTTGGCATTGACGGGTACTAGGTTGGGTTACTGCAGTAAGGGGAGGGCAGGGGTGGGTTAGGCAGTTATTCCTTTATATTGTATCGGAGTGTCATTGTCTCTGTCACTTAAACTGCCTTTTATTGTGATAAATGTATCAATAAACTTTAAATAAAAAAAATGGATAAAAATATGTAAAATGTAAACACAGAACAATTTATCACAAAACATACAATCACTTAGAACAAGGTTAAAGTACAAAACAAACTCCTACCACAATACAATTAGACTTTTTCTATCTACTATATTACCTCGATACAGTGCTTAAGTTAGTTCTTGTTTCTTAAGAGCCTACAAAGAAAATGTGTCACTAAGTTCAGCCACAGTATTCAGTTTAAACTATGTCTCTCCACCCCTTCTGTGTGTCATCTAGCTCCTCCTTGTTGAATAAAAAAAAATGTATACAAACAAGGATCTTCCTGTCAGGAGATATTTTAAATATTGTGACTTCAGCAAAAACTAATTTCCCAAATTATAACAGTCTTTAGTTCAAGCCTTTCCTTTGATCTTGTGTGGTTTCCTGCTCCCAAGATATCAATGTTTTTTTTTTACAACTCTGCCATATCTCACTTAGGTGCAATATAGCTTTTTAACACCAATTGATTTAAATGTTCTTCCTCTTAAGACGTCATAAAAGTTTATGATACCTATATCCTGGCAGCTTGGTCAGTTCTAATTAAGTCTCTCTGGTTCTTTAATTACCTCCTGGTTTCAGGTTAATATATCCTGTTATTCTCACTAAAACCTGGGGAAGGGGGCATGGCACAGCTTGGCCACCTGGCACTTCTCAGCTTTGACAGTGAGCCCGGCCCTCTGTATCCTGCCCAGCACTTCCCTAAGGTGGGACTGGTGTTCCTCCCAGCTGGCACTAAAAATGGCAATGTCATCCAGGTACGCCATGGCATACTCCTACGCTATACTTTAACACCTGGTTCACCAACCTTTGGAAAGTGGTTGGGGCATTCTTCATTCTGAAAGGCATTACGTTAAATTCAAATAAGCCTATCGGAGTGATGAAGGCAGACCTGTCCCTAGCTCTGTCCGTTAATTCTACCTGCTAATACCCCTTTGTCAGGTCAACAGTCGTAAGGTAGGTCCCCCCTCCCAACTTGTGCAGGAGTTTGTCCTTCCGGGGCATCGGGTGGGCATCTGACTTTGTGACTGCATTCAGTCCATGATAGTCCACACAGAAATGAGTAGAGCTATCTGGCTTGAGCACAAGGACTACAGGTGAGGCCCAGGGTCTGTGGAATCTCTAGATTACCCCTAAATCCAGCATTTCCTCCACCTCCCTCCTAATGTCCTTTTGAACAGTCTCTGGACCAGATATGCAGTCCGCCGTATGGGTGTCTGTGTCCCTATCTCCACATCATGCGTTGCTAAGGGGGTTGGTCCAGGCTTGGCACTGAACAGGGGGGCAAAGTCTACTATAACCTCCCTTACTTCCTGGATCTTGTCCAGGGCCAGCTGGGCAGACAATTTAACTGCTTCCACAGATGACTCCCACTTGCTGGGGTCTCCTTCGTCCATCCCCTCCCCAGGACTACATACTGTGAACACCATGTCAGTCCTATTAGCATAGGCTTCATCATGTTGACATGGTACATTCTTTCTCTCTGTCTTCTGTCAGGTTACTCTATGATATAGTTCACATCATTTACCTTCCTAACTACTTTGTACGGTATGGCCCACTCATCCTGCAGCTTGTCTTTCCGGACTGAAATAAGGGCCATGACTTCCTAACCCACCATGTACGAGCAAGCTTTGGCTCTGTGATTTTACCACACTTTTTGTTTCTTTCTTTTTTTTTATTTTACTTTCTTTCTCCTGGGAGGGCCTCCGTCAATCTCTCTGTAGTGGTCACAGCCCCTGGAGCTTCCACCAACTGCCTATTGCCTGCATACTCCCGGTAACCTCCGGGTTACTCCCCAGAGGGTGGGGCCGTGGCACCAGTTCCCCAATTCTGGCACCACGGGGACAGTAACTGGTTGGGAGTGTGGTGGCAGTGGCTAATTGAAGCCCAGGGAGGGTTTCATGTAGATGGAGGCTCTCCCCTCCATTTTCCTTGATTTTCCTCCAGGAGGCGGGGACGTGCAATGACGTCCAGCATCTGCCCCACCTCCATTAGATGCGAGTGCCAGTAGCTATGGGATCCCCGACCTCCGCCAGGGGTCTGTCTCACACCAGACACTTCCACACCCTCCCACCAGAGAAGGAGAGCAGTCCATAGGACACTCTATCCTTCACCCCCTGGCCTGCCCTCCTGTGACCTTGGTCCATTCCTGAATCCAGGGTCACCAGCATCGCAAGCGGAAATCCAACTGCTGTGCCGGTGGGCCAGCTACACTTTTTGTTTCTGTTGGGCAGCTGACAGGTTGCTCTGGGCTGTACCCATAAGCTCCTTCAGCCTTTCCCTAAACCTAAGGACATAATCCACTATGGGAGTTCCCTGGGTGGCGTTCTTGCCTTCCCAGTCCTCCCAGATCAAGTCTAGGGGCCCACATACCCGGCATCCATATAAGAGTTCGAAGGGGAAAAATCCTGTCAATTCTTGGGGTACCTCCCTGTATGCAAACAACAGGTGGGGAAGGTATTTCTCCCAGTCCCTCCCATGCTGTTCAGCAAAAGCTTGGAGCATTGACTTCAGGATACAATTAAATCTTTCCACAAGCCTATTGGCTTGTGGATGATAAGGTGTCATGCACCTCTGCACCACCCCACACTTCTCCCACTAACATTTCATCATATCCGATATAAAGGAACCCCCTCGATCTGTGATAACCTGCTACAGAAAGCCAGCATGGGAGAAAATCCCAAGTAAGGCATCTGCCACTTTGTCTGTCCTCAGTGAGGATAGGGTGACTGCCTCTGGGTACCGGGTGGCATAATCCACCACAGTCAGCATAAACCTCTTCCCGGTGGAGCTGGGGGTATTTAAAGGCCCCACAATATCCATTCTCACTCTCTGGAATGGCTCCTCCACTATGGGCAATGGAAATAGGGTGGCTTGGGTTTTCTTACCTGCCTTCCATATTTCTTGGCACCAGTGACAAGATCTGCAATACTCCTTCACCTGTTGGGTGAAGTTGGGCCAATAGAAATTCTAAGCCAATAGCTGCATAGTGTATGCGATTCCCAGATGACCAGACAAGGCAATATCATGGGCAGTCTTGAGCAACTGCTCATGATACCCTTGGGGAATGACAAGCTGCCTGCCTATCATCCCTCCCTCTGTCTTTACAGCCTGAGTATACATCAGTCCATTTTCCCAATAAACCTTATGTTTACCATCACTTCCCTGTGCTCTGTCAGAGTCTGCCCAAGCCCTCAGCTTCTCTAGACTAGGATCACTTTTCTGAGCAGCTGCAAACTCCTTACACATTCCCAAGGCATGAAACAGGTCCCCTTCAGTCTCTAAACTAGGGTCCCTAGCACTAGCATCTGGGCACTCAGGATCACTGTCCTCCCTAACCCTCTGACATTGGGTCACCCCTCCTTCTTCTGAGTAACCCTCTGTAGCTGAGTGGTTAACTGCTACTAGGAAAATTACTACCCCCTTTTCATTAGTCTCCTTATCTGGAGACACAGGCTGGGGAACCAGGATCCCAGTGGTTTCCACAATGGCTGCTGTGGGATCCAGGGAACTACAATTTTCCCTTGCCACTTGGCTACAGGTAACTGCAACCACCATCCCCTGTTTGAGATTATTGCCAAGGATGATGTCAACTGCTAATGTTTTGGCTACAGCCACCTGTTGCACTGTTCTCCCTGTTTCACCCCAGTCTAGGAGAACACTAGCAAGGGGCAATGTTTTCTCCTCACCAGTAAAGTCTTGTACAGTGACATATTTATTGGGGATAAGCTGACCAGGCTCTACCAGATCCCCTTTTACCAATGTCAGGGATGTCCCTGTGTCCCTTAACCCTTGTGTCTGTACACCATTCACCGTGACTGGGTGCATGTGTTGCCTCATGTTCACAGGCATGCTTCCAGGGACACACAAACAACCCACTTCTTTCTTAGTCCCATGTTGCTTATTTTTCGCCCTTTTGGGAGACTGTCTGGCAATATGCCCAGTTTCTTTACAGACCCAACATTCATTTCTTTTCTCAGAGAAATATTTTCTCTGAAACCTGGGGCTAACTGGTTTCAGTGGAGGTAGTGAGGGTTTTAGCTGCCCTGAAGGTGTACTTTTCCCTTTCTGTGCTGCCATGCCCACCTCATTCGCTCTCAGAGCAGGTCTGTTCTTGGTATAGAGGTCCGATAGTTCAGCAGCCTCTTGCACTGTTTTGGGATCTCGGTCCTCCAGCCAGGTTTTCAGGTCTGCTGGGCATGTCCAAAAAAACTGTTCCAACAAAACAGCATTTTCAATTTTATCTACAGAGTTTGCTTCAATTCTTACCCACCAATGTTTTAAAAACTGACGTTGTTTTGTGACTAGATCCTCGTAGCTCATGACAAGGCTTCTCCTGAGCTTACAGAATTTAGCTCTGTATGCTTCAGCCATTAAATCAAACTTTTTTAAAAGTGCAGCTTTAAGTTTGTTGTAATCATTGCTGTCCTCAGTGTCCATTTGATCCAATGTATCCTGAGCTTTCCTGGTAAGTAGCAAGGATAGCTGGAAGCTCCAGGACCCTCTAGGAATTTTAGCCTGATTACAAACTTTTTCAAATGAATTTAAAAAGGCATCCATATCTTCCCCCTCTTTAAATTCAGCTATCAATTTGGAATTCAATTTGTAACACAGTCTTGTAGTTCCAGTTAAACTCAAGCCACTTAATTGCTCTGGTGCTGGTGGTTGGAGTCATAACTTCTCCAGTTCATGTCACATCTGGTGCTCATGCTCCTCATGGTCCACCTCTCACTGTTTATGGTCAGCCTCTCACTGCTCACACTCCCTCTTCTCCTCTGTGGCTCATCTCTCTCACTCGGCATCTCTCTCTGGAACTCCAGCTCCATTCTGCGCAACTCAATCTGCAGCCTGATTGCTTCTGGCTCCAGAATGCTGGTGACCTTCCCCTGCTGTTGTGGCCCTTCACTTGCACTGGTCCTGCTGTCATTCTCACTGGATCTGAACACTACATTGGCCGCTAGCCCTTCCATGCTCAAGGTTTGGTCCCTTACAGTCACAGTCAGTGACTCGATGCTCTGGGCATCTGCTGCCATAAGGGCATCCATGAGGTTCTGCTTGGTGTCTCTCCCCTCATGCAGAGCTCCTCTGTCCTGGCACAAATGCCTTATATAGTTTTCAGTGTGCCGGCTGTAGTTGGAAGCCATCTTCTTCCCTAACTATTGCTACTCTAACTTGCACTTCAGAAAAATAAAACAGGTAGGAACTTGACTGTAAGCAAATTATATAATTCTGTTTCCTTTTTAAAAAAATAAATCACTGCCTTTTTATGCAAGTGAGCTGTACAGTATTAAGCTGACACCCTGAACAGTTAAAGCTTGAGTTACTAAATGTTTTGCACCACTGCCAACCAATCTGTCACATACCTCACTCAGTAGGTCAGGCCCTCTGCTCCCACAGTGCCAACCTCCGAGCGCAATATTATGAACAGGTAACAGAACAGGGTAACCCTCCTGCCTGCTTGTGGGTCTGAATCACCTTTAGTCTCAAGTTCTGAGGAGATTCAAACTGTGAACCTTATGATAGCCTACCCAAATGTACATGCTCAGATAATCTGCTCTTCAGGGGGATGCCAGATATCGTTTGCCTAAGGTCACCTAACCAGTTATCCAAAATGAACCCTTAAAAGTCTATAAAAAACCTTAGGTATATTCTTACCTTTTCCCAGTCTGATAACACCATCAAGCTTATGAACAGCTATTAACTTAACCACGTATACATCACATGCAAAAGGAAAGAACTTGGAAGACACACCCAGGCAGTCTCTTTAAAATAAGAGGTTTATTTAAAAAAATGGATAAAAATATTTAAAATGTAAACACAGAACAATATATCACAAAGCATACAATCACTTAAAAGAACAAGGTTAATGTACAAAAGAAACTCCTACCACAGTACAATTAGACTTTTTCAATCTACTGTATTACCTTGGTACAGTGCTTAAGTTCTTATTTCTTAAGAGCCCACAAAGAAAATGTGTCACTAAGTCCAGCCACAGTATTCAGTTTAAACTGTGTCTCTCTACCTCTTTTGTGTGTCATCTAGCTCCTCCTTGTTGAATAAAAAAAATGTATACAAACACGGATCTTCCTGTCAGGAGATATTTTAAATATTGTGACTTCAGCAAAAACTAATTTCCCAAATTATGACAGTCTTTAATTCAAGCCTTTCCTTTGAGCTTGTGTGGTTTCCTGCTCCTAAGACATCAAAGGTTTTTTTACAACTCTGCCATATCTCACATAGGTGCAATATAGCTTTTTAACACTTGTTGATTTAAATGTTCTTCCTCTTAAGATGTCATAAAAGTTTATGATCCCTATATCCTGGCAGCTGGGTCAGTTCTAATTAAGTCTCTCTGGTTCTTTGATTACCTCCTTGTTTCAGATTAATATATCCTGTTATTCTCACTAAAACCTGGGGGGCATGGCACAGCTGCCTGATGGAGACCATCACATACCACATTCTATATTACAAATATCATAGAACAATCATAACCAGCTGGCCAAGTGTCACAATAAGTGCCATTACTGCAATGAAAGGGAGCTGAGAATATACCAATACACCATCATTTGCTTTTGAGTCTAACTGTACCAACTGTACAAACTTTAGTGGAATGCCCAACTTTCTCATGAGCCAGAACAGATACTTCCAGGACACACTGTTGAAGGCTTTCTCCTCATCCAAGAAGACCAATGCCACAGAGACATCTGTCCTTTTGGATATGGAGATGACATGGAACAGTTTCCTGAGGCGACCTGAGGAAGTGCACCCCTTCATGAACACAATCTGCTCTGGTCCTATGAGGGTGCTTTACACTTTTTTCATCCTGTTGGAGAGAATCTTTGCTATAATGTTAAGACCCATGTTCAGTAAAGATATGGATCTATCATTTGCAACCTGTGCAGGGTCTCTACTGGGTTTGGGCTGGACTGTGATCAGTGCCTGCTGTATTGTGCTGTCTAGTATTTGGTACTCATAGGCATAGTTGTATATATCTGTTAGTGGTAAAACTATCTCTGTCTTTAGGGTCCTATAAGTCTTGAGGAAAGGCTGTCTGAGGAGCCCAGGGATTTGTCAAGCAGCACAGCACCAATTGCTTCCCCTGTTTCTTGATATGTTATTGCCCTTTATTGCCTGGTTTGCTCTTCTCAGGTGAGTGATGGTAGCGCCACCCCCCCAAGGGATTTCTCTATGTCTTCTGTTTGTCCATTCCCCAGCTTGGTTGTATAGGGAGGTGTAGTATTTCCTGAATCCTTTGGCTATCTCCCTTGGGCTTGTTTCAATCTGATGTTCTGTCTTCTCAATGACACCTATTATTACTCTGCTTGATTCTTGTTTCTTGAGTCTCATGGAAGGAGACACCCCGCTTTTCTCCTCAGTCTATATACTGTTTATGAAGCAAAATTTGCCCTTTCTGCTTTCTCCCTATTGGTTTCACGGTTCTTCTCTTTTAATACTATAAATTCCCCTCCATTTTTCTTCATCTGCACTGTCGCCAAAATCCCTAACTGTTTTATCCCTAACAATAACTTTATTAGAAGTAGAAGGGGTCTTATTTAGGGTTGAAAAGAAGAAAGAAAAGAAAAAAAGTCAGTGTATGTTCTGTGCAGGGAAGGGTACTGTATCAGCTGACTTTGCTAAACCAGTAGGAGGAAAGAGAGCTTACCTGAGGGTGTGGTTTAGACACTATAAAAGCAGGAGAGTCAAATTACAACTTCCTGTTGCTATCCTTTTTTCTTACTAATTGCCCTCCAACCCACCCAAAGCCAGTTCTACTTTTATAGCTACTAGATTTGACTGTCAACAGGAACTTCCTGTTTGGCAGTAGAAAGGAAAGGATCATAGAGAGACATTGGTTTTGTCAACCCTAAAAGAAAAAAGTAGCTCACTCTCCCCCCCCCCTAGCTGCTGGTGGTCTAATATTAAGCAAGGAAAAAGGAGGCTACTGAAGAAGATAGGAAGTTGCTGTCCCAGAACAGGAAGGGTGAGAGTTGTAAGGAGAGGACAGAATAAGCATCCAGAGAAACAGTAGAGAGGACACAAAATAAGACATGATAGGAGTGGTGCAGTGCAATGGCTGTGGGGCGGCAGTGTTCCGGGAGACATTCTGGAGGCTGCGATGCTGCCCTATTTGCAGGCACATCTCTGGTCTGAGAGAGGAGGTTGCCTGTCTCCAGGCTGACCTGGCTAGGATTCGTGAAACCTCCTCCCCCACCCAGGGACCACCAGGGCCAATGCCACTACCTCAGAGGTTGCCAAGAAAGAGGAGAGGCTGGACCAGGGTGGGCTCAAGGAGGGAGAGGGTGGTGGAACAGATTTGCATACCTCCAGCTGTACCTCTCCACAATTCATTCGCTCTTCTGGTGGA
This sequence comes from Neoceratodus forsteri, assembly GCA_016271365.2. Classification (NCBI taxonomy): domain Eukaryota; kingdom Metazoa; phylum Chordata; order Ceratodontiformes; family Ceratodontidae; genus Neoceratodus; species Neoceratodus forsteri. The sequence continues at coordinate 883,991,943 of CM057454.1, read as the reverse complement.
TAGTGGCTCCTCTATGGAGGCACCTGCAGTGGAGACCAAGGAGAATGCTGGGAACCTTCACAAAGGAGACCCACAGGAGGGTGGCATGGGACCCCACAGGGAAGGAAACAACTCCTGGTGGGGGACTCAATCATTAGGGGGGTAGAAATGGGGGAGGAGAGGGAGGTAAGGTGCCTTCCTGGCGCCACGGCTTGAGGGACAGGAAGCGAATCCTCAGGATCATGGGAGGAGCTGCACGAGGGAGGGAGCTGGATGTCATTGTCCACCTAGGGACAAATGACCTGGCTAGGAATGGGATCAGAGCAGTGCAAGAGGAGTTTGTAGAGTTGGGAAGGGGCCTTAGACCAGTAGCGCATATGGTAACCTTCTCGGAGGTGCTGCCTGTCTATGGCAAGGGAGATGCTAGGGCACTTCTCACCAGGGAATTCAATGAGTGGTTGAAAAACTGGTGTGGAGTTCAGGGTTTTGGCTTCATTGGGGACTGGGAGGCCACCTGGAGGGATGCAGACCTATACTGGTGTGATGGTCTGCATCTGTACAGGGGGAGAACCAGGATCCTAGGTGAGAGGTTTAAATGCTTCATTGGCAAGCATTTAAACTAGCCAAGGGGGGAAGCACTGAACAAAACATGGTGATTAGTGAGGTAAACACCAAGGTACAGAAGTTATTAGGAAGTAGAACAGATTTAAATGTAAAAAAAGGCAAAGGCATTAAGGACAAAAATGGGGCTAAAAGGGGTAAGGCTATCAAAAAGTGGAGGGTGATGAGTACCAATGCCCATAGTCTGTGTAACAAGCTCCCAGGACTAGTGGCCTTGATGGAAGAGGGTTGCGTGGATATTGTGGCAGTTACAGAAACATGGTACACAGAGAACCATGACTGGGATGTCAACATACCAGGATACACAATCTACAGGAGGGACAGGGAGGGTAAAAGAGGAGGAGGAGTAGCTCGCTATGTAAAGGAAGGGATCAAAGCAACAGAACTAAAGAGTAAACAGGGAGCAGATGAGGCACTTTGGGTCACCCTGGAGACAGGAAATGGCACCACAATCCGCATGGGGGGTTGTATACAGACCCCCATCTCAGGGGGAGGGAATGGACAAGGAAATGATAGAAGGCTTTCTTAGAATGGCAGAAAAAGGGGAGATATTGTTGATGGGGGACCTGAATATGCCAGATGTTAACTGGATCACCTTTGCTGCAGGCACATCCAAGAGCAGGGTCATTCTTGATGCCCTACAGGGGGCATGCCTCAGACAGCTAGTATTGGAACCCACTCAGGAGGGAGCAATCTTAGACCTGGTACTCTCAAATGGGGATGGAGAAAGAATCTCAGATTTAGAAGTGGGTAGCCATCTGGGAACAAGCGACCACCAAACAGTGTGGTTCACGATAAACACAGCCATACAATCAAGCCATACAAAAGCAAGAGTACTGGACTTTAGGAGGGCTGACTTTGGGAAAATGAGAGAGTGCCTCAGAAAAGCACTAGCAAACAGGCAAGAAGGAGGGGTGGAGGAACAATGGGGAGTGATCAAAACAGCCATCACAGAAGCAACAAGCCTTGTGTAAAACAAATCAATAAAACACAATGAAGGAAAACTGTTATGGTTCTCAAAAGAGGTGGCAGGAAGGTTAAGGAGAAAAGGACAGCATTCAGGAAATATAAGGAAACACAGAAGGAGCAGGACAGAGAACTTTATCAGATAAAGCAGAAAGAGGCTGGGAAGGCAGTCAGAATAGCAAAGGCCCAAACCGAGGAAAGGATAGCCAATTCTGTTAAGAAGGGGATAAGACCTTTATAGGTACATTAGGAGTGAAGAAAGACCAAAGGAGGGATACTGAAGCTTAATAAAGGGAGGGAATGTGGGTAGAGGGTGACAGTGAAAAAGCAGGGATACTGAACGAATATTTCTGCTCAGTATTCACAAAGGAAGAGGAGGGGGAGTTACCTAAACCAAACAAGAGAAACACTCTGAAGACGGGGCTCGATAACAGTCCATTTACAGAAGAAAGGGTTCTGAAAGAACTAATAAAATTGAAGGTGGACAAAGCAATGGGGCCTGATGGGGTTCACTCAAGAATTCTAAAAGAACTAAGGGTAGAACTAGTGACACCGCTGACTACTCTCTTTAACAAATCATGGGAGGATGGGGTGGTACCCGAGGACTGGAGGAGGGCAGATGTGATTCCTCTTCACAAAAGTGGGAGCAAGACAGAGGCAGGAAACTACAGACCAGTTAGTTTGACCTCAGTGGTTGGGAAAATGATGGAATCACTTCTGAAGGAAAGAATTGTTGAGTACCTAGAGGCCAGTGGGGCACAGGACCCAAGGCAGCATGGATTCCACGATGGGAAGGTGTCAGACAGAATCCTAATAGATTTCTTTGACTGGGTTACCAAAGTAGTAGACCAGGGAGGGCTGTGACATGGCCTACCTAGATTTTAGCAAGACATTTAATACAGTCCCACACAAAAGATTAATACACAAGATAGCCAGCCTTGGAGTGGGTCCCAAGGTGGTAGCCTGGATAAAAAATTGGCTAGACAACAGGACTCAAAGGGTAGTAGTAAATGGAGTATACAGTGACGAAAGGAGGGTTACTAGCGGGGTACCGCAGGGTTCAGTACTGGGACCGGTCCTTTTTAATGTCTTTATAAGTGACATTGCAGAGGAACTGGAAGGAAAAGTATGTCTCTTTGCAGATGACACAAAGATCTGCAACAGGGTTGATACACAAGATGGAGTGGAAAGGATGAGAAGGGACTTGGCAAGGTTGGAGGAATGGTCAAATGTATGGCAGCTCAGACTCAATGCAAAGAAGTGCAAGGTAATGCACATGGGGAACAAAAACCCTGGGGAAGCGTACACAATGGGGGGTGAGATACTGACAACAGTAAAAATAGAAAGGGACCTGGGGGTAATTATATCAGATGACCTAAAGGTGGGCAAGCAATGTGAGAAGGCAGTAAGGAAGGCTGGGGGATACTGGGATGTATAGGAAGAGGCATCAATAGTAGAAAACAGGAAGTTGTTATCCCTCTGTACAGACAGTTGGTGAGACCCCATCTGAGTACTGTGTGCAGTTCTGGAGACCCCATCTGCAAAAGACATAGACAGAGTGGAGGCTGTCCAGAGGAGGGCACTAAAATGGTGCAGGGTCTGCACCAGAAGACATATGAACAAAGACTAAAGGAGCTTAATATGTATACCCTTGAGGAAAGAAGGAGAGAGGGACATGATAGAAAATTTCAAGTACCTCAAGGAATTAACAAAGTCCAAGAGGGTAGCATCTTCCAGAAAAGAGATGTGCAAGAACAAGGGGCACAATTTGAAGATAGAAGGGGATGGCTCAGAGGTAATGTGAGGAAGTATTTTTCACTGAGAGGGTTGTGGATGCATGGAACAGCCTCCCTGAAGAGGTCGTGGGGTCAAGAACAGTGGGGGACTTCAAGAATGCATGGGACAGGCATAGGGCAGTCCTAGTGGGGGGTAGGAGGAATTAAGCTGTTGGTTAACTAGGATCTGCAGCTTATCTGTTAGGTAGGAAAATGGGCAGACTAGGTGGGCCAAGCGGTCCTTATCTGCCATCAAATTCTATGTTTCTATGTTTCTAATAATCCATTCTTCCCAGCTTGGTTTGTGTTTTGGATGCCAGTCTTAATAATCCACCTGTGTGAGTAAACTTCAATGCACACCATAATGTGTCTTATCCATCTACTGTATCTTAATTGGTACTGAAGAAATTGATAACAAATTCCTTTAGGTATCAACATTCACTGGTCCTTTAGTATAAAGTTGCTCACCCACGAGTACTTGTCCATATCTGTCAAAGGTGTGAGAGTAAAGGTTAGTAAAACTAGTGAATGGTCTAATAAGACAGAGCCCTGAATCTTGCATTGGATAATGCATCTTAACAGTTCCCAGGAGATGAGAGGAAAAAAAAATCAATTCTCAATCTAGTTTCATGAGTGATGGAATGGATGGTATATTCCTTCAGAGAGGAGTGTAGGGTGTACAAGGCAACAAAAATCCTGCCGTTCTTGCAGCTCCCTCACTGCCCTTGGCTAGGTGTTAGTGTCCATTGTCTAATCCTCGAATGGTTCATTTCAGTATGCATCACTAAGTTCCAAGTCACAGCCCGATTCATGAAATCCAGCCCTGATGGGATTCACCCTAAACTGCTACATATATCTGCCTCTGAAATCGTTGCACCACTTGCCCACCTTCTAAGTCTATTGTTCTCCTCGAGAACTGTTCCACAAACCTGGAAATCAGTGAGTGTAATCCTTCTGCATAAAGGCAGTGACCCCTCAGTGCCAGGAAACTACCAGCCAATCTCCCTCCTCCCAACAGTTGCCAAAGTGCAGGAGTCACTAGTTCAATCCAGACCGACTTGACTTTCTTATGACACCTGGCTTCCTTTCACCATTCCAGTCAAGCATCATTCCACAATCTCTTGCCTTTTATACATCACCAAACATATTCACTCAGCCTCAGACCATGGCCACCTAACAGCAGCAGTTTTTGTAGACCTGGCCAAGGCCTTTGATTCAGTCTCCCATCTCCGTCTTGTTACAAAGCTTGAGGCAGCAGGCTTAGCACCAACCCCCCACCACAATTCTGTGGTTCAAATCCTACCTTAGCAACAGGTTGCAATCTGTCAGGGTGGCTAACTCCTCCTCCACCCCCCTCCCATACTCACTGGTGTACAACACGGTTCAATCCTTGGCCCCATCCTGTTCTCAGTATTCATCAATGACCTCCCCACTGTTTGCCCCGGGTCCTGCATACATATTCATGTGTATGACACCATCCTTTTCTCCTCTGGACCCATTCTGACTGAAGTCCACACCTTTCTACAACGTGACTTCCACATGATGCAGTCCTGGTTCCAGGCAAACCAACTGAAAATCAATACCACCAAAACTGCATCTATGATTTTTTGGTCCACACAAAAGTTGGTCAGAGCACCCCTACCCCCAGCCATTACCTCCTTGGATGGGACCCCTTTAACCACTGTCAAGTCATACAAATACCTAGGCATGTGGCTTGACCCCCAACTAAACTTCTTTACCCACATTGATGCGATCAACTCAAAGCTCTGCCCCAAACTAGGTATGCTATACTGAAACAGAGACTCCCTCCCACTCCAGGGGTGTAGTTAGAAGGGTGCAGGGAGGTGCAGTGGCACCCGGGCCCACAAGGTTTGAGGGGCCCAAATCATAATTTTGATGTTTATTCAAAACTGGAGAGGGGCCCTGTAACATCACCTTGCACCCAGGCCCTCTGGGAATTTGCTACGCTACTGTTCCACTCCCAATCAGACAAGAAAAATATATATTTTTTTACTAGGAAGTGGACTGGGCACAGCCCTTTTTCAACCATGCCTGACATGTAACATTACATACATCACAATACAATGTTTACTTTTACATCACATGTACTGTACATACAAAATTCTCACAATTACACTTATTAACTAAAATGATCATACCAATCTTCGACTATGCAGATATAGTATACAGCACAGCCCCCACCTCAGCTTTATCCAGGCTATACACACTGCTAAACACATTCTGCCACTTCACCACAAACTCCCCCCTCAGAACACACCACTGCTCCCTTTACTCCATACTGGATATCTCACCCCTACCACACCACCGTTACATACACTCCATCTCCCTAATATCCAAACTCTGGTTCAACCTCCTACCTCCCTACTTCTCGGAGATGTTATCCCCGGTGAGCCCTTCCTCATACGCCCTACACTCCAGGGACACCCACTATTTCTCTGTGCCCCAACCATCCTCGTCAGCTGGCCAATGCGCCTTCTCCTAGACTCCCTTCTAATTGGAATTGACTTTCTCCTCACCTAAGGAACCCCCCCTTGCATAACTCTGTCAAACAGCAACTTCAAGCACTCCCACCCCCACCTGCTTCTGCCACCCCTCACCCCCAGGTTCTCCTTAGCTACCCACATAACCATATGTCAATATATGTTTAACAGGTCTAATCCTGTTGATGTATATATAGGGCAGCCTATTAACCTTGTATATCTAATTCTTAGTCATATTTTATATTTTATGTCTGAATTTGTGGCTTTAAACAGGTTTTGCAAACGCCTTGTACCCAACCTTGCTGTACTAATCTTGCACTTGTGTGTACATACTGTCTGTGTAATAATCCTGTGTATTGTATTGTTTACCCTTCCCCGGGTTCTACCCAGAAATGAACCTTAGCTCAGTGTGCCTTTCCTGGCTACCAGAATTTTAAATAAAAAAAATAAATAAAAAAACAGCCACTATCTTAGGGATCTGTGGCCATTTTGCTAAGTGGTTTAGTATATTTGTAAAGCATTTGGTCCACATATGTTGGTTATTACTGCTTCTTTCCTTCCCAACAACCCTTTTAAATTTTGTATTATCCCTCTTGATCTGCAGTTCCCTCCTGCAGTTGGAATTGTATGGAGCATGTGATAGGAGTTGCCACACCTGCTCTAAGGGAGCTGTTCCCTGTTCCAAAAGATTGTCCCTCCCACTACCTCCTGAAAAATATTGCCTGGTCCTTTTCAAGGTGCATTTCCTGTAAACAGGCTATGGATTCATCGCGTTTCTTAAGGTTCACCAGAAGTTTTGACCTTTTGTTAGGAGTGTTCACTCCTTTGATATTCCAGGTTATAATTCTAAGATCCCAATCATTAATTCCTGTGCCACCCTTCTCCACTGTCCTACAACCTTCACAAAAAACATAAACTTGTTCTCCTTCCAGCTCACGGCAACACTTTGTTAGTACCATGGCTATCCCCATACTACTGGCTGAGGGTTCTAATAAGACCATATGGATTCAGGAACTAGTCCCTTTGCAAGAGGTGTGGGCCTCTGTATTGAGTCCTTGATTGTACTTCAGTGATACTCAACTGGTGGTCAGCATAATTCCTACTCCTCCACATCGACTGCTATAGGAGTGGTACCGCAACTCAACCAGAACAATTAAAACTTTAAATGAGAACTTTTTTTGTTAAAACCATTAACACCTCAACTTTTAAACAGTGATCTGTTAGAGGGAGACAAGAAATGCTCCCCTACACACTTCAGTGCAGTTGCTTTGCTGTGCTCTTTAATTCAGTTCTTTGCAGGAGCTACCCAACTCCCCACCCCCACATCCCCACCCTAATAGCATTATTACCTTTCAGCGGGCCAGTGCACATCTGCAGCACCTTTTGTTTAAACCAGAAAGAACCATGTAACATTTGAAACTTTCACAATTTGTAACCTTGATAGTCAATTGCACATTGAATGATGCTGGCACGGCAGGGAAGTTTGGCCAGTTTATGACAAGAGAGGTGAGCCACCACCATCTCCTTTCAGTTCAGTGGGCCTTGAACAGTCGGACAGTCAACATTTCAAGTCCATCCTATTTTATTTTGGTCAATCAATCATAGCTTGCTGACCAAGTGTTGCATGCTTTGGTCCTTATTAGGAAGAGATTCCGACATGCTATTTACTCTCCCCGAGAAACAACAACTTTTGTGAGGCAGAAGTTCATAACCGCCAGTCTTACAGTTCTTTCTCCATGACCACTAATTGCCCTTTCAGTTGCTCATTAGTTTTTACTTACATTTGGGAGGAATCAGAGTGTTCCTGTGTTGCTCCCTGGGTCAATGCGGTACCACTCAGAGTAAACATAAAATGGGCAAAGAAACATAGACTCTGATGGCAGATAAGGACCGCTTGGCCCACCCAGTCTGCCCAATTTCCTACCTATTGGATAAGCTGCAGATCCTAGTTAACCAACAGCCTACTTCCTCCTACCCCCCACTAGAATTGCCTTATGTATGTCCCATGCATTCTTGAATTCCCCCACTGTTTTTGACCCCATGACCTCCTCAGAAAGGCCATTCCATGCGTCTACCACCCTCTCCATGAAAAAATACTTCCTCACATTGCCCCTGAGCCATCTTCCCCCTCTATCTTCAAATTGTGCTCCCTTTTTCTTACACATCTCTCTTTCTGAAAGATGCTAACCTCTTGGACTTTGATTCCCTTGAAGTACTTGAAAGTTTCTATCATGTCCCCCTCTCCCTCCTTTCTTTGAGGGTATACATATTAAACTCTTTTAGTCTCTCTTCACATGGCATCTGGTGCAGACCCTGTACCATTTTAGTTGCCCTCCTCTGGACTGCCTCCATTCTGTCTAAGTCCTTGTGGAGATGGGGGGCAGGATTCTCAAAGCTCTCAGAAGGTGCAAAACCTTCCCTATGTCCCCAAAACTCCCTCAGCTATGGAAAAAAAGGGGAGTTTGCTCCAAGTGCTATTCATAAAAAACCCCACAACTGTGGGAAAAACCACTATGGACTGGGGAAAAAAGTGCAGCTGCAGAAGTCCCTCAGGACAAAAAGGTGTGAGATCAGTGGAGCACAGCCCCTGAAAGGCTATTCACAGCCAGGTTTTTCCCGCAGCTGAGGAAAAAATGTTACACACAGTGGAAAGAGGCATAACTCTCCCTCAGCACACTGCAGTAGTGCCCCAGCAATTGGAATCAATTAAGGTGGCAGTGTACCACAGGCAATAGCATCTCAGACAGTATAGCAGTGGCTGATGTTACAGCACTGAAAGCACACATTGCCATACTATGGCAACAGGCATCAACCACTAGACCCAGTGCAGCCCATGACAGAGCCCCGCAAGCAATTGAGCCTGACCAGCCAGCAGTGAGTGCTACCCCCCCTGGCTACAGGAACACCCCAGGGAGGGACGACCAGCAGGGACAGTCAGCCACTGTGGTGCCAGGGTTTCACAGGTACCTACAATGCTGCTGTGGTCCCAGTTGGGGACTGGTTGCTGGTCTCTGTGTGTGCTGTCAGCCTCATATTATAGCAGCACTGTTATAGTTTGCTGCTTCAGCTAGTGGTTCCCTATTGCTGTGCCTCTTCAGCCTCCACAGCTGTGGATTTGCAGCACTTGTGCAAATCCTGCAGCAGCTAAATTGATGCTCCTGTGGCACTTTTTACAGAAATCCACAGCTGCGCTGGTTTTCTTTGAGAATACAGCACAGCTGTGTTTTGCACTGCAGCAAGCCTTTTTCCTGTAGCTACGAGATTTCAGCTTTCTTTGAGAAACCTGCCCGGGGTCTCCAGAACTGCACACAGTACTCCAGATGGGGTCTCACCTACTGTCTGTACAGAGGGATAACAACTTCCTGTTTTCTATTGGTGATGCCTCTCCCTATGCATCCCAGTATCCCCCCAGCCCTCCTTACTGTCTTCTCACATTGCTTGCCTACCTTTAGGTTGTCTGTTAAGACTACCCCCAGATCCTTTTTCATTTTTGTTGTTCTTAGTACCTCTCCTTCCCCACTGTGTACTCTTCCCCTGGGTTTTTGTTTCCCAGGAGCATTGCTTTGCACTTCTTTGCCTTGAATCTAAGCTGCCATACATTTGACCATTCCTCCAGCCTTGCCAAGTTCTTTCTCATCCTTTCCACCCCACCTTGTGTATCAACCCTGTTGCAGATCTTTGTGTCATCTGCAAAGAGGCATACTTTTACTTCCAGTCCCTCCTCAATGTCACCTATAAAGACATTAAAGAGGACCGGTCCCAGTACTGAACCCTGCGGTACCCCGCTAGTAACCCCCCCTTTCTTCTGAGTGGACTCCATTTACTATTACCCTCTGCATCCTGTTGTCCAGGCAATATTTTACCCAGGCTACCACCCTGGGACCCACTCCCAAGCTGGCTAACTTGTTTATTAATCTTTTGTGTGGGAGTATGTCAAATGCCTTGCTAACGTCTAGGTAGGCCATGTCCACAGCCCCTCCCTGGTCTACTACTTTGGTCACCCAGTCAAAGAAATCTATTAGATTCATCTGACATGACCTTCCCACTGTGAATCCATGCTGCCTTGTGTCCTGTGCCCCGCTGGCCTCTAAGTACTCAACAGTTCTTTCTTTCAGAAATGATTCCATCATTTTCCCTACCACTGAGTTCAAACTAACAGGTCTGTAGTTTCCTGCCTCTGTCATGCTCCCACTTTTGTGAAGGGGAATCACATCCACCCTCCTCCAGTCCTCAGATACCACAACATCCTCCCATGATTTGTTAAAAAGGGTAGTCAGTAGTATCACTAGTTCTCCCCTCGTTCTTATAGAATTCTGGGGTGAATCCCATCAGGCCCCATTGGGTTGTCCACCTACAGTTTTAGGAATTCTTTCAGGATCCTTTCTTCTGTGAATGGATTATCAACCCCCCTATTCAGAGTGCTTCTATTGTTTGGTTTAGGTACCTTCCCCATTTCTTCTTTTGTCAATACTGAGCAGAAGAAAGGGAAGTGGCTGAAAGTATCAGTGGCAACAAACTGCATCGATCTGTCTGACCTGCAGCCATTTCATTCATTGTGTTTTTTTTATATGCACACAGGAAAAAAAAGGTTTGAATGCCATGTTTAGTATTATTCCTTATCTTAAATGAGGTTTCAAATTTGGTTCCAAATGTTTTTAGGTCATCAAGTTAAATGTACATAATATGACTTCCACCACTTTATCTTTTTAGTTTCAGAGTTTTATTATTTCAACTCTGAATCAATCACTTGTTAGGTTTGTTTTCCACTTATTGTTGTATTCATCTGATATGATATGTTTAGTTATTTTGTTAGGCATATATTTATTTGGCTGCTCTAAATATAGAAGGGATATTTAATTGATATATTTAAATTGTCAGACATAATTTAATTAGCGATTTATATTGCCTTTGTTTCTTCTGACTTTTTAAATTAGAATCAAGTGTGTTTAGGCTAAATTGCATTAATTGTATTTGGTTTCTATGCCAATGAGTTCATTATCTATTTAAGGTGTGTAGTAGTTTGAGCCAGTATCACATTGAAAAAGTGTAGTTTAAGACGTGAAACGTGCGTCTGTGGCTCTGGAGTGCTGTTTGTTTCCTTGCTTTTAAAGTTCGCTTATTAAAAGCTTTTCTATATGACCTTAGCTTACAGGTCTTTTTTCCTTGATCACTGGGTAGCCGTTCTGTTTTTCATTTGATTTTTTTTTTTTTTTGTTGTCTGGTCACCCCCAGAAGCTCAGCCCAGCTCCGTCCACTGTCCCACCATGCCCAGGCTTACATCGCTTACCTCTCTGAGCAGGGCTGCTGGGCGAACACCCCCCCAATGGACACTGGGTAGGTGAGACCTGGCTTACCCCCCCAGGCTTGGGGCCATGGGAGCAGGACCCTCCACAGTGGATGTGGGTAGGCAGTGGGAGTGACTCTCGAGTCCATACCTGAACACAGGATGTCTGCGCAGCAACTGACACCTTGCCACTGTGCCAGTGGGCTAACTCCATTTCATCCATTATACCACCTGCTTCTGTGTCCCCACTGTTTTTACCAGAAGTGAATGGGCTGATGCTCCTGGTTTTCACTGGCAGTCCATTTGCCATGTTGCTTGCTTCCTGACATTAGTATCACCTGCTAGTGGAAGTCAACGATGTGTATGGCAGTGAAAGTGGGCACCATCGCTTTCCCATCAGCAAAACTAGCTGCTTAGTTAAAAGGGATAGTCTGTCTGCTACTTGGATCCCATTTGAACAGTTTCTTTTCTTTGGTCCCACCTGATGTTTCACAGTCCCCTGCCCATCAACTTAGTCATTCCCTGCCAATTCTTCAAATTACATCTCGGCTTTGTGACTCCAAGTTTCTCTCAGTGCTCCATAGATTTCCCATTTTTTTCTGGTTTGACTTTTTGGAAACAGATTGGGTAGTATAGCTGGCAGATGGCATTTGGCTTCAACAGTCAGGTCAAACTGCAAGTTGTCTTTGTCAGAGTATCTGATCAGGGCCGGTCCATCGGCGCAGAGAGAGTGCCACCATTCGCAATGCCAGTGACCCAGGTTTGGAACTGAGCTTGAGTCATTGGGGACTGGCTATGGGAAGGAGGATCGAGTGTCCCAGAAAATGCTCTCCTCCTCCAGTGAGGTATGTCTGTGAGATCCACTGCATTACTGCTACCTGGGTGACTACAGCTGGCAGCACAAGCAGAGCCACAAGAAGTGGGCAGGATGCCTCCCGACTGAGATGCTTTCACGCTTTGCATGCAGATGTTCATATAGTTCTAGCCTATGAGGTTTCCAGGGGAGGGGAACAAAGGGAAGAAAATCCCTCGATTGCAGCAGCCTCATGCTGCCTTTCTTCTTCGAGGGCCCAAATCATTTACTGGGCTGCTGACTGCAGTCAAGCAAAACACCTCCTGGGCTTGGGGAGCCTGCGAGGCTCTGTCACAGGGGAGTAAACCATGGGGCACTGCAATGTCAGCGGTAAGTCCCAGCGACAGCGGGTGACAGCAGTGGGGGAGAGAGGACAGCTGATGAAGCAGATCCGGTTTAAGAAAGCATACTAAATTTCAAATAAAAGGAGCATTCAATCAGTTTGGCCAGAAAGACTATTCAGAATTATATTCCTCCTTTATGCAGCTTCTGTTTGATGGGTTTATAAGCCTTCTGTGTCTCTTTCACCTCCTGGCTCAGGTCGTTAAATATTTATTTAGTTATTTGAAAAGTTTCACCAGGAAAGGCATACTGAGCCAAAATAGCTTGTTTCCAGATACATCCTGGGGTGAGGGGGAGGAGGGAGTACAGAAGTATAAAACACCTAACACAGTAAATATAAACAACAATGTTACAGTAATTCACAGATAATTACACATATGTACACTATTGAAACACTCAGGTAAACCCAGACTGCCAGAGAAGCATGGAAGTGTAGAATGGGATAGAAGCAGCGGAGGCACCAAATAGAATAACAGAATGCATTTCACTCTGTGGCGAGAATCCCACAAGGGCTAGACACAGCATGGGGCACCCCAGACCACTACGAGTAACCAGGACATGACAGCCAAAAGTGGGAGAAGTAGTGAAGGAAATGAGAGGTAGGGCATTTGTCCCAACAGGGGTGCCCACTCAGTCCATGGACTAGATTACTAGGCCAGGTTTAGAATGGGAAGTGGGGTGAGGGGAAGGGAAGAGAAGGGGTAGAGTGGGGGAGGGGGTTGTAGTATTACAGTAGGGGAGGGGTGGAGTGAAGCTGTAGGGGGAAATGGAAGGGAGAGGAGGAGTAGAGGGAGGAGGGATGGTGGAATATATTGAAGTGATGCTTCTCCCAGAACAGGGCTGGCTGTGTTCTGGTGGCTATGGCTTGTTGAATTTCACCTTATCCTGGAAGTTGAGCAGGTGATATATTAGGGCTCTTGTTTCTATCCTGGACCAGGCAGTGGGTGGAGTGCTCTAGTTGCTGTCTCTGTAGAGTGACTCCCTGGTTTGGAGGCCTGGCTATCAGCTGAAATACCTTTTGCAGAAACATGATCACAATGTTCCCTTCCTGCTTTTCTGTGATCTCAATGATCACAAAGTTATTTCTTCTGGCACAATTTTCTTGGTTGTCCACTTTCCCCTCTAGTTTGTGTAGCTTTCTCCTTAGGTGAGCCATCCCATCTCTTCCCTCACTGCTTTATCTTTAAGGGAACTTTCACTTCCACATCTTCTGCACATCTATTAACTCTTCTTACTGCACCCACCCTTCCCTGTCCACTCCAGCCTGGCTAAAGTTCCACCCCATCCATAGTAGTGTCCCAATTATCTACCCCTCCTCCGTTATTATCATAATAAACAAGTACATGACAGCCATCGTCACTTTTTGTGGTTTATCTCAATTTTCCCCCCATTTGTTGGTAATATATCCTCCTCTTCTTTACCTCTCTAACCTGCCACCCCATACACAGCCTCTTTCCCCTGTATGTGTAGTTGCCGGCTGCCTCACTCAAAATATCTCTGCTTATAACCCCTGTATGCCTATGGTTGATTGTATATCTGCTGACTTCTTCAATTGTAGAATAATGCTGCTTTTTTTAATTGATTTCAAACTTGTACTGTACTGTATACACTGAATATACTTTTTCTTCCTTGTATATTATTGCATTTTTGTATACCTGCTTCTGTACTGTACTTTGATGTATTCATGACCAGGTCCACCTTGCAAATGAGCCTTGCTCAATGGTGCCCGCCCGGATAAATAAAAATTTTGATTGATTGATTGACATCTGTTAACAGACTCAAGGGCTGTTTTAAGGTCATTAAAGTCTCCTGAGATTTCATTCAGGACCAGCTTGATAGATTTCAGCACTGACAAAAAAATCTGTCTAGCCCATCATTAGGGACCGCATGCTGTGGTGGCTGTACTACTGCGGTGCTTGTAGGTAGGCTGGGAGGGGAAGCAGTTGAGGGCTGCAGTTTTCCAGGAAGGTTCTCTGGATTCTTCCTTTTTAATTTCCCCTTATGGCTTTTCTTGTTGCAGTATAGCTGTTATTTCTCTGTATCTTGAGTTCTGGGGAAGTTGGGTCATAAAAGCAGCAGTTTAGTTTATTTGAATCACTGTCTGAGGTGGACTGAAGATCCAAATTTACCTTGCACTTCTAACATACAGTAGTAGTTGTACAAAAGTTGATTGGTAGCATGGTTGCAGTTGAATAACATGAATTGCGCTACTGCAATTACCGTACTATACCATGTTACCGGTCAACTTTTACGCAACTGCCACTGCAGTATCTACCTACTTGTGTCAGCGTGGCTTAGTTGGTAGCATATCCACCTCCGGATCAGAAGGTCATGGATTCTCATCCCACACCGGGATTGGGCTTGCACCTAAAAATCGCTGGCATCCGAGTGCAGTATTAGGGGGTGCTCTACTGCTGGGGTGTGATGTCCTTTGGATGAGACGTTAAACCGAGGTCCCTTCGGCCCATCCTGGTGTTGTCCTGGTGGGTGTCCAGCTGGAAGTAAAAGAACCCAGGGCACTCTTCTCAAAGAGCAGGGAACATTCCTGGTGTACGGGTCAACATTCCTCTTCCCATAAACCGGTTCATGCAATTATCCAGGCTATGTGTGGGTGATGCTGTGCGATATGTCTGCCACCACACATTCAATACCAGTCTAGCATTGCTTGTAAAGTGCTTTGGAATAATGTGTATGAAAAGCACTGTATAAATGCTGATTCTTCTACTTATCCCCGATTAGAAATGTTCTGGCTGCCTCAGTCAGCTGCCTCCTAAATCTGATAGCAAAAGCTAACTAAAGTGAAGTCTAAATGTAGGCAACTGCTTCACTTTCGCCTAAGTCCAATCAACCAATTAAAAGCTATCCCCCCAGCTAACTGCAGAAATTATGTTCATCTGCTATCCCCCAAACTCAGGCCAGCACACTGTTAAGTACTGTGCATTTTATACCCTGATGGCTGAAGGTCTAAATTTACTTTGCAGATCCTATACTTCTAATATAATATCTATCTACTTAACCACTGTTCCAGCTGTCTTATTCAGCTGCCTCCTAGCTCTTTTTATTTTTATTATTTTCTTATTTATTCCCGTTCTCCCCCTCGGCTCTGGTCTTCTTGGGAGCGCCAAGGAGTCACACCCCTGTGGTCCGCCTCTACCTGTACATTCCTCTGTTGCCCATGTAGCCTCGGATTATTCGCTGGGTGGGGATGAGGTGGACCCCAACATGCTGACAATTCAGTAGCATCAGTCGGGAGGGTGCCAGGAGGGTGGCTGCAAATCAGGGGCAAGCTCCGGTGCTCTGTCTCTGCCGGAGCCAAGAGGCATTTTCCATTGTTCTGGGAAGTGGCCGGTGTCCTGACATCAAGGCATTGATTTTGACGTCTGCCACTCCTCCTTCTGTTCCTTGGCGCTTTCTGTATCTCTGGCTTCAACCAGAGAGCAGCCGAGCGCTGTACAAGGACCCCTGTCCTTCTACGGGAGAGAAGAGCTGGCCTCCGGATGCTCAATCATCTCCCTTCCCTGCTGACCCCCAGCAGCCCAGGCTCTTTCCCGAACCTGGGTCGGCAGCATGGTGCGAGGTGTGGCGTCCAGCGCCTCAACCCTCAGTGCCACCAGGCTGGCTTAGATGCCTCCTTGCTCTGATAGTAAGAGCTAACTAAAGTGAAATCTAAATGCAGACAGCCGCTTCACTTCTGCCAAAGCCCAACCAATAAGCAAACAGCTATCTCCCCAGCAAACTGCAGGGATGATTTTTTTATGCCTTCCCCTGAACTCAGGTCAGCACACTATTAAGTACTGTGCCTTTTAAACTCTAACTGATTAGAAATGTTCTAGTTGCTTCCTTGAGTTAGGAACTTCTGGGATCCAAACACCATACATTTACTTTTGGTTGCATTAAGGAGCAGCTGGTTGCTGACAAACCAGGGACAGAGTCTGTGCTGAATTTAGGCTGGAGTACTGAATTTACCTTGGATATTGTCATTGCATTGCAGTAGAATATGGTATCACCTACAAGCATATACAGATTGAATCTTCTGCTGTGCTTCAGGAGTTTGTTAACCAAAATGGAGAACAACAGAAGGCCAAGGGTTGAGCCTTGAGGAACCCTTAAGATGTAAGACAGCAAGATTTGAATGCCTTGTATGGGCACTAGTTGGGTTTGGTTGCTCAGGTAGGTTTCATGCCATTTGAGGGTTTTTTACTGAGGTCTGTGGTCTTGAGTAAGTGTACTGCATGATCCAGCAAGATAACGGCCTTGGAGAGGTTCATACATGGAAGAAGCCCTAGTGAGGAGACCATTGCATATTGTCATTTGGAGATCACTGGTGACTTTGAGCACTGCAGATATGGTAGAATGTCCCTTCCTAAAGCCGGATTTCATGGGATAGAGCAGATTCTGCAGACTGAAATGCAAAGACAGTAGTGAGTAAATGCACTTTTTGAGAACCTTGGAGAGGACAGGAAGGACTGAGATGGACCTGCATTGCTTCAGATCACCATACAGTGTGGTTTAAGGTGAAGACAGTAGTAGAGACAAGCCACACAAAAGTAAGGGTCCTGGATTTCAAGAAGGCTGACTTTGCAAAATTGGGGGAACACCTCAAGAAAATCCTGGCAAAGGTGCGGGGGGAGTAGAGGAACAGTGGGAGAATCTTAAAGGAGCCATAGCAGAGACAACAAGCCTCTGTGTAAAGCAAGTAAACAAAGCAAAAAGAAAGAAAAAAACACTATGGTTTTCAAAAGAAGTGGCAGGGAAGATGGGGGAAAAAAACAGGCATCCAGAAAGTATAAGGAAACACAGAGGAAGGGAGACAGGGAACTATATCAGGCAAAACAGAAGGACGTGGGGAAAGCAGTCAGGTGTGCAAAGGTGCAAACTGAAAAAAGAACAGCACAATCAGTAAAAGAAGGAGACAAAACTTTCTTCATATATATTAGGGAGAGGAAAAAGACCAATGGAGGGATTGTGAGGCTAAATAAAGGGGGGTGCAGAGGGGGACCTAGAAAAAACAGAAATGCTAAATGAATACTTCTGCTCAGTATTTACAAAAGAAAGGGAAGGAGGGACCAAACGTAGGTGGTAGAAACACACATGGGGGGAGGTAGACAACAGTCCATTCATGGAGGAGAGAGTCCTAAAGGAACTCTCGAAACTAAAAGTGAATAAGGCAATGGAGCCAGATGGGATGCAGCCCAGAATACTAAAATAATTCAGGGAGGTACTAGGGGCTCTACTGATAGCCCTATTCAACAAATCACTGGAGGAGGGAGTGGTACCAAAGGACTGGAACAGGGCGAATTTGGTACCACTACACAAAAGTGGGAGCAAGGTGGAGGTTTGGATATATAGGCCAATCAGTTTGACCTCAGTGGTGAGGAAAATAATGGAATCCATGCTAAAGGAAAGGATTGTGGCATACTTTGAGGCCAGCGGGGCACAAGACCCAAGGCAACATGGATTCACAGCAGGTAGATCTTGTTAAACAGATCTAATAGATTTTTTTGACTAGGTAACCAGGGTGGTAGATCAGGGAGGGGTGGTGAACATGGCCTACCTAGATTTTAGCAAGGCATTTGACAGTGTCCCACATAGGAGGCTAGTAAACAAGTTGGGCGGTCTGGGAGTGGGTCCCAAGGTAGTAAACTGGGTCAGAAACTGGCTCAGCAACAAAACACAGAGGGTGGCAGTTAACAGAGTTTAATCCCAGTAGAGGAAGATGACCAGCGGGGTGCCACAGGGCTCTGTGCTGGGGCTTCTCCTCTTCAATGTCCTTATTAGTGACATTGCGCAGGGGTTGGAAGGGAAGGGAAGCCTCTCTGTGAATGATACCAAGATCTGCAATAGGTTGGACACTCCAGACAGGGACAGAGTTGCTATCACTCTGTCCATCTGCTGTGAGACACCTTTGCAGTGTGAGACAGACTTGGCAGAGGTCCATGAAACCGCCCACAGAGCAAATTGCTTGAGATTCAAATGTGATTGATTTCTATGGGTACCAGGAAGTCTATTGGGAATTGTAGTCCCAAAGCTAGTCTGGACTACAGCACTTCCTGTCTCTTTCCAAGCTGCACTAAAAGGCTGAAATTGTGTGCTTTTATTTGAGGAAACCGAATGCAGCAAAGTGCTTAGAGCAGGCAGCACTATTAGAAGGGGCACTAAGTGTTTTTTAAACATTTCAACAAGTGAAATAGGTGTGTGGAATGCATAGTGAGTCATGTGATCCAGACTAGCACTTCCGGGTTCCTTCATGCATAAAGAGCACTCCATGAGTGGTGCTGTCATTGTTCTCACTCTGTCCATCTGCTGTGAGACACCTTTGCTGTGTGAGACAGACTTGGCAGAGGTCCGCAAAACCGTCCACGGAGTAAATTGCTCCTGATTCAGCTGTAACTGATCTCTAGAGGTATCCAGGAAATCTATTATTGGCAATTGTAGTCCCAAAGCCAGTCTGGACTACAGCTGTTCCTGTCTCTTTCCAAGCTGCACTAAAAGGCAGAAATTGTGTTCTTTTATTTGGGGAAATAGAGTGCTGTAAAGTGCTTAGAGCAGGCAGTACTATTAGAAGGGGCACTAAGTATTTTTTAAATGTTTTAACAAGTGAGATAGGTGTGTGGTAAGCATAGCAGGTCACATGACCCAGACTAGAGCTTCCAGGTTCCTTCAGGCTTAAAGAACGCTCTGTGCGAGTGGGGCAAGCATGGGTGGGAGAGTGTGCGGTTGCCCTTCGCAAAGACGCACACAAAGACACACACATCTCAGTGCGTATTTTGTGCGTTTGGGGGGTGAGGCAGTGAGGCTATTAATTCCTTATTCTCTAGCAAGCCCTTTTGTAACTCACTTACTTCCTTGTTGGAATAGTCTTAATAAAGAAATTGATTAAACAATGGCTGATGGCGGCCCGGTGGTGCAGATGGCTGAAGTGCTGGACAACACACCTCGAACCACGCTGGTGACCCAGGTTTGGGAACGGACTCAGGCGCCGGGGGTTGGCAGGGGAAGGGGTAGGATTGAGCGTCCATAAGACTGCTTTCCTCCCCTGAGGAGGGTTAGGGATGCATGATCGCTCTGCAGCAGCCCACGGTGGAGACCAGGGGCTCAACAGAGTGATCGCATGAAGGGGAACACCAAAAAAACAGAAATACCTCTCAATGGCTACCAGATGATGGCTCACTATCCCCGGTTGCCTCCAGTGCCTTCCTGGGGCCTCCTTCTCCATGGCAGCATCCCCGGACCCTAAGAAGAGAGTGCTGAGGTCATCCCTCTCCCCCCCGGTGCCTTCCCCCTTAGAGGAGGGGGCCTGCCCGGTGAAGGGATATGCCAGGATATCCTGGGGATCAGCTGTGATACAAGGAGTAAGAGGAGGGCTGGGTTAGGACAGGAGGGGCTATTGGGAGATATGCAGAGCCTGAAGGAGTGGGGGCCTGCGAGCATGAGGAGGGTGAAAAAAGACTATACAAAAAAAAAAAATGGCTCGTACTATAATGACTCTGGAGGGGAACACAGGAGTGAAATGTTTGTCATGTAAAATGTATGCTTTGATGTCCCCCCTTTACCAAGTATGTCATTCACATATACCAAATGTGTTGAGAATGGGTTCATACAGAAGGAGTTATCCAGTTTTAACCCAAGGCTGATGATTATAGAACAGAGCCAGGATAACATGACCATAGAAACATGGAAACATAAACTTTGACAGCAGATAAGGACCGCTTGGCCACCCAGTCTGTCCATTTCCCTACCTACAGGATAAGCTGCAGATCCTAGTTAACCAACAGCCTATTTCTTCTTGCCCTCCACAAGAATTGCCTTATGTTTGTCCCATGTATTCTTGAATTCTCCCACAGTTTTAGACCCCACAACCTCCTCAGGAAGGCTGTTCCATGTGTCTACCACCCTGTCTGTGAAAAAATACTTCCTCTCATTGCCCCTGAACCGCCCCCCCATCTTCAGATTGTGTCCCCTTGTTCTTGTACATCTCTTTTTCTGAAAGATGCTACCCTCTTGGACTTTGTTGATTCCACTAGGTACTTAAAAGTTTCTATCATGTCCCCCCTCCCTCCTTTCCTTAAGGGTATACATATTAAGTTCCTTTAGTCTCTCCTCATATGGCTTCTCTTGCAGACCCTGCACCATTTTAGTTGCCCTCCTCTGGACTGCCTCTATCCTGTCTATGTCCTTGTGGTGATGGGGTCTCCAGAACTGGATGCAGTACTCCAGATGGGGTCCCACTGTCTTTACAGAGGGATAACAACTTCCTGTTTTCTGTTGGTGATGCATCTCCCTATACATCCTAGTATAACCCCATCCCTCCCTACTGCCTTCTCACATTGCTTGCTAACCTTAAGGTCATCTGATATGATTACCCCCAGGTCCCTTTCCATTTGTGTTGTTGTTACTACACCCCCCCCCATTGTGTAATCTTCCCCTGGGTTTTTGTTTCCCAGGTGCATTATTTTGCACTTCTTTGCATTGAATCCAAGCTGCCATACTTCTGACCATTCCTCCAACCTTGCCAAGCCCTTGTCATCCTTTCCATGCCATAACCAAAAGAGTAATTGAGGGTAATTCTGCCTCTACTCCTGTTTCAAACCCACCCACCATGTCAACATCAAGATAATTACTAGAAGGGGAAACTCTAGATATGCAAAAGACCAGCAGCAAAGTGGATGATTCTGTACCACCTCTAAATTTGAATCCTGCAATGCTGAAGGAGGTCAGTGGTGTTAAAAAAGAAATAGGGGACAAGACTTATCAGACTCTTGTGATGAAGAACGGTATAAAATCCAAAGTCGAAGAGCAGCAAAAAGGGATCGCAAGGCAGAATCCGTTGTGTTACCCCTTACATATAGCTTCACCCCATTAAATCTCCAGGACCAGGATAGTTTAGAGGTTTCATCTGGTGACCCATTTCTTAACATACAAAAGGGAGTACAACTCAGTGCAACTGATAATAGTAACACCGAACCCATGCCCAGTCAAGGTACTAATGTAACAAGTAGCACTGATGGCACAAGAACTACAAGTGATAATGGGGACACAAATGGATTTTCACAAAATACAGATCTTGAAAATTACCATATCTCAGTACCCAACTGTTTAAATGATGATCTTGGGGAGGGCCCTTCTTCTATACTTGAGAAAGGCCCTGCCCCACCCACCAGTAATAGGACACTCCCCCAGCTAACTGAACAAATATTGACAAGATACACAGACAGATACTCCACTAGCGGTAATAAATCAAATGTCACTAGTTGTAGTTATAGGGGTGCAACTATTAAGGACATTGTTGCTGTGTTGCTAGGCATACTGCAAAATGTGGAAAATCCAAAAACTGTAATTTTACACGCTGGAACAAATGACATTAACAAGACTGGGGTTGATGAAGTTTCGAATGATATGATTAATGCAGTTAAAGTTTTAAAAAATTTAAAAGCAGATCATTCTCCCTGAAAGTCTACTGGTACCCCATGCTTCAAGATATAACATACTGAAAATAAAAAACTATGATAACTGGCTCTGTAAATGGTGCCTGGACAATAATATCATTTGTCTAAGGACATGGGAGTTGTTTGTTTGTAATAACACTCTTTTCTGTAATGATGGTTTGTACCTAAATAAATATGGTGCTAAAACTTTGGGAAACATCTCTTTTAAGGCTATAAATAAGTCACCACATAGTCCAAAAAACTAATGAATGGGGGGCAATGTGGAGATGCTACTCAGGTATCTCACAAGATGATTATTATGGATAATTCAGTTAAAGAAAATTAACAAAGATAACATTTTCTACTTACAAATGCAAGAAGCCTACATTACATAAAAAGAGATGAACTAGAACTAACCCTAACATCAAGTGACATTGATGTTGTAGCTATATGTGAGACATGGTGGGGTAAGACCTCTTGCTGGAGCAAAACCATCACAGGCTACAATCTTGTCCATAAAAATAGGACAAATAAAATGGGTGGGGTGTGGCTATTTTGTAAGGAGCAATTTGGAATACAGACAACTGAATGAAAATACTGACAACACTAACAAAATCATTAGGGTGGAAATAAAAAATAAATGCACTAAGAATCTGGTTATAGGCCTCCTGATATAAATACTTTAAAACACAATCATTTACTAAACAACATCAAAAGCCATTTGAAATCAAAGGAGACTATTTTACTTGGTGATTTTAATACACCAGGGATTAATTGGGATCTACACACAGTATTTATCTCCCAAGAACATACATTTCTTGAATTATGTATGTTAGAAGGTTCACAGCAACTTGTTACCATGCCCACTAGAGGCAATAATACACCTGGTCTAGTAATCACTGTTATTTTGGACAAAATAAACGATTTCAAAACTTATGAACCATTGATTAACAGTGATCATAATATTATAACCTTTTCTATGGATGCAAACTCCATTAGAAAATCTGGCATAACCACTGTCAAGAATTTTAAAAAGGCTAACTTTAGAGCTAGACTTGATGAACTATACAATTGGGATTGGATTTCAAATAATACCTCTGCCAACCAACTCTGGATTAAAATTAAAAACAAAATCACTGAGCTCAGTGATAAATATATTCCAAACCATAAATTGCAATAAAAAGGGGAAAATGCCCTTGTGGTATACAAACAAGGTCAAGAAACTAATCTCTGTTAAAAAAGGGCATACAGAGCACTCAGAAGAGACAATGATTATAATAAACATAGGTATAGGGAGGCACTTAGGGACTGCAAACTGAATATTAATAAGGATAAATGCAAAACTGAATTTGAATTGGCACATATGAATGATGGTGGAAAAAGCTCTTACTCATATATAAATAACAGGAAAAGTTCTTCTGGGAAAATAGGTCTAATTAAAATTGACTCAGATATAATCACTGACCCTAAGGAAATGGCTTGTCAATTCAATAATTATTTTTGCTCCACCTTTACTCCTAAGAATACCACTTATAAATCTCTAATTACAGAATTAATAAATGACCCCCCCCAAATGACTCCCTCAAAGATTACCTGGGAAGAGATTATCTCCAAATTAAAAAACATTAAAATAACCATGTCTCCTGGCCCAGATGCTATCCTCACACAAATTTTGAAAGCTATTGAACCCTGGTTGGTAGAACCTTTGTATATACTATTTAATATGTCTATAGTGTCTGGTGAAGTCCCCAAGGAGTGGCGTCAAACTGTGGTAGTACCTATCTATAAAAAAGGAGATCATAGTAGTACCTCCAACTACAGATCAACTAGTTTGACTGGTATTTTGGGCAAGATTCTCGAGTCAATTATCAAGATAGGCTAGAAGCAGAAAAAGTTTCCACATATATTATAGACAGCTCACAACATGGTTTCAAAGCACAAAGGTCTTGCCTAACTGCTAACTTAGTTTTTTATGAAAGAGTTATTGCTCATCTTGAGAATCATAAGTCTGTGGATGTTGTCTATCTTGATCTCTGCAAGGCATTTGACAAGGTCCCCCATGATACCATGATAGAAAGTATAAAAAGACTAGAACTTAATAGGTCTCTTATTACATGGGTTGAAGCATGGTTGGGAGATAGGGAACAGGTAGTCAGAATAAGAGGTCACAACTCTGATAAGGCATATGTCATAAGTGGAGTTCCCCAAGGCTCAGTCTTGGGTCCATCTTTGTTTTCCAATTTAATTTCAGACCTTAATAAAAATTTAAACAGCTTTGCAATTAAGTTTGCTGATGACACAAAATTAGCTGATGTTAGTACTACGGATGGGTTCCATAAACTGAGAGAGGACCTTTTAAAATCAGAATGCTGGGCTAAGTCACATGGCATGATGTTCAATCCTGGAAAATGTGTTATTATGCACCTGGGCAAAGCCAATCCATGCAGTGATTATTACATGGCTGGTAAACATTTAAAAAGAGTTAGCAATGAAAAACACCTTGGAGTTCTTACCAGTAATGCTCTTAAGTTTAGTAATCATTGCACAGAGGTAACAAAAAAAAGAATCGAACAAACTTATAAGTTGCATAAAGAGGTCAATTTCTTCCAGAAGTAGAGCGTGAGCTATACCCCTATATCAAGCATATGTTCGCTCCTTACTTGATTACTGTTCCCCATTATGGAACCCTTATTTGCACAAGGACATTAACAGACTGGAGAGTGTGCAGAGAACAGTCACCAAAATGGTGGATGGCCTCCAACATATGGCTTATGATGGTAGATTAAGAGAATTAAAATTCTTTCCCTTGGAACTTAGAAGATCAAGAGGTAATCTCTTGTTAATGTTTAAAATTATTAGGGAGAGTGCTCTTTTGTCAGAACTGGGATTCACTATTAACTACAGAGAAACCAGTCTTAGAAGTCATAAATTTAAACTTATGCTTACTAATCCTAAAGGACTTTTAAGAATAAGTTTCTTTACCCAAAGGATCATTCCCCTATGGAATTATCTCCCAAGAGATATTGTTGAAGTTGTTACCTTTGACACATTTAAATTGAAATTAGATAGATATTTGACAAAAGACTTGGTATGGGACCACTAACCCGCATGCGGGAGAAGTGCTCTATGGGCCAACAGCCTTCTGAACTTCTTAATATTCATAGTATGAAAGAATGAGAAGAGACCTAGGCAAGTTGGAGGAGTGGTCAAGAGAGTGGCAGCTTAAATTCAATACAAAGAAGTGCAAAGTCATGCGCTTGGGGCACAGGAATCCTGGAGAGGAATACACAATGGTGGGGGACACTAACAACAACAAAACTGGAAAAGGACCTGAGGGTAATCATAACAGATGACCTGAAAGTAGCCAAGCAATTTGAAAAGGTAGTGGAGAGGGATGGAAGGATGCTGGGGTGCATTGAGAGACACATCACTAGTAGAAAACAGGAGGTGGTGATGCCATTGTACAGACAACTGGTCAGACCACATCTGGAATACTGTGTTCACTTCTTGAAACCACATCTCCAGAAGGACATTGACAGAATGGAGGCAGTCCAGAGAAGGGCAACAAAAATGGTGAAAGGAATGCACCAGAAAACATATGAAGAAAGACTAAAAGACCTCAATATGTGTATCCTGGAGGAAAGGGGGGGGGATAGAGGGGTTATGATAGAAATATTCAAGAACCTCAAGGGCATCAACAAGGTTCAGAAGGGCAGCATCTTTCAGAAAATGAGATTTGCAAAACAAGGGGTCACATTACGAGGTGGGGGGACTCAGGAGTAATGTGAGGAAGTACAGGGGTAATGTGTATTTTTCCACAGAAAGGGTGGTGGATGCACAGAGCAGCCTCCTTGTGGAGGTCGTACAGGCTAAAATGATAGGTGAATTCAAGAATGCATGGGATAGACAGAATGCAACCCTAGTGATAGGAAAGAGAAGGTAAGCTGCAGATCATTTAGGATCTAGAGTTTAAGTAGGTAGGGAAATGAGCAGAGTAGGTGGGACAGGCAGTCCTTATCTGCCGTCAAACTCTATGTTTCTACGTTTTTATGTTTAGCCCCTCCTTTGTAGAGGGTCTGAACTCTGATACCTTTCCAGACAGTGGGCATCTCACCAGAAGAAGGATGAAGTTTAACAGCAGTTTAATTGGAGAGCAGATATGATGTGCCACAAGGTTAAGAAACTTCTGGTCAAGGGAGTCAATACCAACACACTTGTTTGAGCTGAGGCCCTTTACTGCTTTGAGGACCCTTGCCATAGTGATTTGCTAGAAGTTAATCTTTGACAGATCAGGAGGGTCAGACTATGGGTCGCATGATTAGTGATCAATCATGGATGACACCAACGAGTTTTTGAACTAGGTGATGATGCTTAGGTTAATGAAGTGGGCCTTTAGGCATTCACAGAGCCTGGAAGAGAGGTGGCAAGGTCTTCAGAGGCTTCTGAATTTGATCAGTTTGCTCTTAAAGATCCATTTCAAATAGGTTTTTATCCCCTGACCAGAATTTGCTGGAATATATGCAGTCCATTTGCAATATTGGCTGCTTCCTGACATCAGCATTGCCTGGTTGTGGAAGTCAAAGGTGGGAACAGGAATGAAAGTGGACACCAGCTCTTTCCAGTCAGCAAGAACAGCTATTCGGGTAAAAGGATAGTCTGTCTGCTACTTGGGTCCCATTTGAACAGTTTCATGTCTTTGGTCTCACCTGATGTTTCGCAGTCCTCTGCCCATCACATTAAATAAACTTATTTCCCTGCCATTTCTTCAACTTACATTTCAGCTTTGTGACTCCAAGTGCCTTTCACTGCTCCATAGATTGTTCATTTTTCCTGGTTTGACTTTTCAGAAACAGATTGGGTAATATAGCTGGCAGATCACATTCAGCCTCAGCAGCTGAGGCAAATTGCTAGTTGCCTTTGTCAGAGTATCCAATCAGGGCCAGCCTGTCAGCGCAGCAGTATCGCTACCACTCGTGATGCCAGTGACCGGGGTTTGGAAGCGAGTCTGAGTCATCAAGGGCCAGCTGGGGGGAGGAGAATCGAGTGTCCCAAAGAACTCTCTCTCCTCCTCCGGGGAGGTAGATCCATGAGCTCTGTCATTTTACTGCCACCTGGGTGACCACAGGTGGCATAGCAAGCAGAGCTGTGATTGATGAGTTGGGCAAATCCCAACTGGGATGTCTACACACAATCCAGTCTTAGTCTGCAAGGTACCCAAGGAAAGGGAACAAAGGGAACGAAATCCCCAGATCACAGCAGCATGATGCTGCCTCTCTTTCCACAGGCCCTGCACTATTTACTGGGCTGCCAACTGCATCTGAGCAAAACACCTCCAGGGCTTGAGGAACCTGAGGGGGTTAACTGTGGGGCACTGCAAGGTCGGAGGTAAGGATCAGAGGTAGTGAGTGACAGGGCTAGGGGAGAGGACAGGAGATGGAACCTGACCAGGAGTAAGAAAGCATACTAAATTTAAAAACAGATTATACAAAGAATCTAGCCAGAAAGACTATTCTTTTATTCCTTCTTGATGCAACTTCTGTTTAATGGGTTTATAAGCCTTCTGCATCTCTCTCACTGCCTGACTCAAGTTGTTGAATATATCAAAGTGTTGGTTCTCCCAGAACAGAGCCATCATTTTCTGGTGGCTTCTTGGTTTTTCACCTTATCCTGAAAGTCGAGCAGGTGACATATCAGGGCTCCCGGTCTCTCTCCTGTACCAGGCATTGAGTGGAGTGCTCTATTTACTCTCTCTCTCTGCAGAGTGACTCCCTGTCTTGGAGGCCCAGTTATCAGCTGAAATACCTTTTGCAGAAATGAGATTGCATTGTTCCGTGTGCTTTCCTGCAATCCCACCGATCACTAAGTTATTTCTTATGGCATGATTTTCTTGGTTCACCACCTTCTCCTCCAGTTTGTGTAGCTGCCTCTTTAGGTGAGCCACCTCCTTGTCTTCACTCACTGATTTGTCTTCGATGGAATTTACTCTCACTTCAATGTCTCCTACATATGTGCACACAGTCTCTAGGGCTGTTTTAAAGTCCTTGAAGTCTCCTGAGATTTCATTCAGCACAACCTTGATAGACGTCATTTCTGAAAAAATAAAATCTATCCAGCCCATCCTGGGGGCCGCATTCTCTGTGGGTGAGGCAGCATAAGGCCATGAATCTACTTTGTGCTGCTTTGATGCTTGAAAGCAGGCCTGTAGGGGAGCAGGATGAGGGCTGCAGTTTTCGATGTTGGGCTCTCTGGACTCTAGAAGTTCTAGCTTTTTAAATTCCCCTTATGGCTTTTCTTGTTGCAGTATTGTTAGTTCTTTGTATGTTGAGTTCTGGGGAAACAGGGTTATAAATGTAGCAGTTTAGTTTAATTGAGTCATGGTCTGAAGCAGACTGAAGATCACAGTTTACCTTGCCGTACACTTCTATAATATACAGTGGAAGTTGCACAAAAGCTGACCTTTAGCACGGTAGCAATTGAATAACATGTATTGGGCTACTGCATATAACATGCTATACTGTGCTACTGGTCAACATTTGTGCAATTACCACTGTAATATCTACCTACTTACTCCCATGTTAGAAATGATCTAGCTGCCTTCTTGTTCTGATAACAAGAGCTAAATAACATTTTGGGCCCCCTGCTGTTCAGCCTGTTTCTAAATGAACTCCCCGAAGTCTGCCAGAATAAGATCCTTCCACAGTATATGCAGATGATGCTGTTCTCTACACGTGTCACTCTACTCTGGAAGAGCTGGAAAAAGGCATGCAAGATGACTTTACTGCTGTGGAAAAATGGTTCCTTCAGTCTAAGCTCTTGCTCAACTACACTAAGACTAAAACAAATGTTGTTTGCCTCCTATCAAAACTGTCGTAAGTCCCATCACCTCAATATCTACAATAACAAATTTGATACACTCAGAATGGTCACCACCTTTAAGTACCTTGGTGTCTACCTTGACAGCTCTCTCTCCTACAGCCAGCACATACACCATGTTCCCAAGGCAGCTAGTGCCAGACTAGGTCAGCTCTACTGGCATAGGCAGTGCCTCACCGAAAGTGCCATCAAGCTTGCAATTAACAGCTCTGTGCTCTCTATCATAGATTATGGACTGGTAGTCTATGGAGCCGGTACCGATACAGCACTTAGGTGAATCAAGATTGTCTTAAACAAAGCCTGCAGACTAGTCCTGGGTGTGGACCATTTAACTCACACTTGTGAACTGTACTCAAGCACTGGTTGGTGAAACTTGAATAGCAGAATTCACTACCAAGTCTGTCTATTAGCGAAAAAATCCACCCTAGGTCTTGCTCCTCCTGGAGTGAGGCAACTGCTAACAAACTCCACTTCCTCCAGACTAACTAGGGGGTCGAGTAAAACTGCCTTCATTAGCCCATTCTGCCAGACCTCATTAGGGCAACGGTCCTTCGAATACAGGGCCCCCTGCTGGCTAAATCCCCTTAACTCTGAGCTGATTGAGGAAACGAAACTACGCCCATTAAAGGCCAAGCTGCTGCAGTACCTGGCCACTCTTAGTAACTGCGACTGCATCACCTGTGCATAATCCTACTGTTATTGATAGCTTATCTGTCCTGCATAGCACCCATCTCCCCCCCACTTCCTCTCCTGCCTGGTGTGACCCCACTGAGCACATACACCCATGTCCCCTCTGTATCCCCCCACCTTCCTGCTTTCTCTTCACAAATATTAATCCCCTCAGTTTTCACCCTTCCCCAGTTTCCCTCATCACCCCCACTTTAAAACCCTTTCCCTTATCCCTCCCCCACATCACCCAGCCCTGCCCTATTACCTACTTACGTAACCCTGGCTAGATTCCTATCCAGTCCCACTCCTCTGACCACTCAACCCCTTATTCTGTCACCCCCGCTGTCTCTGCCCCACCCTCCCCTGCTCATCTATTCTGTCCTCCCCACCTTTGGTCACCACCACTTCTGACTCTCCATAACTCTACCTGCATACTCTAAAGCTCAGCTACCACTATAAATTGCTTGTCCACCTTAGGTATGCTGTTAGTACTGTTGCAATAAAGTTGACCTCTCCTACCTGATGTATTTTAACTGTGCTTGCTTGAATCTGTATCTGTATGTAACATAATGTATTTGCATGCTGTATATACCCCTATCTGTTTTGTAATGTCTATGTACCTTGTCTATTGCCTTACAACGTGGAACCTTTGTAAACGAGCTTTTAGCTCAAAGGTGTTATCCAAGATTACAATAAATAAATAAAAAAAATAAAGTCTTAATGCAGACAACTGCTTCTCTTCTGCCTCATCTCAATCAACCAATTACCAGCTACCTCCCAGCTAACTGCAGAAACAATTTTTAGCTACCTTACTCTGAACTCAGGCCAATGCAAAGTTAAGTGCAGTGCCTTTTATACTCTGACTGAAGGTCCAAATTTATCTTGCAGATACTGCACTTCTAATATAGTATCTATCTGCTTACCCCCTCTCCTAGCTGCCTCCATCAGTTGCTTCCTAGCTCTGATAGCAAGAGATAACTAAAGTGAAGTCTAAAAGCAGGCAGCTGCTTACTTCTGCCTAAGTATAACACATAAATAAACAGCTACCCCCCCTCACCCACTAGTAAAAGCAGGGGTGATTTTCGCATGACTTCCCCCAAACTCAGGCCAGTAATTGCTAAGTACTGTGCCTTTTAAATCCTGAATGAAGGTCCCCTACACTGA
The DNA here is from genome assembly GCA_016271365.2 of Neoceratodus forsteri. NCBI lineage: Eukaryota > Metazoa > Chordata > Ceratodontiformes > Ceratodontidae > Neoceratodus > Neoceratodus forsteri. Next base: position 883,961,491 of record CM057454.1, on the reverse strand, counting down.
TGGTATAGTATCTATCTACTTACCCCTGATTAGAAATAATTTAGCTTCCTCCTTGATTTAGGAAGTTCTGGGATCCAAATACCATCCACTTACTGTACTTTTGGTTGCATTAAGGATCAAGTGGTTGCTGAAAAACCAATGCAAATACTGTGTTGAAATCAGATTGAGATACTGAATTAACCTTGGATATTGTCATTTCAGTACATAGAGTATGGTGTTTCATCTGTAAGCATACTGTATGTACTGTAAGTTAAACCTTTTGCTTTGCTTCAGAAGGTTGTTATCAAAAATGAAGAACAATAGAGAGCCAAGGGATGAGCCTTGAGGAAACCCCAGATGTGAGACAGCAAGATGTGAACTAAACAGGATCTGAATCAATGCAGGCCCATCTCCTTCATTCCTGCCCTCTCCAAGATTTTTGAATAGTGCATTCACTCAGAGCATCTCAATATGCAGAATCTGCTCTATCCCACGAAATCAGGCTTCAGGAATGGACATTCCACCATATCTGCATTGCTATATGTCAGAACCAGAACAAGGGGGTACAATATGAAATTGGAGGGGAGTGGAGATTAAGAGGTAATGTGAGGAAATTTTTCTACATGGAGAGGGTGGTGAATGCTTGGAATAGTCTGCCACAAGAGGCGGTAGGGGCAAGCACAGTGGAAGGGGTTTAAACATGCCTGGGACAAGCACAGGGAAACCTTGAGTAGGAAGGAAGTGATGAAAAGCCATTGACCACTTAGGGTAAGTGGATGCATACATGTTTAGGGTCTATGGGCAGACTGGATGGGCCTAGCGGTCCTTATCTGCTGAAAATTGCTATGTTTCTATGTTAATGCCTTTTATGGACACTAGTTGGGTTTGGTTACTCAGGTAGATTTCGAGCCATTTAATGGCTGGTTGTCTGAGACCTATGGTCTTGAATAAGCATATTGCATGATCCACTAAGATGAAGGACTTGGAAAGGTACATGAAGGAGGCCCTTGTGAGGAAACCATTACCTATTGCTATTTGGAGATCGTTGGTTACTTTGAGCAATGCAGATATGGTGGAATGTCCATTCCTGAAGCCATATTTCATGGGATAGAGCAGATTCTGCATATTGAGATGCTCTGAGTGAATGCACTACTCGAGAACCTTGGAGAGGGCAGGAATGATCAAGATGGGTCTGCACTGATTCAGATCCTGTTTAGTCCCTCCTTTGTGGAGGGTCATATCTCTGGCACATATCAAGAAAGTAGGCATCTCATCAGGAAAAAAAAGTGGTTTAATAACATTTTAACTGGGGTGCAGATATGATGCACTGCAACATTGAGAAACTTCAGGTTAAGGGAATCAACATCAACACTTTTGTTTGGGCTGAGGCCATTTAGTGCTTTGATTACCTTTCCTGCCTGATTTTGTTAAGCTAAGTGGCTGATTTGATCTAGCTGCTTATCTTAACAAACGGAAGCTCTCCATGCGCTGGCAGGAGTTTTACTTAGCCAAAACAGTCACCTCTGCCTACAATATCTTCCATGACATACTGACAGGGGCTCTCAATAAGCATGCTCCCCTGACTAAAGTCTGAGCTAAGAATAAATCCTGCAAGTGGTTCTCCCCTGAGATCAGGTCATTGCTCTTTGAAAGGGACAAGCTTTGGAAAAAGGCACGTAAACTGGACATGCCCAACGACTGGAATCTGTTCAGAAGGTCACGAAACCTATGTACTAAGTCAATTAGAGAAGCCAAGGCTTCTTTCTTCCGCTCAGAATTTGACTCTGCTTCTAAGACTCCGTACAAGTTCTGGAGTACGATTAAGGACCTGTTGGGCCACTCCCCAGGCAATTCCTTTCTGAACAAAATCATCTCCGGCAATACTACTATCAATGAAAGGATGGAGATCCTAGACTCTTTCAATAATCACTTCACAACTGCAGGCCTGGCGTTTGACAATTCTCCAGCATGTAAGTTACGCTCCCAGATAGACAACTTCCTTTCAGTACCCCCAGCTACTGTACCTCTTCTCTATTCACGCTTCAACCTGCTTCCCTAAAAGAGGTTGAAGACCTGTTGCTTCAACTAGACACCAGGAAAAGTGCCGGCACTGATTCACTAGACCCATACTTCATTAAAATCGCCTATCACATCCTAGCTGTTCCCATCACCCATCTATTCAATTTATCCTTGTTCCAGGGTATCTTGCCACCTGTCTGGAAGACTGCTCATGTCATCCCTCTATTTAAATCAGGTGACCCATACGACCTCAATAATTATAGGCCCATTTCCCTCCTCCCAGTGTTATCGAAACTCCTGGAGAAAATTGTGAATGCACAACAAAGGTCCTACCTTGAGACAACAAATTTGTTAAATCCTATGCAGTCGGGGTTCAGAGCCCAACACAGCACCATCTCAGCCCTGACTAAAGTACCTGATGACTGGCTGAGAGCCCTTGACTCCAGAAACTTTATCTGTGCGGTCTTTCTGGACCTAACAAGGCCTTTGACACAGTTGACCACAGCCTCCTCCTATCCTCCTTACAAACCATAGGAAGGGACTCCTCCTAGCTGTGCTGGTTCACTGATTATCTCACAGGGTGCCTTCAGCAAGTCAAAGTGGAAAGAGAATTGTCCCCTCTCAAACCCCTTCTAAGAAGGGTACCGCAGGAATCTATTTTAGGCCCTCTCTTATTTGCAATCTACATTAATAATATCGACAGCGGCATTAAAAACGCCAACATCCACTTGTTCGCAGACGATACCATTCTCTATGTTAGTAGGCTTACACCTGATGCTGCCTGCAATGATCTCCAAGCTGAATTCAACCTCCTGCAAAGCCAACTAATTCACAAAAAGCTACTCCTGAATGCTAAAAAAACAAAAGAGATGCTTTTTACTCCGCTTGCTTATGTAGCCAACCCGCCGGCCTGTGGGTCAGTTTCCCAAATAACTACAATCCTAGGAGAAAAACTGAATTAGTCACAAAATTCAAATACCTGTGAGTATGGATTGACAACAGACTTTCCTTCACCGAACATATCAAGGACTTACTAAAAAAAAAACTTCGACAAAGGCTTGGACTCTTCTTCAGAATCAACCAATTCCTTACCATAGATGCCAAGCTACGACTGGTCCAATCCACCTTCTTATCACTGGTTGACTATGCTAATTTCCTGTACAGCCAGTGCCCCAGCTCTTACTTAGCAAAACTGGACATGCTGTACCGCCGAGCCCTTTGGTTTTCACAGGTCTTCCCATTGCTACTCACCACTGTGCGCTGTATGCTGCTGTGGGGTGGACCTCCCTTAAACTCAGGTGCTACAAAAATGCTGCACTCTGGACCTACCATGCTCTCGCAAACCCCACATCTCTGGCTGCCTTCCTTTAATTGCAATAGGAAACTACGTGCTTAGAAGCTATTCATACATCTCTATCAAAATACCTAAAGCAAAATCTCGCTTCGGCAGAGTGGCAATAAGCTTTACGCTGCCCACCCTATGGAATAACCTACAAAGAACCCTTAAACTGAGTGCACTTGTCTGATTACCCACCTTCAAGGCATTATACTCCCACACTATCAAAGAAGTTTGCAGCTGCTTCACTCGCTCGCCCAGGACCGGCGTTCAAATCCACCTTGGTCCGCCTCTCGGCTCAGACCTGCTCATAGTCACCTTTCCACTGCTTTGCCTACCCCCAGTTTCAGGTATCATCTTCCTTGTGCTTTTTGACATTTCAGTATAACTCCTCTCCCAGTCTCCCTTCTCTGGCTGTAGCTCACCCAACCCTTTGGAATGAGATACCCCTTTCGATGTTTCCCCCACCACCCCCTGCACCCAGCACTCTACCTCCCCCTTCTTACTCCCCTGAACTTCCCTCCTTCCCCCTCCGTGTGATCTTATTCCTTTCCTAGCCTGCTGTTGTACTCACCGCTCAGCATGTACTGTATATGTGCATCGTACCTTGTACTTGTACTCTGCCTGTACCATCTTACACCCATATAAACTCATGCATTGTATTATCTATGCCTGTATTACCTGTGTGATTTTTACTCGTAGGTATTATTATCATGGGGCTCTGCCCATATAGTGAATGTATTATCACTGTGTGGTATGTTTAACCATGCACACATGTTCTAACCAGGTCCATCTCGCAAATGAGCATTGCTCAACGATGACCGCCTGGATAAATAAAGACTTTGATTTATTGATTGATTGATTAATTGTTGGACTTTGTTGGAAGTTAATCTTTGACAGATCAGAAGGGTTAGACTACAGCTTGGCAACAGAGAGAAGATGCGTGCTCGATGGTGCTTAACCGGATACAAGTACTGGGTTTAACCAACCTACTCAGACACAAGGCAACAGGATGATAGTATTGCACTCATTATGGGCTGTTCAGTGAAAGTCCAACCATGAATGGCAACAAGGAGTTCTAGAGCTTAGAGGTAATGCTGAGGTTAATTAAATGGGTCTTAAAGGCATTCATAATGTCTGAAAGAAAGGTAGCAAGGTCTCCAGAGGGTTCTGAATTTGATGTGCTTGCTCTTGAAGGCCCATTTCAAATAAGTTTAAATCAGTTTTTAAACCCCTGACCAGAAATTGCTGGAATGATGTTTGTTTTCCTCCTAGTACTTGTGGCAATAGTCCACTTTTGCTTTAGCTACTGCTGAGTTAGTTAGGTTCCAAGGTTTTCTATAATATTGTCTGGCATTAAGGGTTCTGATCTTTCTAAATCTGGTCCAAGCAGCATCCTTTTATGAGAACAGTTCAATATTCTCCTTAGAAATCCAGGGCAATGGTGTCCTTTGACTGTGTCTGTTCAGACTGGTGCAAGTTTGTTATAGATGTTTATTATTAAGTTAGTTACGTTAGTTAGTTAATTTTTGTTGAGCAGGTAGGTGCACTAGACAAAAAATTGCCTATTTTCAAGCATGACCCAGGAGGTTATAAACACAATAAAAATTGCATTTCTTACACTTACACCAATAAATGCAATAAAAAAGCAGCAATGTCACAGCATTACAAAAAGCAGAAAAACAAGAGATACAATATGCGCCATATAACATAGTCACAAGGAGCAGGCAAGGATCAAAAGGGTGGAATCAAGCAACAATGAGAGATAGTGCAAAAGCATGATACAGCCCAAAATCAGTGTCACAATGGGTCAAAGGTAAAGAGAGCAATAGAATATGGTGCGAGAGATACAAAGCATCACGGGTTGTGTACATTGCAATGCTGTAATAACAATATAATATAATATAATGTGATATAATATGAACAATTATTATTTGCCATAATAATCAATTGATTATTGTGGTAAACATGCACACACATTGTTTACTTTTAACGCAAGCCATTCTCTCACTCGCACAACAGTTTTCAGTAGAGCATTTGTGCCGAAAGTGACACCTGCTTATAATGAAAGCCACATTTTTATGTTGTCTTGCACCTGCGCAAGAAACATGTTGCAGTAACTTAGGAATAGCAGGTTTTGGAGGCATGGTCCTGTTGTGGCCTGTGGCGCCACTGCTTTTTGGGGCTGGACTCTGTGGCACGAATTAGATTGCATGCTGTCTATGACAGCAGTGCAAAAGTGTGTCCACCACCTTGTAAGGTTTTAGATGCTGCAGTGAGGGAGCTCCACCTCATTGCAGGGCGTGCCTTTCCTGGTGTAAGTGTAAGAAATGTGTTTTCGCACTTCTAGCATAGAATAGTGTGGTCGTTGTGGGAAATCAGCGTTCGGAACAGATTAGGAAAATCACAGTGACTCTGTTCATGAGCAGAGGTCCTAAAATGCCTATGTTGAAAATTAGGTGACAAACGTCCATAAAATGACTGTTTTGCAAGCATGCGTTGTGCAGTTTCCATGCACGGTCATAACTTCGATCATTTTTAATATTTGCACTCCAGATTTTCACCATTGCCATTTTTTAACACCTGCTTATGAACAGTACAGCTTTCATTTCCCACATCCTACCTGAACTGTGTTTTCACACATCCGGCGCACAGTGTCGCAGTCGCTGTAGAAGAACAATGTTCAGAACAGAGTAAGAAAATCACAGTAACACTGTTCATGAGCAGAGGTACCAAAATGCCTATGTTGAAAATTTGGTGAAAAAATTCCATAAAGTGACTATGTTACAAGCGTGCGTTGCGCAGCGTCCATGCACAGTAGTAAATCTGAGAATCTGTAATATTTTCACTCCAGATTTTCAACATTGTCATTTTTGCACACCTTCTTATGAACAGTTCAGCTGTCATTTGTCACATCCTGCCCAAAATGTAGTTTCACACATCTGGTGCACAATCACACCGTCGCTGTGGGAAATCAACATTCAGGAAGATTAAAATAATCATAGTGCCACTGTTTATGAGCAGAGATCCCAAAATGGCTATGTTAAAAATTTGGTGAAATAATTCCACTAAATGACTGTGTGATGAGTTTTCACTTGCTCGTAACTTCGAGAATGTTTAATATTTTCACTCCAGATTTTTCACATTGCCATCTCTTCGAACCTTCTTATCAATGGTGCAGCTGACATTTTCATGTGGTGCAGAATGGCGCTGTCACTGTGGGAAATGAGATGGGGTCACAAAAGGCCATGTTTTAAAATTTGGAGTGCAAATACCAACACATGCCCAGGGTGTTACGGTTTCTAACCATTACATCTCACCCAATACAGACTAACAGGCACCAGGGGTGTGTCTTTTGATTGTCTGCTGTACTGCTCACGCCATTGCTCCTTCACCTCCACCCTGCAGCCACTGACAGGTATCAAGGTGTGCCTTGGACTCTTCAGCCCCAAAGTTCAATCTACTCTCCTATGCTACACCCATCTCAATGTACTTCCTTATGAAATGGGGTGAGCATAAGGCCAGATGACCCCAAGGCACAATGCAACACTTGTCAGACTCTGCAGGGTAGGGTGAGGTAAAATAGCATGAGTGTTATGGCCAGCGACCCAAATGCACACCCCAATGCCTGTCACTCTCTGAAGGGTGGGGTGGGGTTGACGTTGGTTCTATACTTCATTGCTACTTCTATTATGTGTCTCTCTATCTCCTGCACTACCAATGCCAAAACCAGCAAGACAACATTCAGCATTGACAAATGCTTGTTTTTAAATAAAACTGCTTACACTGAAAATATTTTTAAGTCACTTTTCAGTTCACTGTCGTAACACCATGCTGGAGGAGTGAGAACTACTACCGTGATCATAGGCAGGTTGTGTTCTGTGAGCATGGAAGTGCTCTTAGTGGTCCTGTACTGCTGTTTCTATACACACTGGCATTAGGTGGAAGGTGGCAAGCACCAGGGATAAAGTATTTTAGAAACTGGCTACTAAATAAATAAATAAACAATAAAAAAAAAAAATAAACAGGAGGGATAATAAAAACAGGCACAGTACATCATTAGATACAGAAATTCTAGTAATTTCCTGAAAAGTCAAAAGTAACTGAATCTGGCAGGAGAACATTGATGTCCAGAAATTATAAAAAGTAAACATGGGGTGGTGTCCATTTAAGCAATAATGCACGACAGGGTGTGGTATATCGTGGGATATCATCACGCCTCGGGTGGTTAGACGCGGGCCGCGGGCGGTGCAATCCAACGACCGGTAGCGATATCACCTGAGTCATATACTATATGAATTGAAGTAATGGTTTTATAAATAAAGATTAAAAAAAACCCTTTAAACCTGTTAAAAAGCTTTTTGGTAGTGTAGGAATACATTTAAAAAATAGTTCTAGAAGACGCATGTGGCGCTGTTGTAGTTGGAGCTGACAGAAAATGTAATAGTATTGTGATGGTGTGACCTGTGAAGTCTGCAACAGTATCTTTGTCTGCCCCCGCGGTAGATGATCGTGATAGCAAAAGTTTTGAAGAAAATGAAGCCAATGACCACTATGAGTAGATTAGGAAGCGTAATTTTTAAACCGTACTGCGTTGCTTAAACGGGCGGCCGTGAGTGCGCCTCTGAAAGAAGTGAGCGAGCGAGCGAGAGAAAACTCTCACACAGTAGCGCTTTGTTGGAAAGAAGTGCGGGTTAACTTGTGGCGCTAAATTTTGGCAGCAGGATTACAGTGATGTTGGCAGGGAAATGAGATGGCAAGTGGATTTCTTTTTAATTTTTTTAAGACACTGGATCATTGTTTGTGGCAGCAGCTTGCGTTGTAAGTTCAGCGTGGCTGCTGTTGTTGTCGGAATGATTTTTTTTTTCTGCCGGTGAGAAGGCTGGTGACGGAGGAGTTTCAAACCGTGATGATGTGGCGATATCATCCGCGGCAATCTCTCGATATCGGCTTTCTCCATTTACGATCGCCGGCTCATAATCTTGAATTTAATACACACCCTTGGTGTGTAATGCTGTTATAAACCCCTTGAGCTTTGCTCTCAGGGTTTATGTGGGGCTCTGACTGGTGAGTCTGGGTCTGGACCCATGATGCTATCCTAGCATAACATCATGGCTCTAGTCCCAGCACACATACAACCGAATGGCATAAAAAAAAATATCACTGCCCATTACCCATTCAATGCCACCACCCAGCTGCTTTCAAACACCAGCAGGAAGTACCACCATTGTTGAATGGCTTCAGCTCCAGCACCCCTTCCCCCCAGGACTTCACCACCCACAGAATGTCACCATCCCTGAAACACCAACTGATACTTGCACATTTCTCAATTAAAAGAAAAGAAAATGAAAGAAATCTGTCCTGGCAATTGGCTTCACACAATGTCGCCCAACCACCTTCACATTTTCCACTCAACAGTAGGGAATGGTGCCAGATTCAATAAAATTTTAAAATTTGATGTAAGCCCCTGAGTCATTTGCAGTCAAACTGAAACATTATTTCTAGAAACAGAACAAAGCCATAACTATAAACCTTTTTCTGTCCCCACCCCCCGGCATTGCAATATCACAGCACTTGCACAGTTAACCACCCACTGTACACTCACTGACCTTAAATCCTCCACCCTACAGTCATGCCCCTCACCTTTTACTCTGGTCCAGGGACAATATTTTCAAAACTACGAGGCTATAGACTGCCCCTTTTCTTCCTTGTGCAGTACAGCTCCCAAGTGTACTAAAACGGGGTACAGGGCAACTATTTACCAGCAGGTCCACCTACTGGGTAAGAGAAAATCTGTGAACTCTTTTCTGAATAGGTATACCTGCCCTAAAACAAAAATAATAAAATAAATCTATTTTAAACATATTTATCCCATTTTCTTTTTCTAAAGCAAAGGAACCATTGTATAACAAGAATAATGTACTCCAGGGTGTGTGTCATGCTGGGATAATGGCACTTCAAGGGTGTTGGATGCACTTGGCCTGTGGCCTCGTGCCCAACCACCTGAAGCATGACATTATCCCTGCACGACTCACACCCTGTCATACATTATTCCTTCATTATTCACCTCGAGTGTGTATTAAATTCTTGAAATACACACCACTCCATGTATTATTCTATATATAGATCCCATGGCACTTATCGAAAAGAGTAAAGGAATTTCCCCGGTGTCCTGGCCAAATTTCCCTCATTCACTAAAAATACCACAAACAGCTTAATCTGGTTCAAGGTCAGTTGGCATTCATTTGTATCCCCCTCCCCCGGGTCGTGACTGAAAATATGCAGGATTTGTCTAGTGCACTTACCTGGTCAAGAAAAACTAAATAAATATATAATTCATAAACCCTATATTTATAAGTACTATAGCTATAACCCCTTACATATACAGTCCTACTCCATAAGTTGAATGTAATATCACAAAATAAGATTACTTGTGTCACAGCCCAAAGAGGATGTGAAGAGATGGCAATACTAAAATGCTTAAATTCTTAGCTACATTCTGTTATGCCCGTAATTTGATTAATTAAACAAAACAGTTCACTACAATGAATGCATAACCCACACTAATAAATAAATAAATGAAGAAATAAATAAATATATTAAATGGCCAAACAACATCAGCCAATGATTTTAATTTATCATAGCCTTCCAATGTACTATATACATAATTCACAGACTATACAGCACTCAGCAGTCTTATTGTCATTTATTTAGCATTTTATTTATTAACTGTAAGTTTGCCAGACAGTCCCTACTAATGAACAAAATAATCTACAGAAATACTAATACATTTAGGTTACAGTTATCAGTTAAACCCCTAGGTTTAACAGTTTCCAGTGTCAAGATCTAAAATAATTACCTCTGAGATAATTTCCTTGGTAGATTAATGCCCCTTCTGCCTTAAGGAGCTAGGGCTAGATTTTCAAAGCCCTCATAACTCCCGCAGTTGTGGGAAAACATTGGCAGAAGTGGGTCTCCGCTTGTGGAGTGCGACAGGGTGGAGTAGGACCCTGTCCCATTTGTTATAGAGAAAGTGTTTAAAATGCAAGAATCTTTCCTTTTCTGTCTCTTCTTTGTCTGGTTGCACAACCAAAATTTCCTGTGAGACTTCAGAATCGATCACCCTGACAATCTCGCAATCCTTTGCCTCTCACTGTCCCTCAGTTTTCTCTTGATGTCTGTTTTTTCTCCCTTGGATATCTAGATCTGCTGATATAAAAATATATGCAAATCATTGTATGGAAATGTAACTGATATTGGGATCCCCTTTGGAAAATATATAGCATTACTGTTGAAATGTCTATAGTTATAATTTGAGATGACTGCAAAAAGCTGTTGGAAGCTAGCGGTTACCAGAGTTCAATTTGTAAGCCTTTTGCAAAAGCTGTGCAAAAGAGGGCCTCAACTCACGAAGCACGCTGTGTTCTAGCAGCTCCTGCCTGATATTTACAAGGACAGGATGTTTGTTTAGAATGGGGGTTGAAAGGACTTATAAGAGCTAAGCTGCAACTGCAAGAGAGATTTGAAGAAAAAGGGACACGGAGACTGAAAGAAAAAAAACTATTTAATTTCTCCGCTGTATATAGTTATTATGAACAAGTTTATATTTTTATGTTACTGCTACTGTAAATGAATATTTTGATGAATTCTTCAACTGCTCCTGGTTTTCCTATGCTTCCTGACCTGTGCCTTGATGACATGGAGCTGCAGTTTTTCCTTCAGCAACAGTATTTTCAAAGGAGAAGCCAGTTTGCAACTGACTCCATGATTTATGTTAGCTTGTGGTTGTTCTTTTCAGTGCAGTTGCAGGGAAAAGTTATGCCTGATGGGACCGGCCATAACATCCTCCACAGCTGTGCCAGCTGAAAATACCAACCTCTGCAGCTGAGATTTGGACCGTAACTGCAGTTGCAGTGTAAAACTTAGTCCCACTTCATGTTGAAAATCTGGCCTTTAGTTGCTGCCTGCAATTAATAGTAACTTTCAGAAGTAGTCACCACTACTAAACGAGAAGAGCCAAGCTTCTGCTGCTTTACTGGCAACCTGTGACACATGCTACAAATCAGGCAGCATGGTTGTCATGTAACATTAAATGAAGTCACATGTTGATGATGTAGTGGGAGGAATACAACAAGATATATCTGCTTCCAGGTGAAGTACTGCTTTTCACATCACACCCAATACTATTAGGTAGAAAACCATCTGATGAGCACGTAGAAAAAAAAACTTCAGAAGTAAAAAGTAATAAGGGGGTACTTTTGAGTATTACTGTATTAATATTTTCTTCCTGCTATGGTTTGGCACTACCAACTTTTTAAGTGACCCTTTCTCTGTATTGATAATGAAGACTTTCCATGCTGCCAAGGTTTCTTTCCTTAACATCCTTGGCTATGGCATAATCCTGATTATCAGTATGTGTAGCAATTTTATGTTCAGCCATTTCTTCACGAGAAAGTCCTTTTTGTTTTCACGTATTTCATGCCACATGGGTAGGTAAGTATATACATGACATTAATAGGGTATCCTGTGAATAGAGCGGCTCTTTTTGAGCGAGTCAATATGGTCGAAGTTAAAATAGCGAAGGTAAATTTGGAGATGTGCTCTTAATAGCTATGGCTATTAAGAGTACATCATAATTTGAGCTGCTATGTTCTGCAGTTGTTTTGAAGAGTATCTGTAGGTTTGTTAATCGGGCCAATTCCAAGCTGGCCATCTGGTGTGCTGGCTAAAGTCACTACCTTCGAGTCAGGCGACCCGGGTTCAGGACTAGCTGTGCTAAAGGTATTTTTTCTAACTAGTACTTGGCGTTTTTTAGTTGTATTGAAGTCTGGTACCCCTACCATCTTGACTTTGCCACCCACCTGTAGGTTGCCCCCCAATGTCCTCCTTTTTCTATCTTCTGTCCCCCGAAGTAGCTCCTCTCCTGAGTTTTCCACTCTCCTCTATTGTCATGCCCCCCAAGTTGATTATTTTAAGATTGGGGGTGTGAGAGGGCAAAGCCCCCCACAAATGGAGCTGCAGGGGGCATAACTCCCCACATAAAAAGTAAGGAAGCATTGTTTATTATGGCGATAGTGAGCAAGTGTAGCTGTTTGTGATGGACACTATAGTGCACATCGCCGTTTTGCTTTTCGGCAATGTGCAGTAACTGTTTTTTGTCAGCACCGTTACGCAGGCATTGTTATCACATGGAACCCATTAATAGTACCCTGGTTTTTGATGCTCTTTATCTCATATGTCTTACCAGAATGTGGGTATTTGAATTATTGCCCAGATAATGATTTGCTTATGTGGGGGGTTTATGTACGACTGACAAAGAGAAAGTTTGAGATCCATCATGGGGAGAAGCCTGTAAACAATTAACAACAGTCCTTGTAATGGTTGTTCACGGTAATGATGCACAAGACAAAAGGTTACATACTGTTTCTACAGTGGGAGTAGAAAAAGTAGAACAGAACCCTATGGGGGGGTTGAAATTCCCTTAATAGGCAGGAAGAGTTCTGAATTTTTATGCTTGATCTTCTAGACTACCCTGGACTTAACAAAAGGCAAGATTTTGCCATTCTTTCATTAATGTTGGCTCTGACATATCACTGTTTTTTGTTCTGTTAGATTGAGGCCTGTTAATTTAATAGAATTTTTAGCAGCACGACTTAACAGGACAATAGCAAATGCTTGGAATGGGTTTCCCTGGCAACAGAGTAGTAAGAATGTCCTTTGATAGATAAGTTGCTGGAAATAGATATTGCCTAAAAAGTGATTGTATATACAGTTATAAGGAGAGTATTTAGACAATCCCTGCTCATAAATAATATTACGGTTGGAGCCATCAGAAAGTGTGATTTATGTATGGATAGTATGAAATGTAATTTGGCCAATATGATGAATCAGGCATTGAATATTAGTAGCCACAAGATGGCACAGCTGCACCAACTTTATTACTATCTTCACTGTGGCTTGTGTGAGTGAATGTGTATGAGCTTATATGTATCCCACATAGGATTTTCTCATGGTTTATTTATATTTGCACAGTTTGCCCTAAATGTTTCACTGAAAGTGGTACACAAATATGGGATAATCTTTAATTAGAATTAGTAATTTGTGTAAGAGTCGAGTCAGGTGATGACTTTAAAAGCTGTCTCCTGGGCCAGATATTCAAAAGTGATCCAGCCACTAAGGTGTGTTCGCCTGTGCTAACCAGGTTTTGTGCCCAGTTCATGGGTGGGGTCTGTATTCAGAGCCCCCCACAGTGCTGGCAAAACCCATTAGTACTCGAACACTAACTTACCACTGTGCCCATGCATATGAGGGGGGTCCACCCATGCATACGAGCACAGCATCAGACTCAAAGGTTTGCACAGATGGTAACTGACACCCAAATGTGTACAAGTTGATGTCTTTATAAACCCCAACTTAATGGGATGCAAGGCCCTGGTGGTGGGCAGTATTACTGCAGCCATCTCCCCTCACTTCCCAAAACCCAGCCTGTTGAATCAGTGGATGCTCTTGTGTCTAGAGGCACCCCCCACCCACTGAGCACCTGTCCCCGTAACATTTATTTTCTCCCTGGTGTCTAGTGGCATCCCCAACCCCTGATCACCCATCTCTGTAAAAGTTATGTTTTCACTGGTGTCTAGTGATATCCCTCACCCTCTGATTACCCCCTGCTTTATATTTACTGATGTGCCTGGTGTCTAGTGGCACCCCCCACCTTTCAATTGCCTGCTGGCATATTCATACTGATGTTCTAGCATCTAGTGGCACCCCCTGGCCACCAATCCCCACCTGAACTACTTAATTCATCTCTGGTGTCTAGTGGTACCTCCAACCTGCTCATTTCTCATCCTTGTGCCACTCTGCCTCCTTGGTGGCTGGCACCCCCCCACACCATCTATACTGAGCACACCACCCAGCCACCCCTCACATACCGAAGCAGCCATGCCACATGGAGTGTCCAATACAGTGAATGGTACAGTCCTCCTCTCACCTCCTCAGCTGGCTGCCATATGGGATGACAGGTAGTGCATGTACATGTATGCCCACTTCCTGTCATTCCATATAGTGACCATCAGAGGGCTGTGCCAGTCACTGTATTGGACCCTTCATGCAGCATTTCTTCTAGGTATGTGGAGGGGGTAACTGGGTGTTGTGCTCGGTGCAGACATTGTAGGGGGGTGCTTGTCATGAACCCACTCCTGGGGTCAGGTCCACTGAGCTCACAGTGCCCACCCTTAAGTGTAGTTCATGATGGGGGGGACAGGGATATCCTCCTCATCCTTTTTAAATGCTCACCGAGGTCATGACTGCACCTCTTCCACGAGGACCCAGGGCATCCCTCTAGCTCTGGATAAGGGCACAATACCAGTCTCAAATCTTGTGGCCAAATATGAACCCTTTCTTGGCTATTACACAAAGGAGGAAAACCCAGGAGTCACAGTCTTTTGGGGGTAGCAGTGTAAAACCCGATTTGGCCTTGTCCGTACAGGACATACAGCAGCCTGGTTCAAATCCCTTGCAGACTCTGGTATTCTCCCTATCTTTATCCAGATGTTCCTTACAGACCCTTTTCTCAATATGGTTGCTTATGGTGGCCCTTCTAAGCAATTAACAATTGTCACAGATTATTAATAAACCTTCTACAGTCACACACAAATATAGAAATCTCATGCAGGCAGAATTTCTTTAGAAAAACAAATGTTTTTATTAAAATACTTATATAAATACAGTTACAGCTAAAAAGAGAATACTCTAATTTGGGTTACAGTATGCAAAACAAAATGGGAAAATTATATACAGAAAAATGCACTAAAACTGTTAGCTGAAAGTCTACCTTGTATTTGCAGTAAATTGAAGTCCATAAAAAGTAGATGAAGGTTTTCAGTTCCTTTAGTCCAGGCAGCTGCACTGGGTTTTAGCAGTTTGTTCTGGTGTGTCAGGTAGAGTGTCCAGATGAAAATGTGTGTGCAGCCACCGAGTTTCAGCAGTTTGGCTGCTTGTGTGTCAGGAGGAGTCCAAATGAAAAAGTGTGTCCAAATGCCCTGAGCTGGGGCTATTTATACCCCTGTTTGTAGACAGAGGCTGGTCCTGCCATTTTAGGCCACTGGGTGTCATTCTTGTGCTTCCCCAACACAATGTTCTGCTACCTGGTGATGTTACTCAGCCAACATTCATGACATCTGACATTACAATCTCGCACAGCTCTGTTAGAAGAAAGTTTCCTGTTCTTTTCCTTTCATCTCATCAAAGGCAATACCTTGGATCACAGCGTCCAGCTTTTTGAAGTTAAAAACAATCTATCTCTTGAACATTTTATTCACCTCTGTTTCCCTTGGTCAGTTAACTATTGGAAATACCCCTTTGATCAGTTATCCACAAAGTCTTTGACAATAATGTATCAGATTCCTGGCAAGTAAGCTGGCCTTCCAGGTCAAAAGAAGTTCAAACCCCCCCTTTTTTTTTTAAATCCAGTCTTTTTTCTCTATGTCCCCTTGAATTATCACTGGCATATAGTGGCATATAAATATACACAGAATTTCATAAAAAACATATATACAACAGAATTATATCTACAAATAAAGACTAGCAGTGGGGTAGCTCAGTATATCCCTCCCTTCTAGACTGAATTTGTGGGAATCCATTTCTATGCATGGTATGATTTTCACAAATTCTGTTCACTGCTCTAACTGGTGAGATAGCCCATCTGCTCTGGCATTGGCCAATCCGGCCCTGTAAGTAATGGTCATATCGTAGCCCTGGAAGGCAATACTCCACTTTAAGAGATGACCATTCATTTTACCCATCTGCGTCAGCCACACCAGGGGGTTATGGTCAGTCTGTACCTTGAATTGTCTCCCGTAGAGGTACGGCTTTAATTTCTTCAGGGCCCATACCAGTGCAAGGCATTCCTTTTCAACTGTGGAATATGCCTGCTCCCAGGGAAGCAACTTTTTGCTAAGGTACACTATTGGGTGATCTTTCGATTGGTTAGAGGTCTGACTGAGGATTGCTCCAATCTCCACATTGGAGGCATCTGTCTGGACTACAAATGGCTTACTGTAATCTGGACTGGCCAAAACAGGAGCACTGCACAATGCCTCCTTTAGCTGGGTGAAGGCGTGTTCATAGGCTGGCTCCCATTTTACCTGTTTGGGCATTCTTTTCTTTACCAGGCCAGAAAGGGGAGCTGTCAGGGTACTATAATTTGGTACAAACTTTCAACAGTACCCAGTGGTCCCTAGGAAACTCTGAACCTGCTTCTTGGTTTCAGACCTGGCCATGCCTCTATTGCCTCAATCTTGGCTTGATTGGGATGGAGCTTCCCCCTCCCTACTACATGTCCTAGGTATGCCACCACTGCCATGGCCACCTGACACTTTTCAGCCTTGACAGTGAGCCCTGCCCTCTGTATCCTGCCCAACACTTCCTTCAGGTGAGACAGGTGTTCCTTCCAACTGGCACTGAAGATGGCAATATCATCCAGATATGCCACTGGGTACTCTTCAGTACCAAGTAACACCTGGTTGACCCACCTCTGGAAGGTGGAACAGGCGTTCTTCATTCCAAAAGGCATTACCTTGAACTTGAATAATCTTATTGGAGTGATGAAGGTCGACATCTCCCTAGCTCTGTCAGTTAACTCCACCTGCCAATACCCTTTTGGCAAGTCATTTGTGGTAAGGTATGTTGCCCCTCCCAACTTGTCCAGTAGTTCATCCATCCATGGCATTGGGTGGGCATCAGACTTTGTGGCTGTGTTGAGTCCATGATAGTCCATACAAAAGCAAGTAGAGCCATCCAGCTTAGGAACAAGGACTACAGGTGATATCCAGGGGTTGTGGGATTTCTGGATTACCCCTAAATCCAGCATTTCCTCCACCTCCTTCCTAATGTCCTTTAGGATGGCCTCAGATATCTGGTAGACTGTCTGTTGGTTGGGTGCTTGCATTCCGGTATCTACGTTATGTGTCGCTAAGGGGGTACGTCCCGGGTTGGCTGTAAACCAAGGAGCAAAGTCCGCTAAAACCTCCCTCACTTCTTGGGTCTGTTCTGGAGTCAGCCTTGGGCAACAGTTTGATTGTCTCCACAGATGACTCCCACTTGCTTTCCTCAAGCAAGTCCAGTAGGGGATCCTCTTCATCAGTCCCCTCCCCAGGACTACACACTGAAAATACCACGTCTGCCCTATTTAGATATGGCTTCATCATGTTGACATGGTACATTCTATGGGTATGCTTCCTGTCAGGCAGTTCTACACTATAGTTCACGTCATTTACCTGTCAGACTACCTTGTATGGTCCTGCCCACTTGGTCTGCAGCTTGTTCTTCCAGACCGGAATTAGGACCATGACTTTCTGACCTACACTGTATGAGCAAGTTGTGGCTCTGAGGTCATACCAGACCTTTTGCTTCTGCTGGGTGGCTGACAGGTTGCTCTGGGCTGCTCCAATAAGCTCCTTTGGCTTTTCCCTAAACTGTAAGATATACTCCACTATAGGAGTTAGCTGGGTGGCGTGCTTGCCTTCCCAGTCTTCCTGGATCAAGTGTAGGGGCCCATTCACCCTACCTCCATATGAGTTTGAAGGGGGAAAACCCTGTTGACATTTGGGGCACCTCCCTGTATGCGAACAACAGGTGGGGAAGGTATTTCTCCCAGTCCCTCCCATGCTGTTCAGCAAATGCTCGGAGCATCAATTTTAGGGTGCCATTAAACTTTCCCCAAGCCCATTAGCTTGTGGGTGATAAGGTGTTGTGCGTCTCTGTACCACCCCACACTTCTCCCACAAACACTTCATCAGGTATGACATGAAGGTACCCCCTCGACCAGTGATAACCTCCTGTGGAAACCTGACATGGGAGAAAATTCCTAGCAAGGCATTTGCCACTTTGTTCTAAGTGAGGAGAGGGTGACCACCTTTGGGTATCGGATGGCGTAATCTACCAACGTCAGGATAAACCTCTTCCCGGAGGAGCTTGGGGTACTCAAAAGTCCCACAATATCCATTCCTACCCTCTGGAATGGCTTCTCCACAATGGGCAAGGGAATTAAGGCGGCTTTGGTTTCACTACCTGCCTTCCGTATTTGTTGACACCAGTGACAAGACCTGCAATATTCCTTCACCTGCTGGGTGAAGTTGGGACAACAGAAATTCTGGGCCAATCGCTTGCATGGTTCATGTGAGTCCCAGATGTCCAGACATGGGGATATCATGAATGATCTTGAGCAACTGCTCATGGTACCCCTGGAGAATGACAAGCTGCCTGCCCATCACCCTTCCCTCTGTCCTTACATCCTGTGTGTACAACAGTCCACTGTCTCAATGTACTCTATGTCTCACATCACCTCCCTGTGTCCCATCAGATTCTGCACAAGCCCTCAGCCTCTCCAAACTAGGATCAGTCCTCTGAGCAGCTGCAAATTCTTCACATTTTCCCAAGGTATGGGACATGTCCCCTTCAGTTTCTAAACTGGGGTCCATAGCGCTAGAGTCAGGGCATTCAGGGTGACTGCCATCCCTAACCTTCTGACCATTGGTTATCCCTCTCTCCTCATAGTAACCTACTGTAGCTGTTTTGTGAACTGCTACATGGGGAAGTCCTACCTCCCTTTCACTACTCTCCATTTCAGGAGACCTAGGCTGGGAACCAGCCTCCCATTGTTTTCCACAGGGGCCTCTATGGTGTCCAGGGAACTACAATTGGCCTTTGGAGACACCCCCGTGTTCCTTAACCCATGGGTCTGCACCCCATTTACAGTAACTGGGTGTATGTGCTCCCTCATGTTCATAGGCATGCTTGCAGGGATACACAGTGCACCCAACTCTGTTCGCGCACCACTTTGTCCACTCTATGCCTTTTTAGGACACTGTCTAGCAGGATGTCCTGGCTGTTTACAAAACCAACAATCATCATTTCTTTTATCCGATAAATCCTTTTCTTTGTAACCTGGGGCTTCTCCCTTTCTGTGGAGGCAGTGTGGGTTTTAGCTGCACTGAAGGCACACTTTTCCTCTTCTGAACTGCCACACCTGCCCCACTCCCTTTCAGAGCAGGCCTGCTCCTGGCATAGTAATCTGAGAGCTCAGCAGCCTGCTGCACTTCTTTGGGGTCTCGGTCCTCTAGCCAGGTTTTCAACTCTGCTGGGCAAAGCCAAAAGAATTGCTCCAGAAGAACAACCTCCTCAATTTTCTCTGCAGAGTTCACTTCCACTCCCTCCCGCCAACATTTCAAAAACTAACGTTGCTTTGTGGCGAGTTTCTCATAGCTCATGTTAGGGCTTCTCTGGAGCTTACGGAACTTAACCCTGTGTGCTTCAGGTATTAATTTATACTTTTCAAGCAATGCAGCTTTAAGTGTCTCATAAATACTGCTGTCCTGATTGTCCATTTGGCCTAGTACCTCACACCCTTTTTTAGTAGGTAGTGGGGAAAGCTGGAAGCTGTAGGACTCCCTGGGTATTCTGGGCTGAATACAGACCTCTTCAATAAAATTGAAAAAAGCATCCATATCCTCCCCTTCTTTAAATTCAGCTATTAATTTAGGATTTAATTTGTACCCCATCCCTGGAGTTCCAGGTTCACCCCTGCCACTTACCTCCTCTGGCACTGGTCGTTGGAGTCTTAGCTTCTCTAGTTCATATTCTCTCTGTCGCTGCCATTCTTGCATTTCCATCTCGAACTTTCTCTGCTCGAATTCTCTCTGCTGCTGGGCTTCGAACCTTCTCTGCTTAAATTCCCTTTACTTCTGGGCTTCACACTTTCTCTGCTTGAACTCCAGTTACCTTGGCTCAGACTGTAGACAGATCCCTTCCAGCTCCAGCTCTGTGGTGACCTTCCCCTGGCACTGTGGCTCTGGGTTCCCTCTGGTCTCACTGTCCTCCTCCCTGGGATTGGACTCTGGGACATCCCTTGGCACCCCCATGCCCAAGGTCTGGTCCTTCTCAATCACTGGCAGTGACTTAAGGTCCTGGGCAGTTGCTTGCTCATCAGCTGCCACAAGACCCTCCATGAGGTGTTTTTTGGTTCGCCCCTTGAACTGGACCCCTCTTTCCTGACACAACTGCTTTAAGTAGTCTGCAGTGTATTCACTGTAGATGGAAGCCATCTTCATCCCTAACTACTGCTATACTAACTTTACACCACCAAAAAAAAAACAAAAAACAGGTAGGGAACTTTATACTGTAACCAAATTACGTATATATATTTTTTAATCTCTGGCTTGATTGTGTGTGAACTATTTACAGTTTATCAATCTGATACACTGGGCTCGAATCCAACTGTTATGCCTGTGCCACCAATATCTCGAATCGAAACAGTATGCTACCAAATCTCTTGTATTCCACCACTGCCACCATATCTGTCACAAACCCACTCCTGGGGATCAGGGGCTGGGACGAAAGAAGGGATTAAGCAATTGCAAGTCACCCTGAGCACTCCAACCCTAAAGCAATACACCCTGAGAGGCACTGTACTGTGGGTCACTACTGCCCTCTCAGATACCACATGGTTTGAGGAAGTACCCATCCCATCAAGGGGCACAAAAAGATGATCTTCCTAGCTGCCACAGCCCACACACACTCCCCCATCACTCCTTCCCCTCACTATAGCATAGTATGCCACCCACTTGCCTTAGCCTGCCCCACTGCCTTCCTCTCTGTCATTCCTAGTTACACTTTAACTATCATCTGCTTGCCTTTTCTGTTCACCTGCCTAATTACCCTATCCTGACTTATACCCCTACATATCCTATCTCCTACCCAATATATTCTAAATATTCTACTTATCCCCACATGGTAAACTATACAAGTGGGCATACATTGTACAATGCTCATGCAAACTTGTTTATAATCTTGTTAATCTTTGATAATTTGACAATGCCTCTGGCTGCACCTAATCTTTCTTTTTTTATTTTATTCCAGTTGTATACATTTGCTGTTATTTGTACCACTGTTGATAATCTTATACTGTAACTGTCTTGGTCTCTCAATGTGGAACCTATGTAAAAGAGCCTCAGGTTCATAGATGTCAATCTGAAATCATAATAAATAAACAAAATAAATAAAAAATAAAATTATACTACACAGTGTGAGGTAACGCTTCAACTGGTATCCAGTAGCAAACCAACAATTTCAAGTATATCTCAATAACCAATGACTCTGGGTACACTACAGCCCTGGTACAGGTCTGCTGGCAACATTGCCTGGGCTCTTTCAGTGGTGCACTTGTGAAAAGTTGGCAGTTTAACCCTCTAACAGACCATAGTGTTCAGGCACAATTTTAAAGAGCTTGAAATCCAAGAGGAAACTGCTAGAAACACAGCTGTAGTTCAAAGGCAGTAAGGGTAATCCAAAACTGGAAAATGACAAAGCCCCAGCCAGTAATGCCAGCAGTCACATGACCCATAGATGCAGCAGTTCAGTAGAGGCAGGGAACAGCACACAGCAGCAGGCCAGGCAGCAATCAGGAACAGGTCCCAGTGGCCAGAGAATGAAGCACTTTGGACTCTGTCAGACATTCTGCAGCAGCACAGCCCTTCAGGCTCACACCTCTCAGGATAGAGCCCTTCTGGCACAGTTTTCAGTCACAGGAGCACTATGAAGTGGCTTCCCACTTCTCAAGGAGCCCAGACTTTAGGAGCAACCCTCAAGGTCCAGCTCAGAGCATGTGCCCTATGGCTCCCTATTCCCCAATCCACCCCACTAGATAAGGGCTATCAGGCCCCTTACCTGGCTCCAGAATAATCTGGGTAAGATGCAGGTCTCTGTCTCCACTCAGCAAAGCTCAGCAGCTCCAATATGCAGCAATGGCCCACAGGCTCACAGTCTCAGCCATTTCTTCTAACAGGTATTCATAAGGTACAGCCTCTGAGTTTACTGAATGAACACTGTAGAGGGCTCAAAGGATGGTTGGCCTGGCTAGGCCTCTCACTTGATCTCATCAGTGGCAGGTCTGAACACCTATGTCCCTCTCAGACTGCCTTGAGCTCCTTGAGAGCCTAGAAATGTCCTTCTCACATTTCAGTTTCCCATTGGTGAAGAAGAGCTGTCCATCAGTTCTTCTGCCCTTTCCTGCCCTCTGATTGGCTCTTTAAGCTTGCCAGTCCATTTGAAAGGGCCTCTGATGTCAGCATTCCCCACAGTCCACTCCTGCTGCTTGCTTGACTTTCGAGCCCCCAATTGGTTGGATGGTGAGGTTGGGGGTCATTGAGATGGCTGCGGCCCTGTTCTGTTGGAGCCTTTGCTCCAAAGTCTTTTGCTATTTGTTTCTGCTGTTTCTGCTGCCCCTAATTGTGCTCTGGCCCCTGGATTATTTTGCAGCCCTCCTGGGCTGTCATCCGGTTGGCTGGTGGTGGGAGGGTGAGCATTGGGCCCATGGTCAGGCATGCTAGCAAGGAAGGTTGGAGCTGAGAGTGCTTATCTACACATCCCTTCAGCATGCAATCCAGCTTGAGTTGGTGGCACCAATGTGGTTCAGGAGATGCAGAAGAGGAGTAGTGGTCCTGGTGTTCCTGATCCCCTCTGTCAGAATTGGGAGACTGGGACTGAACAAATACGGCCACAGCTGCAGCAAAGGGCACAGGAGGTGCAGAAGGAATCCCTAACACACTCTCTCACCACCACACATGCGATTGAGTGGGAGGGAGCCAGCATCAACAGCAGTCAGGAGCAGCACACAGGAGGGTGACAGCAGTAGGCAATCCAGGTAAGCCCCCTCCCGAGGTGGGGGTTACACTCTTCCATGCGCAGCCAATTTTTGACCCAGCAATTCCATGAGTTCTATCCAGTGAATATCTGAAAGACACAAAAACAGGCCAGCACAACTAACATTTCTACCTAGACAAATGCTTCCTTGCTAGGCTAGTCACAGAGTCCATAGCAACATAAAAATGTCAACAGACACAGAATTAACAACAATTTCACCAACATTTCTAAATAGCAACTGGTTCCTATTTGACCAATATTTCCAGTACTCTGCATCTTCACAATATAACCTAGGGTTTTTGAACACAATATGGGCAGGGATTGGGGTGTGATATAGACTTCATGATGTACCACATAAAGAGGCATGTCAGTGGGGGTTCCAGGGGTGTCATAACTGAGCATCAAAATGGGTCTTACAGGTCTTTCTCAATGTTGCAATGGGATTCTTCTGGTTCCTGAGCAATTGAGGGTGCACATTCTTCCTCTCTGGGTGGTGAATGAGGGTCCTCAGAATGAGCTAGGTCAATTACAACATCTGGCTCTTGATCAGATTCTAGTAGCCAGTGCTGGAATTACAATATCTGGCTCTTGATCAGATTCTACCAGTGTTGGAATTACACTTTATGATCTTTGGGAGCACAGGGACCCATAAGGGCCATATATTTTTAAATTGAGCCCCCCTTCCCATTACAGGTCAATGGCAGTGATGCGTCAGCTATCAGGGCTCACTTCAGAGCTGGGGGGAAGGCTAAGCACTGGCAAGCCCCTGTGTAATTCCAACAATGCATTCTACTTGATCTTTCACATACTGTAGTTCAGAGGTACTGTAGCTGGTCTAATGGGGGGTCAAAAGGCTCTTGGTTTAACGGTGTGGTGCAGTATTTAATGTCCACCAATCATCAGAAACATTTAACAGACGGGTAATGTCTACAGTGGAATAATACTGAACAATGTCATCTTCATCAGATGAATCTGTGACATTGGCTGCTGGTTCATGCAAAGATCTCTCTGGAGGTCTAAGAGGACAGCTATCCAGGTTGGGGGCAGGCTAGTTAGTTTTGCTTTGGTATCTATAAAAATCCCTGCTTGCCATTCTCTGGGAGAGTACTGGGCAATTGTCTAGATCTGGCACCTCCAACTATCCAATGGGGAACAAATGGTTGTGTTGCAAAGTTTTACTTCTCCAGTGATCCCCCGTGGGCAAACTCTGTACACTGGCAAGTCCACAAGTTTTTCTGTGACCCCATAAGTGATATTGCCCCACTGATCTGCAATCTTATACTTTTTGGGTAACCCTCAAGTTCCAAACTATGACTCTGTTTCAGGGAGTAACTCATAAGCTCTGACACATTTTTCATATCTGGTTTTGTTGGCCAAGTTTTTGTTGCTAGACAGTTCTGCAGCCAGCTTGCAGGTGTCATTTAATTGCTGTTTTAGTCTCTGAACATATTTGGTGTATGTTTCTAGAGTGTCTCCATCAGACGACATTCCAAATGCTAAGTCTTCTGAGAGCCTGGTCTCCCTTCTGAACATGAGCAAATATGGTATTGCCCCATGGCATAATTGTGAGTGCAATTGTATGCATGAATAAGCATGCTCACTTGTAGATTCCACTTTGATTTGTTTGCAAGGGTCCAACATGTCCAAAGTATTTAACAAGGTTCTATTGAATCTTTCTGGTTGTGGGTCACCTTGAAGGTGGTAGGGAGTAGTCTGTGACTTTATATCCCCCAGAGAGTTAACAACTCTTTGATCAGCTGACTTTCAAAATCTCAACTCTGGTCGGATTTAATTTTCTTTGGCAGTCTATAATGGAAAAAATATTTTTCAACCAGAGTCTTATCTATGATTGTGGCTTATGGTCTTTTTATGGAAATGCTTGGGCATGCCTGGTCACCACCAAGATGTTGGCAATGTTCTTTTTGTCTGATTCTTAACTTAAAAAGTCAATGGCAACCAAGTCCAGAGAGGTTCCACCAGTCACAGTGACAAGAATTTTGTCGACCTCATACTAGGATTTCATACTAGGAAGAGGTAGGCATACAGAAGGCCAGTGCCCATATGTGTATGTCTCCAGCACAGCTGGTACAGGAACCATTAGTTTATAACAAATAAATGTCAAGTCTCTGTTTAAATGTACCTTTAGTATTAGATTGTAAAATGGAATTAGGAACAGAATTCCATAATGGTATAATTCTTTGAGTGTAGTAAGCCCTTCTTTTCGATGTTCTAGGGAAAGTGAGTGCAAGTTGATGGGGATGACTTCTTAAAACACGGTCTCTGTTGTTATTATTCATGTTAAGCTGCTGTAGTAATTCTGTGTCTGTATGAATTTTATGCATTAGTAACAGATCACCTCTCTTGCTGCGTAATTCCAATGGATACATATCCAGCTCCTGAAGTCTAGTTTCATAGTTCTTATCCTGCATATTTGTAACCATTTTAGTTAATCGTCTCTGAATCCCCTCCAACCTGTCAACGTCCTTCCTTAGACATGGACTCCAGAGGGCAGAACAATAATCCGTGTGGGGCCTGACATAGGCTCTGTATAGTGGCATAATGCAACCCCTATCATGAGTTGAAAAGCTCCTCTTTATACAACCAATTAATTTATTTGCTTTGTTTATAATATAATTACAGTGACTACCTGAAGTAAGTTCTGAGTTAATGATGACTCCTAAATCCTTGTGTTGGGCTACAGATGTTAATGTGTGCCCATTTAATGTATATTTATTCTGTGTGTTGGCTGAACCAAGGTGCATGACTACACATTTATCTAAATTGAAGGACATATGATTATTAGAAGCCCATGTGTTGATTTTAGTGAGGTCATTACTAAGTATTGTTACTTCATCAGTAGTCTTAACTGGTGCTGCTATTTTTGTATCATCAGCAAACTTTATGGAGAAACTGTTTAAGTTGGTAGTTAAATCTGATATAAAAATGTCAAATAACAGTGGTCCCAGGACCGAACCCTGCGGCACTGCACTAGTAACTGAACATGGATCTGATAAGTGGCCTCTTATACACACACGTTGCGTCCGTTCTTTTAACCATTCTTCTATCCAATTTATAATATTAGAACTAATGCCTAGAAATCTCATTTTGTTTGTTAAGAGATTGTGTGGTACTTTGTCAAAGGCTTTTTGAAAATCCAAATAGACAACGTCCATAGTATTATTGTCATCGATATTCTTACTTATGTATTCATAAAATACTAAGTTGCCAGTAAGGCATGATCTATTTTTTTTAAATCCATGTTGAGATTTATCTCTCAACAGTTTTGTTTCTAATTCTTGTTCAAGTTTAGTTTTTAACAATGTCTCAAAAATGTTTCCAATTATGCATGTTATGCCGGTTTCCCTGACCAGCTCCTCCTCTGTTCCACTTTATGCTACAGATAGTCAATGTTGTTCAATGTCAACTCACTATGTATTCTATCCTCACTGTCTTACTCTGTATATAGCCTGCAGCTTATCGACTTACTGTACCTAACCTTCAAGTGTATGTGTAATCATTTCAACTAGTGTGAGACGTAGCCATTCACTTAACTTTTGCTGTATTGTTGTACTCTGTATTACCTGTTTGTACTCTCCCGGGTCGTTCCTGAAAATAGGCATACTACTTGTCTATTGTACTTACCCGGTTAACAAAAGCTAAATAAATAAATAAATGTTAGGCTGATTGGTCTATTATTAGATACTATAGTTAGATCATCCTTTTTAAAAATTGGTGTGACTGTAGATTTTTTCCAATCATTTGGAATCTTATTACTTGTAAATGTCATATTGAATAGAAAGTAGAGAGGTTGTAATAGCCAATCCTTAGATTCTTCAAGTAGTCTTGGATGTAGCCCATCAGGTCCTGGTGATTTGTTTATATTTATTTTGAGCTGGGTCATAATCGCTTCTTTAGTAAATGTAAGATCTTTTGTTTCAAAAGCAGTTGAAATAATAATTGGTGCATCTGTTTTTTTATTAAATACAGATGAAAAATAATCATTAAAAACCTTAACCTGTTCGTGTGGGACTGTTATCTCTTTGGATTCTGCGATAATCGTACCTATTGTCCTAGATTTTTGTTGCTTTTTGTTGATGTAAGTGTAAAAACTTTTCCCTCCATCGCTCCTATTCGCCAACCCATTTTCAAATCTCTTTTTTGCTAAGTATATTTTATTTTTAAATTTTTTTTAAGATGGCTCTATACTTCCATTTGTTAAAGTCAATCCCATCTTTTTTCCTTAGTTTATATGCCTGTTTTTTCTGTTTAATTAATTTTATAACACTTGGTGATAACCAGGGTGGGATCTTTCCTTTATTATTGTATATTATTTTATTAGAGACATGTCTGGCCTCCAACTCTAATAGTTCATTCTTGATTAGATTCCAAAGATCATCAGGAGAAGTTAAATCAATGTTGTTATCCCAGCTATGGAGTTCTGATTTGAGTCTTAGCAAATCAGCATTGTTGTAATCCTTAACAATAGTTATGCCTTTGCTACGTTTAATCTTGGTACCACAGGTAAAGCTTATAATATTACGGTCACTGTTTTGTAAGGGTGGTTTGACCCTGATATTAGATATATTGTCGATGTTATCCATTAATACTAGGTCTAGAATATTCTTTTTCCTTGTTGCCATGTTAATTAATTGGTGCAAACCATTGGATGAGCAACAATCCAAAAAATGGTTTTCCTGAATATTAATTCCAGTATTGCTATTCCAATTTATGCCTGGAAAGTTGAAGTCTCCCATAAGTAATATTTCTTTGTAATTTGCTTTGTTGTTAATACTGCTTATAATTGCTTGATTGTCAATTAAGTCTGTATCGGGTGGTCTGTAGCACAGACCAATGAGAAATTTTGATTGCCTTTCACTTAATAACTCTACCCAAATGATTTCAATCTGATTTTTTTCTTGTATTTCGTGGATTTGTTTAACATTGATGTCTTTCTTAATAAAAAGTGCAGTCCCTCCCCCTGTCTTTCCCTTTCTATTTCTATAGTGCGTTACATAACCAGGAATATTAATATTCCATTCCATCATATTGTTCCACCAGGTTTCTGTTATAGCTGCAATATCATATTTATCTTTTGTCAATAAGATATGGAGTTCATCCATCTTTGCAGTATTCAAACTCCTAGCATTACTAAGAAGAACAGTCAACCCTGTTTATTTTTATTTAAGCTCTTATTTGAAATCACAGTGACCGTATCCAGAGATTCTTGTCTGTGTGAGTATAATGTTGAGTGTTCCCTTAGCCCCAGTTTGCTTAGTTTTTTGTTTGATATTTTTTTTTTTTTTCAGTTTTTGTTGACCGGGTAAGTGCACTAGACAAATCCTGCCTATTTTCAGGCACGGCCCGGGGGAGGGGGATATAGATGAATACCAACTGACCTTGAACCAGATTAAGCTGTATATTAGACATTATGTATAGAAGAACCAAGTAACTTAGAGCCCTGTCTACTTAAATGAAGTCCATCATTTCCATATAATGCAGGATTGCTGTCAAATCTTTCCCAAGTTTTCAAACACTGGACATTGTTTGATAAGCACCATCTACGTAACCAGTTGTTATCATTCTTAATTTGACAATTTCGTTTATAGCTAGCTCTTGGTACAGAAAGAACTTCTGATACTATTGGAGTTGCTTTAAGTTCCTGAATTGTTTTAACTGCTGTTTCCATTTCTTGAACTATATCTCCCACCTCTTGCCTTCCAACATTTTTTGTTCCAATATGCAGTAAAACAGTCTTTGGTACAGTGATATTATGTAGAATTCCAGGTAGTAACTGTGTGATATCTTTAATTAATGCCCCGCTGTAACTACAACTAGTTACATTTTCTTTATTGCCTCTTGTTGAATATATGTCTGTATATTTTATAAAAGAATCCCCCAATATAAAGAATTGCTCTGACTCTTCATGATTTTGTACTGGTAAAGTTTGTCCTGTAGACTGCAATTCATTTAGTGTATTCTCATTGATGTGCTCAAGATGGATTAAATTATTATTTTGATTAGAAGTGACATGTTCTGGTTCTAGGGGTAAATCAATATGGAGAGTTTGATTTGTAGTGCCATCATTAATAACTGAATCATTTAGTTATTTCTCTGGAACTGTGTTTGATTGCCCAATGATGCCAGCAGTCATAGCACTCTCGTTTTTTGTTAATGGAATTAAGGGATCAAAGCTGTTACTTAAATTAAGTTGAAAGGCTTCAGCTTTTCTTCCCCTTTTTCTCTTTAGTGATCTCCTGGATTGTACTTCATACCAGTCATCGTCTAATGACTCCTGGTTGTCATTGTCCCTAACTCTCTTTTTTGTTGAGATTGTATTAGAACATACTGTTGTATTTATATCGTTTAGGATATTACAGTCATTTGTACAATTTGTGGTTGTAAGTTCTCCTATATGTTCAAATGGATTCCCAGGGGTGGTGTTTGAAGTACTTATAGGGTTATTATTATGTATGACTAAGGATGAAACCTTGCATGAGGTAACCTGGTCAGTACTTGATTCTGCAAGCTTGATTTGATTTATTAAAGCTTGCTGACTTAGTTCCAATGCTTTTAGTCTATTAAAGAGAGAGATTTACCTTTGCATATCATCATTCTGAATACACCCCCACAGTGACATATTTTCACCATTATCCCTGACGCCACCAGATCACAACTGCGACCGGGGATCACACTGACACCTGTTCGGTGTTAAGGTGGGGGGGCTGCACCCTCTCTGTACCCCCCAGACTTATGAATTCCAACTCTGGGAGGGGGAGGGCAGATGTTGGGGGTGAGCGGGCAAACCCGGGAGTCGATGAATCGTCCATCTCTCTGACAACCCATTTGATGCTGCGGGTGTCAATGAGTTGGTGTAGCTGTGGGGGATTTGCTGTAACAGTGTCACTGTTACAATGGTATATGGCCCAGGGAGCAATTGTGGTAATATTTACCAAAGGTGCTGCTTGAGTGAGACGCATTTTCTGCTGCATGCATCACATACACTGTTTGCAACAGTTCTCCACCTCTGCACTCATCTTGGGCCACTAGAACCTCCTTCTAACTTGGTCCAACATTCTGTCAACTTCCAAGTGTCCCAACTCATCATGCAGGGCTTTGAGAGTCAGTTTTCTGAATCTGACTGGCAGTAACAATTACTTTAGGCTTGGCCCATCATTACTCTGTGGCCCTCTGCAAATCATGCCTTCATATACAGTGCTTTCAACTTGCTCCATTCTGTCAGTAGCAGGGAGGTGTCAGGATGATTCACTTTGACAAATACTGGGCATCTCCCTTGCTGGAGAGTTTTAACAATATCGCAGATTACAAGGTCCTCCATTTGCTTTTTTCTCCAGTCTTGAGGACTCATTTGTAGCAAAGTGGGTTTATTGAGGGACATGACATTGCAATAGGCCACAGGTATGCAGTCTGATTAGGTGCCTAAGCTGTCCACTAAGTGAGGTGGTTCACTGGAGTTTGTCAATTCTTCTGAGTCATATCTTTCTCTGGGATTTGGAGCCATTCTGGCCCTGACACCCCAGGTTGGGGTCTTCTGGATAGTACGTTAACATAAATGTTGTTTTTTCTGAGATGATACTCCACACTGTAATCATATGTTGAGAGGGCTTACAACCAGCAATGAACTACAGCATCCAATTTTGCTGCTATTCGCACATAGGTGAGGGGATTGTTATGCGTGTGGACTGTGGTATGGGCCCCATACAGTACTCGTGGAACTGATCGACAGTTGCCCTTTTAAGTGCTAAGAACTTCAGCTTGTGGACTTGATAATTTCATTCTGATGATGGCAAACTGTGACTGGCATAAGCTATCATCCAGAGACCTTGTCATTGTTCATGATATAACACTGCTCCCAAACCATCGAGACTGGCATCTGTGTGCAACACATATGGTCTGCATAGGCTACCACTGGGATGTTGGTCAACTGTCTGATTATCTTTTCAAAAGCTTCATCACAAACTTGGGTCCATCTGGGGCCAAATGGTTCATGCACTCTGTAGTAAACTTTTTTAGGAGTGGACAGTGGTGCCTGCTTGTTTTTTTGGTTGGCAGGAGGATACCCTTGGGTCAGTCCTGCAGAGGTTTGACAATCTTGGTGTAGTTTTTATGAACCTGTGGTAATACCTGAAGAATCCCAATAAACTCTGCAGTTCTCTCAGCCTTGTGGGTTTTGGCATGGTTGTGACAGCCTGGATGTAGTTGGGATTGGTACAGGTGCCATCTTGTGACACAATGTGGCTGACATACTTGACTAAGGCTCTGAAGAACTGGCACTTGTTGATGGACAGCTCGAAGCCATACTCTTCCAGTCTGTCAAGCTCTTTGAACAGCTGGGCTTCATGTTCTTACAGGGTTTTCCCAAATATGATAATGTCATCCAGGTACACAAGGCATTCGAACAGATTCATGCCACCCACTGCTCTCTCCATCAGCTATCGGAAGGTGACCGGTTCCCCTGAGATCCCTTGCAGCATTAGGAGGAACTCATTGAATCCCAGGAGGCAGAAACACAGTCTTCTTGATCTTGCTCAGCCATTGGATTTAATGGTAGCCAGATCTCAAATCCATCATGCTGAACCATTGACTTCCATTCAGACAATCTAGGGCATCTTGAGCTTGTGGCATAGTGTATTGGTTGGGTACAGTTCTTTTGTTTAGAGTCTGGAGTCCACACACATTCTAACAGACCCACTCTTCTTTCCGACAACTACAACTGGTAATACATAAGGGCTCCTATATTCCTGAATGATGCTTGTGGCCAGCATCTCCTGCAAGTGCTTCCAGACATCATCTATGTCGGCAGGGGCCAGTCATCTTGGCCTTCCCAAAAAGGCCTTTCTTCTGTGACCCAAATGAGGTGCTGTACACCCTTACACCTAACATCTCATTCCTTCTGGGAGAAAACTTCTGTTTGCTGTGTCAGCTTCTTTTGAATTCTGTTCCATCACTCTGCAGGCAAAGAGTAGTCTCCAAACTCAAACAATGAAGGATCTAATTGTCCTGGAGTGGGATTATCTCTCTATTGTGGTTGCATCTCCAGATCACCACAGTAAACCCTGGTGAGGGTCCATCCCCTTCAGATGGTCACTAGTTGGTTTGTTACCCTTGTCACATGAATTATTATTTGCTTGACATATGTGTGAGCTTTAGCTGGCAGTATGCTATGTAAGTCTATGAGTTCCTCTGGCAAACCAGCTTCCTCTAGGCTGTCCAATATTAGCAGCCACTTGTGACAAGAATCTTTGAGGTACACTATTCCCTTAATGGCACACTGCTTTAGGGCAGGGGGGGGTTACACCGCTTCACATAGAAACATAGAAATATAGAATTTGACAGCAGATAAGGACCGCTTGGCCCACCCAGTCTGCCCATTTCCCTGCCTAATGGATAAGCTGCAGATCCTAGTTAACCAGCAGCCTACTTCTTCCTACCCCAACCCCCTAGAATTGCCTTATGACTGTCCCATGCATGCTTGAATTCCACCACTGTTTTTGACTCCACAACCTCCTCCGAAAGGCTGTTCCATGCATTCACAACCCTCTCTGTGAAAAATTACTTCCTTAAATTACCTCTGAGCTGCCCCCCCATCTTCAAATTGTGCCCCCTTGTTCTTGCACACCTCTTTTTTTGAAAGATGCTACCCTCTTGGACTTTGTTGATTCCCTTGAGGTACTTGAAAGTTTCTATCATGTTCCCACCTCCATCCTGTCCTCAAGGGTATACATATGAAGCTCCTTTAGTCTCTCTTCATATGTCTTCCGGTGCAGACCCTGCACCATTTTAGCTGCCCTCCTCTGGACAGCTTCCATCCTGTCTATGTCTTTGCGGAGATGGGGTCTCCAGAACTGCATGCAGTACTCCAGATGGGGTCTCACCAGCTGTCTGTACAGAGGGATAATAACTTCCTGTTTTCTACTAGTGATGCCTCTCCCTATTCATCCCAGTATCCCCAGCCCTTCTTGCTGCCCTCTCACATTGCTTGCCCACCTTTAGGTCATCTGATATGACTACCCCCAGGTCCCTTTCCATTTTTGTTGTTGTTAGTATCTCACCCCCATTGTACTCTTCCCCTGGGTTTTTGTTTCCCAGGTGCATTACCTTGCACTTCTTAGCATTCATTCTAAGCTGCCATACATTTGACCATTCCTCTAACCATGCCAAGACCCTTCTCATCCTTTCCACCCCATCTTGTGCATCAACTCTGTTGCAGATCTTTGTGTCATCTGCAAAGAGACATACTTTTCCTTCCAGTCCCTCTGCAATGTTGCTTATAAAGACATTGAAGAGGACCGGTCTTAATACTGAACCCTACGGTACCCCACTAGTAACCCCCCTTTCTTCAGAGTGGACTCCATTTACTATTACTCTCTGTGTCCTATTCTCCAGCCAATTCTTTACCCAGGCTGTCATCTTGGGACCCACTCCCAGGCTAGCTAACTTGTATGTTAATATTTTGTGTGGGACTGTGTCAAATGCCTTGCTAAATTCTAGGTAGGCCATGTCCACAGCCCCTCCCTGATCTACTACTTTGGTCACCCAGTCAAAGAATCTATCAGATTCATCTGGCATGACCTTCCGCTGTGAATCCATGCTGCCTTGGGTCCTGTGCCCTCTGGCCTCTAGATACTCGACAATTCTTTCCTTCAGAAGTGATTCCATCATTTTCCCTATCACTGAGGTTAAACTAACAGGTCTGTAGTTTCCTGCTTCTGCCTTGCTCCCACTTTTGTGAAGGGGAATCACATCTTCCCTCCTCTGGTCCTCGGGTACCACCCCATCCTTCCATGATTTGTTAAAGAGGGTAGTCAGTGGTGTCACTAGTTCTACCCTTAGTTCTTTTAGAATTCTGGGATGAATCCCATCAGGCCCCATTGCTTTGTCCACCTTCAGTTTTAAGAGTTCTTTCAGAACCCTTTCTTCTGTAAATGGGCTGGTATTAACTTCTGTATCCAGAGTGTTTCTACTGTTTGTTTTAGGTACCTCCCCCTCTTCATTTGTAAATACTGAGCAAAAATATTTGTTTAGTATCTCTGCCTTTTCACAGTCACCTTTTCCCACCCTGCCTCCCTTTATTAAGCCTCACTATCCCTCCCTTGGTCTTCCTTCACTCCCTGATGTACCTATAAAAGGTTTTATCCCCCTTCTTAACTGAGTTGGCTATCTTTTCCTCGGTTTGGGCCTTTGCTGTTCTGACTGCCTTCCCAGCTTCCTTTCGCTTTAACTGATACAGTTCTCTGTCCTGCTCCTTCTGTGATTCCTTGTACTTCCTGAATGCTTTCTTTTTCTCTTGAACCTTCACTGCCACTTCCTTTGAGAACCATAGTGGTTTCTTACACCATTTTGTTTTGTTTATTTGCTTCACACAAAGGCTTGTTAACTTCAGATCAGTTTTGGAGCCAAACAGTTCCCACAGATTCATCCTCGGGCATGACAGTGGCTTTGTGAGTGTAAGTTTGTCAAACAAGTCCATGGAAGGGTGTTGGAGCTTTTCCTTGTTGGACTTCAAAGTCTTTACTCAACTGACTCAGATGATAGAATATATGGCCATTGGTTCCTACAATAATCAGGATTGTTTCATACATATTTGTCAGTGTGCACACCAGGGCACACATCTCCACAGCAGAGGGAGTTCCAGCAGTGTTCACCAAGAAGGAGATCCAAACACAAACCAGGCCCAGATGATGGTATGAAGCTTCATTGAGACCCAACACATCCAAGCCTTCCAAAGGCTCCAAAGTTTTGTGGGACTGATACTTATTATAATAGACTTTAAACACTATAGTGAGTTGGGACCATAATCCAGGAGTACTTGGGTGGACTGTCCATCCACTTAAGCTTCCACATCTGCAGTAGGACCCACAGTCACATCCCAGTTACTTGACACTTTAGCTTTAGTATTTGAAGCATAGGTATTGACACAAGCAGTAGCTTCACCAATGGTTGTTGGTGAGTGACTTGTTCCTAGGGCACTGAGTGCTCCTCAACTGGGGTCCACCAAAGTTTAAAGGCCTGACAGTGCTTGTGGCTAATTTCTCTTGGATTGGCCTGTCTGCAACCCTCTGAAAGTTACTTTCTGACTGACATTGACATTGAATATGTCCATCCTCACCACAGCAGTAGCAATAAAATTCACTTCTATCCATTGACTGTTGAGGAGTTCCAGTCAGAGAGTTCCATGGGTGCCACACCTCCTGGGGAGGGGCACTAGGCGATTTCAGGACTTACTAGTTCTTTGCTTCTCCCATCATTTTCCTTAGCTGAGTTAGCTGAATATGGACTTCCTCCAGTGAGACTGCATTTGAGGCTTGCATTCCAGTGCTTGAGGCAGTCAACACAACACTACTTGATACAGGCATGCTGGAGACTAAAGGTTTGAACTCCCTGAGGATTGAGCTGGTCATGTCAAGCAAGGCAAGGCAAACTTTATTTATATAGCACTCAATCCATCAAGGACTCTGAGTGGTTTACAAACATGAACATAAAGCAATAGGTGTAAATAAATTAGCAAGGTAAAGCTAAAATAAATCAAGTCCCCTTAAAAGCTTGTTCAAATATGAGTCTTAAAAGAGGCTGTAAAGGCCTCCACTGAACTGGCCGCAGGAATTGATAAGTGATCGAGTTCCAAATGATAGGGGCTGCTGTCCCAAAGGCTCTACCACCCGACAACCTGAGCCTTGAGGTGGGGACCACCAGCAGTCCAGCTTTGCTGAAGAAGAGAAAGCAGAGTGGTTGATAAGGAATCAGGAGCACTTTTAAGTAATCTGGTCCCAATCCATGCAGGACCCTGTATGTTAACAAGCTGGTTTGAAGGTGATGCATGAACGCAAAGACCACCAGTGCTGAGCATGCAGAACCATAGTAATGTGATCCCTCAATGAGGAACCCACCAACATCCGAGCCACAGCATTCTGCACTAGATGTAGTTGATGTGTCAAACCTCCAGATAGCTGTAGATATAGAGCATTACAGTAATCCAGCTGTCTAGTGACAAAAACATGGGTAATCATCACTAGGTCATCCTTAGCTAAGAATGGTCAGATCCTGGCAATGCTCTGGAGATGAAAGAAGGCTGACCAGACAACAGATGACACCTGCTGTTCAGAGGTTCAAAGGTCAATCTGACATCCAGCATGACCCTCAGATCTCTGACTGCACTCACTGCTGAAAGGGGCTGGCCACCCAAGACAGGAAGGGCAACTCCTCCACCTGCAGGTAAGTACCATCTACCAGATTCGATAATCATGACCTCTGTTTTGCCTGGGTTCCGACACAACCAGCTGGTGGCCATCCAATTGTTTACCTCAGCCAGACAGTGGCTTAGCACAGAAGACACAGAAGTATTATCAGGGGTACAGGACAGGTACAACTGGGTATCATCTGCATAACAATGAAACCCCACATTGTATGGTCTTATGATCTCCCCTAGTGGCAACATGTACAGTACATGGAGAATATATTGGGAGCAAACCCTGAGGCACACCACTGGACAACACTGATGACCGTGTGGTAAACTTCCCCAGAACTACTCACTGTGTCCTCCCAGTCAAACATGAGCTAAACCAGCACAAAACAGCACCTGTAGCACCCACATAGTTCTTCAGGTGATCACTCAGTACCCCATGATCCACCATGTCTAATGCTGATGAAAGGTTCACGAGCACCAGAATGGTACCTTGCCCTCGGTCCCTTGCCATGAGGAAATCATGTGTTACCCTGACCACAGCTGTTTCTGGGCTGTGCCAAGGCCGAAGACCAGATTGGAGAGTTTCAAAGATGGAAAGATACTCCAAGCAGCCTAACACCTGTTCAACCACCACCTTCCCAATAACCTTCCCTAAAAAGGGAAGATTAGAGACCGGTCTGTAGTTTGCGGGAATGTCAGGGTCCAAGAATGGCTTCTTAAGAAGGGGCCTCACCACTGCCCTTTTTGGGGCTAAAGGAAAGACACACTCCCTCAATGAACCATTCATGATCTCAATGAAAACTGGGCCTAGGAACTCAACGCAGCTTATGATTAGCGTATGCTACTAGTAACTGGAATTCCTTACCAAATTACTCTCATGAAGATGTTAGTCATGCAATTTTTAAACTGTACCTTACGAAATATTATTGTAAGCAACTCTTTTGTAAGTGTTCAGTGTAAGTGTTTAGTGTAAGTTGTGTTTTGATATGTTTGTCTTATAAGTATTCAAACCTGAATTATACCATCTTTGGCTACTATTATCCCCAGGTCATGTATGGAAAAGGGCCTTGGCTCATTACGCTTACCTGGTTAACAAAAGTTTAAATAAAAAATAAATTAGCTGCTTTGGATCCGGGTTCAGTTCGTAGTTGGTGGGACACAACTGGTGACCACTCAGAGAACCACAGCCTCCAAAAGCAGTCAGAAGTCACCCCAGGCAGACAGATCAGTACCACCACAAGAATGGCTACCCACAGCCCTAGTTAGATCATGAGAAGAAACACTGGAGCCAATGTCAGACACTTTGTCAGTGAAAAACTGCCCAAACTCTTCACACCTATCTGTGAAAATAGCTCCCACAGACTGCAAACAGAGGTGATTTAATCATCTGTCTACAGTACGAAAGAACATAACTGAGCAATTGTTCACTGCAGCAACTGACCAAGACAGAACTTCTGTCTTTTTCTGGTCAATTACCTGTTGATATTCCGCGCGTAATGCAGTCTCAATGCCAACCTGTCCTCCATAGATCTGGATCTTCTCCAGGAATGCTCCAATCTACACTCCTTAGTCTTCAGTTGGTGCAGCTCAGCACAATACCAGGGTGAGCCATGGTGGGAGATCATGGGGTGAAAATGGAAAGGTGCAATAGAGTCCAGGGCCATCATAAGCACAATGTTATAGTGATCAATGACCACATCTGGACCTTGTGCACAACTTAGCAATGTGCCCGAGACATCTAGCGTGTCCTGGAGTTTGCGAGGCTCCAGCTTGTGTTTTGAATAACACCAGATAGTTTTCATTGATGGAGTAATAGAATAAGGGACCCCAGACTAGAACTCAACTACATGATGATCCAATCAGATGACCAGATCAACTTTGACTGCAGTTATGTCAAGTCTGAGTGAGTAGATTAGATCTAATGTGTGGCCATGTTTATGAGTCTCAGGTTGGACTATCACACTTTTCATTTCTTGAATCAGACTCTGGAGCTCTGTGATATCAAGGGAACCCCCTTTGTCCACTACTTGGGCACTGGCAGGGGAAGCCAGCGGGGGGGGCACTGTTCATCTTGTTCCTTGGCCTCTGTAACCTCCCACAGCAAGACTCGATGGGAGGGTGGGTCAGCCAGTCTCTCTCTCCAGTGCAACTTTAACAGCAGTGACTCTGAAAATCAAGCAGCCTTCAGCACTTGTTCTAGCTGCACTTTGTTCATGTCCTTAGACTCTATCCTACCTTTGCAGTACAATTTTTGTAAGGCTCTCTCGAGTCGGTGTGTATAGGTGGTGAGAGACTCCCCCAGGCACTGTTTGGTAACTTAAACTTCCAGAACAAGTCATCACAAGATTACATACTTTCAAACACACTGTTTAGGGTGGCAAGATATTCATCCACATTGGTCTCCAGGTCCCTGGCATGCAAGGACTGGATGGCGTCTAATGCCATCCCCTTCAGACTCGCAGCCAGTCTCTTGTGCTTTTTCACCTCTGTGCACTGCCATTCATGTAGCATTGGGACAGCTTAATCAACCCAGGTTTCATAATCATCTTTTCCACTGGGGGATAATACCAGAAAAAAATTCTTAGGCATCAGTAATAGTCAGAAACAGCAGGGCAAACTAATCCATATTCTTCATTGGTAGCTCAGCGAGGCAACAAGGTCTACACATCCTTGAGGGTCTTCCTTTCACTAGCCAACAACAGTTTTAGTTTGGTCTTGAAATCCCTAGCAGAATTCAGATGGTGTGAAAGGGTTTTGGACTGACATGACTCCTTTGGTTTATCACCACCCAGATCTCTTGAGACTTCTCAGACATCACCGTGGCAGGCAGGTGCATTGTCCCTAAGTCCTTTTCAGTTTCTACAAATAGGTTTCTGAGCTGGGTACCGGGTTCTCGAGTCACTCTCTCAATTTTCTTTTTTCCACAGTCTTTCAGAGCATTCCTCTAATGCAGGGGTTTTCAACCTTTTTGTGTGCTGGGACCCCCTGACCAAAACTCAGTAGTAGCAAGGACCCCCTACTTGCAAAAGCAAGCAATCTCTTTGGCAGCACTGGGGGGTGGGAGGGCTAAGTTATATACCAATATAAACAATATAAACCAATATGAACATTTCTTTTTATTGTTTTTTCATTTTTATTGGTTATTCATTTCAATTCAATGATACCTCTCATTTAAAAATTATGCAATATAATGCATGAATGCCAATATATACATTACTGGTGACATTAATCAGACAGGAATTAAAAATGGTACTGGGTGAATATAGCGCGGATAAAACTGTACATGAAATACAGTGCTGTAGGAAGCGCTAATGGTTCTACAGTGATGGGTGTTTAGAGTGTGCGGTAAGACTGCTACCCCTATCGCTGTAGTCTGCCAGTAAGGAAAGTGAAGGATGCTGCCGGAGCAGTGCCTGTCGGAGCTGCTTCCATGGTGGAGTGGCTAGAGCTCCTGTCTCCTGCAGCATTGGGGACCTGGGGGTGTGGTTCGATTCTCACCAGGTCCCACTCTGCTTCGTTTTTTTTTCCTTACAAAAAGCAAAATGTTTCCGGCCCAAGTTTTTTTTTTTCCCTGATGTCCACAACCCCCTGGAGTTGATTATAATTAGTCTGGGGGGTGCAAAGGGCTGAGCCCCTCGCAAAAACTAAGTTATTCCTCTGGGCTGTGCTGTCCTTGCGGTGGTTGACGTGTTGTGCCAACGTTGGTTTGCCATATGTTGCTTTGAGTGCAGCATTGTCGCGGTGTGTGATTTTGACTGTGACATTATGACCCCATGCCATTAAAAACAGAGCTGGAGGGGCACAGCTGATATCAATCAATCAATCAATCAATCACTTTATTTAACCAGGCATAAACACCATTGAGCAAGCTCATTTTCAAGGTGGTCCTGGGCATTAATACAATACAGTACACTTCATAAGATTACAATTATGGTGGACAACAGTGCAAAAAAAAAAAAAAAAGAAAAACATTGTGAAGGTGCCGGTCAATATGGGCCTATACATACTGGTCAACATAATTAACATGCAAAGGTACATAATGATAAGCTTTACTGAAATGAGAAGAGACAACAATCCCATATAGTCTCTGCTAAGTAAGAGCTCATAACCTAAATGATAAAAAATAAGGAGCTATTAAGGAATAGGGTAGAAACTGGAGTGAAAGAGTAGGCAGCCAAAAGGGAGGCCAGAATAGATAAAAGGTAGAGAATAGGCAGGGCCATCTTGGATTAAGGGAACTAGGCTTGTAGGTCCTAGGTTTCTGTTGTTAGGAATGTGGGGTGGATGAGATACTTAGGCATAGGATTTGAGAGTGGCACCCGGGGCTTAGGGATCATCGACGTCTGCTCATACTCCCTTCATTCAAAGCAACAAGATAAAAAAAAGGATACTAATGGTTACAAACATAATTATGCACTTGAGCAGACTGTTACAAACAGCAAAAGAGAATTCAATTATGCCTCCATTTAGTTAACAGTGCTTACAACAGCAGCAGACACCAAGATGTGTAACTCAAGTAGGCGATTTCAAAAAATTTTTTTTTTTATTTCTATTTATCCTCCTACGTCCTACTGGAACCACCTCATCAGGAATCACCCATTAAACCCCTCCCTGCCACCATCTTATCTGCTGCTCAGGTCCCTCCATCCTGCCATGGTTTGCCCGCTGGGCTGTGGCAGGACACCCTCGAACCTTAATATCTTGTCAGGTCCCCTGGACAGCGGCAGATAGTGGCACATCAGGACTGGGTCAGGGCTCCATCTTCCCAGCTCCTGAGGGTGATTTTCCCCTGTTTCTGATTCATTGCTGCATGCCCAGATGTCCAGGCATGAACACCGAAGTCCGCAGCGACGGCCCCCAATGGTGCAACCCCCCAGAGCTGATTGGTCCACAGACCTTTGCCTGTGGCCAATAAAACTCCTTAGGCACCAATGTGCTGGCATGCCTCCAGCCTCTGCCAGGGGTCAGCACACGCCAGGTTAAATCCTATCCCTCCCCCCGGAGAAGGTGAGCTGTAGTTGGAGGCTCCAGCCTATCTCCCCACGGCCGACCCTTGGTGGCCAGAGTCCACTCCTGAACTTGGGTCGCCGGCGCGGCCAGTTTCAAGAATTTATTGACAAATAAATTTCAGGTCAGGCATTTATTTCAGCATTTATTTCAAACTGCGATTTACTGACCTGTCAGAATGTGGAATCACAATGCGGAGCCTGGAGGCACAGCAGCAGGGAAACACAAAGCTGGGCTCTATTCTAAAATGGAGCTCGTGGAATCACAACTCAGGACTGGAATTAGCAGAATATAGCTGGAATCACAAAGCCAGACTGTATACCGAAGTGTATACCAAAATGGAGCTTGGAGCCAGAATGTAGCCGGGAATTATGACGTTGGGCTGAAATAAAAAACGGACCATGGAGGAACAGCAGAATGTAGCAGGGAATCACAAGAAATGCAAAAACAGAGCTCTATAGCTGAGGCTACTTATTAGGTATGGGAGCGCATAGCTGATCTGATAATTATGAGTTAAACAACAACTACAGCTACTGATTAGTGGAGAGAGTAACAGCTGACAATAATGGGGAAATCTACAAGTCACTATAGCTACTCACTCTAGATACTGTAGCATGGGGGATATTTCCCTGAACATACGTTGGTGCTGTAGTGCTGTAGTCACTGACGTGGGTTTTTCACTACACCCGACAGTAATTCTGTAGCCACTAGGTAGTTCCAGGAGTGGTAATGAGCATACGTTATAAGTTTATCGCTTGTTTTATCAAGGAGCATTGTGTGAATTAGTAGATGAAACAGACATAGTGTTGCTTTCCATGTGCTTCATAACTGTTTTTTACAGCAGTTAGTATTTTCGGTACTTGCTCCACAGACCCTCTAACTGTTGCTTGGGGACCCCCAGGTGCCGTGGACCCCTGGCTGAAAAACCCTGCTCTAGTGCTCCTAAGATGGACACCTTGCCCCACTCCTCAGACACATTTTTTTTACCAAGAGTACTCTCTGAGGGTCCAGGCCCTCGAACACACACTAGTCCTCTACCTCTTGAAAAGTCTTATTTACGTTCAGATATTTTTTGAGGCAATGGCAAAAGTCTCGGAAAAGCTCCCAGGTGTATCCAGCTGTTCAAGAGGATCCCAGCATTGCCTGTAATGTGTGACTCCCGGGATGTCATGTCTGAGTTCACACCCCTGCCTGGTGACTTACAGGCCCACATGGTAGGGTGGTTTGTCCCAGAGCAAATAATAAATGGCATAGTGCATCCACCCAGAGAGAATAAATTGGCCAGATGTTGTGTACAGTACCTCCCCCCTGGAATACAGTAATTACCCACCTCCCTACACTGGACAGGACCACCCCCTGGGGACCACTAAGACAGTTATTACCTTCATCAATTAACACTTCAATCAGGTTGTACAAACTGGTTGCACACACCAAAGTAAAACTGAACAAATAAACTATTTATTTTAAGAACACAGGCCTAGCAGCTGGGATAAAAGAAGGGGTTAAGCAGTTACAAGTCATCTTGAGCATTCCAACTCTAAAGCAATGCACCCGAGACCCACTGTACTGTGGGTCACTACTGCCCTCTCAGATCCCACACAGTTTAAGAACAAGGAATCACCCATCCCATCAAGGGGCACAAAAAGATGAATTATACTACACAGGGTGAGGTAAACTCCTTAACTAGTATCAGTAGTAAAACTATAATTTCAAGTATGTCACAATAACCAATAATTCTGGGTACCTAGGAATTACACTAGAGTCCCAGTGCAGGCCTAGTGGCTAGACTGCCTGGGTTCTTTCAATGGTGCACTTGATAAAAATTAGCGAGCTTGCAATTTAACCCCCAACAGGTCATAGTGTGCAGGCACAATTTTAAAGAGCTTGAAATCCAAGAGGAAACTACTTGAAACACAACTGTAATCCAAAGGCAGCAAGGGTAATCCAAAACTAGAAAAGTACAAAAGCCCCAGCCAGCATGCCAGCACTCACCTGATCCATGCATGCAATAGTTCAGTCAAGGTAGGGAACAGCACACAGCACCAGGTCAGACAGCAATCAGGAACAGGTCCCAGTGGCCAGGGGATGAAACAGTTTGGACCCTTGGATGTTCTGCAGCAGCACAGCCCTTCTGGCTCACACCTCTCAGCTTACAACCTTCTGGTTCAGTTATCAGTCACAGGAGCACTATGCAGCGGATTTCCAGTTCCCAAGGAGCCCAGACCCCAGGAGCAACCGGAACAGTACGACTTACCTTTGGATCAGGAGCACCCCCTTACGATACATGCCCCGTGACTCTCTGTTCCCAATCCACCCCTCTGGATAAGGGCTAGTAGACCCCCTGCCTGACTCCAGAGCAACCTGGGTGCAGGATGCAGGTCTCTGTCTCCACTCGGTACAGCTCACCATCTTTATGTGGCAATGGCCCACAGGCTCACACTCTCAGCAATTTCTTCTTGCAGGTGCTCATATGGCACAGTCTCTGAGTTTACTGAATGAACCCTGGACAGGGCTTGAAGGATGGTTGGCCTGGCTAGGCCACTGCTTGGTCTTACCAGCAGTGGATCAGAATACTTCAGCATCCCTCTCAGACTGCCTTGAGCTCCTCGAAAGCCCTGACACTTCTTTCTCACAGTTCAGTCTCCAATTGGACAGGCAGGTCTGTCCATCAGTCCTTCTGTCCTTTCCTTCCCTTTGATTGGCTCCTTAAGTTTGCTAGTCCATTTGGGAGGGCCTCTGATGTCAGCATTCCCCACAGTCCACTTCTGCTGCTTGCTTGGCTTTCTAGCCCCCTGATAAGTTGGCTGGTGAGGTCAGGGGTCACCAAGATGGACACGTCCATATTCTGCTGGAGCCTTCACACCAAAGTCTTTAATTTGTTTCTGCTTCTCCTAATTATGTTCTGGCCCCTGGATTCTGTTTCAGCCCTGCTGAGCTGTCATCTGGTCAGATGGTGGAAGTTGGGTGAGCATCAGGTCCATGGTCAGGCAAGCTGGCAGTGAAGAGTGGAGCTGGGAGCACTGAGGAGAACCTCTGCAACAGGCATTCCAGCTGGAGTTGGCAGCACCATCATGGCATAGGAGGCACCAAATAGGAACTGTGGTCCTGGTGTTCCCAATCCCTTCTGCCAGAAGTAGGGGTCCGG
This sequence comes from Neoceratodus forsteri, assembly GCA_016271365.2. Taxonomy (NCBI): domain Eukaryota; kingdom Metazoa; phylum Chordata; order Ceratodontiformes; family Ceratodontidae; genus Neoceratodus; species Neoceratodus forsteri. The sequence continues at coordinate 883,917,109 of CM057454.1, read as the reverse complement.
GACTGAAGAAACATGGCCACTGCTGCTGAAAAGGGTGCAGAAGGCACTGAGGTAACGTCTGCCATGCTCTCTCGCACACGGTCAGGAAGGAGGAAACCAGCATCAACAGCAGTCAGGAGCAGCACTCATGAAGGAGACAGCAGCAGCAGACAATCCAGTTAAGTCCCCCTCCTGAGGTGGAGGGTTATACTCCAATGGCCACTCATCTTTCAGGGATATACCTCAGTCCCAAGGATATACCCTATTTAGGGCTAGTGTCCTCCTGTTTCCATGTCCAGCCACCCCTGATGGTTCCCATGGTTCTTTCCCCTCAGTGGGAAGTGACTCCTGGGGTAGGGATGCTCTTCCTCCTGAAGCAATTCACCAAGTGGACAAGATCAAACATTGGGGCATTAGGACCCAGGAGAGACAGGAAATGAACTGTCAATCATAAGGTAGTGAGATTTTATTCCATGTATTTTCCTTGATCCTTCCTCCCTCCTTGTGTGGGAAAAACATCTTGATAGCCTCGGATGCACACAGTGGCACCTGTTAAGGAGTAATCATTCCTGGCCCACCACAGGAGTTCCTGCAGTGTTGGGTGCCCTACACCTACCCTCTCAGCCACTGCCCACTGCCGAGTGGCAGCTGCTCTGAGTTGGCCTGCCTCCCAGTTCTTCCAATGCAATCGCTCACATTTGCTTCCAAACCTAGTAGCCTGCACAGCAACATGATGCACTACTGCTGGACCATCAGAGCGGTTGCTAGTTGTTTTGTTTTCCTCTAGCGCCAACACTGGCAAAAAGGTATAAGGGCCCAACTGGCATTGCTCTCAGTGAAATTACCACAGTCAGTGACAATGTGCCCCTCTTTAGCACCAGCATCACAGCAGCAACACACATGAGGATGCCAGACAGTGAAATACCAGTATAGGCAGAATCTGAAGATGTGGAAGAGGTAATGTGGGGAAAAACATCTGGCACTGTTGGGCGATAACATGTAACAAGCCCTAGAAGGCTTAATCACTATAACGTCCCAGACAGTGAACCATCTGGGAGTGTATTCTGCTCCAGGGTATTACCCAGATGGGGCACATTGTCTAAGGCCATTTGAAGCACAGCAACGAGAAAAGTAGGGTGCAGTGCTGCAACCAGGCTCAACCTTCTGGTCAGCAGACCAGGATTGAGGAAACACAGGTGACAATGCAGTAGAATGCCACTCTGGAGCTAGGGAGGGGTCCACTGGATGCCAGGGACTATGCAGCTTGGTATGTGTGTGTGGGGGGTCCAATTAACCAGCAGGAATCTGGCCCCTGGGCCATGGGAGGGTGGCACTGGCACACCTAGATCTCATATAGAAGAAATGGGAATGAGGGGCGCTAGAGAGCCACAACTTCAAGAGTCAGCACTTCACCTTAGCTTTCCATTAAAATGAGACAGAAACTTTAATTTTACATTTTACTCACTCAAAGCTCAAAAGATAAAGACAGCATTGAATGGAGCAGGTTGCCCTGAACACTTCAATACATTTTTTGGCTGATTTGGATGCTGGAATTAGAGAATGGGTTGTCTGAAGGGAGCCACTTGTGGAGGGACCCAGACACCACAGCAGATCTTGCCAGAGACATTGGGGGGGCCTTGGAGCAGGGAAGCCCGGAGAGGTAGGGGGACACCTCCTTGGGAGAGTATTCTCAGGGCATTTTGAGAAATGGACCATAAGACAGGACAATTTGGGGGCAGATTGCCACTCAAAATTCTAAAAATAGAAGTGGCAGTCTCCACAGCCAAGGACAATGACAAGTGCTCATAGAAGATGCTCGTGGTTGTGGCCCAACTCACCTCAGAAACTGCTAGCTTAAAAAACAGATTGGAAGACTTAGAAAACTAGTCCAGAGAACTGAACATCAGATTTGTCAGAATGTCTGAAGGGGTTGAAGGCAACAATATCTTGTCCTTTGTACCCACGTGGCTAATGGATCACCTGTTACAGGGACAGCAGTGGGACCCACAGGATATTAGGAAAGCCTGTAGGGTTAATTTTCACAAGAATGACCCAAAACAACATTGCTGATCACGTCAAATATTGAAATCAAGTACTCCATCCTATATGAGTGAGGCAGGCTGAAGATTTGATTCTGGACTGTGACTCTGTGATGATTAGGCTTTTCTGACTGGTCCTTTGCCAGCAGATCAAGAAGAAGGCAATTTGATGCAGCCAGGACACAGTACAAAGTCTAGGGATTACACACTCCCTTCTTGTACCAGTGAGACTGCAAATCACCTATGGGAGAAACAATTTCAATGTATAAACCCTATAGATTCTGGGGCGTGGATAGTAAAAACAGCTGTAGAGCTCAGGGTAAGGTTAGAGGATGATGAAACCACCAAGGGAGACTCATAAGTAACTTGGTCAGAGACTAAGAACTTTTTCTTCCACTTCAGAGACTGTACCTAAAATCTGAAAATTCTCCACCAAACTTTTTCCATTTAATAAGGGTACTTTAAAAGCAAGTTTAATGTTTGTAATGTTACTGGTTGGTGGGTTGTTCTAGCCATTAAGTATGGAAGCACTGTATTTAATTTTGGGAGCAATCTCAGGGGTGCATGACTAATATCCTGTGACCAGTGCACCCCTGGGAACTGCATTTTCTCCTCTTTGCAGAAAGATAATGAAAGGCGAAATGTGTCTGTGATCCAGCAGTGCAATGGCGGATGTGAATGCACCATTTTACGAGTAGGTAAGATATTTACTCATTGAATTTAAATAGTAAAGAAGCTGATTTCTGTCGGTCAAGTTATTTATATGTTTGAGAGATCAAATTCTCAGTTTCGTAACAAAGTTAAGAAATTAATGGTGTTATGCCAGTATCAACATGATGTGCCATTCTTATTGTTTTTCTGCAGGCCATTGACTCGTTACTGCTCCTGATTCTACTTATGGTTATTTATTTCTTCTTACTTTGTTCATTTTGCATTTATGCCTTATTCCTGGTTATTGTTATTTGTCTGTATCAAACATACTGTACCATTCTTACTGTTTTTCTCCTGCTTGCTGATTTGTTGATCTCTGCTTGACATTATTCTCTCATATTCTACTTTATTTAACTATTTCACCCGGCTGTTTTTGTGCTTTTCTCATTGCCTTATAATCTCCTGGTTCATGCCTGAAAATAGGCATTTTATTGTCTAGCACACTTACCTGGTCACCAAAAAATAAATAAATAAATACATAAAATTCCTCAAGTGTGGGACAGAAGGTCAATCAAGTGAAGTATGAAAACGTGTTAAACTGGCCTTTTTGTTTTGGACTAAGTAGCACAGTAGCTGCTATTTTAAACTACATGTAATTAATTAGCCTATAAAGTTTCCAAATGCATTTGCATGGTTAACAGTACAGTTAGATATGTGTAATCTAGTAGTTGAATAACCCTTCATCTGTCGTAACTAAAAAATATGGGAATACTGCATACTGTATGTAAGCAATAAGACATGATGGGGTGTTCTTTACGGTGTGATAACTGCGCTTCTGGGGGCGTAGTTTGGCACAAGGCCAAAGGCCAAGTGCCGGTCGTCCCAGAGATGCGGTTATCACACGTAATCTAAACCAGTGTCTTATTGCGCTTATAAAATAGCCCTTTATTTTTAGAAGCATTTTTTTCACTTTGAAATACATTTTTAAATAAGTAAAAATGTAAGTGAATCTGTGCTTTTAACATAAAATAGTCCTTTCGCCTATTGGTGCGAGATTAAAGTAATGTTATACAGTGTGTGCCTCCCTTCCCACTTAAACTTCATATTGCCCTGCCAGTCACAACAATTCACAAATTCTGTTTTCCTCATTCTAAGTATGACACATAGCCCCTTACTTTACTTCACTTTCTTCACTCTGTAGACAAAACTAAAAGAAGCCATAACAGAGGCTTCTCAGTTCCTCAATGCTGCAAGCATGAGCGTGGTTCAAAACTGCCACACTCACTGACAGCATCATGAACTGCTCACTGTGCCTCAAAAACTAAACAGCAGAATGAGTCATTTACCTCCTTTTTCTCTTTGTTTATATAGTATTTTTGCTTACTTTCTTCATTCTGTTTTTTTTCTCTGTATTACTCCACATTCAAGAAATGGAATGTTTATCACGGAATACAGGGATTCAAAATTCTGCTCAGTTCTACTAGCAGAATGTTCCTCTACTAACATACTACACACACACACAACAAAGGCCTGTTTTAGGGCCAGAGACTCAATTTTCTAACTGTCAGGGCAAGCAGAAACATAGAAACATAGAAGTTGATGGCAGATAAGGACCACAAGGCCCATCCAGTCTGCCCATTTCTTTTTCTACCTTAGAAATGTGCCATCGGCCTTTGCTCTATCAATGGCCTAACTATTCATACTCATCTGTATTGCACCCTTTTGCCTATCCCATGCCTGTTTGAAGCCATGCACTGTATTCATATCCACCACTTCCTGAGGTAGGCCAGTCCATGCATCCACCACCCTTTCTGTGAAAAAGAACTTCATCACATTACCCCTTAATTGGCCTCCCTCTAATCTCATGCTGTGCCCTCTTGTCCTGCTATTTTTCTTATATTGAAACATGTTAGACTCTTTCAGCTTGCTAATGCCCTTAAGGTGTTTGAATGTTTTGATCATATCACCTCTCACCCTCCTTTGCTCTAGGGTATACATATTGAGCTCCGTTAATCTGTCATCATATGTTTTCTGATGCAGTCCCTGCACCATTTTGGTTGCCCTTCTCTGGACTGCCTCAATTTGGTCAATGTCCTTGTGAAGGTGTGGCCTCCAGTACTGCATGCAGTACTCCAGATGGGGCCTAACCAGTGTCTTGTAAAGAGGGATTATTACCGCCCACTTCTGACTTGTGATACCCATACTAATACACCCTAACATCCCCCTAGCCTTACCTACTGCTTTAGTGGTCTGCTTGGATGATTTCAGGTCATCGGTGATGATGATGTCCAAGTCTCTTTCTTCCCTTGTGACTGCCAGCAACTCCCCTCCCAGCCTATAGGTGGCTTCAGGGTTTCTCTTTCCTATGTGCATGATCTTGCACTTCTTTGCATTAAACCCAAGTTGCCACTCTTCCGATCATTTTGCTAGTTTATCCAGATCTCTTCTCATTCTGCCCACCCCATCTGGATCATCAACTCTGTTGCAGATCTTGGTGTCATCTACAATTTCCCTGATGAGCAAGTAAAGACAGAAGGGGGATTTTTCACTGCTAGCAAAGAAACAATTGTAATGAAAACTATAAATAATACTTAATGTTTCTAATTTGTGTATATGTGTAAGGAGAGTGTGGTGGTCTGGTAAACAACATTTAATTAATTTGTTTTATTTTATATTTAAGGTAGTTTTATTTTTAGGGCCCAGTTGAAGGTTTCTATAGTGTAAAGGTAACAGCCATGTTTGTGGTGAAAGATCAGTTCTGGCTGTAGGGAGATTGTTGGAAGATAGTTCTGGTTGTAGGAGGATTGATTTGCTCATTGTGTGATGTGGTTTAGGATCAGGATGACTGTGCTATATAGAGACTTAATGTACAGTCAGCTGATCCTTCTTGGTCAATGAGATTTCTAGATTTTTTCTTGCCATTTTAAAAGCTAAACTATTTCATTCAGGATGTTTGCTTCTCATATTATGTGTTATGCTTTCAATGATTCTGCTGAAAATCAATAAAATGTAAGTTAAAAAAGGGGTCAGGGGACTCTTCTGGGCAGGATACCTGTGACACAACAAAAGCAACCAGGTTGCAGTATAGTATTGTACCATGTGCCTGGTGTAAGGCCATACTGCAGCCCAGCTGCAGGTGCAATTTAGTATGTTAGTGGGTGCTGCAAAACATGATTGCACTCTCTAAGATCTGGGCCTGTATTGTGCTTCTGTCATTCCTTCAAGTCTTTGTGTATGGTGCTACCTTGTGGCAGTGGTGCATCAGTTCCCACTCTCTTTTGGTACCACAACCTGTCAAGACTGAGACAGGGACCTAATGCCTAATTTGACACAAAGGAGGTATAAGGAATCCAAGGGAGGACCTGGCAAAGTTGGTGAGGAGGTCATAAGTCTGGCAACTGAGTTACAGTACTATGAAGTACAAGGTGATGAACATAGGGAGCCAAAAGCTCAGAGCCGAGTAGAGCCTTGGGGGGGGGGGCATCTTGGAGGAGAAGAAGAACCCTGGGATAGAAAATACAAGCACCCTGAAGTCTGCAATACAATGCAAACAGGTGGTGAAGGTGAAAAGGATGCTGAGTTGCATATCAAGGGGGTGCACCAGCAGGAGGAAAGGGGTAATTCTGCCCCTAAACAGACCTATGTTGCATCCACATCAGAAGTATTGTGTGCAGTACTGGAGCCACTACTTCAAAAAGGACATAAACCAGATGGACGCGGTGCAGAGGAGGGCTACCAAGATGATACAGGGGCAACACGATGTCCTGTATGAACAGATGCTGATGAACCTAAACATGTACTCACTGGAGAAGAGAAGAGAGGGATATGATCGAGACCATCAAGTACAGTAAAGGCATCAACAAAGTCAATATATGGGATCTTTTTTACAGAAGTGAGAACATAAACACCCATGTGTGCAATTACAAATTGGTGGAGGGAGGTACAGGAAAGAGGCCAGGAAGCACTGCTACACTGGAAGGGGTGGTGGCATGATGGAACACACTACCAGAGGGGGTAGTGAATCACAGTTCAGTTAGGGGATATAAAGAGGGTGGGATAAGCTCAAGGGAAAGGTTAGGGAGGAGGGGGGTGGAGTAACATGTAGCAAGAGTGCATGAGCTCCACAATGAACAGACTTGTTAGACCTGCAGGCCTTCTTCTGCTGACGTTTTGTATGTTCGTATGTTGCCTCACCAACCCATGAACTTATTCATTTATGAAGGACTGTATGAGAGTATGTAGAGGCTAGGTAAAGGGATGTTGGCTCTGACTAGTAGACCTGTTAAATGTTCCTCCTACAGAGTGCAGCACAGTCCTGCATTCTCTCACACAGTCCTGCCATCCCCTGAGCTGAGGGATAATGCCCCAATGTAATGCTGCAATTATTTATGGAATTGAAATCAGCTCTCCTACCACTTTCAGAACCTAAATGCAGTTTTTTATGGTCTATCAGTCTTCGACCTTTCCTTGTGCTGGGTGCAATTTATAATATTCACCACAAAAGCAGTGATTTAACAGAAATGGATCCATAAAAGGGCAGACTGGTAGATTACATTTTCTTGCAGTAAAACAAAACAAATAAAAAATGTGTTATGGCAGCAGACAGCTTCAAAGCCTATGTTTGGTAGAAACATGTTTTCAACCATCAGATTCAAAGCAAAGTTGCTGAAGCCCTTAAAGTAACTGTTTGGGGTGTTTTATAATTTATTTGGAACACAAAAAAATGCAGACAGTGTCTCTGTACATATGTGCTGCAGTTTTATTTTGTCACGTACCTGTAAGTTAAGAAATGTTTAAAACAACAACAAAATAAAACATGTTAAAATAAAACTTGATATCTGATATTAGCTGTGCTTTTTTTTTTTGTAATGATTTTATTGTATTACAGCACACGTAAAATGAAAGGCATCGTTTTGTGGCCGCTTCATCCGGCCCTCTGTGTTATTCCTGTTAAAATATTTTATATATATATATATATTATTAACTGTATGTATTTCATTTGTTTAAATCCACACCAAAGTGACATCTGTACCCAGCACTCCATGTTCACACACTCCCTTTGTGATTTATGTCACGTGTTACATACAGAACATTTTATCTTTTTACTGTAACCTTCAACATGCATTATTTACAAGTCTCATTCCACTTATTTCACATATTAACAAATGAGCAGTGTTATACCTTTTGTTTTTCAAAATGTTGTGCTCAGAGTGTCCTGTCTCACATTTGCTGCAGGTAGTACCTGTTTCAGGCATTATTCTCATAAGAACTTACAGTGTATGGTAGGGCATTGTTGTGTATGCAGATCCATTCACCTGAAAAAGTTGTTCTGCTGCAGTAGTGACATAGCTACTACAGCAGAATGACTTTTCATTCTGTTGTAGGAGCTACATCACAATACAAGTGTCCCATTCAGCACTGTTCATAGGACAGTTGGCCGTCGAAGTGTCATGCGCATGAGCTGGCTGGCGGGCAGATGGTGGTAAAGTGTGGTGACAGATGGAATAGACTGACTGCTTTCACAACAAAAAGTAAGTGACTATATGTTTTTGGGACCATATACTATATAAAATAGTATATGACAGCCCAAATACACAACACCACTATTCTTAGAGAGCCACTGACGTGAAAAGTGCTACATTACAGAATCCGAATAAGTATACCCCCAGAAAATCTCATACCAAAAACTAGATGTCTACATTACTTCATTTTAAAATTATTAGCCATTTTGTAACCTTGATTTCACTACCTGTTCAAAACAGCCTGTTTCAGTGAAGAACTGCTGCTGATGTCATTTAGGGGACTCATAATCTAGTATTCCCTGTCAGCAAGCTTATGGGACCTGTTTCTTCAAAGTTATAAAGATAATGTGAAATTATAGAACTACAGGCCTATTTCTGCTGGCATTTTCATATGTTCATATATTAGTATGTGAAATAGTCACCAAAAGTAAAACAGGCAGCATCATGCATAAAACATTGCTATAAAAACTATGTGTTTCAGATTTTGTAACAAAGTTGACAAAACTGTATTGTTTAATGCCTTTTTGGTGTGGTCCATTTCTCCAGGGTTGCTAGATGCTGAGTCAGCATGCCTTCAGGTTGCTGAAGCCATTTAGAGTGCTACTCTACTGTGCCTGTTAGGAATTTATGTTGCTGCTAGTATTGTAATATTGGTAACTTCACCGCTCTTTGTCCATGTCTGCTTTACAGTATGTTTTAATAGGGCCCTTATACTGTATGTGTTAATTCCTACTAGGGGTGGAAGTGTTAGCTCTGGTAAAATTATCATTTTAATTTAGAGTAGAACATAGATGAGCCTGAATGTAGGTCAAAACAGCCTGACTGGGAGAGAAAAAAAAATGTTCTGGCTAAAGTAGAAACTACTAGTAAGGTTACAAACAGCATTACCAGGCCAGCCCTGTGGCACTGAGGTTTGAGGCGCTGGATTCCATACCTCTCACCATGCCTGTGACCTGGCTTCTGGAAAGGACTTGGGCTGCCAGGGGTCGGCCGGGGAAGGAGAGGCTCAAGCATCCAGAAGATAGTTCTCCTCTTCCGGGGTAAGTAGTGGGCCATGCATCGCTCACCAGTGGTCCCCAATAGAGACTGGGGGCACTGCAGCAGCACTGCCATACTAAGGGGTGGAGCGGAAGCAGACGTCAGCACGTTGGTTGCGCAGACGTAATTGCATGACTGCACTCAAGGGGCAACACTTACGGAAAAAGTTCTGCTCTCTGGATAGGTGACAGAACCTCCTGTGCCCCCATCACAACACACCCAATGCCGGTCTTACCTCACTGGCTCTCCCAATCACCCTGCCAGCCTTGGCTCCAATGTTGGTGCCCCGCCGGACCAGGTAGGTAGGGGATTGTCTGTCCTCAATGTCCCAGTGGGGTTGCTTCAGGCAGGGTGGTATGTGGGGGTGGTGAGCGAGGGTGCCTGAGAGAGCTCCAGCGTTGGCAGAGATAAATAGAGTTACAAAAAAAAAACAGCATTACCTCTCCAACCCCCATTTACAGGGAGATGGAATAATTGTTTTAAAGTGCCATTCTTAGAAATTGCCTCAACTGAATGATTGGTATGAATGATCTTAGCCTTTCACCACATCAGACACTTATTCAGTCTGGAAACCTCACAACAGTGTACTATGACCCAGCATCCAACAACCCAGGAAAAATGGACCACAACAACAAAAAGGTACCCAAATAAAATATTGTCAGCTTTGTTACAAAACCTGAAACACACATAGTTTTTAAAGCAATGTTTACTGACTGGTGCTGTCTGTTTTACTAGTGAAAACCATTGCACGTGATCTTTACAACTTTGGAGAAACAGGTCCTATAAGCTTGCTGACAGGAAGTACTAGACTGTGAGTCTGCTAGATTGATTGATTGATTGATTTCTTTATTTGTAAAAAGTGGCATTCTAAAACCAAGGTGCTTGTACATAGAAATAAACAAACATCTCAATTTAAATCTATCATAGCAAACACAATATTAAAATCCAGAAATATCAGACAATAAATATAAAATTAATCAAGTTAGAATATGTTAAAATAAGTCTAAATATACTAGACTAAGTGTCAATTTTCACTGGAGTCTGGATAAGCTAAGATAAATAGATATGTTTTTAGGGCTATCTTAAAACTCTGGATGGTCAGGCACTCTTGTACATGATGAGGTAGAGAATTCCACAGGGTCAGGGTCACAAAAGCATAAGACCAGGCCCCCAATGATTTCAAAAGGACCCCGGGAATCTCTAGCAATCCCTTGTTGGTGGATCAGAGAGGACAGAGGGGGTGGTAAGGGTGAAGGAGATCTTGCAAGTAATGGGGTCCCTGATCATGTACGGCTTTATAGGTCAGTAACCTGACCTTGAAGGTGATCCACCACTGTACTGGCAGCCAGTGCAGTCCACAGAGCACAGGTGTTACATGACTGGTCCTAGAAGTACCAGTCAATAACCTGGCTGTCGCATTCTGCAGCATCACCAGCAGCTCTTCACTGAAACAGGCTTTTTTGAACAGGTAGTGAAATCAGGGTTACAAAATAGCTGATAACTTTAAAATGAAGTAACGTAGAAATCTAGTTTTTGGTATGAGATTTACTTGGGGTATGCTCATTCTAATTATGTAATGTAGCACTTTTGACCAGATGGTGTCAGTTGCTCTTTAAACCTCATGGTTTCCACTACAACAGATGGACCTCTCAAGCTTTGTTCTCGAGGTCCTCGTCATCATGGTAACCACCCGGTATAAGAATAGTGTTGTGTATGGGCTCTCGTACACTATCCTATATATAGTGTATCGTGGAACATTCTTCTAGGTAGAAATCCATACGTAAAATAATGTTGTTGTGCTGAAGTAGCTATGTCATTTTGTTTGTTGTGTTGCACTAGATACATAGTTACTGCAGCACAACAACTTGAAACACATTTTCAAGCCATGTTTGCTAGAGCCAGGGTTGCAATCGACAGCACTGTGTGACTGAAAGTGACAGTTTGACAGTTCACCCAGTGCTAACATTTCTAACAATGGCAGCTGTGGTTTTCTCAAAATAATTAAGTGACAGGGAGAGGTTCATACAGGAGCAGGTAAATCTACAGACCCTTAAAAAAATGAAAAATGACCTTAAACTGTTTAAAAGTTTTTTGCCTTATTTTTTTCCCTTCATATTGCCACCATGTTAGTTGTTTGCTTTCATAGATGGCTACAAAGCCTTCTAATAAAAGTGAATGGTATTTTAAATAACATAGTCTTGTTTTTCTTGTGTGTGGGGACCATACACTATAAAAGACAATGTATGGTTCACTACACCCAACAAGCATCAGTAGCCATCTTGAGGTTGTTATGGCGACCAAAAACCTTTCGGGCTTCACTCTCGAGGTTTAAATGGTCACTATGGCAACCTCTTGATGGCTACAAATGCATGTTGTGTATAACGGACCATACATTATCCTCTATGTATACAAAAGCTTATATATTGCTTTACAAACAAACTATATTCATAACTTCTAATGCAGCAATACCTTATATGGTCATGCTTCTTGCATAGAAAGATAGAATTTGATGACAGATAAGGACTGCTTGGCCCACCTAGTCTGCCCATTTCCCTACCTAATGGATAAGGTGCAGATCCTAGTTAACCAGCAGCATACTTCTTCATACCCCCACTAGAATTGCCTTATGTCTGTCCCATTCATTCCTCAATTCCCCCACTGTTTTTGACTCCACTGCCTCTTCAGGAAGGCTGTTTCATGTATCCACAACTCTCTCTGTGAAAAAATACTTCCTCACATTACCTCTGAGCTGCCCCCCCCTATCTTCATGACTAAAAGTCTTCATCCCTCCATGGCTCTAAACTTTAGCAAGTTTGTAACATGTACCATTCAAACTGTATATGTCAGCGTCTAAGCTACTGTTACTCATTCAAGTTATGTGTCATTACAGGGAGTGCTTCTTGCGTGCAGTTACCCTCAACCCCAATTTAACATTATGAGCTTAACTACCAGTTAGTATTAATAAATAGTAGTAAAGATTTTTTATCCATAAATGATTTATGAACAGGAATGGTACTCTATCGAGCAAAGCTCATTTTCAAAGAGGTCCCTAAGTCACTAGCTATTGTTTACACATTTAGTCCAATGATTTATACATATACAAATACAAATACACAAATGTATAAACAAGATTTAAATACATTCGAAATACAATTACAGACAATTTAATTACTAAGCAGGTTGCCACTTCATATCATTTTGTTCAAACAACATAACATACATGCAGGAGCCCTATCTGAAAACCATTTTTTAAGGGCCCCAAACAAGCTGCTATATTTACCCCACAGTGCCAAGTGGGCAATGAGTTCCATAGAGCAGGACATCTATAAATAATCGAGGACCTCCCAATTCCCAGATTACATTTTGGTACTATAAATTCTATGCCCTGTGCAGATCTCAGTCCTTCCCAATGTTTATCTAATCCTGAAAAGGTCTAAGATAGATCTAGGTAGATCTTTCCTAATTTTTGCCATAAAGACCAAGAGATGATAGTTTCTTTTTTCATGAAGTCTCCACCAGTTCAAAGTTCTATACAGGTTACAGTGGTGTGTTCTCCAGGGGGGCATCGAGGACGAAGTGGGCAAGCCTGTTGTACATTATGTCCCCCCTTGCCAATTCTGTCCCTGAGGCCCATATCACCATAATCTAAAGCTGGCAAAATCATAACGTTGATAAGTCTTAGGTATACTTCAATAGACATAAAATATTTCAGTCTGTACAAAATTCCCAGTTTTCTGCTTAAACTTTTAATTAACCTATCAAGATGGACATCCCATTTTAGTTTATTAGCATGAATTAGTAAAATTACATAAATTAACAAAACAAATATTGGAAAATTACTCATAAAGCACAATTAAATATGATTGTTAATATAGGTACACTGAATGTTCAGTCAAAAACAGTGCATGTAGAGACAGTAACACAGCTCATATCAGAGAAGCACTGAGGGGAAAAAAGTTCACCTCAGCTTGACTGTTGGTCGCATGTGCCAGCTCACCACCGGTGGAAGACTAGGTTTACTGGCAAAGGCATCTAGCTTCACCTGAGCTCTTTTCTTCTAGGTTTACTTGCAAGGACAGAGCAAGGAACATTATCAGAGCAAGGAAAAAGAGTAAGACTTCTTTTGGCTAGGCAGATTTACAGTGTGATATTATTTTCTTTTGTACTCACAGGGTTTGTTACTGTCTTATGCTAACGTTTTACTGCTTTATTGTTCTCTTATTCAAATTGTTGTTGCAGGATATACTTTCTGCTGCATTATTACAGTGTGTGCCTACAGGTTTGTTACTGTTTTGTGCTTACAGATTACTGTTGTAATCTTCTCTGATTCAAATTATTATTTGAAAGGTATATCTTCTGTTACTGCTTTATTTTTCTCTGTAGCAAAGTGTTTTTTGCAGGGTATATCTTCTGTGAAATTATTACAGGTGGTGCATTACAGGTTTTACAGTTTTGTCTATCATTAGGCTAAGCTTTCAGGGCTACTGCATTTCTTGTTGGCTGATTGTTTCTGCTCTTACCTCCATGTTTCCTTCATCCATGGTTCTTCTTTTTTGGCAGGGGAAGGGCCCAACCACCCATTCCCATCCCCAGCCATCCCATGCTACACTTCTTTTATATGGTAGCACAGCCGTGATATTTTCTGTAGCAAAGCAGGAAGGGGAGGATCAGAGGGGTATCCACACAGTGACCTCACTTACAGGGACACAAGTAATTTAACTTGTTATAACAAGTTATGCAAAAACAAACAAATAAAACAAAAAAATCTAACTTTTGCTTTCATTTTCCTCTTTCTAATTACTCAGACCAGGTTATAAACCCGGCAACTCATCCGGAATAGATATTATTAACTGCAGGTACTGCAGGACACTTTTCAAAAGGGCAGTTATACAGGATTTAGGACGCTGTCCTACATGCTGGACCATTGGAGACATAAGGGCTCAGCTCCAGGCAGCATGGGCAGAGATTGCACACCTCAAATCACATATTCAGGAGGAAATATATTATAAGAACCACCCACCATTTCCCCAACATCCAACTGAAGCACCTCCACCGCAGAGGGTAGTTGGTCTGGGAGGCTGGCAGGTGGGTAAGAGGGATAAATCAGGTGCCCAATCACTCAGTGCTTTCCAATGTATTACCTCCATAAACCACATAAAACTACAGACAGGTATCTGCCTCTCTCTCCAAAATCAAACAAAGGGGCAGAGGACACTGCCAAGCAGGACACTGCAGCACAGGAGCTAGTGCAACAAAACTTACCCAAAACAGGGACCAAAACAAAAAAAGCAAAAAGGAAATCCAAAACACAACTGATCATAGAAGACTCCATGATTCAGGGAGTTGATACCTACCTCCAGCTGGGGGTAATGGTCAGATGTCTCCCAGGTGCATCAGTGTGGAGAGACACTGATAGCATTGATAAAACTGTGCAGGAAGCAGGAGAAACCATCGATGTCCTGGTACACATAGGGACTAATGATCTCACTAGTCGGTCAGTTGTGGAGACCAAGGAACATCTGACCAGGCTGGGAGACACACTGTCATCCATTTTGTCCAGCATCTCCTTCCCTGAGATCCTACTGGTCTGGGAGAGTGGGCAGATGGATGGAAGGTCCGAGAAGTGTAGATAGGGGAGCTAAACGTGTGGCTCAAGGGCTGGCACCAGGAAAAAGGACACAAATTTGTAGTTAACTGGCAACAGTTTTGTGAGTGAAAGTTCTTTAAATTTGATGGACTGCATCTGACTAAGGTGGGATTCAGTGCATTGGGGCATAAGTTTGATGTCTTTGCAGAATATTTAAACTAGCAAATGGGGAGGGGGTGCAGCACCCGATACATTGAATGGAAAGAACACCACTCCCACCTCAGCTAGTGATCAGACAGGAGTTCAGCGTGTTTATAGTCCATTTGCATCACTAGGTAAGGAAAAAGGTCCAGCTCCCCATATGACACACAGGGGAAATGCCAGACCTCACCAACAACTAAAAGACCGAAATCTGGCCAATGGAAAATCATGTACACAAATGCTCGCAGTCTGGGAAACAAGATCCCAGACCTGTAGGCAACAATGACAGAGGCTAAACTGGACATAGTAGCCATTAACAAGACATGGTTCACCAGTAAGCACACTTGGGAGACTTCAGTACCCGGCTATATACTGTTCAGAAGAGACCAAGATGCAAAAAGGAGGGGTGGTGGAGTGGCCCTTTATGTCAATGAAGATATCAAAGCCATAGAAATTCACAATACACATAAGGAGCCAGAATAACTGTGGGTCACCCTGGAAAAAGGAAATGGGACAGCCATATGAACTGGGGTTGTCTACAGGCCTCCAGATCAGGGGGAGGACATAGACACATTACTGTTAGAAGATATACAAAACATGACAGCTAAAGCGGAGGTTCTGATAATGGAAGACTTTAACATGCCAGATGCAGATTGGTCAATAACAGCAGGAACATCCACCATAACTAGACACATGGTGGATTCACTGCATGGGGAGGGCCTCAAACAACTGGTATGACAACCCACAAGAGACAGGGCTATCCTAGATCTAGTATTGACTAACAGGGAAAGGATCACAGTACAGTCGGTATAGCTCAGAGGTTTAGGGCTCAGAGCTGCAAACCTGGAGACCTGAGTTTGAATCCCACAGACCCCTCTTACTTACTGTGTGACCCTGAGCAAGTCACTTAACTTCCTTGTGCTCCCAGGTCACACCTGGAAACAAGCTTTGACTTAGTGTGTCTTTCCTGGTTAAAAAATATCCCCTTCCCTTTCCTTCCATCTCCAGATAGAAGGTCACCTGGGGGCCAGTGACCATCATATACAGTAGTAAGTTTCAATTTGGCCACTAGAACTAAATCATCATATTCCAAGGCAAAAATATGGGATTTCAGAGGAGCTGACTTCAATAAGATAGCCAACAGAGTTAAGCTAGCTCTGGCGAGAAGAAATACAGGTGAGGGAGTACAGACAAAGTGCATTAAGGATGCAATACTTGAAGCAACATTCTATTGTGATAGAGAGAAAAGCAAGAGCAAAAGAAGGAGGAAACCACTTTGGTTCTCAAAAACAGTAGTAGAAAAGGTCAGAGCCAAAAGGCTGGCCTTCAGGAAATGTAAGGGAATGCAACAGGATGAATATAGGGAAGCATACCAAACTTCCCTAAGTGAAGCAGGGAAGGCAGTAAGGCAGGCAAATGTCCAAACCGAGGAAACACTAGCACAAACAGTAAAAGAAGGGGAAAATACTTTCTATAGATATGTTAGTGAAAGGAGAAAGTCCAGAGGGGGTACTACAAATATCAAAGGGGATAAGGGGGAGTGTGTCTAGGAGGACCAACGAAAAACATCTATCCTAAATAGATACTTCTGCTCAGTATTTACCGAGGAGATGGTAGGGCAGGGCCCACAGCTCAGCACCATGGATACAGGGGGGATGGAGGTGTGCACTAGTCCCTTCACAAAAGAAAGGGTCCTACAAGAGCTTGCTAAGTTCAGGGTGGACAAGGCAGTGGGACCTGATGGCATACATCCCAGGGTACTAAAGAGCTAAGGGTGGAACTAGCAGAGCCATTTTCAAAACTTTTTAGTGTGTTTCTGAGCACAGGAGAGGTCCCAGAAGACTGAAGAAGGGCTCATGTGATCCCACTCCACAAGAGTGGTAGCAGGGAGGAGGCAGGGAACTACAAACCAGTCAGTCTTACCTCAGTAGTGGGCAAGATTATGGAGGCACTCCTTAAGGAAAGGATAGTGCAAAACCTGGAATCCATAGGAGCACAGGATCCAAGACAGCATGGGTTTACAAAAGGAAGGTCCAGTCAAACTAATCTCATAGATTTCTTTGACTGGGTAACCAGAGTGGTGGACCAAGGGGGTGCAGTTGATGTCGCCTACCTTGACTTCAGCAAAGCCTCCGATACTGTTCCACACAGAAGATTGATTAATAAGCTGAGTAGGCATGGGGTGGGTCAGAAGCTGGTCAACTAGGTGGCAAACTGGTTGGTGGGCAGAAAACAAAGAGTGGTGGTAAACAGTATACAGTCAGAAGAGTTGCAAGTAACAAGTGGGATACCTCAGGGATCAGAACTGGGGCCAGTCCTCTTCAATAGCTTCATCAATGACATTGCAGATGGACTGGAGGGTAAGGTTTGTCTGCTTGCAGATGACACCAAGATCTACAACAGAGTAAATGATCCAGATGGGGTGGGCAGAATGAAAAGAGAGCTGGATAAACTTACAAAATGGTTGGAAGAGTAGCAACTGGGGTTTAACACAAAGAAGTGCAAGATCATGCACATAGGGAAGAGAAACCCTGAAGCCACCTATAGGTTGGGAGGGGAGTTGCTGGCAATCACAAGGGAAGAAAGAGACTTGGGCATCATCATCACAGATGACCTAAAATCATCCAAGCAGACCACTAAAGCAGTAGGTAAGGCTAGAGGGATGTTGGGGTGTATTAGTAGGAGTATTGCAAGTCATAAGAGGGAGGTAATAATCCCTCTTTACAAGACACTGGTTAGGCCCCATCTGGAGTACTGCTTGAAGTACTGCAGGCAGCACCTGCACAAGGACTTTAACAAAACGGAGGCAGTCCAGAGAAGGGCAACCAAAATGGTGCAGGGACTGCATCAGAAAACATATGAGTACAGATTAACGGAACTCAATGTGCACACCCTAGAGCAAAGGAGGGAGAGAGGTGATATGATCGAAACATTCAAACATCTTAAGGGCATTATCAAGGTGAAAAAGTCTAACATGTTTCAATATAAGCAAAATAGCAGGACAAGAGGACACAGCATGAGATTAGAGGGAGGCTGGTTAAGGGGTAATGTGAGGAAGTTCTTTTTCACAGAAAGGGTGGTGGATGCATGGAACGGCCTACCTCAGGAAGTGGTGGATATGAATACAGTGCAGGGCTTCAAACAGGCATGGGATATGCATAAGGGAGCAATACGGATGAGTATGAATAGATAGGCCATTGACAGAGTAAAGGCCTATGGCACATTCATAAGGTAGAAAAAATGGGCAGACTGGAAGGGCCTTGTGGTCCTTATCTTCTGTCAGCTTCTATGTTTCTATACTGGATAATGATTGTATCATACTCATATTCTAGAAACATAGAAACTTATGGCAGATAAGAGCTGCTGGGCCCACCCAGTCTACCCATTGTTATTACTTTCATTTTTGCTGCAGACCCTACTTGATCTATGATGCTGCCTCATCCCCCCTTCTTAACCCCAGTGATTCCCTTGGGCGTAACCCAGGCATTTTTGAACACCGCCACTGTTTTCACCCTCACTGCCCCCACTGGAGGGCTGTTCCGGGAATCTAAGTCTCATTCTGTGAAGAAGTATTTCCTCACATCTCTCCTGAATCTACCTCCCTTCAGCTACATAGCACATTTCCTTGTTCTAGAGCACCTTTTTCTCTGAAAAATACCCCTCACCTGTACCTTATTAACCCCCGTGAGGTATTTAAAGGTCTCTATCATATCCTTTTCCTCCTCTCCTCCAGAGTGTACGTATTGAACTCCTTTAGCCTCCCTTGTAAGATTTTAGATGCAGAACGTACACCATTTTGGTAGCCCTCTTCTGGATTGTCTCCACTCTATGTCTTTCCTATGATGTAGGGCTCGATTTTCAAATGTATTGGAATGCCACAAGCCCCAGGTGTGCTGAACACATGGTACATGGGGCTTGTGTCATTCTCTGGTCAGCACTTAGGATTCTCGATCCCGTATGCCACTTGCCTTTAGACCAGCTTTTGCTGGTCTAATTGTGTGTTAAACAGGGGACCTTTTTAAAGGGGTTTATGCCACATATTTGGTGGAAGCTGCCATAAAACAGGTCTAGTGTTGCAAATGCACATGATGTCTGAGAATCTGGCACAAGGTACGTCAATGTGTTGGGCGCAGCAGCATGGTTTGACACAGGGCTTGTGCAAGCCTTGTGTCATCCATTGAGAATCAAGCCCATGGTCTCCAGAACTGGACACAGTACTCAAGATGGGGTCTTACCAGGGATCTATATAGGAGCAACGCCACCGTCCTCTTCCTGTTGGTGATACCCCTACCTATGCAGCTTAGCATTCCAGTAGTCCTCCTGACTGCCTTGTTACACTGCCTAGCCACCTTTAAGTCATCCAATATGATTACCCCCGGGTCTCTTTCCTGCTTGGTCATTGTCAGTATAACTCCACCATGTTGTTCTCTGCTCTCAGATTTCTATGGCCCAAGTCCATTATTTTGCACTTTTTTGCATTAAAGTCTAGCTGCAATGCCCTTGACCACTCCTCCAGCTTTTCAGATCCCTGTCCATGCTTTCCACCCCGCCCAAAGTAGTGTCCACTCTATTGCAGATCTTGGTGTCATCCACAAAAAGGCAGACCTTCCCTTCCAGTTCCTGCTCTGTGTCACTTATAATGACAGTAAAGAGGACCGGTAATGCTATTATTGCTGGATGCTTGATACTGGATAATGTTTAGTATAAAATTCTAAACTTGCCCAACAACAGTTGCTCTTCCACCATGATGGAGTGTGACAGACGAGAACAATGTTACAAAGACAGCATTGTAAGTCAAGTAGCAGTCACAGAATCTATGTAAATGAGGAATTCTAAGCCATCAATACAGACAGCCTAAATTCAAGCTCCCTTGCAAAGTATGTAGTCATTTTCAGAACACTCAGTCACTTACATTCAAATTAGTTCCATATGAAATTCACTGACATTAAAATTAGTTCCATATAAAATTCACTTACATTCAAATTAGTTCCATATGAAGTTAACCTAGCATGAAGTGTTTAAGCATGTAATTTAACGACTGACTGATGGTCAGCTACATCACTGGAGGAAAAAGTGCTTCAGTTGAATACTTTATAAAAAGCATTCATTTTTACGGGAGAGGGGATCCTCTTCAAGAGAGGAGCCAGAGCTGCCTGCCTGTCCCCACAGGATAAAATGTAAAAAAAAAAAAAGGAACTGATTTTTCCCTTGAACAATCAGATGCCTGTGAATCTGCTGTAGCAATATGGGCTCCAGGAAAGTGTGGCTGGTTGGTTCTTCTTTCATTAAAGGACTACAGGCCCCATATTCAGATGCGTTGTGTATCCTAGACTGTGTTAGCACCGCACAAAACTGTGAATAGTGCATTGAGAAAGAGTGGTTCACTATCACCACATCCTGATTCAGCATGGTGCTAATACACTAGCCCATATTTGCTGAAGCAATGTACACTGCATGCAAACAGTGGGCAGACACTAACATGCAATACTGAATCCAAACTGAGTGAGTAAATAGCATATTAGCACCATGCTAAATAATGACTATAAAAGGCATGTTTTAAACATGTGCAGATATGCAGACCACACTACAATGCAGCCCAGCAGCATAAGCAGGGCCAAGACCGAGGCCAACACACAACAGGATGGTCCTAATAATCTAGAAGGTGCTCCAGGATGCTGAGGAAGATGCTTCTGACTGCCAGCAACATCAGCATTGGTGAAGGAGACCCTATGCTACCCACAGACTTTACCAGACCTGACATAGCTTTACAGACCTTAGTGATAGCCAGATGCAGTCCTGTATAGACTGAACAGGTCCATGTTAGTAAAAGGGTGTGAAAAAAAACATGATGACCTTGTGAGCTCTACACAGTGGAGCCACGCAATGTTTGTAGAGTGGAAGGTAACCATAGCCATATGTATTCTGGCCACAGAGAGCTTCTATATCCCCACATGACACCACTGGCATCACATGTTGAAACATGTCCTGCCTGAACAGCTAATTTCTGGATGCACTGCTGCATTACGCTGGTGAGTACATCATCTTCCCCTGCACACAGGCTGGGAGAACACAAGCAATGCAGCAGTTTTTTCCTATAATGCTTTGTTCCCATCAATTCAGGCAAGCAGGCTTTCACTTCTGTTCTCACTTCTCCCATATGGTGTCTGCTTCCCCTGGCCCGCCAGGCTAAACATGTGCCCCTTAGGAGGGGAACCACAGTCCTCAGTGAATGGTTTA
The DNA here is from genome assembly GCA_016271365.2 of Neoceratodus forsteri. Taxonomy (NCBI): domain Eukaryota; kingdom Metazoa; phylum Chordata; order Ceratodontiformes; family Ceratodontidae; genus Neoceratodus; species Neoceratodus forsteri. Next base: position 883,895,855 of record CM057454.1, on the reverse strand, counting down.
AATGTTACATTGGTAAGCATTTAAACTAGCCGATGAGGGTGGTGGAAGGAAGCAGAGAGACGTAGACTGTCCTCCCACCCCCCACAAGCTGAAGTAGTTAGTAGGGAAAACCCAAGGGAGAGAAATTGCCAAGGGTACCTAACAAAAAAAAATGATAGAATGAAGAGAGATGGGAATGAGAGCAGAATGGGTAAGGAGAGAAGGCAAAAGGAAATGGGGGTTGACAAGCAGGGTGGTAACAGAATCTGGAAGGCCATTTGTGCAAATGCTTGTAGTCTGGGAAATAAAATCCTGGACCTAAAGGCCATTAGGGCAGAGAATGACGTGGACATTGTCACCGTTACTGAGACATGGAGCAATGAGAACCATGACTGGGATATACAGTAGGTAGCCATACCAGGCTATACTCTGTTCAGGAAGAACAGGGTGGGAAAAAAAGGTGGAGGAGTGGCTCTTTATGTGAGAGATAGCATAAAAGCAACAGAGATACAGGGAATACAGGGAGGGGCGATGTACTGTGTGTCACCCTAGAAATGGGGAATGGAGCTGCAAATAGCACTGGTGTGATCTACAGACCTCCAGTATGGGGGGGGGCATTCAAAATATGGCAAATAAGGAGGAGGTGCTGCTAGTGGGGGATGTCAATCTGCTGGATTTAGATTTTAGCATCCCAGCTGCAGCTTAGCTAGGAGCTGGGACATCCTGGACTCCCTGCAGGGGGCTTTCCTCATGCAATTAGTAAAAAAGCCCACTCATGAGGGGGCAATACTGGACCTTGTTCTCATCAATGGGGATAGTGTTGCAGATGTCACAGCAGGTGGGTACCTGGGGACCAGTGATTACTATATAATGGGGTTCAATATTAGCACTGTGGCAGAATTGAACCACACAAAGGTGAGGGTCCAGGACTTTAGGAGGGCTGATTTTAAAATGATGGGGGGAATGCCTCAGGGGTGTCCTAGCAGGGGAGGAGGACTTGGATGCAGTGGAGGGACAGTGGGCAACACTAAAAGAGGGGATAGTGAAGGCAACAAACTTCTGCATCAGGCAAGTAACAAAAGCAAGAGGAAAAAGAGACTGCTATGGCTCTTAAAAGAGGTGGCTGGGAAGGTAAGGGCAAAAAAGTTAGCATCAGGAGGTATAAGGAGACACAGAGGAGAAGGAGGATAGGGAGGTGTATCAGAAAAAAACAGAGGGAGGCAGGGAAAGCAATCAGGAGTGCAAAGGCTTAAACAAAGGAGAAAATAGCCCATGCAGCAAAGAAAGGGAACACAACATTTTTCAGGTATGTAAACAAAAAGAGAAAGACCAGGGAAGGGATAGTAAGCTTTAGGAGGGAAGGGGAGAGGGGGAGTATGTGGAGGGAGACCAGAAGAAAACAGACATCCTGTGCAAATACTTTTGTTCAGTGTTTACAGAGGAAGGGAAAGGCAAGGGACCACACATTGAAGGAAGGGAGGTGGGCACTAGTCCATTTACAGAGGAGAGAGTCCTGAAGGAACTTGCAAATCTGAAAGAGGACAAGGCAATGGAGTCAGACGGGGTGCATCCAAGGACAGTGAGGGAGCTCAGAGAGGTGCTGGCTGCACATCTGACAGCCCTGTTCAACCATTCACTGGAGATGGGAGTAGTTTCAGAGGACTGGAGGAGGGCAGATGCAGTCCCACTTCACAAAAGTAAAAGTGGTAGCAGGGAGGAGGCTGGAAATGTATTTATTTATTGAAGAGTTTCACTAAGAAGGCATTCTGAGTGGAGTACCGCTGGATTCCAGATGTGTCCTGGGGGAAGGGGGGAGAGGACAAGTACAGCAATTGAGACACATGAAATTACAGTACAGCTAATTTACAGTGCAGAACAAACAGGATTATACAATACCATAACAGAGCTACCTACGGTGCCTAAGGCAACAGCTAACACAATACCTAACTACTAGCAATTCCAGTGAGCCCACAAACCAACTAAGCAATCTGAGTGAAATAAGTAACGCTGGAAGGACATTTGTGATTACGGTGGGTACTACAGGCTGGATTTTCTCCTGGCACTGGTCTAGGGCCTGGGACATGATGGGTGAAGAGGGGCCAAAAGTGGAAAGGAATAAGTGTGGGAGAGGGGATATATGGCATTACTGTGGAGAGGACTGCATGAGCAGAAGGGAGGGAAGACTGACTTGAGGAGCTGGTTTAGCCACTGAGGGGTGTCTGTGTGCCTAATGTCAGCCAGCAAAGTGTTCCAAAGTTTAGGCATGCAGTAGCTGAATGCATCCTGGCCTTTGGCTGTGATCATTAGAGGGACATGCAGTAACCAGGAGCAAGTGTTCATGGGAGAATACACCGAGGGGGGTTGAACTGCAAAGGCAGGTTCTAGGTAGGAGGGGAGGGACAGCATTCAGAATTTTGCCATTATCCTCGCACAATGGGTAAGTCTTCGATCCTGTAACGAGGAAAGGTCTAGCATCTTGTAGAGGTTGTAGTCATGCACAGAGGGCATGCAGTCCAAGGCAAAGCAGTAGAAGGAATGGAAGAGGGGGTTGAGTCTTGAGTGGGTGGACTTGGGGGCGGCACTGTAAACTACGTCACCATAGTCAATTATAGGGAGAATCCTTTGTTGTAGGATTGCTTTGCGAGTTGCCAGGGTAAGCAACCTTTGTTACGGTATAAGGCACCCAGCTTGGGGTGAAGTTTCTTGTATAATGAGTTGAAATGAGCTGTGAAGTCGAGGTGCTGGTCAAGCCAGACCCCAAGGTACCAGAAGGAGGTGCAGGCCTCCAACGGATTCCTGTTAATAGTATGATAAGTGGGGGTTGTGGGAAGCCAGGCAAGCCTCTGACTTGTACTGAAGGTTAGGGAGATAGTTTTTTGGGTTTGAGGAAGAGCTGGTTTGATTGAAACCAGAGCTGGACAGCATTGAAGTCATCCTGCAGTCTAGAGGTCACTTCAGAGGGTGAGAGACCAGAGACATATAGTGCTGTGTTGTCAGCGTACATATGAATGGATGTGTGTTTACATATGGAGGGCAGGTCATTCAGAAAAATGGAGAACAGGATCGGGCCAAGTACCGAGCATTGGGGGACTCTCAAGGTTACAGGGAGGGGGGGCTGAGGTATGATGACCGATTCTCACAGATTGGGATCTGCCAGTTAAGTAGGAATTGAAGCATTTGGTGCAAGTACTCGAGAGACCTGTCATGGCGAGTTTGGATAATGGAAGGGTGTGGGAGACGGTGTTGAGCACTTTGGCGAGGTCTACAAAGATAGCCGAAGTGATGTGCCCATGATTCATACCCATGAGGACAGTGTTGGTGAACCTGAGGAGGGAGGTGACAGTAGAATGCATCTTCCTGAATCCCGATTGGTAGGGAGTGAAGAAGGAAGAGGCATCAAGAAAGGAGGAGAGCTGGTCTAGCACAAGATGCTCTTGGATTTTGGCCAGGATGGGGAGTAGAAAGATAGGGCGGTAGTTACTCAGGGTAGAGATGTCACCCCCTTTAGGGAGGGGGATAACAGTAGCACTTTTCCAGTCAGATGGTACTGAAGCAAGTGAGAAAGAGAGATTGAGGAGAGCGGTCAGTGGGGAGGCGATGGCAGGAGCAGCTAGGTAAAACATTTAGGAGTCCAGACCCAAGGAACATTTACCTTTGCTGGGGTTAAGTGCCCGTAGGGATTTTAGCACTTCTGTAGTTGTGACCATGTGAAAGGTGAAGCCCAGAGGTGTGTGAGGAGAGGGAGTGGGTGGGCTAGGAGAGATAGGGAGAGTGTGGATAGGAGAGAGGCCGCGCAGCTGGTAAAAAAGGTGTTAAAGACTGAGGCCACTTCACCTGGTCAATGATGGTGGAGCCATCAACATTTACGGCTGGGGTGGGGCTTGACCGGGGGTGAGAAGCAATTTGATAGATTTCCAGAATTTCACAGGGTGATTTAAGTTAGAGTGGAAAGAGGCCTTGAAGTAGCTCACTTTGGCCTGCCATAGGAGCCTAGTGCAGGAGTTCCGAAGTGTTCAGTAGAACTGGAGTGCTTCCTGGGTATTGGAGGCCTTATAGGCTTTCCATGTTTGGTCTCTGGCATGTAGCTGGTCAATAATATTGGCTGTGACCCAGGGCAGGTGGGCACCCCTGACACGGGTCCTTCTCAGCAGAGCATGGTGGTTCCATATGGCAAGGAAATTAGATTTGAACAGGTCAAGGTCAGCATCAGTGGAAGAGGCCTGAGGGATGAGGGTACAGTCCAATTTGGACAGATCAGATAGTAGGGCTGATAGGTCTAGGGATTTGTAGGACCTGGTGAGCAATATACGGAGGGGGAAGAGCTTTGGGCCTGAATATTCTCCTTACCACGTAGATCATGTGGTGATCACTTAGTGAGACTGGGAGGAGTCCTGAGTTGAGAATGCGGTATGGGTGTGTGGTAAGAGCCCAATCTAGTAGGGAGTGATTTAAGGACTTGTGGTTCAAACGTGTTGGTTCTGAAATTTGCTGGGACAGATTTAGTGTGGCTACATGGCACCAAAGCTTGGAGCTTGCGCTGGAGAACCAGGTCGAGTTGAGGTCATCAAGGATAAAGAGTTCTCCCCCACCACCTAACTGTTTAAGGGTGCTTAGGTGGACCATTATGAGAGGCATAGTAGTGTCAGGAGCACAGTAGGACCCAGCTATATAGATAGGGATTGAGTGTGGGAGAGAGAGCTTAATCAGCAGTGAGTCAATTGAAAGCGTGGGCATGGAGAGCTAGATAGGGGTGAATTGAAGGTGATAGGTGATGAACATTGCAATGCCTCTGCCCCTTTTGTTTCCCTGGTGGTCATGCTGAATTAGTGTATAGCCAGGGATGAATAATTCTGCATCCAGATTATGGGGCTTGAGACATGTTTCGGTAATGATCAGAATATCCGGGCGTAGTGTAAGGACATTAGGTTGGAGGAAGGTGATCTTGCTAAAAATGTGGCATATGTTCAGATGCATTAGTTTAGCTCCTCTAGGTAGATTAGGGTTTGGGGAGGGGCTGGGGTGAGGTAGGCGAGGGTTACGCTCAACGTCTCCTGTGAGAAGCAGCAGCAGTGTAAGAAGCAGTTTGGTTTTGGGCAAGAACCCTTGCGACTTCCGGAGGGCATGGAGTGGCTGGGAGGGTTTCCGAGATTTAAAAGGATAGGAAAAGTGTAGTGCAATTTGTCCAGCGTGGAAAGAGGGTGGCAGGATAGAAGCAATGGTAACCCAGTTTAACAGGAGATGTTGAGGAGGTAGCTCTGTATTGGTGGTGGCCTGGTAGGGTGGTGGAGATACTATGCTGCCTGAGAGTTTGGTGTGTGGTTGTGGCTGTGGGTGGGAGGTGAATGGGAGGGCTGATAAGGGTAAGAGGAGGCACAGTATGGTGAGCTGCAGTGGGAACATCACAAGAACTGATGGATTGTTTGTGCAGCTCGGTAATTTAGAGAGGCCACTAGTGGTGGCAGCAGAATTGCTGGTATGATTGAGCAGCTCAGTATTTTATAGTGGCCACTAGTGGTGAGAGCAGATAGTCTGCTAAGGGAAAAGTGGGCTTACAGAAAAAATCACATGATCCTGTGTGCTTATATAAGGCAGAGTCCACCAAGGGTGGTGGGGCAGCCAGTATATAGCATCGGCGGGGCTTCAGTTGGCAGTATGCAGTGCTCCAGTTCAAACAGCGGCTACATGGTGTGTCGTACCTGAGGATGCCCGCAGTATCAGCGAGGGGGGTTCGGCTTGGGGGGGCAGAACCAGCGAGGCCCTCATGATCTCCTCACGGACACTTGGGAGAGAGGAAAGAGGCAAAGTATTTAACAGGTAAGCAGGAGGAGGGGATCACAGTTCACAGTTTCACCCATTTTAATTTCTTGTGTAACATTCGATTATGTACCAATTTTAAGTGGTTGCAGAGTAAGCACAATTATTGATGCAGGCTTCTTACATAGCTAAGCTAATAAATTAAAACAGCACAAGATTAACTCCTGGCACAAACTGCAGCTGAACACCATTTTAACTCATGCAGCAACTGAATATAAAGTTACTTGTAGGAAACTGCAGCTGTGCTCCGGTTTAAATCATACAGCAGCTGAATTAGCTAAATTAAAGAGTTACCCATAGGAAACCACAGCTAAACTTTGGTTTAAATCATACAGCAACTGAATTTAAAGTTACTTGTAGAAAACTGCAGCTGAGCTCTGGTTTAAACCATACATCAGCTGAATTAAAGCTACTTGCAGATTCAGTTGAAACTAATGTAGGCTAAATTAACCAACTTGCAGTGAGAATTGGATTAGTGCCACAGCTGAAATTAAAGCACACTCTGGCTAGTGAGCAAAACACAGTCTTAGGGCACAAAATAAGGAGTTAAAAACAATCAGCATTGCTCTGCCGATGGAAATTGTCAAGGCCCGTAAAAAGATGCCGAGATTCAAAAGTCCTTTGTTTCAGTTGGCAGTATGCACGCTCCGGTTCAAACAGCGGCTACGTGGTGTGTCATACCTGAGGATGCCGGAAGTATCAGTGGGGGGTTCGGCTTGGGGGAGGGCAGGACCAGCGAGGCCCTTCAGCCTGACTTTGGTTATGAGGAAATTAATGGAATCACTTTTGAAGGAAAGGATTATGGAATATATTGAATCCAGTGGCTTACAAGTTCAAAGGCAGCATGAATTTACTGGGGAGAGGCCATGCCAAACAAATCTGATAGATTTCTTTGATTTTGGAGACCATGGATTTAGATTAGGGTGGAGCGGTGGATGTGACCTACCTAGATTTCAGCAAGGCCTTGGACACCTTTCCACATACAGTAGTAGTCATATAAAAGTTGACCAGAAGCGAGACATACCTTGGTAGGTGTGCTACTAAGTGCGGTACCGAGGTATACCTCATTAACGCATCAGTAAGGTGTTAACTATGTGTTAGCGGTATGCCCAGTTCTGAATTAATTATTTGGAAAGGCTTTGCCTGGAGATCAGTGGCCAAGCAGCCAGCCACTCCCACTTTCTGAGCTATATAAGCAGTTCCTCTCAGCCTCATTGTGAAGCATTTTTTTTTTGCAGACGGAGGGTCTGTTGGTCTGTCCTCTGAGCTGCCTGGGGCCTACCCCCCCACACTGTTTATGTGTGTTTCTGATGGACTTTGGTGTTTGTTTTTCTGCTTCTGGTTTGTATATTTCCTCCAGCTGTGTGCTTCTTTGTGTTTTGCGTGTTTTGTTTTGGGGCCTTGTTCCCTGTTTTCTGTGTTGCAGTGTTTTGGTTTTGTCTTTTGGAGCTTTGTTTCTAAGCTCCTAACGTACTGCTACTCAGAGCTCCTACTACTGCTTTCAGTTACTTACAACTGCAGCCACTACTACTGTTTATTCCAATTACTATTGTACCCAGTGCTTGTATTTTTTACACAGTTGCTCACCACTCTTAAACTACTGCAGTGCAACTGCAATCATTATCTGTGTGTTTTAACTCAACCACAGCTGCTCCATGTTGCATACTCAATTGTTTTCACCTGATGCAGGCTTACTCTGACCCTAGCAATGCTGCTCATTCATGCTCTCATTCTACTTGCAGCTTCATTGCACTAGCTGGCTACACCTGCTTTCAGAGCATTGTGTCTCCATGTTTTATTGCAGTTTTACAACTCCACGTACTTATACAAATTGTTGCTTCTATGTTTATTCAACTTGTTCTACTCTGAGGTTAGCCAAAAAGCTCCTGCTGAGGCTGTTAAACTAGCTTTCATATCTGCATGTGGTTCTTGGCCTTCCTTCACTTTTTTGTTTGTCCTATGGTGGGGACTGGGAGGTGTTTGGGGAGTCTTGGCCCCATGTGGCTAATTATTTCTGTTATAAATCCTGCCTTCACTGCTGAAAACCCTCAGATATTTGTCACTTTGATTTGGCTTTTAAATGCTGGCTGGCTTGCCTCACTATTCAGTGCTGTTTCATCGGCCTATGTTATGCAGATCTACGTGCAGGTCCACTTATTACTACTCAGTTTACTTACCTACGTGCAGGTCCACACTTGTTTATGCAACAGTTGCTCCTTGCTTATGCAAACCATTGTTTCATGCCTACTGCCATCCCCTCAGCTTCAGCCTCTGGGATTCTGCTGCACTCAGTTCTGCATTTGACCTTGCAAGGTCTCAGCAATCAATGCTCATTACAATCTTAGCACGCTGTGCTCATTCAGATCACCGGCTTTTCAGCTCTCAATCATTTTTTGGGGCATGCCAACCATTCTATTCTGGCACAGGGTTCCTGTAGCCGATGGTCTCGCTCTGCATTTAGTCTGCATCTTGAGTGTGTCCAACTTGTGGTGGGATCCTTCTCACCTGGTCCACAGCTGGGAATGTCCTCACCCAGGGCTTAGCTTTAGCTGCCTGCTGCACCACAGCAGCTCCTGGTGTAGAATTTAAGACTAGTGGTGAACGGTGATTACTATGATCTCCTTTGGTGCTAGTGTTCCACTATAACAGTTAGCCATTGACTTTAATGGTTTCCCCAACAAGGCACCTTCACTGTATTCTCCCTACAACTGCCTCTGGTTCACCTGGTTTGAGTTTAGGCCTGGTAGGCCAGGTGAGTGCTTTAGCAGTCATTGCTCTCCTCCTGTGCCTTGGTTACACGTATTGTTGCAGAGTTTTCTTGCAACCTTCCACGGCATTCTTGCTAGAGGGTTTGAGTGAGAGCCTTTCTCCAAATTGGAATATTTTCCACCTCCCTTTAATTGGGTTTTGCAAGTTGCAGCTGCAGAGCCATCACTAAATAAGATAAGAAGCCAGAAGGTGAAGGAAGGAAAACATATTCAATTCAGTGCTTCAGAGTAACTGGTAATTGGTATTTTTCTTTTAAACTTAGATTGTAGGCTTGTAGTGATACTATACTTTCTTTCTGTGTTGTCTTTACTTATAATTGTTTTTGGGCTGTTGAAACTTTAAAACATAGTGGTGGTGTAATTCTGTGCTGTCTTTAATTGCTGCAAATTTTATCTTGGCTTGTCTGACTGTCCTGTAGCTGGGTGAAGGGTGTTAATTGTCTGGCCTCTGACCTCAGCTACGTGATAACTGGAGGTGGGGCTTAGTCACAGTTAAAGCAGCAAACAGAGGTTCATCTTCTCAGAAGAAGCCAGAAGGTGAAGGAAGGAAACATATTCAATTCAGTGCTTCAGAGTAACTGGTAATTGGTATTTTTCTTTTAAACTTAGATTGTAGGCTTGTAGTGACACTATACTTTCTTTCTGTGTTGTCTTTACTTATAATTGTTTTTGGGCTGTTGAAAATTTAAAACATAGTGGTGGTGTAATTCTGTGCTGTTTTTAATTGCTGCAATTTTCGCTTCCACCCCACCCTTCCCCAACTCTTAATTATATGCCCTGATAAATCTGATTGACAGGAGTTAAACACAGGGTATAGTAAGAGGTGTGAAGTAGGAGGGGCATAAGGGGGAAGAAGACCACCCTCAGCACGACAAGTATTTTGACTCATTTATTTATTTATTGGTTTCTTTTTCCTTAAAAAAAATATATATATCTGAGGATCAGTTACAGGATTTTTAGTACTGTAAATAAATAAAAAGAGAACTAAGAGAGCTTCAGTAGCAGAGAAGTAGTGGAATTGCAGTATAATGTGGGGAGTGGTGCAATGCAGTGGCTGTGGGGCAGCCATATTCAGGCAGACCTTCTGGACACTGAGGTGCTGCCCTATCTGCATGCATCTCTCGGGACTGTGGGATGAGGTAGCCAGAATCAGAGTGGAAGTAAACTGGGTCAGGAGTACCATCACCCCTATCCAGGGACCACCCAGTCCAATGCAGCTGCCTCAAAGGATACCAAGAACGAGGGAGCACTTGGATGACAGTGGGCTCAGGGATGGTTAGAGCAGTCAGGCAGAGGCACATCCCAGATCCTATTCCTTCAAGAACTCATATGCCACACTGGCAAATGAGGACAACCAAATAGAGGTACCCAGGAAGTGGAAGGAAAGGATGTGGAGGTTAGGCAAGGAGGTGACCTCAGTGGGGAAAGCAGTGGACCCCAGAGGAGGAGGAAGTGAATCCTGGTGGGGACTCCATCGTAAGAGGGATCCAGCTAGGAACACAGGAGGGGAGGACAGGGAGGTGAGGTGCTCACCAGGTGCCACGGCATGGAGGGATGGAAGGAAGATACTGGGGATCACTGGGAAGGCAAGACGGAGGGTGAGCTGGATGTCATTATCCACCCAGGTACTAATGACTTGGAAATGGGGAGCCAAAGGAAGTTCAGGAAGAGTTTAGGAAACTGGGGAGGGGTCTCAAGCAAGTAGCTACTTCTGTCACTTTCTCAGAAGTACTACCTGTGAGAGGCAAGGGAGAGCATAGGAGTGCATGCACCAGGAACTTTAACTCATGGTTGAAGAACTGGTGCTGTGAGGAAGGGTTTGGATTCATTGGTGACTGGGGACCCACCTGGAGGGATGGAGGTTTGTTCAAGCCTGACGGCCTGCATCCATCCTGGAGGGGAATCCAAGCACTCAATGATAAGTTTAAATGCTACATTGACAAGCATTTAAACTAGCAAAGGGGGTGGCAGGCCAGCAAGGATGGTACCTACTTGCTCACCCCCCACAGCTAGTAGTGGAACCAGTGAACCAGAGGAGTGGCTATCTCTGCAAAGCAGTGTGCAAAAGATGGAGATTAGTGTCCAAAAGGTGGATAAGCAGAAAAGGGGCAACATTCAGCAGAAGGGCAGACAGCAAGGAGAACCAGGGATAAATGATGACCAAGGAAGGGGCTGGAGTAGAACAGTGAAGCAGTCTAGGGAGGTCAAATCATGGAAAGCCATGTGTGCAAATGCCAGAAGCCTTAGCAACAAGATGGAAGATCTGGAGAATGTCATGGTACAGTCAGACCTGGACATTGTGGCCACCACTGAAACCTGGTGTAATGATAACCATGACTGGGAGATGGCCATACCTGGCTACAACATATTCAGAAGAGACAGAGCAGGCATGAAGGGAGGAGGAGTGGCACTGTATGTGAAAAATGACATAAGGGCCACACAGATCCAGGAGGAACAAAATGGGGGAGAGATTCTGTGGGTTAAGCTGGAAAGGAAAATGGGGCCAGCCATCTGCACAGGTGTGGTCTATAGACCACCAGCCCAGGAGGAAGAAACAGATAGGGAGCTGATGCTAGCCATCCAAAGGATGGCAGACAAGGGTGAGGTAGTACTGGTTGGAGACTTCAATATACCAGACGTGGACTGGAGCATCCCAGCAGCAGCATCAACTAGAGCAGATTTATCCTGACTCCTTCAGGGTGCCTTCCTCAAGCAACTGGTCATGGAACCAACTCGGCAGAAGGCAATACTGGACCTTGTGCTCACAAACAGGGACAGTGTGATGGGGGTAACAGTGGGGAGCACCTGGGTAACAGTGACCACCAGTCATTGTGGTTTGAAATCACAGAAAGAGCAGAACCAAACCACACAAAACACGATCCTGGATTTTAGGGGGAGACTTTGGGAAAATGGGAGATACTTGAAAGAGGCATTAAGGGAATGGGTCAGGAATCAGGGGTTGAGGAACAGTGGGCAGTATTTAAAATGGGGATTATAAGAACAACAGAATTATGCATTAAGCAGGTTAGCAAGAGGAAAAGGAAGAGGAGACCATTATGGTTTCTCCAAAGAGGTAGCAAAGAAAGTGAAAGCCAAAAATATTGCATTCAGGCAATACAAAAAGACACAGGCAGAAGGGGATAGGGAGAAGTACCAGGAGAAACAAAGGGAGGCAGGGAAGTCAGTAAGGGAAGCCAAAGCTCAGACAGAAGAACACATTGCAAAATCAGTGGGTAAAGGGGACAAAACCTTTTACAGGTACATAAGTGAAAAAAGAAAGACAAAGGGAGGGATAGTGAGACTGAAGGGGGAGGATGGGAGCCACGTGGAGGATGACAACAGTAAAGCTGACATATTGAACAAGTATTTCTGCTCAGTCTTTACTAAGGAAGAGGGGGGTAATGGGTCTGAAGGGAGTACAAGGGGTGAGAATGGTGCAGAAATGGACACAAGTCCCTTTACACGAGAAAGGGTCCTGAAGGAACTGGAAGTAATAAGAGCTGATAAAGCAATGGGGCCAGATGGGTGCACCCCAGGGTCCTTAAAGAACTAAGAGAGGTGGTGGCTGAACCTCTGGCTATCCTGTTCAGCCAATCACTGGAAACAGGGAGGTACCAAAGACTGGAGGACAGCAGATGTAGTCCCCTTATACAAAAGTGGGAATAAAGAGGAAGCAGGGAACTACAGACCAGTCAGCCTCACCTCGGTAGTGGGAAAGATCATGGAAGCACTACTGAAGGAGAGATTGGTGGAACATCTGGTTGTCAATGGACTACAGGACCCAAGGCAGCATGGTTTCACCAGGGGGAGGTCATGTCATACCAACCTCATTGAATTTTTTGTCTGGGTGACTAGGGAGGTGGATCAGGGGAGGGCAGTGGACATGGCCTATCTGGACTTCAGCAAGGCCTTTGACACTGTGCCACATAGAAGACTATTACACAAACTGGGGAATATGGGTGTGGGCAGGACAGTAGTGTGGTGGGTAGGTAACTGGCTGGGTGGCAGGACACAGAGGGTGGTGGTAAATGGCTGTCACTCCACAGAGGGAAGAGTGACCAGTGGGTACCACAGGGATCAGTGCTGGGACCGGTCCTATTCAACATCTTCATCAGTGACATTGCACAGGATCTAGAAGGCAGAATTTCACTGTTCAGCTGATGACACAAAGCTCTGTAACAGAGTAGACACACCAGAGGGTGTAGACAGAATAAGAAGGACCTGCAGAAACTTGAAGAATGGTCAAGGGTTTGGCAGTTGAAATTCAATGCAAAGAAGTGCAAGATAATGCATATGGGGCACAAAACCCTGGCACAATATATCAGTTGGGGATGAGGATATAGCATGCACCAAGCAGGAAAGGGATCTTGGGTTGTCATCTCTGATGACCTCAAGGTAGGAAAACAGTGTGACAAGGCATCAGGTAAAGCAAATAGGATGCTGGGATGTATAGGCAGGGCATCACCAGCAGGAAAAGGGAGGTCATAATTCCGCTATACAAGACACTAGTGAGGCCCCACCTGGAGTACAGTGTACAGTTCTGGAGACCATACCTACGTAAGGACATAGACAGGGTAGAGAAGGTTCAGAGGAGGGCAACAAAGATGGTGCATGGGTTGCATCACAAGTCCTATGAAGACAGGTTGAAGGAACTGAACATGTACTCCTGGAGGAGAGGAGGGAGAGAGGGATATGATAGAGACATACAAGTATCTTACAGGGAGGAACAGGGTGCAGGAAAACACTATTTTTAAGCGAAAAGATGTTTCAGGACTAGAGGGCATGGGATGAAGTTGGAGGAGGACGATTCAGAGGAAACATGAGAAAGAATTTCTTCACAGAACGGTGGTGGACAAGTGGAACACCCTGCCAGAGGAAGTGGTGGGGGCTGAAACAATCACGGGATTTAAGAATGCATGGGATAGACATAAAGGAATTCTAGAGGTCAGGGGTAAGGGGAAATAGACTTCTAGGAAAACAAACTGAACTTACAAGCTCAAATGGGCAGACTAGGTGGGCCATAGGCCCTTATCTGCCGACACTGTCTATGTATCTATGTATGTATGTAAACTATCCAAAGCCTGGAGGGAAGGCTACCTAGGCCTTGGATCCCCAAAGATTTCCTCCTCATATGTTTTTTTCTCTCCTCTGTTGCCTCAGGTCATAACTGTTAGCATAGTAGTGTCCCCTATTTTCTTTAGGTTGGTTCCGCTGTTGGATGAGGTGGAAGATGTCCTGCCATTTCCTCTCTCCTTAGAGGATCCCCTAATTCTCAAAGCAAACCATTAGTATCATGCTATGCAAACCTGGGCATTTCATTACATTATCAAACTGAGAATCTCATTACATTATCACACTGTCTGTGCTTCTCTACTATGTCACAATTACTGCTACTACATCACAGTTACTGCTTGCTCATATGCTTTGTGTTGTCTCATTCTTTTGGGATATGCTTGTACTACATTTCTTTTGGGGATTCCTAAGGTACCTTTAGCTACAGGAATTGTCCCATGGCACCTCTAGGAATGGAACCCTCTCCGAGTGTTCCTTGCCTTTCATACCCCTACAGGGTGGTAATTCCTCTGGAATAGACAGTGTGAACAGCCAAAACCAAACTAACACAGCTGCACAAGCATAACACTATACTGGCTGTGTAGGACAGTGAATCCCCATTGTCAGCAATTTAAATGCACCTGGTGGTGCTGTTTCTGGATAATCTGCCCTTGTGTGCTGCAAATTTCCAGTAGGTGTCCCCATAGTCCATATTGTATCTTCTTCCCTGTCCCTCCCCCCTCCCTTGTTCTCCAATCGCTGTCCTTTAAGGAAATGAAACTTTCCCTGGCAGTCTAATGGTTCCTCCCGCAGCCCCATTTCCCATTCCCTGATCCTGTACCAATATTCAGAAAATGATTTCCTGGTAATCCAGTGGCCCCCTATTGTCTAATCACTGTCCCATCCTGTTATATACTGTATATTAAAAAAACCTTTCTCTGGTAGTTTAATGGTCCCTTCCCCCTCCCCTGTTCTCTGATTGCCCTCCCATTATAAAAAAGAACTTTCCCTGGTAGTCTAGTGGTCCCTCACCCCTCCTCCACTTTCCAATTGCTGTCCCATAGAAATAAATCATTTCGTGCCTGGTAGTCCAGTGGTCCCTCCTCCTCCTCCCTCCCTTGATCTGTGATCACTGTCTACATACGTGTAAAGAAAGTATTTTCCTCCCACTCCCTCCCTCTGCATCCTGTTCACCCCAACCTGTTCCCTGTCCTGGCACCGGTACTGTATAAATTATCCCTCCTACTCCCTCCCTCTGTGTACTGTCCACCCCCACCCATTCCCTGTCCCGGCACTGGTCCTATTTCAATTATCCCTCCCACTCCCCTCTTGTGTACTGTCTGCCCCCACCCATTCGCCCTCCTGGCACCGATCCTCTTTCAATTATCCTCCCACTCCCTCCCTCTGTGTACTGTCCACCCCATCCTTGGTTCACACACTGCATGTACTGTACATATGAATATGAACATTGTTATGATGAGTTTGGTATGGGAAAAACTTTTTCAGGAGTTCATTTTCTTTTTAGCACAACAAATCAAAAGCACAGCAAAACCCTTTGTTCTCCAAGATACAGTGCTGAAATAAAATGATAAGAGGCAATAATATTGCTATGTCAGTCTAGATTTTTATTTATAAAACCTAGCTTTGCTCTGTCAGGCTTGTTATTGGCACTGAATGTTAATGTGAAGACGTTAATTGCTGGGTAGAAAAAAGCCCTGAAACCAGTGAATTAAAAAGGAACAGTCTAACTAAAGTCTGTCAGTTTTGACAAGATGTGATTTATTTCCACTTCATTATACTGTACTGAATATACAGTACTTTCAGATGTCAAACCCTTTTCTGCTCTTTTACATAAATTACAATTAGAATAACTTATGGTGACAATTTAACCCAGAGGGCTGACCCATGTTCACATGGATAAAGGACACATTATCTCTCAAGAAATGCTCTGACAAATTTTAGCTTGCTACTTGCTTTAGCTAATTCAGTGAATTTTGCATTGCTAATCTCATTGTTTAATCTGCATTTCAGATTTCATTTGCTCATCAACAGAAATGCTCTGTAAAGTTGGGAAGTTTTACACTAGAGAAAAATAATAAAAAAAATATTACAAGGAGCTCAGTGAAAGGCAGTTTATGATTGAATGATTATTATGATTATAGGTTGCTCTGCCAATACAGAAAGAAAATTAGGGGTGGCATGTGGGTGAGGGGGCTGCATTGCAACATGCAAAGAACCACTAACTTTTATTTTGTGTCATCTTTTTTCCCCCTCCGTTGCGCACTGGGACCTGCTCCTCCTTCAAGCCACCTAGTACCACCAGCGACCCCTTCCTGCAATTCCCCCAGAGCTGCCTACCTCATATTTGCAGCCTTCCTTCAGGTTAGCCTGGCATATCCCTTTTCCAGGAGTGTCCCCCTCCTTCGAGAGGGAAGGCACTGGCTGGGGGACTCCAGCACACTATTTTCTTTCTTGCCCGGGTGCTGCCAAGGTGGACGTTACTCTGCCTGGATTGCTCGAGGGCATCGTCAGAGATGGCTGCCATCATCCGGCTTATCCCAGTGCAGTTTCTACCTTTTCTGTGGTGTTCCCCTTAGTGCAATCCCTCTGCTGTGCTCCCGGTCTCCATCATGGGCTGCTGCAGAGCGACCATGCATCCTCAACCCACCCCAGGGGAGGAGAGCAGCCCCAAAGATGTTCAATCCTACCCCTTTCCCTGCTGACCCCTGGCACCTGAGTCTGTTTCCAAACTCGGGTTGCCCGCATGGTTCAAGGTGTGGCATCCAGCTCCTCAGCCCTCTGCATCACTGGGCTGGCACACCACTAACTTTTGATTGTAGTATATAACTGAAATCTTTCTTCGAGCACTGTGTTACAGCTGGAGTACAGGTTTACTATGTTAACAGTGTAAGTGACATCCAAACTACAAAGCTGTAGGAACCTGAGTGGTTCCAAATAAGACATAAGAAATAATCATTACTATTAGTATTTGTCTCCATTCATGCTTAGAAATAGATGCTTGCAATGCATTGCATAAAAGTGCCATCTCGTCAGCATAAACACATGCAATCGTGAGAGCGTTAATAAAACAAATGATGGTATACAGTAAATTTTAGTTTTATTCTTAAAAATGATCCATGTCTTCAATAGCTGTTTATTCATACCTAAATGTGACTGCCATGTGAAGGCACAGACGAAACAGGCCTCTAAGCCATCTGTGTGAGGGCTGCTCTTATTACAGCACAATCATGCTGACACATGTGCACTGAACTGTCACCGAACTCACCGAAAAAAAATAACTGAAAACACAAACAATGAAAAAAAAAATATAAAAGTCAGGAAGCTGACACTGATTTCACAATGTTATTTTTATTTCTGATGCCACGACCAACAGCTAATGCTGCTGCAGTGTGTTTTAGGGGATTCCCTCTTTAAGTTTATAGTCCCATAAACCAATGACGGACAAAATCCGTAATAATATACATAAAATGACATTTCTGGCTTGGTGGCAGCCAGCTCCCCTTTTCTTTTTAACCTTCTGTTTTCTGGGTTTGTGACCTAGTACCAGATCTGCCATCCCATCGCACAGGGCTCACTACTAGAAATGGACTAAGCCAGTAGAAAGAAAGAAAATACATATATAAATAGCATTTTCTGGTTAGTTCAGGTCTAATCACTAAAGTAAAAAGTAAAAAAAAAAAACAGATTTTTGACTGAACCCCCCCCCCACCACATCCCCACTCTTTACCACACAGTTCCACCTGAAAAGAGTCTCTACCATCATCTCCTGGCTGGCCCCATAGCCAAACATACAGTAGCAGCAGGAGAAATTAATAATGTAATAATAATAAAAAAAAGTTTCTGGAGTGGGAAAGCAAGGGTCCTGGGGTACTCCACTAGCTGTGGAGCCCCTGACCAAGGCCACCTACTAGCCCAAACAATGATCATTCTCCTCGAGCCCAACCAATGCCACTGAATGTGGCACAAAG
Organism: Neoceratodus forsteri; assembly: GCA_016271365.2. Lineage (NCBI taxonomy): Eukaryota > Metazoa > Chordata > Ceratodontiformes > Ceratodontidae > Neoceratodus > Neoceratodus forsteri. Next base: position 883,878,253 of record CM057454.1, on the reverse strand, counting down.
GTTTGGGGATTCCATATTCCCCAAACACACACAAAAACTCCAAGACTGTTGAGGCTCTGTGATCGATGGAGCCCCCCCCCCACACACACACACATTGAACCACACAGAGTTCACCCTCCAATTGGTAGAGCTGGGCTCCTGGCTTGTGCTGGAATGACCAGAAGCCCTGTAACCATGCTGTGCATACAGTACTGTACAGTACCTATGGAAGATAAAACAAACAAGCAAAAAGAAACAACAAGAACACAGAAGTGGGAGGGTGGGCAAGGGTCCTGGGGTGCTCCCCTAGCTGGGGAGCACCCGACCTTGCCCGTGTACTGGACATGCTCAAATGATGATCAGGCCATTCTCCCTAAAGCATGCACAAAAACCCTGAGCTGCCCTCTGACTGGTAGATTGGGGCTCCTGGACAGGTGACCTACAGTAATGCCAGGGAGCCCTGTCATAGCCAAATACAGTATACCAGTGGGAAGAATGAATTTAAAAAAAAAATCAGTTCTGCAGCAGGAAAGGGCAAATGTGTTGGGGTGCTCCACTAGCACAGGATCTGTTACTTATGATCCTTGACCAAAGAAGGGTTTGCTCTAAATAAAGTCACTATTTTCTGAACTATAGCTAAGAGGTACAGTGATGGCTTGCACTGCCTTGCTGGGAGTTTCCATCTAAAGTCTGGAATATGTCTGCAATGAAAGTGTTTGTGCTTGATATAAATAATGATACATCCACAGGCAGAACAACATAGAAAATGGGGACACATAAAGCAGTCATAAAACAGACAATGAAGGTGCTGATAGGCACAACACATCTATTCAGCATTTAGCATGAAATAGTATAATAATTAACTTGAGTCCAAAACAACATGGTCAAAATGTAATGTTACCCCACCCCCACCCAAATGAAGGTATTAGGTAACCATTCTCAGCAACTGAAGGCCCCATCCACACTGCACCCGACAGAGCTGAAAATGGTTCCAAACCGTTACAGACTGCAAATGTAACAGTGTGTCCACACTTCCAGGGAACAGGTGTGAAAACGGTCCTGAACTGGCACAGCCTGTCCACATTGAGATGTGAACAGTGTGTGCACCCAACCCCGGTAATGTGGAGTGCATCCCATGGTGCACCTGGTGGAGACAGCTGTGAAGACAGAAACCCACTCGAATGAACACCCAGCTGCCAGTCTACACAGGGCACAGTGAGTGCGGCACAACTTGCCTTGGTATCCCACAGCGATGTGTGCTCATGTGCACCTGTGGGGGACCAAGGGTGGGCAGCAGGTGAAGGCGTGGAACCATAAGGAGGGGAGACCCCTACAAATGGCATGAAGGTGTGCAGTGATGCACCAACACATGCTGGGTACAGGGAACCTGCTGTGTCCCACAGACATGCATGCGGTGCACCACCACGAAATGGCAAACCAAGGCCCGCTGTCACTGGAAGCAAGCTGCGTGCACCAGCATACACTGTGCAGCCAGGCCACACATTCAGGATCCCCACACCAGCAACCCATGGAATTGGAAGCCCCACTGTGCCCCTCAAAGCAATGTGCGCATGCATGCACACTGCCCAAGCAAACCAGCAACATGGTATGGTGACACAAGACAGCCTTTAATCCAACGCCGCCATGACTTCTGGTGGCAATAACACAAGTAATCAATGTGCAGCGGCAGCATGGCCATGCAGTGGACCATGTGCATTGCTGCATAACACCACATATCCCCAAAGAAAAAATGACAATGTCATGTGAACTAACAATGCAATACACAATGCTAGGCCACCATATTGGTGGCTCCATACACCAACCTTACAAAGGAACCTATGTGTGGGTCACTGTACTGTCATCTGAAACAATGAAAATCAAAACCATGCACAGGTGGTACCCTAACCCAGGCACCCATGTGGCCATACTACATCGGAACCCCTGACACAGCATGTTGCAGAGACACCATGCAACAGTGCGTGCGACCCACGAATTGCACTGTTCAACTGAGTGCCACAGCCGGCACATACCTCTGTGCCAACATGAACCAGGCACTGTTGTCACTGGGTGGACCCCAGCGGCATCAACACGGAGTCCCATGTGGCAACAGGCAGGCCGCACCTGTCAGCCGACCCCTGAATGCTGCATGGGTTATCACAGGGTTGTCCACTGGAACTCATCGCTGTACAGGTCCTGTGTGAAGCTGGGCATGCCTGCTGTGGGATCCAAGGGGGTAGCACTGTGCCAAGCAGTGGCACCATGCATCGGGGGTTGGGGTGCTGTGTGCAGGCCAGCGGTGGCTGGCGTGACACCTGTGGGGTACAGCTGTGCCATGCTGGCACCAGCTGGTGTTGCCTTGGACGTGGGTGGCTGGGTGGTGGAGGCAGTGACACCACCCTGTACACCGCACCCTGTGGTGGGGGGGTCACACCTGCAGGGCACTGGCACAGCCAGGGGATGCATCCTGGTGGAGGCCACTTGTGCCACGCAGCCTGTATGTCCGCCGGCGGTGGATGGGTGGTTGATACCAGGGTCTGCCATGACACTGTGGTACACAGTGACCACTGGCATGGTGGCACACCCACGGGGGAACAGGCCACAGGGGGATGGGACTGCAGTGGTGTGTGCCATGGGGATGGCACCTGGCCATTGCAGTTTGCCTGCAGGTGGTGGCTGCTGGCATTGCATGGCCAGTAACTGGGCCATCTGTGAGAAGAACCGCTCTGTCTGCTCTGCCTCCTGTCTCTGTAAACGCTCTTCCAATGCCCTCTCCTCCCATGCCCGCTCCCTCTCCATGTCCATCAGCTCCCTGTGGTGCTCTTGCATCATCCTATGCGTAGGTTCCAGCACCGCCACAAGAACCTCTGCCATCCATGCCGTCTTCGACTTCCTCTTCCTGAGGTTCACCAGGGGTGTCTGGTCACCCTGCTGCTTCACATGGTGGCCTTCCCCTGCAGTGGAGCCGTCACTGGAGGTTCCTGGCATCATGTCCTGCTGGACCAAGGACACTGGAGAGACTTCCACTGTGTCAGTGTCCACCGATGTCCCCTCACCAGTGCCTTGCCCTGGAATGGCAGAACACACCTGTCACCATTACACACAGGTGCATACCCCACTCCTACCCCCCCGCCAAACACAGCCCCATGCCCATGTCCCCCACTCACCTGTGTGCCTACGCACACCTCAGGTGCCACAAGCAACCTCACTTGAGTGAACCAGTGCCACCACCCATGCCATGCCTATCACCTTGTGCTGCATGCCCAGGATACACCCCCACTGGCATGCAAGAACTCAGCATACACACTGCACAATGCACTCACCTGTGTCGGGGCACTCCTGCTGCACACCATTGTCATCTTCATTCCCCAGGTGCTGGCATGCATCCCTGGTGGTGTCCCCGTCATCCTCCATGTCCAGTTCAGGGCTATCCACCTGTGAGCTCTCGAGGATGAACGCTGGTTTGGTGGTAGGCTGTGTACCCAGTATGGTATCCAATGTATCATAAAAGGGGGACACCACACATGCACCCCGCGAGCATCTGTTGCTGTCCCTGGTTTTATGGTACCGTACCTTCAGTTGCTTTATCTTATCACAGCACTGCTTTGCCATCCGCTTCACCCCATTCGCATACAGGTATTCCAAGACCTTCTGGTACACCTTCGTATTGTGCCTTGCACTGACTAGCTCTGCCTGCATGTTCTCCTGTGTCCAGAACTCCACCAGGAGTTTTGTGGCCTCATCCGACCAGATGGCACAATGATCTGACATGGCCCTGCAGGTTGGCAGTGTGGCGTGTGGATGTGGTCACTGTTTGGCACAGTCCTTTCTACCCTCCACCAGTCACAGGCAGTGCTTGGGGCTGGGGTCACTCTGCAGTGGTGCTGTTGTGGTATGCTCTGGCACTGCTGTCCTCTTGGGGCTGGTCTTGGGTTTTGGCAGCTGTTGGGAACCCCTTCACACCTGTGCCACACAGTGCTGGCATCTGCTGATGGCTCCCTATTGCTTGTGCCCACTGTTTGCCCTAGGCACTGGTGCTCTTTCCCCCCTCGCAGTCCCTGGCCAGCTGCAGCAGGCAGCACCCCCTATTGCCACACTGTGCCTCCTGGCTGCACCTCTCTCGGGTGTGTGCACTGGCTGCTCTGGTCTCCCTGCCTCAGACATTGTGCAGGTGCTGCCCTGCACCGTTTCCACCTCGCTGCACTGGTTACTGTACTCCCGTGCCTCTCTGCCTTCCCAGTGCTTCCTTCTTCTTCTGCCTCCTAAGTGCCCCTCTGGGGTGCACTGCCTACTGGTTTAGCGGAGGACTGGGGGCTAAACGGTGGTGTGTTTAGACGGCAGGCTGTAATGTTACAGCCTTGAAACCGTTTCTGTAACCATTGTAGAAACCACCTCCTGACAGGTTTCTACAATGGTTACAAAAACATAGAAACATTGAAGTTGACGGCAGATAAGGACCGCAAGGCCCATCTAGTCTGCCCATTTCTTTTTCTACCTTATAAATGTGCCATCGGCCTTTGCTCTGTCAGTGGCCTATCTATTCATAGTCATTTGTATTGCTCCCTTATGCCTATCCCATGCCTGTTTGAAGTCCTGCACTGTATTCATAGCCACCACTTCTTGTGGCAAGCCATTCCATGCATCCACCACCCTTTCTGTGAAAAAGAATTTCCTCACATTCCCCCTTAATCGGCCCCCCTCTAATCTCATGCTGTGTCCTCTTGTCCTGCTATTTTTCTATATTTAAACATGTTAGACTCTTTCACCTTGATAATGCCCTTAAGGTGTTTGAATGCCTCCATCACATCACCTCTCTCCCTCCTTTGCTCAAGGGTATACATATTGAGCTCTGTTTATCTGTCCTCATATGTCTTCTGATGTAGTCCCTGCATCATTTTGGTTGCTCTTCTCTGGACTGCCTCAATTTGGTCAATGTCCTTGTGAAGGTGTGGCCTCCAATACTGCATGCAGTACTCCAGATGGGGCCTAACCAGTGTCTAGTAAAGAGGGATTATTACCTCCCTCTTACGACTTGTGATACCCCTACTAATACACCCTAACACCCCCATAGCCTTACTTACTGCTTTAGAGGTTTGCTTGGATGATTTCAGATCATCAGTGATGATGATGCCCAAGTCTCTTTCTTCCTTTGTGACTGCTAGCAACTCCCCTCCCAGCCTATAGGTGGCTTCAGGGTTTCTCTTCCCTATGTGCATGCTTTTGCACTTCTTTGCATTAAATTCCAGTTGCCACTCTTCTGACCATTTTGCTAGTTTATCCAGATCTCTTCTCATTCTTCCCACCCCATCTGGATCATCTACTCTGTTGCAGATCTTGGTGTCATCTGCAAACAGACAAGCCTTACCCTCTAGTCCATCTGCAAGGTCACTAATAAAGATGTTGAAGAGGACTGGCCCCAGGACTGATCCCGGAGGTACCCCACTTGTGACTTGCATCTCTTCTGACTGTATACCATTTACCACCACTTGTTTTTTCTGCCAACTGGTTTTCCACCCAGTTGACCAACTTCTGACCCACCCCAGAGCCTACCCAGCTTATTTATCAATCTTCTATGTGGAACAGTGTCGAAAGCTTTGCTGAAGTCAAGGTAGGTGACATCAACTGCTCCCCCTTGGTCCACCAGTCTGGTTACCCAGTCAAAGAAATCTATGAGATTAGTTTGACAGGACCTTCCTGTTGTAAACCCATGCTGTCTTGGATCCTGTGCCCCTATGGATTCCAGGTGTTGCACTATCCTTTCCTTAAGGAGTGCCTTCATAATCTTGCCCACTACTGAGGTAAGACTGACTGGTCTGTAGTTCCCCGCCTCCTCCCTGCTACCACTTTTGTGGAGCGGGATCACATGAGCTCTTCTCCAGTCTTCTGGGACCTCTCCTGTGCTCAGAGACTCACTAAACAGTTCTGCTAATGGTTCTGCTAGTTCCACCTTTAGCTCCTTAAGTACCCTGGGATGTATACCATCAGGTCCCATTGCCTTATCCACCCTGGGCTTAGCAAGCTTGTAGGACCCTTTCTTTTGTGAAGGGAGTAATGCTCACCTCCCTCCCCCCTGTATCCATGATGCTGAGCTGTGGGCCCTGCCCTACCTTCTCTTCAGTAAATACTGAGCAAAAGTATCTATTTAGGCTAGATGCCTTTACAGGGTCCTCCTCCTCACATGCACCCTTTTCTCCATTAAGCTTAGCAATACCCCCTCTGGACTTTCTCCTTTCACTAATGTATCTATAGAAAGTCTTGTCACCTTCTTTTACTGTTCGTGCTAGTGTTTCCTCAGTTTGGGACTTTGCCTGCCTTACTGCCTTCCCTGCTTCCCTTAGGGCAGTTTGGTATGCCTCCCTATCTTCATCCCGCTGTGTTACCTTATATTTCCTGAAGGCCAGCCTTTTGGCTCTGACCTTTTGGCATTGTATTTGAGAACCAAAGTGGTTTCCTTCTTCTTGCACTTCCTTTTCTGTCTAACACAATGGGATGTTTCTTCAAGTATTGCATCCTAATGCTTGTCCACTTTGCCTGTACCTCCTCACCTGTGTTTCTTTTGCCAGGGCTAGCTTAATTCTGTTGGCCATCTTATCAAAGTCAGCTCCTCTGAAGTCCCATATTTTTGCCTTGGAATGGGATGATTTAGATGTAGTAGCCAAATTGAACCATACCATGTGATGGTCACTGGCCCCAGGTGACCTTCTACCTGGAGATCTGTGATCCCTTTCTTGTTAGTCAGTACTGGATCTAGGATAGCCCTGTCTCTTGTGGGTTGCTGTACCAGTTGTTTGAGGCTCTCCCCCTGCAGGGAATCCACTATGTGTCTAGTTCTGGCAGATGTTCCTGCTGGCATTGACCAATCTGTATCTGGCATGTTGAAGTCTCTCATTATCAGAACCTCCCCTTTAGCTGTCATGTTTTGTATATCTTCTAACAGTAATGTGTCTATGTCCTCCCTGGTCTGGGGGCCTGTAGACAACCCCAGTTCTTATGGCTGTCCCATTTCCTGTTTCCAGGGTGACCCACAGTTCTTCTGGCTCCTTATGTGTATTCTGAATTTCTGTAGCTTTGATATTTTCATTGACATACAGGGCCACTCTTCCTCCCCTTTTTGCACCTTGGTCTCTTCTGAACAATACATAGCCAGATACTGAAGTCTCCCAAGTGTGGTTACTGGTAAACCACGTCTCACTAATTGCTACTATGTCCATTTTAGCCTTTAACATTGTCTGCAGGTCTGGGATCTTATTTCCCAGGCTGTGAGCATTTGTGTACATGATTTTCCATTGGCCAGATTTTGGTGTGTTAGTTGTTGGGTGAGGTTTGGCATTACCCCTGTGTGTGTCATATGGGGAGACAAACCTTTTTTCTTACCTGGTGATGCAAATGAACTGCAAACATGCTGAATCCCTGTTTGACCACTAGCTGAGGGGGGAGGGGTGTTCTTCCCATTCGACGTATGGGGTGCTGCACCCCTCTTCCCATTTGCTAGTTTAAATATTCTGCAAAGATATCAAACTTCTGCCCCAATGCACTGACTCCCTCCTTAGTCAGATGCAGTCCATCAAATTTAAAGAACTTTCGCTCCCAGAACTGTTGCCAGTTCCCTACAAATCTGTGTCCTTTTTCCTGGCACCAGCCCTTGAGCCACATGTTTAGCTCCCCTATCTCCCCTTCTCTGACCTTCTGTCCATCTGCTCCCCTCTCCCAGACTGGCAGGATCTCAGAGAAGGAGATGCCGGATGAAATAGATGATAGTTTGTCACCCAGCCTGGTCAGGTGTTCCTTGGTCTCCACAACTGACCAGCTGGCAAGATCATTAGTCCCTATGTGTACTAGGACATCAATGTTTTCTCCTGCTTTGTGAACAATTTTAGCAATGCAGTCAGTGTCTCACCATGCTGATGTACCTGGGAGACATCTGACCATTACCCCTGGCTGGAGATGGGTATCAACTCCCTGAATCATGGAGTCTCCTATGATCAGAAGTTTTTGGTTTCCTTTTGCTTTTTTTTGTTTTGGTTCCTGATTTGAGTGAGTTTTGTTGTGCTAGCTCCTGTGCTGCAGTGTCCTGCTCTGCAGTGTCTTCTGCCTCTTTTTGATTTCAGAGATAGAGGCAGATACCTGTTTGTAGTGTTTATATGGTTTTGGAGGTAATATGTTGGAGAGCAGAGAGTGATGGGGCACCGATTTGCTCTTCTAACCACCTGCCAACCTCCTGGACCAACTACCCTCTGTGGTCGAGGTTTTTCTGTTGGATGCTGGGGAAATGGCAGGTGGTTCTTATAATGTATTCCCTCTTGAATATGAAATTTGAGGTGTGCAATCTCTGCCCATGCTGCCCAGAGCTGAGCCCTAAGATCTCCAAAGGCCTAGCATGTAGGACAGTGTCCTAAATCCTGTAAGACTGTCCTTCTGAAAATTGTTCCACAGTATGTGCAGTTAATGATAACCATTCCAGATAAGTTGCTGGGTTTATAACCTAGTCAGAGTAATTAGAAGGAAAAAAAATGAAAAAAAATGCAAGTAATGGTTTGATTGTGTTTTGTTTAACTTGTTATAACAAGTTAAATTACTAGTGCCCCTGTAAATGAGCTCACCTTGTGGAGGCCTCGCTGATCCACCCCTTCCTGCTCTGCCACAGGAAATGTCACAACTGCTGTAACGTTACCAATGTAAATGCACGCCGTTACCAATGCGGTTTACACCCTCTGTAACATTACAGAAGGGTTTTCGGGCTGCAGTGTGGACAGGGCCAAAATGATTCACACACTTCAGGTAAATTTTCTTCTGTCTCAACCCATCCTTCCGGCTCTGCTGCTGGTTCAGTCCTACCCACAATGTTGTCTGCTAATTGGAAAGCAGCCTGCCACACACCTCCACTCAATCAAAAGAAACACTTATTAACTGACTCAATTCTCCTTTCAGTCCCCTCCTTGACACACGCACACACACACACACACACACACACACACACACACACACACACACACACACAATGCCAAGCACTAATTGATTGGCACCACAAGTTCAAATTAGGATTGGCAGTCACAGCTGCAAAGTCTTTCCCTCATTAACCCAACCTCCCAATCCCAAACAATGGCTTGTCTTTCATCAGTCACTGAGGTTGTTTAATTGTCTGCTAATTGGTGGCAGAGACATGAATGAAACTACTACCCCTCCTGCACCCACAGCAATAAAATGATAAATGTAGCAGAACAAAAGTGGCTGGAGACAGAGAGAAGTTCAAAGAACCTCCCCCATGAATGGAAAGGGGCCCTCTTCCCACACTGCTCTCACCACTGCTCCTCTCTCAACCAAGACTCTTTGAGTGCTTATCCCGGATACCTTTTCCTTCTAGCCAATATCCTATAAACAAGTCGAAAATCAGATACTGAAATTTGATGTTAATAAGAGTCATGGGGCAGATGGCATCTAACCCTTCTTTCTGAAACTTGGATATAAATTTCTGACTGTCCCTGTCACTCATCTACTCAACATGTCCCTGACAGAAGGTTTAGTGCCACAAGTATGGAAGGTAGCCCACATATTGTCCCTTTTTAAATCAGGTGACCCTAGTGACTTAAATAACTATTGGCCTGTCCTCCATTCTGCCGGTACTGTCCAAGCTTCTCGAGAAATTGGTTGACATACAGATTAGGGATTTCGTGGACAAACACCAACTAGTCAGTTCACTGCAGTCTGGCTTTAGAAGTCACCACCATACCACATCCACCCTAGCTAAAGTATCTAATGACTGGTTGGTAGTCATGGATCTCAAGAAAGTCACTGGGACCATGTTCTTAGAGCTAAGCAAGGCCTTTGACACAGTCGATGATGGTCTTCTTGTGGAGAAATTAAAAGATTATGGCCTTGGACCTTCTGTGTCAAATTGGTTGGCCAGTTACCTGGCAGATAGAAAGCAGCAGATTAAGGCCAATGGGACTTTATCCTCCTTACTTCCCTTGGTGGGAGGGGTCCCTCAAGGCTCAATACTGGGCCCCCAGCTCTTTCTAATATATGACAGCAATCTAGGTAATAACATTACCTGCTCAAAACTTTACTGTTTTGCAGATGACACAGTCCTCTATATCTCTAAACCTTCATTTCTAGATGCCTCCTCTGTGCTTCAATCAGACTTTTACCAACTGCAGCAATCTACTCCATGTCAAACTTCTATTAAATGGCAACAAAATCAAAGTGATGTATTTTCACTATGCCAGACCATCATTTCTTATGCTGCCCACCCATGCCTATCACTACCTTGCTTGGTGATAAGCCTGAGATTATGGATAGGTTTAAATACTTAGGCTTCCTCCTTGATTCTAAACTCTCCTTCCTACCTCACATTGAAGCCTTTCTAAAAAGCTTAAACTAAGATTGGGCTTTTCTACAGAAATAAGGCATTGTTTTCCCTAAACTCCAGATTAAGACTGATCCGGTCCACCTTCCTCCCTCCCTCTCCTAGACTATGCTGACATCATTTACAAAAACTGTGCAGCCACCATTTGCAAAAACTTGATACCCTTTATCACAGAGCCATTTATTTTGTCATTAATGCCCCTGCAAGAACACACCATTGTACCCTATATGTGGCAGTGGGGTGGACCTCTCTGACTACCAGGAGACTCTTACTTACTTATCTATGGGCATATAAATACCTCTTCAACAAACTCCTGGCCTACATCACTAATCTTATTTCTGACCCCCAAACCCCTTATATTATTAGAAATATCTCTTTCATTTCCTTAGATGTGCCCAAAGTCTGTACCCACTTTGATCAACTGGCCATTAGTTACACCCTCCCTACCGCTTGGAACAAGTTTCAATCATTCCTTAAATTGAGCACCCTCATTCCTCTAAGGGCATTCAAAACTCAAATAACCAATCTAATTAATGATGCGTGTCACTACTATTAATCCAGTAGATGTCACCTACCTCCTTAGCTTGCCTCTGAACCATCACTCTTGCATACTTGTCTTAGGTGCTAGCCTGTTTTCTCCTCTCTGCCATTTGACCATTATACCAAACTCTCATTAGTACCACAGTATATCTAATTATGATTCTTCTCCTGTTGCTTTGTATATACAGTATGTATATATTTACTGTTTTGTCCAACATTACTCTATGTTTAGCTTATAGTACCACTGTAATTATTCCTATTTATATTGTTCATGTATATACCATCCTCATGTATTGATTATATGTTTCGCAGCATTGGCTGTTCACCTCTGCCTTGTATAGCTCACGTTGTACATTTTGTTAAATAGTGTCTGTTAATTAATTTTGTATCCCCATATCGACTGTATGTATGGTTTGTTATTGTCAAATAAGGGTCCTCCTTGAAAATGAGCTTGCTCAATGGCTTTATCCCTTCTCAATAAACTTGAACTTACTCTGGAGAAGAGCAAGGTGGATAGAAAGTTTGCTAGAAAAAAAAACTAAACATGTACAAATATGAACATTGAAACCTCTATAACTGTTCAAATACGCACATGTTTGATTTTAACCTTACTGAATAGATGTTACCATGGCTTAGACTCACATTGCCTATGGAAAAAAAGTTGTGAAGCAATATATACTGGTTATTACAAATGATCGGAAATGCTGGCTCAGTGGTGCTGAGGGTTGAGGCGCTGGATGCCACACCTCGCGTCACGCCAGCGACCCTGGTTCAGGAATAAGCCTGGGCACTGGGGGTCGGCAGGGGAGGGAGTAGGATTGAGTATCCACAGGATGTTCTCCTTTCCCAGGGGGGAATCCAGGGGCATCCTGGTGTGGTAGTGACCACTGGTGGAGACAGGGGGTTCTACAGACACTGGGAGCACATTGGGGGATGCGTGCAGCTGACATCTACAAAGTCTCCGTGTGTGTTGACATCATTGCATGGTCGCGCGTAAGAGAGAAAAGGGAGAAATACCTTGGCGTGCTATGTGATGACCGGTCTTGTGGCGACGCTTGGCTCCATCCCTGGATGCTCCCCCTGATCAGGACCCCCCCTGTATCCCGCAGTGGTGGCTACATGCCCGCAGTAGTGGATCACTGTGTAGGACCTGAGGGAGAGGGGTAGAGCTTGGGGCTTGGGCGGAAACAGGGGGTGTGAGAGCAGACTGGACTGGGGTGGAACTATAGGTAACACCTCCCCAGCCACAGAGGAAGCAAAAAGTATGTATCTAAAAAAAAAAATGATCAGAAATATTGTCTTTTACATGGAAATACAAAAACATTTTCCCTGAAGTTGTGAAAAAAAGCACCAAATGGATCAGCGTGCCCTCATGAATAAAGAGTCAATCAAAAGGGGTTTCCTGGGTATCAGAGAACATGCACACCTAATTCAAAAAAAAGTCTCTACTGGTGCAAAGAAGCTACAGCATCATCTCAACCTTTCTAACTGTATGTAGCCTACCTAAGTTATGTTTTGACAGTCATGTAGTCAGTGCTTTACTGCTCTTCTATAATGGACTGATGATGATGCTGGCTACTGTTCAGATGCTTTGGACACTATAGTTACATTTGGCTAATAACTGGAGCCCACAGGCTTACACATATCTGTGAATTACATTCTCAGACCAATTGGCTGCACCTGAAAGGCAGGATGAAATACTAAGATGTCTCCTATGGAAGAAAACCTGCCTAGGTCTCATCCCTCCAGCAATCCAGCAACTTCTCACTCCAGTCATTGGAAGTATTCAAGACCCACCTCAAGGCTAGTTTGTTCTCTCAAGCTTTTCCTGACCTGGCCCTTTAATTGAGATCATGATGCTATGATCTTGATCTCAGTGCATGGCCACCCTGTTTTATTATCCCCTAGACAAATTAATCTCATTTTATTATTTATGAAAATGAATGTTGAAGAATTTATTTTGAGCTTAGCTGTGTCTATTTATTTTTCTGTTTTATTTGTCTGTACAGTGCCCAGATCCTCTGGGATTGGGCATCTTTTTAAACAAAATTTACCTTGCCTTGCCTTGCCAGTGAACAATCCTCATCAGATGTGAGGCATGACCAGACAGTCTCTCCAAGTCCCCTTCTGCCGAACCTCACAAGCTCAGCGATCCTTTGCTTACCATGAACCTTGTTGGCTAAATGGCCTTCATTATGACATAGTGTCTGAACCTAAACTAGGACCCCTTAAGAGAAAACTTTGCCAACACCTAACTGCACTTTGCAGCTGTGACTGCCAATCCTAATTAGCATTACTCCCATCTCCTTCCTGCATCATCGTTCCCACCTACCCCCTACCCTACCTGCCACACCCTCTCTCCACCCCATCTCCTCCTGCTGCCATCTCTTTTACACATCCCCTGCCACCCTGTTACCACCCCCTCCACCCCTTCACCACCCTACCCTTGCCTCCATGTCTTGCCTTCTCCTCCTCTCGTCACCCACCCCTTAACCAGACTAGGTCAATTCTGACTGATTCCCTCCTGCTTGAAAAAATGCAGTAATAATATACAAATGCTGCTCACTTTGTTTGACTCTCTGTGCACCAGTTAATCTGATGTTCTTTTGAATTTTTTTGAAACCAGACAAGGTCAACTCAGACTGATTTACTTCTGCCTGTCATATTCAGCAAAATATGCCTATTCTTCTGTATGACAGATTTTTCGATTCTCTTGTTTGTATTATTTGTCTGATTGTTGTAGTTTTGGTGTGGAACCTTTGTAAATGAGCTTTCAGCTTACAGGTATTACAATCCAAGAATTAATTAATTAAATAACATTTTCAGATGAGCATATTTATTTATTGAAATTTTGGAATTACAAACCTTTGAGTCGAGGACTCCTTTGCAAAGGCTCCACGTCAGTACAAACAGAAAATCACTTGGGAACAAATAGTACATAACTTTCTAGACAGACATTACATTAAGACAAATATTTACAAGGTTACTCCGTACAGAATATTTCACTTGCTGGGTTAGTTTCTCTTAGGGTTATATGGGGACCCTGGGTCATTGCGGTGAATCGGGGTTGGTTGCCAAATTCAGAAGGTAGCAAGCTAGTCGAGAGATAGAGCTTTAGGTACCAAGCACTATATTGATTTAGTTTGGAGCTGTGGGAGACGCAGGTGTTCTGTCACAAACCAAGTATGGGAGGACAGGTTGAAGCAGCCACAGGTCTCTGAGTCTAGGAGAAATCACTTGATGCCTTTTTTAAATAGTCTAAGGCTGGGGGCCTGGGAGATGGAGGAAGGAAGTTGATTTAGCCAGAGTGGAGCATGATACCTGAAAGACCTTTGCCCTAGTGAGGTCTTACAGTGGGGGATCAGGAGTGTGGTGTTAGCTGGGTGCTTAAGGGTGCTCCTATGAGGGGTTGGATGGATGAGGGGGTGAAGACCCAAAGGTGCAAGTTTCATCAGGATCTTTTTTGCTTGGAGGCAGATGTGGTACATTAGTCTACCTTCAAAGGTCAACCAGTCAGCTTGATTGTAGAGCTCACATGCATGTGTTAATCTATCACTGTTAGTGACCAATTCGCAGGCTTTGTTGATGACTAGTTTGATACTGTTTAGGGCAGTGTTATCAGCCGTGCCATAAATTGTAATCCCATAATCGACCACAGATAGGACTGAGCAGGTTCCGGCCATTCTTAGCACCTGGGGTAGGGTAGTGTTTGGGCCTCTATAGGAACCCCAGCCGAGTGTTGGCAGAGGTGGAGCGGTGTTTAATATGTTGGTGGTAGGTGAGGGATGTGTCCAGAGTAATGCCCAGATACTTAAAGTTGGTGACCTGTTCAATTTGGATGCCCTATGGATTGGAGATAGATAGCAGGGCATTACTGTTGGGGTTTTGGCAGTGAGCAAAGATCATGGATTTGGTCTCTTAAGTAATAACCTATGATCAGTGAACCAGGTTTCTAGTTCTCTAAAACAGTTTTGCAGGGTGTTTTGAAGAGAGATTGGGTTGGACTGCTTCCAGTAAACTACGGCGTCATCTGCATAGAGTAGGAGTTTACCACTGCAGGCCAGAGGGAGGGAGTTTAGAAAGAGAGTAAAAAGTAGGGGGCCTAATATTGACCCTTGTGGGACACCAGAGTGAACAGGTAGCATAGCAGAGAGGGTGGTGTTGATTTTGATTTGTTGGGTCTGGTCAGTGAGATAGTTTTTGAACCAAGAGATTGCATCCGTGGCGAGATGGAGGGAGGGGAGAGAGTGGATAAGAAGAGCGTGACTGACAGTGTCAAATGCTTTGGTCAGATCAACAAAGATAGCTCCTGCTAGTGATCCCTGTTTCAGCGCTTCATGTTATGTAAGAGGTAAAATCGAGGAGGGCTGTGGTAGTGCTATGCCCTGCTCTGAAACCATGGGTATAAGATGTTTTGTATCATGCTAGGGGAGGGATGAGACTGGATAATAATCTGCTGGGCTAAGAGTAGCATGGAGCTGTGCTTGCATAACACTTAATTGAGTAACGTGCGCTGCCGGGAGGATGCGCAGTACGGCTAACACCCCACACCTGCCGTCAATCCTGGGCCACCTCAGGTGCATGCTGAAGTACTTTCAGTAGCTTCTGGGAAGGCCATATGGCCAAGGCTCCTGTGACTGCCCCCCATCTGGCACCGCTGTCCTTGCAGAATGCACTGATGAGGTTAGACTGTAAGCCCCCTTATGGGTCCGAGTCTTATGGTCTTCTGTCCTCATGCCAACTGAGGGCGACAAATCCTTCGGGAGAACTGGCCTCATCCCCCTCATTTTTCCCCCAATATTTTTAACCTGTGCTTCTCCTGAGCAGCCTCACATGGCTGCAACAGGACAAGTATACTCATGATTGATGAACACCAATTCACTTTCTGTCTTAAAACTCTCTGGACTGTTTATTGCTTTCTTGTTTTACTTCCCTTTGGAGGAAGTGAAAACCCAGAGAAACCCTTTTTAATGGGGAAAACTGGAAAAAGACACTCCCCAACTCCTACTGCAGCCACCCATACCGGATTAAAGGGGGCCCTGTTTGTCCTGGTCCCCTTACCCTGCTTTTATGAGGGCAGTTGGGTGGAGATCCAATGGAAGGAGGAGAAAGAGGGGGAATCACTGGCCAGCCATCTAGACAACCCCTCTGTCTACTCCCCTGGATAGATGCCACCTCCCTGTGGGCAGCCTGATGATACATCCTCCTGGGGTGTTCCCAGGGCCTACTGACCACTCCAGAAGGAGGTATCCTATGCTCTGACCAGGTCCAGGTGGAGGAGCCCAAGACAAATGGCCAGCTGCTTCAATTCTTGGGCAGCCTCCCTATTGTCTGGCAGCACCCCAATTTCCCCCTTCCCCCAAATCAAGACACACACACAGATCTTGGAGGAAATGGCAGCTACTGTGTGTTTGTTGTTGTTGCTGCATAACACTTACTTGAGCAGTGTGCGCTGCAGGGAGGATGTGCAGTACATTGGACACCCACACTTGCCCTCAGTCCTGGTTTATCTCAGGTGCATGCTGAAGTACCTCCAATAGCTTCTGAGGAGGTCATATGGCCAAGGCCTCTGCGTCCACACCATGTCTGGCACCACTGTCCTTGCAGCATGCACTGATGATGTTAGACAGCAACCCCTCTTTTGGGTCTGAGTCTTACAGTCTCCTGTCCTCATGTCAACCAGAGAAAATGAGTCCTTCAGGAGACTTGGCCTCATCCCCCCCTTCTTCCCCTAATACCTTTGGTTTGCACTCCTCCTGAGCTGCCACAGGCCTCATCCAACCCCCCAAGCAGCCTGTGTAATTTGTTCCTCCAAGACCCATCTACAAGCCTGTAACATACTATCCAAACCTTTAGGCTGCACTTGCCCTTCCTCCCCTACCAACAGGCCCTGTGGGAAGCATGTAATGTCTCATGTCTTACTATTGCACCCCCCATGGACTTCATAAAGGCTCTCATTTCTCAGTTAATTCTCATGCAAGATCCATTCAGTGCTGCCACATCCCTTGCATTCAGCCAGTACTCCCTCATCAGCAAATGTGACAAGATGAGAACCATAGGGGGCCACCAGACTCTAATGGAACGTAGCTCTCCCTTCATCGCCAGCAGCAGGTTCACTGTCGTCCCGTGTCCCAGGTCTTCTCCTCCTAGGTGGATCAGCAAGATACCTGGTCTCTTCCACCTGCTAGCCTCCTCCTGGAGCAACAGGAGCAACCCTCCCCAGTGCATACCCTTCCTGCCTAACCAAAGAATTTGTGCTGTTTGCCATGACATTGATAGGTTACTCCTCCCGGGTTGACTGGCTGCACTCCTCACTGGCCAGAAGATGAAGGAATGATCACAGATCCATATGCTCCTGGAACCACCCGGGGGACCTGCAATCAAACAAAAAGAACATTACTGCAAGTGAGGTCAGACGTAGCACAAGAATGCCCGGGACTTCCATCGTCCCAAAGCCTGGGTATCCTCATCAGATAATCCCATGTTCCTAGCATTTGTTGCTGCTTATATCTGAAAGGAATGGATGCCAAACTCTTGCATGTCCAGTCCGACCTGCTGAATGGCTCTTTTCAGAATATACTGGAACTGACACACCATCACCAGCCTGCCATCCACATTATGGAAAAAGGCCTCCCCTTTTGTGGGCAGGCTATTAAGTACACCTTGATCCCTCATGTGGGTTCAACATCGCCACGGTACAGTATGCTCCAAGGTAAGGAGGTGAAACCTCCGACTGAGACTGCCTGTAGATGATAAATTAATTTTAAGTAATAAGTAATGCCCCATTGAGGACATGTTTGCATAGGGATGGCAGGACACTCCCGCAAGTCCGCCATCGCTGCATTATGACATAGACCCATTGATGGGATGGTGGGACCCCATGTGGTCCACCATCACCGTAGTATTGAATAGTCCAAGGTAAGGAGGACGACTCTCACGTGAGTCTGCCTGTAATGACATGTAAATACATTAGAGCAATGGATGAGGCCCCCTCGCAGGACATGTATGTTACTCAGTACTGCTATTGGGATGGCAGGACCCCACATGATCTGCCATTGCTGTTTCATTAAATAGTCCAAGGTAAAGAGGGCGAGACCTCACGAGAGTCTGCTTGTAATTATATGAACTGCATTGAGCAATGAGTAGGGCCTTTTGTGGGGCATACATGATGTGATTGGGATGGAGGGCTGCATGTGGTCCACCATCACTACAGTATATACTAGTCCAAGGTAAGGAGCATGAGTGATTGGAATGGAGGGATCCCATGTGGTCCGCCGTCACCATTGTATGGAATAGTCCAAGGAAAGGAGGGCGAGACCCCCACGTGAGTCTGTCTGTAGTGATTAGAAATACATTTGAGCTATGAGTGGGGCCCCTTCATGCAGCATGTATGTTTGTTATGGTGGGATCTCACATGGTCTGCCAGTGCCATTCCATTGAGTAGTGCATGATTGGGATAGCGGGATCCCACGTGGTCGGCCATCATCATGGTGTGGAATAGAATATGTTTGGGATGGTGGGACCCCTCATGGTTCACCATCACCGTTTCACTGAGTAATGTATGATTGGGATGGTGAGACCCCACGTGGTCCACCACCACCATGGTATGGAATAGAGTACTGTATGTTTGGGATGGCGGGACCCCCCACGGTGCACCATCGCAGTATAGTGCATAGTCCAAGGTAATGAGGACGAGACCCCAAGAGAGTCCACCTGCAGTAAATGTAAATGAGAGTTGAGCAATGAGTAGATGTCCCCTCGTGGGGCATGTGTGTGTGGGATGGCAGAACCCCACGTAGTCCGCCATTGCCATATTGTTGCATAGTCCAAGGTAAGGAGGGTGAGACCCCCACTTGAGCTTGCCTGCTGTGATATGAAAATATGCTGGAACAATAAGTAAGGTCCCCTCGTGGGTATATATGCTGGGATGGAGGAACCCCACGTGGTTTGGAATATTTGTAGTATTGTAAGGTCCAGTGGACAAGGCACCACCGAAGGCCTTGAACCACCCAAGAAGTGAGGTTAGTCCATACTTGCAGTGTTGACATGCTCTTGGAGTATATTAGTCCACTTAAAACATTGAAAAAGTCACAAATGTTAAGATACATAGAGACATCGAAGTGGGGTAGGAACAGCATATAAGGGTAGAGTTAGTGGTCATAAAAAGTCCCTACATGTGCAGCCTATACCTCATCGGTCCCAGAACCTAGGGACTTAAACCATTGTGCATAGCCTCTCAGTTGATTAATTTAGACACAAAAACATTCTATAAATTAGAAATTGAGTCCTTTGGTACAAGCCACGTATTCTCACCAAAGGGTACTGTTAGAAGGTCCCTGGTAGCAGTTTAAAGGCTTCATTAATACATCTCAACTGTCTTTGTAGGGACATCTTCACATTTAACCACATAAAATCACTCATCTCTCATTGGTTCCCCAAAAATGTTGCAACCAATACAGAAAATGTGCTGTAAATTCAGATAGCAAGTAGAAGTTCAGAACAGGGAAAGATGCTAAATCAAAACTAAACTTTCTACAAGGAAACACAGTGGGTTATGAGGTACTCTGTGAAGGCGTCCCCAGCTTTGAAAAAGAGTCTCTCAGTAAGGGGATCAGTGTCCTACAGTGTCTGCATTGTCCCCCAATCCAAGTGTCCATGTCCCAGACCTCCTAGACAAAAGGTTGAAAAGTACGGGAAGGTTAGGGGAGTAGACAACTCTATATATGATGGTGATGCGATGAGTGTACGCTGTTTCTGAAATGGAATTGCTGTCCTCAGTCAGGGAGTGGTAGAAGCAGGAGAGGCACTGCTGGAGGTGCAGAGTGACCAATGAAAATGCTGGTGGTACCTTGTAGGAGGGCAGCACACTCAGGGATTGCAGGCAAGGTCAAATTACCATGAGAGCTGAAGCTGCAAGGAGCATCACTGGCTGCAGGAAAGCCAGAGGCTGAGACACAGGACAGAGCTGAGGCTCGAAGAGGAGGTAGAGCAATACAACACACATGAGGAGAAAAAGTCCAAAAGGAAAAGAAAAGCAGGAAAGGGGGAGCAAGGTAGATGACAGGATGGGAGTGGTGGTCAGGAAGGACACAGGCAGGATGGCAGCCGGAAGCACGCAGGAGCGAGATGGGACAAGGCATCAGGAGCGGGAGGCACAAGTGGACAGGAGAAAGGAGTCGCAAGTGGCATAGAAACCAGAGACAGGGGGAGGCAGTGAGGTGGGGCACGAAATGCTGAAAAGCTGAGGCAACGAGAGGGAGCAAGAGAAATTGAAACAAGCCTCAAGTGGCAACAGAAGTAAAGTAAAGTAACATTTATTTACAGTATATAAGGCACCCTTCCTGAGCTGAGGGCAACTTTACAATACAATACAATAACAGATTAAAATCAATAAAATTAATAACAATTGAACAGCAATCACTCAATAAAACCCTGGAAATGCTTGGCTAAATAAACACATTTTTAAGGATTTTTAAAATCCTCTTATGGTCAGGCTATCTCGTATCTGGCGAGGTAGAGAATTCCAAAGGGTAGGTGCCATAAAGGCAAAAGATTTTTCTCCAGATGTTTCAGGGATACCCTGGGAATCTCTAGCAATCCCTCGCCAGAGAATCGGAGTGAGCGGGAGGGACAGTAGTAAGACAGGAGTTCTTTCAAGTAGTGAGATCCCAACTCATACAGGGCCTTGTAGGTCAGCAATGTGACCCTGAAGATGATCTGCCACTGTATAGGCAGCCAGTGTAGTTTGTGCAGCACAGGTGTTATACGACTGGACCTAGAGGTTCCAGTTAACAACCTGGGCATTGCGTTCTGCACCAGCTGCAAGCGGCGGATATCCACCCCTGGTAGCCCTAGATAAAGGGCATTGCAGTAATCAGAATGACTGGTGACAAAAGCGTGGACCAAGGTAGGAAGATCTTTGAATGAGACCAAGTGTTTCACCTGGGCTATATTTCTTAGACAGAAAAAGGAGGATTTGACTACAGCCGACACCTGCGCCCTCAGGGTCAGGCCCTCATCAAATACCACTCCCAGGTTACGCACCTGGTTTGAGGCCACAAGTGGGGTCCCCTGAAGGTATAAACCTGAGGGTTTCCCGGCCCATGCCCCTGTCATCCTAAAACCAGGGTCCACCACCAATACCTCTGTTTTACTTGAATTCAACCAAAGCCAGTTGGTACTCATCCAGTTCTGTATCTTCAGCAGGCAGTTGTTAAACACCCTGATTAAATCAGGCTCCTGCCCAGGCACAAAAGACATGTAGAGCTGAGAGTCATCAGCATAGCAATGAAAACTCAGCCCATACCATCTTATAATATCCCTAATGGAAGCATATACACCAAGAATAACATGGGGACAACACCGAGCCCTGTGGAACCACGCAGGGCAGCCAGTGAGGGGCCGAGGAATGAATCTCCATCACCACTGTCTGTGATCTGCCCTCAAGGAAAGATCAAAACCAGCTGAGGACTGCCACCCTCAGCCCACAGAAAAACCACAGGCACTCGAGCATCATCCCATGCTCCACGGTGTCAAATGCTGCTGAGAGATCAAGGAGAACCAGGATGGAACAGGCTCTCCGATCTCTCGCCATCAGGAGATCATTTAGTATCCATACCAGGGCCATCTTGGTGCTATGCCATTTCCTGAAGCCAGACTGGAGAAGGTCATAGATATTGTGGCTGGTTAAATGATTCTCCAGCTGCAAGGTGACCACCTCCTCAATCACTTTCCCTGCAAAGGGTAAGTTTTGAGACTGGTCTGTACTTGGCTGGGCTGTCGGGATCAAAGGAGGGCTTTTTCAAAAGGGGGTGTACTACCACCTCCTTTAAGGGATCTGGAAAGATCCCTCTCTCCAATGAAACTGCAACTATCCCAGCAAGGAACGGGCCGATGATCTCTACACACCCCACTACTAGGTGTGTAGGGCCCGGATCCAATTACAGTAGGTTGGCCTCAAAGTCTGGACAATCCTCACTACTACCATGACTGCCGGCTGGCTAAAGTTGAACCAAGTCAACTGGGCATTAGTACTACCTGATTGACCAGTGCAAGGTCCAATGGGAAGGCGCTGGCCGATCTCATCCCTGATGGTGGACACCTTATCAGCGAAAAACTGCACAAACTCCTCACACTGTACTTGTGACAATGCTTGACCGGCATGGAGACAGACTAGATCGCACAGTCTGGCCACAGTTCGGAATCCTCACTATAACCATGACTGCTGGCTGGCTAAAGGTGATGCCCCTGCCTATACATCCCAGCATCCTATTTGCTTGACCTGCTGCCTTGTTGCACTGTTTCTCTACCTTGAAGTCATCAGAGATGATAACCCCAAGGTCCCTTTCTTGCTTGGAGCATGCTATATCCTCACCCCCTCAACTTATATGTTGTTCTCGGGTTTTTGTGCCCTATATGCATTATCTTGCACTTCTTTGTGTTGAATTTCAACTGCCAAACCCTTGGTCATTCTTCATGCTTCTGCAGGTCCCTCCTCATTCTGTCTACACCCTCTGGCGTGTCCACTCTGTTACAGAACTTTGTGTCATCTGCGAACAGGGAAATTCTGCCTTCTAGGTCCTGTGCAATGTCACTGATGAAGATGTTGAATAGGACTAGCTTCAGCACTGATCCTTGTGGTACCCCACTGGTCACTGTTCCCTCTGTGGAGTGACATCCATTTACTACTACTCTCCGTGTCCTGCCGCCCAGCCAATTACCTATCCACTGTACTACTGTCCTGCCTGCTCCCATTGAAGTGGAGTTGAGTGATTGTTTCATTATTTACCTGCAGCCTATCCCCCTCACTACAAGTTCTAGGGAACAACAATGAATTTACATTCTGCCAAAACCTCTTAGAATCAGATCAATTAGCTGTATACTGTTCCTTAAAAAATTATCTTTTGGTACTCTTCACCAATTCAGAACCTTTATTTCTCAAGCCATGATAATTAGCCAACGAGGCAGGTGAAAGGTTTCTTTTATAATTTACCCAGGCATAATTTCTCTGCTTGATATGAAGTTTAATTTTGTCAGTAAGCCATTTATTTGACTTACCTTGAAGTCTCACAGTTCGTAAGGGAAAAAAGGTATTCTGAACAGTTAATTGATTTAAGAAATAATCCAATGTGCAATCCACATCAGGTATTAAATATATGCCCACTCAATAGAGGACAAAGAAGCATTTACTGCTTCAATATTAACCCCTTTAAACATCTTTGCTTGAAGACATGTGGAGAGACCTTTACAGTTTTCAAACTCAATATACAAAAAATGGCCATATGATCGCTTACAGAATCTGGCATAACACCAGAAGCTATTATTAATACTCACATGATTGATAATAACCCAATCCAGAATTGAATAATTAGCTGTAAGAGTATTTAAACGCAATGCTGTTCTGACATCCTCTGCATCACAGAGACATGGTTATCTGCCAAAGTCCCGGACTCCTTAGTGGCGAGTCCTGGGTACTCCATCTCTCGCCAAGACAGGGGCAAACACAGTGGTGAAGTCATCACCTACATCAAAGAGTCCCTCCTGGCTACAACTGTCCACCAGGATGCCTTCCCCAAGTCACACAAACTACTCCTTTCTAAACTGGCTTTCCCCTCTTCCTCACCCCTCTCCATTGCTGGTACTCCCCACCCCCCAGCATCGATTGTCTCTAAACTCACCTCCCTCCTCTCTCTATCCTCCTCCAGTGAGCTCCTCATCCTGGGCAACTTTAATCTAAACTGGTCTGCCCCACAAGCTTGTCCGACAATACAAGAATTAGAGTCCCTCAATCTCTCGCAACTAATATCTGATCGCACCACACTCAACCCTCGCTCAAACAACCATTCACTAATTGACTGGATTCTAATCACTCATTCACATAAATACTCCTCAGCTGCTATGATCCCAGATGCCTTCAGTGACCACTGCATCACCCACTGCCACAGGAAGTCTCGCCCCTCTGCCCCTTCAAAGTACATGTAGTTCAGGCCCCTAAAGTCCCGAAACCAACAGTCCCTTCTGGCTGAGTTATACCTCACCAACTGGTCCGGTGACTTCACCACTTCAGACATTGATTCTGCATTGGCAGCCTTCAACTTTGCTTTCCTTAATGTCTGGAACGCCCATGCCCCCTCAAGAGGCTAAGACTACAGTGCAGACACCTGCTCTGGATCTCTCCTTACCTGGTGAAACTCTTCAAAAACAGAGATCGAGCCAGAAAAGCATAGAAGACCTCCTCCAATGCCTTCGACCTTCTCAAATATAGACAACTTAGAAGTGCCAGTACTAAAGCAGAGAGCACCTCAAAGGCTGATTTCTTCAAAGCTCAACTTGATGACAACCGTTTGACCCTGGCCACTTTCTAGAAGACCCTCCACTCCCTAGTAGACTTCCAGCCCCAACCTCCCCCCCCAGGCTCCCAGTACTCAGACAGGGCCGATGATGCCACCACCTCCATAAATCACTTTTTCACTACCTGTCCCTACCCTAAGGGTCTCCCCCCTCTCCCCCCCTCGAACACGCCTACCCAACACCCCATCCTGCTTTGAGTTACACTCACTGGCAACCTCCACCTCTGCACATGGACTCCCCTTCTTCCCGCTCCCCTCCTCCATACTCTAACTTCCTCCCTATTACCCCATTAGAGGTACTCCACACCCTCAGAGCACTGAACTCCTCCAAACAAAGCCCTGACAGTATCAGTCCTATACTTTTGAAAATCTGTGTTCCAGCCATTGTCCCTCCGATCACCCATCTGTTTAATTTCTATCTCTTGACAGGCTCTCTACCCAAAGCCTGGAAGTTGGCCAAGGTCATCCCCTTACACAAAGGTGGCGACTCCTCTAATCCTGGAAACTAAAGATCACAGTATCACTCTTCCCCTCCTTCTCTAAGATCCTAGAATCCCTTATTGCCAAAAGATTAAAGTTCTTCCTGTCAGCCAGTGACATCTTGACCCCTTACCAATCCGACTTTCATCATCATCATTCCTCTTTCTTTTCTCTGCTCCGCCTCACTAACCACATTCATACCACCATGGAAAAGGGCCATCTGACACTAGCCGTCTTTGTAGATCTAGTAAAAAGCATTTGACTCTGTTGCCCACAGATTTCTAATTGACGACCTCACATCAATTGGCCTCCCCACTTCCACCATTGACTGGTTCAAGGCATATCTCATGGATAGGTTTCAGTACGTGCAGCTTGGTGAGTCCAAATACACCCCTCTCCCCATTCTAGCAGGAGTCCCTCCGGGGTTGATTCTTGGCCCAACCCTTTTCTCCATTTTCATAAGTAACCTGCCATCTGTCTGCCCGGCCTCTCATGTACAGATATACGCAGATGATTCCATGATTTTTGCTTCTGGCCCTTCCCTAGCCCAAATCGAACCCATCCTCCAGGCTGATTTCGAGAACATGCTGTGCTGGTTGGATGCAAAATCTCTAAAATGCAATATCAAAAAACAGTTGCAATGGCCTTCGGCTCTGCCCAGAAGCTGACCAAACTGTCCTCCCCACCCTCCTTCACCGCTCTAGATTGGACCATAATCTTGACAGTGGACTGCCACAAGTATCTGGGAGTATGGCTGGACCCCAAACTAGACTTCTCTCTCCACCTCGACTCAATTCACAAAAAGCTCCGTCCCAAACTAGGAATGTTGTATAGGCACAAACACTGTCAACCCCTCCCTGTCAGGAGAGAAATATTATCCCATCCAAGCTCATCCTACCCTCCTTCGATTATGCAGATGTGGTCTACAATTCAGACCCCCCAATCCTCCCTGACCAAACTAGACCCCCTTTTCCATGCCTTTTGCTGCTACGCCTCTAACCTCCTGCACAGAATGCACCACTGCCTCCTTTACCAAGCAGTCTCTCTCTCCCCCTCAGCCAATGTAGGCTTGCTCATTGTGCATCCTTCACTGCCAAGTTCTGGTTCCATACTCTCCCTTCCTACCTCTCCTTTCTGCTATACCCTGCCCCCTGCTTGGGATATGTCCTCCACTGTCGTGACACCCGCTCATTCTCCCTAGCAACCACACATTCTCTTGCAGGTCAACAAGCCTTTGCATACCACTTCCCCGCTTTGTGGAACACACTTCCCCTCACTTTCTGCAGCCTGCCAACCCCAGTGTCTATTAAAAACTACTTCAGACATCTCCCCCCCACCTCTGCCACTCAACCTCCTAAACATTGCACCATTTCCCATCCACCTTCCTTCCTTCCCCTGTCCTCACCAGCACCTGTTCTCTTTCTCCGGTGGTCCCGTAGGACTTACTCATTCATTCCCAGATGTAGTTCCCTACTGTCATGAGCTCCTCTACCACTTATTGTACCCCAACACAATTACTAGTGTATATTCCCTTGCAGAAGATCTCATTGGCTTGCCTAGTCACTACTGCTATGTACCCATCTCACTCCTCCCAGTTGCAACTACAGGTACTTCTGCTGTCCAATATAACTACTGCTCCACATTGTCTTCACAATTCTGTACACTGCATATTGTGACAAACCTCTTGTTTATACCACTCTGTAACATTTATATACTATAACTTTTGTATTTTGTAACCTTTGTGTAAATAGCAAACTTTATTTATACCGGTCTTGTAATATTTTGTATATTGTACCCATGCCTTGCCCCGGGGGCACCTGGAATCAAGCCCAGGCTCAGTGTGCCTTGCCTGGTTATCAACTTTTAGATAAATAAATAAATTTAAATGAGTAGGATTATGGATTTTTTGAATTAACCCATAGGATTGCAACAGTGATTCTAACCCAAGACTATCCTTATGCTCCCTGTTCAAATTGACGTCTCCTACCAATACAACATCAATATGTGAGCAGTATGGTAAAACAGTGTCTAAGAATACTTTTAGTCCATCTAAAGTCCAACTTGAGGGGGATTATATAAGCAGCCAAACATCAGGTGTTTCTTCGCACCCAAAATAAGTCTTAAAAGCAACCAATTGCAAGAATGATCAGTTTCTACACTAGAACTCAAAACATTCAACTGTAAATGATCCTTGAAGTATACCGCAATCCCCCCACCCCCTTTTTTTACCCTTTTGATCAGGCCTAAGTAAATTATAGCCTGGTGTTATACACCGGCTATTAGGAATTTGGAATTTCAACCAAGTTTTGGAAATTGCCATAATATCCAGCTGCTGATGATATGCAAAATCTACCGCTGCCTGCTGGAGCTGGGATCTCCAACACTGGCAGAGGGCAGGACTGAAAAGCTGGCGCCAAGGTCCTGACTGCTCTCCCAGCAGACCTCTTGGCTTTTCAATTCCACTCTCCACTGCCGTTGATTTGTTCCTCTGAACTCCAGTTCATGGAGGAATTAAGCCCACATTCAACTCTGAAGGAAACCGACCCCCCCCACCATAGCTCATGTGGAGCTGTGGGGCAAAAAGCCGTAAGCCCTCCAGGTCTACCACTGCCCGCCGGGGCTGGGACCTCCAACACTGCCGGAGGACAAGACTGAAAAGCTGGTGCCGAGGTCCTGACTGCTCTCCCAGCAGACCACTTGGCTTTTCAACACCGCTCTCCAGTGCCATTGAGTTTTTCCTCCAAACTCTGGTTTGTGGAGGAATTAAGCCCACATTCACCTCTGAAGGAAACCGACCCCTCTGTAGCTCATCTGAAGCCATGGGGCAAAAAGCCATAAGCCCTCCAGGTACGTGAAATTCTCAGAGCTTTGGGAGTGCTTTTTTTTTTTTTAAAGTTTGGCCCCTTCACTCTGATTGGTGGCCGCCAGCCTAATGGATATAATCTGTTTGGTTCATAGTCTTTCTGAGCTTTTCTTCAGTTCCTGCGTTGAAAGTACGCCACAGCCTGAGCAAGTCATTAATCCTGAGTTTGCCCCTTTTTTGGACACTGCTTTCTGTCCCACTGGAATAAGTCTTTTTAATTAGACTAGGTGCTTGGTGTTGGTGCAATGTAATTCTCCTTTTATAACTGTTTCTAGCAGCATTGGTTGCACCTGCAGACATAAAAAAATGCTTTATAATAGTCGCCCCTGTTGGGGTCACCACGGTGGTCCCCATGGCTCCTTGGACTTCACCAGCCCACCTCAAAGCCAGCAAGGCTCCTAGTCACCCCTGTTGGGGTCACCACAGTGCTCTCCAAGGCTCCTTGGACCTCACCAGCCCACCTCAAAGCCAGCAAGGCTCCTAGTCACCCTTGCTGGGGTCACCACGGCGATCCCCACAGCTCCTTGGATCTCACCAACCCACCTCGATGCCAGCAAGGCTCCTAGTTGCCCCTGTTGGGGTCACCATGGTGATCCCCATGGCTCTTGGTCCTCACCAGCCCACCTCAAAGCCAGCAAGGCTCCTAGTTGCCCCTGTTGGGGTCACCACGGTGCCCCCCACAGCTTCTTGGACCTCACCAGCCCACCTCGATGCCAGCAAGGCTCCTAGCTGCCCCTGTTGGTGTCACCGTGGTGCTCCCCACAGCTCCTTGGACTTCACCAGCCCACTTCAAAGCCAGCAAGACTCCTAGTCACCCCTCTTGGGGTCACCGCAGCACTCTCCATGGCTCCTTGGACTTCACCAGCCCATCTCAAAGCCAGCAAGGTTCTGTAGTGAGCAGGTTCCATTTCAAGTCCTCAGGCAGCCTAGCTTTGAATTCTGGCACCTTTTCTATGCAGCTCTCTGCCTTCTGAGCTGTGGCTGAATTTCTACCTCAAAACCCCTGTGCAGACTGACTTAAATGTGCCTCTGTCCATCCAAGCTGTAAACTGAATTTGTGCCTTGCATTGCAGCTCCCTGGCATGTATGGCTTTTTTGAGTGCACTGCAATCTCAGCGTTTTTGCCATTTTCTGATTTAATTGTATGCTCCTAGCCTGTTTTCCTGTGAGAGACACTGAAGTCAAATTTTCTCCCTCACCCCACTTCCTCCCCCACATCTTATTAAATGCTTGTTCCTTGTGGTCGGATATTCTTTTTTCCCTCAGTGATTGGACTATTTCTTCCGATGTGAGGATCTCAAGGCAGCTAGCTTGTGAATTTCATTGTTGGATTGCCCCAGGAAGCTGGTGAATATCTCCACACTTAGCAAAAGCCTTAATAAGGTTTCTAGTTGCAGTTCTATATCTCTGCCTGCTGGATAGTTTCATCCTTGGACTTAGTTACTAACTCACTTCTGCAGTCAACTGCATATTTTCTTCAGTCCCCTCTACAGTCTTGAATTTGCTGCTTTCTCTCTTTTTCCCTAGTTCTACCTTCCCCTCATTTTCTTACCAGTGTACACTATGGGGGTGATCTCACTTCACTGCAGCTTTGTAGGAGTATTTTCCCTTCTGCTAGCCCTTCAACTCTCAGAAGATTTTCTCTGCCAGCCATCTACTGATGCTGGCTACTCAAATAAAGCTGATGACTGGAGCTATTTTTTCTCAAACCTAATTATCAGGGGTAATACCTCTCTCCCTGAAACCTGGCTCCTAAAGCTGATCCCATTTGCTAGTATAGCTGACTACCTAAGCCATTCCCCTTTTTATATGCCACTGGAGGCCAAACTCCAAACCTCTCTCATTGAGACCTGGGTACCCCTATGTCATCTGTCTCTCTCTCTCTCCGGTGATATTGAACCTAACCCGGGCCCTCCTGATGGCATCGCTCCCAAGAACCCATCTTATTGGTTCACAGAAAAGAGGCTTGGGCTTTCACATATGAACATTAGAAGTCTGTCAGCTAATTTTGTGCAGCTTGAAGCCTGGATTGCTCACAACTCCCCTGATGTCTTAGGTCTAACCGAGACTTGGTTAAAACCCCATATACCAGATTCATTATGTAGGATCAATGGATATAAACTTTACAGATGTGATCGTCCAAATGCTAAAAAGGGTGGTGGTGTTTTGTTTTATACCAGACAGGACCATGACATTATGGTCCTCTTGGTCAACACTACCTGTCTATGTGAAACTATTCATATAGTTATACCTTAGGTCTCACTAAGAAGCTAAATGTAGTGTGCATTTATAACCCTCCTAAAAATGGACTAACAGGCCTGACTAAGGTAATTCACCATCTTTTCTCGCTAAAGGGTAGACAAGAGCTCATTGTTATGGGGGACCTCAACCTGGACTGGCTAGGGGAAAAACTCTAATCTCTATGTTGCTGAACTCAGCAGGTTACACCTGTCTCAATTGGTCATTCTTCTGACTAGACAGGCTAGTAACAGCAGTCTCCAGTCTCTTCTAGACTGAGTCATCTCCAACAGGCCCGAGAGGATCAGTGCTGTTGGAGTTTTACCAGAGTCAATCAGTAACCACTCCCCAGTTTACTGTGTTTGGAAGGCTAGGGCCCCTAAACCACCCCCCAGAGAAATTCTTTTCAGGGATTTTTCAAAAATGGATAAGAGAGCCCTAAACTTGGAGCTACAGAACATGGACTGGGAACCTCTATATAATACTTGCAATATGGAACGTGCTGCTCAATACCTCACCACGCTTTTGAACCTTCAAGACAAATATATCCCAGTAAAAAGGCACCATATCTGGGGATCTGCTACCCACTGGTTAAATTCTTCACTCCTGTCCTCTCTCAAAAAGAGGGATAAAGCCTGGAACAAAGCTAAGCTAACCCAGTCCCCATCAGATTGGGCAGAGTACAGAAGATTCCAAAACCTATGCAAGGTTTCCATCAGATCTGCTAAGGGCAATTACTACTGTTAGCTCCTTAATACCTCTGTCAGTGACTCTCATGGTTTTTGGAGTCATGTTAACGCCATCATGGGGAAAAACAAGTGCAATACCATCTCTGATATGGTTGTGGATGGTTGTAATTGTAATAACCTGCTCACTATCGCTGAGGCTCTTAACTCCAGATTCACTGACCTCTCCTCCTGTACTGCACCTCCTGGGCATTTAAATGTCATTCCGCAGGATAACCTTAAACCTTCCAACACATCTTTCACCCTTTGCTCAGTCTCTGAGAGTGAAATCTTATGCTTATTTAAGTCCATTTCCCCTGCTGGATTGGCAGGGACAGATGGACTCTTATCAAAATTCCTAAGAATTGTTGTGCCGTCTATAGTCTCTCCAGTGACTAGACTTTTCAACCTGTCTCTTCTTACAGGACATGTCCCTTCCTTCTGGAAGATTGCTCGAGTTGTACCGGTCTACAAAAAGGGGGATACCACTAACCTGGATAACTACTGCCCTATTGCCATCCTCTCCACCCTCTCTAAAATACTGGAGAAAATTGTTACTACCCAGGTCTCAGATTACCTCTACTCCTTCAAACTCCTCACCCCTGACCAACATGGTTTCCAGTGTGGGCACAGTACATTCACTGCTCTCATACAGTTTACAAATGATGTCAGACTCACTATGGACAAAGGCTCTCTCACTGGGGCTACTTTTGTTGATCTTACAAAAGCGTTTGATTTAGTTGACCACCCTCTGCTCCTATCAAAGTTGTCATCCCTAGGCTTCTCCACCTCCGTCACCACCTGATTCCAAAATTATCTTTGGAAGCGTCAACAATTTGTCCATATCAGAAATGCTAAGTCCCCTCTTGCTCCTACTTGGATCAGAATGCTCCAGGGTTTAATTCTTGGTCCTCTCCTGTTTACAGTCTTCATAAACGACATCCCACCACTCACTGGTGCTTGCTCAGATCTGCTATATGCCGACGATCTTGTTCTTTACTCATCCTCCTCCAACCTCTCAGATATCAACCTGAATCTCAATAGCAACTTCAATACCTTTCAGAACTGGCTAGTGCAAAACAAGCTTGTCTTAAATAAAAATAAAACGGCAACTATGCTCTTCGGTTCAGGTTCAAAAATTCGGTCCTGCACCCAACCGTTAAGTATCAGAGTGCTTGAGGGCTTTCCCGTTAACACAGTTACCTCTTTTAAATACCTAGGAGTAATCCTTGATCCCAACTTGGATTTTGACTTGTACCTAGTCTCACTCATTAAATCCATCAATATTCAACTTAGGCTGTCATATAAGGTGAGACACAGAATAACATCCACGGCAAGGATGGCCATTGCACAGGGGATCCTGAACCCCAAATTGGCATATGGGTTAATAGCCTTTCTGGCAACTACTGGAGGGCTCTTCCAAAAGTGGGATGTCTGCTACAGCATTTGCCATTTTGCTCTGTCTTTACCCAAACTTACTCACCAATGCACACTATACTCCAGTCTGGGATTGTTTACCCTCTCTGCCTTCCATCAGTTTACTTCCTACAGGGACACTGGTTTACCAGGATTGAGAAAGGGAAAATTCCATTTTGCACATTGTAAAAACTGGTATTGTCACTGGTGGCTGCCAAGCCTAAATCCATTTTTACCAGTATTTGGTTTTGTGTACTTTATTTAACTATTTTTAACTCTGTTAACTTGCATTTTAGCAATTTTGACCTCCAGTATTGCACATCCATCCATCCTTGTACCAATTAAAAGTTATTTTAGGTACAAGATGTGAAAGCAGCAGCAGCACTATGGCCCCATTCCTAAGGTGTGATGGAAGCACCACTATGGCCCCCATCCCTCCGGTGCAATAGCAGTAGCAACAGCAATGCAGCCCATATCCCTCAGGTGTGAAGGTAGCAGCAACAGCACTATGACCCCCATCCCTCCAGTGTGACGGAACAGCAGCATTGCAGCCCTCATCCCTCCAGTGTGACGGAAGCAGTACTACTATTCCTCAGGTGTGGTGGCAGTATGCATCAGCACTATGACCGCCATACCTCAGGTGTGACAGCAGCATTAGTATGTTCCCTAGCCCTCCATTCCCCATCCTTTAGGTGTGATGGCAGCAGCTGCAGCACTGCAGCTCTCACTCCTCAGGTGTGATAGCAGGTGGTGCAACACTGAAGCCCACACCCTTCAGGTATGCTAGCAGCAGGTACAGCACTGCAGCCCTCACCCCTCAGATGTGATGGCAGGCGCTGCAACGCAGAAGCCCCCACTTTCAGATGTGATGGCAGGTGGTGCAGCACTGAAGTCCCCACCCCACAGGTGTGATGGCAAGCAGTGCAGCACTGATGCCTCCATCCCTCAGGTGTGACGGCTGCAGTGGAATCACAACAGTACTTATGCAATGCCATGTACCAAAGCTTGTCTGTCAGAGCTCAGACATGAATTAAGCTGAACCACCAGACGCCAAGGTGGACTCTGTCGGTTCAGTCCCTATCTAACATTTAACTGCCTGAATTGGTTTATTTGTAAACAAAGTGCATCCAATTAAAACAATCCACAAGTGATTAAGGAGGATGCTAATGGAGTGATACACAATTTCTCCCAAGTAATAAACCAGTTCAGAATTACACCCACAGTAAACTGGGTACTTTCTGACTTAGTCTTAATGAAAAATGGAGCCTCTTAGTTTTCACGTCGGAGCTCAAACTCATGAAAGAAGTTCTACCGGCAGAGTTGAAGCCATGACCCCTGCACAGATTGGGGCTTCATCTCTCCAATCCCCCCCCCCGCAGTAAACATAAATAAATCTTTATGCCTGATCACTAATACAAACTGGTACATCTTCTGGTGTGTGCCCAGCATTTTGGTCTTGCTCATGACACTGCAAGCCGAGGATGCTGCCTTGCCTCTTTTTTAACAGGCAGAGCAATAGTGTCCTAGGCACAGCCACGGGATTTATGAAAGAGCATTGGAGATATAAACTTCAATCTCCATGCATAAGGGCACTATTAAGGCAGGGACAACGTAACATCAACAGTTCATGAGCGAGAGCATGGGATGTTCATGAGTGCCCAAAATTAAAATTCTGGTTGCAGTGCAGAATTTACCAGTTTAAGTTATCGGGTACAAAGATTATTTATTTACTATAGTGCCTGCAGGGTGGACCAGCGAGGTGAAGCCCCGATCTGTACTGTGGTTGGGGCTTCACCTCTGCCAGTAGTTCTCCTTTAAGAACTCATTATCTCCATAGCTCCCCAACCCCATCCAAGCCAACACAGACTGCCCTGTCACCAAGGTGGTCCCACCACACCACCTAAGAGAAGAGAAACCACATGAAGTTTGTTGAAATGGCATCTCCAGATAACACACAGTCACACAGGACCCACCCTGAAAGGTAAGTACGTGGTTGGTGGGCCTGGTTTTGGCAGTCCAGATTGCCGCAAATGCTCCCTACCCCACCAACTACTTCAAAATTGTCCCATCTGACACTTTTGAAGGACACAGATAAAACATGGTTGATTCAGTTTGATGTGGTTTAATAAAGTTTTTTTTTGTCAGAGTGTCTGTCTCTATTCTTACACACAGACACACATACACACAGACACAAAAATGAACTTTTTTTTTAAACCATCTTTACATTCAGGATAGAGACAGGGTGAAGCAGATCCTGGCAGTAAAACACAGTAAATGAAACAATGCATTTTACAATTAAGACACACACCCAGCAAACCACCCCAAGGCCACCAGACAATGGATCTTTCTCCTACCCAGGAGGGACTGGCTGGGTCACAGGCCAGGGTGCTAATTGAGGAGGACAGGTCACAGAACATCTTGAACCACACACAGTAAGGTGAAACTACATAAACACACAATTTTCCTACTGTAGGATTTCATACCTCCAAACAGTCCCTAATTTTGACAGAGAAACTTACCATCAGTACTCAGCAGTTTCTTGTACGATGGGGATAAGCATGACATGGACCCAGCGGGCTGGCATACAGGTGGGAAAAAATGGTTCTTTTTTTCCTCCAATTGTTTAACCAGATGAGACACACTAAGCTGAAAGCTTGTTTACAGGTGCAACCTAGGCCACTGGGTTCTAGGCCACTCTGCCCATCCACCCCTCCCTCTTCTATCACCAGAGGCCAGAACCATTTTTTTCAGCATGTGCCCAGTCTGCCCAGCCTGTCCCTCCACCGACCATCAACATACATGTGGGCAAAAATGATTCTGTGCCACTCTACCCATCCACCCCTCCCTCCCTCCTCCATCACCAGATGCCAGGACCATTTTTTCAGCATGTGTACCAGTCTGCCCAGCTTGTCCCTCCACCGACCATCAACATACATGTGGGAAAAATGATTCTGTGCCACTCTACCCATCCACCCCTCCCTCCCTCCTCCATCACCAGATGCCAGGACCATTTTTTCAGCATGTGTACCAGTCTGCCCAGCCCGTCCCTCCATTGACCACCAATGACCAACCACTGGAGCATGGCATGGACATAATGGACTGGCATACATGTGGGGAAAAATGGTTCTGGGCTACTCTGTCCATCTACCCCTCCTTCCTCCATCACAAGAGGCCAGATTTTGAAAATATTACTATTATTTTTTTACAATTAAGCATGCCAGCTCATTCCCTGCCCCCCTTCCCTCCCATGCTTTCCCATTCAAACAGCAGCATGAGTATCAAAATAAAATTAAAAATAAATAAATACAAACGTACCAGACTATGGCAGGCCCAGTCAGCAGCATAAAGAAGCAGAAAGGGCAGGTTAGCAGCACAAAGCTGGCAGGGCAGGTCAGCACAGCACCACACCAGAACCAGACTAAAGTGAAGGACACTCTCCACTCCACCCCACCAGCAAGGCCACTCTCCCCACACCAAACCCACGGGCACTCTGCCCACCCCAGACCATCACAGGCCCTCTCCCCACCCAGACAGACCCGCAGAGCCCCTCTCCACACCCCCATTGACCAGCATGGCTACTTTCCCCAGCCTGGCCCACCAGCACTATCACTCTTCCCATCCCAGCCCACCAGAATGGCCACTGTCACCACCTAACTCCACCATCATCATAGCAACTCAGCCTCCCCCCCCCACAGCCACTCTGCCCACCCAGATGAACCTGCACAGCCTCTCTCTCTATCCAGGTGGACCTGCATGGCCCCTCCCTCAACCCCACTGAGCAGTTTGTTAAAGATAAAACCTAAGATGGCCACCAAGATATACACCCCCAGCTGAAACTGGCCAGCAAGCCTCTCTCCCCATACACACACAAAAATAAGATACCAAAAACATTATTTTTTTTTTAATTAATCATTTCAGCTCATGTACATACACCCCTCCCCCATCTTCCCACCCTTGTATTTTCCCATTCAAACAGCAGCAGGGTTACCCCCCCCCAAAAAAAAAACAAAACTTGGCAGACCCTTAGAAAGACAGTAGTTTTCCTGTGACAGCAGATGTCAAAGTAAGTCAGGCCAACACAGCCAATCCCCTGCACCAGCATGGTGGTCAGTGAGCCCCACATCCAAGCATCCCGTTCTCAAAATGACTCCACACACACACACACACACACACACAGATAACCACCCTTAAAGACAGTCCCCCACCCCACAAAACAAAGGCAGCAACCAACCCCCCCAGCACACAGCCACCAACCCCTCATCCCCAGACACATGGCCATCAAACCCACAACCCCAGACACGCAGTCCGTAAACAGACCACACCAGACAGAGCCAGCAACACCCCCACCCAACAGCTACTTGCCCCACCAGACCACGGACAGTGTTCCTACCCCAAACATGACCAGCGTCCCCACCACAACATGGTCAGTGTCCCCACCCCAAACATGCCCAGTGTTCCCACCCCATACCAACATTGCCAGTGTCCCCACCCAACATGCAAACCAACCTCTACACTACCCCCAAATAGCCACCATCCCACATACAGCATGCAGTACATACTACCAGACAGACAGTCCCACCAACCCACCAGACACTGACAGTCCCGCGACCCCACCAGAC
The DNA here is from genome assembly GCA_016271365.2 of Neoceratodus forsteri. Taxonomy (NCBI): domain Eukaryota; kingdom Metazoa; phylum Chordata; order Ceratodontiformes; family Ceratodontidae; genus Neoceratodus; species Neoceratodus forsteri. The sequence goes on along the minus strand of CM057454.1, from coordinate 883,841,684 downwards.
ACGGAAAGTCCTGCCACCCCACCAGACACGGAATGTCCTGCCACCCCACCAGACACGGAATATCCTGCCACCCCACCAGACACGGAATGTCCCGCCACCCCACCAGACACGGAATGTCCCGCCACCCCACCAGACAGCACCCACACCCTACCCAAGCAAATACCTGCACAAACACACCAGCTACAACCCCCTACAGCTACATAAACAACCCTTGCACATAAAGAAGCCAGTACCCACCAACACAACCAATCAATTTTCAGTGAGCCCCCATCCAAGCATCCAGTTCTCAAATGACACAGCCAGGCAGCTAGCCCCCCAACACACAGATAACAACCATCCCCAAAGACAGTCCCCTGCTCCCACCAAAGATGTCCAGCGACATTCCCCCGACACAGCCAGCAACCCCAAGAGATGGGCAGTAAACACCCCACCAAACACATGGCCAGCAACCCCAACACACAGTCAGCAATCCCCTGCACACAGCCAGCAAGAAAATCACCTCCAAAACACATGGTCAGTAGTATCCTTGAATGATCACTCTGTGTACTCCATGTATTAGGGTACGTATTTCATTACAAGATTTTGGCAAAAGCATTCAAATCACATAACACTGTACAGGAGGATAAAAAGGAAAAGTCAAAACAACCCCCTTTTGTAGTGTCTGCAAGACAACGGAGACAGGGACAACAAGGAGTCGGTCACTGCCCCCCCCCACTACTCCGCATCAGAGCAATCACATAAATCAATCAATATTTACAGGTACAGGATGATGGCCAGAAGTTTAAAATATTTTCTCTATTTTTGCAACAAGTTGTAGATGCAGTTCGTGGGAGAACAGGTCAATAATCTCTTTGCAGCCATTGTTGCTCCAAGGCTCAGATACAGTCAGTTGGTCTGTCCATGCCCCCTTTACAGGCACCAGCCACAGATTTTAATTATTCACTCACTCAGGGGACATTGATGAGAAAATAATAATCATAGACATTTGGATTTAAAAAAAACAAAACAAACAAAAAAAGAAACATGTCTAGCTGTGGGCTGCTCGGAAGAACTGGTAACTATTTCATTGCACAGAGCTCCACAGTGCATTGGGGTTGTAGACGGTTCGATCTCAACATTACACTGCAGACAAATATTTGTATCACAACAATATCTAAAATACTGGACTTGGGTCAGCGATCCCTTGGCATACAGACATCAGCCCAAAATTAAAATACGCACTAGGGTGATCTGGGGCAAAGAGGGGGGCATGCCCACACTACACACCATTCACAGTGGTGCATAGTGCTGCGTCCAGGTGGCTGTAGAAGGGCACCAGATGTGATGGGGAGAACCCTGCCACAAATGCCATATGAACTGTGTTCACAAAGAGCCCGTACCCAGTCCTGGCAACAGACTGCAACCACACACACACACAGAGCAGTGCTTCATCCTCCTTCCTGGTACTGAGAACACACACACACACACACACACACACACACACACCAGTGCCCCATCCCTGGTCCTGGTATTGAGGCAACCCTTCTCCTTCCCCACAACACACACACACACACGCGCGCATACACACACGCATGCACCAGTGCTCTGTCCCCATTCCTAGCAGTGAGCACTCCCCCACAACACTGTTCCATCCACTGGCCACAAGTCACTGTCCAACCCCGATACCCCAGCACTCCTGTCCCTTCATTGGTGGCCAGTGACCACCCCAACCCCCCACAGCACCAACACCACCATCACCTGACCCCCAGGCCTGCAAGTCAGTGCCGCAATGATGTACGGCGAGCAGCACACCCCTCCGCACACCTCCTCAGTCGCCCACTGTCCAACTGATGCTGGGAGTGCACTGCCTATTTATAGGCAGCGTGCTCCCAGTATCAGTCCAGCTCATGGACGCAGGCCTAATATTTCGGTTGGGTCCCCTGAAATATATTTTTTACATAATGAGTAACTTGCACTCCTGTACAAATCTGGTACTGTTTATGCATTTTATATCACTCTAGCCTGCTCCAGGTACACGCATTGCCTACACCATAAAAATGAATGCCAAAGTTGACAGTGTCCCTTTAAAGCACTTTTATCCCAGTGAACAAGGCCAGCTTCCCTGAAAATAATAGTGAGCGCCCCTTCCCTAGCACAGGGGTAAGCACTGGCACTGGCACACTAGCCAAATGCTGGCAGATTTTGTAATGGGCTAGTAAAATGTTCCTTTAACTTGCCCTGCAGGCTTGTGTTGGAGAAGGTAACCACAAGTTCACCAGCTGGACCAGAGGAAAAGTCTGTGGGGCTAGTGATTTTCCTAGTCAACAAGTGATTAGCAGTGCTGGCTAGAGGTTGTAAAACCTAATTTCGACCCCTGAAGTGCAATACAGGCAAACCTTGCTGCAACATTGCCAGCTTCTCCCATCCCTCCCAATCAAATCTGGCCACCTCCCCTGCCTGCAGCCACAACAAAGGCTGACCCTGTGCTAATATACAGCTTTTTGAAAAACACTGAAAGGCCCCCCTATTCAAGCAAGCCTGGTCAACTCACAACCAACAGCCCCCAAAACAAAGAACTCCTACACCAGTGGACAGTCCCAGCGGAGCTACTGTCAGCCTACCACACCCACATGGATAGTTCCCTCACCCACGAAAACATGCCCAGTTCTTCCACACCACAGCCTGAGTGGCCAGCCCACCCCCCACCACACCAACATGAATGGTGGCCAGTCCCCACACCCAGCATGGCCACTCTCCCCAACCCACCTGCACAGCCAGTCTCCCAACCACACGCCATCTGCATGGCCACTCTCCCAACCCACACCTCCTGCACAACCACTCTCCCAACCCCATGCCACCAGCACATCCACTCTCCTAATCCCACACCCCATGCCACCTGCATGGCCCTCTCCCCACTCGACCCAACAGCATGGCCCATCTCTCCACCCAGATGAACCAGCATGTGAACCAGCAAGGCCCATCTCCCCACTCCCATGGACTAGCATAAAACCCCTTCCCGACCCAGACAGATCGGCAAGGCCCTCTCCCCACCCAGGTGGACCAGTATAGCTCCTCTCCTCACCCAGAAGGACCAGCGCAGCCCTTCTCCCCACCCAGATGGACCAGCATGGCCCCTCTCTCCACCCAGAAGGACAGCATGGCTCCTCTCCCCACCCAGATAGACCAGTGTAGCCCTTCTCACTTCCATAGACCAGCACAGCCCCTCTTCCCACTCAGACCCACCAGCATGGCCCCTCTTCCCCCCCCGACCCACCACCAAGGCACCTCTCCCCACCCAGATGAACTAGCATGGCCCCACTCCCCACCCTGATGGACCTGCATGGCCTCTCTCCCCACACAGATGAACCAGCACAGCCCCTCTCCCAACTCAGACCCACCAGCACGGCCTGTCTCCCCACCAAGACCCACTAGCATGTCCCATCTCCCCACCCAGATGAACCACTGCGTGTATCCTAACCTCCACACCACCACAACCAGTGTTCCCATCCACTGCCAGATCCCCATCCAACCCTACTACAACCAGTGTGGCTACAACAACAGGGCCAGTGTCCTCATCCCAAAGCCAGTATCCCCACCCCACCAATCAGTGTCCCTTCCCCATACCACAGCGACCAGTGTCCCCACCCCACCAACCAGTGTCACCTCCCCACCAACACAGCCTGCCTCTACACCATCCCCCAAATAAACACAGCCTCCTCCAAATAGACACAGCTTCCCATGAGGTACACATGCAAAAAAGTTTATTTCAGGGAGAGATTCTGGAGGAAAAGAGAGGAGCTGGAGGAGTGGAGAGGGACCCCCAATCGTCAATGCAAACATTTTTATTTCTCTGCTGGGTGGATGGAAAGGAAACCCTGTAGGAGAATAAAATAGAGACAGTTGTATGTACAAATGGGCACACATACATTTGGAGCAGAAATGGACTGATCTTTTCAGTAAACAAAACAAAACTCGGAGTAGAGCAGAACAGAACCGAATGGCCTTGCATCCCCGGAAAAGGAGAAAGGAGAGAGAGAGAGATTGCGGAACAAAAGGCTCATCTAGCATTTGGTCCACTGCCGATACTCTTCCCCCCGCACCTCGGTGTTGGGTCCACTCACCGCCCCCACCAACTAGTACTACAACCACACCAAACTTTGGGACTAAAATGTCACTCAGAAAGGGACACACTTTACCGTAGTTGGTCGCGGTCTCTCGCGCTTAGTTTTCACACCAACCCAATCAGTTTTTGGGACAGTAGAAATAAATCCAGACGCAAACATAAATTATATTTTGAATGGTAACAGCTTAGGGACTTAAAAGGAACTTAGGAGGAGCAGAATTAAAATATTTTAACAGAGCGCTCGACCGTCCATTCACAGGCCCCACCCCACCTAACAGTTTCACAAGACAAGAAGCACAGGATAGCAGTTTTTATTTTTTATACAAGTGCAGACTTACTTGGAAGGCATCCCACCATCCTTGCGAGCAGCAATGGGTACATAGCAGGAAAATTTTAGCAGCAAGACAAGAATCAAAGGACAAGGCAAGAAAACACACACTCGCTACCCAGCAATTTATAGCACTGTGCTCACGGAGACAACGAGAACAAGCGCTGTTTCGGTTTTTGGTGCTGTTTTCCGCCAGCCAATGAGATTTCCGCTTTTCCGTCCATGTCACCGCACATGCGGTAAACCAGTGTCCCTGAATATAATCTCCTCCCAGATATCTGACAAATTAGCTCTACTGCTCAAACCTACAGTATGACCTCTGCCTACCCACTGAGATCAGCTGAGAAATCCCTTCTTGTCCAACCGAGATGTAAAACCAAAATGGGGGAGAATGTTTCTCTAGCTGGGCCCCTAAACTATGGAACTCCCTTCCACTGAGTCTAAGAATCTCCCCTTCTCCATACAGCTTCCTTCAAACAGGAGCTTCGTATTGCTCTTCTAAGCTCTGAACCCTGCTCCTGTTCTGTATTCACCCACTCCTGTACTAGTTCCTCCTAGTTGCCTACTGGCTTCAACCTCTACTATTCTCAAAACCTGACTGGAAATCTTGCCCTTTCCTCTCTTCTAGCACTTACTCACTAGTTGTATGACTTATGACTGTTAGTTATTTGCACTTATATTCCTGTTTTGTTACTACATATAGATTCCTGCAAATGTACTGTCATTGCTGAAAAGTGTACTATGTCTGACTTGTGCTTGTTCCCATGATGTTTTCTTGTATCTACAGTACTATTGTCTACATACCCTTTGTTGTAATCTCCCGGGTCGTACCTGAAAATAGGCAGCTATGCTGTCTAGTGTACCTACCTGGTTAACAAAAACTAAATAAATAAATAGTTAAATGTGTTTACAGTGAATTACAGCCATTTTGCATCTGTGTTAGAGTGATAAGTTTTGAACTTGTTTCTTGCTGCTTCTAAACCTGACCCCTCTACCTAGTCTAATCCCCTATTACTTTAGCCAGACACCCTTTTGTGTTTGCCTCCTCCCACAGATCTAAACTGCCCTCCCTGTTCTTTTGTTTCTTGACCCACCTTCCTCCCTGAGTCCCTACTTAATCTCTCTCCCTTCCTATGCCCTCCAGGTCTATAGCTGCCCGCTGGGGCTGGGACACCTCCAACACTGCCAGAGGACAAGACTGAAAAGCTGGTGCCGTGGTCCTGACTGCTCTTCCAGCAGACCGCTTGGCTTTTTAATGCCGCTGTCCACTGCAATTGATTTTTTCCCTCTGAAATCTGGTTCATGGAGGAATTAAGCCCGTATTCAACTCTGAAGGAAGCCACTCTTCCCGTAGCTCATCTGGAGCCACAGGGTGAAAAACCGTAAGCCCTCCAGTCTTCCCGCCAGTGCTGCATGCTGGCTCCCCTCCCTCCCCCCACCTCACCCATCCTGGATGAACTCTTACTTTAATAGTGTCTTGGCTTAGTCAGATGACTAAGTGTCTAAACTTTCATTGGCTCCTTATATCGCCTGGACACTAGGGGGGTTTCTGAGCAGCATATTTTTTGACATTTGATTGCTCTGAACTCTCTCTAACTACCAATTACTGTGGTTAATGTGCAGCCTTTGCTGATCTGTATATCCTATAAACAATTAGTCTTATCATTCTCTATATCATTCGTATGAATAAATACTATGGTGTGCCTCTTGCTGCCACAAGTTTTGTACACATGGATTTCCACTGTTGTGCTTTAACAAAACTGCTCACTGAAATTAACACTAATCAATTGTGTGAAGTGATTTGAACTAAAACAGGTAAGCTTCTGGGAGGCCTCTTAATACTGCCTCTTACTATGACTGTCAACCATTCCAGGCTATTTTCGGCTGGGTTTTGCTTTGCTAAGCTGCTGGGTTTTTACTTTACTAAGCTGACTGCCTTATTAATTTCTTGGACGCAGCATGGCTGTTGGCTTCCTGAGAGGACTGTTCTCCATACTCCTACTGATACTTTGTTTAAATGGTATTTTGCTATCTATCCCCTGTGTAAAGAAGCCTAGTGCCGCATTGCCAGGACTCTCTGATTTCCACTTTTCTAACGTACTTGTTGAGCATCAGACTGTGCGTACTTGGTACCACCTCCTTTATGGCAAGGGGTGCACCTACTATGCTTTCTCGGCTTCTAAAAAGTTGGCACAAAGACTTACCATACCCTTCACCCTCCACTGTGGTAGGCTCTGATTCCTTGTAATCCTGACAATACTTCTATGAGGCGATGTTGGATTGCATCTGGGTCCCTCTGCCTATTACTCATCTACTGAACTACCCAAGATCTCCAACAGGGGCTATTTATTGCCCACATGAATGTAAGCCTTACTCGTCACATCTCTGAGCTGGAAGCTTGGGTCAAACTATAATCCTGACATTCTCTGCCTTACGGAAACCTGGCTCAAACCTGGGATACCTGACTCTCTCTGTTCCCTGACCAACTACTCCATGATCCATCAGGACAGATCATCCTCAAAGCGAGGAGGTGGAGCTGCTTTATTCCATAAAAACGACCTTATTATTGTATCTATTCCTGGCTCTGCTTCCTCTTCAGGATGTGAATCCCTGCATGCTACTCTAGCTCTAGAGGCTAAAAAAAGGTCAAATTATCTGTGCTTACAACCCTCCCTCTGGAGGCCTAGTAGGCTTAAAGGACATGCTTCATGAAACTTCTCAGTAATACAACCGAAATGAGGTAGTGATCTTAGGGGACCTCAACTTAAACTGGTTGGGCACATCTAACAGCTCATTGTTATCATTTACACACAGCTACAGCCTTCACCAACTGATAACTGAACCTACAAGAATTACGTCGAGTCTACAGACATCTACCCTCATAGACTGGGTTTTGGTAAACTGTATGGAGCATGTATCTGTTTCTGGTGTCCTGGCTGATGCACTAACTGACCACTCTCCTACTTTATGCATATGGACTGTGGCTACACCTCCACCACCGCGTCTTGTCACTTTCACAGATTTCACCAACCTTGACCTTGATGAATTCCTATATGATGTTTCCAGAACTGACTGGACAGACATCTGTGACACCGGTAATGTTGAAGATGCTCTGTGTATTTTCCTTAATGAATTCCTGGCTATACAGAGCAAGCATGCCCCGATGATTACAAGATGTGTCAGAGGGAAGCAAACAAGGTGGCTACATAAAGACCTGCTTGCTAATATGCGCATTAGGGATAAACAATGGAAGTTGTACAAACACACAGGTCTGCAATCAGATTACATTACTTACAGAGCTCTGAGAAACTCATGTAAAAAAGAAGTCAGGCTAGCTAAGACTAAATACTGTAAAGACCTACTGACAAGCTCTGCTGGTGAACCCATGAAATTCTGGACTCACATGAAAACCTTTTTAGGTACCTCTCAATCAGTTACTCCTGGTGAAATGATATTAAGTGGCACACATTGCAATAACTCTAGCACCATAGCCATGCTTTTAACTGCATGTTCCCTGACCTGTCCCAGTATAATTCCTCCTTCATGTAAGCTGGACCTTACTCCCAGTCCCCACCTTTATACAAGTTGCCCATGGCAAACACTGGATCTGATGTGCCACCAAATGGCACACCCTTCTACTTTAAGGCCATAACTAGATCAGAGGTCCTGAAACTACAGAAGACCATCTCAAACCATACAAGCTCTGAGTCAGACTCAATTGAACCATGGCTTCTGTAGCTTGCAGCTCCTCTCATTGCCTTCCCGCTAGCAAAAATTTACATGTGTGCGCTCTCTCTCTCTCTCAGTGTAGTACCTGACCTTTGGAAGATTACACCTGTCCTCAAAAAAGGTGACCTGAAAGAAATCACCAGCTACAGGCCCACTGCAATTCTCTCAGTCCTAAGTAAAATCCTGGAGAAGCTGGTGGCTAGCCAAGTAATTGACTACCTAAGTGGAATCTTCTCTCTGAAAAGGCCATAGCACATCAACTGCACTGCTCAAATTCACGTCTGATACTCTGTCTCTCTCACATGGATGCTGGATGATTGACAGGAGCTGTTTTTATTGACCCCACGAAAGCCTTTGACCTTGTGGATCACCCCATGCTTCTCACTGCTCTTCGTAAATTAAACTTCTCTACCCCTGTTGTTGACTGGTTCAGCAGCTACCTTTTGAACAGGATCCAAGCAGTGAAATTTAGCTCCTCCCTAGCTGACAATTCTTCTATTAATATTGGTGTGCCTCAGGGCTCTGTTCTGGGGCCCCTTCTCTTCTCACTCTTCATAAACAATGTTGCAGACATCTTCCAATACTGTTCACCCATTCTTTATGCAGACGACCTGGTTTTCTACACCAGCTCCACAAGTGTGGCCAGCATAAACTTGTCTCACATCACTGACTTCAAAAATGTTCAAAACTGGTTGAGTGCCCATAAATCAGCACTAAATGCTCAGAAGACTAAAGCAATACATTTAGGCTCTGCTCCAAAGTTAAGAGCTTGTTCCATGCCCCTGATGTATGTGACTTGGGTGGGACACAAATTGAATCTGTCGAGTCCTTTAAATACATGGGAGTCCTGCTTGACAGTCCCTTGATTTCAATTCTCATATACTATCTACCTGCAAAGCTGTCAACACTAAACTGGATGTGGCCTATAAAACTAGCTACTTACTAACGCCATCAGCTAAGCTGGCTATTGCCAGAGGAATACTGCTCCCTGCCCTCACCTACGGTGCTCCTATTTTTGCTGCATCTCACAAAACAACCCTGCAGAAGTAGGACATTATCTATAACAATATTTGCCAGAATGCCTCATCATCTCCTCATCTCAGGCATCATTGTCATCAATATAATGACCTCAAATGGCTCCCTCCTTCTGCATGCTGGCAATACTCTCTTGGCTCACTTACTGATTCTATTATCAGGGAACAAACTCCCTCCTCGCTTGCAGCAGTACTGGCTCCTTTAAACTCCTCTCATGGACTTTGATTAGCAGATAAATATCTACTAAATGTAGCAAGATGTCGTGCGTCTAAAGGTTCTAGTGCCATTCAGTTTGTGCCCCTTAACTATGGAACTCCCTTCCCCAAGGCCTTAGACAGGTGAAGTCTCATCTTTGTTTCAAAAGAGAACTGCTCCGGTATTTATTGCTCGCTGACTCATGCACTTGTTTTGACCCCACTTGATATCACTGTGCATTCTGCTTCCCCTTTTTTCCCTAAATGCCCTCCTAATTTTCACTACTGATACTCACTGCCTTACCTTTCCTTCCCAACCCTCTCTCCCTTTAATCCCTTCCCATAATTTCTGGGACCAGACCATCTCTCCCTTTAGCCATGGCCTATTGTTGCTGTCTATCATTTATTTACTAGTCAGTGTCAGTGGCTCAGTAGGTAGCACACTCATCTCTGAGGCCAGGAGATCAGAGGGCTGTGGGTTCAGTTCTCACATCTGGCACTTGGGTTACTATCCCAGTACTGACACTGTAGTGCAGCATGAGAGGGGTGCTGCACTTCTGAGGTGCCGTCTTTTGGATGAGACATTAAACCAAGGTCCCATCTGCCTGGATTGGTGGCAGTTCAGGTGGATGTTAAAGATCCCATGGCACTTATCGAAAAGAGTAGGGGAATTTTTATTAAAACTGGAAAGTAAAACATATACACAATAGTGTTACAGCACACTAATCATAACGCAAAAACAAAGATAAACATAAATAAGTATTATAGCATACATTCAAACAAAAAATCGGTGTTTAAGAGTCCCAAAAAAATAATAAATACTACCCCCCCACTAAAAGAGTGGGGGGAATTAATATGAAAACTTGAAAAGCAAAACATATGCGAAATAGTGATACAGCTCACAAAATCATATTGCAAAAATAAGGAGAAATGTAAATAAGTATTACAGCAAACATTCAACCAAATTTCAGTGTTATTATAGTCCCATAAAGCAAAATAAACGTTAACCCCCCCCCCAATAGTACACAAAATTAGAAAGTAAATCAAAGGAACATACAGATAATACAAAATCAGGTCAGTAGGGGTCAAATCATATATAATTAAAGTTAGTCAATCCCCCTACAAAGGAAATAAAAGGATTAGTGGTAAATTAGATACACAAATGATACGTCACACAATATATAATTATGTAAAAATCAATAAATACATATAATCAAATAAGGCAAGATATCTTCAACCCAAATTATCAGTCAGTCCTGAATTAGGGCAAAGAACACTAAACATTCACAAAAATTTGAGAAGTGTAAAGATGCAGCAACTCAAAATAGCAGAACTGTATACATAATGTTGGTACAGTATATAGCATCAATTTTAAGGATATACTAGGTTGATAGTACAACGAACTATGAAATGCAAACAAGAGCAATAAGTTAATGATACTGTATCCGTACTGATACAAATCCATCAAATACTAACTATAAATTTAGTAGTAAAGAAGGGTTCAATTAATAGAGCAGCATTTATAATTGCCCAGTCTTTTATAATTCCTAGAAGAGAATTACTGATTGGTTCCCAGACCATTAGTATAATGAAGTCATGTGTTCCATATTCAGTGAAAACACACTAAGGTATCTACACCTCAAAGTGTGCAATAGTCATAACCAGAACACTGATTCCCATCTAGATTTGAAAAGAAGAGGTGGTACCATATTCAAATCATTAAGCCGTAAATTCTTAGTAGCAGTGTCCACCATATGGAACGATTCCTCAGTTGTAAAACGACATTGCTGAATAGTGAGCCCTACAGTGCACGTACCAAATATAAAATTTGAAACAAACCAGAAATAACCACATTGTAACCCTATCATGTTTAGTCCGTAAATAAGGCAAAATTCCTACACATAATATTTCTAAGGAGAGCTAAAAATGGAGATGTTGGCCATTTACGTTGTACTGTTTTCCAAAACTCCAAAATAAATGGACATTCCAAAAATAAATGTTCCATAGTTTCAATTATGTGAGGACAGGATTCTCTTAGACAGTATTGGTCAGAAATCTGTTTATGTTTCAAATTTCCTGTAACGTTAAGTTTACCATAAAGCGATAACCATAAAACATCCCACATATGACGTGGGATTCATGGGGAGGTCAACACAGTACCGATTGACAAGTGTTGTTGGGGAGAGTAAATATCAAAAGAAGCCATATCTTGAAAATATCTTTGGATTATAAAATTATACAATTCTTTTCTATGAAACTGAATAAATGAACCTTTTGAAATAGCCCATAATCTAAGTTTCCCAAAACATGCTGTCATAGAGGGAGAAAGATTAACTATAGGCTGTTGTCTTGGGATCGGAGCATGCTCTGGCCAAGTAGAAACCATATCTCCCACAGAATCTAGAAGCCACGGTATCCAGTTTTTGGGTGTATAAGCAATGACAGGAGTCAGATTAGTATAAAGGAACATAGTAAAAAGAAACAATAGGTTAGATCATGTTTAAACCCCTCTGTTTTCGATCTCGAAGAAGTAAACTATGTTTTATAGAGTTTAGTCTACTACCCTAAATACATGAAAAAAAAAACAACTATAAATCTGTGTTTCCAAACTCAAAGGGAGACTAAAAACTGAACTTAAATACAAAAACAGAGGTAACAAGAAAGTTTTAACCATAAAAACCGATTCAATTTGGATAACCGCCACGTATTCCAAATATCTACTTTAGCAAAGATATTTCTTGTAATTTAAACTTCCAATTTATATAGTCCAAGTCACCTGCCCCGAAATGAAGGCCCAGAATCGTACAAGTATCCCGTACAACTGGTATACCTATGACAGTTGCAGCTGGAACGTCTAAAATTTGAAGAAGTATGCAGTTACATTGGTTATAATTTATCTCAGCTCCTGTATACAAAGAAAAATCCTGTAAAACCTTCTCTAAACAGTATGCAGAAGGCACATCACTTACAATAAAACATATATCATCTGCATAAGCTATACATTTAATTTCGGGATCACTACTGGAAAAGGAAACACCACATATGACAGATGAGGTATGTACAGTTCTAATCAAAGGATCCAACGTAAATAAATACAAAAGTGCACTCAAGATACAATCTTGTCGTACACCTTGTAACACAGCAAACTTTTTACCCAACCAACCATTACAATATGCCTGGGCCATAGCCTGAGCATAACATGTCCTCAACCAATGAATAAAAATGTGTGGTATTCCATAGGATTCCAGGCAATCCCATAAATATGTATACCTCACATTATCGAAGGCCTTAGCCTGATCCAAACTAAATATTAGACCTGTAAGTTCACCGGAGGCTGCTTTTTGCATAATTTCATGTAAAAGGATTAAATTATCAGTGATGTTCCTATCAAGACTAGAACAGATTTGTGAAGGGTGTAGAAGAAAATCAGTATTTATTAATAATCGGTTGTTCAAAATTTTAGCCAAAACTTTAAAATCGGTATTTAGCAACGTAATAGGTCTCCAATTTAGCAGATCTTCCCTATCCCCTTTTTTATATAAAAAAATCACCAAACCTTCATTCATACTATCAGGCAAAATGCCCATAAGCAAAGCATCATTCAAAACCATAGTAAATTCTGATAATAAAATGGAAAAGATTGTTTTATATAACTCATACGGAGTCCCATCTGTACCAGGAGCTGTTCGTGGCTTAGTTTGAGAAAAAGCTGTTGTTACCTCTAAAGGGGTAATGTCAGTTACCAACATCTGTTTATCATGGACACATAATTGGGGCAAAGCACACTGAGCCAACCAAGGTATATGTGAAACTACAGGGACCTCTGGAGGACTAAATAAGTGTTGTATATGTGACTCAACAGCAGAAAGAATGTCTTTCTGAATCATACACCTCTGCCCATTTTGATTTTTAACAACAGACATGTATTTTTGCTGCCTCTGGTAAGCACAACACTGAGAAGAATTCATAAAAGCTTTATCCCCTTGAGTCCTGAAATGACGTTCGTTGTCCAAGGATTTAGCATGATCAAATTGTATATTGTTCATTCTTTCCCGAAGTGTATGTAAAGTAGAGAGAATGGAAACATTCCCTTGCGCTGCTTGAAAGTGTGCATCTAAGAATCGTGCCCTAGTAAAGGCATATTCATCAGATTTATGCCTACCATTAATTTTGCCTATACAAGAAAAATAAAGTTTAGTATCTTGCTTTGTATCAATCCACCAGTCTCGATATGTATCATATAGGCAAAATTCCAATTTCCTAGATTTCAATAATGCTAAGAATCCATCTTCAACAGTAGGAATAAATAACCATTCTAAATTTTGTCTCCAATACCCTGGTCCATGATGCAGATTGTTATGGCTAGAAACCGTGGCCTTTATAATGGCATGATCAGAAGGTGCTACAGGTATAGTTTTAGTGTGTATGACATTCAAAGAATCAGACCTGAACCAAAAATCAATGCAGGTTGCTTTAGTACCCTGAAAAAATGTCTTATCAGGCATATCTTGTAAGTCCATAACATCTATTAAACCTGATTGTATCAATAAGTCATTGAGGCAATGCGCATCACGAAAGATTTTGTTTGTGTGAAGGCCACGATCCTTCTTATATCTACTGCAATTAAAATCTCCACCCATAAAAACATGTCTTGACGTAAACAAGTATGGCAAAATGTATTTAAAAATCCCAATTCTATCAGATTTCGTCTGTGGGGCATACACATTTATAAAACGACCCCATAAACCATTAACCTCCAAATCCGATAACAAAACATCCCCAGGAAAAAGATCTACCAGGCGAGACAGTTTAGCTGTAGGAGTATTCACCGCAGTGCCAATACCACTGCATATCTCTTCACCAAAGGACCAATATGTAATTCCCCATCGCTACCCAGTCATTGCCTGATTCATGTCTTCCTGGGTATGTAAGCAGGTGTCCTGTAGGAATACCACATCTTGGGCTCCCTTTTCAAACAGGGAATAAATTAACAACCTTTTCCTCTCTGATTGAATGCTATTAACATTCAGAGAGGCCACAGAAAGATTATAAAACCCAGGCATACACAGGAATATAAAGAAAAAGAACCGATGAGAGAATACCCAAAATAAAAAAATGGTGTAAACGAAAACCCATATGGAATTCATTTCTTCTTACTAGATTTCCACATCCCCAATTTATTTCTTTTTTTCTTAACAGTATCAGGATGCTCGAGGGGTTGGTCAACATCAGAAGCACCTTCTGGTTGTGATGATGGCACCGAAGCTGAATCAGACTTGGTGCCAGCATCATCCTGAAGTACCTGGTAGTTATTCTGTAGGACTAAGGGGACAGCATCAGTCACAGTTTTCCCTACACTCCAAGTTCAGAGGCTACGGTGTCAGTGGATACCACAGTAAAGTCTCCTTCAGGAGGCAAAGGTGGAGGCATGGAAGCCGATGAAGTAGAGGGTACAATAGTGGATGCCTCAGGGGGCAAAGAAACAGGTATAGGTACTGGATCTACAGCTGCTGTCTCAGCTACAGCCAAATCCTGCACTAGGTTAGGCTCCTGCACCTCATGAGGTTTTGGCCTGGTCCTCCTGGGGGGGGTGGGAAGGCCTCTGTCTCAATGCAGCCTTAACCACTGTATTAATATAAAAATCTTGTATGCAAAAATCCCCATTAGATTTATTTTGGGCCGCAAAAGGGCAATCTACATAAGCATGGGCATCTTCACAGAGGGAACATTTTACCGGATGGTGACAATCAGTAAAAACATGACCCACTTCACCACACTGCACACACTTAACAATTTCACAAGTCCTACTAAGGTGCCTAGGAGAACCACATTTATAACAATGCCATGGCTGTCCTGGGTAGAATATAAACCCCTTATCCCGACCCAGGTAAAAACAGCTTGGTAAATGCTGTAAACCATCATCTGTCTGGAGCAAATTAACCTTATACCTCCAGCCCCCATTCCAAAAACCCTCAGTATCCAGGATAGGCTCTGGATTACCCTGAATTGTACATTTCTGTGCCAACCAATAGGTAATGTCTTCAACATTTACCCCCTCATTCCTGAACAAAACAGTTATTACTTTAAATGATTGTTTTGTAAGCGAAATAGCCTGAAAATGAAACCAAGCCGGATTAGTTTTGAGCAAAGCATATTTCATCCAGAAACGATTCAATAAATCAGGGGTATGAAAGCTAATATCATATGTATTGTCCCCTGGTGAATATATAAGTGCATATACTTCACTGGGAGAAAAACCCAACAACTGTTTAATCAAGACCTTGCTGGTATAGAATCAGTCCGGCATATCATCAGTAGATCCCAAAAACTGTAGACGAACCGCGTTCCGCCGTTTAGCCAGTGCCATAGGTTTTTTAAACAAACTAGCAAAGGTAGCAGAAGGTACAGTTAAACTAGTAGGTTCTTTTTCAGGAATAGAAACAGATACATTTATTCCCACATCATCATCCATAGCTTGAACATCATCTAGCTGCGAGTTAGTAAGAGGGGAAAAAGAAATATGTCCATCAGTGGGGACAGAGTCCAGAGGTACAAGGTCTGCATCATGTAAGAAGTCAGGGTGAACTGCAACTGGAGAGGCTTGAGAAGCAGGATGCAATATATTCTGTAACAGTTTGTCAGCAGGTATGAGATCTTGTTGGGAGGGTAAAACCTCTATTAGAGTATCTGGAGGTACATTTGACTCACCCACCCCAGAAACCCCAGGGATCAGAATCTCAGGATCAGCGACCCAGACTCCTGATTCTGTCCTAATCCAGCCTGCATCCTGCAAAGCCTGTTGTATCTCCCGAAGGAGAAGTCTGGGGTGGGGACTGTTCAATACAATGAGCAGCAGAAAAGCCTTACAACACTTTGCTAGTGTTACCTGGACGGCCCGAGGGGGAGTCCAACTCAGGCTGTTTCCATTTCTTTTCCTCCTCCACATATAGTTGCGCTTGGCGGTAGTCAGCTAAAACGAGCTCTAAAACTTGACGCTTATGTTCCAGCTGTTTAGAGACATCCATTGACGTAGGAACTGACTGATTATCAGGAACTGTAGTGCGAACACCATCCGTGTCACTCACAAGTCGAGTCACAGGCTCCACCCGGTGAACTGGGCCCTCATCCGTTTCAGCATTACCGATGACTCCTGCATCGTTAAACGGGGACGCCTGCTGCGAGGGTATGGGTACGTTAAGCTGGCCATCACACGGATGCGTTCCAGCAGTACCATCCCCTTCACTTGCAGATTCGTGCAATGACATAGCAGCCATCCGACCTCCACTACTCTCCGCCGCCATCTGGACAGTGGCTCACTCCATCGGCTCCACAGCACCCACAGCCAACAGAGATGGGGAATTTCCCCGGTGTCCTAGCCAAATTTCCCTCATTCACTAAAAAAATACCACCAACAGCTTAATCTGGTTCAAGGTCAGTTGCCATTCATCTGTATCCCCTTCCCCTGGGTCGTGCCTGAAAATAGGCAGGATTTGTCTAGTGCACTTACCCGGTCAACAAAAACTAAATAAAATAAATAAATAAATTTTTCTAAGCTTATTGTCTATTGAACTTACTCTCACCTGTTTCCTTCCTACACTGATTTCCCCTTCTCTCTCTGTCACACCTACCTTGCTGTATCATATCCCTTACTAGTCTTTCCAAGCTCCAGTATGTTTCAATGCTATTCTTATCTTTACCTCTAGCTTCTGTTCTCTGAATACTTGTGTTAGTCATTGTTACCTCTTGAGTTGCTATTGCATACTCTTGCTATATGCTGCTGTATTTGACCTACTTCACTAAATTGTTTAGAATACTTATGCTAAGTCATTGATCTAGTTTACAAATTGTTTAGAATACTCATGCTAAGTCATTGTTTTCCTTGTGTAATGGTTGATTGCTCCTGTTTTTGTCATTGTTTACTGTTTCTAGCCAACCATACTTGCAATGTCCTGCACTCTTGTAATGTTGTATTCTATTCTTTGTTGTATTCTCCTGGGTCGTGACTGAAAATAGTCATTTTATGGCTAGTGCACCTTCCTGGTAAACAAAAACTAAATAAATAAATAACATATTCCAGTTCTCTTGACTTAGGAGCCAAGCTTCTGACATTGAAATGAACTACTTTGAAGCCTTTACAAAAATGCTGTGGAGGAAAGTTAGATCTTGAGAACTCTTGACTAAAACGGGGGATTAGTTTCTATGTCCCCAGATAAAAGGATTAAAACTACATATTTAAACAGGAGCAATGTCCTCCTAACCCCAACCTGATAATTGTAGTTAGGAACATTTAACAACAAGCAACCACATATTCTAATTTCATATTTCTTCATAAGTGGAAGATGACTAGTAACCCATTGTATATCTGGACCAACAATCAGATTGGACATGGTAGTTTTGGTCATGTTTAACTACCCCAATATTACCTCCCACACAATAACAACAGAAAGTTCACCAAATAACGCTTTGCCATTACTGAAATGCTATAAACCATAAATTAACAAAGAAACGTCTCCCCTCTCTTCCACAGCTTTCACAGACTCCACTGACTCCCAATGCATTTTGCCGCACTTAGCCACAACTGGCCGCCATTGTAGACACTGTCACTTCTACTTGTCTTAACAATTTAAACACCTCAATCCCACCTTCTTGGGCTGCCACCACCAATCGGGAGGGGAGGGGGCTGCATCTCTGGCTCTTAAGAGGCTACTTCTAGTGAAATAGAAAACCACATGTATTTTCTCATTTGCTGAATGGTATAAAAGTTTGTCTGTTGTTGCTGGAAATGAAAGAATTTATCAGTTGGATGCAAAATCAGAAATGTTTCAGTTAGTATGGTCTCCAGTTATACAGCAAAATAATTAGGCTATCTGTCATGAATCTGTGACCCTGTCTTGTATCTGAACATGACAATCCTGCATAGGATTTGAAACTAGTATCTATTTTCATTATATTATACCGAATGTTCAACTTTACTAAACTAGTAAGTTACTGAGACACTCTAATCAGTAAAATATGCATTATACCTATAAGAATTGTTCTATTGGATAATTGATTTTGTCTATGTTGAAGATACTTGAGTTATATTTTGAAACACTGAATGAGTATATATTTAATGCTTATAAGAAATGTTTACTTGTACTCTACTTGCTGCATCAGTCCACGTTTCCTATACATTCTAATTCTGTTGGCAGCCTAAGAGTTAATGAAAATTAAGAAATGTCACAAAGGGAAAAAAAGGCTGGCTGCTTGATGGACTAGTCTATGTGTGGGAAAGGGACATAGTATCAACAGAGGCCAGATATTCCAAAGTTAGCACCAGCACTAACGGGGTTTGCACCAGCACTAACGGGGTTTGCGCTGGCACTATCTGGGTTTGCAGCCTTTTTTCAGGTGGGTGCTATATTCAAAGGTCCCTGTAGCATGCACTAAACCTGTTAGTGCCCAGCCACTAACATAACACTGCACCCATGCAAATGAGGGGGTCCCCTCCTGTAAATAGTCACAGCAGCATGTTTAAAGGTTTGCAATGGCGGTAAATGGCACCCAAAGTGGTGCTATTTATGGCTGCCAAAACACAGAAACATAGAACATAGAAGCTGATGGTAGATAAGGTCTGCTTGGCCTATCTCGTCTGCCCATTTTCACTGTGATTGCTTTTGCTACAGACCCTCCTTGGCCTATGGCACTGTCTCTTCCATGCCCTTCATTTCCTTTATGATTCCCTTGTGCTTATCTGAGGCTTTTTGTGAATCCCCACCACTGTTTCTGCCCCCACTGCTTCAGCTGGAAGACTGATCCCGGTAATCACCACCCTTTCTGTGAAGAAGTATTTCCTCACATCTCTCCTGTACCCATTCCCCCTCAAGCTTCATATCATGATGCCCTATTCTAGAGCACCCTTTTCTCTGAAAAATACTTCCTTCCTGTACCTTTGTTTACCCCATGAGGTATTTAAAGGTCTCGATCATATTCTCCCTCTCCCTCCTCCCCTCCAGGGTGTACATATTGAGTTCCTTTAGCCTTTCCTCATAGGGCTTTTGATGCAGATCTTGTACCATCTTGATAACCCTCCTCTGAACTGCTTCTGCTCTGTCTATGTCTTTCCTGTGGTCTCCAAAACTGGACACAGTACTCCATGTGGGATCTTACCAATGAACTATGTATGGGCAACACCACTTCCTTCTTTCTGTTGGTGATACCCCATCTATACACCACAGCATCCTACTAGCTCTCCCAACTGCCTGGTCGCATTATCTAGCCACCTTTAGGTCATCTGATATGAATACCCCCAGGTCCTTTCCAGCTTGTTCTTTGCAAGTATCTCTCTCCCCATTTTGTTCTCCATCCCATGTTTCTGTGGCCCAGGTGCATTATTTTAGCCTTTTTTGCATTACACCTCCAACGCACCTATCTTGTAGCCCACTCTTACCCTTACCCCCTCCTCCCTCTAGTGCTCCACTCTCCTCTCCCACCCTAAAGACTATTGTTATTCCTATTGTTAAATGATGGAGCAAACATACCCCATTTACCTAAATGTTATATACCTTGGTATGCTCAATTATTGATGTATCTGGTACTGTTTACCTTATATTTTATCTGTTAGCTTGACCTACACTGGATTCCCTGTTATGTTCCCTCTATGGTCTATGCTGTTCTCTCACTGTATTTTAGGCTGTTTGTGCCAGTTTCTGGCCCAACCATGCCTGAAAAAGGTCTTCAGATCAGTGCATCATCCCAGTTACAAAATGAATAAATAAATAAACCTTAGCTCTTGCAGGGCTGCGGACTGATATATCATTCCAAAATTCCTGTGTGTTCTAAATCTGTTAGCAGCCTATTAGCTACCAAACTTTTGACCACTCCTCCAGCCTTTTTAAATCTCTTTTCATCTTTGCAGACCCCCACCCCTCCAAGTGTCCACTCTGTTGCAGATCTTGGAGTCATCTGCAAAGAGGCAGACCTTTCCTTCTAGCTCCTCTGCTATATCACTAATGAAGACATTAAAGAGGACTGGCCCCAGTACTGACCCCTGAAGTACCCCACTGGTCACTCTCCCCTCCTCGGAGTGGACTCCACTAATCACCATCGTCTGCCTCCTATTCCCTAACCAGTTTCTTATCCAGGTTACCATTTTATTGCCCACCCCCATGCTGCCCAACTTATTTACCAGTCTCCTGTGCGGAACAGAGTTGATAGCTTGTTGAAGTCTAGGTGGGCTACCTCCACTGATCCAATATGTTGGTTACCCAGTCAAAAAAAATCTATCAGATTTGTTTGGCATGACCTTCCATCTGTGAAACCATGCTGCCTCAGGTCCTTCAGCCTGTTGGATTCCAGGTATTCCACAATCTTTCCCTTTAATAGTGTTTCCATTAATTTCCCACCCACAGAAGTCAGGCTGACAGGCCTATAATTTCTGGCCTCCTCCTTGATACCACTTTTGTGAGTGAGAATACATCTGCTCTTCTCCAGTCCTTTGGGACCACGCCGGTCTCCAGTGAACTGTTAAGCAAGTCTGCTAGGGGTGCAGCCAGCACCTCCCCAAGTTCCTTTAGCACTCTTGGATGCACACCATCTGGCCCCATGACTTTGTCCACCCTCACATTAGTGATGCTTTCCTGACCCTCTACTAAGAAAAGGGACTGATATTCACTTCCCTCCTCTCAAAGCTCTTGGTGCCTTTTCATGGTCCCTCCCCTTCCCCCTTCTACTGTGAACGCTGAGCAGAAGTATTTGTTTAAGATGTTTGCCTTTTCTTGTTCCTCCTCCCTATAGTCACTCCCCCATTTAGTGGTACAATCCCTTCCTTTGTCTTCTTTTTCTAGCTAATGTACCTCAAAAATGTCTTGTCCCCTTTTGAAACTGCCTTGGCTATTCTTTCCTCAGTTTATGCCTTTACCCTCCTTTGCCTGCCTCCCTCATTTCCCCAGATACATGCATGACTTAACTGGGTGCTATGCCTGCACCCCGCCCCACCGATGGCCAGACAGCTGTAATGCAGCTGCCCACCCCTATTCACCATCCTGTGACTGTCAGACATCTCCCTGGTGTCCAGAGGCAGCCCCACCCCCCCATCACTTGTCCCATAAGATTATCTATCTCCCTGGTATCTAGTGGCACCCCCACTCCCCAATCACTTGTCCCAAAGTCCATAGACAGTTTCCTGGTGTCTAGTGACACCCCCCATCACCCATCCTGTGTTCATTCAACATCTCCTTGGTGTTTAGTGGTACCCTCCATCTCCCCCAATTACCTGTCTCATAAGACTATCTCCCTGGTGTCTAGTGGCACCCCTAACCCCTGAACATCCATCCTGAAGTCTGTTGGCAGTTCCTTGGTGTCTAGTGGCACCCCCCACCCGCAGATCACCTGTTCTGTGTTCATTCAACATCTCCATAGTGTGTAGTGGAACCCCCCATAGACAGTTCCCTGGTGTTTAGTGGTACCCCCACCCTGATTACCTGTTCTGTGTTTATTCAACATCTTCCTGGTGTCTAGTGGCACCCCCACCCCTGATCACCTATCTCATAAGAGTATCTATCTCCTCGTGTCTGATGGCATCCCCATCCCCCGAACATCCATCCCAAAGTCCATAGACAGTTCCCTGCTGTCTAGTGGCATGCCCCAACCCCTCGATTACCCATTCCATGTTCTGTCAACATTTTCATGCTGTCTAGTGGTAGCCCCCCGATTACCCATCTTATTAGAGCACCTATCCTCCTGGTGTCTAGTGGCATCCCCCCATCCCAAACATCTATTCCAAAGTCCATAGACAGTTCCCTGCTGTCTAGTGGCATGCCCCAACCCTTCAATTACCCACCCCATGTTCTGTCAACATCTTCATGGCATCTAGTGGTAGCCTTCCCTGATTACCCATCCCATTAAAGCATCTATGCCCCTGGTGTCTAGTGGCAGCCCCCCATCCCAAGCACCTGTCCCAAAGTCTGCAGACAGTTCTCTGTTGTCTGGCAGCACCTCCCACCCCCAATCACCCATCCAGTGTTCTCCCAACATCCTTCTGGTGTCCAGTGGCACCCCCCCACCTTGACTGAATATAGCAGCAAATGGGTCGGGTGCTAGCCCTAGTGCAGCAGAAACATTTATGCTGCTCTTGCACTCTGTTTTGGGTATCTGGGCTCTGGGGTTCTAAAGAATTTTATAATGAGGTAAAAACAACAAATACATCCCTGAAATGAGGAACTATAGAAGAAAAAGCATCACTCTATGTAGATGCTAAAGAAAACATGACAATTATTAAGGATACGAAAGAATAAATTGTAATGTTTGCCCATATTATTGGTTTGAAAACTTAAAGTATATTAATTCTAAGGATGTGGATAAAAACAGAATGGTATATAAAGAAACTCTTATGCAAATTCACTGTAGGGTGATGTGAGAAATAAACTGAGGAGCAAATAGCCTTCAGGCAAAAACTAGTACAGTAATAAGAAATTATTCAGATACATAAGAGAAAAAAAGAAAACCCCAGAAGTCTGTTTATGACTTAAAGATGATCAGAAACAGTTTGTACACCCCTAGATGCTCTCCAGTTGTCACTTTAGTATCTACCCAATATTCTGATATGTTTTTACATTTTTGAAAAATTAATAATCTAATTGTGTTGCCTTTGTAGCAACCCTGAATCCCTCTCTCCTCAGCAGTTGCTGCTGTCTCTTTTCATACTGCCTGAACATTCTATGATGTCAATCACATGCCTTCCTGACCATTCAGATGGATAGCATGGAATGGTGTTATTGATGTCATAGACTGTCTTAGAAATATGAAAAGAAAGAGCAGTACCTGGTGAGGAGAGTGGAACTCTATGGATATCTGAGGGCACCCCAGAGCTAGATTATGTTTGTATAAAAAAATTGGTCAGAGCACTTCAGAATACACAACCAGTGCGGAAATCAGATGGAAGGGCAGTTAACTATGTAAAAGTCATTTCCTATCTCCTTTCAGATCTTGAGTACAAAAGGAAATAACAAAATTACTAAATTACTATTTGTGTATTTTTACAAAAGAAGAGGTTGGGTAAATTAACAGTGTGGGTATCCCATTTAAAGGAGATGATACTGTTACTGATACTGATAAGCAAGGCCACTGGTTTTCATTTTTTATCAGAAAACCCAGAACAATTCTGGAATTTGGGCTTCCTGAACCCTAGTAAAAACAAAGAATTTCACGGAATTTAGCACTTTATTCCAGATCACTAAATCTACAAAACTTGTATTTTTCTTATAAATGCTTCCTGTACTATTTTCAATCTGCTTTATTTAATGCTCTGTATCTTAGGCCTTATTTTATTCTGATTATATATATATATACATACTAAAAGAATGACAGTAGAATCCCGGTAAAATCTGAAAATTAGACTAACAATCACCAGTGCAGCTCCTGGCATTTCATGCCTTGAAAACTGAATTTCATTATTTTAATCACCGTAAATCAGTGGCCTTGCTGGTAAGTTGCATAAATTAATCATAACATAGAAAGAAGTAGGAAATTACTGAATGGGGAATACTTTTAACAAGGTTTCTGAGCCATATGACTTTCATCCAGGAACACTAATCACACTGGCTCATGAGCTGGTGAAAACTCTTGCAATAATATTCATGAGTCAATTAAAACACAGTGTATACCTAATGGCTGGAGGGAGGGAAGCCCATGTAATCCCTATATTTGGAAAGGATTCTACATCAGAGCCAGAAGAAATTAGAATACTGTACACAGATGCAGACGACTCAGAAATCCCAGTGAGAGTCAAAAATGCTGCAGGTCATATTAATTCAAAGCTGTGTGCAATCAGCAATGTACTGGAGAACTCTGGTAGCCCTTTCCTGCACTTCACGGCTCTCATTGTGATTACCGCGTGCTCTATATCTATGTGTTCTAATTTAGTTGCTGGATATTTCTGCAGGAGCAGTGGCTTTTCAGAGCATGCCTCTGTTGTGTCTTGCTAGAGTATAAGGTTAAAGAAGAACTACAATCAAAGCTTACAAAATAAAAATGCAGAGTGTTTTGATGTGTGTGTAATTCTAGTGCAACATAGCAGTTATGTAAGAACTTACCATAACAGTAGATCTTCGAGAAAGGTTCTTGCAGTATGTCTTCACATATAGGACTGTTTTTCCTGGAGTCAGGTCCACATGGCAAACTTGTAGCTAGCAATCATCAGTGGGGACCCCCCCCCGTTGTCAGGTGATGTGACGTCAGGTCGACTATAAAGGGGGGGGCGGTCCTGCACCCGCTCTCCAGTGCTTTTCCACTGGAGACCTAAGAAAAAGGAAGCAGACAAGAGGAGTGACTACTACTGGAACTCTGTGCCCTGGCAAGCCAGAGACCTAGACAGGAGGAAAGGAAAAAAAACTCCAGGAGCTGGGGGATAGGTGGGCGGGAAACTAGACTTACTGCAGGAACCTCTCTCGAAGATCTACTGTTATGGTAAGTTCTTACGTAACTGCTATATCTTACTTCAAGAGGGTTCCTGCAGTAGGTCTTCACATATAGGACTGAATATCAAGCAGTCTAACAAAAAGAAGGAGTCTCAGATGAGGTTCTGGGATTAGGAAGATGTCTGCCAACTAAGGGTCTGTTCAAGACAGAAGACCTTGCAGGACTGCAAAGCTGAAGCCAGCTCGATGCCTGGAGGCAATGTCCAGAGTGTAATGCTTAGTGAAGGTGTAGACAGAAGACCAAGTGGCCACTGCACAAATATCTGTAGTGGACACATTCCTGAAAAAAGAGGTACAAGTGGCCACACTCCTAGTGGAGTGACCTTTGACCACCCACGGAAGGGGTTTTCATACTTCTGGTAAGCGTAACAAATACAGTTAGTCAGCCACCTAGACAGAGTCTGTTTAGTGATCACCTTGCCCTGGCACTGGGAGGCAAAGACCACAAAGAGCTGATTTGACTTCCAAACCTCTTTAGCCCGAGAGGTATAATACCTCAAATTTCTATGCATATCAAGAGTGTGCAAAATATATTCCCCCCTGTTGGAGTGCTCTGGGAAAAACACTGGCAATTCAACACTCTGATTTAGAGTCATCTCTGAAACCACTTTTGGGAGAAAAGAAGGATTAGTCCACAGGACCACCCGGTCCCTGTGGAAAATTAAGTAAGGCTCTCCACAAACTAGAGCATGAAGCTCCAAAACCCTTCAAGTTGAAGTAACTGAAACTAAAAAGAGTGTTTTCCATGCCAGGAAATGCATGTCACAACTTGCTGCCGGTTCAAAAGGGGGCAAAGTAAGTTTCTCTAACGTAAAATTGAGATCCCAGGGAGGAACAGGATTCCAGACTGGAGGTTTAATGTGAAGGATTCCCCTTCAAGAAAGTCTTAGAAACCTCTAGCTGGGCTAGGGTTTTGCCCTCCACTGGAAGGTGATAGGCTGACACAACAGAGAGATGGACCTTCAGTGAGCAATAACTGAGGCCCAACTCTGAAAGATGTAAAAGATACTCTAACACCTGGCAGGCCGAGCAGAAAAAAGGGTCCAGGCATTTGGCTGTGGCTCAAATAGAAAATATCTTCCATTTCATGGCATAGGTGGATCTGGTGGAGGGTTTTCCGGCTTCCACCAAGACCTGAACTACCTGAGAAGAGACGCCGTAGCGAGAAATCACTATGTCCACAGGTGCCACGCACGAAGATGGAGAGACTTGAGGCTCGAACGGACCAGGGTGCCCTGCTTCTGGGACAGAAGGTCATGAGATAGAGGTAGAGGAACTGGTGGTTCCAGAACTAGTTGTTGCAAGAGAGGGAACCATATTTGCCAAGGCCACAGGGGGGCAATAAGAATCATGTGTGTTCCCTCTGCCTGAAGTTTCAGAAGAACCTTCTGTATTAGAGGAAAGGGAGGAAAAGCATACAGAAATTTCCCTGTCCAGGATATGGACAGTGCATCTCACCAAAAAACACCATGCCTGGGAAAGAGCGATCAAATGCTGGGTAGTTTTGCAGTGTATGGGGATATGAACAGATCTTGGTCTGGTCGACCCCATAGAAGAAACAAGTCTTCTACTACCTCCTGCTTTAGTTTCCACTCATGAGCCCTGGTGACTGATCAGCTGAGACTGTCCACCAGGATGTTGTGAACTCCTGGCACGTGGACTGCTGTCAAGAATAGGCTGTGCTGAATCACCCAATACCACATCATCATCACTTCTCTGCAGAAGGGATACGATTGGGTGCCTCCCTGTTTGTTCAGATACCAGACAGCAGTCATGTTGTCCATCTGAATGAGAAGTGTTCCTGGAAGGAGGAGTGACTGGAAAGCCTGGAGAGCATACAGAACTGCTCTTGTCTCCAGGATGTTGATGTGAAGATGCTCCTCCAATGGAGACCATGAACCCTGGCTTCTGTGTTCCCCTAGGTGTGCTCCCAACCTGAATTTGAAGCATCCGAGGCAAAGGTTTGAGAGGGAGACTGGGAGTGAAAGGCCGCCCCCATAAAGAGATTGATGGGATCCTGCCACCAGAGGAGATCTCTCTGAAGACTGTCGGAGATCATTACCAATTGATCCATGTCATCCAAGCGTTGATCCCACTGGGCACGAAGAGACTATTGGGTTACCCTCATATGCTGCCTGGCCAAAGGGACTGTAGGTATGGCTGCTGCGATGAGACCCGGAAGGCGAAGGACTGAATGGGCTATGGTCCACTGAGAAGAAGCCACTAAGGTGGCATGGGAAACAACCATCTCCGCTCGGTCGAGAGGTAGAAAGGCCTTTCTCTGGACCATATCCAGCACCGCTCCAAAAAATTGGAGGTGCTGAGAGGGTACTAACTGGGATTTGGGTAGGTTGACCAAAATTCCCAGGTGGAAAACAGATCCAGAGTGAAGGAGAGGAACTCCTTCAGGCTGTCTGGTGAGAGGGGCTATGAAGAGCCAGTCATCCAGGTATGGGAACACATAAATGCCCTTGTGGCAAAGGAACGCCACTACCAATGCTAAGCACTTGGTGAAAACCTGAGGTGCTGAAGACAGGCCAAAGGGAAGTGCTTTGAACTGGAAATGGTTCTCCTGGAAGGAGAATGTGAGGAAGCGGTGGTGGGCCAGGAGTATGGGGATATACACTACCGGTCAAATGTTTTAGAACACCCCCATTTTTCCAGTTTTATTGAAATTTAAGCAATTCAAGTCCAGTGAATAACCTGAAATGGTACAAAGGTAAGTGGTAAACTGCTAGAGGTTAAAAAAAAAGTTTAGGTTAGCAAAAACTGCTGTAGAGAAATTGCAAAGAAAGCCAAGGTGTCAGTGAGTACAGTTTCCTACACCATCAAAAGGCACTTGGAAACTGGAGGAAACTCTGACAGGAAGAGGTCTGGCAGACCCAAAGCCACAACAGAATCAGAAGACAAGTTTCTGAGAGTCAACAACTTCATGTGATAGGCGTACTACAGGACAACAGCACGGAGTGACTGGCACCCTTGAACCAAAGGGCTACCACAGCATTTTGCAGCGCCATGCAATACCCTCTGGTCTCACGCCTAGTTGGTCAGGGTTCATCCTACAGCAAGATAATGACCCAAACATACCTCCAGGCTATGTCAGAACTACCTTCGAGGAAAAGAACAAGATGGTAGGCTTCAAATCATGGAATGACCAGCACAGTCTCCAGACTTAAACCCCATCGAGCTGGTTTGGTATGAACTGGACAGAAGGGTGAAAGCAAAGCAACCTACAAGTGCAACACATTTGTGGAACTTCTGCAACAGTGTTAGGAAGAACTTCGAACAATATTTGATGTCCATTATAGGAAGAATGCCACGAGTGTGTTCGTCGGTTACAGTATATCTGCAAAAGGTGGCTACTTTGATGAGTCAAAAATTTAGATTAAATTTTGTTAAACAAAATGATTCTATGATTTCTTTTTTATCTCCAATTGTTTATTTGTTCTGTGCTTTAATTTCAGAGTACATTGAGACATTAACCTGTGTAAATTTCAATAAAAACTGGAAAAATGGGGGTGTTCTAAAACTTTGGACCGGTAGTGTATGTAGGTAAGCATCCTGCATATCCAGGGAGCACAGCCAAGTGTTTGGCAGGATTAGGGGCAGTAGTCTCTGGAGAGTCAGCATGCAGAACCTCTTGTATTCCACAAAGAGGTTGAGCATGCTGCGATCTAGGGTAAGTCTTAGATCCCCCATCTTTTTGGAACTAGGAAGAAATGGGAGTAAAATCCCTATCCTATTTGTTCTGGAGGGATGAGCTCTATGGCTGTTTTCTGCAGCAGAGCCTGGATTTCTTGTCTGATGATGGGGATCTGGTCCAACGGGTAGAAAGACCTTCCTGGAGGATATGATGGTGGCTTCTCCAAGAACTCTATTGAGTGACCTCTTTGCATGAGTTGCAAGACCCACACGTCTGCGGTGACGGCCTTCCACCCTTCCAGTTGGAGACTTAACCTCCCCCCTACCGGTTCCTTCAAAGGCGACAAAGGGAGCGTAAGGAGGGGAAATGAGTCAGGATGCGGAGGGGAGAGGAACCTTTGCCCCTGAGGTGGCTTTTGCAGACTTGGCCTGAGGAGTTTGGGCTCCTAAACCAGTGGCTCATCATTTGCTTTGATGCTTGTCCTGGTTCTGGTTTCTATTCCATTTCTGTTGGCGGCAAAAGGGCTGCTTCTTCTGCCGGTACGGTACATAGAGCATACATCTCGAAGGGACCTACAGCTTTCCTGCAACCCAGTGATTATATCCTTAGCATCACCGCCAAACAGAACCAGACCCCTAAATGGTGCATCCAAGAGGGATGATTGAACATCCTGTGCTAAACCAGCCAGACGTAGCCAGGCTAGACATCTGAGGCAGATCCCCGAGGCCGCAGCCCGAGCCACTGAATCTACCGAATCATAGGTGGCTCGGAGTGCGTGACGGTAGGATGAGTTATTCATCTGCACCTTCTCCAGGAGTTTAGCCCTAAGATGTTCATCTTGGATCTCCTGGAGATCCTTCTCCAGATCCGAGAATGAGGACTTCTGAAAGGCCACCATGTGAGACACATAGTTTAAAGACCTAATGGCGCAGGTGGATGAGGCATAGATTTTTTCTGCCGTATTGATCCAGCTGTTTGGAGTCCTTGTCCAGGGGGGAGAAGCACTCAGGTGTTTTACTTGTGCCGACCTATTGTGTGCTGCAGTAATGACTATAGAGTTGGCCTTCACTTGTGCAGTAAGGTGAGACCCCTTCCAGGGGAAATAGGTTCTATCTGCTTTGCAGGAAACAGCCGGAATGGACAAGGGCTGCTGCCATATGGTGGATGCAAGTTCTTCATGTGGTCCCATACAAGGGGGAATGGGAAGGGGATCCACATTAGCCAGGTCCAGATGCTCAGCTAGTCTCTTGCGCTGGGGGTCCAGTTCTTTGGACAGCCAGCCACAAGCCTTCTGGATAGTCCTTAAGAGCTCCCCAAAGAAAGGACCCTTGGGAGTGATTTAGGTGACTCCATGGGTAGAAGTTTGACCGGTGAGTGGGGTTCTGACTGGATGACATCCAAATCTTCATCACATTCTGAAGACTCCGGCCTGCTGGGCAGGGAGGGGTCAGCACCAGTGTCCCTGAAATGAAGAGTACCAGAGGCTTGACCAGAGTGAGCCAGACTAGGAGGGGGTTCCCTTGGAAGGGGGGTGCCCCCTGCTGGATGATTCTGCTTGAGCACTGAAAGGATCTGTGACCGAGCATCGTTCCACCATGCTGTGATGAACTCATGGTCCAGAGGCAGAGGTGGAGGAGGCGGGGCCGGGGGCTGGTACCTGGGGTACCCTGGAAAAGAGGGGTAACTAGGAGATTGAGGCCAGAAAGGGTACTGGTACAAGCCCTGCCCTTGAAAACCCAGTGCTGGGTATCCTGGTGTCAGGTAACCCAGTGAAGGTTAGCCTGACATTGGGTAGCATGTTGTCGGGTAGCCCGGTGTTGGCAGGTAACCCGGTGTAGGTGGGTAGCCCTGTGTCAGTGGGACATAGCCCGGTGTCAGAAGGATATTGTCTGGTAATGGGCCTCCTGGGGGTGGTAATGGAGGGACTGGCCCTGGAAAACCACCCATGGGGCCTGAGGGAGGGGCCGCCAGACCCACTGGGGGATGCGCTGAAGGGCCGCTGGGCAGCAGATTAGGTGAAGGGCCCAAAGGGCCCGAGGGAGGAGGGTCCATACCTGAGCTGTCTAAGTCCAGTGATGGATCCCCAGGAAGGAAGGGTTCCAGTGGAGGAATGGAACCTGGTGAAGGGGGGAGGTCCAGCAGGCACCCCAATGACAGGTCCAGAAACGCATCCGACAGGAGAGATAAGTTGGATGTGGGTGGTGAATCCCTGGGGTTAGAGACTGGCAGGGAAGAAAGGTCCCTCGCGAGCACACTCGTCCCGGGGTTGGGGTCCACAAGAGAGCTCAACAGAAGGGCAGATGCATCTACACGGTTGACAGAGGATCCGTCGTCTGACTTACTGGGTATGGCTGGGCTAGCCACGGTAGAGGGACTGAGGTCAGACTGTGTCATTGTGGGTGTGTGGGAGAAAAGCACAGACAACAAGAAGTAGGTGCAAACACACACAAGAGTGTACATTTATTTACAAAGAAAATAAAATAAAGACTTTCAGCAAAATAAAAAATAAAAATCAAATTAACATTACACAGCTAGGACTTAGCTTCAGTCCCACCCTCTGTGCTTCCTCAACCTGTTCCAAGGTTGAACTGATCTGCTTTAGACTAGGAGACAGGACCTTATATACAGACCAGTCACAAGATGCATGAGGCTCTGCCTCCTAGTCTAATACAAAAGTGTTTCTAGGCTAAAAAAATTGAATTCAAACATAATATCCCAAATAATATAAATCATAATGGAAGCCTCCCAGCAGAAAATCAAACAGTTTTAGCATTTTTAGGAGCATTTGTCCACTGTAGCTTCACCCACCTGCTGTGAGTGACAGGTCAGCCTCTATATAAATAGCAGCACAAAGGGGCGCTGGCCCCTAAAAGAAGACCTGCAAAACAGAACCTAGGCGAGGCCTACTGAACAACACCCAGGTGAGCTACAACTCTTTGGGAGAACAGAACACAAGTAATAAAATAATTCAGTTCTTTGTCAGGGTGAAAATATGATATCAGTATTTGCACAAAAGTATGGGTTTGGTTTAGCTTAAAGCTTGGTTTTATTTTCTTTAATGCAGAGGGTTCTTGTTTTAAAGAGGGAAAACCAAACATACAACAACAAAAAACAATAAGAAGAGCAAGCAGAGTTCAGGAAGAAGTTCTCATGTAAAACAGCATTTTCTTGGCATGAGAAACCTTTAATGACACTGCTCTCACAGAAAGTTCATTTCTTAATTCTGCTCTGTAGTTTGTATTTTTGGTGCCAAAAACAACAAAACTAATAGCAATACAGAGACAGAATGCATCCTAAGAAAGCTCCTGCTACTTTTTAACATAAGGGTTTAATACTTAGAACAGGGATGCTGCTATTTTGAACCCCTTTTCTAACTTTCAGGGGATTTTAACAGGATACAGCAGCAAGTGAAAGTCTCTACAAAATACACAGACAGTACTTTAGGTCAGAGTTTTCACTCGCAGAGCAGTGCTACAAGCTGCAAACTTGCAAGACAAAGGAAGGCGTAGTTTTGATTTCTGCTTCTTTTTCTTTCTTTTAACAGGTTCTGCAGACTTTTACACCAAAGGCACAAAGCCTCTAACTAAATTGGGGAAAGAGGAGCAAGGGAACATAAAGGCAGTCTCTCATAACAAGGTTTTTTTAAACAGGAGTTTGCCTAAGAGCTCTGTTTCTTTCCTAATTTCAGCAGTTCTCCTATGGGGAAACAAACCACTTATTTATCTGATTATAGACATCTTTTTACAATATTTACAGCATTCCCTTAGACAAAACAAAACAAGGAGATATCCGAGGAAGCTGTTTTGATTTATTAAAGCTGCTCTTTATCTTACGGCAGCTGCACAGTGCTGCGATCCTGCGCATGTTCATGCAGGAAAGCACAATGGGACTTCACAACACAGAAGCTTGTTTTACAGAGTGGAGCTGTGTCTGCAGCTCTGTAATAACAAGCATTTGTCAATGCCGAATGTTTGCTTGCTGACATTGGCATTGGTAGTGTAGGAGTTACAGAGCTGCATAATAGGAATGGTAGTGAAGTATTGACCTGAAGCCAACCCCATCACCACTCTGCAGATAGTGACAGGCATTGGGGTGTGCCTTTGGGTCGTCAGGCATAACGGCCATGCCATTTCACCACACCCTGCCCTGCAGACACCGACAAGTGTCACGGTGTGCCTTGGGGTCTTTGGCCCTTATGTGCACCCCATTCCATCAGGAAATATGGTGAGATGGGTGCGGTACAGGAGAGTGGGGTGAACTTTGGGGCTGAAGAGTCCAAGGCACACCTCGATGCCTCTCAGTGGCTGTAGGGTGTGGGTGGGGGTGGAAAGGTATGAGCATTGCAGGCGACAATCCCAAGTCACAGCCCTGATGCCTGTCATTCTCTACAGGGTGGGGTGTTATGGTCAGAAACCCTAACACCTCAGGCATTCAAATTTTCAACATTTGTTTTTGTGACCCCCACCTCATGAACAGTGGTAATATCAGTTTGTTAGCTGAAAGTTGCTTTTGCACAGCGACTACGGCATTTGTCACCACAGGTGCAAAACACATTCCGAACAGGATGTGAAGAATGACAGCTGTATTGTTCATGGGGATGTGTAAAAAATGGCAATGTTGAAAATCTGGAGTGAAAATATTAAAAAAACTGGTGAAGTCATGAGCGTGCGCAGAAACTGTGCAATGCACACCCGTAATATAATAAGTTTGGGGATTTTTTACAGCAGATTGTCAACACAGGCATTTTGGGGCACAGTGTCACTGTGATTTTCTTCATCTGTCCTGAACAGTGACTTCCCACAGCGACCACGCATTTCTGTGCTAAAAGTGTGAAAACACATTTCGGCCATATTGTGAATAATGACAGCTGTACTGTTCATAAGGAAGTGTGGAAAAATGCCACTGGTGAAAATCTGGACTGAAAAATATTACAAATTCGTGAACTTACGAGGGTGCGTGGAAACTGCGCAATGCTCACTCATAACACAGTCATTTTATGGACTTTTGTCACCAAATTTTCAACATAGCCATTTTAAGATATCTGCTCATGACCAGTGTCACTGTGATTTTCTTAATTGGTCCCAAACATTGCTTTCACACACTGACTGCACCATTGTGTGCTACATGTGCGGAAACACATTTTGGGCAAGATGTGAAAAATGGCAGCTGTACTGCTCATAAGGAAGTGTGGTAAAATGGCAATTTTGAAAATCTAGAGTGCAAATTTTAAAAATGTGCAAGCTTATGAGCATACGTAGGAGCTGCGCAATGCATGTCAGAAACAGTTATTTTTAGAGCTATCTCAATTTCAGGACATAGGCTTTTGAGAGCCCACCTATGAAACTGGCACTGTCATTTCTTTAATCGGTCCCGAAAGGTGATTTCAAGCAGGGACCACAAAATCACCCTTCCGGCCCGATTAGTGCCATGACAGTTCAAGAATTCATGAGGAGGGGTCCCAAAAACCCCATGTTGAAAATTTGGTGCCAAAATTCCAAAAAATGCCTGAGTTATGCATCAAAGTTGGAAAAAACCCTGTTTATTACATTATACAGCTTACCAGCATTTCCTTAATTTGCGGTCAGCTTTGAAGGGTGCAGAAGTGTTCTCGGTCCACCGAAGATCGTCGCGCCAGACTCTGGAGGTAAGCATGGGGTGGGGGGGTGTGGAGAGGCAGGGTGTGCAGTGGATGGTCGCGGTTGGGCAGGGAGACCATGAGGGACAGTCTTCTGTTTACAGGTTTGTTTGTTTTTTTATGAAGATGATGCGGGACATTTGTCATGCTGGGGTGGGCTCCCAGCATGGCAGCTGGAAGGCTGTTTGGGGGGGCTAGAGCCAATGGGGGATTGGGCACCCCCATCAGCAATAACAATTTTTGCCATGCTGGGGTGGGCTCCCAGCGTGGCAGCAGGAAAGCTTTATTGGTGGGGGTGAAGCTGACGGGGGATTGGGCACCCCCATTGGGACATTTGCCATGCTGGGGTGGGCTCCCAGCATAGCAGCTGGAAGGCTGTTGGGGGTCTGGAGCTGACAGGGAATTGGGCACCGCCATTGGCAATAATTTTTGCCATGCTGGGGTGGGCTCCCAGTGTGGCAACAGGAAAGCTTTTCTCGGGGGTGAAGCCGATGGGGGATTGGGCACCCCCGTTGGCCATACAATGTGTGTGTGTGGGGGGGAAGAGCACATGAGCATGCAATATGCGTGCTTGCGTGTGTGTGTGAGTGTGTGTGGGGAGGGGGAGCGCTGCTCACTGAAGCAGTGCTCTCCCTTTCAACTGTACATCACTGCATTTTGTATCACCGCACTATGTTTCTTGCACATGCGTGTAAGCAAACATAAAAATGTTCTTCTATTTTACTACTGGCATGACAGCCAGTTGAATGCAGGAAAACCTAGCAATAGCCTGGAGAGGGAGCGGAAGAAGGAGGAGATGGAGGAGAAGACAGTAGCGTAGGCGGCCTGCCTACAGTACAGTAAAGAACTGGACAGAAAAGGGGTGCTGTTGCACAACAGGCTTTCAGGATGGAGGAAAGATGACAGTACAGAGTCTTTTCTCTCAGACTTGCCTCCTCAGCTGGGGGGCATGGTGCTACCACATGCCATCCTGCCCAGAAGAAAACCAGGGGTACAACTGTCTGGTTTCCTAAATAAGGAATAAAGAATCTCCCTTGAACAACCAAAGGGGGTTGTTGGGACTTCCACGCACCCGCTCTAGAAGTCCCACCCTAGGGCAGCCTTAATACAAATGGTGTAGTTATACCAGTACAGCTCATGGTTACATAACCATCATTCACTGACCTACACAGCCAGTATAGTGTTATGCTTGTGTAACTGTGTTAGTTTTGGTTGTGGCCATTCACACTATCCATTCCAGAGGAATTACCACCCTGTAGGGGCATGAAGCAAGGAACTGTTGGAGAGGGTTCTGCCCCTAGAGGTACCACGGGATGGTTCCCATGGCTAAAGGTACCTTAGGAATCCCCAAAAGAAATGTAGTATCATCCCCAAAGGAGGAAACATGATGCGTATGAGCAAGCAGTAACAGTGACGTAGAAGCAGTAACTGGAACATAGTAGTAGAGAAGAATAGTGATGGCTTGTATGAGAGAAGGGGGTCCCCTAAGGAGAGAGGGAATGGCAGGACATCCTCAACCTCCATCCAACAATGGAACCTACCTAAAGAAACTAGGGGAAAACTATGCTAAGTGTTATGACCTGAGGCAACAGAGGAGAGAAAAAAACTCTATGAGGAGGAAATCTCTGGGGATCCAAGGCCTAGGTCGCCTTCCCTCCAGGCTTGGGAAAATGTATTTAGTGATGGCTCTGCAGCTGCAGTTTGGAAAACCCAATTAAAGGGAGGTGAAAATATTCCAATTTGGAGGAGGCTCTCATTCAAACCCTCTATGTGAGAGCGTCTTGGAAGGTTGCAGAAAACTTGCAACAATCCCCGAGCATCCAAGCACAGGAGGAGAGCAACAACTGCTGAGGCACTCCACCTGGCCTACCCACCCTAAATAAAACCAGGTGAACCAGAGAGCAGTCGTGGGGAGAATGCGTGAAGGTGCCTTTCTAGGGAAACCACTAAAGTCAATGGCCAACCGTTATAGTGGAACAGTAGAGCCAAAGGAGATCGTCGTAACCACCCTTCACTGCTAGTCTTAAATTCTACACCAGGAGCTGCTGTCACATAGCAGGCAGCTAAAGCCAAGCCCAAGGTGAGGACATTTCCAGCTATGGGCCAGGTGAGAAGGATCCCGCCCCAAGTTGGACATGCTCGATGATGTGGGCTAATGCAGAGCGAGACCATCGGTTGCAGGAACCTGCGCCAGATTAGCATGGCTGGCATGCCCCAGAATTGATTGAGAGTTGTAAAGCTGTGAGCTGAATGAGCACGGTGTGTCGCGATCGTAAGGAGCATTGAGTGCTGAGACCTTGCAAGGTTGAATGCAGATTGAGAACAGTAGAATCCCAGGCGAAGCCGAGGGGATGGCACTAGGCATAAAGCAATGGTTTGCATAAGCAAGGAGCAACGGTTGCATAAGCAAGTGGGGACGTGATAGGTCAGTAAGCAGTAGTAGTAGTAATAGGTGGACTGCATAACAACTGTATAGTAAGTAAACAGCACTAAGTTAGGGGCAAGCCAGCCAGACATGAATAGCCAAATCAAGGTGACAAACTCTGAGGATTTTTGGCGGCGAAGACAGGATTTAGAACAAAATTAATTAACCACATAGACCATGACCCCCCAAAACACCTCCCAGTCCCCACTGTAGGACAAACAAAGAAGTGATGAAAGGCCGAGAACCACATGCAGATATAAAAGCTAGTTTAATAGCCTCAGCAGGAGCTTCAGCTAACCTCAGAGTAAACAGGGTAGAATAAGAATGGGAGTAAACAATGGAGCAGCAGGAAGCAAATGGACCTGTACAGCAGTAGTTAGAGTACAGTGTTAAAACACAGGCACTGGGTACAATAGTAATTAATGTAAACAGTCAGCAGCAGTGGCTGAAGTTGTAGGTAACTGAAAGCAGTAGCATGAGCTCTGAGTAGGTTTGCAGTTGCAGTGCAGTAACTTGAGAGTTGTAACTGAAAGCAAGCAGAATGAGCTCTGTAATAGCAGTATGTTAGGAGTTTTAAAAATAAAAGCCCCAAAGAGGAAACCAAAACACAGCAAAGCGGAAAACAGGGAAGGCCCCAAAAAACAAGAAACAAAACACAGGGAAGCATACAGC
The DNA here is from genome assembly GCA_016271365.2 of Neoceratodus forsteri. Lineage (NCBI taxonomy): Eukaryota > Metazoa > Chordata > Ceratodontiformes > Ceratodontidae > Neoceratodus > Neoceratodus forsteri. Next base: position 883,804,466 of record CM057454.1, on the reverse strand, counting down.
TGGAGGAAAGATACAAACCAGAAGCAGGAAAACAAACACTGAAGTCCAGCAGAGACACATAGAAACAGCAGGCTTTGGGGGGTGGAGGTTAGGCCCCAGCCAGCTCAGAAGACAAACCAACATAGCCTCCAGCTGCAAAGACAAAATGCTTCATAGTGAGCCTGACAGGAACTGCTTATATAGCTCAGGAAGTGGGAGTGGCTGGCTGCTTGACCACTGAATTACAGGCAAGCCTTTCAAATATGCAGTACAGTACTACAAACAATTGCCCTGGGGTGTGTAGACTTTTTACAAGCTAAAGACTATTATTCTGCTACTTACAACACTATACTAATCCTATTCCATAAACTCAATGTCTATGTTCCTATTCCTTTACACATATTTACATATTTACAGGGTCTGTTTTTATGCCTGCAGCATATCGGGACATGAAGTCTGCATTCTTTTGCTGGGAGCCAGGTCTATGTTTCACACTGAATTTATAAGGTTGCAGGCTAAGTATCACCATAGTATTCTGGCATTTTTATCCTTCATTTGGTTCATCCAACAAAGGGGGTTGAAATCTGTAACTAAAACAAACTCAGTGCCCCAAAGATACAACGAAGTGCCTCTATTGCCCACTTTATAGCTAAACACTCTTTCTCAATGGTAGAATAACGCTGCTCCCTGTCATGTAGCTTTCTGGAGATATATAAGATGGGATGTTCTTTTCATCTATGGTCTGACTTAAGACAGCACCGATCCCAACATTTGAAGTGTCAGTATGTACATTACTTCAAAATGTCTGTTGAAGTCAGGGCACTGCAGAACTGGGGAAGATTATAAAGCAATTTTGATTGTCTGAAATGCTTGTTCAAATTCTGGTGTCCACTTAGCTGTATTGCCACACCTTTTCTTGGTGAGATCTGACAGAGGGGCTGCTACAGAGGCAAAGTTAGGAATAAACCTCCTATAGTAGCTGGCAAGCCCCAAGAATTACCTCACTTGCTTTTTTGTTTGAGGTACCGGACACTTAGCCACTGCTTCCACCTTAGAGATCTCTGGCTTTACTTGTCCATTGCCTAGAATAAAACCCAAATATTTGGTCTCCCTCATGGCCACCACACATTTACCAGGGTTAATGGTCAACCCCACTGATGGTTTGTAGAACAGCTGACAAATGGTCCACATGCATCAGCAAGTCTGGACTAAAGATGATCACATCATCCAGGCAGGCAGCAACATATGCTGAATGAGGGCTAAAAGCTGGTCCATAAACCTCTGAAAAGTTGCTGGGGTCCAGTGCAGACCAAAAGGCATGGTTAAAAATTGAAATAAACCCATGGTATACTAAATCCCCCCTCCCCCGAGATGACTGACCCAAAGGAATCTGCCAAGATCCTTTTGTTAAGTCTAATGTTGTAATATAACAGGCATCACCTATATGGTCAATCAGGTCATCCATCCTGGGTACAGGGTGTCACAAACCCACTCAGCAGGTCAGGCCCTCTGCTCCCACAGTGCCGACCTCTGAGCGCAGTATTGTGAACAGGTAACAGAACAGGGTAACCCTCCTGTCTGCTTGTGGGTCTGAATCACCTCTGGTCTCAAATTCTGGGGGGATTCAAACTGTGAACCTTATGGTAGCGTGCCCAAATGTATAGGCTCAGATAATCTGCTATCTGGGGGATGCCAGATATCTTTTGCCTAAGGGCACCTAACCAGGTATCCAAAATGAACCCTTAAAACTTTATAAAAGACCTTAGGTATATTCTTACCTTTTTCCAGTTTAGTACGCCATAAAGCTTTGAGCAGTTTTAGTCAGTCTTAACCATCTATACTTCACATGCAAAAGAAATAACTTTGAAGACCCAGGCAGTCTCTTTAAAATAAGAGGTTTACTTAAAAATGGATAAAAATATGTAAAATGTAAACCCAGAACACTATATCACAAAGCATACAATCACTTAAAAGAAAACAAGGCAAAGTGCAAACATAAACTCCTACCACAATACAATTAAATGTTCTATCTAATGTATTATCTTGAGGCAGTATAGCGCAGTGGTCTAAGGCTCTGAGCTGCAAATCTGATGACATCCAGCAGACCAGACCTGGGTTTGAATCCCACAGCTTCCACTTGCATACTGTGTGACCCTGAGCAAGTCACTTAGCCTCCTTGTGCTCCCAGGTCGCTCCTGTAAAAAAGCTTTCAGCTTAGTGTGCTATACCTGGTTAAAAAAAAAACAACTAATCTTCTTACAGGGCTTATAGTTAGTTCTTGTTTCTAAGTGCTCACAAAGAAATGTGTCCCAAGACCAGACACAGAATAGCGTAAATTATCTCTCAAACACACCCCTTCCATGATGTCACCTACCTCCTCCTTGTTAAATATAAAAAAATTATACAAACGGGATGTCCTAATCAGGAGGTATATTAAATAAGGTGACATCAGCAAAAACTCATTTCCCAATAATGACTCCTTAATTAACATCCCCCTCTTTGATCTTGAGCAGATCCTCTTTTCTCCAGGATAAAAGGATTTTATATAACTTTAGCACCATGATGGGAACATATTTTTCCTCTAAGATGTCATAAAAGTTTACGAGCCCTATATCCTGGCAGCTGGTCAGCTCCAATTAAGTCAGATAAACAGGAGACCCTGAATTAAGTCTCTCTAGTCTTTTTAATTACTTTCTGGTTTCAGGTTAATACATCCTGTATTCTCACTAAAACCTGACCCATGGCACAGCTGCCTTATGGAGATGAATCACACACTATGTTTTTATATTACAAATATCAAAGAGCAATTATAACCAGCTGGCCAAGTGTCACATGGGGTATCCATCAAACTGAGACACCTGGTTCAGTTTCCTGAAATCCAGGCATAACCGAATACCACCCTGTTTCCTGGGGACAACAACAATTGGTGATGCCCAAAAAATCTTTGAGGGTTCAATAATACCCAACTGTCTCAATTTGAGTATTTCTTGCTGTACATCAGACCTTACCTTCTCAGAAAGCCTGTAAGGTTTCTGCCTGATAAGAGGGGAAGAGGTAAGGATGTGGTGTTCTACACCAACCGCTTTCCCTGGTACCTTAGTAATGGTGCTGGAAAACTGTCTAAGGATTTGCATCAGGTCCCCTCTTTTTTAGTCATCTAGGGTTGGGTTGATATCAAGTTTTCCATTTCAGTCTGACCTTCCTCCTCCTCTAGATGACTACATGCCACATCCATATCCGTTTCCCCTTTTTCTGGCATGATTAACATGCTAACCGAGGGCTCAGATTTCTCTAACCATTTTTTCAAAAGGTTAGTATGATAAATCTTTTTGCCTGGGCATTTGTCTGGTGTGTCTACCTCATATGTCACACTGCCAACCTATCTAATGACTTTATAGGGCCCTTGCCATTTCATTAGAAGTTTATTTTCAGTTGTTGGCAGCAAGTGCAACACCCTGTTCCCTTCCTGAAATTCCTTATCAGAAACCTTTTGGTCATAATATTGTTTCTGATAATGCTGTGCCTGGCTGGCATTTTTATGAGCAACCTCAATATATTTCACCAGATGCTTTCTTAGTTAGATCATATACTCAGCAATGCTGGTGGTTCTGACTTCTTGACCTTCCTCCCAATACTCTTTAACAACATTGAAAGGCCCTGAGGATTTCGCCCATACAATAAATCAAATGGGGAGTACCCAGTTGAGGCCTGGGGCACCTCTCTATAGGCAAAAAGTAATAGGGGAAGATATTGGTCCCATTTTTTCTCTTCCTCTAGAACAAATTTCCTAAGCATATCTTTGAGAGTCTTATTAAACCTTTCCACTAATCCGTCTGTTTGGGGGTGATAGGGTGATGTTCTGACAGCTACCACTCCCAATAGGTGCTATAGCTCTTTAAGTAAGGTCGAATTAAAACTACTGCCCCTGTCGGTAAGAACTTCTTTAGGGATTCCCAACCTACTAAAGATTTTTACCAGTTCTTCTGCAATTTTGTCTGTTGTTATGGAACGTAAGGGGATGGCTTCAGGATACCTGGTTGCATAGTTGCAAACCACCAAGATGTAACTATTCCCTTTGGAACTTTTTTCAATAGGGCCTACTATGTCCATAGCCATCTGTTCAAATGGCATAGTTACCAGTGGCAGGGGCTCTAATGGTACCATGTCCTTTCTCCCCATCTGGGCCACTTTTTGGCATGCTACACAAGATTTAACATACTTGGCTACCTGGTCATGTATAGCAGGCCAGTAAATATGTAATAAATTGGCCAAGGTCCTGTCCCTACCAGCATGCCCTGAACAAGGTAAATCATGTGCCAGATACATTAACTGGGCTCTATACTTTGCTGGTACCATCAACTGATCTATTGTCTCCCCCGTTTTCGGGTTGTTAAACGTGTATACAAGATTTCATTCTTAATCACTATTTCTTGGGCACCTTTAGTTGACACCTGGCCCACCTGTTGGAAGAAAAGAGGTTAATAATAACTCACATTTCTGTTCAGTAGATATCATTTTGTAAGGTACATTTAATGTTATAGGTGTCTCAGTAAATCCTTTATTCTTCCAGAGTTTTTAATGTCCTTTTTACTTTCTTGGTCTTTCTATCCTTCCCTGTGATACCCATGATGTCTTCATCGAAGGGGAATGTATCCCTCAGAACTTTTTCTTGCTGGCTTTTTTCCCTAGTGGTAACAACAGCAACAGGTGGTTTTAATGCCAGCAAATTGTAAAATCCCAGGAATTCATAACCAAGAACTACTGATACAGGCAGCTTGGGTACTAGGCCAGCACACACAGTGTGCTTTTGATCCTTTACAGTCATTTCAACAGTACAGATTGGGTAGCTCAGGGTTTTATTTAACTCTAAAAATTGACTAGCGTTTTGCTCATAAAAGTGCTAAAACATTGTGAAAATGCATAGCACCTGCCTCCCTGTGTTTAACAAACCTAACACTTCTAGAAAACCTATATAAATACTTTCTGAATAGTTAGTCCCAAGAAAAAAACTGCTAATCGATTATTTAAAACCCTGTAGCTGTGTGTGTCCCCATGTACACAAACAACAGCCACTGTTGCCCCCAATCATATTTTTAGGGCTTAGTAGTTCTGGACGGATCAAGGTGTATTTACTTCCTGTATCAAGGAGGCCCAACACATTTTTATTGTTAATCAATACCTTAGTCACAGTGTAGCCTGTTGTCAATAAAGCCAGGTATGCAGGATCTGTATTTTTTGGGGGGACAAAACCTGGCTATATGTCCTTTCCCATTATAGTTATGACATATAACATCAGAGTAATAGGTCTTCCCTCCTCTCCCTGACCTCATATCATATCTTACAGTATTCTATCAAGCAGGGGGAGAGAAGAAAGGGAGGGAGGTTTAACTGTAGATGTGGTGGTTTCTCTTCTGACATTTTGTTTTATGGATGATCTAGCTGACAAAAAGTCCTCTGCTAGGGTGATGGCCACCTCTGCTGACTCGGGATTGTGCTCCCTCACCCAGAGCTGGACTTCATTAGGGAGTATCTGTAAAAATTGCTCAACAACCAAGGTCTCTATGATTTCAGTGATGGCGTTCTCTTCCGGTTGTAACCACTTTGTGCATAACTCCCTGAGCCTAATGAAAGTCTCTCTGGGGGTATAAGATGACTGCTAGTGTAAGGAACAAAATCTCAGCTGGTGGGTCTCAGCATTGATATCATACCTTCTCAATTTCTCTTTCTTAACTAGCTCATAGTTTTCAGCATGTCTGGGGTCCATGTTACTGTAAGCTAGTTGAGCTTTTCCTGTCAAGTAAGGGGCAAGTCTTACAACTCACTGGGTTAGGAGCCACCCACAAGCCCTGGCTATCCTTTCAAGTGTTGTCAGGTAAGCCTCTGTTGCATCAGTGGGGGTCATTTTGGTTGGTTTAATGTCTTTTGGGCCAGTGTCTTGCCCTCCGTTACCTGTTCCCATACTTTGTAATGCCATCAGGGTCTCAGCCCATCTCTGGTCCTGCCAACATCTCTGCTGCTCATGTTCTTGAAGATCCCTTTCCCTTTGTAGTACCATCTCATGTTGGTGAACAGCCAGGCATCTCAGTAGGTCTGCGATATCTGTTGGAGGTACAGTACATCTATGTGTGGGTTTTCCACTGGATCCTCATCACTCTATTCAGAGAGACCCACCATGGCTGCAGCTTCTAGTTTCTGCTTTGGACGGGCCCCTGGTCCCAAACCAGGAAGGAGCTTCTCCCCGGTCTGAACCACCATGTGCCTGGTCAATACTCTGGACACTTTTGTCTCCTCCTCCAACTCTTCGGGTTTCTCTGCCATGGCACCTCTTTTGTGCTTTCTCCAGATATCTGGACAGATATCTTTGATTGGTGTCCCCCAATGAGCCTGGACCACCAACCAATCCCATTGCTGACACCACTGCCGTAGTGGGTATGTGGGGGGAAAAAGCACAGAAAACAAAAAGTAGGTGCACACACACAAGTGTGTAAATTTATTTACAAGGAAAATAAAATAAAGACTTTCAACAAAATAAAAAAAATCAAATTAACATTACACAGCTAGGACTTAGCTTCAGTCCCACCCTCTGTGTTGATTGTGGAAGGGGTGACTGTGCTGAAATTCTGCAGGAAAAATGGAGGGTGTGTTAATAAGTGGAGGGGACTAGAACCTTACTCTGGACCCGAAGTTAGATAGAACCTCAGGAATTCCCAGATTGGGACATAAGGTTGCCAAGCAGGTTAGGACACTGATAACTCATCTTGGGCTGCAGGACATATGGAGACACCTCAAAGGCTCTGGCAGAGGATTTACTTATTATTCGAAAGTACATAGCATGTATTCTAGACTAGACATGTTCCTGGCCCCCAAGGAAGCAATAACAAAGGTAGTTAGGATGAAGGTGGGGATGATTGGGGTTTCGGACCATGCACCACTTAGCATAGAGATGAAACTGCAAAAGTTTAGTAAGTGGATGTAAGCTGTTGATTAACTAGAATCTGCAGCTTATCCATCAGGTAGGGAAATGGGCAGACTGGGTGGGCCAAGCGGTCCTTATCTGCTGTCAAATTCTATGTTTCTATGTTTCTGTGCTTCCTCAACCTGTTCCACGGTTGAACTGATCTGCTTTAGACTTGGAGGCAGGACCTTATATACAGAGTAGTCACAAGATTCATGAGACTTTGCCTCCTAGTCTAATACAAAAGTGTTTCTAGGCTAAAAAAATAGAATTCAAACATAATATCCCAGATAATATAAATCATAATTCATAATAGGAGCCTCCCAACAGAAAAACAGTTTTAGCATTTTTAAGAGCATTTGTCCACTGTAGCGCCACCCACCTGCTGTGAGTGACTGGTCAGCCTCTATATAAACAGCGGCACAAAGGGACACTGGACCCTAAGAGAAGACCTGCAAAACAGCACCTAGGCGAGGCCTACTGAACAACACCCAGGTGAGCTACAACTGTTTGGGAGAACAGAACACAAGTAGTAAAAGGATTCAGTTGTCAGGATGAAAAATTGATTTCACTGTTTACACAAAAGTATGGGTTTGGTTTAGCTTTAAGCTTGATTTTTGTTTCCTTTAATGCAGAGGGTTCTTGTTTTAAAGAGGGAAAACCAAACAACAGCAAAAAACAATAAGAAGAGCAAGCAGAGTTCAGGAAGAAGTTCTCATGTAAAACAGCATTTTTTTGGCATGAGAAACCTTTAATGACATTGCTCTTACAGAAAGTTCATTTCTTAATTCTGCTCTGTAGTCCTGCTAGTGTTTTTGGTGCCAAAAAAACAACAAAACTAATAGGCGATACAGAGACAGAATACATCCTAAGAAAGCTACTGCTACTTTTTAACATAAGGTTTTAATACTTAGAACAGGGATACTGCTATTTTGAACCCCTTCTCTAGCTTTTCAGGGAATTTTAACAGGATACAGCAGCAAGTGAAAGTCTCTACAAAATACACATACTTTAGGTTAGAGTTTTCACTAGTAGAGCAGCGCTGCAAACTGCAAGCTTGCAACACAAAAGAAGGCATAGAAACATATAATTTGATGGCAGATAAGGACCGCATGGCCCACCTAGTCTGCCCATTTCCCTTCCTAATGGATAAGCTGCAGATCCTAGTTAACCAACAGCCTACTTCCTCCTGCCCCCCACTAGAACTGCCTTATGTCTGTCCCATGCATTCTTGAATTCCCCCACTGCTTTTGACTCTACTACCTCCTCAGGAAGGCCGTTTCACGCATCTACAACCCTCTCTGTGAAGAAATACTTCCTCACATTACCTCTGAGCCATCCCACTCTATCTTCAAATTATGCCCGCTTGTTCTTGCACATCTCTTTTTCTGAAAGATGCTACCCTCTTGAACTTTGTTGATTCCCTTGAGGTATTTGAAAGTTTCTATCATGTCCCCCCCCCCCTTTCCTGGAGGCTATACATCTTAAGCTCCTTTAGTCTTTCTTCATATGTCTTCTGGTGCAGACCCTGCACCATTTTGGTTGCCCTCCTCTGGACAGCCTCCACCCTGTCTATGTCTTTGCGGAGATGGGGTCTCCAGAACTGGACGCAGTACTCCAGATGTGTTCTTACCAACTGTCTGTACAGAGGGTCAACAACTGTTTTCTACTAGTGATGCCTCTCCCTATGCATCCCAGTATCCCCCAGCCCTCCTTACTGCCTTCTCACATTGCTGGCCCACCTTTAGGTCATCTGATATGACTACCCCCAGGTCCCTTTCCATTTTTGTTGTTGTCAGTATCTCACCCCCCATTGTGTACTCTTCCCCTGGGTTTTTGTTTCCCAGGTGCATTACTTTGCACTTATTTGCGTTGAATCTAAGCTGCCATACATTTGACCATTCCTCCAGCCTTGCCAAGTCCCTTTTCATCCTTTCCACCTTACCTTGCATATCAACCCTGTTGCAGATCTTTGTGTCATCTGCAAAGAGACATACTTTCCCTTCTAGTCCCTCTGTAATGTCACTTATAAAGACATTAAAAAGGACCGGCCCCAGTACTGAACCCTGTGGTACCCCACTAGTAACCCTCCTTTCTTCACTGTGGACTCCATTTACTATTACCCGCTGTGTCCTGTTATCCAGCCAGTGTTTTACCCAGGCTACCACCCTGGGACCCACTCCCAGGCTGGCTAATTTGTTTATTAATCTTTTGTGCTGGACTGTGTCAAATGCCTTGCTAAAGTCTAGGTAGGCTATGTCCACAGCCCCTCCCTGGTGTACTACTTTGGTCACCCAGTCAAAGAAATCAATTAGATTTGTCTGACATGACCTTCCTGCTGTGAATTCATGCTACCTTGGGTCCTGTGCCCCACTGGCCTCTAGGTACTCAACAATTATTTTCTTCAGCAGTGATTCCATCATTTTCCCTACCACTGAGGTCAAACTGATAGGTCTGTAGTTTCCTGCCACTGTCTTGCTCCCACTTTTGTGAAGGGGAATCACACCTGCCCTCCTCCAGTCCTCCGGTACCACACCATCCTCCCATGATTTGTTAGAAAGGGTAGTCAGTGGTGTTACTAGTTCTTCCCTTAGTTCTTTTAGAATTCTGGGGTGAATCCCATCAGGCCCCATTGCTTTATCCACCTTCAGTTTTAAGATGTCTTTCAGAACCCTTTCTTCTGTGAAAGGACTAATATCAACCCCCTATCCAGAGTGCTTCTATTGACTGGATTAAGTATCTCCCCCTGCTTTTCCACTGTGAATACTGAACAGAAGTATTCATTCAGTATCCCTGCTTTTTCATTGTCGCTCTCCGCCCAACCACCTTCCTCTTTATACATCCTCAGTATCCCTGCCTTAGTCTTTCTTTGCTCCCTAATGTGCCTATAAAAGGTTGTATCCCCCTTCTTAACCGAGTTGGCTATCTTTTCCATAGTTTTGATTTCTGCTTCTTTTTCTTTCTTTTAACAGGTTCTGCAGATTTTTACACCAAATGCACAAAGCATCTAACTAAATTGAGAAAAGAGGAGCAAGAGAACATAAAAGCAGCTCTCTCTCTCATAACAGGGTTTTTTAAACAGAAGTTTGCCCAAGAGCACTGTTTCTTTTATAATTTCAGCAGTTCTGCTATGGGGAAACAAGCCACATATTTATCTGATTATAGACACCTTTTTACAATATTTACAGCATTCCCTCAGACAAAACAAAACAAGGAGATATCTGAGGAAGCTGTTTTGATTTATTAAAGCTGCTGTTTATCTTACAGCAGCTGCAGAGCGCCGCAATCCTGTGCATGTTCATGCAGGAACGCACAATGGCACTTCACAACACAGAAGCTTGTTTTACAGAGTGGAGCTACATCTGCAGCTCGGTAATAAAAACGTTCTTCTATTTTACTGCTGGCATGACAGCCAGTTGAATGCAGGAAAACCATGGCAGTAGCCTGCTGTGCTTTCTTAAGTCGGGAGGGAGGGAGAGAGAACGAGAGAGAATGAGAGAGAGGGAGAGAACGAGAATGAACAGTAGTGTAGGTGGCCTGCCTACAGTACAGTAAAGAACTTGACAGAAAAGGGGTGCTGTTGCGCAACAAGCTTTCAGGATGGAAGAAAGATGACAGTTCAGAGTCTCTTGCCACCCAAGCTGGGGGGGGGGGCACAGTGCTACAGTACCACAGACTGATCAGCCTGGGCTGGACACCCGGCAGCGGAGCCAGAGGGTGACTTATTGGCAGTGCTCTTAGCAGGAGACCTAATAGAAACCTCTAAGGAGGTGACCCCTGGCTGCCTGCTCACCTCGGTGGGGGGGAAGAGGGCGGTCGGCCCACAGGAGTGGATTACGGCCCAGCAGGTGTGGTACTCACAGAAGCAAAGGGTCCACCCTGATCATCAACGGATGCCTGGTTGGTCTTTCCCCAAAAAGAAGGGCTTTGTTTCCAGCGTCTCTCCTTGTCCTTTTTCATTTTTCAGGGGCCGGCGAAGACAACCTTTCTTGCAGCTTCTGAAGCTCATTTTCCATGAAAGCTAGTCTCTGGGACAGAAGGTGGGCATCGAAGGTCTGTTTATGATGGGTTTGCATGGCCTGGTTGAACCCCTGGCAAATAACACACTCGGCCGAGTTGTGCTTAGGCCCCAGGCAGAGGAGGCAGCGGGAGTGGTTGTCCCTGTGCGGGATTTGGGCACCACACGTGGAGCACTTCTTCTTGGTTCGAGAAGACATGCACTACGAGTACTTTTTGAAATAGATACAGAAAAAAAAGGGATGAAAATCATCAAATATTAAGCGGGTGACTAATCACTGCTCTACCACATCTGTCGAACGGACTGGTGCATGGCAGAAAAGAATTGGTGGGCGGGCACAGGACTGCCCCCTTTATAGATGACCTGACGTAGCATCACCTGATGACAGGGTGTAGTCCCTGCTGATGAGTACTAGCTACAAGTTTGCCATGTGTACCTGATGCCAGAGGGCACAGTCCTATATGTAAAGACCTACTGCAGGAACCCTTTCAAAGTAAGATATTTCCTTTGTTTGCTGTTAGGATTTTGTTCTAATTTACCTGCTTGTTTTATGGCCTCATGGGAATCATCCTTGTCTTTTATTATCTTTCCTTTTCCCACAATGCCACCTGTCCCACGTGACAGTGATGGTCTGGGACCATTGATTCTGTGAGCATTGACTTTGTTCTATCAGCAACACTGTGCTGTTAAGAGCCTGCTGTTCTGGCCTCAGATAAATAACTCCTTCTAATCCTATCTTTTGTTTTCTAGGTGTGTCTCTAGTCTAGCCAGCAGAGTGAATGTTTTATTTTAAGGGCCTTTCTTTTCATCAAATCACACACGGCCATGAAAAAGTACACAAATCAGCCCATGTCATTAGGAGTTGGTAGAGACTTTAGCTGTTTCATACAGAATAGCCTGCTTTATTATCCCTGAGATGTTTTCCAGACAGTGAATGTAGCTTTTATTATTGCTCACTGGATAAGGAGAGGCACTTAAAAGCACAGTTCTACAGCTGTAGACACACAGTTGGCCAGCACTCACTAAATCAATGGTCTGTTACAGGGGACAGGTGGCACTGTGGTAAAATGAAAGGCAATAAAAGATAGATATGGTGATCCACAGAGGCCATAAAACATTTAAGCAAATTTAGAAAATTATAAAAAGGGTCCATGAAATAAAAAGTTTTGATTGACCAACAGCATTCCACAGCTCTTACATTAGTCTTTAATTAGCATTCTTGTACAGCCTATTTACATCTGCAACACTTCTACCTAATGAATTCCTCTGGAATGTCTATACTACATCAGTTCTGTGGAAAAATTACATCAGTCACCATTGCATTGCTACTGTGTAAAGATTTTGAATTGTGGTTATGATCACAGTGCCATTGCTACTTAAAAAAATATATATATTTCTTTTTCTTCTGTTTTGTCAATGATTTTATAATCCCAATCAACAGCCACATGCAGTGAGCCAGACTGAATTCACAATCAAAACAATGCTTGAAGAAGTACATGCCTGTCTCTCATTGTGATGACCTGCCATTTCCTAGCTTCCTTTGAACTTGCAGAAAGTAATTTCAGATTAATACAAACTGTACTGCAGAGTGGAAAACATGTTTTTTTCCCCATGTTTGCCACTCCGTAACTCTGTGACTTAATGTGCAATGCATTGTGGGGCTTCCCAACAGCAGAAAAGCAGACACAGTAGCCCAGAACAAGTGAAAAAAATACAGTTTTTGTTCTTGTTCTGTTGTTGTTCTGGTTCTGTAATAAGAGACATGTTTATTTATACTTCAGTGAATTTAGTGATCAGCTTAATCCTGTCAGCATGGAAATGACAAGGGGAGCCTGCTTACGCTGAACATCATATAATCACCCATGAAGTCATAGCATGTCAGAGGATCTTCTTGAGCTTAGAGAACCTGTGAAGGGACTATCTGACTATAAAAATAGGTGAAAGTTAATGAAAAAAATTCAGTTAAATGGCACTGAAACAGACTGAGGAGAACATGATACATTCTCAGTCAGAGATCTACAAAATACTTACAACGACCTGGCTGGTAGAGTGGAACTCTTTATGCAGAGACTTGGTTTTATGAAAAATGAGACGTACTGCTCGTGCCAAACTGGGTGCTGAAGGGGAGCCAGAAGTAACTCTCGTGGTGATTAGTACTTATTTGGAAAACCTTGCTTTCCAGAGGAGCTGATCTCTGACTTCTGATCTATTTTGAAAACATCAAGAAGGATATTTATCTAATTTGTGGTTATGGACAGTGTAATAGGGGCTGTGACTCCCCCCCCCCATTATTGTTATGGCTTCTGTATAGGTTTGGAATCAGGAGTTTACTTTTGTTTGCCTTTGAGTATGCTGAGGTCTGCTTTGAAACACATGTGGGCTGTAAATACCTTCTCTTTAAAAATCTGTTGTGACAGTACTTATGTCTATCATCTCTTTTTCTATATACTTTTATTATTTCTGCCTCTTCTTAGGCTTCTTTATTTCCCCTATCCATAGTATGGCCGCCTATGTGTAGTCTGCCTATCCCTAAAATCTTCATTTCATGCTTTTTGTTCCAGTATTTCATGCCCCATGTTTGCAGAATCCTCTGTATTCAAAAATGCTGCCACTTTTGAGGTAACCCGTACGATTGTGCGCATGTTCGCACTGTGCTGCTGTGCGGTCATGCGAGTGTGTGAACTCACTGAAATATTTGCCGTAGCGAGTGTACTCGCTCTTTAGGGGATAATTAAGCAGTTTTTGCTTACTTAAGCTAGCACCTGCTTTTCCACTTGTTTAGAGTCCTGTAATATAAAGGAAGCAGTAAATTAAGCCTTGGAGAAAGCCCTGTCTCAGGCTACAGATCAAGACAGCGTCTTTCTAGTTCTTGCACTTCTAGTGCTGTTCGGCTTCCCTGATAAACTTTTCAAGGTAAAATCAAAAGCACTATTTAAAAAACATGGTTCGGTTTTAAATTCACATTATTGGTGTTGTAACAAGGGATTAAAATGTAATATAAACTTATGGTTAAAAAAAGAAATCAAAGGGGCCATGATATTGTTAGTCCTGAAAGAAAACAAGGATATAATACTTACTTGCATAAGCAATTTCAGTAGTTCAACAGATCCTCCTCTCAGCACTACCTTTGCTATAGTGCTGGCCGGTCCTTGCTCCACCCTTTTTATGTCAGAAGCTTTTGGGAGGAGTCTGTTTTTCCTTGAGAAAAGGGTAAATTAATTAAATACTAGTGGATTTCACTTATAAGATACCAGAACGTCAAGAAAATGGTTAAAGAATGACTAAAGTGCTTTGTAAAGTATATTTAAAGTTATTTTGTACTCTGAATGTTAGAATTATGCTGTTTAAGGAGGAACTACCTCAACCATGTGATCTAGATTCTACATAAAAGGGAGAATGTGAAGCATATTTTATTTATTTAACCAGGTATAGCACACTAAGCTGATAGCTTTTTTACAGGAGCGACCTGGGAGCATAAGGAGGTTAAGTGACTTGCTCAGGGTCACACAGTATGCAAGTGGAACCTGTGGGATTCAAACCCAGGTCTGGTCTGCTGGATGTCACCAGATTTGCAGCTCAGAGCCTTAGACCACTGCGCTATACTGCCTCCTAATATTAGCAGAGTGTGGTAGGAAGGCAACCCTACCAGATGTCTAGCCTGATTCTAGGTACTATTCTTAAATGATGTTAACTGTCGAAATATGCTAAGTTATGTTCATCTGTATATAATTCTTTTATTTTCCACTTTAAGTCCATTTTAATTTCTTCTGCTTAAAGAATAAATTTTATTTTGAATTTCTGTATCCTGATTGCATACTGAACTCCATTTGTTCCCACATGCACATTTGGTGTCAGAAGTGGGATGAAGGAAGGTGAGGCACAACCTTCTAATGGATATTGTCCGGTGATATCATGGAAGAGCAGAAGAAGCAGGGGAAAATGGATGCACCCATACCCGAGGGGGTATGGACCAGGACCATGGTTGACAAGTTTCAGCTTCTCTTAGCTGCTAATTTGGGTGATGTCAGGTGGAAGGAGACTGGAAAACAGATGAAAGTAGAGGGTGCCACTGGGGGTGAGGACACCAGTTCCACAGAAGAGGAAGAAGAAGTACATCCCTCTGTTGTACAAGACCTGCTTAGATGGCTGTGCCTGAAACAGATTGACCTGGAAGGGCAAAGAGAAAAAGATTGACTACAGAATGAGACCAGGTGGATGGAGACCCTTAAAGCTATTCAGTCTATTGGAACTACCAGGCCCAACCCACCTAGTGGTGGGCCCAAGGACATTAAATTAACAAGATAACTGGACAGTGATGATATCGAGGCATACATCACAACATTTGAAAGGGTGGCAACAGCATGTGGGTGGCCCAGGGATCAATGGGTAATTCAACTAGCCCCGTATCTTACAGGCAAAGCTCAGTTAGCCTATAGTCATGTAGAGACTGGGAATGCTACAAATTATGATTATGTCAAACAAGCGATATTAAAATGGTATGACATCAGCATAGAAACTTACCTTCAAAGCTTTCAAACATTTCGATACCATGCTGCTGACTCTCCACAGGAAGCTTATGTTTGATTACAAGACCTTTTTACTAAAAGGCTACAACCCACAATATGTACCATAACTCAAGTGATAGAATCTGTTGTCCTAGAACAGTTCATAAAAACACTACCTTATGAAGTCTAAATGTGGGTAAGAGAACATAGACCTGACACAGCAGAGAAAGCTATTAGTTTAGCCTAAGACTTTGTGATGGCTTGCCCACAACGTCAGAAGGGGTCTCATGGGATAAACCCCTCCCCGACCACAGTAAGATATTCTTCTACTACCCCTTCTACTAATACCTCTGTTAGTCCCTCATATGAAAAAAAGGGCGCAAGACCTGACATTATTTGTCAAGATTGTCAGGCTAAGGGATACATTTCCAGATTTTGCCCCAAAAAGAAATCTGACCCCTCTCATCTGGCTTTAGCAAACTGGGGACAATATACTGTGACTGTTAACATTGAAGGAAATTATGTGACTGCTTTAATTGACTCAGGAAGTAAGCAAACTCTGGTACATACTGATGTACTTGGTGGCACCCCACCAGAAATGAGTTTTGAAAAAAACAGGGGTTACTTGTGTACATGGGGACACTCATTTCTATACCTAGCAAGAAGCAACTATTACTGCTCAAGACACTGCACATCACCTGAAGATAGGGGTGGTTCCAAGACTACCCGTACCTGTGATCTTAGGTAACAATTTTCCCATATTTAAGAATTTATTGACTGCCTCTTCATCAATTTCTGCCATGACTACTCGAGCTCAGGCATTTAAAGAACAAGCTAACAGTGAACTGTTTCCATTTGATGACACATTGTTTGAGGCTCCCGGGAAGACCACTAAGTCTAAAAGGCAGAAAAGATTAGATAAATGGAATTGGAATGTCAAAGGACTCAAGTATTAATGATCTTATGATGAAAATTGTAATGCTAGAATCTTTTATTAAAGATAAAAAAAAATGACCCTACACTAACACTCTTATTTTCACAGGTTGTTCCTGAGGGGGTGGAAAGCACACCTCCAATGTACAGGATGTAACAGAGCAAGCTGTATAGAGTTTGTGTAAAACCTAAAACTGGAGAAACTGTTGACCAGTTAGTGGTTCCTAGTCAATATAGAGAGCAGCTGATATTTTTTGGCACATGATGTACCATGTGGGGGCCACGCAGGGAGAGACAGAACTCTAAAGAGATTGTTATACAGATTTTTTTGGCCTGGCATTCATAATCAAGTAGCTGAATAGTGTAAAAGTTGTAGCCAGTGCCAAAGGGTGGCACCTGTTACAAGGAAAGACAAAGTTCCTCTTCAGCCATTACCATTGGTTACTGCCCGCTTCGAATGGATGATCATGGCTGTTATAGGGCCCCTTCCCAAAAGTGCGAAAGGTAACAGGTTTGCTCTTGTATTGTGTGACTATGCTACAAAATATCCGAAGGCTATTCCCCTATGCACTGTGGCAGTTGATAAGATAGCAAAGGGACTGCTAAAGATACTTAGTAGAGTAGGAATACCTAAAGTTATTCTAACTGATAGAGGATGGAACTAACTTTTGCTCAGCCATTTTGAGGTGTCTCTACTAAGCCCTGGGGGTAGAAGCTATTTATACATCACCCCCAAACTGATGGTTTAGTTGAGCTCTTCAATAAAACGCTTAAAAAAATTATACAAAAATATGTGGGAGATGAAGGTAAACATTGGGACTTGTAGCTACCATTGTTGCTTTTTGCATATCGGGAGGTTCCTCAAGCTTCAACCGGTTCTCGTCTTTTGAATTGCTATATGGCAGGAATCCCAGAGGCCTCCTAGATGTGGTCAGGGAACAGTGGGAAGATATCACTGCCTAGAAAAACCCTACTACTCTTGACTATGTAACCCAGTTGCGCCAAAGAATAGCAAGGTATGCCCAAACAGCTCAAGAACAAAACCAGATTAAACAAGATTATCAGAAGGAAAGGTATGACATAGGAGTGGGTAACAAGCACTTCAGTTTGGGAGACCGTATTTTGCTGTTACTTCCATCCACTGATAATAAATTAACCATGAAATGGCAGGGACCTTATATGGTACAGAAACAAGTTGGCCCTGCCACATATTTGGTGGAAGTACCAGATAGAAAAAAAGAAACTGAAGATGTATCATGCCAACTTATTGAAAAAATGGAATGACCATCCCTCTCAGACTATGTATGTATGTTCCAATCCTACAGATAATGAGATGGACTTGGCATACAATAGATTAGAAAGGGAACAGTTTTCTACTGATTTAAAGATAAACCCCTCATTGACAAAAAACCAAAAAGAAGCACCCCAAATTCTAAGTCAGTTTCCCTCTATGTTTACAACTATTCCAGGGAAAACTACTGAGGTGTACCATCAGATACAGGTATCTCAAACCACACCTATCAGAGTAAAACCCTATCGTATCCCTGAGAAGGCAAAACCAGAAGTTATGAAAGAAATTGAAAGAATGAAAACAATGGGAATTACAGAAGAAGCTAACAGCGAATGGGACTTTCCAATGGTGATAGTCCCTAAAAAAGAAGGTAGAGTACGAATTTGTTTGGATTTCCACAAACTTAATGCAAAATCTAAATTTGATGGATATCCCATGTCCCATATAAATGGCATCACTGATCAACTCGAGCCAAGCCAAACATGTCAGTATACTTGAATTCAATAAAGGATCACTGGTCGAATTGAGAAACAGCCAAAGACAAAACGGCTTTTAGCACCCCTTTGGGATCATTTCAGTTCACCATGATGCCCTTTGGACTTCATGGTGCCCCAGCCACTTTCCAAAGATTGATGGACAAGCTACTAAGACCACATTTTGAATAGAGTGCAACTTATTTGGATGACGTAATAATCTTCAGCCCTTCATGGGAAGACCACGTCAGATATCTAACTAATGTCTTAAAAAACATTACTCAGGCTGGCCTTACTGTCAACCCTGCTAAATGTTTCCTCGCTATGAAAGAGGCATGGTATCTAGGATTTTTAATCGGTGATGGGCAGGTAAAACCAGAAGTAGGGAAGGTGGATGCGGTAGCTAAGAGTGCCCGTCCCATTACAAAAAAAATGTACGTTCCTTTTTAGGATTAGCGGGATATTACAGGTGCTTTGTACCTCAGTTTGCTTCCTTAGCTAACCCTTTAGTTGAATTAAAGAGAAAGAACAAACCCACTAAAGTAAACTGGACTTCAGAATGTGAAGAGTCCTTCCTTGCAATAAAAACTGCACTCTGTTGGTCTCCAGTATTAAACAGTCCTGATTTTGACAAGCCTTTTATGGTGCAGACAGATACTTCTAATGTTGGCTTAGGAGCTGTATTGTCTCAAGTTCATAATGGAGAGGAACACCCTGTACTTTTTATTAGCAGAACACTTCATGCCAGAGAGACCAAGTATTCAACAATAGAAAAGGAATGCTTGTCACTGAAATGGGCTACAGAGTCCCTACGGTATTATTTGTGGGGCAATCAATTCGAAGTATGGACTGACCACAATCCACTGTGCTGGATACATAACATGAAAGATAGTAACCCAAGAGTTATGCAGTGGTATTTAACACTACAACTGTATAATTTTTCTGTGAAGCATAGAGTAGGGACAGCTAATAGCAATGCTGATTTCATGTCCCGATTTGGGGCAGATATAATGGTAGAGACAAAAGTAGACCTCGGGGTATTTGTATGAATACAGTATCTGAGGGCTTAATGTACCTCAAAAAAGTAAAAAAAAAACTTGAATTTATGTAAGGGACCCCGAGGTGGAGCTTTGGGAGTGGGTGGGCTGAAGCTACATCTCTCTTCAAGAGAGAGCTACATATCTTGTTTCTATCATAGTTAGTAAAAAAAAAAAAGGTACTGAAAACCTGTGGTTTTCATTTTGAGTGGGGAGGACTGCAATAGGGGCTGTGACCCCCCCCCCATTATTGTTATGGCGCCTGTATACGTTTAGAATCAGAAGTTTACTTTTGTTTGCCTTTGAGTATGCTGAGGTCTGCTTTAAAACACATGTGGGCTGTAAATACCTTCTCTTTAAAAATCTATTGCGACAGTACTTATGTCTATCATCTCCTTTTCTATATACTTTCATTATTTCTGCCTCTTCTTAGGCTTCTTTATTTCCCCTACCCATAGTATGGCCGCCTATGTGTAGTCTGTCTATCCCTAAAATCTTCATTTCATGCTGTTTGTTCCAGTATTTCATGCCCCGTGTTTGCAGAACCCTCCGTATTCAAAAACGCTACCACTTTTGCGGTAACCCGTACGATTGTGAGCACGTTCGTACTATGCTGCTGTGCGGTCATGCGAGCATGCGAACTCTCTGAAATATTTGCCGTAGCAAGTGTACTCAGTCCCTAAAGACTATAATAAAGGAGAATTTAGCAATTTTTGCTTCCTAAAGCTAGCGCTTGCTTTTCCACTTGTTTAGAGTCCTGTAATATAAAGGGAGCAGTAAATTAAGCCTTGGAGAAAGCCCTGTCTCAGGCTACAGATCAAGACAGCGTCTTTCTAGTTCTTGCACTTCTAGTGCTGTTCGGCTTCCCTGCTAAACTTTTCAAGGTAAAAACAAAAGCACTGTTTAAAAAACATAGTACAGTTTTAAATTCACATTATGGGTGTTGTAACAAGGAATTAAAATGTAGTATAAACTTATGGTTAAAAAAAGAAATCAAAGGGGTCATGATATTGTTAGTTCTGAAAGAAAACAAGGATATAATACTTACTTGTATAAGCAATTTCAGTAGCTCAACAGATCCTCCTCTCAGCACTACCTTTGCTATAGTGCTGGCCGGCCCTTGTTCCACCCTTTTTACGTCAGAAGCTTTTGGGAGGAGTCTGTTTTTCCTTGAGAAAGGGTAAATTAATTAAATACTAGTGGATTTCACTTATAAGATACCAGAATGTCAAGAAAATGGTTAAAGAACGACTAAAGTACTTTGTAAAGTATATTTAAGGTTATTTTGTACGCGGAATGTTAGAATTATGCTGTTTAGGGCGGAGCTACTTGAACCATGTGATCTGCATTCTATATATTAACGGGAGAATGTGAAGCATATTAGCAGAGTGTGGTAGGAAGGCAACCCTACCAGATGCCTAGCCTGATTCTAGGTACTATTCTTAAATGATGTTAACTGCCGAAATATGCTAAGTTATGTTCATCTGTATATAATTCTTTTATTTTCTGCTTTAAGTCTGTTTTAATTTTTTCTGCTTAAAGAACTCATTTTATTTTGAATTTCTGCATCCTGATTGCGTACTGGACTCCATTTGTTCCCACGTGCACAGACAGAAAGAAGAAACAATTTTTTTTTCTTTTCCCTGCTTAAATCCCTGTTCACCATGGCTCACTCCCTGGTGCAGTCAGGCCTGCCTGGGATGCAGAATTTAAAAGTAGAGCCAGAGAAACTCTTTACAAAATTGGAGAATATCAGCAAAGGCTCTTTTAGTGAAGTTTTTAAAAGAATCAACAATCAGACTCATAAAGTTGTTGCTAAAAAAATAATTGATCTTGAGGAAGTAGAAGATGAAATACAGGATATTCAGCAAGAAATAACAGTGTTAAAGCAATTTAATAGTCTCTTTTGTAAGCAAATTATTATGGCTCTTATAGTACGTAAAGGTTATAAAGCTATGGATAATAATGTAATATATTGGTGGAGGTTCTGCTTTAGATTTGTTAGACCTGGGGCAGGATTCACAAAGCTTTGCCCTGGCGCAAACCTGATTTGCCCCAGGAAAATTGGGCTTCCGTGCAAAGCTGTGGGGGTGAGGGGATCTGCATATCCTATCAATCCCATTCACAAAAGATTTGCTCCATGCAAGGGCCTTTGTGAAGGTCCTTGTGTAGAGCAAATTACCTCCCCAAAAAACCTGATGGTGATCTATGCAACCATAGTGGTTGGTGGAGGTACTGCAGCTCCCACCGTCCCCAGTCGCACCCACCCAGTAACAATAATAAATGGGTATTTCCATAGTGTAGTGGTCCCACCCTGGTACCCAATCATACAACCCCACCCTGTAATATAACACACATTTCTGTAATGTAGTGGTCCCACCCCAGTCCCCATTCACAGGCAGACCGACCCATAAATAGAAGCATAATGGTCCATAGCTAGTGGTCCCACCCCAGTCATGATTGTCTGATCACCCACATGTAAGTTGCCCACCCTTTCCATGGTACAGTCATCCCACCCCATAACCCGATTCCCCACCCGATTTGAAATGCACCATTTTTCCATACTGTAGGGTTCCACACCAAATCCTCAATCGCATAATGTAGTGGCCCCTTCCATCCCGAATGCCCACCCAGAAAAAATAAATAAATTGCCAGTAATGTAGTGCCCCCCATCCCTGATCATCCACCCAGTAAGAATAAAAATATGAGGAATACAGTGCCTGCCCCGAACCCTGAGCACCCGCCTGGTAGTAGTAAAATTAAATGATCCATAATTCAGTTGTCCCTTCCTATTCTCTGATGACCTGAGCACCCACCCCTTATGAAAGAACCCCGTTTCCATAGTGTAGTGGTCCCCCCAACCACCCACCTACACCAGAATGCACAGATCACCCCGCTTCCCACCGGGCTATCTGGTTGTGAATTGCACACTTGCCCACCTGGGCAGTAGGGAAGTGCAGCACAAACTTTTGTGCTCACTTTGCACTCCCAAGAACAACTCTCCAACGTTGGATGGTAACTACAGCAAGCCACTAAAAGAGTTTTTTGAAGCTTGCTTAATAAGAACCCGAGATGACGGCCTACAATAAAGGAGTTGGTGAAACACAAATTTATACTATGGAATTCCAAAAACCTTTGTACCTTACAAAGCTAATCAACAAATACAAGAGGTGAAAAACTGAACAGAGGCATGAGGAGTCCAACTCTGATGAAACTGATTGCGAAACAGATGGACACATTTCAGGAGGAAATTATCATAGTGACTGGATATTCAATATCAAGAAGAAAGATCCTGAAAAACTTCAGCATGAAGCAGCTCAGCTTGAAGAGCTAGGAAAGTATAAGGGACAAGACATCCCAAAGAGGCTGTTGTCTCAGTGCTTATCTACAATTATTTATCCTTAATTTGAAGAGTTGAAAAGGAAGAGTCAAGTGAATGGTGGCAATACCGGAGCAGTTGAAGAACTTGGAGAGGCCATTTGTTTAGCAGAAGAGGCATGTCCAGGCATCTCAGACACCATGGTATCTCTGCTTATCCAGAGACTTCAGAGATATTCATTAAGTGGTGCTGACATGTCATTCCACTGAGGCTCACTCACCCCCCCTTCATCTGGACCCATGATGGCTACACTGAAGATGGTCTCTAACACAAATATTGTATGCCACAG
Organism: Neoceratodus forsteri; assembly: GCA_016271365.2. NCBI lineage: Eukaryota > Metazoa > Chordata > Ceratodontiformes > Ceratodontidae > Neoceratodus > Neoceratodus forsteri. Next base: position 883,781,607 of record CM057454.1, on the reverse strand, counting down.
TCAAAGGAGGAACTCTGCAGTGAAAGGACATTCCTGAACATGCAACTGCAAAGATGAAGTCTCTCAGGTGGAACAATGTTTTCAGCTGCATACTTTTTTATAAATTTAGTTTTTAATCATAGTGCTTATATTCAAGGGGAGGTGCCTTTTTTTAAATCCTGACATGCATATTTTGGACTATAATAAGACTGAACATTCTGTGAAACCTCAGGTATCCCGCTTTAAGTTGATGACTCCTCTGGGAGATGGAATCATTTTGTTGGAACTCTATATGATTTTGTATATAGGGTCATTTTACTGAAACATGAAACCCTTTGAGTGTGCATAGGGAATCACTGTGTACAAAAAATGGCCACGTGCTTCTGTAGATTATATTAGCTGGGTAAATATTTGAAAGGTCATAATTAAGTACTGCCTTTATTATATGTATTATTTTGAATTATGTGACAGGCAACTTTGATTTTTATTCCCTATTTTCCAGGGTTTTGCCATTGAAGGATAGCTCAATTCCTTACTACAAATTATCTGAATTCTACCTTGGCAAATGCAAAATATCTGTCTGCAGTTTCATATCTGTGTTTTCTCTCTGTTTTGTTTTCTTGTAGACACTTTTTACTTTACTATGTCATTTTGAATAATTTTATCTAAACTATTTTGTCTCCCATTTCTCTGCTCTCCAAGACTTGCATACCCCGATAGTGACGCACAGGATTAAAGGCTATCTCACCAGGTCACTACACAAAGACTTCATTTACTTACTAAAGGCAAGAGACAAAGTTTGACCAAATTCAAAACTTCATAGTCTCCAAGCTGATTTGATGGCGTACAGGACCAAGAGAAATGCTTGTAAAAAGGCCATACACTCTGCAAAGAGCTCCTGTTGCAAACACCTGTTGCTTGATGCTGCCGGTGATGCTAAAACATTTTATAATCACATCAAAGGTTTTATGGGTGGTAAACACACCCAATCCACTAATGATATGGTGCTTGACAGTACTCAATGGAACAACCCTGTCACCATTGCCAATGCTTTCAATCATCACTTTTCTGACCTTTCCAGATACATCTGTTTGGCACTGACATTCCCGGCTTCCAGCCTCTTCATCTTCAAGAACACCCCTAATACTACCCCCATTTCTACTTATGTGCAGTCACTAACATGGAGGTGCGTCAGCTACTTAACTCCATCTCCATCTGCTGTAGTGTAGGCTCCAATGGTCTCGAGCCTAGGTTGCTAAAACTTGCTGTCCCTCTCTTTGCCTCCCCTCTAGCTAGAATCTTTAATCTGTCCTTATGCTGTGGGGTTGTTTCTGACATCTGGAAGGTTGTTAAGATTGTCCCAGTGTTTAAGAAAGGTGACTCTAAATCCATTGCCAATTACTGCCCTATAGATATCCTGTCAGTTCTGAGTAACCTTCTGGAAAAAAAATTGTCTCTATCCAAACCATGAACTATCTCCATGACCACAACCTCCTCTCTGACACCCAACACAAATTCAGGGAAGGCCATAGTATCACCACCGCTTTTTTCAAATTCTCAAATGACAGCAAAGTTGCCATGGATAATGGACTACCTATAAGTGCAGTTTTCATTGACCTTACAAAGGCCTTTGATCTAGTAAATCATTCTCTCCTAAAATCCAAAATGTTATCCCTTGGTATCTCCTCTGATTGTGATTACCTGGTATGACAGCTACCTCACTGATAGACAACAGTTTATTAAATACAACTCATCTGTATCTGACCTATCCATCATTAACATTGGTGTTCCATATTGATCTATCCTTGGTCACCTCCTCTTTACTCTCTTTATAATTATACAATGGGGTCCTACAATTCTCAAACCTGATTGGCTGACTTTCACCTTTCAGCTATGGTAAATCCTGGCATTACCAATAGAAAAGGTGCCAGTTAGCCAGTTCACAATGTAGGCAAAATCTGACCACCACAAAACAAAACACTAGATCCGCCATTTAAATGACCCACTAAACCCCGACGCAAAACCGAGACATTCAAAAGGGCACTCCATTCTCAACAGACCCCACCAGTCCCCAAAACCAATGTAAGGATGAAAAAAAAATTTTCCTTGTTAAATTTATGTATTGCAGTTTCAAATCTTCAAAAATGTGATGTACCTGGCAAAACGCAGTGTAGCCCAAAGTCGGCTACAGATGGCTGCTTGACCATCCCTCCAGATTGCCTGGTTGCCATATCCAATACATAAACTCCCACTGTGGATCACTCAGCATCAGAGACATATCCCAGCTCCATGATTGCTTGGTGAATAACTGTCAGTTCCAGTTTAAAAAAAAAAGTGCTTGGACCCGCTCTAGAAGCTTCAACTGCCCCCGCAGGTCACTGAAGTTCTGGAAGCAAATCAAGTAGTAATTACCAAAGGGCACTGATGTACTGCCTCTCGCTCCTCCAGCCGCTCATGTCTGCCATTCAGATGGGGGAAAAATGAGAAGAAAAAAAATAGCACACAAAAAATGTACTCCTGGCCACATAAAATAGATTCTCGGACCCACTGTCAGAGCTGCATCATCCCCCAACCAACATTTAGCATCACTCTCATACCTGCTGAACTGCAGTGAAAGTGATATACTGCGTCTTGCTCTCCCAACCACTCATCTCTGTTGGCATCCATTTCTTATATGTGATTAGATGAAAAACAAGAAAGCAAACAATAACAAAAAAAATTACGTTGCACTAAACATATGACTGTCTCGACTGCAGGGGAGAAAATGCATCTTCTCAATATTCCACCTAGCAACAGAGAACTAATTTTTCTGGCACAATAATAAAATCAAACAAATTAGTGAAACAAGCAATAGAAAATGTATTTTTCTTTAATTTTTTTTTTATACAAAAAGTAAAGTGGCCATTGTATAATCACAATAAACCACTCCAGGGTGTGGGTGATGCTGAATTTACCAAAATCTGGCATGGGTTGGTCACTTGGCCTGTGGCCTCATGACTGAGCTATGCCAGGCATGAGTAAACCCAGCATCACCCACACCCTGTTGTGGTTTATTGTTTAAATAACCCCTCCCTAAATGCCACATCCTGCTCCTCTCTGCTCTAGGCACTCTGCCTGTCTTGGAAGAGCTTAGGCCAGTGGAGGTGTCTGAAGTGGCTAGGGTGATCTTACAGCTGAAGCATACTTCCTGTGAACTGGACCCTGCCCCGACGCATTTCTTAATGGGATGAGTTGAGGCTGTTGGCCTGGTGTTTGCTGGGATTGCCAGACGTTCAATGGTGGAGGGGTCCTTCCTGCGGTTTTGAAAGAAGCATTGGTGATGCCCCTCCTAAAGAAACCACCCCTCAACCCTGACGTCTTGGTGAATTACATAGAAACATAGAAACATTGACTTTGACGGCAGATAAGGACCGCTTGGCCCATCTAGTCTGCCCATTTCCCTACCTACAGGATAGGCCGCAGATCCTAGTTAACCAACAGCCTATTTCTTCCTACCCCCCACAAGAATTGCCTTATGTCTGTCCCAAGCATTCTTGAATTCTCCCGTAGTTTTAGACCCCACAATCTCCTCAGGAAGGCTGTTCCATGCATCCACTACCCTCTCTGTGAAATAATACTTCCTCACATTGCCCCTGAACCGCCCTCCTTCTATCTTTTAAATTGTGTCCCCTTGTTCTTGCAAGTCTCTTTTCTGAAAGATGCTACCTCTTGGACTTTGTTGATTCCACTGAGGTACTTAAAAGTTTCTATCATGTCCCCCTCTCCTTCTTTCCTCAAGGGTATACATATTAAGCTCCTTTAGTCTCCCTCATACGGCTTCTCTTGCAGACCCTGCACCATTTTAGTTGCCCTCCTCTGGACTACCTCTATCCTGTCTATGTCCTTGCGGAGATGGGGTCTCCAGAACTGGACACAGTACTCCAGATGGGGTCTCATCAACTGTCTGTACAGAGGGATAACAACTTCCTGTTTTCTGCTGTTGATGCCTCTCCTTATACATCCCAGTATACCCCCAGCCCTCCCTACTGCCTTCTCACATTGCTTGCTAACCTTACCATCCGAACTCCAACCTGCCCTTTCTGGGAAAGACCTCAGCTAGTGCAGAACATGGCGGCCCAGTTACTGACAGACTCTGCACTGGCTGCCAGTCAGGTGGAGGGTCCTTTTCAAGGTGGATCTTCTCTCCTTTAAGGCCCTATATGGACTGGGCCCTGGTTACCTGTCAGAAATCCTGGCACCAGTGACCTCGACTCACTCCCTCCGCTCCTTTGCAAGGGGCCTCCTGGACATTACCAGAATTCAGCTCAAGACCTCAGGGGATCATGCATTCAGTGTCTTGGGGCTGACCCTGTGGAACTTGTTACCATCGTCTGTCCAGGAGGCTCCCTCAGTTGAGGTGTTCAAGTGGAGGCTGAAGGCCCTCCTCTTTGTCCTGGTTTTTCCAGATTTCTGAGTACATTCTGTTCCGGTCCCATCAGTGACTGTCTGAAAGCCTTTTAAGTTATTTTAAATTGTTACATCTATATTCATGTATTCCTAGTGTTTTATCTCATATTATGCCTTGTTATAATTCCTGTTAGGTGCCCAGAGCCTCTGGGATAGGGCACCCTACAAATAAAGTGACTTGCCTTCTCTTGCAAGCCTTCCAGGATGGTTTCCTCATGCAGAAAGTAACAGAGCCAACCAGGGAGGGGAACATTTTGGACCTGGTACTGATGAGTGGAGAACAAGTCCAAGACACAGAGGTGGAGGACCCCCTGGCAGGAAGTGACCTCCTCACGGTGTGGTTTTCCCTCAGTCTGGGAAGGGAGATAGCCAGCACTAAAACAAGAGTGGTGGATTTTAAAAGGGCAGACTTTGGCAGGATGGGAATCATTTTGGAGGGCCACCTAGACAGCATCAGACAGGACATAGATACTGAGCAAATATAGAACATCATAAAGAGGGTCTGACAGAGGCCACTAGCTCATGCACAAAGTACTAAAGCAAAAAGGCCAGGACCAAAAAAAATTAGCCGTTTGACTGAAGAGGTAGTAGAGATGGTGAAGGAGAAGACAGCAGCCTTTTGAAAGCTTAAGAGATCTAACCGTGATGAGGACAGGGAGGAATACGTGAAGAAATCCAGAGAGGTGAACAGAGTACTGAGGGAAGCCAAGGCCTCAAAGGAACTAAGTCTGGTGCAGAGGATCAGGGAAGGAGAAAAGGATGTCTTCTGGTATATAGGAGAAAGTGCAAGGGCCAGATTGTAAGGATTAGAAAGGATGGTGGGTGGGCAGATCAGGGGGCAGAACAGGCGGAAGTACTAAATGAGTTCTTCTGCTCAGTGTTTACCATGGAGAGGGATGGGCTTGTGCCTCAGTGGAAGGGTTGGGGGATCGGGGGGAGGAGGTAACAGGTGTGGAGATCCCAGTCGACAGGGTGTTGGAGGGCCTTAGGTTCCTAAGGGTGAACAAAGCACCAGGACCAGATGGAGTGCATCCTAAGGTACTGAAGGAGTTGGAAGGGGTCCTGGTGGGACTACTGGCAGATTTGTTCAACACATCCCTGAATAATGGATGCATGCCCAGGGATTGGAAAATGGCACTTGTGGTGCCCCTTCATAAGAGTAGCCCCAGGGATGAACCAGGGAACTACAGACCAGTGAGCCTTACAGCCATTGTGAGGAAGCTAATGGAGACTGTCCTTAAGGACAGGATGTGAGCTTCCTGGAGGAGAATTGTCTACAGGATGACAGACAACATGGGTTTGTATCTGGCAAATCATCTCAGACTAGCCTTGTTGACTTTTTTGACTTGCTGATGAGGTCACAGGATAGGGGCCATGCAGTGGATGTCCTTTACCTGGACTAAGGCTTTTGACTCGGTGCCTCACAGAAGGCTGACCAAAACATTGAATAGCCTGGGAGATGGGAGAAAACTGGTCAGGTGGATTAAGAGCTGGTTGCAAGGCAGGCAGCAGAAGGTGGTAGTTGGAGGAGAGTTCTTGGCTCCCAGGGCTGTAATCAGCAGGGTCCCACAGTGTTCAGTGCTGGGTTTGGAACTATTTAACATCTTCATTGCCAACGTATCAGATGGGATAAGGAGCAAAATCAACCTCTTTGCAGATGACACTAAGATCTGTGGAGAGTGTAGTAGGGTCGTTGGTTCAGGAGACAAATTGCAGGCAGACAACAAAAATCAGTGCATAAAAAATGCCAGGATGGCATTTATCATTTTATTTTTATACTTCATGAAACGATTCAAGTTGTTACAGAAGAGAAAAATTGTCATTAATTCAGCTTCAAAGGATCAACTATTTCGCCCAGCAGTACTCTGAGGTCTTATCCCTCAGACTCACAGTTCCAGACTGACTCCCTGGTCTGGTCTCTATCTCCTTTAACACCCTAGTGGCAGACTTTAATACATGTAGGTGGGGTCACCTGACCTAGCTATTATCTAATTGACAGAAATAAAACTATCTGGGTTAGTCTAGATCGCCTGGTAACCCACCATACCTGTCTAACATACTACCCCAGATAGTTTTATAGCAACACCCCTCTCTTTGTATGCAACACTGAGCTAGAATAGCCCAAATATACCTATTTGTATCATCATTACATTTATTAAGGGATTAAGCCCCTCCCATTCTGGAGTGACCTCACTTCCTTACTTCTATAAAAGCAGCCATTTCTGGGGCTGCCAGCCCTATAGACAGTCCTGACTGCAGAACCAGGTAATGACTACTACTATTCCTTATGTATAGACCATAGGTGTTCCTGAGTTGGACAAGTGAATAGAAGAATAAGGGCACGCTCCTTATTTTCTTTCCCTTTGTCAACTTCAGGATACTAGGCAGTAACTGAAAATAAACCAAAACAAAAGGAAGTGAAAATTGTTTAACCAGGAGAGGCACACTAAGCTGAAGCTTGTTTCCAGGTGCAACCTGTTTGCACAAGGAAGTTAAGTGATTTGCTTAGAGTCACACAGTATGCAAGGGGGGGAGGGTTGTGATATTCAAACCTAAGTCTCCAAGTTTGCAGCTCAGAGCCTTAACCACTGTGCCATACTGCCTCAAAAGGAACGATGTTCTCTTGTACTTTTCTTTCTGTAAGGGCTTTATTTCTTTAGCCCTCACCTTGCTATACCAACATTCTAATTGGGGGGGGGAGTGTCTTGGTAAACTCAGCTCAGGATATTTCACCAACTCCCTAATAACTTGCAACTTTATATTTTACACAAGTCGATGGCTGAAATATCAGCTCGACGGTAAACATTTCAATTCGGCCCATTTTGACTTTGTTTAATGAGCTGCCTTGCAGCCACCTATCCACCTTTTCTTATAGTTCCTGCTGTAATCCAGGGTTTGTAATGTTGCACTCTTTAGAGCGCATAGCGTTAGTGATATGTTCAGAGAGGTGGCTGAAATCAATCTTCCACCCTCTCTTTAGAGTTTAAAGGTTAGAGTTTACATGCTTCCTTTATTTTTCATTTTGCTGTCTCTGTCTCTCTCTCTCTCTCTCTGACTTGACCTCTCCCTCTCCCTCTATATAACTATGCAACAGAAAGGGCAGTAGAGCCCACAAATCCCACAGGGAGCAAGCAGTAACATGCAGGAGTAGAAAGAGAAAGTTATGTAGCTTGCTCCTCTGTTTTTCCACTGAAGTGCTTGCCTAAGAGAGCTAAGCACTATTCAAAGAAGCAGGTCAGCTACAATTGCATTCTGGCAATCTGCCAGCTGCTCGCTATCAAAGGCGCATTGCACATCGGAGCCAGGGGTTTTACATTAACCCTGCCACGCAACTGTTTTGGCTCCTAATGCCTTATCCATGTTTTAGGGCACTGGCATATTATAAAGAAACATGTCCTGCATTCTTTCATACTCCCTCTTGGGAGATTTCCATACAAGCAACATGTGCCTTCGTACAGAATCAGGGCATACTTTGATGCTAGCAGTGCAATATGAGCTGCTAAAGACTTTTTAGAGGCTTTCCTTTTCAGATATTGGCTATTGGACAAGGAACAGAATGGAAAGGGCCCAGATAATAAAGGGGTTGCTACTCTTGTCCTTACAAGTGTTTGTGGCAGGATGCAAGGATGTCCTCCTACCATGAAAGATTGCTATTTTGTGCAGGATAGTACAGGAAGGGATGTTTCAACACTGTTAACAGTCAAGTTACAGTCAATATCTTCCCTTTATACCTAGGCACTTTATTTCTTGGGGGGTATTTTATAGAATATCAGGGCCCCTACTCATCACAGGGATCGCCCTGTGACAGAGAGGTGGATAGTAAGGAAGGAAGTAAAGTACTACAAGAGGATTTGGCGAGACTTGAGTGCTGGTCAGTCACATGGCAGCTGGGGTTCAATGCTAAAAAAGTAAAGGTTTTGCATTTGCAGTCAAAAACCAGGGAACAGCCCTACTGGGTCATAGTGTCACATGCTTAATAATATACGCGCCATTATGGCTTACCTGGTACAAGCGCTGCACCAGTGGCAGATGGTGCAATACTGCATATTCTGCTGTATGCGGTATTGCTCCATTCACATTCTCCCAGGCAGAGGATAAGACCTCTGCTGGGAGTGGTTTTCTTGACCAGCTGCTGTGGCTCAACCAACTGAGCCACAGCAGGAGGAACCCAGACAGTGCTGCTGAGACCAGGTTTGATTCCCAGTCCCAGGAACTTTTATTTTTTCAACTTTGTGCATTCCCTGACTTGGAAACCCCTGGAGTTGAGAATCTATAGTGGTGGAAGGGGTGGGTGACGGAGCCCCACAGAAAAGAGAGTGTCGCATGGCAAGAATCATGCTGTATTGGCAGCATGATCTTGCCATGCAGCATGATGTTGTGCAACATTATGACCCCATGCCGGGAACAGCTACTGGTTGGGGAGTGCAGTTATCCACTTAGAGAGAGGAGAAAGACCTGGGGTTGCTAGTGACAGGGGACATGAAACACTTGGCGCAGTGCAGGAAGGCAGCGGCAAAGGCAAATAAAATGCTGGGATGCATCACCAGGGGAATCACCTCTAGGAGGGAGGAAGTCAGTCTGCCCTTGTACAGGTCCACAGTGAAGCCGCACTTGGAATATTGTGTGCACTTTTTGTGCCCGTACTTAAAAAGAGACATCAAACTATTGGAGGGGGGCCATGATCCTGAGGATGGGGGACAAAACATATGAGGAGAGACTGTGGGAGCTCAATATGTACACCCTGGAAGAGAGAAGGGATATGCTTGAGACATTCAAGTACCTGAAGGGCATAAACAGAGTTAATGCTGAGGGGTTTGTTTAAGTTAAAAGCGGGGGAGGGGGAGGGACACCAGAGGACACAGTCTGAAATTGGAGGGACGTAGGTTCAAGAGGGAGATGAGGAGGCACTTTTTCATGGAAAGGGTGGTGGCAGGTTGGAATGCGCTGCCAGAGAAAGTGATATTGCTGTGGACAGTGATCAGCTTCAAGAGGGAATGGGATAGGACCAAAGGAGGGGTCAAAACTGGGGAGAAATGGGGGACAGAAGTAAAAGGATGGAGCACTAAATCAAAGGATGGACAAGAGGAAGGGGGGAAGCTGCAGTTAAATTTAATGGTGTGCTGCACTCAAGTAAACTAGATAAACTGAAAGGCCTGTATCTGCTGACAATTTCGTATGTACATAAAATAAATAAATAAACTGTAAGTCCCCCCCTCATAGGGGTAGGGGCTTACTAGCCTTTAGATGAACTTCTCCACCCACCAGGGCTGGTAGGAGGATTTTGGCACATTGGGGGATTTAGGTACTTGCTATTAGGGTCAGCACTACTGGGGAGTATATAAGGCTAGGCAGAAGAAGTGAGAGGGGAGAGGCATCTTGGCGGGTGGAATCAGGGCAGTTGCCTTAGGCAGGTCGGCCTACAGTGCCAGTGTGCCAATTCACATTTTTGAGGCTCTGTGAGAGGGAGCAGTCAGGCAGTAGTGTTCGTTTGGGGTTTCAGGTGCCGGGACTCCCTGGGTTGAAGGCTGAAAAGGAGGGAGGCCTGTTGGAGACATCAGAGCACTGAAGGATGGAAGGAGGCTTGGGGACCCTGAAATCTCTTAAAGAATGGAGCTCTGGGGCCAGTGGTGCTGTTCTGGTGTTGGCAGGGCTACAACAAGGGCCATCAGTTCGTGGCAGCAACTGATGATTCTTTACCCATGTGGTACTTTGGTCCCAGTTGAGGCCAAAGGGGAGGAAACATGGCCTGGGACTCGATGGGGCCTGCCGTGCTCGTGTCTAGAGCAGGTCCCGGGATCCACCATGCCCATGTCTGGGGTGGATCTTTAGGCCAGTAAGGGCTGTGCTTCTCTAAAAACTAGGAAGAAAGGTATGGGAGCCACTGCCCTGTTTGATGAGCCACTCCGCTCTGGTGGGGAACACAAAAGGTGGAAGTATTGGCTAGATCTGGGGCACCTATGCAGCTACAAAGGGAATGAGGCAAAGAGTTAATACTTGTGGAGCAGCCGCAGGCTAGGCCACTCATCTCCCCAGGACAGTTCTCCTGGTGGCACTAGAGGAGTAAATCACTTCCCTGCAGAGGAAACAAGATTTGGAAAGGAAATTAGGGAATGTGTTACAAAAATATGAAGGGTTTCTGTGGAAGAAGCTGGGTACTCTTGTAATTTGAAACCTCTATCATCTAGATCCTGAGTTGCTGTGAAATCTGCTGTTTGCTGATTGAAAAAATCTCATGCCTAAATGTTGCTAATGTCCTCTCTTTATTAAGCATATTTCTTAGCTGCATGGAGCTGTTTCGGAAGTTCGAGAAGTTTAGCTCCTGGGCCCTAAATCATTATGGTGCCTCAGGAAATACATTTTCTTGGTTCAGTACCTTTGGTATCGGTTTGATGATTGTGTAGAATGCCTCAAATGGATTAACATGTTTTTACTCTTATGCATTTCTGTAACCACCCAGTCCCCTGGGGTTACTAGAATCCCATCAATATTAGACCAGGTAGATCTCTGGGCAGCTGTAGGGAGCTTTTAGAAACTCTCTACCACATTATCTCATTGTTTACCAAGCTAGGTTAGGCAGAGAATGAGTGATGTCATTTAGAACTGTCACAGCAGCATAAGCTTTCTGGCTCAGCTGCAGGGAAAGAAGTTTAGAATCGTGGGAGTTCAGAGTGTGAGCTCCAGCTTGGGGAGTGAAGGAGAAGGAGCTAAGTGTCCAGCAGAGGGCATGAGGTGCCTGCCAGCCTCCCTGGGCTGGGTGAAGGACCTCTGGTTATCATTATTTCTCACCTTAGTGTGTGGAACCACAGTGCTGCCTAAAGAAGTGGTGAAGACCTGTGCCAGTGGAACCCCAGTAAGTTTATTTTCACTCAAAATGTGAGAAGGGACTGAGAAATCAGTGGTTCTATGGGGCAACCCCTGACTGGACTGAAGATTGTCACAGCTGCCCAGAGGAAAGACTGAATAGAGTTTCTTAAAAGCTATGGACTTTGAGGAAGAAATGTTTCCTGAAGTGTTGTAAGATGCCTATAACAAAGGGAATACCAAACTGTGAGTACAGCGAACATTTGAGAGAGACTTTTTGGGTTGTCTGTTGATGTATGTGCCCTATGCTGGCTAGAGTATATTCACTCAGGACCCTGTTCACCACAGATATGTGCTGTTAAAGTATAATGAAGAAAAGGATACCTTTAGCAAGCCAGGAGGGGTTGAAGGATCCAGTTTGGTGTGTCCTAAATGTGATGGCAGAGTTTGACTGGGGCTAGGTTGGGCAGAACCTCATTTATAGTCACAGTTCAGAGCTAACTGGTTACCAGAGAGGCACAGTTGCCTGAAGATGTTAACAATGGTCCATCTCATCAGGAGTTTCAAGTTATCTGTGTGGCAATTCCTACTTTATACACACTTGGTCAAAAATCCAGAGATCTCTAAGCAAAGGGGTGGATAATTTGTGTTTTGGAAAAGGTTCGTGTTGGAATGTACAGTACTGCTTGTGTTTCTGTGTGAAAAAAATAAGTTCTTCTACTGCAAAAGTTGTGCCATCTGTCCTGGATAGTACAACCTTGGGTGACCACTCTAATTCTGCTTATCATCTTGTCAGAAAATGAAGCCATACAATACAATGTCAATTTTATGGTTGTGAGCAGTCCATCTGTGAGTCTGTGTGAAATGTTATGGGGCCACCTCAGAAGGAGACACAGCATAGCCCTGGCACCACTCTCTCAGACTCAGAGTAAATGTAAATGTCATTTTGTACCTAATCCCCAACCTCTTAGATGCCTGAGTTGACTATTTACCGTAATGCCAGGGGTGATACTTATTTTCTACCAACTTGTGGTTTGTTGCCTTGTCTGTGTAACAAGTAAAGGGGTCCTGGTTTTAAGATGCTGCTCTTGACCGGGGTAAGGGTTGCATTTCAAGACTAATTAATTTCTTCATAGCCATTTGAAGGATCTCTAGGTTGACTCCATCTTGGTCTTGGAGCAGTGAGAAGGTGAGATCAGAAGCTCCGTTTCCAGTGTCCCTGCTGTGTGCTAAAATATTTGGCATCAAGGGGGTTCAGAAGCACTCTGCAGGCATGAAGACTTCGAAAGGTAGGGTGTCTCATTTCCATTATGTTTCTGTCATAGATGTCTAAAATATTCCATCATTGGAGAGTCTCAGGTTGTCACTTCTGGTCTGTGGCCCCCTTCCCCATTCTTCTAGGTGCCCCTAGACAGGGGAAGGGGACCTATAATAAAGCCAGATTTAATGTAGAAAAGAGTTGCCACACCTTGTAAACAAAAATTGCATGTGGTCGGGTCTCTGTGGAGAAGTTAATACAGTAATAGCAATGTGAACTGCATCAAATGCATTTTAATAAAAAAATATGAAGAAGCCCATACATTAGGTCGAATGGTGGTTAAGTTCATAGGTGTTTACGAGCTCAGGTAGGCATTAGCCTTTAGAGGAACTCGTCACTAGTTTCTAGTAGTGGTATAACCATTTTTTATTGCCCATATAATTATCAAGTTATTTTTAAACATACTCATATTATTGCTGTTTACTGCTTGTGTCACTGTGGTTCAATTGGTGCAGCACATCCGCTTCTGGACCAGAAGGTCATGGCTTCTCATCCCACACCAGGATTGAACTCATACCTAAACCACTGGCATCAGAGTGCAGTATTAGGGATGCTGTACTGCTGGGGTGAGCCAACCATTGGATGAGACATTATACTGCAGTCCTTGTACCTGTCCTGGTGGGTGTCCAGGTGGAAGTAAAAGAACCCAGGGTATTCTTCTCAAGAAAGAGAGGGGACATTCCTGTGTCCTGGACAATGTTTCCTTCCCATAAAACTGGATCATGGAATTGTCCAGGCTGTGTGGGTGTTGATGTGTGATATGGCCACCACTACACATTCAGTCACCTCACTACCAGTCTAGATTGCTTGTTAAGCATTTTGGGATACACTGTGTATGAAAAGAGCTATATAAATGCTGATTCTTCTTCTACTTGTTGTAGTAGAGTATTCCAAACTGTAACAATTCTTTGTGTGAACCACTTACTTCTTTTAACAATCTTATTCTTTTTCCTAAAAGCTTCATATTATTTGTATCGTAATTTTGTTAGTATTATATTTGATTAATCGAATGTCTCCAACATGGCTACTTCTTAACTGCCTTGAATGTCAGCCATAGGTCCTCCGAAGACTCCTATATTCTAGGGAATACATTACCAGTTCTTGTACTCTTTCAGGATAACTATGGTTCTGCATATTTCTAATTTTCTTTGTGGCCCTTCTCTGCATTCCCTCTAGCTGTTTATTCCCTCCTTTGTTATTTGAAGCAAAAAAAGGGGAGCAGTACTCAAGATGAGGTCTAACCAAGCTAGAATACAATGGAACTATAACTTTCGGAGCTCTGCTTTTAATGTTTTTAAGGATACAGCCTAATATTGTATTGTTTATTTTTTTGCCGTAGTCTTAGCATGCATGTTAAATGTCAAGTCATCTGAGACAAGTATTCCTAAATCTTTTTCATGTGTTACTGACTGGAGAGTCATGTTATTTAATTTGTACTCCTTTTTAGGGTTATTATAGTCTAAAGTATTACCTTACACTTGACTTCATTAAAGCTCATTTATTTTAATTTGCCCAGTGCTCAATTTATTTATATTTTCCTGGAATTTGTTTGTACATAACAGAACCTTTACAATTCCTCCAATTTTGCAGTCTTCTGCATATTTGAAGATCCATGCATCATCTGATAATTGTATTGATGATATTAATATGTTAAATAACGTTGGGCCCAGGACAGAGCCCAGCAGGACTCCACTTCTAACATGTCCCTAGTTAGACAGGTAGCCCCTTATTGCAACACGCTGAAGTCTGGTATTAAATCAGGAGTTAATCCAGCAGATTATATTAGGATGGAGCTGTATCTTAATCAGTTGTTCAAAAAGTATCCTATGTAATACCATATCAAGTGCTTTAAAGTAATCCAGAAACACTGTGTCTACTGGAAAACCTTAATTAATTACAGCATTGATGGATTCAAAAAAATGTAAAAGGTTTATAAAACAGGAATGACCAAGAGTGAAGCTGTGTTGTGTTATGTTTATTAAACCCATATTCTTCAGGTGTTTGTTAATACGCTGTTGTAACAATCTTTCTAGGACTTTACCTAAGTCAGATGTTAAGCTGATTGTCCTGTAATTTTTAGCATCTGATCTGGTACCCATTTTATATATTGGTGTTACAATGGCTAGTTTCCATTCTGGTAAAGGTGTACCCTAAGATATTGAAGTGCTGAACATAGCTGTTATTAGTCCTACTAATTCAGGAGTCAATTCCTTTAGAAATTTCAGGAAATTCCATCTGTTAAGCTGCACTATGTGTTTTAATATTTTGTATAACGTTAATGACTTCCTTTTTTGTGCATGGTATGGTATCAGATGTAAAGTTGACTTTGTCAATATTAGTATGTTCTTTTGATTTGTAAACACTTAGGAAATAAACATTAAGTATAGAAGTCATTCCAGTTTTGATGCTGACATTTCCTTTGATGGTCACTAGTGGCCCAACCCCAATTTGTTTGCTTCTCATAGCCCCGACATAATTATAATTTTTTTTTCTTGTTGTCCTTGATTTCTGTGGCTAAGTTTATTTTCAAATTTTGTTTCGCATTTCTAATTAGTTTCTTAATTTTATTGGCCCTCTTTTTATACTGCTGCCAATTTTATCAGTGGGCTGTTTTTGAATTTAATGTACATTCTTCTTTTCATTTGAATATTTTTCTTTATATTGTTATTCCACCAGGGTAGTATTCTTCAGTTGTTGATGTATTTTTCTTTCTGGAATGCAGTTGTTAATGCAGTGATTCATTTTACTTTTGATTTTGTGCCAGATTTAATTTAAATCAAGGTTAGTTAGATACTCTTCCTAATTCCATTTGGTTAGGAAATACTTAATATTAGCATAATCTTCTTTATAAAAATCTTTAATAATAGTTATACCTTTATTAAACACTCATCTTAACTCAGCCTCAAATTCCACTATGTTATGATCACTATCCCCTAATGAAGCCAGTATGTTGGATCAAGTTACTGTATTTCTTCTTCTAGATTAGTATCAAGTCTATAATGTTATTATTGCTGGTTCCCTTGTTAACTAATTATTCTAGATTGTCTTGTATAGTTAAATCTATGAATCTGTTTTCTATTTCCCTTCTGTGAGGAATTGATTATTCTGGATTGGATTAAGGTTTGGTGAGCTGTATGCTATACCCACGGTCAAATCTTTATTTTGAAACTATATGTGTGCTCAAATTATTTTGCTACTGTTTTCCTCTGCAATGTTACTAAAGATAATTCATGTGCTTTAAACCTGCTATTTATATACAGGGCTACTCCACCTCCTTTTCTGTTTTCCCTGTTCTTGCTGATCTTTGTGAAGTCAAGTATGTCAGTATTCCAGTCCATGTCCCTGTACCAAGTTTCAGTAACACCACATATATCAATGTTGTTGGTGGTCAGCAGATATTCAAGTTCTTCAATTTTGTTCCTAAGACTTCAGGCATTGATCAGGAGAAACCTAATTTTGTTGTTTATTAGTCCATTACCTCTACTAATGTTTGGTCCCTTATTGGGGAGGTTACTAGTAGATGTATTAACCCTTTGTTCTAAAGGGGTATGCTGATTCTGCCTCTCCCCACGGGTGCCTAGTTTAAATGTCTATTTATGTGATCTAGTTGCTTTCCCAGTTCTATGTTACCCCTTCTGCTAAGATGTAACCCATCCCAGCAGTACATTTCTTGTTTATTTACAAAGTTCTCCCAATGGGTAATGCATTTTATATTCTGATGTAGGCACCACTTCATAATCCACTCATTTACTGATTTGAGTTTCATATACTGGGTTTCTGAGGCTTTCAGAATGGGAGAATCTCTAAGATGGTCACTGCTCCTCCCATCTCAGTTATTTTATTAGTAATAAATACTATTTCCTGTTTATTATTAGTTCTGAGTCTTGAAGGATATTATTTGCCCCAGCATGAATAATACCTAATGGCTTCTCCCTGCATTGTGTAAGATATTATTCAACATGCATGTAATATCTAATATTTTAGTTTCACTGAAACTACTTAAAGTCTGATGTGCTTTATCTGAGGAACAGATTTGTCAGTCCAGGTGTTTAGTAATGGAGTCTCCTGAGAGAAACTTCCTTGGGGCAGCACCAGTTACATCTGTTACTGATTCAATTGTCTCAGCTCCTATTGAGTGGATACCGTGTATAACATTTCATAGTATTTGACTACTGGAAGAACTAATCAAACTATGATGATTATTTCTGGAAGGGGCTGAGCTAATAATTAACTGGCAATTGGGCTGTATGCTAGAGGCTGCTGTAGAGCCAACTCCACTCTGAGCTACAGTTTCATTATGTTCTCCATTTGTGTCTGTGGTAATGGGTATGTTTTCTTGTGTGCACTCACTTAGGGGGTCAAAACAATTTAATAGTGGGAGACTGAAAAGGTTTGCTCTTCCCTTTTTTGGGAGTTTGATACCACTCTTCATCTGCACTACTTACTTGTTCTTTTTCCCTTGATCGTTTCCTGTTTGGTGAATTTTTTTTGTCTAGGTTAAGCAACTCTGTATGTACAATGGGTGATGCCTGGGGATGGCATTTTTTGACATTTGAACTTGGCAGCATACTGTGTTGTCTTTTTTCAGAAATTATTTGTTCAGCCATGGGGGTGCTTGGCAGGTCATTGGTTGTATTTATTTGTTAGAGTCTCAGATTACAACCTTTGAGCTGGAAGCTCATTTACAAAGGTTTTACTTCAATTTAGGCATACAAAAACAAGTATAACAAGCATATTGCAAGAGATTACATCAATGAGGTGGCAGTAAATAGAATACATTAAGAACATTTTTGACATTTGATGGTAGGCTCAATTACAATGGTTCTGTTTCAATAGCAGAAAACACAACAAGCAGGTAAGACAATTCATAGCAGCAGCAGGATTTTAATTGTTGATTCAGAAAATAGGATACCTAGGGGAAATATTAAGGGGTGGTGGGTAAGATAGGGAAGGGGTGCTGAACTATACTTTAGGTGAGTGAGGTTGAGAGAGAAAAAGAGGCTGAAAATTAATAGCCAGGATCTGAAGTTCCACAAATTCCCTTTGCCAGGGGCTGAAAGAGATTGGGGGAGGAGGAGGGGATTACAGAGAATTTGTAGTCAGGAGAAAGGAAGCTAGAAAAGAAGGGGGAGTGGGTTGAAGTGAGGAGATGCAGTGGGGAAGGGGATATAGGGGATGGGAGGTGGGTGAGGAAGGGAGGGTGGGAGGAAAGGGGAAAAAAGGAGGGAAGGGGAGAAGGTTGGGCTGAGTGGGGAAGCAGAGAGGGAGTCAGGGAGAGGTGGGGGAGCCTGAGGTGGTAGATTCATTAGGTCAGCAGTGTGGGAAACAGTGGCATTCCATTTGGCTAGCCAGGTAGGAGTGAAGTTTGGATTTGAAAAGGGCTAGTTTGGTCTCAGCTAGCAAGTCAGGTGGGAGTGCGTTTGGCCACTTAAGGGTGAGATATCCAAAAGAACGCTGTCCAAAGATCATTTGACAGAAAGGGACCTTATAGAGGTTGTTTATGGTCGCTCTGGTCAATCTAGAGGGGGCAGTTTGGGTAAGCTTAGATTGGATACCGGGTGGAGCTAAGCCAAAGGAAGCTTTTTTTTGCTAAAAGACAGGTTTGATATCTAACAGGGTACTACAGGCTAAGGCAGCCTGAGAGAGTATACTGATCACAAGTGTGAGTCAGTTTCAGTGCCCCCAGGAGGAATCTACAGAACTTGTTTAGGGTTAGGGCGATGCATTTTATGGTGGAGGTAGAGGCAGCGCTACAGACCACAGGTCCGTAGTCGATCTCAGAGAGGACAGAGCTTGTTATGGCAAGTTTTAAGGTGTCTGTTGTGAGGCAATGCCTATGTTGGTAAAGCAAACCAATTTTCTTGTTTGCAGATTGGGAGATATTGTTTATGTGAAGTGAGTAGGTCAGGGAACTATCAAGGTGATACCAAAATATCTGAAATGTTGCACCATGTCAAGGATTTAATTTTCTTGGTTGTGGATGTTTAGAACGGCAGACCTGTGTTTACTGAGGGTGAAGGTAAACAGTATGGTTTTAGTGTTTTTATAGTTGAGGAGCAACTGGACATTAAAGAACTGGTTTTCAAGAAGTCCGAAATTCTTTTTTCTTTTCTCTCTCTTTTCGGCCCTGGCTTCCCCTAACCCCATGAGTGGGGTTTGCCCTGTCCCAGCCACCAATGCCACATGCTTGGGACTGATCCCTCCTGAATGGGGCCACCATAGTGGAATTTAGGTGTCCAGAGGGTCAGCAAACTGGAGCCAGCTCATTGGTGGGGAGCCAAGGAATTTTTCTGTTATTTTTCCCCAGAGGTGGGGATGTGCAATGATGGCCAGCGCCACCCTGCCCCCTTCCAGCAGGTGCCAAAGCCTTGTGGTACCTCCAGCCTCTGCTGGAGGTCCACGTTGCACCGAGCACTCGACCCCCCTCCCCCCAGAGCAGGAGAGCAGTCCTACTGATGCTCAATCCTGCTCCCCCGGCCAGCCCTCCAACATCTGGATCTGTTCCCAAACCCGGGTCATTGACGCCGCAGATGGCCACCATGCCTCTGTGCCAGTGGGCCAGCCATTGAAGCCTGAAATTCTGCTGGAGACTTTGTTCCAGAGCAACAGGGTCAAGATGGTTTGTGTAGAGGACAGTGTTGTCCGTGTATAGTACTATTTTGGCATCACTTGCATTAGGGAGGTTGTTTAGGAAGAGACTAAACAGCGTTGGACCCAGGATGGACCCTTGGAGGACTCCTGTACTTACAGTTAGTCTGTCTGAGATAGTGTCATCTATTTTGACCTGTTGGACCTGTCTGGAGAGGCAGCTATGGAACCAGTTCAGGGTGGCTGGAGACATGGAGGAATCATGGAGTTGAGTCAGCAATAGATTGTGGTTCATGGTATCGAAAGTCTTAGTGAGGTCAATAAAGGTGGCCCCCACTAAGTGTCCATGATCAATAGTGTCCTGAATGTAACCAGTGAACTCAATCAATGCAGTCGTTGTGCTGTGTAGTTTCCGAAAAACCATAATGTTCCTTGCATTGTAATTGATATTTGTTTAGTTAGCTGCTTAATTGATCACAAACAATACATTCCAGTGCTTTGGAGATTGGGGGTAGGATGGAAATCGGTCAGTAGTTAGTATGGGTTGCCCTATCACCACTTTTATATACTGGAGTTACAACTGCAGCTTCCCAGGTCATAGGGAATTTACCTGTGATTATGGAGAGGTTTATAATTCTTGTTAATGGAACCAGGATGACATCCAGGGTGAGGGAGATTAACTTAAAATCAAGGCTGTCACTACTGTACCTGGATTTTCAAAGCACTTTGGAGGCATTTTGGCTTCCCAGGTTTGATTACCTTGAGGTAGAAGGGAGGCACAGCACTTGGCTGGCAGGAGGTGGAGGCGGCAGTTATGGCAGTTTGCTGACCCCAAGTAGGGAGTAGGTAGTCAGCGGGGAGCACTCCACTAACATCTGTAAAGGTCTTATTAAAAATATTGGCATTAATGGACCATTAGGTGCTCCCTCTCATGCCCTGTATGGTGATAATCTGTAGTGTTTCTAATCTTGGCTGCTTCAAATTTGTTGGCATATCCTCTGTTCTCATTTGCGATCTCTGAGCCATATCCCTTTGGCTAGTTTCTATTGCCATTAATCTAGTATTAAATATGTTTATTTCCTTAGTCATTGCTTCTTTTTGCTTGCATTTGTCACATATAAATGTTTTGACCATGATTGGTTTTTCCATGATCAAATACATGTGGCATATTGAACATTTGACACCTATTGCCACAACCACTGCCTCAGAGGCTGCCAAGTATGAAGAGCCATTGGACCACAGTGGGTTCTGGGAGGGTGCGGAGGTGGAACAGAGCAAAGCCCCTAGCTGTACCTCTACTCAAACCATACGCCAGTCTGGCAGAGCAAGGTTCCTCCATGATGGCACCCTCAGTGGAGACCAAGAAGAACTACTGGGGACATCCACAGGGAGACCCACAGAAGGGTGGCAAGGGACACCACAGGGGAAGGAAACAGCTTCTGATAGGGGACTCCATTGTTAGAGGGTAGACCTGGGAAAGGGAGGAGAGGAAGTAAGGTGCCTGCCTGGTGCCATGGCTTAGAGGACAAGAAGCAAATCCTCAGGATTGCAGAAGCAGCATCACAGGAGAGGAACTAGATATCATTGTCCACCTTGGGACAAATGACCTAGCTAGGCAAAGGATCAGTGCAGTGCAGGATGAAATTGTGGAGTTGGGAGGGGCCTCAGACAGGTAGCAAGCACAGTTACCTTCTCAGAGGTGCTGCCAGTCCATGGCAGGGGTGAGGCTAGGGTACTACACACCATGCAGTTTAATTAATGGTTGCAAAACTGGTGCAGTGCACAGGGCTTAGGCTTCTTTGTGGACTGGGGGTACACCTGGAGAGATGAAGATCTATACTAGCATGATGGTCTGTATCTGTCCACAAAGGGAACCAAGTTTCTAAGTGACAGGTTTAAATGCTTCCTTGGCAAGCTTTTAAACTAGCCATGAGGAGAGGTGCTTATGAGAGGCAGGAAATGTCAAGCCTCCCCACAAAACATGACAGGTAGTAAGGTAAACACTGAGGTACAGTGCTCAACAGAGGGCAGGACAGGGGTAAATGGAAAAATAGAAAAAGGAAAAAAAGAGCAGGGATGGGGAAAAAGGATAAAGCCAACACTAAATGGAGGGCAATGAATACCAATGCCCATAGTCTGGGAAACAAGCTTCCTGAGCTAGTAGCTTTGATGGAAGATGAACAATTGGATATTGTGGCAGTCATATGAAACATGGTACATGGAGAACCATGACTGGGATGTCAACATACCGGGGTACACAGTCTACAGAAGGGACAGGGAGGGGAAAAGAGGTGGTGGAGTAGCTCTATACATAAGGGCAGGGATCAAAGCTACAGAACTATAAAGTAAAGGGGAGGACAAGAGGCACTCTGGGTCACCTTGGAGACAGGGAATGGCATCACAATCTGCACAGGGGCTGTATACAGACCCCCATCTCAAGGGATGGAAATGGACAAGAAAATGATAGAGGACATTCTCAAAATGGCTGAAAAATGGGAGATACTGTTGATGGGGGACCTGAATATGCCAGATGTTAACTGGACAACATGTACTGCAGCCACATTCAAGATCAGGTTCATTCTCGATGCCCTACAGGGCAGACCTTAGACAGCTAGTGTTGGAACCCTCGGGAGGGAGCAATAATAGACCTGGTACTCTCAAATGGAGAGAGGATCACAGATTTAGAAGTCAGTAGCCATCTGGGAACAAGTGACCACCACATAGTGTGATTCACAATAAGCACAACCATGGAGACAAGCCATACAAAAACAAGGATATTGGACTTTAGAAGGTCTGACTTTGGCAAAATGGATGAGTGTCTAAGGAATACACTAACAAATGGGCAGGAAGGAGGGGTGGAAGAACAATGGAGAAAAATCAAAACTGCCATCATGGAGGCAGCAAGCCTTTGTGTGAAACAAATAAAGAAAACAAAACGGAGTAAAAAACCACTATGGTTCTCAAAAGAGGTGGCAGGGAAGGTTAAGGAGAAAAAGGCTGCATTCAGAAAGTATAAGGCATCACAGAAGGAGCATGACAGGGAACTTTATCAATTAAAGCAGAAAGAAGTGGGGAAGGCAGTCAAAATAGCAAAGGCCCAAACCGAGGAAAAGATAGCCAACTCAGTTTAGAAGGGGGATAAAACCTTGTATAGGTACATTAGGGAGCATAGAAAGGTTAAGGGAGGGATAGTGAAGATTAATAAAGGAGAGGGGAGGTGGGCAGAGGGAGACAGTGAAAAGGCAGAGATACTGAATGAATACTTTTGCTCAGTATTCACTAAAGAAGAAGAGGAGGAGTTACCTAAACCAAATAATAGAAGCACTCTGGGTAGGGGGGTTGACACCAGTCCATTTACAGAAGAAAGAGTCCTGAAAGAACTCCTAAAACTCAAGGTGGACAAAGCAATGGGGCCTGATGGGATTCAACCCAGAATCCTAAAAGAACTAAGGGGGGACGTAGTGACACCACTGACCACACTTTTTAACAAATCATGGGTGGATGGGGTGGTACCTGAGGACTGGAGGAGGGCAGATGTGATTCCGCTTCACAAAAGTGGGAGCAAGGCAGAAGCAGGAAACTACAGACCTGTTATTTTGACCTCAGTGGTAGGGAAAATGATGGAATCACTTCTGAAAGAAAGAATTGTTGAGTACCTAGTGTCCAGCGGGGCACAGGACGCAAAGCAGCATGGATTCCAGCAGGAAGGTCATGTCAGATGTATCTAATTGATTTCTTTGACTGGGTGACCAAAGTAATAGACCAGGGAGGGCTGTGGCTACCTAGACTTTAGCAAGGCATTTGACACAGTACCACACAAAGATTAATATTCAAGTTAGCCAGCCTGGTAGTGGGTCCCAGGGTGGTAGCCTGAGTAACAGACTGGCTGCACAACAGGACACAGAAGGTAATAGTGAATGGAACTCATTCCGAAGAGGGGTTACTAGTGGAGTACCTCAGGGCTCAGTACTGGGTCCAGTCCTCTTTAACGTCTTTATACAGTAGATGACATTGAAGAGGGTCTGGAAGAAAGGTATGCCTCTTTACAGATGACACAAAGATCTGTAACAGAGTTGATACACAAGGTGGGTAGAAAGGATGAGAAAGGTCTTGGCAAAGTTGGAGGAATGTTCAGGACGTATGGCAACTTAGATTCAATGCAAAGAAGTGCAAAGTAATGCACCTGGGAAACAAAAGTCCAGGAGAAGCGTACACAATGGCAGAAGAGGTACTAACAACAACAATAATGGAAAGGGATCTGGGTGTAGTCATATCAGATGACCTAAGGTGGGTAAACAAAGTGAAAAGTCAGTAAGAAGAGCTGGGGGATACTGGGATGCATAGGAGGGGCATCCCTCTGTACAGACAGTTGGTGAGACCCCATCTGGAGTACTGCGTGCAGTTTGGAGACCCCATCTATGCAAGGACATAGACAGGATGGAAGCAGCCCAGAGGAGGGCAACTAAAATGGTGCAGGGTCTGCATCAGAAACCATATGAAGAGAGACTGAGGGAGTTTAATATGTATACCCTTGATGAAAGAAGGGACGGGGGGACATGATAGAAACTTTCAAGTACCTCAAGGGAATCAACAAAGTCCAGGAGGGTAGCATCTTTCAGAAAAGGAGATGTGCAAGAACAAGGGTGCACAATTTAAAGATAGAGGGGGGACAACTCTGGGGTAATGTGAGGAAATTATTTTTCATGGAGAGAGTGATGGACGCATGGAACCGCCTTCCTGGTGAGGTTGTGGGGTCTAAAACAATGGGGGAATTCAAACAAGCATGGGACAGACATAAGGCAATTATAGTGGGGGGTTGCAGGAAGTAGGCTGTTGGTTAACTAGAACCTGCAGCTTACCCAATAGATAGGGAAATGGGTAGACTGAGTGGGCCAAGTGGTCCTTATCTGCCATCAAAGTCTATGTTTCTATGCCTAATGCCTGCTTGGTCCTTGCCAGGGGAGTCCTACTCTCCTACTTTCATTTATGGGCTTATATCCTTCACTAATGCTTCCAAATCATTGCTTTCCTAGTTGGAGACCACCTGCAACAACATTTGTAGATTAACCCTCTTGCTAAACCGAGAAACCCATCACTGTGACCTCTACAACAGCAAAGGCTGGTTCTCCCCTGTAAATAATTGTCGCTTTGTTCCAGGCTGCTTCACAGGCAAAATAATTAGGACTTGCACCTCACTTCCATTGTGGCCCTGCTCAAGCCCTGCCACCTGTCCCTACCCGAGATCCACTGAAAAATCCCTTTCACTGTCCCAAAACACCCACCTCATGAGGGACCAGGCCTTTAGGGCTACTGCACCCAGATTTTGGAACTCTTTGCCATCTGCAGTCCATAGCTCCCCTCCCACCTTCAGTTTAAAAAGTCTATGTGGCCTCACCTCAAGGCCAGTTCTAGCTGTACCTGCATGTGACTTTTGCACCCAGGTTGTCTAAACTTGCCATCATCATGGTTATCTAAACTTACCATCATGTCGGAACAGAACCAGTCTATGCATTCTTTCAGTTCTAGGCAAACTCTGTTAGCTGATCATACATTTTGCTTGCTCTTTCAGTTTTGCTGTCTATGCACACGAGCTGGCCTGTAGCTTACTAGCTCGCTCTAGCCAGCTCATGAATTTTCATGAATTTTGCATCTTACAGTTGTGTTTTATCATTCTGTTCCACAGCATGCGCTTTTGTGTTTGTTAATCTGATGCATCAGTCCCTGTTGTATTGTACCTTGCTTGTCAGTTTTGTAACCTCCCAGGTCGTACCTAAAAATAGGAGCAACTCTATCTAGTGTACTCACAATAAAAGCTAATACTAATAAATAATTGTTTTGGCTTTTGTCCGACCTTAAATTTTATTTTGTACTGTATATATATATATATTATAACTGCATGGTAGTGAAGCCTCTGTATAGTTAGGGTTGCCCGGCCACCTCTGCGTTAAACCCCAAATTTTGCACTTTAATAACTTTGCCATCATATAATGGAGTTGCCTGAAAGTTTGCATGCGTGGTGGGGCACCATAGTTCTCTGGATCTGTCAAGTTGCATTACAGTCGGATAAGCGGTTGCAGAGCTGCAGAGCACCAAAAAACATGCAAAAACGGGGTTTTTGCGTGTTTCTTTGCTCGTGCCTACAGCCCACACAGTTTGTCTGTCTGGTCTAAAGTCTTCAGGGAAGATGCAGTCTGGGACACTGATATGCCTTTTGAAGATTTGGTGAAAAATATTAATCCGTTCAAAAGTTATTCAAAAACAGTTTCAATATAGTCAATGGGAAAAAATATATGTGCCTCTTGAAAGCTGCTGCCACTACATTTTACTGTTGCAAATGGCTCTTTTACTGTTGTGTGGTGGTAGGGTTTTAAATAATTTAATTGATTAGCAGTTTTTTTCTTGGGACAATACTAACTGTACAGAAAGCATTTATTTAGGTTTTCTAGAAGTGTTATGTTTGTTAGACACAGTGAGTCAAATGCTATGCATTTTCACAATGTTTTAGAACTTTTATGCGCAAAATGCTAATCAATTTTTAGAGCTAAATAAAACCCTGTGGTGGCTATCTTGTTTTCAGTTGGTGAGAGAGGAAAATGCCTGGCGTTTACATTTGGGGCCCCCTAGGTAAAAACTGACAGTTGTGTTTACCTAGTTGGGCCCTGAGGATCACTACTATATCTTTTGGGGACCCCCAGAAATGCCTTTTCGGCAATCAGACCCCATAGTGTCACAATTGCGACAGAGTGGATGCAACACTTTGCAAATCACGAAAGTATTGTAGCCATTCTGTCAAGACATTTTTGTGAAAGTGCTCTGAATTATGCAAACTACTGCACCCAAAAATAGTAATTCTTTGCCACCCCACTGCATCAAAATGGTTGTGGCTTTTAGGCTGAAATTTGCAGGGTGGCAAGCCCTGGTCCCACAGATGTGACTTTGGTGGTGTGGTCCCAAACCATTCAACAGGTCCATAGTACAGTGCTCTGAATTTGAGAATTTCCCATGAGACTAACATTGTGGTACCCATAGCGCCTTCCTTCCCGACTATCTCAACGATCAAGATACACATTTTTTTTACCCGCAGCTTAAGCACGCATGGAGTTTTGGAAGTCATGATTAAAAACTGCGTAGAATTTTTTTCATAGTTGCTACGGTTACTGAGTTATTGCCAAATACATGTTACAAGGGTTCCTTTTGAGTACTATGGGGCTGCTGTATGGCTCTGTACTTATGGGTAAGTGAGAGCGCAGGGCCCAGAGGGCCCACACTCCCGCATATGCATACCATTACTCAACAAATGGGCAATGTGAAGGAAGCGCAGGGCTCGGAGGGCCTGCGCTCCCACAAACACATACCAGCTACCGGTTACATTACACGTTCTCAAAAAGAAGGGAAATTCATTGCAAAAAAACTTCGTTAATGCATCAGTTAGGATTGATAGCACAGCAACAAAAGTATGGAAATGTGATATTAGGGTTACCACCCCTACCACCTTCCCATCCTCCACACACCTACAGGCATCAGGGTGTGCCATGGGGTCGTCAGGCCTAACTCATACAGTGTATATATATATATATATATATATATACACACACACACATATATATATATATTATGGTAGCACGGTAGTGCTACCATAGTTAGGGTTGAGGAGCCATTTCTATGTTAAACCCCAAAACTTTGTACCTTAATAACTTTGCAACTGTTTGATGGATTTACCTGAAATTTGGAATTTATGATCAAGAACCATAGGCCTTGGGATCTGCCAAGTTTCATTTGGTCGGATATACGGCTGTGGAGTTATTAGTGTGTGATCTGCTTGCGCTTACGCTTTTCTGGAATTCTGTGGTCACGCCTTACAGGTCCGTGATGGTTTCAGGTGGAATCAGCCCGAAATCTTCTAGGGAACGTGTAGTCGGGGTCCCCATGTGCCTTCAAGATTTCGTGAAAAAATATTAAACGTTCAAAGTTATTCAAAAACAGTTTCCCATTATAAGTCAATGGGAAAAGTTCAAAAGTTCAACACTTTCAAAATGCATTTTTACTTTCACAAATGGGCCTGTTACTTTCGCAAATCGGCCATTTTGTTTTCAGTTGGTGATCATAAAAATGGTTGGCATTTAAATTTGGGACCCTCTAGCAACCTAATTTTTTTTGTATTCACCTAGTCGGGCCCTAAGGATGCTTGCCATGTCTTTATTTTGTGGTAAAACACCCCAGAAATATGTTTTTCAAATTTCTGGAAAAAGTACTTTACAAATTGCAACAGTAATTTTCTAGTCTGTGGGAAATGACAGCAATTCTTTGGCACTGCACTGCAAAATAACCATTGGGAGTTTTGGGCTGAAATTTGGAGGAACGAGCCGACATCTCACAGATGTGCCTTTCAGTGTTGTATTGAAAAAATATTACATATGCGGCAAAGTTATGGCACTCCAAAGTTGACAGTTTTTCCTATAGGATAACATTACGGCTCAAGCATTACAGGAATCCTTTGGCACCCTCTGCAAAATAACGGTTTGGTCTTTTTTCCTGAAATTTGAGGGAAGACAGCCAACAGTACACAGATGTGCCTTTCAGTAGTTTGGTGAAACAATATCACATGGTGGCAAAAGCTAGCACTCCAAAATTGACGGTTTTCCCATAGGATAACATTACGGCACCGACACTTAACAGAAATCATTTGGAGCCCTGCTGCAAAATAACGGTTTGGTCTTTTTCCTGAAATTTGGAGGGAGACAGCCAACAGCCCACAGATGTGCCTTTCAGTAGTTTGGTGAAAAAACATTACAGGGAGGCAAAGTTATGGCGCTCGAACTTTTCTTTTTCCCATAGGATAACATTACAGTAGATTACTTGGCATGCCTGCAGGGCCCGTATCCTGGAAGCGGTGCGAATCCCGGACTTTCGTCGGAAAATTTCTTAGCCCCACAATGGGCTAAGATCCAAATTAGCCAGGACAGTTGTAAATAATATGACGTTTAAATTTTTTTCACGTCAGACGGTTCCTGAGATATAATGTATTTAGTATTCCAAGATCTCATTTCTGCGCGATACTCATTATTTTGCATACATTATTTGTACTCACTGTCTTTCTCAATGCAGGTTTTGGGAAAACCAGCCTGTGCGCTTACATTACTGTTACTGTTGCCCTTTCCGCTGAGATCCGCACTGTTTCACTTACCGCTGACGCCTGGCACCATGCGTATCCTCATGTGCTTCATTTACGCCAGGTTTCGTTATTTTTTGCCATTTCTGTCTACAGTACTGTTTATCTTTCTGTTTCACTTTACATCACCATGCCCATTGACATTTCTGTTTGCAGGCACCATGTTACTATGTGACAACACATCACGTGGCAGACCATTCCCGTCTATGCCACCATGTGCGTTACCCTTTCTGTTCTTATTCGTGCTTGTGTTACCATGTGCGCCACTGTTAGCATTTCTGTTTGGGTTGCTGTCCCTGTTAGTATGCCACAAGACATCATGGCGGAGCGCTTTAGTGGTAGAGAGCTGCAGCCCAGAGGGCACCAAGGCCCCACTGCTGTAATATATTCATACTATTTCTTGTTATCATTCTCAAAAGAAGGGAAATTAGAGGCAAAAACTCAGTTTAATGCATTAGTTAGAGTTGTTCCACAGTGACAAAAGTGAGGAAATTCGCTGTTGGGTTGAAAACCCCTTGCACCCCCACCCACCCCCAACCGGCATTGGGGTGTGCATTGGGATCATGAGTCCTAACTCTCACCCCATTCTCCTATACTTCTGCTGCTTTACACAGGTCATGGGGTGAGAGGGCTGATGATCCCAATGCACACCCCAATGCCACCATCGCAAGGCCATCCTTTTGCGTTTCATTTGCGCTATGCTTGTTACTTTTTTGCCATTTGTGTGTACCGCGACTGTTTCTCTTTCTGTTTCACTTTGCCACCATGCCCATTGACATTTCCATTTACAGGCACCATGTTACTATGTGACCAGACATCACGTGGCACACCGTTCCCGTCTCACGTCCCACGTGTACCCTTTCTGTTCTCATTCGCGCTTTGTGTTACCATGTGTGCCACTGTTACATTTCTGTTTGCATTGCTGCCCTGTTACTATGCCACAAGACACTTTGGGGCCCAAGGCCCCGCCACCGATTACATATCTACTTTTTCAACATCACCTCAAAGAGGGGTAGAGGCAAAAGTTACATCGCATTAGTTGTTGTTCCATAGTGAGGATTGTTGTTTGTCTGCTGATTTCTTTTGTCAGCATTGGTACATTGGGATCAGGGTTCTAACCTCACCCCATTCTCCCATACTCTGCTGCTTTTACACATGTCATGGGGTGAGAGTTAGGGCTGACGATCCCAATGCGCACTCCCAATGCCGTTGGGGGTGGGGGGGTCCAAGGGGGTTTTCAACCCTAACAGCTTAATTTCCTCACTTTTAGTCACTGTGGAACAACCCTAACTAATGCATTAAACGGAGTTTTTTGCCTCTAATATATGTATATATAACTATATTGTTACGCTGATAGGACAACCACAGGCTCCAGAGGAAGTGGCCCCAGAGCCACTAAACATTGCTATTGCTAATAGATTAGGTATCAAGTGTGCTGGCACATTAATAAAATGGAAACATTAATCTGGTATTAAAACTTATACAGGAGTTTCAGAGTCTTTCTCACTCCCCAAGCACTCACAGTGCCAGTAGAGACAGACTCCTCTGATTGCTTTTCAATTACCACACTTCTCCTACAGGGGAGGTAGGGCATACGGGATCCCAAACCCACAGAGCAGCTTCATTTTTGATTACCCGCTTAACTAATTCCACTGGCTGCTCCTTCATATGCAGTAAGACCTAACCAGGGGTTATCTTATTTATTTATTAGCTTTTGTTGACCAGATGAGGTACGTTAAGCACACATGTGCCTATTTTCAGGTACAACCCGGGAGGAATACGCAAGCAATAATACCAGACAGGGTGGATGGTATTGGGCTATACCCACCAGCCCAAGGGCAATATAAGACCCAACGCCACAGGCAGAGGGTCTTATAGCCCCTGGAAGAGCAGGCATAGCCCAATACCGCCCACCCTGGAGAGTATTACTGCGCTTAGAAAATGGGACGTGTATTTTGTATGTCTAAAAAAATAATTTTTATGTTGAAGTGTTAAACCTCTTAATTTTGTTTTCTTTTTGTATTAAAATAGTTCCTCCATCTGCATATCATTGCAGTAGTTTATTTTACAACTGAGGACTTTTGTCTTACTGGGGCGTTTGTACTTGTAACTGGGTGTCATAGTTACCTGCCCCTCAACCAGGCTCACTGTTGTACTGCTAATGTTTACTGTTTTATTATTTTTTTTAATATTTATTTATTCTCTTCATTTTTATCTATGGCTGTGAGAGGGGCTATGTTACAAAAATGAATGAATCGGGGAGTCAGCAGTGGTGCACGGTGGTGGCGGGCATGCGGTCGCACTGAGGAGCCTGGAAAGGGGAAATAAAGGCAAGGCTCTGTTTTAACTTAATTTTGAGCTCTGATTTGATTTTGGAACTGGAGGGTACATAAAAATGCTGAATTAATCAATGTATCGGCAGCAGCTCATTGGTGGCAGATGGGCGGTTGCACTGAGGAACAGCCCGCTATGGATGAATGGTCCGTTACGCTTTGTACTGTAGAAGGTCATTTGAGACAACAGGGAAATGTACACTTGCTGGCTGACAAGCTGAAATTCATGGATAGCTGTGTTATTTTGTTTTGGTCCATTTTGTTGGCTTTTTCTTTTTCTGGTTGGAGACGTGAATGTTTCGTGTTTTGCCAGTTCAATTGTGGTTGCACATGTTCGTGGTGGGTTTAAATGAAGTATGTGGCTGAGGGATACCTGTGGGTGATGGGAACTTTGGACTGGCACTTGTTTTAGGTGGGCATTGTTGTCTGATAGATGCTCACCTAAATGAGTGTGTCAGCCAATCAGAATTTAGAATGACTTTTACCCATTTTCTAAGGTACATTATTGGACAATACATCCAGCAATTTATAACAATACATAGTCAGTTAACAGGGAACAAAATATGAACATATGAAATTGCCAGCAGATAAAGGACATTATGGTCTACCCAGTCTGCTTGAGTGTGCAGCTCTGTTATGATATTTCAGTAGAGCTGCCCCTCCCTCCCTTCCTCCACCTGTCCCAGAATTCCTCTCTCCTCTTCTTCCACCATCCCCATCCTCAGTGTGGTTGTCCCGATAAGCCTATCCCACCTACTTTTAAATCCACCCACAGCCTTGGCTGAAACCAACTCTTCTGGAAGCTTATTCCATCCTGAGACCACCTTTTCGTGAAGAAATGTCTCCTTGCATTTTTTAAATCCCTCCCCAACTTTAGATGAGGCCCCTTGTTATCCCTGCACCCTTTAGATTAAACAAACCCTCAGCGTTGACCTTGTTTATGCCCTTAAGATATTTAAAAGTTTCTATCATGTCTCTCTCTCTCATCCCTCCTTCAGTAAGTACATGCTGAGTTCATCTAGTCTATCTTGATAGGGTTTGTGCTATAGGCCCCAAACCATCTTGATTGCCCAATACTGCACACCCTCCAGCTTGTTTATGTCCTTATTTAGATGAGGGTGCCAGAACTGGACACTGTACTCCATATGCCGTCTCACCAGCGATCTGTACAGGGGCATTATGACCTCCCTCCTCCTAGATGTGAAATCCCCGGCTATGCAGCCCAGCATTCTCATAACTTTAGCTGCTGCTTTGCTGCCCTGTGCAGATTGTTTCAAGTCTTTGGTGATGATAACCCCTAGGTCTTCCTCTATCTCTACTACTTTCACCCGCCCCCCCAGCCAGTACTCCACCCTCGGGTTTCGTGTGCCAAGATGCATAACCTTGCATTTTTTGGTGTTAAAAACCAGTTGGCAGGTATTTGACCATCTCTCCAATTTTGCCAGGTCATCCTGTAACTCCTTTCTCCCATCCTCTGTATCCACTAGTTAACAGAGTTCAGTATAGTCTGCAAAGAGACAGATTTTCCCCCTAATCCTTTCCGCTATGTCCCCAATGAAGACATTGAATAATGCAGGGCCAAGAACAGAGCCCTGTGGTACCACGTTGGTGACCAGCCTATGTTCCAATATTCTCCCCCACCACCACACACTGACTCCTGTTCTGTAGCTAGCTCTTAATCCATCCCATTAGCTTCCCACCCCCCACCCCCAGCCCTTCTAGCTTGCTGACCAGCCTTCATGCGTGGGACCAAGTCAAACGCTTACAAAAGTTTAAATAAATGACATTGAATTAAATTAATGGTCTGTTAATCACTCTCTAGGGCGTACTGTGGCAGAGGCATAGCCATGTGCCACATGGCCATAGAGGGTGATGAACTGAGCATTAACATAACCCCTACAGGTGCAGTATTGCTATTATAAAGCATTTGTCAATGCCAATGTTTGCTTGCTGGCATTGGCATTGGTAGTAGAAGTTACAGAGCTGCATAATAGAAATGGCAGTGAAATATTGAACTGAAGCCAACCCCACCACCACCCTGCAGAGAGTGACAGGCATTGGGGTGTGCCTTTGGGTCGTCAGGCATAACGGCCATGCCATTTCACCACACCCTACCCTGCAGACACTGACAAGTGTCACGGTGTGCCTTGGGGTCTTTGGCCCTTATGCGCACCCCATTCCATCAGGAAATACAGTGAGATGGGTGCTGTATAGGAGAATAGGGTGAACTTTGGGGTCGAAGAGTCCAAGGCATACCTCGATGCCTCTCACTGGCTGCAGGGTGTGGAATGGTATGAGCATTACAGGCAAGAATCCCAAGTCACACCCTGATGCCTGTCATTCTATATTTCACCGGTTCTGTACGAACTGCACTGGCTGCCTGTTCAGTGGTGGATCACCTTTAAAGTCGGTTGCTTACTTTTAAAGCCCTACATGGATTGGACCCTGACTACCTGAAAGAGCTCCTGGTTTTCCACCGGCCCGGGCAATCTCTCCTATCGGCCGATGAGGGGTTGCTAGAGATTCCAAGGGTATGCTTAAAAACATTGGGGGCAAGAGCTTTTGACTATGCTGCCCCTACCCTTTGGGATTCTCTACCCCGCCGGCTTCAGGAGTATGCAACTGTGGAGGGATTTAAATAATCCCTCAAAATGTATTTGTGACTTCAGGCCTTTGATAAATTGATATAGCTGATTTTATTAATTGATGTTCTCTTTTTAACTGCTGCCCTATCTTTGTCTGTTAGTATTTTAAGGTTTGTTTATTTATGAATTGTGAGGCACCTTGGTTGTTGATAAGGCACTTAATAAATAACATTTTATTATTATTATTATTTATCCAGTTATAATTAGCCATTATAACCTGTGGGTTATAATGGTGAACATGCACTGGGTTTCCTTCACTCCATGCAGGTGCAGTCCTCAACTCTTCACTTTTCCTGCAGTCTCTACTTTGCCGCTGGGCACCAATAGCACTCGACACTAAGTAATTAAATTAAAAAAAAACAACTCACCTTATGTTAACCATCACAAATCCTTCCTCGATTAAATCCTTTTTTATTTAAAGTAAAAAAAAAATAAAAAAAAATGGAAAGTTGTTAGCAGCCACAGCGATGGCAAATCGCACCTCAGTCCAACCAGACTGTGGCTGAACACCAATGTAGTTGTATTTTATATAATTGCTATGGTGAGAAAATGCTCCACAGCAATTATATAAAATAAAACATGGGGTGGTGTGTACAATTTGAATTTTACACACACCCTTGGTGTTGGATGGTTGAATAAATACTGTAAGCTTTGCTCTAGAGGCTTATATAGCATCCAACACCTCTGGCCTGTGTACAGTTCTCGTTAAACACACCACCCCATGTATCATTCTATATATAATCTACACCCTGTCATGACTTATTACTTGCTTAAACCATAAAAAGCAGAGACCACTAAAATAGCTAATTTGAAAGATTTACATGTGAAAATGTATGGTACAAACCAGATACACAATGACCTGACTCAGAATATGCAATTTTATCTTCATTTGTGAGGGGACAGGATCTTCATAACTCATTTGTGGCTTTGCTGCTCATGAAGGTAAATGGCTTATTCTGAGTCAGGCCATTGTGTATCCCATTTACTTAAAATAAAAGTACTTACACACAACGAGAAAAGAGGGCAGACCCAGTGGCATGGGGTCAGGGTACTGCTCTGCCATTTAGAAGACAGGGATTCATTAACAACCCCTGGAATTCCATGCTGAAGTCAGTTGGGGTCAGGCACATCAAAGAGAGAAGCTTCTCAGCTTCCACGGGCGGTGGGATTGAACATCCCTGCATTTTTGCCCCCCCGACCAGCTGATGATCTGGGGAAGTAACATTGTGGGTTGTGAAGGCAGCTTTTTGCCCTCCCTACCAGCTTGAAGAGGGGCACAGCCATGGCAGTGCCAACATCAGGTTAGGGAAAGGGGTGAACCAAGAGGGGACAATGGACAAAACAAATTAACATGAAAAGAATGAGAAAAGAGAGTACCTAAATTAGAGTGGTGCAGGCAAGTGACACTTCATCTTCCTGTGGTTCATTCCTCCTAGTTGTAACATTTATTTATTTATTGAATTTTGGTAACTGGGTAAGCCCACGACACAGATTGAAACAATACAACATAAGTACAACATTTAGGAGAGAACAAATACAATGAACAGTTCGATACAATGATATACAATTTCAGGTACAGTTACAAGGTGACCTTGGAGTCAGACCATGTTACAGCATAACAAATGTCAAATTAGATTAAGTGAATAGTACAAATTCTATGCAGTGCAGAGATTATCTGGAAAAGTAGGTTAGTGGAAATAGGTGCAGGGAGGGGGGACAAGAAGACAACGTTAAAGTTTGCGTTTTAACTGAGTGAGGGAATTAGAGAAGAGAATCTCATATGGGAGTGAATTCCAGGCAGACATTACTGTAAAGGCAAATGACCACTGCCAACCGTCAGATGGGGGTTGGGAGTAACATGGAGGAGGAAGGCCATGGAGCGTACGGTGTGCTGAGTACGTTTATGGTTGATGAGATCACTCAGGCAGGGTGGAGTATAATGATGACCCATGTTAGACAAAAGGGACATCATTGTATACATAAATTTGTTCTCAAGGTGTGTCCAGCCTAGGGAGGAGAGAACTTCACAATGATGAAAACGAGGGTCGGAACTGAGAGCATAATGCCCAATCCTTAAGTACTGGTGATTGATATGTGCAAGAATGGATGCCTGCACTCAGTGGAGCACCATAAGCTAGCGTGGGAGGAGAGTAGATGTCGTTATTTTTAGACATGAGGCCCAATTCAGGCGTGGGTTGAGGTGGTAAAGGAGACCAATGCGTTGGTTGAAAGCCTTTGACAAAACATTGACATGGTTCTCAAAAGTGAGTAAGGGGTCCAGGGTGATCCCCAGGTATTAAAGGAAGTAACTAGTTCTAGGGGGTTGCCATCCTTTGATCTGACTGCAAGGGGGTGATGAGATGAGGGTATGGACCCTGAGTTATGAAACAACATGATCTTGGTCTTCTTTGTGTTAAGGACCAGATGGTTATCTTGAAACCATTCCACAAGGACATGGAAACTGGATTCAAGGTTCCAGTTTATCCAGCCCAGGTCAGAAGATGAGCAATAGATGACTGCATAATTCACATAGAGATGAACTGTGGCACCTCCGCAGTTATGTGGCAGGTCATTTATAAATTGTGAAAATAATAGTGGCCCCTATGGAGCCCTGTGGAATACCATGTTGGATTTGTCTATGTTCTGAGAGGACCCCAGACCATTTGACCCTTTGGGAATGGTGCAAAAGGCAGTTATAGAGCCATGCCAGGGCAATAGAATCAAGGCCCAGGGCATGGAATTTACACAGTAGTAGATTGTGGTCAGCTAGGTCAAAGACCTTCATTAAGTCAATGAAGACTGTGCCCCTAGCTTGACCTTGGTCCAAGGTGGTGGATATGTCAGTCGTAACTTTGAGAGAAGCAATACCTCACATGAAGAATACTGTTACAAATCATTTAATTCATCCTAGGTAATTAAAAAAAAAATGAAGTCTGTGGATATGTGCTTTTTTCAGTTTTCCAAAAAAGGCTGAGAAACAAAATATCTAGGTACAAAAGATAATGATTTATTAATGTATTTATTTAAATATTTAACCAGGACATACATACTGAGCTTATAGCAGCTCGTTTCCAGATGTGTCCTGGGGGAGAGGGGAGAAGGATATCTAAACAATATAATTACTAAAAATACAAGAAGTCAAATACAATGATACAGAATTACAAGCAGAATCATAAATATTAGAGACAAAGTAATGGATTGCAATTAAAAAATATAACAATCTCTACATGTAAAGAAGGGAAAAAGTAGTGAAACAATATGAACTGGACAAAACAAGAGGAGGGGAGTAAGAAGAAGACAACCAGATGCAAGTGAAGAGAAAATAAAAGAGGAAAGGATCATAGACAGTTGCAGGAAGGATAACAAAAGTCATAAAGCAGAGACTTTAGGGAGGATGGAGAAGAGGTATAATGAATAGAAAGGGGATGTGAGGACCAAAGTTTAGGAAAGTGATATGAAAAAGCAGATTGATCAACAGTAGATTTTCTAGAAGGAAGAGAGAATGGGAAGTAGTGTTGCAGATAAGATAGGAGGAGGAAGGAAGAAGGGATAGGAGGGATGTGAGATAAGAGGGAAGAGTGCCGAATCAGAATTTGGATAAAGAAGAGACACAATGGGAAAGGCACCTAGCATCAACAGTGAGGACAGAAAGGGTTGAGTGGAGAGCAGTGGTGAGTATGAGCTGAGCAGTCTAAAGCAAAATGACAGAAAGAATAAAAAAGGATGGATAAGCTGCAGATCCTAGTTAACCAGCAGTCTACTTCTTTCTACCTCCACCCCCTAGAATTGCCTTATGACTGTCCCATGCATGCTTGAATTCAACCACTGTTTTTGACTCTGCAGCCTCCTCCGGAAGGCTGTTCCATGCATCCACAACCCTCTCTGTGAAAAAATGCTTCCTTACATTACCTCTGAGCCACTTCCTCATCTTCAAATTATGCCCCCTTGTTCTTGCACACTCTTTTGAAAGATGCTACCCTCTTGGACTTTGTTAATTCCCTTGAGGTACTTGAAAGTTTTTTTTCATGTCCCCCCCCTCCCTCCTTTCCTTGAGGCTATACATATTAAGCTCCTTTAGTCTCTCTTCATATGTCTTCCGGTGCAGACCCTGCACCATTTTAGTTGCCCTCCTCTGGACAGCTTCCATCATGTCTATGTCCTTGTGGAGATTGGGTCTCCAGAACTGTACACAGTACTCCAGATGGGGTCTCACCAGCTGTCTGTACAGAGGGATAACAACTTCCTGTTTTCTACTAGTGATGCCTCTCCCTATGCATCCCAGTACCCCCCAGCCCTCCTTACTGCCCTCTCACATTGCTTGCCCACCTTTAAATCATCTGATATGACTACCCCCAGGTCCCCTTCCATTTTTGTTGTTGTTAGTATCTCACCCCCATTGTGTACTCTTCACCTGGGTTTTTGTTTCCCAGGTGCATTACCTTGCACTTCTTAGCATTAAATCTAATCTGCCATACATTTGACCATTCCTCTAACCTTGCCAAGTCCCTTCTCATCCTTTCCACCCCACCTTGTGCATCAACTCTGTTGCAGATCTTTGTGTCATCTGCAAAGAGACATACTTTTCCTTCCAGTCCCTCTGCAGTGTCTCTTATAAAGACATTAAAGAGGACCAGTCCTAATACTGAACCCTACAGCACCCCACTAGTAACCACCCTTTCTTCAGAGTGAACTCCATTTACTATTACCCTCTGTGTCCTATCCTCTAGCCAATTCTTTACCCAGGCTATCATCTTGGGACCCGCTCCCAGGCTGGCTAACTTGTATATTAATCTTTTGTGTGGCACTGAGTCAAATGCCTTGCTAAAGTCTAGGTAGGCCATGTCCACAGCCCTTCCCTAATCTTCTACTTTGGTCACCCAGTCAAAGAAATTTATTAGATTCATCTGGCATGACCTTTCCACTATGAATCCATGCTGCCTTGAGTCATGTGCCCCTCTGGCCTCTAGGTACTCGACAATTCTTTCCTTCAGAAGTGATTCCATCATTTTCCCTATCACTGAGGTTAAACTAACAGGTCTGTAGTTTCCTGCTTCTGCCCTGCTCCCACTTTTGTGAAGGGGAATCACATCTGCCCTTCTCCAGTCCTCAGGTACCACCCCATCCTACCATGATTTGTTAAAGAGGGTAGTCAGTGGTGTCACAAGTTCTACCCTTAGTTCTTTTAGAATTCTGGGATGAATCCCATCAGGCCCCATTGCTTTGTCCACATCAGTTTTAAGAGTTCTTTCAGAATCCTTTCTTCTGTAAATGGGCTGGTATCAACTTCTGTATCCAGAGTGTTTCTATTGTTTGTTTTAGGTACCTCCCCCTCTTCATTTGTAAATACTGAGCAAAAATATTTGTTTAGTATCTCTGCATTTTCACAGTCACCCTCTGCCCACCCCTGCCCTTTATTAAGCCTCACTATCCCTCCCTTGTGTCTTCCTTTGCTCCCTGATGTACCTAAAAAGGTTTTATCCTCTTCTTAACTGAGTTGGCTATCTTTTCCTCAGTTCGGCCTTTGCTGTTCTGACTGCCTTCCCAGCTTCCTTTTGCTTTAACTGATACAATTCTCTGTCCTGCTCTTTCTGTGATTCCTTGTACTTTCTGAATGCTTTTTCTCTTGAACCTTCACTGCCACCTCCTTTGAGAACCATAGTGGTTTCTTACATCATTTTGCTTTGTTTCTTTGCTTCACACAAAGGCTTGTTACCTCTGTGATGGCAGTTTTATTATTCCCATTGTTCTTCCACCTCTCCTTCCTGCCCATTTGCTAGTGCATTCTTAGGCACTCACCCATTTTGGCAAAGTCAGCCCTCCTGAAGTCCAGTACTTTTGC
Organism: Neoceratodus forsteri; assembly: GCA_016271365.2. Taxonomy (NCBI): domain Eukaryota; kingdom Metazoa; phylum Chordata; order Ceratodontiformes; family Ceratodontidae; genus Neoceratodus; species Neoceratodus forsteri. The sequence continues at coordinate 883,742,489 of CM057454.1, read as the reverse complement.
CTTTTGTATGGCTTGACTCTATTGCTGTGTTTATTAGAATCATACTGTTCGATGGTCGCTAGTTCCCAGATGGCTACCCACTTCTACATCTGTGATCCTCTCTCCATCTCCATTTGAGAGAACCAGGTCTAAGATTGCTCCCTCTTGAGTGGGTTCCAATACTAGTTGTCTAAGGCATGCCCCCTGTAGGGCATCTAGAATAACCCCACTCTTAGAAGTGGCTGCTGCAACTGCACTCCAGTTAACATCTGGCATATTCCGATCACCCAACAGCAATATCTCCCCTTTATCTGCCATCCTAAGTATACTTTCTATCATTTCCTTGTCCATTTCCTTCCCCTGAGAGAGGGGTCTGTATACAACCCCTGTGCAGATTGTGGTGCCATTGCCTGCCTCCAAATTGACCCACAGTGCTTCTTCTCCTCCCTGTTTACCCTTTTGTTCTGTTGCTTTGATTCCTTCCCTTATTTAGAGAGCTACTCCTCCTGCTCTTTTACCCTCCCTGTTCCTCCTGTAGATAGTGTATCCTGATATGTTTACGTCCCAGTCATGGTTCTGTGTGTACCATGTTTCTGTCACTGCCACGATATCCAGATGTTCCTCCTCCATCAAGGCCACTAATTCAGGGAGATTGTTACCCTGACTACAGGCATTGGTACTCATTGCACTCCATTTTTTGATGGCTTTACCTTCTGTAGCAGCATCCCCCACTGACCTTTCTACCTTGGTCTTTTTCTCATTTAGTACCCTGTTTTTTAAGGGGAGGCTGGGATTTTCCTGCTGCTTATCAGTGCCTCCCCTCTTGACTAGTTTAAAAGCTTGCCAATGAAGCATTTAAACCGATTTGCTGAAAAGACTTGTTCCCTTCCTGGACAGATGCAGACCATCCTGCCAGTATAGGATGGTGTCCCTCCAGGTGGAACCACAGTCCTCAATGAAGCCAAATCCCTGTGCTCCACACCATTTTACAACCATTCATTAAACTGCATGGTGCAAAGTACCCTCGCCTCACCCATGTCACTGACAGGCAGCACCTCTGAGAAGGATACTGTGTGTGCTACTTGTCTTAGGGCCCCTCCCCAACTCTACAAAGTCCTTCTGCACTGCTCTAATCTCGTGATGAGCCAAGTCATTTGTCCCTAGGTAGACAATGACGTCCAGCTCAGATTCCCGTGCAACTGTTCTTTGATCCTAAGGATGCGCTTCCTGTCCCTCCAAGCCATGGCACCAGGCAGGCACCTTACTTCAGTTTTCCCTGCTCCCCCCAGTTCTATCCCCCTAATAATTGAGTCCCCCACCAGGAGCTGCTTCCTTTCCCTGTGGTGCCCTCTGCCTCCTTCCTGAGGGCCTCCCCTTGTGACAGTTGTCTGCACCCTCCTTAGTCTCCTCTGCGGGTCCATCCATAGGGGAACTGTGCTCCCCCAGAATGGTGTATGGATTGTGGAGTGGAACAACTGACAGGGTGTGCCTCTGTTCCAACACCCTTACCCTCCCTGAGCCCACTGTGGTCCAACTGCTGTGCTTTCTTTGCAACCTCTGAGGTAGTGGTGGTGGCTCTGGTGCTCCCTGGATGGGGGAGGTTACCTTACTACTGTCCAGTGCGGCCTAAAGACGGGAAACTTTCTCCCCCAGGGCAGATAGTTGTCTGCAAACAGGGCAGCATCTCAGTCTCCAGAAAGACTCCCAGAAGACTGCTGCCCCACAGCCATTACATTGCACTACTCCCCACATAACTGTCTACCTTGTGTAGTTTTTTTTTTTTTGTGTGTGTGTGTGTGTGTGTGTGATTGGTTTGTTATATAGAAATATATGTATTTATATAATGTGTATGCTTATATTGTTAGTGCAGTGTGCTAGAGAGGATATGACAGTGATATGCACCTTGCCCTCTTGAGGAAATGATGTCAGAATCCCAGGTATAAAGTGCTTTGTACTGTGATAACTGCATTCTCAGGGGCATAGTGAGGCACAAGGCTATAGGCCAAGTGCCGGCTGCTCCTGGGAGTGTGGTTATCACAGTACGGTGCACTCACCAGAAGTGTCTTTTTGTGCTTATAAAATGGGTAAGTTTGAAAGTTTATAAAAATTATGGAAGAAGTTTAACAAATAAAAGAAATGTAATTATAAATGTGTACAAAAAAGGTAAAATAGTTCCTCCACCAATAGATACAACTAAGGGCACTGCCTGATTATTGCTTTTTTATGTTTTATAAAGCTGTTCCTGTAACTGTCTCATTCCCTCCCACACCCCCTTCCCTGCACATATCACATAAACCTTTCATGTTGGTACCACATTTAGTTTGCTGCTCTGTAGAAAGTGAGTGCCGAACAAACTTAGGATTGAGGTAAAGACTGAGGATCTGTGAAGTGCTACCTGGCAGCATGCTTCCAACTGCAGTATCAAGAATGAAGAAAGTTCTGGTGCTCTGTGTGTGATAGAGGGCAGGCATGTGATCACGATCCTTGCATTATTAGAGAATGGGTATGCTGGAGCAGAGCAGGAAATGTGGAGTCAGCCTGAGTTTTAATTATTATTAAAAAAAAGACTGCGATTGAGTGATTGACCAGCATCATGCTACCATCTGCGGTGGTGTAATTCAGAAAAGTACCACTGGTGTGCCTCTTCAACACGTGTAGCGCTAGAGTATGTCTTGAGGGAGGGCAGTGGAGCAGGATTTGTCAGTAGTTACATGACTGAGTGAGTCACTTTTTGGTGACTGTCAGTGAGCAGTGGAGAACTGTTTCACTCACTTGCTTAATTGCGCCCACATTCTAGTCTCTGTTGGCCACCTCCATACAACATAAATCAATAAAAGAAAGTGATGTAGTGAAAACACTAGTGGGCTAAACAAATGATGATTTCAGACTACTATAACATTCTAAATAAAAAGCCTAAAAATGAATCAGTGAGCCATCAGCTTCTGTGCTCCAACTGTTTTACAGGGACTAATTATTCATAGTGCATTAAAGTCCTACATTGTGCTATAAATAACCAATCAGATTACGCCATTATTCTGTGCCATTTTACAAATAGAGAATAATGCATAGGTGGCTGTGTGTTATGAAGTTTTCTTACCTGAGGAGTGTGATGACCCATAAACCTTGAGAGCAAAGCTTGAGAAGTTTATGTGGTCATAACACACTGACTGTATAAAAAAAACTTCATACTGTAAGCACACAGTCACTTACGTTTTATGTTTTATCATTACTGGTGCAGGTAAGTGAACACAAAAATCAAGTTTTCAAACAGGGAAAGTGAAGTGTGAGCACTCCAAATGCCATAACAAAGGGGGTCACCAGTAATGATATCAGCACGATGCACACTCTATCATGTCTTATATTGCTTAATTATTTATTGATTTATTTATTTAGTTCAAATGTTTTATCAGGGAAGACATATTGAGCGGATACCAGTTTATTTCCAGATGTGTCCTGGGGAAAGGGGAGCAGGGAGTAATAATACACTGAGCAATATTTCAGTACAACTGTGAAGAACATTACTTGCACATAATGAAAATAGCTAGGCAAAAGTGCAACACATCAACAATTCAAAACATAATAAGATGCAGTTGAAACATTAAAAAGGAAAGAACAAGAGGCAAAGTATGAACTGATAACATAGAAGAAGGAATATTATAAAGTACACAGTAAAGGAGGGGTGGCATTTAGAAGCCAACTTGAAATGGAAGGTGTTGCAAGCAGTTACATGAGTTAATCATGTAGTCATAGAAGCAGGATTTTAGGGATGAAGGAGAGGAGGCAGAGTGGATAACAAGTTGGAGGCTAGACCAAAGTTTGAAGACTCTAAAGACAAATGCAGCTTGGCCTGCAGAAGACTTAGTGCAAGGGAAGGAAAGTGAATGAGTGATAGCGTTTCTAGGGGAGTAAGTGAATGATGATGGGTAAGTGAGGAGTGATGTGAGATACACAGAGAGAGAGGCAAACCAGAATCTGCAGATTAAAGAGGCACAGTAAGAGAGACATCTGGGTACAAGAGAGGGGAATGAAAGAGAAGAGTAAAGGGAGCAGTGGTGAGTATGGGGTTGGCAATCAAGTGCAAACTGGCAAAAAAGAGTGAAATAGGGGGTCCAATCTGGCATAGCACTATACACAATATCACCATAGTCAAAGATCAGGAGGATCATTTTTTGAACAGTCTCTCTACCTTGACGTACACTTGCTGTTTGTACATACTCTGGATTGCCATTTATTACCTGTAACTATTATTTGTTTGTTGTATATGTACATTGATATTACTGTGCTGCCTTATCTTTTGTAACCTCCCAGGTCATGCCTGAAAAAAGGCACTTTGTCTGGTGCACTTACTGGGTTAAAAAAAAAAGAATAAATATAGGCAAGAAGTGGGATACACGCTTTGCTTCTATATAGTGCACTACATTTAGGATGGAGTTTCTGATGAATGGCATCTACGTGGTGGGAGAAGTCAAGTTGGTGGTCCAGGAAAAGTCCAAAGTATTTGAAGTAAAACCACCTCTTTAATTACAGCATCACTGAGGGTTTCATAGGAGGGCAGAGGAGGTGATCTGGCTAGTCACTGCCTGATGCCAAAGGATACAGAAACAGACTTCTTGGCATTAACGGACAGCTGATCAGCAGGAAACCAGAGCTGGATGTTAGTAAAGGAGCTTAGCAGCCAGATCAGGAACAGATGAGCCAGACGGCACCAGGTCAGAATGCCATCCGCAACAACAGCACTGTCAAGAAACAGGCAGTAAAAATGGCACTATCAAAAACAGTGCCCAGGATAGATGCCACACGGAACAATATCACCAGTGGTAGTGGTCCAAAAACACACAGAGGACCGCTACCATGGCTAAGACACACAAAGAAACTTCACCCCACCCCATCGTTATATATATATATATATATATATATATATATATATATATAAAACCAATTCCACAGGGTGGAACTGAGGACAGAGAAAACCTTGGGGGGTGATTGTTGAGGATGGAAGGGGAACTGGGAAGGAAGGACAACTGGGAGTAGACATGGAAGCCACACAGATCAGGAGAGGGGAGACACCAAAACACAAACAGTCCTGGGAGAAATAACACACACACACAAAACCATAAATTCTGGGATTGGGAGTCGAGCTCCAGTCCACCACCATCCTGTCACCCTCCACTGCCTGTGGCATTACCCTCTGTGCCACAGCAGCTGCTTGTTGGCAGGCCACCTGACAGACCCTGTATCCTCTTTCTTTGTATAGCAACAGCTATAGGGATAGCGCTAATCCTACCTGCGCTATTCTACTCCTGTAGCAGTTCTGTCATTCATGATTCTGACCACATGATTTTAAATGGCGCGATTGTCACTTCGCTATTCTAACCTGGTACAGAGCCAGACTGAGCAAGCACAGTGTCATCTGCATACATATGAATGTTTGAGGATATTCAGGCATTGGGCCCAATTCTAGAAAGGTGGTGCAAGTTGCCACCATATGTAGCTTGTGCCACCCACAACTGTGACATTGACCCTGTGCCCTATTCTAGAAGGGGCAGGGTCATCGCAGCTAAGTCCTGAGAATTGCGACATGCGGCCAGGTACGCCAAACTTTGGGGGCGCACCTGGTGAGCATGTCGCAAGCCGCAATGCAGGGCATAAGTTCCCCCTCCAAGACCAGCAAGCCATAGGCACCCCACAGGGCTGCCCACACCCCAACCCCCAATGCCCGAATCCCCCTTTGCAATGTGCCCTGCAGGGCGGTGCAGTCAACCCCACCTGTGCCCGACACGAGTCACCAGCATCAAATGCGGCATGTACCCTGTGAGCCCTGGTAGTCTAGTGCCCCCATCAACATATATAATGAAAATAAATGTCCCGGTGCTCTGATAGTCTAGTGCCCCCATCGCTGTAAATTAAATATATATATATATATTCCCATTTCTCTGGTAGTCTAGTGCCCCCATCATTGTAAAGTACAGTACTATCTCCTTTCCTGGTAGTCTAGTGCCGCCCCCAGATCATTAAAATTACAGTAATAAATAATAGGCCCATGACAATGCATGAGTTTTAACACAGAAATAAATGTTGTCCTACAGCTGAATAATAATACACAGCAAAAATACAGTTTAAGTGGAAGTATTCTAAAATCAGTAGAAACAGAAAAAAACTGGGCATTATGATCAGTAAAGACCTTAAAGAGGGACTCTAGTTTAAAAGTGCTACATTGCAGAATTAAAATATGCAACCCCCCAGTAAAACTAATACCAAAAATACCAAATACCAAATATTTGATTTCTACGTTACTTCATTTTAAAATGATGAGTTACTATGTAACCCTAATTTCACTATCTGTTCAAAAAAGCCTGTTTCAGTGAAAAGCTGCTGATAATGTCATCTCGTGAACTTACAGTCCAGTCTTTCCTGTCAGCAAGCTTAAAAGCCCTGTTTCTCCAAAGTTTTAAAGATCATGATCAAATAACAATGCTATAAAAACTATGTGTGTTTCAGGTGTTGTAACAAAGTTGACAAATGTATGTTTTTAATGCATTTTTGGTGTGGTCCATTTCTTCAGGGTTGCTGGATGCTGAGGCATGCCTCCAGGCTGCTGATACCATCTGGAGTGCTACTCTATTGTGCCTGTTAGGAAGTTGTATTGCTGCTAGTATTGTAATGATGGTAACTTCATTGCTGTTTGTCGGTGTCTGCTTTACAATAAGTTTTAATAGGGGCCTTACATGTGTTAATTCCTACTGGGGTGGAAATGTTAGCCCTGGGGAAATGATCATTTTAATTTAGAGTACAACATAGATGAACCTGAATGTAGGTCAAGTAGCAGGCTAACAGGGAGAAAACATCAGGCTGGCTAAATTAGAAACTCCTAGAAAGTTTTCAAAACTGTATTACTGCTCCAACCCCCATTGACAAGGAGATGGCATGATTGTTTTAAAGTGCCAGCCTGAAAAATCACCTCAGTTGAATGATAGATGTAAATGATCTCAGCCTTTCACCATATCAGAAAGTTATTCAGTCTGCAAACCTCACAGCAGTGTGATTTGATGACCCAGCATCCAGCAACCCTGGAAAAAAGGACCACAACAAAAAGGCACCACAAAAAAATTGTCAACTTTGTTACAAAACCTGAAACACATAGTTTTTAAAGCAATGTTTAATGAATTCTGCTACATTGTTTTATGTGTGAAAACCATCAATGATCTTTAAAACTTTGAAGAAACAGGCTGTATAAGCTTGCTGACAGGGATACCTACACTTTGAGTTCAGGAGATTATATCATCAGCAGCTCTTCACTGAAACTGACTTTTTTGAACAAACAGTGAATTTAGGCTTGTAAAATGACTTGTAACATTTATACAAAGTAACTTAGAGATCTCAATTTTGGCTTGAGGCTGATTAGGGCTATGCTGATGCAAATTCTGAATTCATTGATGCCAAGTATTTTGACTGTAGTCCCTCTTTAAATTCGAAAAGCAGTGCAACAAAGTTACTATAATTGCTAACAGGTTAATTGAAAGTATTAAAAGAACACTTATAATAAAAACTGAACAGTGTGTAATTCCTGTTTACAAAATCTATATTCCTTCCCATTTGGACTACTGTTCACAGCTGTGGAATCCATATTACAACAAAGATGTTGCTACTAACAAGGGGGTGCAGTACAGGGTCACCTAGATGGTACTAAGACTAAACAACTTTTGTGAAAATAGATTGCAGGAACTGGGTCTGTTCACCCAGGAAGAGCAAGAAATCAGGGGCGATATGCAACAATTATGTAGAGCTACTCAATATCCTGATTTAGCCAACGCATTTGGGTCTGGAAATACAGGTTAAAGAGTTCAACCTCAGATCCCACAGTAAACAGTTAAAGCTTGAGTGTATAAAAAACAATACAAGGTGGGCAAGTCAGGATTTCTCAGCTAAAGCTAAGGCAGAGCTGAGCCAGAGGTCTGGCTTGACTCTATGAGCCAAAACATGAGCTGAGCCCTGGCTACTGCAGGCTGTTCTCTACATAGGAGTTAAACATTTCAGACATTACACTCATCACTCAGGCTTGCAAAAATATTTACTTTGGCCATAACTGGCATGGCTTGACCTTGACTCCCAATTGCTTATAGAGACTGAGCCAGTAGAGCCAGGCACTAAGCTCAATCCATGCTTGAGCCTGCTCTGGCTTGCCCACCTCTACAAGAAGGGGGTTATTTTCAGAAAGAGTGGGAAGATACTGAAACAAACTCCCAAAACAAATAATAAAGGCAAAAACATTCAGTAATTAAAAAAAAATTGATGCAATTTTAATCTCTACCAGAGGAATAAATTGGACCCACTGACTTGTGGGATGGACACAATGAGCAAGTACCTTCTTCCATCTATTGCACTAAATACAGCACTGCATATTATGGAGATAATGTAGAAAATAGAAAACAGAATGGGGTGCAAGGATGGAGCCTTGGGACCGGCCCAGTGGTGTGGAGGGCTAAGGCGCTGAACTCCTTACCTCCTCCCACACTAGTGACCCTGGTTTGGGAACAAAACTGGGTTATTGGGGGTTGGCTGGGGGGAGGGCAAGTAGCTGGATTGAGTGGCTGCAAGGCAGCTGTCCTCTCCTGGAGAGGGATGTGGGCTTCCCCAGCTCTTGGCTGCCAGCAGGTGGAGGCTAGGTGGCAGTGCCAAGCTGACAAGGGAGCCTGGCATTAGGCCAGGTGGGAGAAAGGATCTGTCACTGGAGCCACAGAGTGCATGTGTGCCTCCATGCGCATATGTGCCCGTGTTCTGGGGTCCCAAGATAATGGGATAACAGGAGAGAAAACAGAAAATGGGGCACTGGAGCAGGCTCAATGAAGCCCTGAGAACAGGGTGGATTGACATCCTCTGAGGGAGGACCACAGCTGGCCTGCTCGAGAACCCTGATGGTAAAAAGCTATATGGAAAAAATGGACGGAGCCTTGAGGAATGCCTGTATAAATGGGGAGTGAGGGGGAGTGAGCTTGACCTACATGGAGAGCTCAGTACCTTCTCTCTAGATAAGAGTGGAATCAACTTACTGAGTTGTCAGATAGTCCAGTCATTTTAAGCTTGATGAGGAGCAGGAAATAGGCAACAGTGTCAAAGGTTTTGTCCAGATCAACTAAGATAGTTGAGTTTAGCAGGCCATAGTCTATCCCTTTAAGAATGGAATCAGTGAACTGGAGGAGTGATGTGGCTGTGAAGAGAGATTTCCCAAAACCAGACTGGAAGGAAGTGAAAAGGGGGAGGATTTCAGAAAGGAGGAGAACTGAGAGAGAACAAGGTGAAGTTAGAATGTTTCAGTGACCAAAAATCAGTGATCTGTAAAGTTTGACTCTCACCTACAGGATATAAACTGAAATGTTTTTATTTAATGATTGCACTATGTTCATTTTTATTTCAGTGAAAACAGATCCTCCTGAAATATGTTTAGAAGATGTTATGAAGAATAAGCTTGTAATAGCTGGGGAAAAGCCATCACTGACTCCTCCATTGCGTCTACTAACACTAGCCTGTAACCTACGGTACAGAAAGATTCACAGTACCAAATGGGTAAAATATTATTTTCATTTAATTTCTTGTTTTCTGCCAGACCTCTGAGCAACAGGAGCCATTTTTTCAGAACTTACTTTGTTTATCACAAACAATTAAAAAACAGCAGTACAGCTGTACTTGATAGTTAACTCATAGACTAATGGTTACCACTGCATGTTAACAAACTCTGGTCAGAGCAAATATGGCTGCTAATTCATGAGCCTGATAAGAGATACAGAATAATGTGTGGCTTAGTTGTCATTTATTTGCTGTATTATTATCATGAAAAAAATGACACATTTACTGGACATTAGGGAAAATGTTTATGGGACATGGATTCACCTACCTTCCAGGAACTACTTGAAATGGGGGAAGGGGAAGCAGCTGGCATGCAGTGGTATATATTACTAAACAATCTATCATACTACATTACAACTCTGCTGTGGTCAACATGTAATGCCAAAGAATTCCTCTGGGGATCCCTTAAGATAAGCGTACTCCAGGGTGATGAAAAGGGGGAAAAAGAGGGGACATATCTAGACAGGACCCCAGCCCAAGCTGGGCTTGCTTTTAAAAATATGTTTTTTTACTGTGGGTTTGTTTCTTCTCCATGCCTGCCAGCACCATCAGACACCCCTTCCTCCCACTGCTAGGCACTGGGAACCTGATCTGGTGGTTCCCGAGCACGTGGGCAGCAGAAGCAGACAGGCTGAGTATGGCTCCTGAGGATTCTGAATAGAATCCTCACCCCATTTGAATGGCAACAGCTATTCAGTCTCTTGGAGACTTTGGAGAAAATAGCAGCTGTGTGAGGCAAGCCAGGCCCCAAAAAGAAGGACTGTCCATGGGGTAGAGCAGGAAAAGCTCCATGGATGCAAGAGACTGTGGTAGTGGGCAGGACCTCTGTCAGTAGAACCAACCAAAGGGTGATGTTTGAAGAGTCACCCACAGCAGTCAATGGCAGGAGGGACAGAGAATATGCAAAATGCAAATGAATGCAATGGATATGCATGCATACACTCTAGCAGCATTTAAAGAGAGTGCACCTGGTATAAGTTATCTATTTCTACTGGGTTGTATTTAAAGGCTGTCTATGTGAAATGCATTTAAAAAGACCTTTTGGTGTTCTGAGGCCCCTATGATTGAACTGTCTGCTCTCTTATGTGTGTGAACCCACCAAGACGCTGTCAAAAAATCCTACTGCCCCAACAACAGGGCTTTGAATTGTGTTGACAGACTGAATTTGCATATAAAAGTGGGGCTCCAAAACCCATACCTAAGTTCACCACACCCTAAAAGGCTTAATCCTGAATTCTATTAAAGATTGCCTGTTATTTAAAGGGAAGTAACTACACAACGACTTTAAATGTTTATTTAAATAGCCACATCCACAAATGTTTGAAAAGTCCTTTATTGAACTACCACAGTTTCCCAGCCCTGTTGTTCAGACCAACTTCTTAAACCCCAGTTCCTATAGGAGGTTCCTCAGCATTTCTTGCATCCCAGTGACCCAGACGTGGTCCAAAATGCTGGTGACTTTCTTCAGTTCTTCTGTCATCTTCCTTGAGGGGTGACCCGTTTTCAAGTGGTCCGTGTGTGATCTTTAGCCAATGATCCTCACTGCCTCAGTTGTGTCCTGTTCTTCAGCATAGGTAGGGTAATGTGTACCAATGGTCTACAACAGGCCTGAAGCCAATGACAAGTATCCTTTGAAATGTTCTTTCATCTTTGCAGCTTGTGCATTCCTCTTGGAGGGGAAACTGACCTGGGGCTCTTGACCCAGCTTTGCCCTTTAATTTTCACACCCAGTGGTGGCTGGACTGTAAGTGGATTATAAAGTTTGTGACAAGAAGGTGTCTCATTTAAACTGTTACAAAGAAATGTAGAGTGCTAGGAATGATTTTAGATGTTTTACAAATACTTTACAATTAAGATACTTCAGTACAGGTGTTATTTTAGAAATGTTTAATAAAATATTTGTTGCATTTGAGTCAGCTTCACGCGTCTCTCTTGCAGGTACGGTTACTGCCAATTGGGCTAAGTTCCCTTCCCCTAAATTCCCTGATGCCCACTGGCTGGAAGTCACCCAAAAATCTACCTCTGGGTAGTTGGCATAGTTGGAATTCTTTTTACTTCCAAGATATAGCCAGGTGGATCTGTGCCCTGATTCGCTCTATTAGAGTTCGGTCGGTGTCAGCCTCCTACAAGCACTCCAATTACTTTTTCCCTCAGATGGGTTAAAATAAACACTTCTCCCCTAACTACTCTTGCACTTTGTGAACCCCTGACTAGGGACCCAGGTACTTCTGGCATAGAGGAGGTACCCTTATGATGCACAGCTCAGTCTAATCATGCCCCGATATTTTCTACCCTACCCTGTATGGTATGTTATCATGTATCTTTGCTACTGTCATATGAACTGTACATCCTATCACCATCTTGTGTACTCTTGTATGTAATACGATAACATGTGTATGTAGTTGTGCTCTTGTAAACATGCATATATGTAATCTTTGCATATTATTCCCTCTCCCCCAGTGCGCATCTGTAATCGAGCAGTAGTAGTCTGCTCAGTATGCCTTCCTGGTAAAACCTTTAAATAAATAAATAAAAGAGCAACGTTCACCTTTTCTGTTTTTTCAGAATGCCCAGAATAATGCTAACATGAAGACTGCTTTCAAGGTTAGAAATAAAAAGGATTCACTAAGGGAACCCATCACCTGTAATCTAGCATTAAGTATATCTGACAGGGGTCTGGGGATATGTTTCTTCATTATATGTTGCATTTTTACACTTTATTTAGTCTGTTTTATGCCTTACAGGGTTTGTATTTTACATAGAATCATTCCTTCCTTATTTTATTCCTGGAACTGAGTCAGACTTCTAATTTTACTCCTGGATGGCACAGAGTTCCCTTGGGTTAGAAACATAGATATATAGAATTTGACGACAGATAAGGACCGCTTGGCCCACCCAGTCTGCCCATTTTCCCTGCCTACGGTGATACCATAGACGCTACTTGATCTCTAACTTAGCTCTCCCTTTCCTAATGACTAAGGTTCCCTTATGCCTATCCCATGTGTTCTTGAATCCTGCCACAGTTTTGCCCCCACCTCCACTGAAAGGCTGTTCCATGCAGCCACTACTCTGTCTGTGAATAAGTACTTCCTTAATTTTCCCCTGAGTCTACCCCTTCCAGCTTCATAGCATGTCCTCTTGTTCTTGAACATCTTTTTTTCTGAAAAATGCTTCCCTCTTGTACCTTATTTATATCCGTGAGGTATTTGAAAGTCTCTATCATAGTGCCCCTTCCCCTTCTTTCCTCCAGGGTGTACATATTGAGGTCCTTTAGTCTCTCCTCATATGGTCTCTGGTGCAGACCCTGCACCATTTTAGTTGCCCTCCTCTGGACTGCCTCTACTCTGTATATGTTCTTCTGGACATGTGGTCTGAAGAATTGGACACAGTACTCCAGGTGAGGTCTTACCAATGATTTATACAGTGATATCGCCATCTCCATCTTTATACTGGTGACACCCTTTCCTATACACCCTAGAATCCCCCTGGCTCTCCCTACAGCCTTATGACACTGTTTGGCCACTTTTAGGTTTCTTTCCTGTTTGGTGGTCTTCAGTACCACTCTCCCCCCCCCATTGTGTACTCCACCTCTGGGTTTCTATGCCCTAAGTGCATGATTTTGCACTTCCTCGCATTGACACTTAGTTGCCACATTCTTGACCACTCCTCAAGCTTTCCTAGATCCCTATTCATTTTTTTCACCCTCCCAGAGTATCTACCCTATTGTAGATTTTAGTTTCATCTGCAAAAGGCACACATTCCCTTCTAATCCCACTGCCATGTCACTAATAAATACATTAAAGACGACCAGTCCCAGTGCTGATCTTTGTGGCACCCCACTGGTCACCCTCCCTTCCTCAGTGTGAACTCTGTTTACCATCACCCTCTGATACCTATCCCCCAACCAATTCCTCACCCAGTTTATCATTTATGGCCCCATTCCCAGACTGCCCAGCTTGTTTACTAGTCTCCTATGTGAAATGGTGTCAAAGGGCTTTCTGAAATCCAGGTAGGCCATATCCACTGCTTCACCCTGATCTACTTCCCTGGTCACCCAGTCAAAGAAATCTATAAGATTTATTTGACATGACCTCCCCCTGACGAATCCATGCTGCTTTGGATCCTGTAAGTTGTTCGTATCAAGATATTCCACAATCATTTCTTCCAGCAGTGATTCCATTAATTTCCCTACCACTGAGGTCAGGCTGACTGGCCTTTAATTTCCAGCTTCCTCCTTGCTAGCACTTTTGTGAAACAAGGCTACATCTGCTCTCCTCCAGTCCTTTGAGATCACTCCTAAATTCAGTGATCGGTTGAACAGGAGTGTCAGAGGTACAGCCAGCACCTCTCCAAGCTCCTTCAATATCGTTGGATGTATCCCATCTGGACCCATTGCCCTGTCCACTTTCAGATTTACGAGTTCCTTCAGGACTCTCTTCTCTGTAAATGGACTAGTTTCCACCTCCCTTCCTTCAATGCTTCTGTCACTTAACTGTGGTCCCTCACTTTCCTCTTCCTCTGTGAACACTGAACAAAAATATTTATTCAGGATGCCTGCCTTTTCCTGGTCCCCCTCTACATACTCTTCCCCTTCCCTCCTTAGCCTTACAATTCTTCCCCTGTTTTTCTCCTTTTGCTTTCAAGTCTGAAAAATGTCTTATCCCCTTTCTTTACCACCTATGCTATTTTCTCCTCTGTTTGCACCTTTACACTCCTGACTGCTTTCCCTACTTCCCTCTGCATCACATGATACACCTCCCTATCCTTTTTCCTCTGTGTCTCCTTGCATTTCTTGAATGCTAACTTTTTTCCCTTACCTTCCCAGCCAACTCTTTTGAGAACCATAATGGTCCCTTTTTCCTCTTGCCTTTGCTTACCTGCCTGACACAAAGCTTTGTTGCCTTCTCTGTGGTCCCTTTTAGTGTTGCCCAGTGTTTCTCCACTCCACTCATGTCCCCCCTGCCAGGGAACCCCTGAGGCATTCCCCCATCTTTGTAAAGTCAACCCTCCTGAAGTCCAAGACCCCCACTTCAGTGTGGTTCAGTTTTGGCTAAGTAGTTATACTGAACCACACCATATGGTAATCAATGGACCCCATGTTGTCACCCACCTTGACATCTTCATTGCTTCCTCCTATTTCCACTCCTTTCTGCTTTAAGCTTCAGTAACTAACTTAAAAAATATGACAGAGGAATGGTATTGGGTTCTAGTGGTTAGATCACAGGCTTTGGAACCAGCAAGTTCAGGTTCATATCCTACCACAGCCAATTACTCACTGTTATCCTCAGCAAGCTGCAGTAGCTATAAGTGTAAGAGACAGGTTCATGAAATATCAACAAGTGCACTGTTTCTCTGGGATTCCGTGACTGCGGACAGAATCATGTAATCTCAATTAGCTGGTGGAATTTCAAATCACCCACGGGAAAGCTACAGAACTTACACTGCTTGTGTGAGCTTTTGGGAACAGGGCCACATACAAGCCCCCGTGCAGCAAGCAATCCTTCCTTAGTGTGTGATAAAACCCAGAAGAAGTGCTGTGACCATGTAGAAGATGCCCAGGAGAGACCAGGAGGATGCTGAGAATGCTGCCGGGCACCCGCTGCACTCCTCTCCAGAATACCACTTGACCCTATCTGTGCTATTTTTGTTTTGCCGCTCCAGCATCAGACACAAATTAAATACAGTATTAGATTTTAAAATTGAGCATTGCTGCCACCGTGACATACGCCACAGAGACAGTGAGAATTTCATTGTGACCCTGCCTTTTATGGTGCCACACTTCAAAGACGCTACTTCTCTGTGGGTAATTTTGAAATGTTCTTGTTTGCAATGTTGGATCTAAGATTGAGAAATCTAGGGCCATTCAGGGGAGCAGGGGTTCTTTCTGTGTGCCCTAGAGAGTGTGTGGTCGTGTTGGGGGGAGTCTTTCATTCAATAAAGTACTGTATTAGATTTTAAAACCCGAGCATTGCTGCCACTGGGACATCCTGTTTGCAATGTGGGATGTCAAATTTAAAAAAAACCTAGGACCATTCGGGGTGGGGGGGTTCTTTCTGTGTGCCCTAGAGAGTGTGTTGTGGTGTGTGTGTGTGTGGGGGATGTGTCCTTCCATTCCATTGATGTTGGAGTGAAATAGGAATACAGACAGGCTTACTTGCTCTCTTCAGACCCCCCCCAAAGAAGCAGAAATTAACAGAGCTGGGGGGGGCTGAGTATTTCTGTGTGCTCTAAAGAGTGTGTAGTGGTGTGGGGGTCTGAGTATTTGGAGGATCTTATTCCTGAGCTTGAGTGTGTGTGTGTGTGTGTGTGTATGTATGTGTGTGGGGGGGTAGGTCTGAGTATATTTGTGCCCAACTTTGCCCAGAGAGTCATATGTGTGTGTGTGTGTGTGTGTGTGTCTGAGTATTTGAGGGGGCTGCTTATTCCTGAACAACTGTGTTGCCTTGTGTGAACCAGAGTGTGTATGTGTGCATCTGTCTAGCAGAGATCCCTTTGAGGGGGTGGCCTGTGTAGGGTGGTGGGTCTGAGTATTTGTGACCCTCCAAGCATCTGCCCCAACTCCTCCCCCTTCTGCAGCACTGCTCCCTGTCCCCCAGCATCCGTTAGGCAGCAAGCAAGTGCTGACCACTGAGTACCCCCCTCCCCAGAGAAGGAGAGCATCGGACACTCAATCCTTCTCCTCTCCTGCCACCCCTGGTGGCCCGTGCACCTTCCTGAACAAGGGTCACCTGCATAGTGTGAGGTAAGATGACCTGCACCTCAGCCCTCAGTGCCATCAGGCCAGCACCAATGTTTCTTTTACCTTGCAGGTGTGTGTGTGTGTGTGTTTGGGGGAGATAGCATCCCAACTCAGAGCCTGGGGGCACTGAATATTTCTGTGGCCCTAGAGTGTGTGGTGTTGCAAGGGTCTGAGTTGCTGGGGAGATGTCTTGTTATTCTTCAGCTTCTGTGTCCCTGTGAGTGTGTGGAGGCCTGAGTAGGGTGGTGGGTCTGAGTATAATTGTGCCCAACTTACCCAGAGTGTCATATGTGTGTGTGTGTGATATGTTGGGGGCATCTGAGTTTTTGGGGGTTCTTATTTGAGGGGGTGCTTTTTCCTGAACAACTGTGTTGCATTGTGTGTGCCCCAGAGTGTGTGTGTGTGTGTGTATCTGTAGCAGAGAGCCCTTTGGGGGGGTTGCCTGAATTGGGTGGTGGGTCTGAGTATTTGTGACCAACTTTGCTCCAGAGAGTCTTGTGTGTCTGTGGGGGGTCTGAGTATTTGGGGTGGCTGTGTATTCCTGAACAACAGTGTGTGTGTGTGTGTGTGTAGCAGGGAGCCCTTTTTGGGGGGCTGAGTAACTTTACCTTCTGTGTGCTCCAGAGAGTCACTATATCTGTGGGTGGGGTGGTGGTCTGAGTATTCTGGAGCAACTTTGTTGCTTTCTGTGTGCCCCAGAGTGTGTGTGTGTGTGTGTGTGTGTGTGTGTGTGTGTGTGTGTGTGATGGGGTGGGGGAGCACTCTCCCAAGCTACTGCCTCCACCATGGTCTCACAGCCCTCATCTCTAATTTCTCAGTGGTTTCTTGGCTGTTAGTTTTTCTTTTGTGAGTTTGAGTTCTGCCCCCAACATCCACCAATGTTTTTTGGGCTATTTCTAGTTAGCAAGCTGTCCTCCAGAGGGAGCCCCCAGCCCCATCCCCCAGCATCCATTATCCAACACTGATCCTAACTCCCAGGGCATGCCCCCCCCCTCCACCGGGGCCGGTGGAGTTCACCAACACCCACCTGGGACCGGATTCAGTGGGCCAGCACCATGGCTAGCCGGGAGTGGAGCCTGCGAGGCACTCCATCATTGTGTTGCAGCTCTTCTTTTTCCTGTTTTTTCTCCCAGGAGTTGGAACATCCAATGACGTCCACGGAAAGGAGTGCGCACAAGTCCGCATGCACACCGTCCAAGCATCTGCCCCAACACCTCCCCTTCGGCAGTGCAGTGCCCTGTCCCCCAGCCTCCACTAAGGAGCAGGAAAGCACTGACCACTGAGGATCCCCCTCCCCAGAAAAGGAGAGTGGTCCAGAATAACTTGACAAATGGGGCATAGAAATTGGCAGAGCCAGGGGCGGGGGGAACTGAGTATTTCTGTGTGCCCTAGAGTGTGTGGTGGTGTGGAGGTCTGAATAGTTGGGGGGGATGTCTTGTTGTTCCTTAGCTTCTGTGTCCCTGTGAGTGTGTGTGGCAAGGAGCCCTTAAGGTGGAGGCCTAATAGGGGGTACCCAGAAAGAAACACAGCCCCTTAGACTTCACAGGAAATGGCTAGCACACTGTGTCCTCTATCAAGTCTGAAAAGCTGTGGTGCTTGCTGTGTGCCCCACAGCAAGTGGGTGCAAGGTGATAGTGGCACAGCACACTAACATGGGTACGTTTAGTGGGTGGGTGATATTTGTAAGTGATGCATCCCTGAGCATGTCTGAAGGG
This sequence comes from Neoceratodus forsteri, assembly GCA_016271365.2. Classification (NCBI taxonomy): domain Eukaryota; kingdom Metazoa; phylum Chordata; order Ceratodontiformes; family Ceratodontidae; genus Neoceratodus; species Neoceratodus forsteri. The sequence goes on along the minus strand of CM057454.1, from coordinate 883,724,435 downwards.
GCAGTGTTGGTTGCTGTGTGCCCCAGAGCAAGTCTGAGGACAAATTGTTTTCTAGATCTTCGGGGATATCTCTCAAAAAGAACATGGTAGGCTGGCATGGCAAGGAAGTGTTGCAGTGGTGATGGGGGTGATTCCGGGCTTTCACCAGCAGAAAAAACTTGCACCTACTACAGTAAAATGCAGAAAAAATCACTTCACCTAGGTTGGTCTCAGAAGTGTAGTAGGCAGGTGTGGAGGACAGGATTAAAATGGGGATCCAAACAAAAAGAACACTCCTGAGAACTTATTTTGACCATAGATATTAAATAGAATCTCTTGCAGCTGGTCACACCTTAGGAACTACAGCCATCAGGCACCAGGACCACATGGAAATCTTTTTGCTAGCAGTGTATCTGGAGCCTTGCATGGCACTGTCATCACGTCAACATCCTCCATATGCAGCTGTGGGTGGCTCCAGATAGACTGCTAGCAAAAATGTTTTCATGTGGTCCTGGCACCTGATGGTTGTAGTTCTAAGGTGTGACCTGCTACAAGAGATTCTCTTGAAGATCTACTGTTAACGGTAGGTTCTTACATGAGTGCTTTTTTTTTCCTGGGGGGGGGGAGCTGGAAAGCCCCCTGAATCCCCACTGTAACCCTACACTCCACACCTGCCTACCATGCTTCTGAGACCAACCTACAGTAGTTGCAGTGGTTTTTCCATCTTACGGTATGCAGGCGCAAGTTATTTCTGCTGGGGAAATGTGGAAATACCCCCACTTCCTGCTGTAACACTTCCTTGCCATACCTTCCTACAGTGTTTCTTTTTGAGGGGAGGTTAGTGCTAAATTTTCATTAAGTACAGTTAAGTTTATCAGATTCAGCAACAAACACCACACAACAAATGCCAAAGGATGCCTGGAGCCGCACCATGACCCTGCCCTTACATTCAGGTACTATGTACATGGGTAAAAAAACAGCTTTGTTTTTGATAAAAAAAAAAAGTGATATGGGGGGGTCCAAGGATGCTAGTATTTTTTCAGTAGTGGTATTGAACAGCAAGAGCAGGGGTTTAACTCAGGAGGTTTGTGCTAAACCAGCTGCTTCTCAATGCAGGCAGAGCATAATACGAAGAGTGGGTCACTACCGTTTCCCCACATGCACTCTGACATATTTTGTGGGCTCGGAGAGAAGGGGTTCTAAAATATTGTATTCGTTTCTATGCTGGTATGAAATTTAAATCAAGGAAAACCAATAAAGTACCATTTCCCAAGTTCCTCAAAAGGATGTACAGTACAGTTCTGTAAAAGATGCAAATTTCACTGATTTTCAAGCTACAGTACTTGCTTTATGTGGGCATACCAGCCCTGGACTCAGTGCAAGAAGTTGGTGTGTTTAACTAAAAAAAACTAAGTAAAGCAAAGGAGAAGGGGTCAGTGTGTGTGTGTGTGTGTGTGTGTGTGTGTCTGTGTGTCTGTGTGTCTGTGTGTGTTTGCATCAAGCCAAAGCAGAACTCTAGTCTTTATGACTGGGAAGGGGGCTCCTAGGTAGTCTTTCTGACTGGGGTGGGGGTCCAAGGATCTCTAAACAGCTTTTTTGCCTTCTTTGTACCCCAGAGCACATATGTGTATGTGTGTGTGTGTGTTTGGTGGTGGTGGGGGGGGCGAGATCCTCAAGCTTGCTTTGTGCCAGAGGGTAGGTGTTGCACACTAACACGGGTACATTGTGGGGGCTCAGAGCTGGTAGTGTTACAGCTGAGCATGTCTGAAGGGGCTGTGTTGGTTTCTGTGTGCCCCAGAGCAAGTCTGAGGACAAATTACTTCTAGATCTTCGAGGATATCTCTTGCAGGATATCTCTCAAAAGGGACGTGGTTGGCAGGTATGGCAAGGCAGAGTTGTAGTGCAGATTGGGGGAAGGAGTATTATATTCCTTGTACCCCCTGGCAGGGTTCTCAGCATCCTGTAGGGGTAAGTCCTTGGTATGCCCCCTCTCAACCCCATCCCTTACTTCCTTCCTCTTCCACTGCACTCCTGTGCTATCTGCTAGCCCCAAACCTAAAATGCACTTGAATTTAATTTGCACTTCTGTTTGTACTTGAAGCTTATTGTACTGTTTGCGAGGACTCTAGTATGCATGTAAGTACCATATTATATGGAGCTTTTCTAAAAAGCACAAGGAAGTCTGTCAGGCTAAAGTATCATTATGGTCTGCAGCTTGGGAAAAGCCAGGCTGTGCCTGGATTCCCATGTGACCCTGCCTCTTATACTGGGATTTATCGAGTTGGGTTGAATTGAGTGCACCTCGGAGCAAGTTTGTGGGGAGGGGTTCTTGTGTAGCAAGTTGTTGGTGGCGGAGTTGACTATGCACAGTGGTAACATAGCAGTGCTGCTCCCCTGCAAATGTATGGAGGCAACAAAAGAGAGAAATTGCCAAATTTGCTAAGGGCACTAATGCCAGCCTTCTGCCCAAACTAGGTGTGGAGCACAGAGGCCCTTGGACATTCTCTGGGACATACAGTGTGTAAGGCCCAGTGGCACGGGGGCATAATGTCGCAAGACATTATGCTGCATGGCAAAATCGTGCTGCCAATATAGCACGATTTTGCCATGTAGCATAAGTCTTTTTTCTGTGGGGGACTGTAGCCCCAACCCCCCCACTAAGGAGTATCAACTCTGGGGGGGGGTTATCTCGGGAAGCGCACAGTTTTGGGAATAAAATAAAATGTCTGGGACCAGGAATCAAACCCGTTCCCAGACACAGCACCTGGGTTCCTGCTGCTGTGGCTCAGTCCAGTGAGCCACAGCTGCTGATTGGCGGAACCCAATCCCAGCAGAGGTCTTATCCTCTACCTGGGATTGTGTGAATGGTGCAATACTGTGTACAGCAGTATACGCAGTATTGCACCATTCGCTGTCATGGACAGTGCTGTTTCGGGTGAGCTGTAAAGTCGTATGCTATTAAGCATACAACATTATGACTCAGTAGGAGGCCCGATGTACAAACGGGCTCTCCTTTTTCAGGAGGTGCATTACACATGGTTTGTCCTTGATAGAGTGCAATGGTATCTGTCTCCTTGTAGCTTGCACCAGAGCAAGTTTCAGTGTCTGGTGAAGGGAATTGGTATTGCTCTGTGGCCAGGCTAGTGTCTGTATGGAAGTTTACTTTGGAGAAAATCACAAGGTACAGAAACACTCAGACTTTGTCAGGACATGCAAGTGTATAAGGTATCTCCCTGATGATGTTGGCTCTGGGCCTGCAGTACTTTCTGTATGCCCCAAGCCAGTTTTCAGGGTGGATCTTAATTACTACATCAAGGAGCAAGATAGGTTTCAGACCAGTTTGCAGTGTGATTTTGGGCAAGTCATATTGGGTATATTCCATATGGCTGTACATAAAGCTCTGTAGCACCAGGTAAGTCTGAATGTTGCTTGTATGGTTGACAAGTCAGGAGAAGGTTACTTGCCATGTAGTTGTGGGCAAGTAGGAGGATGTTTATTTGTTGCTGTCATTGCACCCAGAGAATGCTGACTATTTGCTGCCTTACTGCCGGATTCATAGGCTGCTGCTGTCATCTCACCTAGCGAATGGTGGTTATAAAATGCTGCTGCTGTTGTCCCCAGAGGATGCGAGTCATAGGCTGCTGCTGCTGTCATACCCAGAGGATGTGAGTTGTAGGCTGCTGCTGCTGTCATACCCAGAGGATGGGATTCATAGGCTGCTGCTGCCATCTCACCTAGTGAATGATGGTTGTAGAATGCTGCTGCCAGTGTACCTGGATGATGGGAGTTTTAGAATGCTGCTGCTGTCATTCCTGGAGGATGTGAGTTTTAGAATGCTGCTGCTGTCATACCCAGAGGATGCAAGTCGTAGGCTGCTGCTGCTGTCATACTGGAAGGATGGGAGTCGTAGGCTGCAGCTGCCATCTCACCTAGTGAATAGTAATTGCAGAATGCTGCTGCCATTGTACCTGGACGATGGGACTTGTAGGCTGCTGCTGCTGTCATACCTGGAGGATGGGAGTTGTAGGCTACTGCTGCTTTTGTACCTGGAGGACAGGATTCATAGGCTGCTGCTGCTGTCATACCTGGAGGATGGGAGTTATAGATTACTGCTGCATATGTACCTGGAGGATGGGAGTTGTAGACTGCTGCTGCTGTCGTACCCAGAGGATTCAAGTCGTAGGCTGCTGCTGTCATACTGGAAGGATGGGAATCATAGGCTACTGTTGCTGTTGTACATGGAGGATGGGATGCATAGGCTGCTGCTGTCATACCTGGAGGATGGGAGTTGTAGATTACTGCTGCTTATGTACATGGAGGATGGGAGTTGTAGACTGCTGCTGCCATCTCACCTAGTGAATGGTGGTTGCTGGCTGCTACTGTCATCATACGAGGAGGATGGGAGTTGTAGGCTGCTGCTGCCACCATACCTGGAGAATGGGAGTCGTAGACTTCTGCTACTGTCATACCTGGAGGATGGGAGTCATAGGCTGCTGCTGCTGTCATACCTGGAGGATGGCAGCTGTAGTCAGTGGCTGCTGCCACCATATAGCCAGTGGATAAAAGTCATGGACTGCCCTATCTAGGGGATCTGAAGCTCCCATTTTGTTACTTGAATTATCTCACCTAGCAGATTGGTGGAACAAGCTACTAATATTTTTTTTTTTTTTTTGTGATTTCAATATTCATACTTTCTGCCTGCATGATGTCTGCTACACCACTGAATAAGAAAGCCAAGTTCTGCTACGCCTCAGCTAAGGAGCAAGCCCTTCGATTTAAATCTGAAAGCCTCTATGAGGATGAGGGAAAACATTTCTGTCCATACTGCAACCATGTGCTGGACCATACCAGAAAAGATAGGTCAAAGATCATCTACTCAGCAAGAAATATACTAGGAATAAGGAACAAGCTGCTAGTGAAGGAAGACCAGCAAAGCAGGTGATCCTGACCAGCAGTTTGAGCTGCAACAGAATCAGTCATCGTAATAATTAAGATGGTCATGGACACAGTTAAGGCATGGGGGTCTGTAAATATTCCATTGGAGAAGCTGGATCATCCACAGCTGAGGGAATGGATGTGCAAGTATGTGAAGGAGAGTGGAGCAGTGCCAAAAGCAGACACCCTGAGGCAGCTCTGTGTACTCAAGTTAAGAGAGCAAATTGATGCAGACTTTAAAGCAGCTCTGACTGGGAAATCATTGTCTGTGATATGTGATGAGAGCACAGATGCACAGTCGCAGTGCAGTCTTAATGTCGTCTTTGTGTTGGAAGTGGGCAAGACGTATCTTGGAAATGGTACAGAACTAGACTCTGTCAACCATTCCAGAGTGGTTCAAGCTGTCTTGAAGACTCTCCAGAGTTGTGACATTGACTTTACGAATGTAGTTTCATTTGTTAGTCACAGTGCTCGTTACAAGATTCAGGGCCAGATATTCAAAACTTTGCGCTGGGCAAAAATCATTTGCGCAGGTTTAGCGCGGGATTAGCGCGGGTCTGCCATATTCAAAAGGCCAAATAGCGCGGGCAAACTGCATTAGCGCCAGGCAAAAGTATAATGTATGCAAGGGCAAACATGAATACAAGCGCAATGCTATATTCAGTGGCTAGCGCCGCTAAGTGGTTTAGCGACCTAGCGTGACAGTTAGCGGTGTAGATTACCACCCAGAAAAAGCTGGTCTTAATCCTGGGCAATCAGCTTTGCGCAACATAAATGGCTGTGCTGGATTTGCTGGTTTAGCGGTCTCATGCGACTTAATACATAAATATAACACATAGATAAAGCCAAACATAGTGGAAGCTTGTTGTTAACCAATGGCATCACAATGATGCCATCATCTGCCACCAGTCCCAGCCATGCCAGGCAGTAAGTGGTGACCCTGCCGCCAGTGGACAGCATGGCAGTGTAGCCATACAGCACACACCTGCTGACCACACATATCTGTGGACAAAACAGATGCCAGCACACACATGCAGCACTGTGGGCATGGAGGATGTTGAGGGAGTGTGTATGGGTGGCCAGGCTGTGCCACAGACCAGGTGTGGCCCAGGCTGGGACTCAGCATGCAGTGCACATGGGCCAGTATTAGGAATACCCCCAACACTAGTGTGCCTTCGGATACTATATGCCCCCAGCCACATACCACACAGCTGTACAACTGCCACAACACACAAAGCCAGATATGTACATGTCACTGTGAGCATCACATGCCACAGGTACAGCATCTGTGGGTCACACAACAGTGTAACAGTAATGTCGACTGTCAGTAAACACCTGCAGGTTGGGCCTGTCACTGTGTACAGTGCAATCAGCATCACTTGCCCTACACACCATAGGCAGTGCTACGTCCCTCACACTACTGTCTCCCTTGCTACTGTAGTGTCTGCTGTGCACTGTAGCATGCCCTAAAGTGTGACAGTTGCATGCAGCACCACCACCACCTGTGCTATGCTGTCCTGTCCCCTGGGGTACATATGCTATGCTATGCTATGCTGTACTGTTTACCTGTAGCCTGTAGCTATCATGCACTGCCAGACTGACCTACAGATGGAGCTGCGGTTGACCTGTCTGCCCTGTACTTCCAGACTGACCCACAGGTGGCTCTATGGGACCCTGCAGTAACGCTTAGGCAAACTGTGTAAATCAGGGTATAATGAGATGCTAATCCGGTTGTTTGCCCAGAGACTACCTAAGTAGGCTCATTTGCATGCACTTTTGAATATGGCACATTTTAGCTCCGGCAAGCGTGTTTTGCTCCAGGTTAACTGCTTCGCTGGCTAATGTGTGTTAGCGGCGCTAATGGTACGGGAATATTGTAAAGTTTTGATCACTGTTCTTTCTCATCTGCTGCTTCCTGCAACTGTACTGAGTCCATGGCATTTGCTGGCACACACATTGGCCACGTAGTTCGTCTGTACCTGCCCTCACGTTGCTGTGTACTGTGTTGTTGTTGTGGGTTGCACTTCCTGGTTGTTTTATTCAGTGCTGTCTTATTCCAGGGCAATGTTTGCCCTGCACTTCCAGCCCAGTTTGCATGGCCTCATTACCATGCTATATTCAGAAGCTGTTTGCCCTGGGCTATTCCGTTTGAATATGGCTTGCTTTGTGCTCCGGGCTCAGTTTGCCCGCTGGGCAGTGCTAATTTTGCCCCTGGGCAAAGTTTTGAATATCTGGCCCTCAGTGTTTTAATGATGTACTTTATGGGGTTCTTAGGGACCATGTTGTGCATGTGTGTTGCTGGGCATGTGTCTTGGCCCTTGCTGAGGATACATAGCTGCACCATTTCAAAAAAGTTAATAAACTTGTTTTTTTGGTAAAATATACCTTTCAGCAATCACCAAAATGCAAGAGAGAATTCATCACATTTTTGGAGGATCTGGAAGCTCCAAGGGAAATGATTGCTTTGCCACCTCTTCCTGTTTTAACTAGATGGAACACATGGTTTGCAGTTGTGGCATACCATTCAACACACCTGCAATACATGAGGGACTTTTTCAAGGCAGATTCGAGTGATACCACCTCAATAAACAATCTACAGGCTTTACTGGATGAATGGTATGATGAGCTACAAGCACAACTGGCATTCATTACAGATGATTCAGGTGACATTATTGCTGCAATAGGACTTTTGCAGTCAAAGGAGAAACCTGTTGCGACATCCAAATATAATGTCAATTAAGAGCCGCTTTGAGGCTGGCACAATTAAAAATGATAGCTTTGGAGAGAAGACAGAACTGTAACTATCTAAACTGAGGAATAAAATAAGGGACGAGAACCTCAAACTGTTCAAAAATGCTTTCAAGGTCAGTTTGAAGAAACTGACAAAACACTTGCAGTCAAACCCATTTGTACAGTTTCTCACAGCCTGTCAAATTCTCAACCCACTCAACCTACCCAAACTCAATAAGGATTTCAAATTGTACTTGCCCTATATCCTAATGTTCACGTTACACAATAAGAATGCACTGTTAAAAGATTGGGAGAGCTACATACAGCAGGATGCGCGGGAACTACCAGAGATCAAATAATTTGATCTTCACAAGTGCTGGATCTTTATGTTCTCAAAGGTACCAACTCTGGCCAAGCAGCCCTTCAGGCCATCTGGGTCCCTGTTTTTAGTGCAGATGTGGAGTGGTCATTTTCTGCACATGGGCAAATCCTGACTGACCAATGGAGAAGCCTGACTGTGGACAATTTGAAATGATTTTCAATGCTGCTAGTCAATAAGTAGACCCAGAATTTTCCACCCTCATTTGTGTAATTACAGTTCTGATGCATTATTGCAGAAAAATGCTGCTCCCCTGTGTAATAAATTTGTAGACATGGGCCCAGATATTCAAAAAATTAGCATGGCACAACAGTGTTCGCATCACGTGCAGCCACTGATGTCTTGACATGATATTCAAATGGGAAAAGTGCGCCGCACAAATCCCGATGCGCTGGAGCGCATCAGTAATGTATGCAGGCACAGGTGGGGGGGGTGTGCCCATGCATAACCTGCACAGCCCGATATTCAGCCTGGGATGTGCAGAGTCATGCATGCGCAAACCTCTACCTGTGCCTGCACAAAGTTAAGCCAAAAAATAAAGAAACAAGTGATGGCCATCCACAGGTGAGCTGCTGCATTGCAGGGTGCAACATGGCAGCTGCCACCTGTGGGTGGCCATCTGAGTTCCTGCCGCACCTGGCAGTGCCCCCCCATGCCCCATGGTGGGCATCCGTGTTGCGAAATCCCCCATGTCCAATATCCCTGGTGGTCCAGTGGACCTCTATGTGCCCGATTGCTGCCATCAGTACTGTCTTCCCCGTCCAATATCCCTGGTGGTCCAGTGGACAGCACTGAGCCCAATCATGGGCATCTGTAATAGAATCCCCCCAAGTCCAATATCCCTGGTGGTCCAGTGGACTGATCGCTGCTCGATCTCGGGCATCAGTACTTCATCAAATACCCCTACTACCCTGGTGGTCTAGTGTACTCTACCTGCCACTGAGCCCCCACTGCCCTGCTCCCTGTCAGCCGGCGGGCAGCACTCCACCTGCTCGTTACCTCACCGCCCACCGACTGACAGCCAGGGCTGACCCATTGGTTCACAGCATGAGCCAATGGGCGCAGTTTATATCAGATATTTAGTCCAGATATGGAATTAATTCATTCACATATCTGGACTGAGTAGTTGAGTATGGGAGCTGCATGCCCATTGGCCCATGCTGGAACCACGGGCGCAGCTTTCCAGCTGTTGCCAGTCGGCGGGCGGTGCAGGTGGAGGTTGCCGCTCCGCCGCTGACGGCGGGGAGCGGTGGTGGGGCCAGGGCAGGTGGGGTGGGGTACACAGACCACCAGGGTAGTAGGGGTATTTGATGAGGTACTGATGCCCGCGATCGGCAGCGATCGGTTCACTGGACCACCAGGGATATTGGACTTGGGGGTCTATTACAGATGCCTGCGATCGGGCTCAGTGCGGTCCACTGGACCACCAGGGATATTGGACTTTTTTTTTTATATTACAGGAATGCCCACGGTCGGGCTGCAGAGGGCGTCAGTTCCCGACGGCTGCTGCCTGGCAGGGTGCAGGCGCAAGTCGTCGGGGATTGGCACACCTGCATGCTAATGGCATGCAAATGGGGCCATAATGGGATGCAAATGGCCCCCTGTGTGCCTTGCATAAATTATAGCCCCATTTGCATGTCCCCTTTTGAATATCGCAGGTGCTGTGCATGGCGCAATGGCACTTGCGCCAGCGCATCTCCATGCTCCACTCTGGCCACTTGCAGTGGCGCGAGTGCCACTGTGCCACATGCACAGTGGGGGAGTGTGAGGTGCGATATTCAAAGCTGCTGTGCCATAGTGCAGCTCTGTTGAATGCTCCTTGGAAGGCCACACCCCTGCGCAACAAAGTTGAGCTGTGCCCAGGCTTGCGCCACAGCCTGGCGCAGTTTGAATATCCAGGCCATGCAGTTCTAGTGCAATATTGTACAAAACAAAATGGTGCTCCACTGTGCAATGAAGTAGATGTGCAGTTCTGGTGCAATACCTTAGGGAAAAGATGCTCCACTGTGCAATAGTGTGTACATGCAATATATAGTATCTCTGCATTATATAGCTATAGGTTAGAGTATACTGTCCTTCACATAGTATGCTTTAGTTCATGTAGTCTGTGTAGCATATTTGTCTGGGTAGCATATTTGTTGAACCATGTTCAGTGGCCAATACTTGAATTGATTTGTGTTTTTTGCATATGTTTATCTTTGTAAATCTAATCAAAATAGAAACACATGAATTGCATTTTAGCTTGGAGACGTTTTTATTATACAGTACATGTCACAAAACACATTGTCAGCATTAAAACAGACTATATTTTGATGTCTATTTAGTATCAAACAGACATCAGAATTGGTTCCTCCTTGTGAGAAAAATGTTACTGTTACGAGACCATTTAATTTCACCTGCTGCCTTGCTCTGAGAAGGAAATATTTTAATAATTATGCCAGTTTGGCTAATGGAGTTCCACGGTCACTAGCCTTGATAACTGGTAGATGCAAAACTTGGGTAGCTATAATATAACATGCAATATGAGATTAAATGTTCTTGTTTTCCTATAAAGTGGCTCAAATCTGCATAATAAATCACTGACAGACACATTTATTACTTAAAATGGATGAATAATATTAAGTTTTGGACTACTCGAAAATTCCCGGAAATCGTATTCCCAAATATCAGTAAAATCCCGGAATCCAGGATGGTCAAAACGGAATTTACTTTTTCCAAGCACTGAAAAACAGTGGCCTTGGATATCAGGGACAAGTGTGGTGTTTTGCAACAGGCCGAACTGGAGTTTGATCTGCTTCTGTTAAGAAGCAGGTGCTAAAGTGCACTTTTCCAATAAAACAATTGCACTCCCTTTTTTATCCTTGCTTCACCCCTCCCCTGCCACTGCTGATTTCTGCAGTCTAGTTTGGTCTAATCTAATGTAGCAATGTTGCAGCTGTTTTAGTCAAGACTATGCTGTAGAAGAAAAAAAACTAAAAATATGTTGCAGACGATGCTTTTTTACTGGACTAACAAATTGTTTTTGAGACCAGCTTTTAAGAGGTAAACATCCAATAAAAGATATCACCCACCTGTAACATATACTCTATGTCCTTTTTCAGCTATTCTGATGCAAAGCAGTGTAATTACTTGCATTATGATTTTGGACTGGTACAGTACCTTAATGATAGAGATCACAGTAGTCCCAGATCCCAGTTCCAACTGACCAACAGTAGTTGTAAGTGGCATTATTCCTTGGTGACCAGATAGGCAGCAGAGGAATCCAGAGCTCAGATTTCAGTTTATATTGCTTCTTCTCTCTGCATACATATGTAAATTGGAATCACCAGCATAATGACTGCCTAGCTCACGTTAGTCCAGGAGCTAATGTTAGGTCAAAAATTACCATGTAGCACACCCAGTATTCGGAAGGTCTGTCACTTGGTCCAGCTAGGGGAAATACCTAAGGAACATTTTGAGACCTGCTGTACCATGGATTTGTGGTATCACTAATTAGCTACGTTGGTGTGAATTAGACAGTGTGCATAGCGGTCTCGGTACATGGATATATGGGTTTGTCCGCATGATAACTCAAAAATCAATTGCAATAGGATCATCAGATTTGCTGTATACATTCATCTTGACACATTTTGGCTGTACAATACATCTGGGGTCAAAATGTCAAAGATCAAGGTCAAGGTCAGATACATATCATAGGGTTATTATGATAATTCAAGAACTGATGATAATAGGATCACAAAATTTGATATGCATGTTCATCTTGGCATTTCCTAGACGAGCTATATATTTTGGGCCAAAACATTAATGGTCAATTGTCAAAATGCAAAGGTCAAGTGTCAAGGTCAAGCGGATGTTGTAAAATGTGCGCACATTGTAGGTCTGAACCTTTAATGAGTGCCATCTGTGTAAGTGTGCATATTTTAATAAGGCAATTTACACTGTCTTCAAAACACAAGAGGATGAAATGTAGTGTTATTTGCTTTAATTTCAATTACACATTTTCATAACACACCAGATTTTAACAAACATGTTTTCTGTTTTCAAATTAACTAAAGATGGACAGTGATGATAGCTGTGATGATGAAGTGGCCCTTCATCTTCTGCCTTCAAAGTGCACGAAGAGGACTGATTGGAGCAAATGCATTATATGCCAGGCAGACAGCAGAGAAACTGTTAACAATGCGACAGAAAGTGATATCTTGAAATTCATATAGGCCATACAACGTAGATAAGATGAAGTCCATGAAAGACTTAAGTTTGACTTTGACAGGCTCACTGAACTCAGTGTTTTATGGCACAGAAACTGTTATGCCAAATATACCAGTGCATGTAATCTTAAATTCATGAAGAAGACATCCTTAACTCTTACTCCTATTCTTCTTGAGACCAAAAAAACAAAAGGGGAAGAACTGCCTAACACTGCTAGATCAGCAAGGTCCTGATCATATGGGATGGACTGGTCAATGTGCATGTTCTGTCAAAATAAAACCCACAATAAGGTCAGGAAACTATTCTCAGTAAACAGACAACCCACTCCACTGCCTTGGTGATGTATCAAAAGAGACAATTTGGTCCAAAACCAAAGAGAGTTGTGCATCTAGAACACTCAATCAGAAGAAGGACTTTGAAAACAACAGATCACGTACAGCATATTATGGAGTGTGGGGTGTTTAGTAAGAGACCAACTGTAACATCCTTCATTGACTGTTGTGAGAGAGTGGTGCCAGTGTGACAGGTCCTTCCAAGATGATTTCTTAAACATTGACATTGCATGGGCCATTGTTCGAATGTGCCCTACAGTTATTTGAGGTAGATTTGAACCCCATGTCAAACCCAGAGATGCAGACCATACCCAGTTGGACTGCTTTCAATGCACTTGTGTCTGAGGCTAACCCACCTCTTACACAAATCAGCTACTGTACTATGATTTCAGGATCTCCAACTGATTTCAGTACTGTGTACACAGTCATGAAGCAAGTTCAGTCTACGATGAAGGCACTGGGAGAGAAGAATGCAGCCATTACATTTGACTTACCCATTTATGTGGAAACAAAGGAGATACAATTGTGGTATGCAGAAGAGTTCAAGGACACTGTGATAAGAATGGGAGGCTTTCACATCACCCTAAACCACTTAGCACTGATAGGGAAGCAGTTTGAAGACTAGGGCTTTGAAGGTCTCCTCATAGAGTTCAACTCACATGTCAGTAGCACAGCTTCTGCTCTGCTTAAAGGAAAGTCATATAATCGAGGGGTAAGAGCCCAAAAATGGTAATGGAATCAATGTTGCACTTGCAATGGCAGTCATTCTCGAATGGGTTCAAGACAAGGGAGAGCATTAAGACAGCCTGAATGCCACAGAAGTGGAACATCTCAACAGCAAAATTAAGGTTAGAAACAGTGCTGAAAGGGGAAAATGCTGCATGAGAACTTCGAAGTTGTGCAGAGACCTGAATGAGCTTCAGCATCTGTTCATGTCTTTCAAAGCTGAAGCTAGATTAAAACCATATCTCTTTGCTTTCTGGAACTCATATATTCTGATGGAACAACTTTCACTTATGTTCATTCAAATAAGCTGAGAGAAATGGGAACTGCTGTTGTACTTGTCTTCTACTTGTTGGAATGGTGCCACACTTCTTCTTCATAGATAGAACCAATGGTAGCCTATGATGTGGGCGACTGAATGTCAGTGACTGGTCATAAAGGTGACTGCACAATGGTGCCGACAATGTGGGTGACCTTGGATATCACCACTTTCCTGAGTTGACCCCCGGAGTAGGAATCCTAATTAAGGTGGTGTGGGGGTGAAGCCCCTCTGGAGGGGGATGCAGGGAAAGCCCCACATTAAATAACATACTGTTTTTCAGTCTCCCTTGTGGTTTTGTGCCCCTATGACCAGTTGCTGACATTCAGTCACCCTTGTCACATAGAACTGAACCAATTATGCAAGATGGCTGCCCATATATCATGCAGAAATGAACCAACTCCCAAGTACACGTCCCCAGGGTCATCAAAAGTTCATGAAAGGAAATCACTCAGTCGCTCAAGTCAACTGCTCAGTCAGGTATAGACAGATATGTCCCTAGAGCAGTCTGTTAACCTTGATTCCAAGAAATGAGGGGGCATCATCGGAATCACTCAACAGCCAGGAGCTCCAGAAAGATGGTTTCTCACCAGCCATGAGAGGGTAGCCATAACAACTGCCACAAAGCACACATGTGGTATGCAGAAGAGTGAAACAGTTGGCACTGACAAGGAATTAGGGACCCAGCAACTGTAGAGGAATGAAGCTGATGTGCTGAGGATTCTGTCGGTGTTCACGATGAAACTAATGCCAAACACATTCACTCTTAAAGATAATTATGACAGAGAGTGTCTCCCACTTGTGAACACTGCAACTGGAATTATAGTACCAGCTGAAATGACACGCAGTCTTGTGTGTGCTGAAGATATTGGTGAGGAGCATATCGAGAGATTTATCCAAGAACGACTGAACGTCCGCACAAAGAACTTTTGGGACACCTTACCATGCCTGAAATTGAAAACATTTGCAACTCTAGCACAGAAGAAAATGTTCAAAGTTAGAGATGAGAAAGTAAAAATTGTTAATGCTGGCTGAGAACTTTTTGGAAGACTGATTGTTGCAGTGAAGTCCAGAGATGTTGATCTTTTTTTTAAAATTCAAGTTTATTGTAGTTTTTGTGTTAATTACAGTGCAAGAAGCATTTGATACATACTCAGTACAGTTAGACAATAAGAAACATGGATTGATAATGTACACTTCATGCTCTATCCCTCCCATCCCCATCCCTCCTTCCCTCCCATTATCCCTACTCCTAAATCCCCCTCCACCTAACTCAGTCCATCACTCCAACAATTTTAATAGCAGCATTATGCAGTATTTTATCAGAGATGTTGATCTAAAAGAAGTTCTAACCTATGAACTCTCTGCTGTTCCCTTCACCTTGGCACATTCAGATGGAACTCTCAGAAAGAACACTAAGAGTGCTTTGCTGCCTGAACTTGAGAAGGAAGTTGAAGTTCACCCATGGCTTCCCCATTCAGATAGGCCAATGTCTATAGCCTATCGTGGATGGCATGTCCACAGTGAAAATGGTCAAAACTGGAGGTGCAACTACATTTGTAGACTTAGCTGATAAGTACTGGTAGAGCCTAACAGCACCACTGAGTCAGGAGGGCTGCAACAGAGTCAACAAACTGTTTGATATGACAGAAAGAGTCTGTAAAAGCAGAGGAGTGTACCGAAGGGGATCATCAGCTGAGCTTGAAGTAAAGATTGCTGGAGCAAACACTCCTGTCCCAAGGTAGTGGGGGAAGTATATTAGCAATCCAGTCAACAAGGCTAATCTGGCCACATTCCTCAGTGAAAGGTGGTGGAACATTGGTCCTGAGATATTGCCTGCTGGCAAGATCGTCATTCTCACTGGCGGATTCAAGGAGGGTATGGGTGCTGTCTCAATTTCTCTAACTCTGTCATAGCCTCTGGATGAGCTCAGATCTGATCATGAGGAAGCAGACACATGCATGATGCTGTATGCACTCCATGCCTCTGAAGACCACTCAAGAGTAGTAATACAGTCCCCTGATACAGCTGTTCTTGTAATAAATGTATATACATATACAGGTATCTCACGTCACTGTCCTGAGTTGTGGTTTCACACAGGAATAAAAGACAAGCTACACTACATACCAATGCATCATGTTGCAGTAAGGTTAGGTTCAACACTGTGCTCTGCCCTCCCAGGCTTTCACCACTGACAGGTTGTGATAGCACTAATGTTTTCTCTGGACTAGGCAAGAAAAATCTTTTCAATTGCTAAAGGAATCCAAATGTATCAACAGAACTTGGCACAACTTCAGGAAAGTGCAGAACTGTCCATGGTGAAGTGAGATCATTTGAGAGGTTTGTATGTACCATGTATGCCTCATAGAATGCTGGTAATATGGCTGATGACACCAGATACTGGCTTTTATAAATATATATATATATATATATATATATATAGTATAATTAGAGGCAAAAACTCTGTTTAATGCATCAGTAAGGGTTGTTCCACAGTGACAAGAGAAATTAATGTTAGGTTGAAACCCCTTTGCACTCCTCCAGTCCACCCCTAACTGGAATCAAAAGCGCATTGGGGTCATTGGCCCTAATTCTCACCCCATCACATGTGGAAAGAAGCTGAGGAATAGGAGAATGGGGTGAGAGTTAGGACCGATGACCCCAACGTGCACCCGATTTGGGTTGGGGTGGCTGAAGGGCAAGGGGGGTTTCAACCCTAACATCGAATTTCCTCGCTTTTGTCACTGTGGAACAACCCTGATGTATTAAATGGAGTTTTTTGCCTCTAATGTCCCTTCTTTTTGAGAATGATAATGAGAAATAGTGAATGTAATACAGCAGCGGGAGCACGGGGCCCTTTGGGCTTCATGCTCCCGCCACGTAATGTGGCAGCGGGAGCACGGGGCCCTGTGAGCCCCGCGTGCCCGCCACGTAATGTCTTGTCACATAGTAACATTGTGCCCGCAAACGCAAATCGTAATGTGCATGATGACGCAAAGCAAAACAGAAAGAGAAACAGTACTGCAGACAGAAATGTTAAAAACAACGCAAACGCAACCGCAAATGAAAACGCAAAGGGTAACGCACATGGTGGCTTTGACATGAACGGTAAGTGAAACGGGTACGGAACCGCAAGCAGAAAGGGCTATGGTAACAGTAATGTAAGCACACAGGCTGGTTTTCCCCAAAAACTTCATAGAGAAAGACAGTGAGTACAAAGAATGTATGCATAATAATGGGTCTCGGAGCAGAAAATGAGGAGTTGGAATTCTAAATTGCTTATATCTCAGGAACTGTACGACGTAGAAAAAAAATTTAAAAGTCATATGATTCATGACTTTCCTGGCTAGTTTTGTATTTAGCTCCTGTTAGGGGGCTAAGCAGTTTTCTGACAAAAAGTCCATATCTCGCACCGTTTCCGAGATACGGGCCCTGAAAGGCGCGGCGAATGCCGTAATGTTATTCTATGGGAAAAAAAGAGAAGTTCAAAGTGCCATAACTTTGGCTCCCTGTAATATTTTTTCATCAGACTACTAAAAGGCACATCTGTGGGATGTTGGCTGTCTTCCTTCCAAATTTCAGCCCAAAAGACCAAACCGTTATTTTGCAGCAGGGCGCCAAAGGATTGCTGCAATGTGTCGGACGCCATAAAGTTATCCTATGGGAAAAAGCATCAACTTTGGAGTATCGTAACTTTGCTGCCATGTAATATCTTTTCAACAGAACACTGAAAGGCACATCTGTGAGATGTCAGCTGCGTTTCCTCCAAATGTCAGCCCAAAACACCAAACCGTTCTTTTGCAGCGGGGTGCCAAAGAATTGCTGTCATTTTCCGACAGCCTAGAAAAGTACTGTTGCCTATCATTAAAGCTTTTGCAAATTCATTCGATAGTGTCGCAAGTGCGAAAGTACTTTGCAAAAGTACTTTTTCCAGAAATGTGAATAACATATTTCTGGGGTGTTTTACCCCAAAATAAAGACATGGCTAGCATCCTTAGGGTCTGACTAGGTGAATACAAAAAGAATTAGGCTGCTAGATGGTACCAAATGTAAATGCCAAGCATTTTTCTGATCACCAACTGAAAACAAAATGGTGGATTTGTGACAGTAAAAGGGCCATTTGCGAAAGTAAAAACTGCATTTGTGACACTGTCAAACTTTTTGTTAACTTTTCCCATTGACTTATAATGGGAACTTATTTTTTGAATAACTTTTGAACCGTTTAATATTTTTATATGAAATCTTTGAAAGGCACATTGGGGACCCTGGCCGCATGTTCCCTGAAGATTTCAGACCAGTCGCACAAACCATGCGACCTGTAGGCGCGACCGTAGAATTCCAAAAAAAGTGTAAAGGCACATGCAGATCCGCTTAATAACTCCGCAACCATATATCCAACCAGTATGAAACTTGGCAAATCCCTAGATGTGTGGGTCTTGATCGTGTATTCCAAATTTCAGGCAAATCTGTTGAACAGTTGCAAAGTTATTAAGGTGCAAAATTTTAGGTTTAACATGCAAATGGCTCCTCAACCTTAACTATGGTAGCATTACCATGCTACCATAATATATATTTGTCAGATACATGCACATTCACAGTGTAACTGTGTAGTAATATACTTTGTCCAAAATTGACATGATTACATTTTTCAAAAATAAGTTTTGCCCAACAATCACTCAACCATGAACACATTTCCCATTTCTTTACCCAGGGAGGTTGTTACCACCTAGATACATATTTTGAGCTTGTTTGAAAAGAGTATTTTACATGACTTTGGCAAAATAATCAAACTTACAGTTGTTGCTGACAAAAAAATATCCGTAGTCAAAGCTCATTCTGAAAAAACATAATTGTTATAGAAATCAAAGTTACTTGCCAAAATTTGTATTGCTTGACATATATATCTGGTTATGCTGGTAATATGTTTCAAATTTGGTAGAAATCTAATGGATAGTTCATGAACTAGAAGCTTCCAAAGACTTACACATAGAATTTTACACTGTAAAGGCAGGCAGAAAGATGCTTGGACAAGGCAATGAAAACTGGACTGTCATACATCAGTGATACCACAATTCTGATGTATAGCATGTTTCAAGATATGCCCAAAACATCCAACTAACTGAATATGAAGTCAGAACTTCCAAATACCGGGTGTACTACATTACCCTTTTTCTAGGTACCTTTTGAAAATTGGCTCTTCGACTATATTTCTCTCAGCCATTTGACTATTCTCTCAGTACGGCACATACTATGGAAGTTTAAAAAAATTTTCTTCTATATCAGGTCTACGTTAATTGGTAGAATTGTTCTTCGATCACTGACACTTACCCATGCTACTAAATACTAAGTGTACTCAGCAGCATTCTTCCAGCTGCAGAGGTGGCAAAGAAAACAGAAAAAAAGTCTCACAACCGTAGATGCATGAATAATCTGCATAGAGTAAGGCGAGAGCAGAGACAGACAGACAAAGAAGAACAGGGGTTGCATGCATACATACCAATGAGGTGATGAAACTCCACTATGGAAGTAGAAGGTAATATACATAGTTTCTGTTCCTGTCGGTCCAACTTCCTCTCCACTTGTCAACAATGCATTTCATAGCCATCCCTGTGTAACCATAAAAATGGGTATTGGGCAGAACAAAGGCTGCATTAATATGGGGCCTTAAAAAGGGAGAAAATAAAGGACTATTGCAATAGAAATACACCAAATAATACACTGGAGTTATAAAACAGATCACACATACCAAATCACTAACTATATTAAAAATGCAATAATGGTTTATGGCCACTTTAACAGCTAGTCTGCACAATGTGAGTTAATGTATCTAAAAAGCATGTTTTAACATCGACTAAATAAGGCAGACCACCCTCTCCCCATTCACATGTATAGATTCCCTAGTGATATGATGCCATATGTCCCTGGAGTCAGGTAGCATGCCCTACCCCCCACACATTACTCCAACCAACCCTCCCGGTCCCACAATGGTGACCAGCACAAACCCTACAATCAACTCCTTGGCCAGATGCTTTTTGACTCATGCATCCACTCTATTGATACACCTGCAGGTATATCAGTATAGAAGTTGTAGGACATCTGTATAAAAACCATGCAGTTTCCTATAGTTGCCACTGATGCCTCTTACTTTCAAACAAGGTAACAACAATGTTTCAGCCAGGGGAATGGCTAGGATTTTGTTATGGGGTATCAGTTGTACTGTGTCTGTTAAGTAGTGTAGCATTTCACAGCAAACAAGACAGTTCCTTTTAAAACTCAGATCTAGTTGAAACAGCTTGCTTTTGCCACACCACGAAATAATGAAAGCTACTTTATGTCATAGCAAGATCTGCAAGATGGGATGAGCAAAGTTTTAAGGTGTGTAGATGATAAAATAACAATTATAATTGTAACAATGAGACTTCACAGGACACTGTAAACCTTAGGCCTCAAAGTGTCCCTTAGTTTAAAAAAATCAATGTCATGGCTGGTCACATTCTGCAGAGACTGCCAATATAGCTTGTAGTTTGATTGTGATTTCTTTTTTTTTCTCTTAAAAACTAAAACAGCAGACTGTACCACCATACTGGTGTTACCACACAAAAACATGTTTGTTTACATTCCTTGATGAACTTCCACTACATCATTCCTGGACTTCAGAACCCGCCAGCACAGTCTAGCCACTCATTATGCAGTGAGAGGAGAGGAAACTATTGCATCATGAGTGACTCTACTGTTTTGGGGTGTTCCTAATGTTCAGGAAGTATGCAAGAAGAGCCCATCAAAGACTTGCAACAAAATACTGTTGGGTATAATTATGCCATTAGCATGCATTTCATTTCTACCAAGAAAGAAGGAAGGAAAAACAACCAGCAACATCAATGAATTTCAGAGAAAGTAAATCATAACATGTGGGATTTTAACTATAAATAATATGATTTAGCAAAGGCTGATAGTATCCTTTTCACTGAATCTTTGTATATTCCTTACAATCTACTGTACATATGGAGGAAGTTAAAACACTTTATTTTGCAGAGTAGTTAAATTTTGCCAAATATATGCATAAATACATGGGAATATAACATAGCGACATAGACAATACCTGCAGAAAAAGGCCTCATAGCCCCATCCAGTCTGCCCAATCCTATTATTTTTCATGGTACCCTAAAGGTCACTCGTGACATCTACCTATATGCTGTCCTCCACACCCACTTTTACTATCCTCAAATGTCTATCCCATCTGTCGTAAATCTATTGTTTTGGCACAGACCACGTTCCCTTGGCAGCCTGTTCCACTTCTCTACCACCCTTCTGCAAAAAAGAAATGCTTCTGAACATCCTTTCTAAACCTTCTTCTGGTCAGTTTCGTAGAAAGTACACATGGTACTTTCTAATAATACTATTAGACACCCATACCACTGGTACTTCTCTTATGCACTCAGTACACACATACATACACAAACATTTTCATATATTAAGCCTGTCTCCCTTCTGTCTAATTTTGATATCCCCTTGTATTTGTCATATTTGACACACTCCAGTATTTTCTCGTATTGGGCCCCCTAATATTCTTATTTGAACCCTCATTTTCTTATATTAGAACCTTTATTATTAGACATCCATCCTGCTACTTTCTCATATTAGACCACCATATTCTTATTTGACACTCTTCGCTCTGTGTTATGTTTATATATTAGTCCCCTCCCTCCGATATTCTTATTTAACACCTCCAGTATTTTCTTATATTAGACACCCCCTCCTTCATATTACCTCATTAGACACACTGTCCTCACCTGTCCTTACCCCATATTCTTATTATTTGACACCCCTATCCCAGAATGATCTTAAAGGACACGCACACTCACCGACATGCGTACATAGCTGTATGTCATCAATATGTTCTACTGGTACCTCATGTGACTATTAACTACCAATCAGAAAATGTAAAAAAGTGATAGAAAATAATATTTACACTGTTTAATTCCCTCCTGTTTTCCTCTCCATACTGGCTGTTGTGGCACACTGTGTGCTTTGACCATTTTTTCTGATAAGTGAATAATCTAGCTCTGTAGTGCTCTTGCATATACACTGTGTCCTCCTCCTCAGCAGCAACTGATCTTTCTTTCCACATTTCCAAGTTATTCCATGAGTGAGCTTGAGTTACACCATTCCATGCTACTCATCTGGATGGACTGACTTTATACAATGCTGTAGAGCAGTATGAAAGAAATAAAGTAGTAGCTACTGAAGAGACAGATATTTATAGTAGTTACAAAGCAGAAAAAAGTTCAGAACATTTCAATGTAGGACTGACACATAAGGAAAAAAGCATAACAACTGTTTCCTATCACCTTTAATGTGTGCCACCTTGTGTGTGTGCTCAATGTTTAGCTGCATCCATTAGCACCTAGCTGAAGAAGAAAGTGCAATACTGAGCAGTTTTACTTTACAGAACAGGACAGAGATTATGGCACGCAATGCTCACACTAAAATCTGCACAGGCTATAGCCCAGCACTTGCTCAGTGGCTGCCAAACTAAAATGTATTCAGCACTAAGGCTGAAGACAACACATTGTTGGCGGCCAGATGAACATAGTGTGCTTGAATGCACATAGTAAGTTTGATAAAATGTAAACATAATCTCTTAGCATCAACTGAGCTTCTGTGTTGGCACTTCATTAACTAACAAATATTGTAAATGTTAACTGAACCTTTCCTATTTAACTATAAAATGTCTCTTGCACTGTAATGCTACTTATATTGTAATAGCAAGTACTCGCAATAGTACAAGATGTTACTAGAGAAGATGCAATAACTGCTTTCTAGCATCTCCCTGAGTTCCTTGCCACACTTCTCAAGGGGTGTTTGTCTTACTACAGATGTTACCTCAACAACAAACTATATGTGGTTAAATTGGAAATGTTCAGGAGGTGGAACTGTAATCTCTACATCAGTGGGAGGTGGAACTGTCATTACTAGAAGATAGAACTCTCTAATAGTATTCAATGGAAAACATGTCAGAGGAAGTGGAACTGAATTCCTGTGAGTTCGTGCCCAATTTAACTTTCAAAACAGATAAAAACAATGTGGTTTGGCTGATGCCTATTATGCATACTACTCACAATCCAGAAAAAACAACAGCTGTCTTCAGTGCTTCAAAAATGTGTTAATTAATAAATCATGTTATACTGGTAACACACACACATCTGACTGTGGTTATGAATGCTGAGTTAGGTGTGGGCTGGGGGAACGTGCTGCAGCTTGGTGGATGGTGGTATGCAAATACTGTCTACAGTCCCTTCACAGGATAGGGAGGGACAACAGCACAAATCTCTCTGGCTGATGGTCATGTCACATACATTACACACTGTTCCCCCCCCCACTGTTTCTTGGGACTTACTTTTCATGGCAGTGATAAGTGCTTTCCCATCCTGCAACTGCTCCTTGATAAAGTTGTTCATCTTATTGAGCTCCAGCTCATGGGCTCGTATCCATTCCCTGAACCATGGGCTGTCCAGGTTGCAGTCGATGAACGCCAAGGGCTATAGTTCCATGATTGCCGAGCACTTTCAAATCAAACCCACCAGTGTAATAATATGTTATCCAATGCAGAGCTATGGCAGCCCCACAGAAAAAGTAGCAGCATGTGTGGCTTTTCGGACGGATACCAAACAGACAGACTTTATCCTAAACAGAATGCCAGCAGCCAATACAGCCACACTGAATGAGAACAGCTAGATGGAGTTAGCGTGACATCACAAGCACCACCTCTGGTACATGTCTGTTGATCTGCTGCACGCTCCTGCCCCAGCTATAATGCTCATGCCCTCCTGCTCTTGACTTGGTGCTCCTCTCTGGAAAACAGCAGATAAAATGCCAATCCTGGCATCCCCTGCACTAAGGCATTCCAGCACTGCTTCATTTAGCCTCAGCTGTGTAACAGCCCATTGTCAATCATCCCCAGCTGTGGGAGGGTTGAAGGGCGGCATCCTTGTGTTGAACTGCAGCAATAATACTGCAGGCAACTAAGACAGCAGGAAATCCACTTTGGTTGGTTCCCAGCTTAGCTATGTTATCTCCAGAAGTTAAACAAGAAAATAGTGCACTGGGGGAGGGGGAAGGGGAGTAGAAAAAAACAAATTTTACTGAATGAGGAGGATGTGGAGAGATTTCCAGGAAGTTGTACATCAACTCTACTCGTCATAAGAACACAGCTGTTGCATTAGGAATCCCAGTCAGACCCTTACTTTTCTTCTTTTGTTTGCAACATGTCAGCATACCTCTTGCTATGCAACCATAAAATTTGTCTTATAGGACTGAAGTGATGTTTTAAACATAAAAGCTTTTGAGCAAGTAATCAAATCTGAATGCAACTTATTCCAGTGCTTCATACAGTCCTGAAGTTCTGACAGCAACAGACTTTTAACCCTATGCACTTTTCTTAAGGGAACACTGATCCTCATATTCAAACATTTAACACAATGATAACAATAATAGTGCTGCACTATGTTGATACAGAGGCTAACATGGCCACTTCTATGGTCAAAGAGACACTAAGCATGGATTGCACTAAGTGGTGAGCATGATTATGCTAAATACACCACTGCAACCATGTAAAAGAGGAAAACCTTTTGCATACAGGGAACAGAGGCATATTGAAAGGATTATGAAGTACTAAAAGACTGCTGTGACAGCACTATTTAACAATTCCAAAATAAAACTTTTAACAACAAGCACAGTGATGTGTGAATCCTCCCCCTGTATCACTGGTGCAGTGTTCAAATAAAAGGAAAAAAATCTCCCACATTTTCCTCATCAGGAAGTAACATAGAAACATAGAAACATAGAATTTGATGGCAGATAAGGACCGCTTGGCCCACCCAGTCTGCCCATTTCCCTACCTACTGGATAAGCTGCAGATCCTAGTTAACCAGCAGCCTACTTCTTCCTACCCCCACCCCCCAGAATTGCCTTATGACTATCCCATGCATGCTTGAATTCCACCACTGATTTTGACTCCACAACCTCCTCCGGAAGGCCATTCCATGCATCCACAACCTCTCTGTGAAAAATAAGTAATGTTTATTCTCTGGTGTAGTGGTCTTTGTAGTGGATAGCATATTTCCCCTCTAGCACAAATGCCAAACTTCACCTCCAAGGTGCTGGTCAGCAATTATCCTTTTCTAACCTCTGTGGCCAGCTGCTGTCTGCCTTGCACAAATCCTTTTATGATATATAAAGTTGTATATTGATACAAGACCTGTGGTCTAAAAATAAACTCAGTCTGCATAACATGGACATTATCATGCATGTGCACAGGCTTCATTTATTTTCAACTACTATAAATGTTTCTTTTACTTATGACTTCAGTAAATACTTTCAGACCACCCCCTTGTGACCACATTAAAGGTGTCATATAGTTCTGACCTAAAATCACTGTTTGGCTCTTGCCTACCAAGAGGCCATTTTGGGTGGGAGTTACATGGCAACATTAAGGTGATTGTAAAGGGGGGAAAATCTTGGCAGTTATAAGAAAAGAATATGGGGTTGGCATGCATAGTAGGATCAAGATGGCGGCCATACATGGCTGCCATCAATGAGTGGAAGAATCTAAGGGAGTTTTTTTTTAAATAACTTTTTAGTCTTTATTAAGGTATAGCCCATTGTTATAGTTAGGGTTTTAGTGTAGACTGGGAATGCTAGTCAGGGGTGGAAAATGGTTGAGAATTAGGAGGACAGGTTTATTATTTTAGTTAGTACAAAAAAATTGAAGTGGTCCAACTTACAAGTCTGGTGCATATGTCAGCAAGAGGCGTTATTTTCAATTGGTGTGTGGAGTTTGTGTTTCTAGAGGCAGTGCTGCTGTAGAGGAGCTTGGTATCATTGTTCCCATACTGGAGTTTTATGGAGCCAGTTCTTCTTTAGTAAGGAAGAGTGAGAAAGCACCACTTATGCTAGTGAATGTGATATCTATCGGGTGGACTGGTGAGGTGGAGAACTGACTGTGACACTTAGCCAGCTGGTTCTGATAACTCTATGCTTTTTGTAATATAAAAATGTAGTGTGGTTGTCTGTCATGAGGAATGCTGTGCCTGGATAACCCCCAGGTTTCAGTTCTAATAGGACAGGATATATGTTAAACAGCAGATCTCTGAATGCAATTAACTTGTCAGTTTGCTTTAAAGCCAGGAGCTAATGTATCCATTTTATGACATCCTCAGGAAAGTCAATTAATTTCACCAGGTGTCATAAGGAAGTGGAATACCCATTTTACGATGTCCTCAGGAAGCCCAGTTAAATTGCACCTTACACCTCAGTGAGATGTGGCAGTTAGTCATATAAAGTCATTTGATCTGTTTGAGAAAGGAAACTGCTCATGGATCAAAGGGACTGAGAAATCACAGTCTTAATTAACAGTGTCATCATTTGGAAAATGAGTCTTGCTGGAGTCACAGAATTCAATACCTTGATGGGACTTCTGTTTTGTATATACATATATATATATATATACATATATATATACACATATCTATATATATATATATATATATATATATATATATATATATATACACACATATCTATATATATATATATATATATATATATACTGTATATATATGTATGTATTTTTTTATGTATCCTGAAAGGAGAAGATAGATGATGACATCTTGAAGAGGTTGAAACACAGCATTTTAAACTGTAGTCTGTATTCCATTTAGACACACACGTTTGGACTCTGAAGCTACCACATCTTCAGCACTGTAAGAATATAAAATACATTAGCTAGGCAAGGCTAAGTGTATGGTTGGTAGGAAATTGCACTTTTAAACCTGTTTTTAAGTGATTTGTATGTTTTACGATATATGGTTCTGTATTTATATTTTACATTTGTATCTATTTTTAAGTAAATATCTCATTTTAGAGACTACTTGGTGTGCCTTTGAAATTCTTTATTTGACAAGTGAAGCATATATGGTTACATGTGACACTGTGCAAAGCTTACTGGTTTTACCAAACTGGGAAAAAGGTAAAAGTTTATTCTGAGGTCTTTCATAGAGTTTTAAAGGGTTCATTTTGTACACCTGGTTAGGTGCCCATAGGCAAAAGATATCTGGCCCCAAGAGCAGAATTATCTGAAACTGTACATTGGGTATGCTAGCAAAGGCCCACAGTTTGAATCCCTCCAAGAACTTGAGACCAAAGGTTGATTCAAACCCACAAAATAGACAGGAGATTACCCTGTTCTGTTAACTGTTCCCAATACTGCACTCGGAGGTTGGCACTGTGGGAGCAGAGGGTCTGACCTGCTGAGTGGGGTTGTGACAGATTGGTTGACAGTGGTGTGCATAAATTTGGTATTACAAGCTTTTATTGTTCAGTGTGTTAGCTTGAGACTGTCAGCTCACTTGCAAAGAAAGAAAAGGCAGTGATTTATTTTTAAAAGGAAACAGAACTATATCACCTGGCTTACAGTCAGTACCTACCTGTTTTTTTTTTTAAGTGCAAGTCAGAGTAGCCACAGTTAGGAAGAAGATGGCTTCCAACTACAGCGGGCACATTATAGACTACTTAAAGCAGTTGTGCAGGGACAGAGGAGCCCGTTCGAGTTGAAAGCCACCAAGCAGAACCTTGTGGATGCCCTGGTGGTAGCAGATACCCAGAGCACTGGGTCACAGACAGTAACTGTAAGGGACCAAACCTTGAATGTGGAAGGGCTAGTGACCAGTGCAGTGTTCAGATCCAATGAGGAGGGCAACAGAGTCAGTGCCAGTGAAGAGTCACACCAGCAGGGGAAGGTCACCAGTACCCTGGATCCAGAAGTACTCAAGCTGCCAATTGAGTTGTGCTGAATGGAGCTGGAGTTCCAGGAGAAGACAGAGGGAGAATAGCGAGAGGTGGTACGGAAGAGATGAGAGGCAGAGCAGGAACAGTGGGAGGCTGAGTGTGAGGAGCATGAGCACCAGCAAGCTGCAGAAGAGAAGAGGGAACAAGAACAGAGGGAGGCAGAGTGAGAACAGTGAGACCCTGACTGTGAGGAGCATGAACGCCAGAGGCAACATGAATTGGAGAAGCTACGACTCCAACCAGCAGCACCAGAGCAGGTAAGTGACTTGGGTTTAACTGGGACTACATGACTGGGTTACTAATTTAATTCCAAATTGATAGCCGAATTTAAAGAAGGGGAGGATATGGATACCTTTTCAAATTGTTTTGAAAAAGTTTGTATTCATGTTAAAATTCCTAGGGTGTCCTGGAGCTTCCAGCTATCCCCTCTACTTACCGGAAAGCTTCGGGATGCATTGGGTCAAATGGACAATGAGGACAGTGATAATTACAGCAAACTTAAAGCTGCACTGTTAAAGAAATTTGAATTAACTGCAGAATCATACAGAACTAAATACCATAAGCTCAGGAGAAGCCCTGACATGAGCTAGGAGGAGCTAGCCATGAAACAACATCAGTTTTTAAAATGTTGGTGGGAAGGAATTGAAGCAAACTCTGTTGATAAAATTGAAAATGTGATTTTGTTAGAACAGTTTTTCTTGGCATGCCCAGCAGAGCTGAAAACCTGGCTGGAGGATCGAGATCCCAAAACAGTGCAAGAGGCTGCTGAACTCTCAGACCGCTATGCCAAGAGCAGACCTGCACTGAGAGCAAATGGGGCAGGCGTGGCAGTACAGAAAGGGCAAAGCACACCTTCAGGGCAGCTAAAACCCTCACTGCCCCCACCCAAAACCAGTTAGCCCCAGGTTTCAGAGAAAAGATTTCTCTGAGAAAAGAAATGAATGTTGGTTGTGTAAAGAAACTGGGAATATTGCCAGACAGTGTCTCAAAAAGCTGAGCAATATACAACAGGGGACTAGGAAGGAAGTGGGTTGTTTGTGTGTCCTTGGAAGCATGCCAGTGAACATGAGAGAACACATGCACCCAGTTATGGTGAATGGTGTACAGATGCAAGGGTTAAGGGACACAGGGGCATCCTTGACCTTGGTAAAGGGGCATCTAGTAGAGCTGGGTCAGCTTATACCCAATAAATACAGCACTGTACAGGACTTTACTGGTGAAGAGAAAACATTGCCCCTCACTAGTGTTCTCCTAGACTGGGGTGAAACAGGGGGGGAACAGTGCAACATGTTGCTGTAGACAAAATCTTAGCTGTGGGCATCATCCTTGGCAACAATCTCCAACATAGGATGGTATATGCAGTTACCCATAGCTAAGCAGCAAGGGAAAATTGTAGTTCCCTGAACTCCATAGAAGCCATTGTGGAAACCACTGAGAGGCTGGTTCCCCAGCCTGTCTCCTGATATGGAGATTAATGAAAAGGGGGTAGAAATTTCTCCAGTAGCAGTTAACCACACAGCTACAGAGGGTTACTCCAAAGAGGGAGGGGTGAACCATGGTCAGAGGGTTGGGATTAACAGTGATTCTGAGTGCCCTGACGCTAGTGCTAAGGACCCTAGTTTAGTGACTGAAGGGGAACCTGTCCCATGCCTTGGGAATATATGAGGAGTTTGCAGATGCTCAGAGAAGTGACCCTAGTCTAGAGAAGTTGAGGGCTTGGGCAGACTCTGATGGAGCACAGGGAGGTGACGGCAGACATAAGGTTTGTTGGGAAAATGGACTTATGTATACTCAGGCTGTGCAGACAGAGGGAGGGAGGGGTGCTAGGCAGACAGTTTGTCATTCCCCAGGGGTATCGTGAGCAGTTGCTCAATACTGCACATGATATTCCCTTGTCTGGTCATCTGGGAATTGCACCAACTATGCAGCAGTTGGCCCAGAATTTCTATTGACCAAACTTCACCCAGCAAGGGAAGGAGTATTGCAGGTCTTGTCACTGGTGCCAAGAAACAGGGAAGGTGGGCAAGAAAACCTAAGCCACCCTGATTCCATTGCCCATAGTGGAGCAGCCATTCCAGAGGGTGGGAATGAATATTGTGGGGCCTTTAAATACCCCCATCTCCTCAGCTAAGAGATTCATCCTGACTGTGGTGGATTATGCTACCCGGTACCCGGAGGCAGTCGTCCTATCCTCACTGAGGGCAGACAAAGTGGCAGATGCCTTACTTGGGATTTTATTCTGTGTTGGATTTCTGCAGGAGGTTATCACTGATTGAGGGGTTCCTTCATGTTGGACCTGATGAAATGTTTATGGGAGAAATGTGGGGTGGTGCAGAAATGCATGACATCGAGATCACCCACAAGCCAACGGGCCTGTGGAAAGATTCAGTGGTACCCTGAAGTCAATGCTCTGGGCGTTTGCTGAACAGCATGGAAGAGACTGGGAGAAATACCTTCCCCATCTGTTGTTTGCATACAGGGAGGTGCCCCAAGAGCCACAGGATTTTCCCCCTTCAAACTCTTATATGGACGCCAGGTACATGGGCCCCTAGACTTGATCCGGGAGGACTGGGAAGGCAAGGACACCACCCAGGCAACTCCCATAGTGGATTATGTCCTTAAGTTTAGGGAAAGGCTGAAGGAGCTTATGGGGACAGCCCAGAGCAACCTGGCAGCTGCCCAACAGAAATAAAAAGTGTGGTACAACCGCAGAGCCAGAGCTCGCTCGTACATGGTGGGTCAGGAAGTCATGGTCCTTATTCTGATCCAGAAAGACAAGCTGCAGGCTCAGTGGGCAGGATCATACAAAGTGGTTAGGAAGGTAAATGATGTGCACTATATTATAGAGTTACCTGACCGAAGACAGCCAGAAAGGATGTACCATGTCAACATGATGAAGCCATATGCAAATAGGGCTGACATGGTGTTTGCAGTGTTTAGTCCTGGGGAAGGGACGGATGAAGGAAACCCCCTTCTGGACCTGCTGGAAGAAAGTAAGTGGGAGTCCTCTGTGGAGGCAGTTAAAGTGTCTCTCCAGCTGACCCCGGACAAGATCCAGGAGGTAAGGGAGGTTTTAGCAGTCTTTGCACCATTGTTTAGCACCAAGCCTGGACTAACTCCTTAGTGACTCACCATGTGAAGACAGGGACACAGATGCCCATACAGCAGACAGTACATCGGGTGTCAGAGGCTGTCCAAAAGGACATTAGGAGGGAAGTGGAGGAGTTGCTGGATTTAGGGGTAATCCAGAGATCCCACAGCCTCTGGGCCTCACCCGTAGTCCTTGTGCCCAAGCCAGATGGCTTTACTCATTTCTGTGTGGAGTATCATGGACTGAATATAGTCACAAAGTCAGACGCCCACCCGATGCCCTGGACGGATGAACTCCTGGACAAGTTGGAAGGGGCAACCTACCTTAC
Source organism: Neoceratodus forsteri (assembly GCA_016271365.2). NCBI lineage: Eukaryota > Metazoa > Chordata > Ceratodontiformes > Ceratodontidae > Neoceratodus > Neoceratodus forsteri. The sequence continues at coordinate 883,693,565 of CM057454.1, read as the reverse complement.
GACCATTGACCTGACCAAGGGTATTGGCAGGTAGGTTGATGGACAGAGCTAGGGAGAGTCGGCTTCATCACTCTGATAATCTTATTTGAATTCAAAGTAATGCCTTTTGGAATAAAGAATGCCCCGCCACTTTCCAAAGGTTGGTGAACCAGGTGTTAAATGGTGCTGAGGAGTTCACCATGGCATATCTGGATGACATTGCCATCTTTAGTACCAGATGGGAGGAAACCTATCCCACATTAGGGAAGTGCTGGGCAGGATACAGAGGCCAGGCTCACTGTCAAAGCCGGAAGTGCCAGGTGGACATGGGAGAAGTGGCACTCGGCATGTGGTAGGCTGAGGACAGCTCTGTCCCCAACCAAATAAAGATAGAGGAAATCCAGGTGTGGCCCAGACCAGAAATGCAGAAGCAGGTCAGGAGTTTTCTTGGGACAGCAGGGTACTATAGAACATTTGTACCCAATTACAATGCCTGGCTGCTCCCCCATTTGACCTGGTAAAGAAAAGGATGCCAAAGAAAATTATCTGGGGATCAGCCTGTGAAGAAGCCTTTACCAGATTGAAGGAGGCACTGTGCAGTGCTCCTGTTTTGACAAGTCCTGACTATAGCAAACCCATTATAGTTCAGACTGATGCCTCAAATGTGGGTATTGGGGCAGTACTGAGTCAGACGTCCAGCCAAGGAAAGGATCACCCTGTAGCGTATCTGAGTAAAAAGTTACTTCCCAGGGAGCAGGCATACTGCACTGTGGAAAAGGAGTGTCTTGCCATAGTATGGGCCCTAAAGAAGTTGGTGCCATCCTTGTATAGGCAGCATTTTGTGGTACAGAGTGACCACAATCCCCTGGTTTGGCTGACACAGATGGGAAAAAAAAACAATGGTAGACTGCTAAGATGGAGTTTTGCTTTGCAAGGGTATGACTTGACCATTCTACATAGGGCTGGAGTGACCAATCAGAACTGAGATGGATTGTCTCATATCTACGAGGAGTGAACTGATTTGGAAAGCTCATCCCATGCAGGGGATAAAGCCCCCAAATTCAGTCTAGGTGGGGAGGATTGCGACACTTAAACAGTTAGTTCTGATAACTCTATGCTTTTTGTAATATAAAAAAATGTAGTGTGATTATCTGTCATGAGAAATGCTATGCCTGGATAACCACACCCCACCCCCCCACAGATTTCAGTTCTAATAGGACAGGATATATGTTAAACAGCAGATCTCTGAGTTCAATTAACTTGCCAGTTTGCTTTGAAACCAGAAGCTAATATATCCATTTTATGACATCCTCAGGAAAGTCAGTTAATTGCACCTGGTGTCATAAGGAAGTGAAATATCCATTTTATGACATCCTCAGGAAGCCCAGTTAAATTGCACATTACACCTCAGTGAAATCTGGCAGTTAGTCATAAAAAGTCCTTTGATGTGTTTGAGAAAGGAAACTGCTCATGGATCAAAGGGACTGAGAAATCACAGTCTTAATTAACAGTGTCATCATTTGGAAAATGAGTCTTGCTGGAGTCACAGAATTCAATACCTTAATGGGACTTCCTGTTTTGTATATATGTATTTTTATGTTTGCTTGCACGCATGTGCAAGAAACATAGTGCCATCATCCGAGTTTTCGGAGGTGTGTCACCCCCTCCTCCAATTCAGTCAGTGTGTTGGCAGGTGCGGCCCCTGTCCGCCAATGCATGTTGGAGCTGTCTATGACAAGCTCCAAAATGCAGTGGCATACAGTTGAAAGGGGGAGCTACGCTTCAGTGAGCAGCGATAAGATATCGCCTGCTCATGCACAGCTCCCCACGCACACACACACACACACACACACGCATACTGTGCCCCCATGCACACACGCCATAGCCGACGGGGTGCCCTAATCCCCATCGGCTGTGCTGTGCCCCCAAAGCCTTCCAAATGCCACGCTGGGTGCCTGACTCCAGCGCGGCAACTCAATGGTATTGCCGACGGGGTGCCAACCCCTGGCCGGGCTTCACTGTCTCCCCGAGTACAGGGTGCCATGTTGGAGCTTCCACCCCAGCATGGCAACAAATGCCATGGCTGACGGGTGCCCAACTACCGCCGGCCTGATGCCCCCAGCCATCCTTCTGCCATGCTGGAACACACCCCAGCGTGGCAACGTCCCGCGCCTTTTTTTTTTTTTTAACACCTGTAAATTAAAACGGTCCCACAGTGCTTCTCCCTGCCCTCCCACAACCCGCACTCCACCCACTGCGACTCCTGCTTCCCCACACCCCTCACTCCCATACTTACCGGAGCTCGTGCGACGATCTTCGGTGGATCGAACATGTCTGCACTTCAAAGCCGACCTGAACTGAGGAAATGCCGGTAAGCTGTATAATGGGCTAGATAGGGTGTTTTCAACTTTGTTGCATATCTCAGGCATGTTTTGGAATTTTTGCACCAAATTTTCAACATGGGGTTTTTGGGATCCCTTCTCATGAATGCTGTCACTGTCATGGCGTTATTCAGGCCCGAAGGGTGATTTCGCAGTCACTGCGTGAAATCACCTTTGGGACTGATTAATGAAACGACACTGCCAGTGTTCATAAGGTGGGCTCTTAAGAAGACTATTTTGAAAATTTGGTGGAAAAATTCCAAGAAACGACTGTTTTATGAGCATGCATTGCGCAGTTCCTACGCACGCTCGTAAGTTCGCAAATTTTCAATATTTTCACTCCAGATTTTCAACATTGCCATTTTACCATACCTTCTTATGAGTAGTACAGCTGTCATTTTTCACATCTCACCCAAAATGTGTTTCCGACCATGTAGCGCCCAATGGCGTAATCGGTGTGCAAAACCAATGTATGGGACAAATTAAGAAAACCACAGTGGCACTGTTCATGAGCAGAGGTGTTAAAATGGCTATGTGGAAAATTTGGTGAAAAAATTCCTAAAAATGACTGTTTTACGAGCATGCGTTGTGCAGTTCCTACGCACGCTTGTAAGTTCGAAAATTTTCAATATTTTCACTCCAGATTTTCAACATTGCCATTTTACCACACCTTCTTATGAGTAGTACAGCTGTCATTTTTCACATCTCACCCAAAACATGTTTCCGCCCATGTAGCGCACAATGGCGCAGCAGATGTGTGAAATCAATGTACGGGACAAATTAAGAAAATCACAGTGACACTGTTCATGAGCAGAGGTCTTAGAATGGCTATGTTGAAAATTTAGTGAAAAAATTCCTAACAATGACTGTTTTACGAGCGAGCGTTGTGCAGTTCCTATGCGTGCTCATAAGTTTGCGAATTTAATATTTGCACTCCAGATTTTCAACATTGCCATTTTTTTACACTTCCTTATGAACAGTACAGCTGCCATTTTTCATATGCTGCCCAAAATGTGTTTTCGCACATGTAGCGCACAATGGTGCTGTTGGTGTACGTAAAGCAATGTTTGGGATAGATTAAGAAAATCACAGTTACACTGTTCATAAGCAGAGGTCTTAAAATGGCTATGTTGAAAATTTGGTGACAAAAGTCCATAAAATGACTGTGTTACGAGTGAGCATTGCGCAGTTTCCACGCACCGTGAAGTTCATGACTTTGTAATATTTTAAGTCCAGATTTTCACCAGTGGCATTTTCCACACTTCCTTATTTACAGTACAGCTGTCATTTTTCACAACATGGCCGAAATGTGTTTTCACACTTTCAGTGCAGAGATGCGTGGTCACTGTGGGAAATCATTGTTCGGGACAGATAAAGAAAATCACAGTTACACTGTTCATGATCGGAGGCACCAAAATGCCGGAGTGGACAATCTGCTGTAAAAAAATCCCCAACCTAATTATATTACTGGTGTGCTGTACAGTTTCTATGTACGCCGTGACTTCACCATTTTTTTAAATATTTTTATTGCAGATTTGCAACATTGCCATTTTTTACACCTCCCCATAAACAGTACAGCTGTCATTTTTTACATCCTGTTCGGAATGTTTTTGCACCTGTGGTGCTAAATGCCGTAGTCGCTGTGCATAAGCAGCTTTCGGCTAACAAACTGATATTCACCCTGTTCATGAGGTGGGGTCACAAAAAAAACATGTTGAACATTTGGAGTGAAAATACCAACGAATGCCTGAGGTATTAGGGTTTCCAAACATAATGCCCAACCCTGTAGAGAATGACAGGCATCAGGGATATGACTTGGGATTCTTGCCTGTAATGCTCATACTATTCCACACCCTGCAGCCAGTGAGATGCATCGAGGTATGCCTTGGACTCTTCTCGGCCCCAAAGTTCACCCCATTCTCCTATATCACACCCATCTCACCGTATTTCTAATGGAATGGGTGCGATAAGGGCCAAAGACCCTAAGGAACACTGTGACACTTGTCAGTGTCTGCAGGGTGGGGTGTGGTGAAATGGCGTGGCAGTTATGCCTGATGACCCAAAGGCACACCCCAATGCCTGTCACTCTCTGCAGGGTGGTGGTGGGGTTGGCTTCAGTTCAATACTTCACTGCCATTCCTATTACACAGCTCTGTAACTTCTACACTACCACTGCCAATGCCAGCAAGCAAACATTCGGCATTGGCAAATGCTTGTTTTATGTATCCTGAAAGGGAGAAGCTGGATATGACATCATGAAGAGGGTTGAAACACAGCATTTTTAAACTGTAGTCTGTATTCCATTTAGACACACATGTTTGAACTCCGAAGCTACCACATCTTTCAACACTGTAAGAATATAAAAATATATTAGCTAGGCAAGGCTAAGTGAATGATTGGTAGGAAATTGCACTTTTAAACCTGTTTTTTTTTAAGTGATTTGTATGTTTTATGATGTATGGTCATGTATTTATATTTTACATTTTTTATCTATTTTGAAGTAAACATCTTATTTTAAAGACTACTTGGTGTGCCTTTGAAATTCTATCTTTGACAAGTGAAGCATATATGGTTACAGTGATACTGTGCAAAGCTTGCTGGTTTTACCAAACTGGGAAGAAGGTAAGAGTTAATTCTGAGGTCTTTCGTAGAGTTTTTAAGTGTTCATTTTGTACACCTGGTTAGGTGCCCATAGGCAAAAGATATCTGACCCCCCGAAGAGCAGAATTATCTGAGTCTGTACATTGGGTACGCTAGCTAGAGATTCAGTTTGAATCCCTCCAAGAACTTGAGACCAAAGGTTAATTCGAAATCACAAAACAGACAGGAGGGTTACACTGTTCTGTTAACCGTTCCCAATACTACGCTCGGAGGTTGGCACTGTGGGAGCAGAGGGCCTGACCTGCTGAGTGGGGCTGTGACACTGGTCACTAGAGACTGACTGGTGGAAGCAGCCAAAGAAGGAAATAAAAGGAGTCTGAGCTGGTATCTAGGAACCAGGCTTTGGAGTTTGGCGTTTAGCTTCCCATTGAATCTGCTGGAAGGTTTATGGTTGGGAGTTCTGCTGTGAGATTTGGTGTGAACCATTCTTAGTGTATGCAAATCATTTTGTGAGCTCGTGGAGCTCGATTTAGAACTCAAAAGTGCTGTGGTGGCAGGTACTGTAAACTCTGCTATCTTTGGACAAAACTCTACCGGGAGTGATGCTGGGTGGTGAGAGAGCCTGGTGGTTTGCAGAACCGATTGAGTGTTGCACTGCCACAGATAACTGACATTTTAGACTTTGTGTACTGTTAAAGGGTGGACTGGCTAACTGAGAGATCTTGGATCTTCCAGCCATGAAAAGGCTGCAAAGTGACTGAAGATCTGAATTATTGCTGCAGTTCGGGGGGAGGGGTGAGATCCCCTTGTTCAGTGACAAAGCCAGTGTCCTTTTATTTTGTACTATAATAATATGATTCAGAGAGCTCCCACGTGATACATCAGATGTGACCATTTGGACTTGGACTCTCTTTGATTTTAATTTGTTTAAATCTGGGGATTGGACAGGGTGGGGTGTATGAATGACTGAGTGTGGAAATGTGAGTGTGGTGTGGTATTATAGTGTGGAGTGTAAGTGTGATAGTTTGGCATTTTATCTGTTCTGTTATAAGAACTGGCTGATTAGGTATTGACTGAGTTAGCTATTATTATTTAGATATTTGACTAGCTAATACATATATGAAGTAAGATAGTTGTAAGTAGTTTTTAAAATGTGTCGGTTGACAGTTCCCTTGATAAGGTATTATTCCCCCTCTAGGCTCCATGATCTCCATCCCTTCGATTGTCCCTCATTGTCAGCAGAGGTCTACAGATGATGTAGAGCTTTGGGGATCACTCATAAGTTAAGAATATGAAGGTTGGTGGGGCCTACTGTGGGGAATATGGCTGGGGGGGGCAGATTGGGGTGGTAGGTTCTAGGAGGCACCCTGGCGTGAAACAGGTTCAAGAATTGGACCTTCCTGTCTTGTGCCCATAACCCAAGGGCTCCACTGTTAGTGGGCAGGCACCTGGACTATCCTCATGAACTTATCCTTCTTGTAGAGTGTTATGCAATGCCAGATCTATTAAGAACAAGATGGCAATTGTTGCTGATCTTGTTTCAACATCTAATCTGGCTTGCATCACCGAGACCTGGCTGGATGAAAATGCTAGCCCAATATTGAAATCGGCAGTTCCATCCAGGTACTCGGTTGTTCACTGCCCGAGAAAGGATCATAGGGTAGGGGGTGTGGCAGTTTGTTTTAAATCAGAACTAAACCTCACGGCCTTCCCAGTGGGAACAATGAGGTCCTTTGAGTGTGTGGCCATTCAAGGGATTGCAGATGTAGGTTGCAGGATCCTTCTTGTCTACCACCTGCCAGAGGATGAGAGGGAATTCCTGCAGGAAGTCATGGATTCTTCATTGAACTGGTATTGAGTCACCCAGATGAATTATTCTGGATGACTTCAATGTCTGGGTCGATGACAAACTCTCGCAGTTTGTCAAGACTTCTTCCAACTAATGTATTCATGGGGCCTAACACTGGTTGTTACCTCTGCAACTCATATACACAGCCACTCCTTGGATCTTGTCTTCTCGCTGGGAATGGAAGTCACTGACCTTATGGTGGAACCAGTCATTTGGTTTTACCATCTTACTGTGAAGTTTTTGTTTGAAGCCCCCCAACAGACCTTCCCCTACAGAGATTGTCCAGTATCGCCCTTTAAGGAGTTTGACCACAAAGGGGCTGATGGTGGTGCTTGACCTATCAAGAATGATGACTGCGTGTGATGAGCTGGGGGAGTTGTTCTTGATCTATAATAGGGTTATTACTGAAGCCGTTGACTCTGTCACACCTGTCCGTGTTTGACCCCTCACTTCGCACCTGAGATCCCCTTGGTTTGATTGAACTCTCAGGGAGTTGAAGAGAAGGGATTGAAAGTTGGAGTGGTGTTTGGCGGATGTCCGGATCTGGGAAGGACAAGCTTATATTGATATCTCATTATAGAGACTATCAATCAGCAATCTCCTGTAAGAAAGCAGAGTTCCTGTCCAAGGAGATTGCTGCAGCAACTAACAGACCTGCTCAGCTCGTCCACACTGTCGATAGGCTATGTAATCCTGCCTGTCTTCAGTCTGGAGGAGCTTTATCACAGTCAAGATGTGATGAGTTTGCTCTGTTTTTTGCTGATAAGATTACTTCCATCAGATCGGGGATCCAATCGGCACCCTCTAGTGGGGCATGCAGTGGTGGGCCAGATGTCATGGGGCATTCAGCCTGTCTGGTTCGACTCTGACCAGTTGGCAGTCGAGGATGTTGTGAAGGTCATCCAGGAGCTGAGGCCAACCAACTGTAGTTTGAACATGGGCCTAACTTGCCTCTTAGCAGGGTGTGTATATCATCGGCCCGGTCCAGTGTTCCCTAGTGACAAGGGTCTTTCCTGGGCCCCTGAAGGTGGCATTTGTAAGACCACTTCTGAAGAAATCTTCACTGGACCTGGGCTGCCTGGCTAACTACAGACCTGTCTGTAACCTCCCCTTTGTGGGAAAGGTCATTGAGAAGGTGGAGGCTCTTCAACTGGGGGCCCATTTGTCAATTCATGACATCTGTGACCCTCTCCAGTTGGGTTTCAGGAAAAGGCACAGCACTGAGACTGCCCTTGTTCGAGTGCTGAATGATTTCCTAGTGGCGAGAGATCGAGGAAGTTGTTCCATCCTTATTCTCCTCAATCTCTCAGCTGCATTTGACACTGTGGACCATGAGGGTGCTGTTGGAGGATCTGTGGATTTGTTGTGGACTGATGGATACAGTCCTCAAATGGTTTCAATCATTCCTCTCTAGCAGGATGCAGCAGGTGGTGTCTGGGATTTTTCCTTGTCATTCTGCCTCTGCCATGTGGGTTCCCACAGGATCCATTTTGTCCCCATATTGTTCACGTGTATATGCTACCACTAGGGACATTATAAAATGGTATGGGTTGAGTTTTCACTGCTATGTGGATAATACTCAGCTATACCTGTCTTTGCTCCCAGGCAGCAGGAGGCGGTGTTGGTGTTTAATCAGTGCCTTGCTGAGATCCAAGACTGGATGAGGCCAACTGGTTGGGGTTGAATCAGATAAGACTGAAACACTAGTGGTAGATTTGGGTCACTGGGGCGGTGGGAGTGGGCAATCTGGTTGGGTCTCGGGCTTAAGCTTGGGACTCACAGTTTCTCACTTCAGTCAGGGTAAAAGTATCTTGGTGTTTTTCTGGATTGCGGCCAACACTTAGATCTCAGGTGTCAGCTTATAGTCCAGAGGGCTTTTACCATCTGAGAAACATCGCCAGGATTAAACACCTGACACCCTTGGGCGATCTGCCATCACTGGTTCATGCTTTTGTGACTTCACGTCTTGCCTACTGCAATGCCCTCTGCCTGGGACTATCAGAAGTTGATCTTCACCACCTGCAGCTAGTGCAGAATGCGGTGGTCAGGCTACTGACTGGTCTGCCAAGATCATATTATATTACACCTGTGCTGCGCTCCTGCACTTGCCCCTGTAAGGTGGCGGATCAACTTCAAGGTTGGTTTGCTGACCTATAAGGCCCTGCACAGTCAGGAACACAGTTACCTGCAAGACCTCCTGCAACCCTACTACCCCATCTGTTCTCACTGCTCAGCAGATGAGGGATTTTGGATGTTCCCAGGTATGCCTAAAACATCAGGGTGCTCTGCGCTTTTTCTTTTATGGCACCAATCCTTGTGGAACTCCCTCCCTGTTTATGAGAGAGTCCTACTTTAGAACTCTTTAAAAGGGAGCTGAAGACATTTTATTTATACAAGCATTTCAACTAGTCAGATTTAGCTGACATAATGTTTAGTCAGAATTGTATTTTATTACAGTATTTAAACTGTTTTAATTTTTTTTTTTTAATTTAAATTTTATTCAATTTTCAAACATAACAAAGTACAACATGGTGAAAGACAAGGTAAAACATGAAGGAACAAGCAAAACTGTTTTAAATTATCTTGTCTGCCTGTAAAGCACCTTGAGTCATAATAATAATGAGCACCATATTAAATAAAATTGATTGATTTAAAAATAACATAACGTTTATTTTCAGATAATGACTGCTTTGCCACCCAGTCTGCCACAAGTAACAGTGTATTGGCTGGGAAATTATTTTTTATTTTTTTTTATTTTAGTCTTTGGTAACTGGATAAGGCCCACTAAGCACAAGTGCCTGTTTTCAGGGGTGATCTAGAAGCACTGGGCGGTTAAGTGACTTGCTCAGAGTCATATAGTATGCAAGTGGAGGTTGTGAGAATCAAACTCAGCTCTGCTGGATGTACCAAGCTCATTTACAGCTCATCAATCTAACCTACAGGCCTTTAACCCAAGCCTACCGCATGGCAGGCAAGAATTCTACCACTGAACCACCAATACAGCTATGTGGATGTCCACCAATAAACTATGCCAAAGTCTGCACAAATGCATTGTATCACATTATGTGGACTTAGTTAATTTTCAGACTAAAACTTTTGTACAATATCAATAAACAGCTTAGAATATTGAAACAGGACTTGTGCAAAACAGATGGTGACCAGCCAGGGGAGGTAAGCAGAGGAGAAAGTGTTGGCCAGATCTTGGCTCGGGGGCATTGACATTTGGTGGGGCAGGTGGCTACCAGAGAGGAAGATTTACCACTGGACACAAGGAAATAAACATTACATGCCAACAGGGATCAGATGCCATCCAGACTTTGGGGTACTATAAAGGGAATTCTGGGCAAAAACTCTACCCCTGCCTTAACCTCCAAACTGCTACTAAATGACACAGAAATTACGGGCAAGCAAGAAATCCTAAATACCTTCAATGACCACTTCACCACAGCTGGCCTAGCATTTGACTCCTCACCTGCAAGTCTCTTGAGATCATCTTTGAACCTTCAATCCACTGTGGGACAAAAGGCTACTTCAACATTCTCCTTCAACCCAATATCCTTGAAAGAAGTAGAAGACCTCCTATCTAATTTAGATACTTCTAAGAGTGCAGGTACAGACTCCCTGGATCCCTACTTCCTTAAAATAGCATCACACGCCTTATCTGCCCCCCTCACTCATCTCTTCAATCTTTCCCTAGCTACTGGATCCATTCCCTCCACTTGGAAAACAGCTCAAGTAGTTCCACTACTAAATCTGGTGATCCATGGACCTCAACAATTACAGGCCCATTTCCATCCTACGGTACTACCCAAGATGCTTGAAAATTAGTAAACTCACAGTTAAGGGCCTAGCTGGATAAAACAACCTCCTAAATCCAGCACAATCGGGATTTAGATCAAGGCATAGCACCATCTCTGCCCTAGCCAAAGTAACTAACGACTGGCAGATTGCCTTGGATAAGAAGAATTGTACCTGTGTTGTGTTCCTGGACTTGAGTAAAGCATTTGACACAGTGGATCATGACTCATTACTCACCTCCTTAGCTCTCTAGGCCTGGATTCTCTCTCACTCAGCTGGTTTAAGTGCTATTTATCTGATAGGTCACAATTGTAAAAATGAAAATTACCTATCCACCTTAAACCACTGCTAAGAGGTGTACCGAAGGCTCTATTCTTGGCCCTATCCTCTTTGCCATTTATATTAATAATATCGATGCCAACCTCTCTCAATCTAACATTCATCTGTTTGCTGATTATACTGTATTATATGTCAGCAATCCTCATTACCTAAAGCCTGTGAGCTGTTACAATCAGAATTCTCCATCCTGCAACATAATCTATTGGAAAAAATTACTTAAATGCTAAAAACAAAAGCTATGCTTTTTGCCACAAAGAGTTGCTCACATTACCCCATCACCCATCACCTTACAATTATCCACCTTACTTGAAGAGAAGCTGGAATTTGTGGACAAGTTCAAATATCTTGGAGTCTGGATTGATAATAAGCTCGACTACTCTGTCCATATTGAAGAGCTACTAAAAAGTTGAGACAAAGGCTTGTCCTATTTACAGAATAAAACACTACCTTACCAGAGACTCCAAACAAAGATTAATCCAGGCATCATTCATATCCTCATTGATTATGCTGACTTCTCTATGGCCATTGCTCACTCTCCTTAAATAAGCTGGACACCCTGTATCATAGATCCATCAGATTTATTACTGACCTTCCCTCCAGCACCCATCATTGCTCTCTTTATATGGCAGTTAATTGGACATCACTACAACACAGAAGAAATAGGAATGCTGCAATCTGGATCTTCAAAGCTTTATCAGGCAAACTCCCCTCCTATATCACAGACTGTTTTACCCGAATTACTTCTAGGCCATACACCTTAAGGATCAGTAAACTCATCATGTTAAAGGTCCCCAATGCCTGCACCCAGTTTGGGAGGGCCGCTATCAGCTACTCCCTAGCAGTTACTTGGAACTCACTCCAAAAATCTATGAATCTAAATACCCTCTTACCCTTATCATCCTTCAAAAGATTATTCTCCACCATATTTCTAGAGTTCTGCAATTGCTTCCATAAGGCCTAATCTCCCATCCAACCTACATCCCCCCCCTTCCGTATTCCATTATGTTAGTTCCCCTTCTATTATCCAGTCAGCTGCTATTTTTCTTATAAAAGCCATATAGGCTTTATTATTTGTATACTATGCCTGCTATATCTACTCTCCTTTTCCTACAGGTTAAGTGATTTTACTGTACATTGTATATATGTAAATTGTTGTATACTCATTTTATGTCATTGTACTGTGGTTTTGTGTTTTCTTGTTTATGTAAAAATACTTGTACTCTTATTTGTATGACCACTCAGGTCCATCTTGTAAATGAGCTACGCTCAATGATGTTTGCCTGACTAAATAAAGATTTTGATTGATTGATTGATTGATTGAGATGGGGGGACCCTTTTTTTTACAAACATGCAAAATTGCCAGCAGATGCAGGCCTTACGGTCTATCGAGTCTGCTCGATTGTGCAGCACCCAGTCTATTAAACTGCAGCTGCTCCCCTTGCCCTCCCTTCCAATTTATTTCCTCCCACCTCAGTCACCCCTCCCAAGTTTCCCCTCAGTTTTTATCCTACCTTTGACCTTGTCCCACCCCCTATTAAAGCTGCCCACCAACCTCAGTGATACCACCTCCTCTGGTAGCACATTCCACCCTGCCACCACCCTTTCTGTGAAATAGTGCCTCCTCATTTCCATCCTGAATCTTCCTCCCTCCAGTTTCAGACTGTGACCCCTGGTGTCCTTCCCTTCCTTTAACTAAACATACCCTCGGTATTAACTGTGTTCATGCCCTTTAAGTACTTGAAGGTCTCACTCATATCCCCTCTCTCCCTCCTATTCTCCAGGGAATACATGTTGAATTCTCTTAGCCACTCCTCATAGGGTTTGTCCCCCAGCCCAAGGATTATCTTTGTCACTCTTCACTGGACCCCTCTCCAGTAGCTTGATGTCCCTTTTCAAATAGGGGTACCAGAACTGCAGGACTCCAAATGCAGTCTCACCAGGGACCAGTACAGGGGCAGAATGACTCTCCTCCTAGAGGTGATTCCCAGGCGATGCACCCCAGCATTCTATTCGCCTTTGCCTCTTCCCTCCTACACTGCGCTGAGTGGTTCATGTCCCCTGTTACTAGTACCTTCAGTCGTTCACTGAAGTGAATAACTGCAATCCTCCCCAGTCAGTAGATATTCCTAGAGTTTCTGATACCCAAGTGTTTTTTCCTTTTACAACACCACAGCTGACCAAAGGCAGCAGAGTGGAGCCCACAGACAGCACACAGTCCAAGGAGCAAAAGATTGTTCCTCATATTGTAATGAGGCTATAATGAGATGCAAATGACCTCTTAGTGCCCTGCTTGTGCAGAAGGTAATTTGCCTGAGATCTTTTGATTATAGCAAGTTAGTGCAAAAACACTAACTGCTTTGGGATTCCTTAACTCAGTTTGCTCCTTGCACACCTTATGTACAGAACGAGGCCATACATCTAAAGTGACCAAGAGGGGGTTGTGCTTTGTGACAAATAGGGCCAGCGTTAGGCACCCGCAAAACCCGTGGCTGCGGGGGGCCCCATCATGTTGCAGGGCCAGCGGCGGCCCCTCACCACAGTAACATACCTTACAATTCACCCCGGATTTTCTGATAGCCTGCCTGATGTTCCGAATGATTTTTGGTAGTTTTTTTTTTCAGCATGCTGTCCTGAAATGCTTCCCTTTGTGGATGGCTGCCCAGGTGCCCTGATCTCCCATTGAACCATGTGGGCCACGCCATCTCCTTTACTTCTGGTTTCTGTCTCCTATGTTCCCCTATTGTGTTACACAAAGGTCATAGGTGCACTGGCTGGCTGGGAAACCAATGCCAGGGGCTCTACTCTGTCTGTTTATTTTTTGCACCTCCACCCACACAGCCCTGATGTTTCAGTCCCCTTTCAGCCTCAAGTCCATGCCATGTGTATAAACTGATCCCCCTGGCACTCTTACAACACGTAACCGAGGACGAGTTCAGAGAGCCAGAGAGAATTTGCGAGTACAGTCACCAGAGACAGGCAAGCCAAGGAGAGACATGCCAGAGCCAGCCAGTAGACCTTTCAGTTCTGACCTCACCATCACAAGCCGCCCCTGAATCCAGACGACCAGAGGCTGCCACTGTTATCTGCTGCTAGCTGCCTACAGTTGTAATTCACTTTTTTAAAACAGTAGCTATTCAGTGGACAAAAGCGGCACTGTGCAGACAGTCAGTGCCCGGAGATGAGACCAGATCAGCTGACCTCCACCATGATTAGTCAGAGTGAGACCAGTGCCTTGCCTTCACTTCCTTCTTTTTTAATTTAGGTATGTACCATTGGCATTATTTGGCCTTAGTCCTTGACTTGAATCTAAATGTTTGCTAAATATAAAATTTATTAGTCTCCTCTGAAGCTAATTTATGGCCAACCTGCAAGTTATGTTAAAATTTGGCAAGGTTTTGGGATGCTCCTGTTTGGCATATATTTTAGAAGTAACTCTCCTGAGTGAGTTAGTCTAACATCCTTTTACTACTGGTATATACTGTACCGTTACTGTGTTAACATTTAAAAGGTTTCCACTTCAGCATGTGTATTTCAGTTTATCATGCATAGGTACTGTTTATGTTAAATCTTATGTTGCAACATATGTTCCCTGTAAGAATTAATTTGTAATCCAGGGCTCCTCTTGTTTGGCACTTTAATTCAACAAATGGGTTTCAATTTGTTCTGTTTCTCTTGCCCTTGTTGAATTGGGGTTTATATTTTAGTCTACCAGTAGGTAGTGCATATTTTCTTTTATATATTTTTTTTCACTGCAACTCTTTCCGTATAATAGTTGTCTTTAATTCCATGTAACTCCATTCTGAGCGGTTCTCACAAATGGATCCCAATCCATTTATAAGGTTAATGCCTGTTAACTTCTTATTTAGAGTGCTGGAAGTTTATGGAATGTACAGCAACATAGGGCCTGATTCCAGAAGGGGCATGCAGGGCTTGACACTAGCCCCGCGTCTGCCACAATGGGATCCAAAAATGTGTCAACACACCTGGATGCAACCCTGCAAGTTGCAGTTCTTTATTGGAATTTTTCAGTGTTTTTGTTCTGAGCAGACCACCTTTGAAACTGCAACTTTGAAAGTAGATGTAATAAAAGCATAGCAACCCTTATTTCTTTGTTTCTATATGCATAACCCTATTCTACATCTATCAAAGATGTGTGGAAATGACATGGGGTTGAAATTGTTGCATATATAAAAACATACAGATCCCCCCACTGTTAAGTAATATCAGTTCCAGAGGGTGTAACAGTGTCAGAGGGTGTCACAGTATTGGTAATTTACTTATTTTTGTATTTGGTAGAAAAACAAAGCAAGCAGCATGACAAGTGCTGTATAGTGCAGTGTGGTTTAAGGCTCTGAGCTGCAAACCTTGAGACCTTGGTTTATGTCCTGCAGCCCCAACCTGCATACTGTGTAACCCTGAGCAAGTCACTTAACTTCCTTGTGCTCTCAGGTCACACCTGGAAAAAAGTTTTGGCTTAGTGTGCCTTTCCTGATTAAACAATTTCCCCATCCTGGTTAAACAACCCCTTATAACACAAGAGTCTGATCACTTCTAGATCCAGCTTAAAAACAACCCATGTTTTTGTTGTGGATTTTACATGTTTAGATGACCAACATGTACTGGGCAAAACATTATGAATTGGGCATGGGGTTACTAAAATACCATGGAACATCCGTAAACTCTTTCTGCAATAAAGGGCACAAGCAAGATCTGTAATATGGGACATTTGCCTCAATATGGACTGTGAATGGTGGATAGTGTCCAACTTAAATATGTGATTTTAGCACCTAAGCGTGTATTAGTATTTTAATCTCTAAAATATGGGCTATGTAGAAAGATTACTGGGGGCCAGTCTGTGGGGCCCCAGTCACTGAGTTTGCTGGAGGCTCCCAAAGTCCTAAAACCGGCCTTGGTGACAAACATAATATTTAGTGCCTTATCTTGGGCTTTGCACTTTGAGCTGCATTCAGACATGTTTAGGGCACTCATAGTTTTCTCCAAACATGTTTGAATTTAGCAACTTTAGGTCATATGCACTATACTCTCAGGAGAAGAACTTTGCAAGGAGCAAAGCTTTTAATATGTTGCCTACTGTGAATTATTGGCAGTCATTGATCAAGCTTAACAGATATTTACAAGGCCCTGATTTTTCTGTGGCAATTTGGGACTAAATTCTGTGGTAAGTCCCCTGCTGCCATAGAACTTTGAGGCATTAGTTTCCTATTTCTGCAGAAATTCTGTGCAGGCAGCTGGGGGTTTGGAAGCAGTCAACAACCCCTCCCCAGCACCCAAGTAGGGGAAAATATTAGTTTTTGGCTGCTGAAGAAATTGTGTCTGTAAATACAAAGATTATGATTAATGTACACATTCTTGGTTCTCCAGTACAGTGATGAATAGAGTGTTACTGCAAATAGGATTTGCATAATTTTTGCATCATTAATATATGTTATTTGTCAATATATTGTTCTTAATTGGTTCTCTTTTCCAGGCTTGCTTACTTCACAGCATGTTGCTTTGTTTTTCGTAACTCCTTTATGCTAAACAGGACACCTATTTAAGAGAGATCTCATGATTTTTCCTTGTCCTAGACTGAACAGACGAAAAACATAAAGAATGAAAAATTTTGGTTTGAGCTCACTGATCTTGCCTATTTTACCAACTACACTATTTCTGCAAGATGCAGGATTCTTGATGCCTTGTGGAGTGATTGGAGCGTGGAGCAAGGTGCAAGAACAGCAGAAGGAGGTAGACAATATTTACTATCTTTTTTCAGTATAATAAGAATAATGCCATTGAAGATTTACTGAGTTTGTTCATGAAGTGTAATTCATAATGTACATCTCAACTGTCTTTGATTACAAGGGATGTCTCTCATTTTACCCCTTAAAAGTTCTCTATCTCTCATCCATCCCTCACGGAAAAGGTGCTGCCCATACAGAGAATGTGCTGTAAAGTCAGACCTTACATCAAAAATTATAAAGTTCTCAGATGTTAAATCACAAATAAACCTTGTAAAAGTAAACACAATGGCATCCACAGTGTTCTTAGCATGCATGCCTTGTAGGACATTATGAGGTCAGTTCCCCTCATTGTCCCTCATTTTCAGTGTCTATGCTCCTCATGTCAGTGACAAAGGCTGAGAGGTATGGTGTAATTTTAAGATCAACTGTGAGCATTTCTTGCTTTTCCTGATTTACCTATCATTTGAAGATACGTTAACTAAAATACATTACTCTTCTAACCATTGTGCCTAGATTCCTACCACATATTCACAATGAGATGTGTTTACAGTGCATGAGGGAAGTTCAAGGAAGCCTTTGGTGTGACACATCACTTGTTCCTAACCTACAACCTCTGACCCTTACCCTTTCCAGCACCAGATCTTTCTTTCCACTGAAGCATGCTGTTGTTGTTTAAGCACTCATAACAATTTAAATTTGTGGCCTAATAAGAATTCAGTTATTTGAAAGTTTGGAAAATGTGATTTAAACTGTGCTCAAGTCATAGCAGGTTTTTCATTATTTCAGCCTACTTGCCTTATCTCTGGACTCCTTAGGAGGCTCAGTTTTGCATTAGTGTGCTGGAATTAAAAGCAATCCAGTTTATGTCAAAACCATTTGTCCTAGAGGTAACAGGTCAGGTTGCACCACTGAACGCACTAAACTCACTTATGGTGAGGGGGCATTCATTCATCTAGACTTTATAGGTACTTATAAGTTCTGGAGATTTGAGAACTGGTGTTTCTGTCTTCTTTACATCTCCCTATTAAGAACTCTGGGGTTATCTCTAGCTCTAACCCACACCTCCATTCCCTCAGAGACCCAAATGGTCCAGAGGGATGGAGAGTTGTGGGGCATGGGAAGGGAGAGAGGTAGCCATAAGGAGGTTATTCAGCCCAGTACCTTCCAGATGGCAAATCACTTCACAGCCTGGAAGAGTTCAGACACCTGACTTTGTCAGGGAGGACTCGGTCAGGAATGGATAAAACATATTTTCAGATATATGAAAGGTGGGGAATCATAAGGCTAGATGGGGTAGGATGATAGAGGAAGATGGGCAAAGATCACCAATCTAAATGACTACTTTGATCAGTTTTCATCAAGGAGGACAGAGGGTCCATGCCAGTGAGTGGCATCAAAGCAGTCACTAAGGGAATCCCGAAGTGAGACAGCCACTGTTTACTAGTGAAAGGGTTCTAAAGGGCTGACTACCCTTAAGATAGATAATGCCCTGGGACCAGATGGGTTGCATTTGAAGATACTCAAGGAATTAGCAGTGGAGCTGGCTGAACCACTGGTATGTCTGTTCAACAGCTCACTTAGGTCTGGGAAGTTCCAAGGGATAGGAAGGTGGCAGACATTGTACCACTTCATAAGGTGGGGGGGAGGATAAGGAGCAACCAGGGAACTACAGGCCTGTCAGTCTAACCTCTGTCATAGGGAAGCTGATGTAGTCACTGATCAAAAAGGACCTGATAGACTATCTGGGGAGCAACAGGCTCCAGGATAGTAAACAGCATGGTTTCATGGCAGGAAGATATTGTCAAGCTAACCTGATAGTTTTCTTTGACTGGGTGACATAGGAATTAGACAAGGGCCATGCTGTAGTTCTGCTCTACATTGACTTCAGCAAGACTTTTGACTCAATACCTCACAAATGATTGCTCAAGAAGATTGAAGACCAGGGTGCAGCTAAACCCATAGTGAACTGGGTGGGTAACTGGCTAGAGGAGAAGTAGCAGAGGGTGGTGATCAATGGAGTTAAATTGTAAGAGAGGGAGGTTATAAGTGGAGTTCAACAGGGATCGGTCCTGGGTCTGGTCCTCTTCAACATGTTCATTAATGACACTGGAGAAGAAACTAGGTAGGTTGTGTCTCTTCACAGATGACACAAAACTATTGGAGAGATGATAGTGATGAGGGAATAAGGAAATGCAGAGAAACCTACAAAACTAGAGGGTGGTCAAAGGTCTGGTGGTTAAACTTCAGTTCTAGAAAGTGCAAGGAATGTGCCTAGGGAAAAAGAACCCAAGACAGAGTACTGGATGGGAGGAGAGGGACTTAGTACTACAGCTCAGGGACATGATCTGGGAGATGTCATTAGCAACTCACTAAGCAATTGAGTCAGTGCAATAAGACCTATAGCAAGGCTAACAAAATGCTGGGGTATATTGGGAGGGTATTGCTAGCATAAAGAACTAAGAGAGGTGGTGGCTGAACTCTGGCTATCCTGTTTAGCCATCACTGGAAACAGGGAGGTACCCAAAGACTGGAGGACAGAGATGTAGTCCTTTATACAAAGTGGGAAACAAAGAGGAAGCAGGGAACTACAGACCAGTCAGCCTCACCCTCGGTAGTGGGGAAGATCATGGAAGCACTACTGGAAGGAGAGATTGGTGGAACATCTGGTTGTCAATGGACTACAGGACCCAAGGCAGCATGGTTTCACCAGGGGAGGTCATGTCAGACCAACCTCGTTGAATTTTTGACTGGTGACTAGGGAGGTGGATCAGGGGAGGCAGTGGACATGGCCTATCTGGACTTCAGCAAGGCCTTTGACACTGTGCCACATAGAAGACTATTACACAAACTGGGGAATATGGGTGTGGGCAGGACAGTAGTGTGGTGGGTAGGTAACTGGCTGGGTGGCAGGACACAGAGGGTGGTGGTAAATGGCTGTCACTCCACAGAGGGAAGAGTGACCAGTGGGGTACCACAGGGATCAGTGCTGGGACCGGTCCTATTCAACATCTTCATCAGTGACATGGTGCAGGACCTAGAAGGCAGAATTTCACTGTTCGCTGATGACACAAAGCTCTGTAACAGAGTAGACACACCAGAGGGTGTAGACAGAATGAGAAGTGACCTGCAGAAACTTGAAGAATGGTCAGGGGTTTGGCAGTTGAAATTCAATGCAAAGAAGTGCAAGATAATGCATATGGGGCACAAAAACCCTGGCACAATATATCAGTTGGGGGGGTGAGGATATAGCATGCACCAAGCAGGAAAGGGATCTTGGGGTTATCATCTCTGATGACCTCAAGGTAGGGAAACAGTGTGACAAGGCAGCAGGTAAAGCAAATAGGATGCTGGGATGTATAGGCAGGGGCATCACCAGCAGGAAATGGGAGGTCATAATTCCGCTATACAAGACACTAGTGAGGCCCCACCTGGAGTACAGTGTACAGTTCTGGAGACCATACCTACGTAAGGACATAGACAGGGTAGAGAAGGTTCAGAGGAGGGCAACAAAGATGGTGCATGGATTGCATCACAAGTCCTATGAAGACAGGTTGAAGGAACTGAACATGTATTCCCTGGAGGAGAGGAGAGAGGGATATGATAGAGACACACAAGTATCTTACAGGGAGGAACAGGGTGCAGGAAAACACTATTTTTAAGCGAAAAAGATGTTCCAGGACTAGAGGGCATGGGATGAAGTTGGAGGGAGGACGATTCAGTGGAAACATAAGAAAGAATTTCTTCACAGAACGGGTGGTGGACAAGTGGAACACCCTGCCAGAGGAAGTGGTGGGGGCTGAAACAATCACTGGATTTAAGAATGCATGGGATAGACATAAAGGAATTCTGGAGGTCAGGGTAGGGGCAACAGACTTCTAGGAAAACAAACTGAACTTACAAGCTCAAATGGGCAGACTGGGTGGACCATAGGCCCTTATCTGCCGACACTGTCTATGTATCTATGTATCTATGTAAGAAAAGAGTTAATACTTCCCCTCTACAGATCTCTGGTGAGGCCTCACCTAGAGTACTGCTCCCAGTTCTGGAGTGCTCACCTCAGAAAGGATAAGGATAGGTTGGAGGTAGTGCAGCATAGAGTAACAAAAATGATTCAGGACCAGCAGGGCAAATCCTATGAGTAGCACCTCAAGGCACTAAATGTGTACTCACTGGAGACCAGAAGGGAGAGGGGGGGATATAATAGAGACCTTCATGTTCCTTAAAGGAATTAATAGAGTGAACTGCACGGAACTGTTTAGCCTGAATACCAATTCATGCTCACATGAATACAAATGGAAATTAACAAAAGGCAGATTCAGGAGGGATGTGAGGAAGCACTATTTTACGGAAAGAATCATGGAACCTTGTAACAGTCTGTTGGCTGAGGTGGTGGGTGTGAAAACAGTCAGGGGATTCAAGCAGGGCTGGGACATCATGAAGGGAATAATGGTTACCCGGTATCATGAATCTGCTCCTGGGGGTCAGGTCCACTGAGCTCACAGTGCCCACCCCTAAATGCAATCCATGATGGCGGGGAACAGGGCTACCCTCCTTGTGACTTTTAGACTGCTCGCTGAGGTCACGACTGCACCTCTACCATGAGGAACCAGGGTGTCCCTCTAAACTCTGGATAAGGGCACAATACCAGTCTTGATTCTTGTAGCCAGATATGAACCCCTCCTTGGCTATTACACAAAGGGGAAAGACCCAGGTGTCACACTCTTTTTGGGGGCAGCAGCGTAAAACCTGTTTTGGCCTTCTCCCTGCAGGACATGCAACAGCCTAGTTCGAAATCCCTGCAGAGTCTAGTATTCCCCCTATCCTTCCAGGTCCCTCACAGACCCCCTTTTCAATTTGGTTGCTGATGGCAACAACCCCTTTGCAATAACAGTTTGTCACAGGTCATTAATACTGTCCCACAATTCATGCACAATTATAGAAATCTCACTCGAGCAGATTTTCTTTAGAAAAATAAATGTTTTTACTAAAATACTTAAATAATAATCATGCAGTTACAACTAAAAAAACATTAATTTGGTTGCAGAATATAGAAAAAAATGGGAAAATATGCATGAAAACGCACTGTGACTGATAACTGAATTCTACCTGAAATTCCGTAGAAACCTGGAAATCCAGAACAATAACTGAAAGTTCAATTTCATCGATCTTGGCAGCAATTTTATTCCTTGCATGTCAGGCAAAGTCCAAATGAAAAAGTGTTTGTGCAGCCACTGAGTCTCAGCAGTTAGGTTTCTTGTGTGTCAGGCGAAGTCCAAATGAAAAGTATGTTCAAATGCCCTGAGCTGGGGCTTTAAATACTTTTCTGTAACTTGCAGTGTCATCAATTATTCCCAGTTCTAAATACCTGGTCTGATTCCCAGAGTAACCACTTGTTTGGCCAGGAGATGTCACTTGTGCTGCTGTTTCCCCAAATCCCAAGAATACTGTATCACAATCCTGAGACATATATTATCATGGATATGAAATTCAGGTCCAGATATTCAAAAGGGTTGCGCATGGCCAACAGTGTTGTGCCATGCGCAACCCACTGATTCGCCCTGGGGCGATATTCAAAAGGAAAAGTGGCGTGGCACAAATCCTGATGTGCCAGAGCGCATCAGTAATGCGCAGGCACAGGAGGAGGGCATGCCATGCATACTCTGCACAGCCCGATATTCAGCCCGGATGTGCAGAGCCATGGCAACCCCTACCTGCACCAGCACAAAGTTATGCCAAAAAAGGAAAACTGATGGCCACCCACAGGTGAGCTGCTCGCATTGCAGGGCGGCACAACACGGCAGCTGCCACCTGTGGTGGCCACCGAGTTCTGGCTGCACCTGGCGGCACCCCCCCCCATGCCCGATCGCAGGCATTTGTAAAAAAAACATGAATTCCAACATCCCTGGTGGTCCAGTGGACCACTATCTGCCCGATCACGGGCATCTGTGTACAAGAAAGATAAATATTTCCTATATCCCAGGTGGTCCAGTGGACCGCTATCTGCCCGATTGTGGGCATCTGTATACAAGAAAGATAAATATTTCCTATATCCCAGGTGGTCCAGTGGACTGCTATCTGCCCGATCACGGGCATCTGTATACAAGAAAGATAAATATTTCCTATATCCCTGGTGGTCCAGTGGACTGCTATCTGCCTGATAGCAGGTATTTGTAAAAAAACAATAATTCCAATATCCCTGGTGGTCTAGTGGTACTCCCCCCACCCGCCCACTGAACCCCACTGCCCCGCTCTCCCCTGGTCAGCCGGCGGGCGGCAGCACCCCACCTGCCTGCTGCCCCTCCGCCCGCCAACTGACACCTTGTAGGCTGCCGCTCATTGGTTCTGGCGTGAGCCAATGGGTGTGGAAGCCCTTACTGTATTATATATCTCCAGATATGTAATGATTCATTCACATATCTGGAATGTATAGTATGGTTGGCTCACCCATTGGCTCACGCTGTGAACCAATGGGCATGCTGCCCTACTTGAGGTATCAGTCAGTGGGCGTGGGGTGGCAGGTGGTGGGTGCTGCCACCGTTGGCTGACTGGGGGGAGCAGGGTGGTGGGGCTCAGTGGGCGGGTGGAGGGTACCATTAGACCACCAGGGATATTGGAATTATTGTTTTTTTACAAATGCCCGCGATCGGGCAGAAAGCGGTCCACTGGATCATCTGGTATATAGGAAATATTTATCTTTCTTGTATACAGATGCCCGCGATTGGGCAGATAGCAGTCCACTGGACCACCAGGGATATAGGAAATATTTATCTTTCTTGTATACAGATGCCCGCGATTGGGCAGATAGCAGTCCACTGGACCACCAAGGATATAGGAAATATTTATCTTTCTTTTATACAGATGCCTGCGAATGGCAGATAGCGGCCCACTGGATATAGGACATATTTATCTTTCTTGTATACAGATGCCCGCGATCGGGCTGCAGGGGGTGTCAGTCCCCGACAGCTGCTGCCTGGCAGGGCGCCAGGCAAAAGTCATCGGAATCGGTGCACCTGCATGAAAATGGGGCCATAATGACATGCAAATGGCCCCATGTGTGCCTTGCATACATTATGGCCCAATTTGCATGTTAAGTTTTGAATATCGCGGTTGCTGTGCATGGCTCAATGGAACTTGCGTTAGCGCATCCCCATACTCCACTCTGGCCACTTGCGCTGGTGCAGTGCCACTGTGCCATGCACACTAGGGGTGGCCAGGGTGCGATATTCAAAGCTGCTGAGCCATGGTGCAGCTCCATTGAATATCGCCCAGTCCACACCCCTGCACAGCCAAGTGCACTGCACCCAAGCTTGCACCACAGCCTGGTGCAGTTTGAGTATCTGAGCCTCAGAGTTTAAACCTTTTGAAGTCCTCTGTAGAGAGCTGGCACCCGTAAGATAAAATTCACAATATCCTGTCAAAATGGTCATTTGCTGCTCAAATCCTGGCTAAAACATCCTGTATTTTTGAGGTGTCTTTCTTCAGTTAGTTCCAAAGAAGATCATGTAAGATGTATGACTATACAAGCTGATTTTATTATCTCTGTTTCCCTTGGTAAGTTAACTTAGGGGAATACCCTTTGATCAGCTATCCCCAAGTCTTTGCCAATAACTTGTCAGTTTCCTGGCAAGCATGCTGGCCTTCAGGTCAAAGGAAGGTCAAACCCCTTTTAACAAAGATCCAGTCTCTCTCTCTCTCCCTATGTGCCTTTGTATAACACTGGCAGTTCTTGTGGAATGTACACATACATAGAATCACGTAAAAATATATATACAACAGAATTATATGTACAAATAAGGACTGGCAGTTGGGTAGCTTGCCACAACCGGGGTGACAGAACAAAGGTGGAGAATAGAGAGAGGATGAGGTTAGTATCCTGGAAGAACAGTATGTTCCAGGGATTATTAGGAACTTGGGCAGACTGGATGGACCTCTAGTCTTTTTCTGCCATGATTGTCTATGTTTCTATGTTTATAATGTCAGAAGGCTGGACAAAACTGAAGACTGACAGGCAAGTATTTAAAGAGAACAAGTACCCTTCTCATTCTTTAGTCTTGTTCCTACTTCCAGACTACCAGTATCAGGCTTCACTTGCTTCATCAATTTTCAGTTAAGGCCTCTCCTTAAAGCACACACCCACCCCGATGAAGAAGTAGTGCACCTTGAAGCGCTGGGGACTGAGGACTGTTTTGTCCATGTGTCTGTGTTTGCTGGGTTAATAAATTAATATTTTTGTATCAAATTTTGGAGTACGCCAGTTCTTTTGTTTTTATATCTCTCCTTAAGTAGGAATCCCATCCATAATTCCCTCACTATAACAGTACTCAACTGTTTTCTTAAAACTTGACAGCAGAATTTACTATTGTCTATTAGTGTATAGTTCTGGCAGTGCCTGCCTCAAGTTTAAATTCAACACTGCAGTCATCATTACAAATGAATTGCTGCTTGGCCTGTGTAGGACAATCACCTTCTTGGTTTCCACTTTTGGTGGACTGAGGAACCAGCATGAACCCATGCACTGAGTCAACCTGCACTGGTGGTCATGCTGCTCATGCATATTGAAACTTTGGCACCTTATGTATTGGGCTCATAGCAAGAGTGTTTTTCTGATCATACAAGGTGATCAAGCTCATGGTGCAACATCAGTGAAGTTCAGGATGATTGCTGATCTTGAGCACTGTCATGTCAAGGGAGTGTTCTCTATGCAGTTGGGGTTACCACCTTTTAAGAAGCCCAAACTGGGACATTTCTTACTGAAACATGATTTTCTCAGGACAATATGTAATTGTAACCTTGACCAGTGCAACAGACTTGCTTTCTCTAAATAATCAGAAATAAGACTAAGTGTTGTAATTTTCAGTTGTTTCTTATCATTTTAATGTATTTTAAAGTATTATAGTTTTTGCAACATTTAGAGGACATCAGAAAAACATTTTCTACTATAATGTCAGGACATGCGTTTTTTTCATGTTTTTTGGGGGAGGATAGAGCTGCCCAAATCAGGACTGTCCTTCAAAATTTGGGACAGGTGGTAACCCTACATGATACAGTGCACTACTCTACCACATGGTTGAGGGAATGCCAGCCAGTGATTAGACTTCTTTGGTCAGTGCTCATAACAGGGCAGTGCACACAACCAAAGCAATGCAGGCCATGGCAGCAATATTGCTTGGACTAGGCAGACAAACCTCAGAATCAATATTGGATCTGTGGGCCATTGAACAGGTAACATATGCAGGGTGTTATCATTTCACTACCCAAGTGGGTGGAGTCCATTTGTATATACTTTTAATTTAGAAAATGTCAAGTATATTCTTGACCCCCCAATAGTGGATGGTGTGAGTATGTTTTCATTTGGACAATTTGACTTCTAAAGTCACAGAACCAGTAGTCATTTTCCATCGTGACTGGGGGCAAATCTCCACAGAAGGGCAAGGAATGCAGGACCTGCCTGGCTGTCATGATCATATGTCCTGTTTGCTCTCAGTACTCCAAGGGTGCATATTGCATACATATGATTAAATGCAACAACACAGTGGTTCCATATCTGTCAGGGCTTTGGTAAAGAATAATGTCACATTAACTCAATGTTTCATACCTGTCTCTGGTACTTTCAAGGTGAAAATTGCCAGAGACAGGCTTATGAAATCTGATATAAGTTTAAGGGCCGTGGATGCACCTTACAGCTGATTTTGCACCAGTCTGTTTGTAAATAATAAATATGTTTGTGCAGCGTCAGATTAAGTTGTATGCTTTTTGGGTCTGAGTGAGTGTGAGGCTTCCCTGCCTTCCCTGTTATGAATTTTGGCCTGCCACACCACACCCGTCCATGGGCAACCCCCTCCCTGGTTGCGTGTTTTAGTTATACACTCTCTTATTTTTGTCTACTGTGCTACCACCCCTCTGTTGGTAATCCCCCCTTCAAGGCAGTTTCTGAGATAGTCCCCATTGCTTTAAAATATGCCTTCTAAAGTCCATGACCCTCATCCTGTGGTTGGCCTCTGTTCCTGTCTTAATGTTAAACCACACTGTACTGTGGTCATTGCTACCCAAGGGACTGCCCACTGTGACATCTGCAATGCTGTCCCTGTTTGTAAGTACCAGGTCTAGCACTGCCCCATCCCTAGTGGGTTCTTTGATTACCTGCCTGTGAAAAGTGCCTTGTGTGGAATCAAAGATGGCCCTACTCCTTGCCAAAGCTTCAGTTGAAAGGCTGCACTCCACGTCTGCAGATTGAAGTCACCAACCAGCAGTATCTTCCCCATACTCACCATTCTGATGATGGCTTCCTCAAGTGCCATATTCAACTCCTTTTTCCATGCTGGAGGTCAGTACACTGCCACAGTGTGGATAGTGGCCCCAGAGTTTATCTCCAGGGTGATCCACAGCACCTCCAGACCTTCCTTTTCCTCAGCGTGCCTGTTTACCGCCACAGGCTTGGTTCTCTCCTTACATATAAAACAACACCTCCTCCTTCATTGTCTCTCCTGAACATAGAGTAGCTTGATATGGCTATGTCCCAGTTGTGGTGCTCAGTGCCACCACAGTTCCAAGTATGGCTACTAAATCCAGGTCAGCCTCCATCATGATGGCTTCCAAATCTGGAATTTTGTTTCAAGACTCCTTGAATTGGTACACATGGCTGTCCACACCTTCTTTCTCCCTGCCCACTGCCCCACTTCTCCTTACATTCCTGGCTGTGGTTTTCCTGAAGCTTCCCTGGCTTTCCTCCTACCTTTTAACCTCCTCAGTCCTTGTCTGCTTCAGTTCTCCACCCTTGATTACCTGAGTTTTACCCCTTTACGTTTTTTGTTTGTTTGTTTTTACTTACTGACTCTGAAGGCTTTAAAAAATTTTGAAGGCACATTTTTCCAACAGGCCTTTGAAGGACTTAGTAAATTGACTGCTGAAAAACTGTATGTATATTTATTGGTTTAATGTACTATGGAGATTACTTGTTTTATTGATGTTGTTAAGGTGCCCTGAGTTCTGGAAGGGCTCCTGATACAAATAAAGTTTTACTTCCTTACCTACTTACTTTTCTCCCCAGACCTCAGTTCGTCTCTCTTGTCCTGGCAATCTTTCATCTGGCCACTGGCCATTTGCACCCGTTCTCCACTTCAGGCCATCACCTTTCTAACCCCACAGCTTGCCCCCCATGGCAGGGTGGTGGGGAGCCCCCTTCTCAACCACCAGGACTGGATCCAACACAGGTGATGCCCTCCAGAGAGACAGTGTGATATGTCAGACGACCATCAAGCTGCTTGACCCAGGCCATTTTTTCTGTGTTTCTTATGGGGATGGAGTGTGCAGTGCCAACAATGGGCATGTCGCACACATATCCACATGCTGCACACCCACCGACTGCTCCACCTCTGTGCCCCACTGTACTTGGGCCAGGCATGCCAACACCTAGCCTCCGCTAGGTGTCAGGCACATGCCAGCCTGTGTTCCTCTCCCTCCCCAGGAGGAGAAGCTGTCCTCCGCTGCTCAACTCTCTCCTCCCATCCCATCAGACCCCAACGCACTCGCTTGCACTGTGAACATGGGTCACCAGCATGGCAGGAGGTAAGGCAACGCTGCCTCAATCCTCCATGCCACTGGGCCGCCTACCCCTTTACTTTTGTCCCCATCCCAGCTTTTCTGCACCCCTGCCCTCCCCTCTCCTCTTATTTTTCTGTACTTTCCCCACTCACACAAACAAAACATAATGGTCACCAGAGTCTTTACCAGATTAAGTCAAATACAAGCAAGAGCACAGTCCAAATTATTCTGTTGCATAGCTCTTATGTGCTTTTCAGTTCTGATTTTGAATGTGCTTTCCAATTCTGATTTTGAATAATCTCATAGTTTTACCCATGGAAAATGCCCCACAGGAGCAAGAGGCCATATAGAAACATAGAAATATAGACTTTGACAGCAGATAAGGCCCACTTGGCCCACCCAGTCTGCCCATTCCCCTACCTACTGGTTAAGCTGCAGATTCTAGTTAATCAACAGCCTACTTCCTGCCACCCCCCACTACAATTGCCTTATGTCTGTCCCATGCATGTTTGAATTCCCCCACTGTTTTAGACCCAACAACCTCCCCATGAAGGTGGTTCCATGCATTCACCATTCTCTCCGTGAAAAAAAAATTTCCTCACATTACCCCTGAGTCCCCCTCTATCTTTAAATTGTGCCTTTGCTGTTCTTACATCATCTCTTTTCTGAAAGATGCTACCCTCCTGGACTTTGTTAATTCCTTCAGGTACTTGAATGTTTCTATCATGTCCCCCTGTCCCTCCTTTCATCAAGGTATACATATTAAGCTCTCAATCTCTCTTCATATGGTTTGTGATGCAGACCCTGCACCATTTTAGTTGCCCTCCCTGGACTGCTTCCATCCTGTCTATGTCCTTGCGTAGATGAGGTCTCCAAAACTGCACACAGCACTCTAGATGGGGTCTCAACAACTGTCTGTTCAGAGGGATAACCACTTCCCTTTTTCTACTTGTGATGCCCCTTTCTATGCATCCCAGTATCCCCCTGGCTCTCCTTACTGACTTCTCACATTGCTTACCAACCTTTAGATCATCTGATATGACTACCCCAGGTCCCTTTCCATTTTTGTTGTTGTTAGTACCTCCCCTGCTATTGTGTACTCTTCTCCTGTGTTTTTGTTTCCCAGGTGCATTACTTTGCACTTCTTTGCATTGAATCTAAGTCGCCATATGTCTGACCATTCCTTCAACCTTGCCAAGTCCCTTCCCATCCTTTCTACCCCCGCTTGTGTATCAACTCTGTTACAGATCTTTGTGTCATCTGCAAAGAGGCGTACCTTTCCCTCCAGACCCTCTGGAATGTCACCTATAAAGATGTTAAAGATGACTGGACCCAGTACTGAGCCCTGAGGTACTCCACTAGTGACCCCCCTTTCTTTAGAATGTGTTCCATTCACTATTACCTTCTGTGTCCTATTTTGCAGCCAGTTTGCTACCCAGGCTACCACCCTGGGACCCACTCCCAGGCTGGCTAACTTGATTATTAATCTTTTGTGCGGGACTGTGTCAAATGCCTTGCTAAAGTCTAGATAGGCCATATCCACAGCCCCTCCCTAGTCTATTACTGTGGTCACCCAGTCAAATAAATCTATTAGATTCATCTGACATGACCTTCCTGCTGTAAATCCATGCTGCTTTGGGTCCTGTGCCCCTCTGGCCTCTAGATACTCGACAGTTCTTTCCTTCAGAAGTGATTCCATCATTTTCCCTACACCACTGAGGTTAAACTAACAGGTCTGTGAGTTTCCTGCTTCTGCCTTGCTCCCACTTTTGTGACGGGAATCACATCTGCCCTCCTCCAGTCCTCGGACACCACCCCATCCTCTCCTGATTTGTTAAAGAGGGTAGTCAGTGGTGTCACTAGTTCTACCCTAGTTCTTTTAGAATTCTGGGATGAATCCCATCAGGCCCCATTGCTTTGTCCACCTTCAGTTTTAAGAGCTCTCTTTCATAACCCTTTCTTCTGTAAATGGGCTGGTATCAACTTCTGTATCAGAATGTTTCTACTGTTTGTTTTAGGTACCTCCCCTCTTCATTTGTAAATACTGAGCAAAAATATTTGTTTAGTATCTCTGCCTTTCACAGTCACCCTCTGCCCACCTCCTCCCCATTATTAAGCCTCCACTATCCTTCCCTTGGTCTTCCTTCACTCCCTGATATACCTATAAAGTTTTATCTTCCTTCTTAACTGAGTTAGCTATCTTTTCCTCAGTTTGGGCCTTTGCTCTTCTGACTGCCTTCCCAGCTTCCTTTGCTTTAACTGATACAGTTCTCTGTCCTGCTCCTTCTGTGATTCCTTGTACTTCCTGAATGCTTTCTTTTCTCTTGAACCTTCACTGACACTTCCTTTGAGAACCACAGTGGTTTCTTACATCGTTTTTTTTTTGTTTATTTGCTTCACACAAAGGCTTGTTACCTCTGTGATGGCAGTTTTTATTATTCTCCATTGTTCTTCCACCCCTCCTTCCTGTCCATTTGCTAGTGCATTCCTTAGGCACTCACCCATTTTGGAAAAGTCAGCCATCCTAAAGTCCAGTACTTTTGCCTTTGTATGGCTTGACCTGTTGCTGTGTTTACCGGTGAACCATACTGTTCGATGGTCGCTAGTTCCCAGATGGCTACCCACTCCTCACATCTGTGATCCTCTCCATCTCCATTTGAGAGAACCAGGTCTAAGATTGCTCCCTCTCGAGTGGGCTCCAATACTAGTTGTCTAAGGCATGCCCCCTGTAGGGCATCTAGAATAACCCCACTCTTTGAAGTGGCTGCTGCAATTGCACTCCAGTTAACATCTGGCATATTCAGATCACCCATCAGTAATATCTCCCCTTTTTCTGCCATTCTAAGTATACTTTCAGTCATTTCCTTGTCCATTTCCTCCCCCTGAGAAGGGGGTCTGTATACAACCCCTGTGCGGATTGTAGTGCCATTGCCTGTCTCCAAATTTACCCACAGTGCTTCTTCTCTTCCCTGTTTACCTTTTTGTTCTGTTGCTTTGATTCCTTCCCTTATGTAAAGAGCTAATCCTCCTCCTCCTCTTTTACCCTCCCTGTCCCTCCTGTAGATAGTGTATCCTGGTATGTTTATGTCCCAGTCATGGTTTTGTGTGTACCATGTTTCTGTGAAGGCCATGATATCAGATGTTCCTCCTCCATCAAGGCCACTAATTCAGGAAGCTTGTTACCCAGACTACAGGCATTGGTACTCATTGCTCTCCATTTTTTGATGGCTTTACCTTCTGTTGCAGCATCCCCCACTGACCTTTCTACCTCGGTGTTTTCTCATTTGGTACCCTATTTTGTAGGGAGAGGCTGGGATTTTCCTGCTGCTTATCAGTGCCTCCCCCCTTGACTAGTTTAAAAGCTCGCCAATGAAGCATTTAAACCGATTGCTCAAAAGACTTGTTCCCTTCCTGGACAGATGCAGACCATCCTGCCAGTATAGGCTGGTGTCCCTCCAGGTAGAACCCCAGTCCCCAATGAAGCCAAACCCCTGTGCTCCACACCATTTTTTCAACCAGTCATTAAACTGCATGGTGCAAAGTACCCTCGCCTCGCCCATGCCATTGACAGACAGCACCTCTGAGAAGGATACTGTGTGTGCTACTTGTCTTAGGCCCTTCCCCAACTCTACAAGTCCTCCTGCACTGCTCTAATCTCATGATGAGCCAAGTCATTTGTCCCTAGGTGGACAATGATGTCCAATAGACTCCCGTCCAGCTGTTCTAGTGATCCTAAGGATGCCTTCCTGTCCCTCAAGCCAGGGCACCAGGCAGCCACCTTTACTTCAGTTTTCCCTGCTCCCCCAGTTCTCTCCCCCACACTGAGTCCCCCACCAGGAGCTGCTTCCTTTCCTGTGGTGTCCTCCTGCCCCCTTCCTGTGGGCCTCCCTTGTGATAGTTGTCCTCAGCCTCCTTAGTCTCCTTGCATGGTGCATCCATAGGGGAGCTATGCTCCCCAGAATGGTGTATGGATTGTGGAGGTGAAACAACTGACTGAGTGTGCCTCTGTTCCACCATCTTCACCCTCCCTGAGCCCATTGTGGTCCAACTGCTGTGCTTTCTCCACAACCTCTGAGGTAGTGGTGGTGGCTCTGGTGCTGCCTGGATGGGGGAGGTTCCCTTCCTACTGTCCAGTGTGGCCTGGGGGAAGGTTCCCTTACTACTGTCCAGTGTGGCCTGAAGACGGGCAACTTCCTCCCTCAGGGCAGAGAGTTGTCTGCAAATAGAGCAGCATCTCAGCCTCCTGAAAGACTCCCAGAAGACTGCTGCCCCACAGCCATTACATTGCACTACTCCCCACATGTTTATCTAATTTTCTTTTGTGTGTGTGTGTGATTGGTTTGTTATATAGAAATATATATATTACACTATGTGTATGCTTATATTGTCAGTGCAGTGTGCTAGAGAGGATATGACAGTGATATGCACCTTACATTCTTGAGGAAATTATGTCAGAACCCCAGGTATAAAGGAACTATTTCCAGGGGTGGGTGGGGTGAGGGTGTGCAGGGATTGGGCCTAAACTGTGCCCTCACAAAACAATCAGCTAAAAGCCCTGACCCACCACTGCGATGAGTGCCTTTCTGTCAGCAAGGTGCCCTACACAACAATTTGACAGAGAAAATACCCTGCTGATCAAACAGAGAAAAATCCAGACATCCAAGTCAGACACAAGTAAACCTCCCCAGCCCCAAAACAGCCTGGTGGTTTGTGCTCTGAAAGCAGTCAGCCCCAAAATAAGTCAGCTGTGTTTTAAACTCTTCCTGCACTGAAAATCTTAAGAATTGAACAAACGTAAAGCTAGATCCACCTCCCTCTGTTGCTTGAAAGACTGTCTTTCCTGATAATTCTAAGTTCCTTATTTAACCTTTTCAGTTAGAAGTAGCTCCACCTGCAGAATATCTGCTACAAACCAAAGACAAAGGTAAGGTTCACCTCCTCTGTTGTGAGCACAACTCGCTTCTTGCAAATCCTATGTTCAGTATTATAGCTTCCAGCCAGAGGTAGCTTCTACCTGAAGAATATTAGCTGTTTGTTGGGATACATTTGATGTGGGTTCCTTCTTTTGTTTTCCTGTTGTATCTTGTGACTGTATTTGTTACTAGTGTTAGGTGGAGGTCTGCTGCTCTGTCTTTTTGTAACAAGTCATGGGTATTAGGACTATGCAATCTCAAAGCCACCTAGGATTATGAAATTGGAATTCTAAGTGTGCAGGAGCAGAAAAGATTCAGCATGGTGTAACTCAGATTTAGACATGCTAGGGGCCTGTATAAATGATACAAGATGATGTATTTTTACCCAACATTATTTTCACTGGTATAAGTTCAGGAGCCAACCCGGGGTGCTGTTCCTGGAAAGGCTACAGGTCAGGTGTTGTATTTGATCTCTGATGTAGATGGCAAGACCATCACATTTCCCAGAGGATTTCCAGCCTTGTAAGTTGGTATGCATGGATGAGCAGGATGTATTGGGTATAGAAGGTCTGAGCCTGGTCTTAATGATTGCTGGAATATCAGGTTTGTATTGCACAGCCCAAGTGCTGAGTTGGTCAGTATTCAGCAATATGCTTCATAGGTTCATCCTCACAATATGCAGACCTTTAGAAAGGGTGTTGTTGTGTACAGATTCCATAGTCTTTGGTGGGCTAGCATTTTGAAAAAGGCTTCAGAAATTTAGGCAGTGGGGTCAAAATACAAAAAGGAGGAAGGTAAGAGGGTTAATAAGTTTAGTTAATGGAAACCAGATGGAGCACAGTTGGGGCACAGCCAATAACAGACTCAGGTACTACAAAGCCAATGGAGTGCAAGTAAGTAGCTGGATATAGTATTAAACAACTATTAGGCTAGAAATGATGCAGAACAGTTATAAGTACAATAGTTCATACTGTGTCAAATGCACAGTAGTTGGTACATTGCAATAACCAGTGAATAGATAACTGTGATCAATAAACAAGATTAAATTAAGAAGACATTAAGAACTGCCTTATTATGAGGAAGTGGTGTTAATTACATGGTAACGACACTGGAAATAATACATGATTTTCTTATGAACTAATGAGGTAATTAGTTATGTCAGCATGCCTTCCTGACTTACTAATCAGGAATACTGCCAATGTATTCCTCATGAGTTCAAATGTATAATTATTATTGTAATACTTCAGAATTACTAGTGAATGTACAGTAGATATTTATAAAGGCTTTATTCAAAAGAAGTGTAGCCTGAAAGAACCTGATTTTATGAATATGTATGCATTAATTTACCAGTATTCATTTTTCAGAACATTTGTTGCTTCATATTAAACTATAACTGCAAACAAATTTAGGTCTTTGTACAGCAGCTGGATTCCCCAGCTAGTAATAAATATATTTCCAATTAATTTCAGAACTAGAAGCAAATGATTTGATACCTTTTATTGGGCCAAACAGAAGCACAAAAGAACAAGTGCTTTTAGCTTTCAGACCAACCAAGTCCTTCCTTGGAAGCGTAAGGCTAAGCTTCCGAGGAAGCACATGGTTGGTCCGAAAACTAAAGCAATTTGTTATTTTTGTTACATCTATGTTGGTCCAATAAAATATATCAAATCATTTGCTTCTGGATCTGTTCTTACAAAGACCAATACGGCAAAGACTAAATCTGTATGTCAAATTAATTTCAGTGACCTACTGCCAAGAGTATTACAGTAAGTGGTGTTAAAAGTAAAGATAATTAGTGCCAAATCTGATCCATCAACTAGATTTCAGACTGTCCTCGAATATCTTGGTCCAAAATCTGAAATTCAGTTCTAATATTAAAAAGCCCTCTCCCAGTGGCAAATATGCCTAACTCCTCACACTCTGTAATTAGTTAACCCCTTCATTCTACCTAACCTCTAACACCCAGCCTCCCTCCCAAGCCCTGACTAAATTACTTTTTGCAATGGATACACTGTAAGTAAATCCTGCCTACCCCCCAACCATGCCAAAACACAAATGACCCATCCCCCCACACAGTCAACTATTCCAAACTCTGAATTTAAATGACAACCCCCTACCTTACATACCCTCTAGCACATAGCCTTCCTCATCCCAATCCTAAACCCCCCATTTAGTAAGAATTTATTGTCTTAGGGTCTTGCAGTAAAATGATCATAATTTGACGCGAGGGGGATGGGATTTATTATAATTGAAAAGTAAACTTTACAGGAGTCCTGGGGAGGTTGGAAGTTAGAGGGTAGATAGGGTGGGGGTTATCTAATGCATCAGGGATTGGGGACATTGACAGGGTGGGAGAGGTGGGTGGACAGTGATTTGCATGGGTGAGAGTTTTAAAACCATTTTAAATAAGAAAATCTCAATTTCAGATTAGATATCTGATTTAAAATCAGATGTAGGATCCTAATAGTTAGAACTTTCTTATCTCTCCTAAATTTGACATTTCTGTTAAGGAAAAGCCAGGATTTGACTCATAAAATTGTGCCAGACATTTGTATTACATTATTTTCTCCTTCACAAGGCTTTTATTAGTAAGCACACATTGTAACAGCTTCTTGAAGAATCTTGATCAAATGTGACCATACTTAAGGTGTGCTCCTGATTTTGGTCCTTTGTTTCTGATTTTGTTAGCCTTGTCCCTGATTTGTGGGCCAAAATTTTGAGAGGTATGAGAGTCGATATTTTCAAGCCTAAGAGAGGTTGCTCCAGGCGTCTTGCAGCCAAATAACTAAACAATGTTTGACCTGTTTTCTTTTCATTACTAAACTATGCAAGAAATGTTTATCATAAGACTGTAAGTGAATTCTTGGTACATGTGCCATGGCTGTATACCATGAGAAAAGTGGGAGGGACCAGAAACAATGGGGAACATTTTTCTCCTCCATTCCTGGTCTTTTAGGTCCCTGGGCTATTGTTCTTGATGACTTTCCAGTCCCAACAACCACTACACTAGTGTGGTCACTGTGTTGTGGGGCCTGAGATTGTTTGCAACTGTCATCTTTATGGCAACATTTTTTTGTCCAATTTTTTGTGCACCACTTATTGTAAACATTTGGGAGTAGCGCATTTAAATTAATTTGTAAATCCACCCATCACATACAGTAAATACCAGCTCATGTGCAAAGCATGTGAAATGGTGTGTAGTTGCTTGAACCGATGGTCTAAAAAAATAATCCTAATAAGTTAACATACCCCTATATTCATCAAATCAGGTTATTTCAGGTCCCATGCTTTTTCAAATAAGGCTTTTTTTTAAATAAACCATTGCATTCAGTAGTAATTCCAAAGTAATACAATAATATCCCATTTGAAGTCCTAGGGAATACATAAACAATATTCCTGATTAGTAAGTCAGTAATGCATAATGACATAATCAAATCTTCTTATTAGTTCACAGTGAAATCCTGTACTAATTCTAGCATAATTACCATGAAAGTAACACCACGTGTTGTGAAATGTTTCTGGAATGAGAAATGCTGTATATGTTAGGAACCTCGTGCCAACCAACACAAAAGTAGGTGAGCCCCTGGTACTACAAGTCCAGATGTATATTGTAGTGCCATTAACAAGAGTTCAAGAGCCAAAAGATATAAAAAAGGCTAAGAAATTCAGATGAAGAGGAAGACTTCAGGGGTCTATTTAGCTGTTGTTATTTCCAAGTGCCAGAACATATCGAATTCCTGAAGGTTAAGATCTATAGTCTGGGGAATATACAGTATGTAAAAGTCTGTTTGTCTGAATCTTCTGCTTTTGTTCTCCACAATGTTTGTGACTATCCTTTGGAATCAAGTACAATTTGCTAGGAGCCAGGTTACACAAAACTATATGATTCAGTATAACTTCTGGTCTGTTGTATTTCTTGAGGCTTAGTTGTTTTGCTTTGTTTTGTATGTTGGAATGGTGAAGTATATTTAACACAAAATAAAAGGATGAAAACAATGTCCAGCACATAATCCTTTCTCAATTAATTAGTACTGGCATGGGCACCATATGAGGAAACTTAAAACAATTAAAGAATGTCACATACAAAGTTTGAAAAGTTGATTGCTACACTTTGTAAGAAGGGTAAGTCAGGATTCATTTGTACTTTTTATTATTATAAATAAACCAGTTCTATGAGTTATAGTACTACATAGTTTAATAATTTGTAATGTGTGTATGCAGATTATCATTAGAAGAACACACGAGGTGACACTGATAAATAATATTTGAAAATGAACACAGAGCTGCCTTTACACTATTCAAGAGTGACACCTTGAATATTCCTTGGGTAAGAGGACCTTCGGTTCATAGCTATGGTGACAAATGATGCAAGGGGAGACACTCTGAACAGTGCAGAGAAGCCCCTGCATCCATATTAATACTTTATAAATCATCAAATGTATATAATTAATAAATATAAACAATTAAAAAAATAAAACAAATAACTTCCTCTAGTAAAGAAGTGAACATCCATCCATCCATCTATCTATCTATCTATCTATCTATCTATCTATCTATCTATCTATCTATCTATCTATCTACCTATCTATCTACAGTATCTCTGTCTGCCACACCAGTTAGAATAAATTTCACCAGATAAATAGTTTTATTTTGTTGATGAGCAGTCAACTATCAAAATGAAATAATTTTATTGTGATAGTAGTATCTCATGAACAAAATTATGTGTGAAACCTGACAGGAGCGAATGAATTACAAAATAGCCTTCACAGAATATGCACTTGGTACAAAGAAAATTGCATGTCCTTTAATATGGATAAATGTGTAGTACATCAGTTGGGTAGGAACAGTGCCAAAGCCAAATACCGTCTTTTGCACTAACAGAAAGGTAGTGTCGGTCTCCCTATATAAAACATACGTAAGACCACATCTGGACTACTGCACATAGCATTGGAGACCTTACAATAAGAGGGATATTAAAATCATTGAAGGGGTATGGAGGCATGCTACCAAAATGATTTATGGTCTCTATCAAATGACCTACAAGAAAATACTTAACAAGCTTGAGGTATATAGACTAGAAAGGCATAGGGTAAGGGGGGACCTGCTTTTGATGCACAAGATAAATAACAATCCATAACTTTTTAGCAAATTAAATCTTGCTCAGAAGCCAAGTCCTAAATATATGCAAGGCCACAGATATCAAATTGAAGGAAAAACATTTAAGACACACATGAGAAAGCATTTCTGTATGTTGAGGATTATAGACCCTTGGAATGCCCTGCTGCAATAGGTTATGGAATCAAGAAATTTTAACTCCTTGAAAGGAAACCTTGACAAGCACATGAGCATGAGTAACCTGTGGTCAAACTACTGCTGAAAATCAGGAGATGGTCACGATAGGCTAATGGGCCCCAGTCCATCTTATCAACTAAATTAAATACCAAGTATTGGTAGATACGTTATAAAGCTGGTATGGGAGAGCAGCTGAAAAAATACTTGATGGCATCCCCATGGAGCTATGCAGCTTTCTAAAAGGAGTATTTAAGTCAAGATAAATGATTATAGCACAAAAGTGCTAATCAGAAAGGTTTATATTTGTAAATGTACTGTAGAAACTAGGCACAAAATACCCTGTTTTAGAAATGCCATTTATATTCATTTGATAGAGAACACTTTTGCCGTTCGTGAGTTGTGGTCCTTCCCCCACTAATAAAGATGAATGGCATATTCTGAGCCAGACCATTGTGTATCCCATACAATAGATGTGAGAAACACAAACTTACACATACCCCATAGTGCAGGGCAACATGGGTAATATATGCACATCATCATGAAGGAATTTATGTATAGCTAGGCTTTAAGCAGGATCCTAAGGTGCCAAATAGCATCACAAACAATCTGCAATATGCTTTTAGTGTAACTCTTTATCTGATGTTTATTCATTGAAGTTTTTGTCCTTTCAAATTACTTCTTCCTATTTTGGGCCACTTGACCCAAACTATAACCATGATGTGACTGGTCCACTGTGTCATAGGCTGAGACAACAGCTGCAGTACACAGATGAGTCCTAGCAAGAATAAAACAGCCATCTGTGGTTTGCTGTTTTCAGCTTTAGCAAATTATTTTGAGGCCTTTTAGCACCATTCAGTCCTGCGTAAAGCTAAGCCAGTCAACATTCCTTCACAGAGATTTGAATAAGTTAGCTATGATCCCTTGCATTATGTTGGTCTATGTAATTCTGTGCCTCTTTAACACTTGACTTCACAGCCAATGCACTTGCTGTGTAACCCTTGCATTGAGTTTCTTGTCCTTTTATGTGCATATCCGGCATATTCCATAGGGCATGGAAGAATCAGCTTTCTATTAACTCTGGAATTTTGCCAACAATGCTACCTAGCAACCAGTAACAAATAAAAACAGAGCCTTAAGTACCATGGCAGCAGTTTTGACAACAAACAAAAGTGATTAAAAGCTTATTTCGGGTGCTCTATGGAATGTCTTATTTATACCTTAGGTCACAACTCAAAACTGATGCAGCAGGAGAACCAACATAATTTACAGCTATAGCCAGCCATTTGGTGCAAGGGAACAATGACAGCAACATTTTACACTGAATAACAATCATATTTTAAGTTACCTCATATAATATTCCCAAAATATACTGCACTAGTGGTGAGTAAATTGAGTAAATAAATCATGTTATTTTGGTATACTTATTATCTCTTAGACAAATTCTCTTGTCTAGGTTGTTGAATGACCTCCCCACTGCCTGTTACTCGGTGTCCATTAACATGCACTGTACGTAGATGATATGGTGCTCTTTGACTCTTGCAGCTTTGCGCTTGACCTCTGCCCAGCTCCAACTGAACTTCGCCAACATCCAGCACTGGTTCCTGGCAAATCAGCTGTCTCTCAATGGTGAGAAAATGGCCTCCATTACCTTTGGCACCAGGCAGAGGCTTGGCAGGCTTACCCCTCTCCCTTCCGTTCATACCTTTGATAGTGCCATATATGAGAATGTGTTTTCTTTCATGTACCTCAGGGTCTGGCTGGACCATCACCTCAATTTCTCAGTATATGTGGATGCCATCTACTGGAAGCTACACCCTAAACTTGGTGGACACTACAGGAATAAAGCAAGCATCCCACTTCCTGCCCACTAATAGATGATCTCAAAGATGAACTTCTCCTTCTTCAGCTACGGTGACATTGTTTACAGCACCACTCTCAAGTTCACCCTAGCCATACTGGACCCACCCATTCACTTTTTTTGTCACTTTGCCCTGGACTGTCTCTCTCATATCTGCCACTGCTCCATGTACTCCTCCCCCTCTCCATTTCTTCCCTTCATGCCAGGTGCCTCGTTAATTGTGTTTAGAAAATGGGCTTGAAAAATAAAGCATCCTGATTAGGTAGAAAGCCATGGTCGGAATGCATTTATTTTTCAGTAGATTCATTAAATTGAGTACCAGTTCAGGGTGCCCCATTATCTAGTGTATCATTGGGCACCCCTGAATTTTCAAACTTAGCAACTGCCATTTTATTTCCTCTCACTTGGCCGCTCTTCCCCCCATGTCCCGTCCCATCACCAATCCTCTGCCTGCTTTTTTTTCTTTAAACAACACACACCCACATAAAGAACTCAGAACTCTACCTGTTTATGCAGGCTTGCTTTTCTTTCCAGTCACCTATCTCCCACAAAATGAACAGACCTTCCATCTGTAGTCTCCACACTGCGGCGCCAACTTTCGGACAGCGATCCTATCTGTTGTGTTTTTTTTTTAAACAGCACACAAAACTCAGACATCTACCTGCTTTAGGCAGGCTTGATTTTCTTTTCTCTAACTTCCTCGGGAATGTCTGTTCTACAAAATGTATGGACCTTCCCGCTCCCTCAAAAGCCAGTGGCTATAGTTCATGAAACCGGCAAGGAGTCTGCATGCCCGGGGAGCCAAAGTAAAGCATGTCTGCCTCTGCTCCTTGCTCTGGTTGTCCCAGTAAGAGCCCTGATAATCCACAGCCTGTTAGATACATTTCCTTACCTCCTGCAGCCTCTCTTTAAAGCCCAAGGCTTTCTCTTCAGTTCGTGTTCTATTTTTCTTCATGTTTAAAAACCGCGCCTGACTCCATCGCTACCATGACTCCTGGCTGCATTACCTGCACTCTAATAATCACAGGTACCAGTGCAGCAAGTGGTGCCACCTTTTACATTTGCCCCATGCAAAAAAAACACTCAAAATATAATCCTCAGTCCCCTGTGTACTGGCACTCTCAACTGTACCCTAGGATCCCTTCCCAAATTTTCACATAGGACTACAAGTCCCATAAATCAACAGGGCAACTAACACAATCATAACTTGCATCTCCTAAACAGAAACACCCTCCACTGATGAGAATAGCCCAATACAGGGACTACTTTATTAGATACATGGATTTTATTCTTTTTTTAAAACAATAATTACAGTTGTTTAAACTTTCTTTTAATTTATTAAAAAATATAAGTTATGGGCTATTTTCTAAGCGCAATGATACCCGACAGGGTGGGTGGGTGGTATTGGGAAATACTGGACCTTCCAGGGGCTATAAGACCTTCTACTTGTGGTGTCGGGCCTCATTACACCCCTGGACGGTCCGGTATTTCCCAATACCGCCCACCCCGTCTGATGTTGCTGCTTATTTCCTTTATTTCCAAATTCTTACTTGGCTTTCTTCTTTCATACCTTGCCTGTCTTTTTTCATCCACCCCCCATGTGCAATTTGCAACTTTGACTCTTGTTCCTGCTCCTTCAAGGAAATCTACTGCAGGTCAAGCTGCCTTCACCTATCCCTTCCCTAAACTCTGGTCCTCTCTTCCACCGCCATCCACTTTGCCTCTTTCCCTTACTCTCTCAAGTCTGTCCTCTGTGACTTCACAACATTTGCTGTCTGCTCCATAAGCTTGTGCTTAATACTAAGAAAACACAAGCCATGCTATTTGGATCTGCCCTAAGCTCAGGGCATGTCAGACTTCCCTGCTAGTGCAAGACTCAGGTGGTGCACAAATAGTGTGTGTTACATCATTCAAGTACCTGGGTGTTCTTCTGGACCAATCCCTGGATTACAATCTACATATACCGTTCACTTGCAAAGCAGTGAATGCAAAATTGGGAGCCACTTATAAGACTAGCTTTATGTTAACTCCCTCTGCAAAGCTGGCCATTGCTAGAGGCATCCTTCTCCCTGCCCTCACATATAATGCTCCCACTTTTGCTGCTGCACATAAAACCATCCTCCATAAATGGGATGTAACATATAACAATATCTGTCGATAAGCCTCATCATCACCTTGGCTTAAGCACCACTGCCAACTTTACAGAGACCTGGGCTGGCTCTCCCCTCTGCCTACTGCCAATACTCTCTTGGCTCCCTTATTGACTTGGTAATCAGAAGTCAGACTCCTTCAGCACTCACCGTGATGCTTGTACCTCAAACCTCCTCCTATGGGCTAAGCTTGGTAGATACGTCACTACTTAATGTGCCTAGATGTTATACATCCAAAGACCCTGGTGCCTTCTATCATGCTGCCCCTAAGCTATGGAACTCCTTCCCCCTGGCACTTCGACAGGCAGAGTTCCATGATAGCTTTAAAAGGGAGGCTACCATCTAGCCTTCACAGACCCTACTTGTTTTTATCCAACTTAAACCCCTCAACCTTCAGTTCAGCTGTACTATCCACCACCCCACCCCCTGGCATCTCTCAACCTCAGTGGGCTAATCTTGCCTACCTTCTTAATACAGAGTCTTGCCTAATAGGTCATGGTGGTGTATCCTGCCCAGCTAGGAACTTGCCCTTGCCTTGATGTGCTGACTCATGAATGTCTTCATCGTTGTGACTAATCTTAACTAATATTCCTGATTACCTTGTGGTGTTAGTTCTCCTTAATTGTGTAAATTATTTTACTTTGACTCTATGTGAATTTTGATATCATATTATGTTATTTGGCTGTATGTATCTTTTTACTGACTATTTGACCTGTGCTATATGTAATTTTCCTGTACTCATGCTATGCATTTGTTCGTGATTGTTGTACTCTCCCGGGTTGTGCCTGAAAATAGTAATTTTATGGCTAGTGCACTTACCCAGTTAACAAAACTAAATAAATAAATACTCCAGCAATTGCTCCTGACCCTGTGTCATATGTTGCCATCCACCACCCTCTAGCCATGGTTTTTCCTAGCTCATTTTGCACTAGTGTGTCCCCCCATACCCACCCTCCCCAATTTATAGTATCATTCCTGTTCTGTGCTTGTACTGCTTTTGAACATTTACATATTTATATAACCTAATGCATCTTATTGTATTGTGTTTCTCTGCATGTTGTATTTGCCTTTTGCACAGTTGTTGATTGAACAGAGAGTAATGGATGGGTAGGTGGAGTATAACAAGGATTTTACACACTTCTGAGGTGTGGGATGCCACCTAAATCTAGAGAGCAAAGCTCGAGGGGTTAATTATGGCATCCCACACCAAGGGATGTGTAAAATCCAAGTTTTGATCACCTACTCATCCTTTATTTTATATAATTGCTAGGGATCATTTTTTTACCACAGCAGCTCTATAAAATAAACAGATGTTTCCAGGAAGCTGCAGACTGGTCAGGTTTCAGAGTGGTCCATAGCGGCTCATGGAGAAAATGAAACTATTTAATTTTTTTTAAAGCAGTCCCTTTTCATTAACCACATTATCATTATTTTTTTTAATGTACCACCGACTCGGAGTGGCGGTGATCACTGCAGTGCTGAGGAATGCTGGCCAGACAGACGAAGGAAAAGCATCGACTGGGCATGTGCAGAGGGAAACCTAGCATGTGTTCACCATTATAACCAGCTGGTTATGATGGTGGAATTATAACCGGTTTCCCCATCGGAGAAAGCGCCCCAGTTATTATTTGTACTTGTTGCACCTTGTTATATTATCTGTTCTCCTCTGTCCCCTTCCTCCAGGAGACATCTGGAAATGTGCTGTTACCAGCTCAGTATGCCTTTCCTGGTAACAGTTTTGAAATAAATAAATAAATACAACACAAGCTATATGATTTAAAAACA
The DNA here is from genome assembly GCA_016271365.2 of Neoceratodus forsteri. Classification (NCBI taxonomy): domain Eukaryota; kingdom Metazoa; phylum Chordata; order Ceratodontiformes; family Ceratodontidae; genus Neoceratodus; species Neoceratodus forsteri. The sequence continues at coordinate 883,649,338 of CM057454.1, read as the reverse complement.
TGCATTATTTCACCTAGACCATGTTATTTCTACTTATAAAATTGGCACAAAAAATCTAAGTACATGATTGGCTACAACATCTTCTGAGCCATGTCCTTATCAGAAGATATTGTAACCAGCTGGCACTAGTCTCCGGCACTGGACAGACAACACCAGTGAATCACTGAGCGATACCAATCATAAACAAAACATATGGCTGCAACCGCTGATACTACCGCTCAAAGGCACTTCATGGCAGTAACAGGGCTTTTGTCACATCATGGCAAGCCAATCTCACTCACATTTGTTTTCTGAGGGGCAAAATAGTAATATCCATTGTAAGCCATTACCAGTTCAGTAACAATAATCCAACTGAGTGCAATTACGAAAGCAATATTGTAAAGCATAAGCATTGAATTGATGCTACTTAAAATCTATGGCCCAAACGTCTGTGACAAGGAAAAAAAAAGCTAGAAACTGTCCCACATCAGCTTTCAATTAGATAACAATGACATCGTAACTAACCTTGACATGGTGGATGTAAGTACAGATCCTGGCAGATAGACAGCAACTCTGTCCCCGGCACAAGCATCCACCTCGGCCATTGACAGACAACTGCACTCACTTCCTCCTGTCACCAAGCCGGTCACAGAACCTGCAAATATGGGCACTTCCTCCTCGGAGATCAGGCTCATTGCCAAACCAGGAAACAGCACTGGCACAAACACCATCCTCCACCAACCAAACAGGCTGTACATCGTCAGAAAACCAACCTGCAAAAAAAAAAAAAAAGGCATCAGTAGCCATATCCTGATCTGACAACAGAAGAATGGGAACACCTGATAAGAGCATGCCCAGGCGCATAAGGCACTTGGTGCAAGTGCCTCATGCCTTAGTACACCCCTGGGTGTGCTCTTATCAGGGGATAACCCACACCTTGTCATGTGTTATTGCTTGCTTATAAAATGGGTAGAAAAATTCCAGGATTATATTGGATAAGAGGCATAGTTACATGTGCTCTTATCCAGCCATAACTTGCCAACCGGTCCTACTTAGGCTGACAATGACACGTCATAGCCAAAAGATCCATACCATATATATCATTCCCAACTGAAAATGTCTGAGCTGCCCCTGCCCCCTGCCCCCCAAGTTGCACACCTTGCCTGATTCTTGCTGCTGAAACTCCGCCAGAGCAACTTTACTTTTTGAGCCCAGTTTCATTCTATAAAATAATTATGTACCTCTGCTTTCTGTGTACTGCAACTGCTGCTGTTTCGCCAGTCCTCTTTGGTGAACATTGCCATTCCTCCAGTCACCCTTCCTCCCCCACCCACTTTTACATTAATGAGGTCTGGCAAGCGAAGTGGTCCAATCAGTGAAACAGCACAAATCGAAACTGCTTGCTCCTGTTGTTATGCTACAGTAGTCAAACCATCAAAGAGAAAGTGCTCAGTACGGTGACCTTAGATGGACACGCTCACTCCTGATCAAGTCCACTGCTTACTAAAATGAGCAGGAATAAACAACTGTATTTAAATGGCCTAAATGTTTGTCCAGTTTTTGAAGTTGAAAAAGCAGCTACTTTGTACTACTTCCATGCTCTGACGCTGTTGTCAGGGAGCCAGCGACTTAAGTAAAACTGACCTGTGCTGCTGTCGGCTTTCAGCTCCATTACATTTTGGCCAGTAAAGGCAACAAAAAAAAAATGTACTTGGAACACGCACAGTACACAAAGTATCACACATGTCCCGTGTGTGTGTGAGTGGGGGCACACTCTGTGTGGGGAGATGAAGTGATGTAAACAGAAAAAAGAAAAGGCATGTCCTACTAACAAGCACCCTCTGCTAGCAGAACCAAGGGAACTATTTAAAAAAAAAACTACACAAAACCTATTTTTATGAATCTTTTATTTTATTTAAAATAACTTCATTTTTACATTTGTTTAACTTCTGGGACCCATTTTATAAGCAGAATAAGACACTTAGAGGTGTGGTTTATGGGCTGATAAGAGCACTTCTGAGGTGCTAAAGGCACTCGGCACAAGCACCTCATGCTTCATTACACACCTGGAGTGTGCTCTTATCGCAGCCCATAAACCACACCTCTAAGTGTCTTATTTCTACTCAGAATTTGTCAATAGAACACAGAGAACAGTGGACAGGATAATGAGCTTACAATAGGAAGAAAGGCAGATATAAGCTAAAACAAGGGAACACACTGATAAAAGCATAACAAATAGCGTGGTATATATAACTACATAATGGTTTGCAGTGAAATAAAACATTTATCTGCACACATTTGTGGTAAAACCTTCATAGCTAACTCTTGGATTAACCAGTCGTGAGTTACAGATCTATAGGTCATACCACTAATGAAGATGTAAATATGTTATTCCACTGAAACCCATTATGTATTTCTTATATAAATATTAATTGCAAAACACTATGTTACTGCATCCAATAGGGCTGAATCACAAAATAGACAGAGAAGGTAAATTAATAATTAAGGTCAAAAGTCTCTGAAATCTTGTTGAATCAATGGTGTGGTGTTCCCGTGGTTTGCATGATCATGTAGCAAAGTGCTGATAGTGATACTAAACTCAAATCCATGCATATTTTAGGACAGGAAATAATGGTAAGTGAATCTCTTGTTACTGCAGCTGGGTTTTACTGAAATCCAGGTATTATATTTGCAGGCAGCATTCTTAAAATGCAAACTAATTTTTGACATCACGTACAGTAGTCTAAACTTGGTATACATTACAGTATATACAGAAGTACAGACATGATACCCTGTCAAACAGCTTCATTCACTTCAGTCTTAATCTTCATCTCAAAAGGAATAAGAGATGCTTCAGAGAACAGAATGCCTAACAACAGCAGGTTTTAGTTAAAGCCACACAAAGCCCATCTCTCCTAAACTACAAGAGAGCTCTTAGGCCCTGTCCACACTCGCCTCTGTAACATTACAGAGTGCCCAAACCGTTAGCAACGGTTTGCATTTACACCTGTAATGTTATAGAAGAGCATTCATAACGTTGTTGAAACCACATATGAGGTGGTTTCAACAACGGTTATGAAACGATGCGCCGGTAATATTACCAGGCGTGTGGATGCTGGTAACGGTTCCTCGCAGGGCCCGTGAGTGCAGCGCAAACTGCATCCTGGGAACCGGTGCCGAGTAACGGTCACCTGGCACCCTAGTGTTGACCGATGGTACCAGTCCCATAACGGACGCCGCAGCACGTGGATACATTGCATCGCCTCTCCGCCATAACGGATTGCATCTGTTACTGGGTCGGGGAGCGTGTAGTGTGGACAGGGCCTTAGACAACTCTGTTAGACCATTAGTCTTTAGAAATGTTTTCAGGAGCTTTCTTTGTACACTTTTAGCATTGTATTCATTTTGTTTTGTTTTTTAACCTCAGAACCTTCAAGTAAGCTTGACATTTGGAGAAGAATTGAAGCCCCTGACATAAATAGAAACAGGCGTTATATCTTATGTGGAAGGTAATGTATCTAAAAGGGTTATTATATCTTTTGTTGTGATCTCTTTTATTAATGAGCATCTGCAACATGCAGCACACCTAAATGTTTTAGGGCACAAATCACAGCGGTTCCAAATGTGTGGAATGACCATGGAGGGGGCAGTGCAAACATCTCTGTGCTGAATGTGCTGAAAAGGAGTGGAAGTGCCCTGGTGGCATATCTACAGTGTATACACAGGCTGTGGAAGTGGTGCACAGACAGAGATGCCCCTGTGCTGTGCAGAGTGTTGGCCCTGTGCATATCAGCCATTTCTTAAATTGTAGAAATGACTCCATTTTCAAACAAAATACACGTATGAAATCATATTTTCAAATGTGCACAATTGTAGCTGTTTTTTATGAATATATCTGTTAATTAAGTAATGAGCTATGACCAGGATTATGTTAATGTTCTAATTAATCACCCCCTGGGGTGTAATGTGGCATGAGGTGCAGTCGAAAGGCCATTTGCTCCTGGAGGTGATTAACTTGAACATTAACATAACCCTGGGAGCACCTTATTGCTATTATTATAATCGGGTGTAATAAAAAATCTGTATGTTTCTGTTTTGTGAAACTTTTTAACAATTTACTGACTTTATAATAAAAAAAGTGAGCTCGAACATGGTCACAAGATGGAGTTAGTGTATATGCCATCTTGCCCACTTTGCCATTGTGACCTTGCTGATTGTAGTATGAAAACTGTATTAAAATTAATTAAATGGGACCCTGTGGCTTTCCCTGTGTGGTTTTTACAGACTTTCTCTGCCAGCCACTGGTCATCTGGCTCTGACAGTCCGAAGTCCATCTGCATCAAATAGTTCTACCCCTCAATGCACTAGCACCGCATATACATGGCAGTATCAGCAGGAGATGATCGGAGATCTCTGTTACCAAGACAGTTACCCGATACCGATCTTGCTTGTATATCCAGCTTGTGTGCCTGATTTTTTTAACATTCTGTTGGTCCCTCTGATGTTTAATGGTGCTGTTAGCTGGGGGGAGGTACTGTAACTGCTAGAGATATATTAAAAAAGCGTCAGCATGTTAATGTGACCACATGTCTCTCTTTCTCTGTCTGTTTTTACTCACAAACCTTCTCTGCCAGCCACTGATGTTTTGTTCCAACAGCTAGAAGTCTTGTCAATCAACATCAAACAGCCCCCCAAACACACTTATTCAGCTGTCCAGCTTGTTTAATTGTTGAGGACAGGTAAATACTAAAACTGAAAAAAGAAAAGTGTTAGTGTGACTACATGGCTCTGCACTTTCTTGGCACCTTAAGCAGTTTTTTATTATTTTAATGTTAAACATCAGGCAGACAGCACTTTGCTGTTGGTGCTGCCACCGACTCACTACCCCTGCCTGGGGTGAAGACTGAAATGATGGGAGGGTGTGAGGTTTTCTGGCAGAGGATGGGACTGAAGGCAGTCTTTTGGGGGGCTTTAAGCTTTGGGGCACTCTGACCAACACAGTCCTCCTTCTGATGTGGCTCTATGACATGCCGCCAACAAGGGACCAAGAAATTACTTTTTTTTTAAAGAAAATAATAAAAGGGCTTAAAATGAGCCCACACTGCAATCGCCGAGTGCAACACAGGATGACTCGGCAGACTACCAATGGACCTCAGAGAGGAGATGGAGTCAGTGGACTGGCTTGAACCAATGGCCCTGCAGTCCACGCTGTACTCTTGTCTGATCCTCTCTCTAACTTGAGAAGGACTATTATGAATTTTAACTCAATTCTGATGAACTGTTAATTTGCTGTTACTTTGCTTTGTTGGAGCTACTGGCAGCTCAGGATTCTGGTAAAAGAATCTTTCAAAAATATTAGGATATGGCATCAAAGAGATCACTGCTCTTGGTGATCAGGCCATATAAGTACATTAATAAGCAAATTAAAGTAGGGCTGTCAGAATGCTGACAGCCAATAAGATTTCGGTATTACTGAGACCCCATAATAATATTTGTTTTAATGTAATCTAATCTATTACCATTATGGTTATGGGTGGGTGAACCAATTCTGCAGCACTTCCGAACCTCCACGAACCTGGACAGCTCAAGAATACAGAGCCTCTCATAGCTCAAGTCGAGGTTTTGAGTCTGTCCAGTTTGGAAGTGCGGTCAGGTTCTTCCTTGAAGCAGCGTGCCAATTCTGGAGTGAGAGCTGGCATAGGGTGATGGGGAAATGGCATGCCGGCAGCCTGCTACAGCAGAGGCATTGGGTTGGTGTTCAGGAATATCAGTGTGGCAGTGGCAGTACATACTTACTGCCACTACCACCCTGATATCCCCAGACACTGACTCGACTCCCCTACTGTAGCAGGCAGCTGGCATGCCATTTCAAAACACCTGTCTAGTACCACAGGGAGCACAGCATGAACTTTAGTAAATACATTTTATAATTATTTATTTGACACTCACCATAAATTCTGCCACTGTGAGCAAAGGGTCAGGCCAGGGGTGACAAAATAAAAATAATTTTTTTGATCCTGTGGTTACCACACCGTGACCAACAAAGGCAACCCTCATGGGTATACTGAGACACTGAATGTAGCCAGCCAGTTAGGAGTTGTTTAGGATGATTGACATATGTGCTAGTCAGTCCTTTGTGTCACCCACCACATGGCCCTCATAGACTTGCTGTTCAGCTCATTTGAAGCTCTGCAGTTTAAGGAAGCAGATGTGTGTGTCTGATCAGGGAGAGACTGTGCAGTTACTGCAGTAAAGTTCAGTTCAGCAGCATAAAGAGAGAGACTGTCTCAGAAAGAAAAAACATATTTTTCTTCATCTAAAATAACTGTTAGGAAAGGAAAGTGATGTAAAAAAAAAGAGGAGTATTACTTCGTATGCATGGTCTGGCCTCACACATGCTGTAGTCCTATGAGGAAGACTTGATAAGTCACTTCAGCAACTTTAATGAACTGATTGAACATTGTTCAGGTGATAGGCTTTAATAGCCAGCAACTTTTTTTTTAATTTTAAAAAATTGATTAAGATGAAAATGGAGGGAGGATGTCACACCTCAGACTCTGTGCTCCTCATCTCTCTGCCTGCTAAACTACTACTAGGTCATAGTGCCATACTGAGATTTTAACGGGGGTGTCATGTCCCAGACTCTGTGTTCCCCATCTCTGCATCCAAACTACTACTGGGCCATAGTGTCCCACAAATTTTGAGAGTGTGTGGAAAGCAATACAAATCAGCTTTTAAAAAACAACTTGCTGAAAAAGCCAAAAAGCACATACAGCAATAAAGTTAATATACAACTTACAGTAAGACATTTTTTTCTACTTGATCTTTCTGTTATGGTTGCTGAAGATTATCCTCTGAATTCCAAATAAATCATTAAATATCATTGCCATCATCTTCAAACACCACCACAGATGTATCCTTATTCTAAGACACCTGTTGCAGCTGTTCATCTTCATCGCTTTTAAGTTCCTGCCACTGTTCATTGACCTGGCAAGAGAATTTATTGAGACTGACTTTCAAGAAGGTATGGTACTAAACATTTTCAGGAATACGCTTTGTGTGCTATCAGAGGCAACATTTCCAGCTGTGCTAAATATATGCTTACAATAAACACTAGTGTAAGGTAGCTAGCTAAGAAGTGTTACATAGCAAAGGCAGATAATGTTGACCAGATCTTTTCTTTTCAACATAGTACTCAAAAGGCTGAGCAGAAATATTTAATGAGTGGTTCTCTTAAAAAGGCATCCACAATATCAGTTAAAGAAGATTGCTCCATGACATCCACATCTGAATGATCAAGTTCCTTGAGTTATGACCAAAAAGTGTGAGATTCATCTGTGTGCTTTTCAGAATGACATACCTTTTTCAAAGGCCATGAAAGAGGACTTTCTGTATGACTACCTGATGTTGATGAATGAGTAAATGGTGGCACTAACTGGAAATTATTGCTGTCACAACCAACTGAAAATGTTGCATCATCAACATCCACATAATTTCTATTGTCAAATACAGCATCCTTCTCCTGTGCAATTGTTGAAATTGGCATGTCTTTGTATTCAAGATAAGTGTCAACATAATCTGAAGGAGGCAGCAGTTGCAACTTAAAACGAGGGTCAAGAAGAGTCAAAAGAGGAAAATTTTTGTCTTTGTCATATTGATAAGTCTTGTGCAATTTTGAAATTGCTCTATGAGTTGGTCTGTAAGGGGTACACCAGCTTTGTCTCCTTTTTGGTCAAAACCTCTATGCACCCTCCTAACTTTATTGCCCAATAAATTTATGATAGGAAGAACCTGGCTTAGAATAGCATTCTCTTTGCTAGTCTGTTGAGTTGTCTCCTCAAAGGGAGCCAAGAGCAGTGTAAGATGCTCCGAAGGGACCCATGGGGATGAACTCGGCACAACACCATTTGCTACGTTGTGCTCCATTGATAGTCATGGACTGGCTTCTTTTGTGTGAGAAGTCTGTCACATATGTAAAATGTTGAGTTCCATCTTGTCAGAACATCTTGTTTTAGTTCTATTGGCAAGTTGTTTTTTCTGGAGGTCAGCCAAGATACAGTGTGATTTTACGGAGTGACTAAAATGGCCACAGATTTTGTTTGCCACTCCTATTACTGTTACAATACTGTTGCCACTGGAAATGATAGCTTGTACTGACAGGTTTAAAGAGTGTGCAAAGCATGGAATGTGAGTAAAACCCCCACATTTGAATGCACTAACAATGTTTATTTATTTCTTTAAGAGATTTACCAGATAAGCATGCTGAGCGGGGACCGCTTGTTTCCAGATGCGACCTGGGGGGTTACATAGAATACAAAACAGGTACAAATACATGGCACGATAACAGGTCCAGAATAGATACATACAGCGTGCTACAACAGGTCCAGAATAGGTACAGGCTGGACTACACATTAGAATCAGTCAGTGAAGTACAAAGTTTAGTCCTAAGACCACAGAGTGCATAGTTTGCTATGCCATAGTTAGGTCCTATGAACGCAGGGTATAAAACAGGCAGAAGCAGTAGAAATACAGTAAGTTTCTGGGCATTGATATTGTCAAGGCACGTTTAAATGCCCCTTGGTAGCAGGTCTGGGTTGTAGGTTGCAGTTGCATATGTCTGAGAAGTGGGCAAGTAGGAGCAGTTTAAGGAGTCTTGGTGAGGGAGAGCCTAATATCTACAGGGAGGTTGTTCCAGAGTTTGGGCAGGCTATATTTGAAGGAAGATTGGCCCTTCGATGTGTGCATGAAAGGGACTTGGAGTAGCTTTGAGTCTGAGCATCTGAGGGAGTATGCCGGGGTTGTGTTGACAGGACGTTGCTGAGATTGGGGGAAGGAATTGGTCCAGTATTTAGCTATGAGATTAGTGCATTGTAGCTGACATCGAGACTCCAGTGAGGGAAGAGCTAAGGTGCTGTATAGGTTGCAATGATGGGTGGTGGGGGGACATTCCAGGATGAACCGACAGAAAGAGTGAAAGAGGGAGTCCAAGCTGGCCAGGGTGGATGGGGGGGCTGTGCTGTAGACCACTTTGCTGTAGTCAAAATATAGGGAGAATCATTTTATGCACTAATTCCCTCCTGACCGTGGTTGGTAGGCAGCCTTTATTGCAGTATAGTGCACCTAGTTTGAGGTGTAGTTTTTTTTTGTAGAGAGTCAATGTGAACAGAGAAGTCAAGGTGTTGATCAAGCCATACACCCAGGTACCTCAAGGAGGTGCAGGTTTCCAGGGTGGACCCATCCAGGGTGTGGAAGGTGGGGGGAGCAGCTATACAGGAGAGTCTAGGCTGCATGCCGAAGGTTAGGGAGATGGTTTTCTTTGCATTTAGGACAAGTTGGTTGGACGTGAGCCACTTTTGAACGGCATCAAAATCCTGTTGAAGGGCTGAGTTTATGCCCCCGATGGAGGGGGCTGGAGGCATACAGTACGGTGTCATCTGCATACATTTATATAGCTGAGTTGGAGCAGGTCAGTGGTAGATCCTTTAAAAATATGGAAAAGAGTAGGGGGCCCAGGACAGAGCCCTGGGGGACCCCCATGGTGACTGGGAGCAAGGGGGATACGTGTGGGCCAATTTTTACTGCCTGTTTTCTACCGGCCAGGTAGGCTTGGAACCTGCTGGTGGCTAGATAGGAGAGGCCTGCGTCATGCAGGTTTGTGATTAGCTTAGGGTGGGATACGGTATCAAACACTTTGGCCAGGTCTATGAATATGGCCGAGGTGATATGCTCCTTGTCCATACCTGAGGAAATATCATTTGAGCGTCTTAGGAGCGCTGTGATGGTGGAGTGAGATTTGTGAAAACCCAACTGATAAGGGGTGAAGAAGAAGGTAGATTCAAGGAATGTGTGTGAGTTGGGTGAGGGCTAGGTGTTCCTGTAGTTTGGCCAGAATTGGTAGAAGGGAGATAGGGCGATAGTTTCCAGGTACAGATGGATCACCACCCTTTGGTAGCAGGATGACAACTGCCTCCTTCCAAGCTGCTGAAATTTGTGCTGTGGAGAAAGAGAGGTTCAAGAGGTCGGCTAGAGGGGGCAATGGCAGGAGCTGATAGGTAAGGAGTTTAGCGTCCAGTCCTAAAGGGCATTTTCCTTTGTGGGTCAAGGGAACGAGGGCATCTAGAACTCTGCTGTGGGAGACTGGACGGAAAGAGAACGTGATGGCATGGGGGTATGCTGGGGTACTCATGAAGGGCTGGGTGTGGGGTGTGGTGATTGTTGGTTTGTTAGGAGAGATGTAGCACAGTTGGTAAAAAGGTGTTGGAAAGCTGAGGCAACTCTACTAGGTCTGATACATTGTTGCCCTGAATGGTTAGGGTAGGGGTGGGCAGCTGGGCAGGGGGAGTGGAACAGGGTTTTAATGGATTTCCAGAATTTGGAAGGGTGGCCAAGGTTAGAGGAGAAAGCCGCCCGGAAGTAGTTCTTTTTTGCCTGCCTTATGGCTTTTGTGCAGTTATTGCGGAGGGTTCGGTAATGCTGCAGGGATTCAGGGGAGCCTGTTTGCCTGTGTTTTTTCCAGGCCTGGTCCCTAGCACGACATCTGCAGATGATGTCGGCAGAGACCCAGGGGAGATTGGTTTCCCTGACCTTATTGCTTCTTTGGGGGACATGATAGTCCCATACAGCAAGAACACGGTTTCTGAACATGTCGAAAGCATGGTCGATGGAGGGTGCCAGTTGAATGAATGACCAGTTGACGAGGGCGAGGTCATTTAGTAGGGAATGTAGGCAGAGGGATTTATATGATCTCGTGAGGAGTGTCCTTGTGGGGTGGTGGTTAGTAGGTCTGTGCACCTTTCTGATCATATAAACCATATGGTGATCACTCAGGGAATCAGGTAGGAGGCCGGCTTTATTTATCCTGTGGGGGTGTGTTGTGAGAGCCCAGCCCAGGAGAAAGCGGTTTTGTGTTTTTGGGTTTATGCGGGTGGGTTGCTCTATTTGTTGGGAGAGGTTTAGGGATTGAATCTTGCTTCATAGTTTGGAGCAGTCTTTTGATGCCAGTTGTAGTTTTAAATCCCCTAGGATGTAGAGCTCACTGCCACAGCCGTGAGCTTTTTATGAGTAGCTAAGTGGTCTATGACAATAGGAGCAGGGGTAGTAGGGCAGAGTGTATCTCTGCCATATACACCAGGGAGGAGTGCGGCAGGACAAGTTTAATCATCTTAGATTCTATTTGGGGAGTATGTCCAGGGAGCTGGACAGGGGTGGATGGAAACCATTTAATGTGTACATGGCGGTTCCTTCGCCTTTCTTTTCCGTGTTGGTCCTGCCTAATTACTGTGTAGCCAGGGATGGCTATTTCTGAGTCAGCATGGTGTGGCTTCAACCATGTCTCAGATAATATACAAATGTCGAGTCGGAGGGTTTGGGCAGTGATTTGCAGCTCTGGTACTTTGTTCAGGAGGCTCGGATGTTAACTGAATTAGGCTAAGTCCCTTGGGAGGGTTTGGGGTGGGGTGGGACAGTGGGCCAGGGTTGGTTCAACATCCCCCACCAAGAGGAGCAGCAGGGTGAAGTAGTGTATGGAGGTATGACATGTGTTTCTGGATTTAACCTTGGGGCGGGTGATTTGTGAGGTGTGGAGGGAGACTGAGGTTACTAGGTTGCATAGGGCGGATAGGCGCATGGGGAAAGGGGGGATGAAAGAAGAGTTTATAGACCATATATGGGTGGGCATGTGAATCTGGTGCACAGTGGGGGTTGATAGGGGGTGTAGGAAAGGTGATTCAGAGCAAAAGGGGTGGAGGTTAGGGTCATTTTGGGGCTGGGTTGATGGGGGGTAGAGATGCAAGAGGAATAGCAATGGATAACATTGTAATTAGGTACAGGATCATGTTTGTAATGTGAAACTTGCAGTAGCTAGCTGGAATTCGGTATAGCGGCCTCTGCTGGAGAGATCTGATAACCTGCAGATCTGAAAGTGGGCTGATAGGTTTTGGCGTGTCACCTGACCTCTCAGCTACCTATATAACTAAGTGCTGAGCAAGTGTGGTGGTGGTGGGAAGTCGGCATGCAGCACGGTGAGGCCAGAATCACAACAGCAGCACTGAGTGGATACACTGTGCAGCTCAGCCGTAAGTTTAAAATATGAGGTTTTGGTGCCAAAATTAACAAAGGATCGAGTCCTGTCTCCGGCGGCTCACCCACCTGCCTCGTACCTTATCTACACTCCAGGAATCCGGGGGGTCAGTGTGTCTCGGGGAGGGCTCCACTCAGAATGGCCTCCCTACCTCATGGGGATTTCAGGGATGGCAGCAGTCCCCTACCCTCACACGGCCAGGAAAGAGAAGAGGAGATGATTACATTTATAGCCCAGATGGAGGGGCGGAGTTGCTTGCCAGGTCAGTCGCAACAGGAGATTATGTTACAGCTGCATTTTCCCTGCTCAGAATGTATTCCTTCTTTATTTAAAATTTATCCCCCGATTACTGCTTTTCCCTGAGCTGCTGTTCCACAGTACATGCAATACAAGCACAGGAGAAAAAAGCCTAAGCCCCTTAAGGTTACACTCTGTTTGCTACATTTGTTGGCACCACATTGTCTGAAACTATAAATTCAACTAGAGTTCCAGTGACTCTAACCACTCAAACATTTTGTCACTTGTCTGTTCCAAAATATTGTCTGTGATGTTACTAAACATTCTGATGCAAAGAGTTAACATTCTTTGTTTTCCTTCCTGTGCATTGCTGCTTCTGGTGATGTTTGCAGACAATTGTGTCACCCAAAATAGTATATGGTTAGGCCTTTTTGTGTATGGAATTCAGTGGCTCTCAAAAAAGTTGTGCACATTCTTGAGCACATTCTAAAGATGTTGTTTTGCACATTCTGTCATCAAGTGCACCTGTGTCCTTCTTCACCTTGTCTCCCACTTGGCACTCACTTTCATTTTCATTGGACACTCCCTGGTCACACTGACTCCCCCCTGGCAGCCTGCTTTCATTTACATTGAGTGCCCTCTCTCTCTCTCTCTCTCTCTATATATATATATATATATATACATGTATATACACACACAACAGTGATTGGCACTGCTCGCTAGTTCCCTCTACAAAACCATACACTATAAAAAATTAAATATGGGTGACCATACACAACTATATATGCTGGTACATCATCCCATGTTCAACAGATGTTGCTCGAGTTTGTGTTTAAAATCTGTATGACTATGTGATTGCACTATAGTGTTTGGCAGTGAGTTCCATATTGGGATTATTCTTTGTGTACAGAAATAACGCCTCTTGTTATTTCTTGGATAAGTAAGCGATAATTGATGGTTATGACTTCTAAGTTCACGGTCCCGTATATTGAGGGGCATTCCAAGTTGAGCCACTAATTGACTATTAGTTGATAATTTATACATTAAGAGAAGGTCTCCTCTAGTTCTTCTCTGCTCTAATGTATAGAGATTTAATTCATCAAGTCTTGTATGGTAGTCCTTGTTAAACATATTCATTACCATCTTAGTAGCCCTCCTCTGGACACCCTCCAATCTATTTATGTCACTTTTATGATAGGGGTTCCACAAAGGAGAACAATAATCTAGGTGTGGCCTCACATATGCTCTATACTAGGGCAGTATACAGCCTTTGTCCCTTGAAATAAATCTCCTTTTTATACAACCCAGTGCTCTAGTCGCCTTATTTATAATGAAATTGCAATGATTATGAAAAACTAAGTCACTAGTAATTATTACACCTAAATTGTTATGCTGTTTAACTGATGTGAGAGTTTGATTATTTAGTATAAACTGATAGTGATTATTAGTTATTGATATTAAAGGACATGTGATTTTTTCCCTCTCTTCTAATATTAGAAGGTCATTACTAAGTATGCATCTCTTCTCATCATTTTTACCTGTGCTGCTAATTTTGTGTCGTCAGCAAATTTAATAATGAAGCTATTTATATTTTCTGTTAACTCTGAAATAAAATTGAGAACAATATTGGTCCCAATACCGATCCCTGAGGCACTCCACTGCTCACAGAACAGAGATCAGATGAATGTCCTTTAATAGAAGATCCTCTGTATGCGATTTTGCAGCCACTCTTCCACCCAATTAATTATTAGAGGTTTATTCTTTTTTCTCATTTTATGTAGTAATATGTCGTGGGGACTTTATGAAAACTTTGCAAAAATCTAGATAAACTACATCCACTGGGTTATTGTTTTCCAACATTTTACTAATGTGCTCATAAAAACTAGATTACCAGTCAAACAGGACCTATTTTGTTAATCCATGTTGATTATGATCAGTTAAAACCTTTTTTTCTAAATCTATTTCTAATCTTTCTTTTAACAGTGATTCAAAGACCTTCCCCAGAACACTGGTTAGGCTAATAGGCCTATAGATAGCTATGTCCCCATGTTTACCCTTTTTTTATATAGGTGTTATTACTGCCTCTTTCTAGTCTTCAGGTATAGACAGATTTTGGAGAGACATATTAAAAATCTTAAGAAGTGGCATAACTAACCAGTCTCTTATTTCCTTTAGTAGTCTCAGGTGCAGCTTGTCTGGCCTTGGTGATTTATTTACATTTAATTTATTTAATTTTGAAAGGATGCCTTCTTTGGAAAATTCAAAATAATCATCTACATTATTACTTGGGGGAGGGTTTATTAGTGTTTTTTGTATGAAAAACTGCACCAAAATATTTATTAAATTCAGCTGCCATTTCCTTAGATGTTATTAGGTTCACATTATTAACTGTTAAAGGACCAATTGTTCTAGGTGATGTTTTTTTTGTTATTGACATAAGAATAAAAACTCTCCCCCCATCTTTTATGTATGCTAATCTGTGTTCAAATATATTCTTTTCTGCTTTAATTATGTTTTTACATTTCTTTTGAGTTTTTTATATTTCTATACATTAAAGACAGAATTATCTTTTTTCATTGCTATATATGCTCTTTTTTTGTTCTTAATCATTTTATGAATTTTTTTTTTTGTAACCCATGGGGGGATCCTACCATTTGTATTATAGATTATTTTATTGGGTACAAAGATATCTTCCAACTCTAATAATTTGCCTTTTAATCTATTCCAAAGCTCTGTTGCAGAGGGGGAGCCATAGTTCCAGTTCCATTTATACAATTCCTATTTAAGAGCATGGAATTTATATATAAAGCAATAAGAGATTTTGGAAGGAATCCACTGTGGATATCTTGAGAGATGGAATAGAGAATTAGGGACTCAGATAACTTAAGAGAAATGGCTGGAACCTATTCCTCACTCGATGAGAGTATCACAGTCATCATACTGGTCAGAATATATATGGAAATGTCATAATAGATATTTTATACACCCTGACAAAATTGCTAAATTTTTATCTATGGGCATGACCTTTGTTGAGAGAATGTGGAGAAAAATGGCAAATTTAACACATATTTTTTGTGCTTGTCCGAAAGTTACCCAATACTGGTTAGATATAGAAAAATCATGCAAAATATTGTGGGACCAGAAATTAAATTATCCAACCAGATGATTCTGCTTTATATTGGGGAAGACGGAAAAGTTCCACCGAGTAGAAATAAGTTATACCTGTACCTGGCAGCAACTAAAAAGGTTATAACTTGTCTATGGTGAATGGCTGAAGTACCCACCCTCTCTGATTGGCATTCATTGATGATTGAGATATGCTATCTAGAGAGAATAGTAGCTTCTAGAGCTGGAAGAAGATCACAATTTGAGCTCCAATGGAGGCCATGGGTTTTCTATATCTCTTTTCTGGATGAAACATTTGTTCCCTGATATAGCTATTTGAATGTGACCAATTTTTGTAGGATATAAATTTAGATTTAGTGTCATTTGATATATAACAGAATGATGTTGTAGAAACATGAATTGCCAACTGGAAGAACATTCTATGCATTGTAAGACAAAAGAGCAATACTGCATAGTTGTACTCCTGCTGTTATATATATATATATATATATATATATATATATATATATATATATCTTCATAAAAAACAATAAAAAATAAAGAATATTAAAAAAAAGAGCATGGAAATGAGTTCTATTGTAATTTTTAAATACTGTTCTACCCAGTTCCTGTTTAATTTGAGAATTTAGGTTAAATGTTAGGACCATATGATCGCTGTTTTGGATGGGTACTTGTATTTTAATGTTATTAATTTTGTCCGGAACATCTGTCAAAAGTAAATCTAATATGTTATTATTTCTTCTGGGTTTATTAATTAACTGATATAAGCCATTAAACAGACATTTATCAATAAAAGAATTTTCCTGACTATTGGTTCCTACACCTTCTCCCCAGTGTAAGCCGGGAAGATTAAAATCACCCAACAATATAACTTCTATATAACACTCACCTGTGTTTCCATCTCAGGGTTGAGAACATAACAGCATGGATCTCTTAAGCCTTGCTCTTGAAGTCCATATGCTGTTATCTCTTCCCTAGATGGAAACACAGGCTTTCTGTCATGGTCATCTATGCATTATTTCTTATGTGCTGATACACATAATCAGTGGTTTGAGAGCTCATCCACATGTCGGTGGTCAGGTGCACAGTACAACTTTCACTCTCTTTAAGAGCCAATTATATTTTACTTTGTACACATTCATACATTTTGAGAACAGCCACAGTTGAGAAATATTTATGGCTGTTGTAACGTGTAGCAAAATATTTTAAGAGGACTCATAAATCCTCATTCTCCACCACAGAAAATGACTGTAGGTTATTGGCAATAAATTCAGCTATTAACTGATTAATTTTAATTTGACTTGATGTAATCTACTGTAGGCAATTTATTGCTCAAACATCATGATAATTGTCTGATGCTTAGTTCATGCAGGGGGCAAAAACCATGGGCTTGTCCAAATACTTGTTAGTGAAGTTGAATTTGTTTTGTTTTTCTGCCCTGTCTCTCAGTCTCTTCACCATCATTTTTGTCTGTTGGATTATTTTCATCACAGATATTTCTCCCTTGCTCTGAACTGCTGCCCTGCCAAATGGATGGATGTGCTCTTTACAAATGCCTTTTTAGTGATGTTGTCCCAAACTGGCCCCTCACTCCCACCCTGCTAATTTCCTGATGACAAAAGATGCAGACAGCAAAACATTTATGTTTGGCACTTATATAAAATAGTACCACACAACTGAAATAGAACAGTTGGTCCTCATGCCAGGAACTGCAGCAGTTTTGGTTGCTGGAGTTTTCTACCCTGATTCATGCACTGTCCCCAGAAGAACTAGTATGATTATTATTTTGGTTGATTTTTTTTCACTGCTGGGCAATGGTAGTGCTTGCTGTATGTGTTGTTTTCTGTTTGGCTCAGGTACCCAGGTGGCATCCTCTACCTCACTGGTATCATATTCTGCTTCATCAGTTTTGGATGAGCATAACTCTGATACATGATCTTGTACGTGTACAACTTCTTCATCAAAGGCACTGCTTTCTGATGACAGAGTAGGACATCATGAGTGGCATATTGTGGAGTGCCACATCTACTAGTGATACTAGATACTGCCTTTTTCTTAATCATTGACTTTCTAGGTCTATCTGTTTTGACTGCCTATTTTTGTGTTTTACCTGACTTTTCTGGCAATGCCAACAGTGCTGCAGTACTTCCAACAGAGGATTCCACAACGTCTTTTCTTTTCTGGTTCTGTTGTTTTATTTCTGCCAGTTGTATTAATTATATCTGCAGCAGTAAATTTCTCTTTTTTTTCTGAATTTCTTTGCTGGGAATATTTTTTTTACCAATTTCAGCAGTACTGCTAGTAGAGGTCACATGTTCCATAACAGATTCTGAATCCATTTTTGGGGTCTTATGTAATAGTAGTAGTTCACGTCCAGAGATGGGGAACACAGAGTCTGAGATGTGACACCCCTCCTTCAAAATCTGTGAGGCACCATAGCCTAGTAGTAATTTGGACACAGAGATGGGAAACACAGAGATTGAGACTTAGCACCCCCCCTCAAAAGCATTGAGGTACTATGGCCTAGTAGTAGTTCAGGCATAGAGATGGGGAACACAGAGTCTGAAATGTGACCATCTCATGCAAAATCAATGAGTCACAATGGCCTGATAGTAGTTCAGCTGCAGAGATAGGGAATATAGAGTCTGAGATGTGACACCCCTACAAATCAGTAAGGTGGGTACTGTTGTTCATTTATAAGTTGCTTACTAGAAAAGGCACATTGAGCTTAAACTTATTTAAGGGTATGATACTGGGGTCACAAAATACAAGGGAGTGGAGCACAGGGTTGCTCAATAAATCCATTCTTAAAATGGATAGTTAGGATAATAGGTAAGTTTTAGGATATTAGGAGTTTAGTATAGTGGTCCTCATATTTTACCAGGAAAAGCACATTGCTTAAGCTCAGTTTCAGAGTGTAAGCCAGTGGGGAGCATAAAATATAAGGGAGGGAGTGGAGTATAGGGTTACTGAGACAATCTGTTTTACAAATCGGTAGTTAAGGTAATAGGTGTTTTGTAGGATATTAGGATTTCATGTTATTGGTCCTCAAAGCCGATCTCCTAAAAAACTCCTCCGATGTTAGATTTTATGATACCGGATTATCCAACATCTGATGTCCTAAAATCTGAAACTCCCTTATAATAAGCTATATGTACCCCTCCATGGGTGGGGCTTAGCTGTGTGCCTCATCCTCCTGCCGCTACTTTCCACCAGTCCTGAGTCCCATAATTTCCCATTTAGCTCCTGCTGGGCCCTGGTGTTCAAATCCTGAAAAGAGGACTAGCAGAGTGAGAGTAAAAAGTGAAACCACCATTGGGGTTAAAAGCAAGTGAGCTGCTGTGGTCAGCTTGCAGCATTGTGCGGTGCTGCAGAGCTGAATATGTAAAAGCCACTCTGGTGGCTTCTGCAGTCTTGTCAGTATGTGCTCCAACCCTGTAAGGGCATAAAAAATAGAAGGGGGGCCCAGACGCACTTTGGGAGAAAGAAGAAGAATGTTTAAAAGTGCTCTTAAGCACTATTAATTCCAGGAGACGTATGTGTCTTTAAGACCAACCCGAGGCTGCTTCATGAATATTGATGAGCTCTGCTTTGCTGCCTGTGGGAGATGGTGCCATGGCACCAGTGATGAAACTAGGAAGCCTTGCTTTTGCCTTTCTCTGCCACTGGACACCAGAGAAGAGGGTCAGCTATTGGATGCTGTTGGAACTTATCTGTTAAAACAATACAGTTTGGCTGCAGAAAGACAGTAAAGGTGGGACTTTGTTTAAAATGAACTGTAGCAGCTGTCTTTGCCACCTTTGATCCTTCTAACAGCCAATTGGAAAGCCAGGAGCCCTGGAGGACTTTGCAGAGGGATGTATGGGAGAAGGCAAAGACAATGTTTTGGCACCAGCACAGTCAGCCAAGAGGGCATCGAGGGAGCTTAATAAATAATAATTTTTTGATGGACAGCCTGCATCAGCCAGTCAGGAGCTGTCCTGATCTCCTGAGACCCAGAGGACAGAGACTGTTCAGTTAAGTTCAGCTGGAGCCCCCTCCTGAGTCCCTTGCTTCAGAAAGATGAAGAAAGCCTGCCTGGGGCTTGTACAGCTACCAGTCCAGGAGGTGTCCTGTGATGCCTTCCAAAGAAGGAAAGGAGCTGTTCCAGGGTTAAAGTGTTGATTTTCCATCCAGAGGCAAGGAAGTTGCCTGAGAGGTTTCCAAAGGAGAGGAAGCCTCTTTGTGATCGTTAAGTGAAGAAGGAGACCTGCCAGTGAGGCTTGTATTGCTGCTAGCCCAGGAAGTGCTCCATGTTGTTCTTATTTGCCTTCCAATGGCTGGAAGGAGTGTGTCACCAGAATGAAAGTGATGTTTGCTGACCAGTGTTAAGGTCATCGGCTGGGAGTTTCTTGAGGGAAGGGGAACTGCCTGGGATGCCATAAAAAGTATTGATTGCCTACTTGGAGGCTTGCATAGCCAAATAGCTAAGGGAAGCCTGCCTGATGTTTCCTGTAGATGGAAAGTGAAGTGGGAAGATTTGTTCTTCTGTTTAAGTTTGAACCTGCAAAGTGAGATTTGTTCTTCTGTTGTGCCTGAACTTCTGAAGTGACAAGATTTGCTCCTCTGTGCAAGTCTGAGTTTACAAGTGAGAAGATTCATTCTACTGTACAAGTTTGAGTCTTGGGGGTGAGGAGATGTGCCCCTGTTTCCTGCTTTAAGTCTAAGTCTGAGAGACTATTTCCTACTAACATTTGGTGAAAGACCCAGAAACTATGTGCCAGTCGAGAAAGGGCCACTGCTGCCTGCTGGCAGTTTGGCTGAAGCCTTTTTACAGCTGGATGTTCCTGAAGTTCCAGAAAGAGAGTGACCACCATCTAAGGTCAGTCTGGGGAGTCAGCCAAGATGTATCACTGCTAGGCATTGTTATTCACCTCCCCCCGAGGGTTCACACCAGGACGTGGCAGTTGAGGTATATGTTGGCCCTGGTGCTAGTCTGTTCCAGATCTGTGTTATTGCAAGAAGATGACCAGCTGCTAGAGAAACTGAGAGGTTTCCAGGCTGTCAAGCTGCAAGAGACTGCTGCTGAAAGGCCCAAGCTGCAAGAAGGGCAGAGAGGAGGTCCAAAGCTGAAAGATGCCTGCTGCTTGTCTCAGCAACCCAAGCATCCAATATCTACTGATCCAACCACCCCAGATCTACAGTCTGAAACCCATCAGCTGCACAAGCCATGAGACTGTTCTTCAAATTGAGAGTTACTCAAGGCTTGCCCTGCATCTGGGGAACTGTAAATAATTGTCATCAATTGTTTCCAAGTTTCAATAGACTAATAGTAATTGCCACTAAAGTTCTGAGTTTAGGTGTCCAGCTAATGGATCAGGTTTTATCAAGTAGTTATTGCCACCCTGGAAAACGTTTTGAATCTAATTTGTTGTTAAGTGCGTCAACGTTGGCCAACCAGCTGTAACACACATTCAGGCCTCGATGCTTTAATGACTGAGTACCCAGGGATAGAGTGCCGGGGCTCCTATCTAATTGACTGTGGACTGGGAACTGTTACCAATTGGGGTGTGGTCATCTAGCCTAGGCAGCTAGTGAGATAGAGGGTTAGATCTGTATCTGTTTATGTACAGATGGGAGGTGGGCAATGGAAATGTTTGGGATTATAGTGAATATTGATTGGTGTTCATAAAAATGCTAATAGTAAAAGTTTAACTTTTGCATCCATCTTCCCTTTTTCTAACCCCCCGTAAATAAATTGTTGGTTAACCTTTTTTACAAATGTCTTTTAAGCATATTATTAGTGAGCATATTATTGCCTTAACTCATTATCCCCTGTTGGCCATTTTGTGTCAGCTTAGCAATGGATAGTGTGGACTTCATACAAAGCTATTGGAAGTAATGAGTTAAGTCAATAATTGCAGAAATATATTGACATGGTTTTGGTTTACGATAATTCATGTGTGGGGTGACTGTAAGGGGAGGTGGGTAGATGCAGTATCCCAGGGAGTTGTACTGCTAGATACAGTATCTAGCCCATTATAGTTAATTCTGGGAGGAGGCACCACACTATTTATTTTATCTTGGGAAAGAACCCACTTTTTCACCAGAACAAGAGCCCAACTTCCTCAACCTTGATCTGACCAGCAAGGCAGGGGTAGTAGCCCGCTGGTACACAGTGCCTGGGTTACATATACACTGTCATTGCTAAAGCTACAGTACCGCCGCACCATGGCACAACATAAAACTGACCTCAGTTCCCCGAATCAAGCAAGACCCCCCACCCAACACACCCACTCATCCCACCTCCCCCTCCCTCCCATAGCATCCAATACCTTATTAAAGTCCTGCTGAGTGACACAGCAAGCATTCGTATAACATCCCTCCATTAAATAATAACTCCCTCTGCCTCTACAAAAACCACAATGCTGGCCACCACATGTGCTGTCCAGAAGGCAACCCCCATCCAACACACCCACTAGCTGCCACCTCTCCCCTTCCCCCCCAGCACCCAACATGCTGTTAAACTCCTTTCGGGTGACAGACGTTGCAGCACTGGTGTTCACTACAGATCCCAGGGAGGAGCAGATACCTTGCACTCATCTTCATTCTGTTGGAATGAAAAGACATTCTCCAATAATAGTTACACCTGATTGGCCCACTGTTAGCCAATCAGATGTTATTTCTAATGGAGGATGTCTTTCCATTCATACCTAATGAAGATGAGTGCAAGGCAGCTGCACCTCCATGAGACCTGTAGTGAGTGCTGCTGTGCCTGTCACCTGACCAGAGTTTAATAAGGTATAGGGTGCTGTTGGGTGCAGGGAGGTTGGGGCTAGTTGGGGTGTTAGGGGTGGACACCATCAAGATCTCAAAAAAATAAATGCATGGTCAAAAGCCTTGCAGTCAAAACAGCATGCACGGTTTGGAGTTTATTTATATTAGTGCGATTTTTGACCCACACTTTTGAGGTGTCCGCATGGCGTGCTCTCTGACTGCATAGGTTTTGATCACATGTTTATCTGGTAAACTTGTTGGTGGATGCCTTCTGGACTGTAACAGTGATGGCTAGCCTTGCGACCAGACAAGGGGGCTGGGGAGATATTATTTAAGGTGGGGTATGTTATAATAATAAGCTTCCTGTGTCACTCAACAGGACTTTAATAAGGTATTGGTGCATGGGGAGGGAGGTGGGCTTGAGGTATGTTGGGTGGAGGTTGCTTTCTGAACTATATGTATGGACACTGGCCAACATTGTGGCTGGTGGGGGTTATGATTTCTGAGGGTTATTAATAAGATCATGTTTTACATATAATAAGGAAGAGCTACCATGGCTCAAAACATAACTATTTACTGCATCGGTGTGCTTGAATGAGGAAGGAGGGAGGTTGTGGGTTACAGGGTGGCTGGGAGGGTTGCCAACTGGGGGGAGGCTGAGCAGTGTGGCAGGGTGGGGAGTCATATAAGATAGTCAGATTTTTAGTATATACGTATCCTTTGTATCACTTTCTCATTTTCAATGTTTCTGTCTCCTGTACTATTGCAAAACTGTTAATAAACTTTGAATTAAAAAAAAAAAGGATATACGTAACCTAATCTGATGCCATCTGGCACTAGGAACAGATGTCAGATTCGGATACAGATTATCCTAATATCCGATTATCCCAGCTCACGTCAGATTTTGGTGGTATCCAAGTAACCCTCATGCAGTACAACAAAGTATAGAAATTGACTGTAGGTGGAAATATGGTGTACTGGTTAGGCACTGATGTGGAGAACTGGAGATTGCAGGTTCAAACCCTGCTAGAGTCAAATACTCACTGTGTGATTTTAGGAAATTTACTTCACCTCCCAGTGCTCCAGTCTACCTAGCTGTGGAAATTGGTGAAAAGCAGGAACTCACAGGAAATAAGATGTTGCATCTCAACTTGGATATCCCCAGTAAACAAACTGTAAAGTAAAATAAATTAAACAGTCAGTTCATTGACTCCATGGCGCTGAGTGGTGGTGGTGGTTGTGGGGGCTCTGGCATGCTGTGACCTGGGTTCACACCCCATGCCCTAGATGTCTATGGTAATAACCAACATGACTGCATCTGCCTTGATGCTCTTCTCTTGGGTGGGAGTGAAGATGAAGCTCCACTGACTAGCAGATCCTGGTGGTGGTGTGATGGAGGTGCCATATGTGGCGTGGGTGACCACATGCTGCCAGGCACCCCTCAGGTCAGCTACAAGTGTGTTGCCACTGTAAAGGGGACAGGAAATAAGCAGGACATTGACTGATCCATCTGGGAGTGCACTGGATGATGGCCGTGTGTGCACTCTCCTTATGCCACCTGATCATTCATATTTATTTATATTTTATTTATTTGAAAATGGTGACTGGGAGGCACACTGAGCCAAGACCATTTCAGGTGCAACCTGGGGAAAGGGAGGAAGAGTATAAAGAGCTACAAACCAACCCGATAATGAAATTACAAGAACAATAACAAAGTGCATTAGTGGAGTGCAGTACAGACAGTAATGCCAAGCTTTGAAGCTGGGTACCAAATAAATAGTGTAAAAATCAAAAGCTATGGTGCAAATAAAAGTGAATTCTAAAGTACAGGAACCTGGATAATGGTTGCTGAAGCCAGTGCTGTGTGGTGGGGTCGTGGAGGCAAGGATGAGTTTCAGGAAGAGGTTGGCAGGAACAAAGGGAGGAGGGGAAGGGAGGAAGTTTTAGTTGGTGTCTGAGGGAGGAAGGGAGGAGAGAGAGAGAGAGAGAGAGACACACATGGAGGGGGAAGGCTGATTCCAGGGATGGTATGAGAAAGCAGGTTTTCCAGTTGTAGATTGAGGGTGGGGGAGGGAGAAAGTGCGCAGGTCCCTGGAGCACAAGGATTAGAAGGAGGTGAGGGGGAAAGATGAGATGGGATAAGTAGGTGGTGAGGGACACAAACCAGAATTTAGAGATGAGGAATGAACAGTGGAACTGGCGACATGTGGGGAGCAGGAGGATGGATAGGGAGGTGTAAAGGGAGCAGTAGTGGGTGCAAGAAAGTCAGTTTGTAGCAAAGCAGCAGAAGATGTTACAGAGGATGTCCAGTCTGTCCTGGGAAGTGGATGGGGCAGTGCAATAGACCACATCCATGTAAACGAAGACCAGGAGAACCATTTTGGTGACTAACTCCTGGTGGAGCAGCGGAGAAAGGCATTCCTTGTTGTGGTACAGAGCACCAATTGTGGGCCACAGTTTGGCATGGATGGCATCGACATGAGCAGAAAGTGAAGTCTGCTATCTAACCACACCTAGGTACTTGAAAGTTGGGACAACCTCAAACTGGAAGCCATCTAGAGTGGAAAAATGGTGAGAGAGAAGGGAGGGAGGTGAGCAGAGCCAATTTTGGCTGGTACCAAAGGTCATAGACATAGTTTCTTTTGTGTTGACCCATAACTGGTTGGCCTGGAACCAGCACAGAACATTATGAAAGTCATGCTGGAGCAGTTGAGGGACCTGGGGTGTAAGGACTGTGTCATCTGCATACAAGTGAATATGCAAGTTGGCACAGGCAGCGGAGATCACTGAAGAAGCTTAAGAATAGGATTGGACCCAAGATGGAGCCCTGTGGGACTCCCACCTGGAGAGGCAGTGGCAGGGAAAGGGCACCTCCTACCTGACCGATGCTTGTTGGCCATAACTTAAGATCAGACCATTCACCAGTGGAGGTTGAGAGGCCAGCAGTGCTCCACTTTTCCAAGAGGAGAGAGTGGACACCAGATCAAAAGCTTTGGCCAGATAGATGAAAATGGCTGCAGTAATGTGCCTCTGAGCCATCCCTGAGAAGATAGAATCAGTGACCCTGAGTAGGGAAGAGATGGTGGAGTCCTTCCTAAAACCAGACTGGAAGGAGGAGAGGGAGTTGGAGGAGTGGAGGAAGTCAGAAAGCCATTAGTAAATCAGTTTCTCTTGCAGCTTTCTAAGGGAAGGTAAGAGGAAGATAGGGCGGAAGTTGCCAGCAGTGAAGGAATCATCCCCTTTGTGAAGGGGAGAACCTGGGCAAACTATGAAGACTGAGGGACAGTGAAAAGGGTGAAGGAGAGATTTAGAAGGTGAGTGAGGGAAAAGATGATTACAGGAACTGGCAGATGGAGTAGTTTAGGGTCCAAGCCATCTGGGCTAGATTTGGAAGAGTTGAGTGAGGAAAGGGCAAGAAGGATCTCCCGGGGAGTGACAGGTGGGAAGTCATAGCAGGGAGAGTGAGGGGGGAGGGAACCAGAAGGTAGGGGGAGGGAGAGCACAAGTGAAAAACATTGAGCGTGAGCAGCTACAGATG
Source organism: Neoceratodus forsteri (assembly GCA_016271365.2). Taxonomy (NCBI): domain Eukaryota; kingdom Metazoa; phylum Chordata; order Ceratodontiformes; family Ceratodontidae; genus Neoceratodus; species Neoceratodus forsteri. Next base: position 883,623,623 of record CM057454.1, on the reverse strand, counting down.
GAGGGTCAGATACTGGTGAGCCATTTACCAATAGTACCAGGGGAGTGGACTGGGCCGGATGGGGTCAAAAAGGAAGGGATCACTTTCCAGAACTTGGCAGAGGAGTTAATTTTACCCTGGAATTGGCCTTGAAATAGACAGACTTGGCAGTATAAATGGCCTTAGTGTAAGAATTTCTAAGTGCCCTGTAGGAGAGGAGGTCCTGCAGGCAGTGAGATCATTTATACTTGGCCTAAGTCATTGGTGATTCTGGGGTGTCAAGATGATTTTACTCTGGATTCACTGATGGGGGTGTACTTGTCCAAGACAGAAGTGAATAATGAGTGGAAGACAGACAGAGCCAAATCAAAGTCTGGAGTGGAGATCATGAGAGACCAATCAGTAGCAGCCAGGTCGCTCAGTAGAACCTCTATGTTCAGTGACCGGAGGGACCTTAATCGGATGTACTTTGGGGAAGAGGGAGGGAGCGGACTGTTCTGACACACAATGTCATGCAATGGTCACTGAAAGTATCTTCAGTATACCTGCTGCAACCATGTGGTGGGTTGAGGGCAACAACCCAGTCCTGGAGGGTGTGGTTAGATGAGTGAGGACTGAGTCAGGTGGATTCAGTGATGCGTTACGAAAGGTTAAGGGACTCAGTCCTATGGGTAGTCAACCTGGAGGTCAGTGAAAAGCCAATTAATGTTGAAGTCACCCATGAGAATAATAATAATAATAATAATAATAAATTTAATTTTTAAAGCATCTTTCTATAACCAAGGAGCTGCACAACTTACGACATGTAAAATACAATAAAACATAAAATCCATACAGCATGTTAGCCAAGTAGATAAATATCTAAAAATAATCAATTTGGGTAGGCAAGGCGCCACAGATGGGTCTTCAAGGCCCTATTAAAACTCTCCATAGTCGTGCAGTCACGTAACTGATGAGGCAGAGAATTCCACAGGGTCGGGGCCACATACATAAAAGCACGGGCCCCTGATGTTTTAAGATGTACCCTGGGAATCTTTAACAACCCCATGTCAGCTGAGCAGAGTGGTCGTCTGGGGCAGTAAGGCAACAGGAGTTCTTGTAGATAGTCTGGGCCCAGTCTATGCAGGGCCTTAAAGGTAAGAAGCCTGACCTTGAAGGTGATCCACCACTGAATCGGCAGGCAGTGCAGTTCACATAGCACCGGTGTGATGTGACTTGAGTGAGGAGTCCCCATCAACAACCATGCCGCAGTATTCTGCACTAGCTGCAAGCAGTGGATATCAACCCCTGGTAGCCCTGGGTACAGGGAGTTGCAGAAGTCAAGGCGTAAGGTCACAAAGGCATGGATCAACGTTGTAAGGTTGCCGGATGGAACAAGGTGCTTAATCCTGGTGATGTTCCTGAGATGGTAAAATGAGGACTTAATGACTGCTGACACCTGCGAATGCAGTGTCAGCCTGTAATCAAAAACCACCCTAGGTTTTACACCCGTTCAGAGGAAGGAAGCTGGACACCCCCGAGACAGAGTCCAGAAGGTTGTCCAGTCACTGACCCTTCTGTCCGTGACCTGGATTCACCACCAACACCTCAGTCTTTCTAGAGTTCAGCTTCAACCAGCTGGATTTCATCCAGTCCTGGATTTCTGCAAGGCAGTTATTAAAGGCCGAGCACACAGTATCCTGGTCGGATGCAAAAGACAGATAGAGCTGGGTATCATCAGCACAGCAGTGAAACCTCAGCCAATACCGCCTTGCAATGTCTTCAAGGGTAGCATATACACCACAAACAACATGGGGACAACACTGACCCTGAGAGACCCCACATGGCAGAGAGAATGGGCTGGAGAAAATCTCCAACATCACCCTCTGAGATCTGCCAGTGAGAAAGATTGAAACCATCTGAGAACTGTACCAGACAGGCCACAGAGGAACCTCAGGTGCCGAGGAGCACCCCTTGGTCCACGATATCAAAGGCTGTTGAGAGATCAAGAAGGTTCATACTAAGGTTTTGTAAGAGCCAGGGGGCTTATGTACCCATTAAGCTCCTGATGGTATTAATAACTAATCAGATTCCCAGATAAAATATACGTGTCCAGGTGATTTTTAAACATATTTTTGTAACTACTAATAACAATATCCTCTGGAAAAGAATTCCAGGGATTTATAATGCGTACAGAGAAGAAGTATTTTCTTGCCTTCATATTGAAGGTTTTACCATAAAGTTGAAGAGGATGCCCTCTTGTATTGTAAAGATTCTGTTTAAACACAAGTCCCAGTTCAGTAATTAGAAAAGGATCATGAATAACATCATACATAAACAGAAGATCGCCCCGTAAACATCTAGTGACTAGTGACATCAGATTCAAGGATATAAGCCAGGATTCATGAGGATCATTATATAAACCTTTAATATGTGTTGTATATGTTCTCTGGACCTTTTCAAGTAAGATGATGTCAGCTTTTTTGAAGGAGCTCCATAATTGGGAAGCATATTCCAGATGGGGCCTGACATATGCTCGATACAAGGGCATTAAGACTCTATTGTCCTTAGATTTTATATTGCACCTAATGGACCAAGTGACTTTATTAGTTTTTGAAATGGTCTCATTAATCTGTGTTGAGGGACAAAAATCCATAGAAATATTTACCCCGAGATCCCTTTCATTTGTTGTAGTGGCAAGTGTTTTTCCAACTAATTGATAAGCTACATGTTGATTTAATACTCCCAAGTGCATAACCTTGCACTTTTCAGGATTCAATAGTATTTGCCATTTAATAAACCAGTTTGATATTTTATTTAAATCAGTCTGAATAGTATCTATTTGGTCCAAAGTCAGACAAGGTCCTCCTATTTTACATCACCTGCATATTTTGTTGATAAGGAAGGCAGTCTGTGGTTAGTTCACTTATAAAATGTGAAACAAACAGGGTCCCAATACAGAACCCTGTTGGACACCACTGGTGGCAGCACCAATATCTGATAAATGGCCATTAGTAATTGCACACTGGGTCCTATTTAATAACCAGTTAGAAATCCAACTAATAATAAATGTATTGATCTTTAGATTGTGTAGTTTTCAATTAGGGCCCAGTGTGGCATGGCATCAAAAGCCTTAATAAAGTCGATGAAAATAATGTAGTAAGGTATTTTCTTGTCCAATGAGCAGCTGACGTTCTCATAGAAACACATCAGATTTGTCAGGTAACTATATCCTTCTTAAAACCATGTTGAGATATATCAGTAATGTCACAGATAGGGAAATAATGTCCTTTATTATGCTTTCCAGTATTTTACAGAAAGGTAATGTCAAACTAATTGCCCTCTAGTTCTCCCAGTTATTTTGGAGTCCTTTTTGTGAATTGAAATAACAAAAGCTGTTTTCCATGAGCTGGGGAAAAAATTAAGGGCTAAACATTTATTAAACAATAACCAAAGTGGATCAATAAGGGAAAGTCTTAGTAAATATAAATAATGAACAGCTAAGAAATCGGAGTATGTGCTAGTTTTGCTTTTCTGCGAAGCTAATTTGTATAGAAACGTTCTCCTTTGATATAATGACAGGTGGGTAAGAACATGATACTGGAGATAGTTTATTTAGAGAGGATTGAAACATTTCACAGAATTTAATGTTAAAAGTGTTAGCCATATTAAAGGTGTATTTATTAACTAGTCATTATATTGCAGTGCCAACTTGACAGGTTTTGTTTTCAATTAACATATGAAAATAAAGATTTACTGTTATGTTTATTAGCATTAGTTGCTAAATTATATCCCCCTGATTTTAAGCTTTATGTATAGCCCTTTTGCATTTCCTCTGACAGAGCAAATATGAATTCCAATTTACAACAGACTTATCTTTTAAATACTTAGAGTATTTTTTGTTCTTATTTTTGATATATTTTTTAAATGTTTTATTCATCCATTTAGGGCAATGTTTGTTATTAGAATTTTTTTACTTTATGTGGAATATATCTATCTTTCAGACCTATCAGAGTTTGATGAAGTATGTCCCAACTATCATGAAGTGCCAAGACAGAACGGCTCTTCTGATCCCTCGCCATCTGGAGATCATTGAACACCCGAACTAGAGCGGTCTTGGTATTATGCCTCTTACGAAAACCAGACTGGAGAGGTTCATAGATGTCGTGGATAGTAAGGTGGTTCTCCAGTTGTAGCGCCACAGCTTTCTCAATTACCTTCCCTACAAAGGGAAGTTTTGAAATAGGTCTGTAGTTTGTGAAGCAGTTCGGTCCAGAGCAGCTTTCTTGAGGAGTGGTGTCACCACCACCTCCTTCAAGGAGCTAGGAAACTCACCTGACTCTAAGGAGCACCAAACTATCTCTACAAAGACAGGGTTGATGATATCAGAACAACCCATTATCAGGGAGTTGGGCCGGATCCAAATCACAACGCGTTAGGTGCATACTCTGAGCAATTCACATGACATCCACAATTTCCAGCTGGTCGGAAGGAACTCCAGGCAAATTAAGTGACCAGACACCGACCACTGTCAGCTCCTATGGATTGAGCGGGAGGATCACAGCCCTGATAGTAGCCACCTTACTCCATAATGAAGCAAGCAGGCTTATCGCACTCAATTTGTGAAAAAGTTCTTTGAACCTGCAGACAGGTTCGGTTGTAACCTGTCCACAATTTGAAAAGAGCTGAACTGGTCGATTCTGAGTGGCAGCAATCTCCCCGGACAGGGACTCTGCCTTCTTACGGGTGACTGCTGATTGATGGATTTGATAATGTTCCATCAATCTAAGGTGGTCAGCATCCAGGGTGGATTTCCACCAACAACGCTCTAACCTTTGTCCTACTTGTCACAACTCCCTCAAGGTCTCATCAAACCACGGGGACCGAGGGTGGAGAGAGAGAGGACAGACACGGACCAGAGCGATAGAGTCCAGGGCCATAGTAACTGCCTTATTATAGGCCTGAACCAGGATGAGCTCACCAGCAGAGGTGTGATGAAGGGTTGAGACTGAATCCACCAGAGAAGAGGAGGAGATTCTCAGTGAGAAATAGAAGACACCAACAAAAATGGGTAATTAAGAGGGAAAGGGAAGTTTAGCTAGCAGGCAGTCATGGGAGGAGGGTCCAGCCTCCCTGAAAGTGATGGTGCAAGAGAGATCCAGGTGGACATAAAGGGCAATGCCACCCCTACGTTTACTCGTGTCCTGCTTGAAGAGAAAATAATCTGGAATGGCCAAGATAGAACCCAGAATCCTGGAAGGCAACCCAGGGGAACCAGGGTATCAGACAAGGGTATGATCCTGGCAGGAACACCCAGAACTTGGGGGTATCCCTTCCTCTGAGAGCCAGCGTGCCCAGGGAGGGGGAGTGGCAGGTGGTAGGGAGAAGGGGTGGGAACTCAAGGGTTGTAAAGGGGGGGAGAACTTCAGAGGCAGTGCCCGTATCAAACAGGGTTGGTCCCCTGTCTGGAATGGGAATGGGGAGCAGGAGGCAGGTGGAGAGGTCTGGATAGGGATGCAGCAGCATTGGGGCATGAGGAGAGTTGAGACATTGCAGGAAGACAGGGGAAGGGTGGCGTAGTGGAGGGAATGGTATAAGGGATATAAAGGCCAGGGTTAGAGGCAGACATAGGACAGTTGGAAAATATTGCCATGAGAATGAAAAACTCAGAGGTGAAGGGAGGCACAGTTGAGGGAACAATGCAATGGATAAGGACGGCAAAAGACAGGTTCTACAGTAGAAGGGATCAGGAGGGAAGGGAATGTGGTGGTGGCTGGAGGTAGAGTGACGGGCATTGAGGACTCTATGATTAAGGGCATCCACTGGGGAAAGAAGGGGGGGCATAAACGCCAGAGCAAAAGTGATGTGTATGCCAGGGATGACAGCAGGGAGGGTGGACCAAAATATAGGGGAGGTGGTAAAAGGGAGATGGGGGAAAACAAGCATAATAATTCACCTAGGCACCATTGACCTAGCGGGGGTGGAGGTGGTAAAAAGTTGGTTCAGGAGTTGGTGGTGATCTGCATGTAGGTGTCAAGTTCACTGGCATTTTTGGAAGTGATCCAGTGCCAAGAGCTAGCAGGGTAGAAAAGCTAGGATAGAGGAGTTTAATGCGTGGCTGAAGAATTGGTGCAGGAGGAGGAAGGTTTGACCTAATAGGAGACTTGGAGGCGTGGTCAGATAACTCTCTCTATGTCCCTGACAGACTGCACCTCAACAGGGAAGAAACAAGGGCACCAAGGGACAAATTGGGGGAGTACATCACCCAGAAGTTAAACTACTGAAGGAGGGGCAGGTGGGCCTAAGAGCCAGAAGACCAGGGGAGGTGAACATGAATAGACCTCCCCCATAACAATAGAGTTGGACTGCAGGGAGAAGGGGAAGTAGGGCAGATTGGAAATGGGGGAGGGGGAAGCAAAAGGAGACAAAGAAAGAGCAGAAAGTGGGGGAAGGGGGGCCTCAGATGCGAAGTGGAAGGTGGTGTCCTCAAATGCACGTAGTCTAGGAAACAAGATGGATGACCTGCAAGCACTGCTTGCAGAAGGAAAGGTAGGTATTGCAACAATAACTGAGACTTGGGCCACATGTAACCATGACTAGGGCCTCTCCATTCTGGGATATAGGCTTTACAGAAGAGACAGAGTAGTAGACAAAAGAGGAGGGGTGGCAGTATACATTAGGGAGGGTATAACAAGCACAGAGAGGAATGCAAAGAAGGGAGGGTGGAAGTAATGTGAGTCCAACTACAGAACAGTAGGACGAGGAAGGTGAGGTTGAGAGTAGTTTACGGACCACCCAATCAGGATGAAGAAATGGACAAAGACCTGAGTTCACAGATTCTGAAAGCCGCAGAGAAGGTGGAGATGGTGATAGTGGGAAATGTCAACCTGCCCAGGGTGGTTTGGAGTATACCAGCAACAACATGTGCCAGGAGCCAGAAAATACTGGATGCGATCCAACATGGGCTCCTGACCGAGGGTGTCCCTGAACCCCCACAAGAGGGGGTAATCCTGGACCTGGTATTCACAAACAGAGAGCATGTACAGTATATAACAGTCAGGGAAACACTCGGTGACATGATCATCGCTCAGTGTGGTTCAGGTTGGACATGGGCAGGGAAAGTGTTACCACTAGGACTAAAATCCTGGATTTTAGGAGGCTGGACTTTGGAAAAATGGGTGAGGTACTAAAAAGGCATCTTGAGAAAATCAATGCAACTATAGGGGTGGACCAAAAATGAGCTATTATCAAGGAAAGGAGTAGGGCTCCCCCGGAGTAGGAATCCTAAGTAAGGGGGTGTGCAGGGGGTGAAGTCCCTCGCATTAAATAACTTATTGTTTTTCAGTCACCCTGGTGGTTTTGCGCCCTTCCGTGGGTTGCTGTCCTGCAGTCGCCCTTGTCACATAGCACCAGGTAGCCAAGGCAGTAAGTAACAAGAGTCTGGCATATGAAGACCAAGAAGGAGGACAGAGAAATATACCTAGGACAGGCAAGGGAGTCTGGAAGGGCAGTTCGAAGAACTAAGACACAGAAGGAATTGCAGTTAGCAGAGGTAGGGGGAGAAGGCTTTCTTTCACTACACAAGTTAGAAGAAACAGGAAAGATGGGATAATCAGTTTAAGACAAGGGGATGGGTGGGTGGAGCAGAATGAGAAAAAAGTTTAATGAACAAATACTTCTGCTCAATCTTCACGCAGGAGAAAGATGGACTGGTGCCGATAGTGAGGAAAAGGGCCAGAAGGGCTGGGGGGCGGGATACAGATTGGGCAATAAAGGGAAGAGTGAAAAAGAACTGCTAGCTTTGAGGACAGACCAGTCACTGGGCCTGGATGGAGTACAACCTACTGGCAGGAATCTTGTGGAACCACTGGCGGACCTGTTCAGCTGCTCACTGGAGTTGGGAGTGATACGTAAGACTGGAGAATGGCACATGTGGTGCCCTCCACAAGAGTAGTCCCAAAGACGATTGGGGAAACTACAGACCAGTCAGTCTCACTTCGATAGTGTACAAGCTTATGGAAACCATACTGAAAGAAAGACTGATAGAGCATCTAGAGGAATATAGTCTACAGGATGTGAGGCAGCATAGTTTTACAGGAGGGAGGTCTTGTCAAATGAGTCTGGTCGACTTCTTTGGGTAACCAAAACAGTGGACAGAGGCCAAGCAATGGACATCCAGTGCCTGGATTTCAGCAAGGTTTTGCCTCTGTGCCACACAAGAAGATGATCAGGAAATTGGCAGACTTCAGAGTAGGAGAGAAGTTGGTTAGATGGGTTAAAAATTTGTTTGGGATCAGGTCCCAAGAGGTGACAATCAGAGGGGAATTGTCTAGTATTAGAGAGGTCATAAGTGGCATTCCACAGGGTTCGGTGCTAGGGCTGGTGCTGTTCAATGTTTTCATTAACTATATTGGAGATGGCATCAAGGGCAAAATGTGTCTGTTCACAGATGACACCAAGCTCTGTGGGAAGGCGAACTCAACAGAGGAGACACAGGACATTAAGGAGGACCTACAAACACTTGGAAGGTAGTCAGAGGTCTGGCAACTAGGCTTCAATGCCATAATGTGCAAGGTAATGCACATGGAAGCCAAAAACCCCAGGAGAGAGTACTACCTGGGGGGGGTCAGGGTAACTTCAACAGAGGAGGAAAAAGATTTGGGAGTCATGATACCTAGTGAGTTAAAGCACTCTGTGCAGTGCAAGAAGGCAGTGGCAAGAGCAAACAGGATATTGGGCTGCATAGCTAGGGGGATCAGCTGTAGGTGACTGGAGGTGGTTCTGCCATTGTACAGGTCACTGGTGAGGCCGCATCTCAAGAATGCGGTGCAGTTCTGAAGCCCTCACCTTAAAAAAGATATCACCTTCATGGAGGCAGTACAGAAGGCTACAAAGATGTTTGCAGGGCAGCAAGGTAGATCATATGACTAGAGGCTGGAGAACCTGAACAAGTACTCCCTGGAGGACAGAAGGGAGGGTTCCATGTGATAGGGTGACAGCACAATGGCGACAAGCCCATGAGCAAGTGCAGATCACTGAAAAACAACGGCGTGTGCACTACATCGAATACAAAAACACCGACGATTAGACAACATGTGTTGCATTTGTTTACATGAGAGTTTGCCCCATTATAATTATAATCAACTACTGGAGGGGCCTGACACTGGGGTCAGGGGAACTTTGGCAGGGGGCTAGTTGGACCGGGGAAAAAAATTAAGTACCAAACAGCACACAAATAAATTTATGTGCATACAGCTAGCTCCGAACCTGGAGCCTTTCACACCGTAGGCATAGTCTCCTACCACTACACCAAATGACTAGCTGGGAACTGCTTGGCCACACTACCTCCCATATTCTCCATAACTATGCCTCCCTCTGATACTCGCCCTAGTCTTCCTTTCTCTGTTTTTGTCCCTTAAACTCGCTATTACTGATCTCGCTATCCTTTCTCACTCGCACTAATTGCAGGCAGTCAAATTGAGTCACTCATATTGAGTCACTCAATTTGACTCACTCATATCACTGGATACCGAAGGGAGAAGGGAGACATGATTGAGACCTTCAAATACTTGAAGGGATTCAATAGGTTAAACAAGGAGGGACTATTCAGGAAAAGCTGCAACAAAACAATGGGAAGCGCAGCCTTAAGCCGGGGGTTAGGAGGGAGGTCAGGAGACACTTCTTCACAGAGAGGGTGGAATCAAGTGGAACGTACTGCCAGAAGAGATCATCTCTGCAAGGATGGTGGGTAGCTTCAAGAGGGGCTGGGATAGATATAGAGGAAGGATAAAGATCAGGGGGATATGGATGAAATACTTGGGGAAGGGGAGGGGACATAGCAGACTTAATAAACCAGATGGGATGGCCTAGTTCTGTTGGCTATATTGCATGTTCATATAAGAGCACAGAGTCAGTATGGAGGATAAACCCAGATAGCGTAAGGGCGTGGGTGCAGTATTAAAGACCAAAGCAAAGTAACAGTCACCTGTGGTGAGAGGATTGGAGTCCAAGGTCCTTAGAACACCAGGGAATGAAGGGAGTGCAAGGATAGGGAGTGAGTGGAGCAGCATGGGTGGCTGATGGCCAACCTCAGGCTGACTTCTGGCAGAATCCTTTGATGCCCTTATTCTCTATGCGGAGGCCCATTTCATAGTGGCATGCCTGTCATCCATCCCACCTCCAGTCGCAAGGTGCTTCTCTCTCTCCACTCTAGTGGCTGCAGGGACCAGGGGTCCCAAGTAGGGATAGCTCTGGATCTCAAATCTAGAATAACCTGTGCTCTGGCGGTGAGCTGTTTCTGCATCAGAATGAATCTGGTGGGTACAAGGAGCAACCATGATTAGGGCCTGAATGAGAGGAGCACTCAGGGTGAAGGCGGCTAAAACAAAAGAAATCAGCAAAACATAGTGAGCCGATAAATACAGCATTAGTGTTACAGTATAAAAATTAAATAATATTTAATATGATGCTTGTGTTATACACTGGTGAGGCAGGCACAGGAACAAAATAGAGTGCAGCCAACTACAATGATAATACAGTAAATAAGCAAGCATGGCTATGGATCCTAGTAAGTACCTGGGGGGCAGTACTGAACACTTATAAAGCTGCAGTCCCTACCCAAAACACTGTGATTAGGGTACACTGGATCCACCTCACAGAAAGGAAGGGAGTTTAAAAAGGTTCCTCCTCTTTCCGCTCACGGTCAGAAAACCCTGAATGCCATATGAACTATGGTGTAGTAACAACACACAGCACACACACCGACAGTTGAACATAAATGGCAGCAAATACTGTACAAGCAAACAGCTGACCATAAAAATATATATAGTACAGGTAGTTCATATTTGTCATTAGCTCAATGGTACACTAGGTACATATCTTACCCCCTGCTGTTTGGCACCTGTGCAGGGGACCATAGCAGAGCATAACCTTTACATTAAATAGTTAACATGGATCCCCTACTAGGGTGTGATAGTCATCCTATTTGCTCCTTGTCAGAAGCAACATGCCCTGCTGAGATGCCCCTCTGTGGCTAACCTACCTTCTCCTGCAGCACTTTCACTTCCCCCCTTTTGGTGCACCATCACCTAGCCCCAGCTCAGGCCCTCCAGCGAACCCCTCCAGGATCACCTCCACAATAATGTCCCAGCCATCACCCCACCAAAACATCATAGCCCTCATCTGTCCATGGTACATCTGACATGTGAATGAGAAGGGATCATAAGTGACACCACACACACCTATCACCACACAAACACTGAAAATTGCACTGTAGCGGCACCTACACTGGGCAGGCTGATCATGTGCTAGTACATCCCCTTTCCCATTTCATGGCCCTCGTGGGTCAGTGTGTATACCAGGGCCACAGCTGTGTCTTGGGCTTCTTTGTGACATGGTCACAAGCAACAAACAGTCGAATGTGGAATGCACCTGGTGTCATCTTGTTTAGCAAGGAACCCACCCACCTCCAGCATACTCACATGACACCCATCACCAATGTGCTATGACCTATTGGGCTGGTGCAACAGACATACAGTGCATCTGTGCAGTCAAGTAGTATATAAGCAATAAGACATGACTGGGCATTGGTTGTGCTGGTTTAACTCATGCCTGGGGCACATTAAGGCACGTGGCTGCAGGTCGAGAGTCTTCAGCCCCTGGAAGTATGGTAAAACCAGCACAACCATCTTCTAAAAGTCTAAGTGTACTTATAAAATGGGTACATTGTCAACTTTTAAAAAAACAAACACTCTGAAAGTATTAAAAGACACAAAATAAAAAAATTGTAAAAATGTAAAATAGTCCCTCCAGAGATGGTTTCCACCTGCAAGTCATCTGTTTTTCTACATATTTAGTACATGGTGTGTTTGTTTATCATGGAATACAAGACTCAAACTTCTGCAGTATCCCACCAGTAGAATGCTCACTCCTTCCACAACTATACACATGGAATGGTAATGTGGAATGCGTAATTCAAAATTTAACAGAATTCATGGCACACACACACACACACACACACACACACACACACCTCAAGTGGAGTCAGAACAAAGATCTTCTTTGGGGTATCTCAATCATCAAGTTACACAGTAGGAACTTCACCATCAGTGAATGTGGAATCCCACAGAAGATATTCAGCAGTACAACTAGGTCTGCCGCCATTGACACTGCCAACCTATAAAGGCGCAGGCAGGCTACATATCCTCAGTCTTTCCCTCTGTCGGTTTGCAAGCACAGTCCCCACAGAAGAGCCATCGCAGTGTTTGCACTTTTGCAGCTTCTACGGTCTTTTTCTCCATTAATCCTCACAAATCTCTTTTCAGAGATTTATTTTGCTTTTTCTTTATGTCAAGAGTTAAACCTTCAGCTTCTCTTCTGTCGCTAGAAAGAAGATTGCCTCCACGACGAAAGCATTCTGTGTGTGGGTTTGCTATCTTGGGCCTGATCATGACACCGGACTGTGAGCTCTGCCAACAGTTTAACCACTACCACCCTTAGGTGATGCAAAAGGCTCTCTCCATACCTTCATGGTACAGCAGATGGCCAGCTAGGAGCTGGGGTCCTCTAGAGGGCCTGGCAGCCAGCCAGTCGCCGTCTGGGCCCAAGAGCTCCAAGGTCTCCCAGACCAAGACAGGTCCTCATGGAAAAGTCACCTAAAAAATACTGGGATCGCGACTGCTCCCTCGGCAGCCATTCCATTCCCCATCGACCTCTCCTTCTTTGGGGGCTCTTTGGGGCGGCAGCTGCCCTGCAAAGAAGAGACCTGCTGTCAGGTCCTGGTTCCTCCAGACCTATACTGACAGCCTCTCCGCCCGACTCTCAGGAGCTTCAGCCAGTGACCTCTAGGTTGTCAGACCCTCATCCATCAACAATGGGCTCATCATCGATGATGGCCTCATGAGACCCGACCCTTCCCAGTCGAAGGCTACGGGCTCGTCGGGCATGCAGTCAGGTCCGACAACGTCAGTGCTTTCAACCCCTCCTCTGGTGACCATGGACTTGAATGAAGTTCTAGTCTGCTTCACTAATGTGATTGTTGAGCAGTTTAACAGGCCTTTATCACCAGCGCCTTTGCCGATGCCTTTGACATCAACTCCTGTTCGTCAACTTGGGGAGCCAGCCCGAGGACCATTGATGGCGCATCTGACACCAGACCCTGATGAAGAGGTCAGCGTTGAGGAGAATACCACCCTGACCTCATACTCTCTAACGAGGTAGAGAAGGTAGGTGAGGAAGAGCAGTATTACACTTAAGATAAGTCCACTGCCTCCTCTGTCAGTGAAGAATCTGTCAAGCATACCCCCAGGTCTCCACCTGAGGATGCTTCATTCTTCAACATTATGAAGCAACTATCTTCCACTATGAGGTTTCAAACAGAGGAGGAGGATGAGGATGCCACCAGCAAGGACCAGGCGGATTACCTGCAGATCTCTGAAACTCCCCAAATATTATTCCTCCATGCTTCTAGCCCTCAGGAATGCTACCATGGCAGCCTGGTACAGACCAGATATGTGCGTATATGCCCAGAGCTGATAAGCTCTACAGTGCCCCTCAGGACATTCCTTGCTTGGCTGCCATGTAGAGACTCAGTGGTCATCAAGGCAGCACATGACTGTCTAAGGTGCCCAAGCACCTTAGTTCCTTTCCCCAGACAAAGAATCTTGCAGGATAGATCTCTGGTGCAAAGGACATATGCTTCCTCTACCCTTGGCCTGAGGATAGCAAATTAGCTGTCTCACATGGTGAAATTCCAGAACACCAATGCCAGAAAGGGCAAGATGGCTGCCAAGCTCTTACTGTGGTGCCCAGAAACAGGAATTGTACCAATGCTTCCAAACTGCAGAGGATGTTGGGAGGCATCTAAAATAAAAATATTATTATTATTAAAATATTAAGAGCCATCTACGATTTATTTGATATTACTGCCAGGGTGGCAGTCACTGGCATCTGCCTCCGTAGGCATTCATGGCTCAGGGTTTCTGGTTTTGCTGCTGATGTGCAAAAACAAGGTGCTGAATGCCCTTTTAATACTAACATACTATGAAGCCAGCAGAATAGGCCTATGGTCTCTCGAGGTCTGCTCGGTGGTCAGTGCCTATGCGGGCACCAATTTTTAGCCCTCCCTCCCACCACAAGGACCCCTATTTCTCAGTGGGCCTCGGATGTACCCTCCCTGCATCTATCCCAGCCCTTCTTGAACTCCTCCACTGTAGCAGCAGCCACCAGCTCTCTGGTCAATGCATTCCAGGGCTCCACCACTATCTCAGTAAAGTAGTGCCTCCTTGTTTACCCCCTCAACTTCCCCCCATCCAGCTTCAAGGGGTGTCTCCTGGTGGCCTCCTGTTCCCTTAGCTGTAGGACCCCCCTCAAGGCTTACCCTATTGACCCCCTTGAGATACTTCAACACCTCTATCATAACCCCCCTGTCTCTTCTCTCTTCCGATGAGTATAGGTTGAGCTCCCCCAGTCGTTTCTCATAGGGCATTCCCCTAGCCCCAGTACCATCCTAGTCACTCTCCTCTGTACCCTCTCCAGTAACGTAATGTCCTTATTTAAGTAGGGACGTCAAAACTAGACTTTAGCAAGGCATTTGACACAGTCCTGCTCAAAAGACTAATAATCAAGTTAGCCAGCCTGGGAGTGGGTTCCAGGGTGATAGCCTGGGTAGCAAACTAGCTGCACAACAGGACACAGAAGGTAGTAGTGAATGGAACACATTCCGAAGAAAGGGGGGTTACTAGTGGAGTATCTCAGGGCTCGGTACTGGGTCCAGTCCTTTTTAACATCTTTATAGGTGACATTGCAGAGGGTCTGGCGGGAAAGGTATGCCTCTTTGCAGATGACGCAAAGATCTGTAACAGAGTTGATACACAGGGGGTAGAAAGGATGAGAAAGGACTTGTCAATGTTGGATGAATGGTCAGACATGTGGCAACTTAGATTCAATGCAAAAAGTGCAAAGTAATGCACCTGGGAAACAAAAACCCAGGAGAACAGTACACAATAGCAGGGAGTACTAACAACAACAAAAATGGAAAGGGACTTGGGGATAGTCTTATCAAATGACTTAAAGGTGGGTAAGCAATGTGAGAAGTCAATAAGGAGAGCCAGAGGAATACTGGGATGCACAGAAGGGGCATCACAAGTAGAAAAAGGAAGTGGTTATCCTTCTGTACAGACAGTTGGTGAGACCCCATTTGGAATATTGTGTGCAGTTTTGGAGACCCCATCTATTCAAGGACATAGACAGGATGGAAGCAGTCCAGAGGAGGGCAACTAAAATGGTGCAGGGTCTGCATAAGATACCATATGAAGGGAGACTGAGAGAGCTTAATATGTATACCCTTTATGAAAGTAGGGACGGAGGGGATATGATAGAAACTTTCAAGTACCTCAAGGGAATCAACAAAGTCCAGGAGGGTATAATCTTTCAGAAAAAAAGATGTGTAAGAACAAGGGGGCACAATTTAAAGATAGAGGTGGGACGGCTCGGGGGTAATGTGAGGATTTTTTTTTTCACGGAGAGAGTGGTGGACACATGGAACCACCTTCCTGGGGAGGTTGTTGGGTCTAAAACAATGAGGAATTCAAACATGCATGGGACAGACATAAGGCCATTGTAATGAGGTTTGCAGAAATGAAGCTGTTGGTTAACTAGAATCTGCAGCTTATCCAATAGGAAGGAAATGGGCAGACTGGGTGGGCCAAGTGGTCCTTATCTGCCGTCAAAGTATATGTTTCTATGCGGTATTGAAGGTGTGATCTAACCAGACTATTGTACAGTAGGAGTACCTCACTACTCCTTGAGGTTATCTCCCTGGCTATGCACCCAAGCATTTTATTTGCTTGTCTCACCGCCATTCTACACTGCTCTTAGTTGTTCATTTTGGCATCTGCTACCACCCCAAGGTCTCTCTCTCCACCTTGAAACCTACAATGTCTCCCCCAAGGTGTATGTGTAAGTCAGGTTTTTGGCTCCCAGGTGAAGAACCCTGCATTTTCACAACATTAAACTTTAGTTTCAGATTCTTGACCACCTCCTAGATTCTCCAGGTCCTCCTGTAAGTCCAGCTTTCCCTCCTCCTCATCCACCAATGCCCACAGTTTAGAGTCATCCACAGAGAGACTCATCCTGCTCCTGATACCATTTCTGATGTCCATGACAAAGGCATTAAATAGGAGTGGACTCAGCACCAACCCCTGTGGTACCCCACTTGTGACTAACCTTGAGGATGAGATCTCCCACCAACCCTTACCCTCTGTACCCATCCCACCAGCCAGTTTCCTATCCACCTGTCCATCCTCCCCCCACCCCCATAATCTCCAGCTTCTTCAGTAGCCCATGATGTGGCACGGAGTCAAAAGCCCTGCTGAAGTCCAGAAAGAGGACATCCACTGACCTGCCCATATCCAGTGCCCTTGTCACCCCTTTACAGAACTCCATCAGATTTGTCTGGCATGATCTTCCATTAACAAAGCCATGCTGGTGAATGTCTGTGTGACCCCAAGCCCTCAGCACCCCCTCTATCCTTTCCTTCAGGATACTCTTCATCACTTTGCCCACTACCAACATCAGGCTAACCAGCCTATAGTTATCTGGCTCCTGTTGTGGGCCTCCCTTGTGGATAGGCACAATGTGGGCCATTCTCCAGTCCTGATGTACCCACCAAGACTGCAGGAAGGAGTTCAAAAGATCTGCTAGGGGGTGGCCAGGGTATCCTCCAGCTCCCTGAGCACCCTGAGGTGGATCCCATCAAGGCCCGGTTCCTTGTCCCCTCTTAGGGCCTTGAGTACATCCAACACCCTACCTCTGGGTATTTTCTTATCCTTTTCCTCTCTCTCACGACCACGTAACCCCACCCCTCTCCCTACGGTGCTGCCCCGGTGAAGACAGAGGCAAAAAGTCATTTAGTACCTCCCCTTTCTCCCCTCTGCCACGCCCATCCTGAGCCATTGGTCTGCCCCTGCCCTTTCTTCTTTCCTGATATACCTGAACCCTTCACCCTTTTTATCCTCTGTGCCAATCTCAGCTCTGCCCCCTTCTCAATCTCACCACCCTGGTGACCCTCACCAAGCTGCCATATCATGCTCCTCCTCCTCCTCCTCCTCCTTGTATATAGCCCCCCTCAGATGCCTTCACAATTGGCTGTAAGCAGTCTTTCTCCTTCTGCATCCTGGACCTCCTTCGTCCACCAACCCCGGCTTCCTAGCTTGCCCCCCCTTACATCTTTCCTCGTGTAGGCCTTGGTAGCCTCTCGGGAGCCCTATCTTTATTAATTCCCATCATGCCTTTGTGCCCATGCTTATCCTGATCCCATCTAGATAGCCCTCAGGATCTACCCCATCCCCCAAAGTCTGCCCCTCTGAAATCCACCACGGTTGTTCTTGTGTGCTCTCGTTTCCCTAGTTCTAGGAGACCCAAACTGTGACATGGTCACTACCCACCAGTGGGTCCCCAACAACAGGTCCCTAATAGGCTCCCCATCTAGCCAGGACCACAGCCAAGATGCACCCCTCCCTTGTCGGCTCTGTCACCAGCTGGGTAAAGCATCCTGGAAGATGTCCAACACCTGCTGCTCCTTGCTCGATGAGGCGCCATGGTTCCCCAATCTGCTCCTGGCATATTCAGGTCCCCATCACCACAGTGATGTCCTTACCTCCACCACAGTGGTCCCCTAGGTTAGCCACCAGACTATCCTCCTGTTCTTCCCTTCTGCCCAGGGGTCTATATACCTCCCATCTTCACCTATTTTCCACCCTGAGCCTGCAGGGTGACCCAAAACCTCTACCTGATCCCTGCTTCCTCCACCTTGCTTATCGCTATGTTATCGTTATTGATAAAGCACCCCCTCCTTCCTTGCCCTCCCTTCTGCAAGTGGTGTACCCAAGTATGCTTAGGTCCCAGTCACATCTGGATGAGGCCCATGACTCCATGACTGCCACCACATCCCCCAACATCAGCCCCTGCAGCTCCGCATCTTATTTCCCATGCTCCCTGGTGTTTATCAGGACCATCCTCAAACCTGTCCCTTGCCTTCTTTTCCCCACCCTGGCACTAATGGCACTAAGCTCTTTGGTCCGGATGTCCAGGACATAATTAACTATCTGCAGGCCTCAGGTACGACCAGTAAGTCCGCATCCTTCCTCTACACACTCAGCAACAGCGTGGTGGGACGTACCCTTACTTTTAAGTAAGCAAGTTAACAAACTAGGCTCTGGCTCCTGCCCTCAGGACAAATGCAGAGCCCAGCCCTCCTTGCCTGCCTCCTCCCATACTGGAGCGGCAGCCAAGCATCTCAGGACTAAGGATCCAGCCTCCTCCGCAGGTCCTGCCTCAGCTTGACTCCTTGCCAGACCCCCTCCTCTAGTCCAGGCCCAGGAAGTGGCAGTCAGAGGTTGGATCTCCCTCCATTTGAGTCAATGAAGAACCATAACACCAGATGCCTGGATCCTACAGCTCATAGAATGTGGTCATACTCTGGAGCTCATCCAGCAGCCTCCAGATACCCTCCCACCTCCCTCAAATTTATTTATTTATTGAAATGTTTTCTCAGAAAGACACACTGAGCAACAAGTCGCTCATCTCCCAGTGTGACCTGGGGGGAAGGGGTAAAACTGGAATGAGACATTAAACATTCAAGTTACAAGATCAACATTAACATGCAGTTGTAAGGCAGGTGTTACAAACAGTGTTACAGCATTGTTGTGCATAACATGTAGAAAGAGTGGACAATGATAAGTGCCGGGTTAAAATGAGTGGACAACAATAAGTGACAGGTTAATAAGTAAACAAGTGCTTACATGAAAGAAAAGGGGGAAAGAGAAGGGAGGGACGTGTGAGGTGGGGAGAGGGGGAAGAGTCGTGTCCCTGGAGACCCCTTCAGGATGCGAGGAACCCTGCAAGGGAACTGGGGAGGACCAGAGAGAAGGGGATAAGGGAGTATCCCAGAGAGACCCCTTTAAGATGGTAGGGGAAGGGAGTAGATGAGAGATACCAGCCCCTTGGCGGGTAGGAGTGGGACCCATGGATAGCATTTGGTATCCTTTACATTCTGTGAGAGATCAAGAGAAGCCAGTAAGGGGGAGCAATTAGTGGGAAGAGGAGGAGGGTAGAGATTTGGGAGGTGGGTGTGCACAAAGTAAAATGAAGGTGAGGGTAGGGGGTAGGGTTTGTCCAGGGCTTAGAGGAGGGAATTAGGGAGGGACATGGCAGGATTAGCTAGGTGCAAGGTAATTATTGAGGGCAGAGCTGATGGAATAGGCAGAGAATGAGTGCCGATTTGAGGGGGGAGGAAATTCCAAAGTTTTGGGAGGAGTGAGAGTAACGGATTGGCTGATTTGGGTGGATCTGTGGGGACAACCAGGGTACAGGAGTCAGTTGATCTAAGAGAATGGGAGGGTGGGGTGTTATAAAGCAGGAGGTGAGGTAGGAAGGGAGCTCACCCAACCAGTGCTTGGACGTGAATTTAGCACAGTGGGAGCGTTGCCTATTTGTAAGAGAGGGGAAGGATAAGACACGATAAATATCAAGTGATGGGTGCTGAGGGGACATCCAGGGCAAAGCAGCAGAAGGAATTGAAGAGGATGTCCAGTCTGGCCAGGGAGGACTTAGTGGCAGCACCATAGACTACGTCACAGTACTTACAAATAGGCAGTATCATCTTCTGAACAAATTCATGCCTAGCCATAGGAGGGATGCAATTATGGTTCCTGAACAGGGTTCCAAGCTTGGGGCGCAGTTTTTTCTGGATGGCGTCAATATATCCATAGAAATTTAGGTGTTGAGCCAACCAAACTCCTAAGTACCTGAAGGAGCAGGATATGTCCTCAAGTAAAGTCCCCTCAAGGGTATGAAAAGTGGGTAGGGAGGGAAGTAAATAAATCAAAATGAAAGAAAAAAACACTACGGTTCTCAAAAGAGGTGGCAGGGAAGGTTATAGAGAAAAAGACAGCATTTAGGAAGTATAAGGAAACACAGAAGGAGCAGGACAGAGAACTGTACCAGTTAAAGCAGAAGGAAGTGGGGAAGGCAGTCAGAATAGTAAAGGCCCAAACCGAGGAAAAGATAGCCAACTCAATTAAGAAAGGGGATAAAACCTTTTATAGGTACATTAGGGAGTGTAGAAACACAAAGGGAAGGATAGTGAGGCTGAATAAAGGGGACGGTGGGTAGGCAGAGAGGGATAGTGAAAAAGCAGGGATACTGAACAAATACTTCTGCTCAGTATTCACAAAAGAAGAGGAGGGGGAGGTACCTAATCCAATCAATAGAAGCACTCTGGATAGGGGGGTCAATACCAGTCATTTCACAGAAGAAAGGGTTGTTAAAGAACTCCTAAAACTGAAGGTGGACAATAGGTCCTGATGGGATTCACTCCAGAATTCTAAAAGTGTTAAGGGGAGAACTAGTGACACCACTGACTAGCCTTTTTAACAAATCATGGGAGGATGGTGTGGTACCTGAGGACTGGAGGAAGGCGGATGTGATTCCCCTTCAAAAGTGGGAGCAAGACAGAGGCAGGAAACTACAGACCTGTCAGTTTGACCTCAGTGGTAGGGAAAATGATGGAATCACTTCTGAAGGAAAGAATTGTTGAGTACCTAGAGGCCAGTGGGACACATGACCCAAGGCAGCATGGATTCACAGTGGGAAGGTCATGTCAGATGAATCTAATTGATTTCTTTGACTGGGTGAACAAGTAGTAGACCAGGGAGGGCTGTGGTCTACCTAGACTTTAACAAGGCATTTGACACAGTCCCACTGTGAGGTGTGGGTTTTTAAGGAGGACACTGTTCCACAGTTGTAGATATTCAGAAGCAAAGATTTTATTGAAGCCGAACAATTACTGCGAACTTCAGATGACAAAAATAAATAACATAAAACTTCTTCAAAATAAACATAAGTTTCCAAGCAGCCTCTCGGACACTAGAAAAAGCTAGTGAACATCTTACTGGGGTCAGAATACTTCAGTACCCCCATCAGGCTATCTACAGAACTGAATAAAGCCGAAGCTTTTATACCAAAAGGGGAACATGTGACTTGTTTAACTCCACCCTATGCTTTTCAAAATTATCTTTAAACCACAGAATAATCTATTTTCATTTCTGAGCACAGAATAACATTTCCTTTTAAGCTGTCATGTTGTCATCATCACTGTATAGAAACAACTGGTTAATAAGAATTTAGTTTCAAACAATGCAAGAGTAACTCCACCTCCTAGTACTGTGTCTTTAAATATGGAGGTGACCAGCCAGCCAGCTCTATAGTACAGAATAGGAAGTGAGACTCCACACAGAAGCAGGTAACCTTCTATGAAACATTTGTTTGTTTTATAAATTATTCAAAGAATGAATTAAAGGCATTCAATCCACTTTTAGAAACATTTAACTAAACACACAAAAACTCTTTTGTTTAACAGAGAATGTGGGGGGGGGGGTTAAGCCAAACAAACCACAGTGTTATACAACTCGTATTTACAGGCCTTCTTTCATTTTTGTTGCTTGTTTAGGTCATGAAATAAGCATTGTGTAGTCTCTACTAAATTAATTCCTTTTTGTATGCTGCAAATAGAGTAAAATGCAGGCCGTTTATTTATTTACTCAATATGAAGCGCTTTGCACATTACTGCTGCCATTTAGAACAAGTTCCAAACCAGAAAGACCTCTTCTTAACTGCAAACAGGTTGAAAGGCACTTTAAAGGGTTTTATACACACAAAACTGAGATATTCAGTGTTTGGGACACTTCGAGGCAGGAACACTACTAAGCGGCATTCAGAGTGTTTGACCAGATAAGAGGGCGGTTTCCGCATGGAGCTGCTTTCACGATCGAGGAGTCACCGCTCTAACCTATACAGGCTAGTTCTGCCTCGCAGTTGCTCTGAAAACATTTAGAGCTGAAATGACATTATTTCCACAGAACAACTAGCCTAGGAAGCAGCTCTGACTTGCTCCATATATTTATAAGGAGGGGACCAGAAGGGGGGGTTACCTAACACTAAACGGGATGCAAACCAAGACCATATGAAGGTTTGCATACATAAAAGGGTCATTACAGGACCCACAGCATGGATATAAATAAGCGCTCACAATTCCCATATCCAAATGAAATGAAATACTCCTTTTAAACAACTATTTTATTTCTGCATATCTCACATTAAAAAGGTTCTGAGATGGGGGGGGAAGACAACCAAAGAAAGGGCTGTGCAGATCTTCATATACCAGGGCAAGAATACTCAAGGGACAGAAAGAATGTTCTATAGGTGGCCTGCCTTTATAACGTGGAAAGAAAGATGAGGAATTACAGCAAGAAAGAAGGAGAGTAAAAAGGCTGTTGGAACAGACTTAAAAAAAATTAGATTAGCCTGCTATATGGGTTATCTGTCACACCCACAAAAGATTAATAAACAAATTAGTCTGCCTGGGGTGGGTCTCAGGGTGGTAGCCTGGGTAAAACATTGTCTGGACAACAGGACACATAAGGTAATAGTAAACGGAGTCCACTCTGAAGAAAGGGGGTTTACTAGTGGGGTACCGTAGGTTTCAGTACTGGGTCTGGTCCTTTTTAATGTCTTTATAGGTGACATTGCAGAGGGACTGAAGGAAAATATGCCCTTTGCAGATGACACAGAGATCTGCAACAGGGTTGATACACAAGATGGGGTGGAAAGGATGAGAAGGGACTTGGCAAGGTTGAAGGAATGGTCAGATGTATGGCTGCTTGGATTCAATGCAAAGAAGTGCAAAGTAATGCACCTGGAAGCAAAACCCAGGGAAGAGTATACAATGGGGTAGTAGCAACAAAAATGGAAAGGAACCTAGGGTAATCATATCAGATGACCTGAATGTTAGCAAGCAATGTGAGAAGGCAGTAGAGATGGCTGGGGAAACTGGGATGTATAGGGAGAGCATCACCAGTAGAAAACAAGGAATTGTTATCCCGCTGTACAGATGGTTGGTGAGATCCCATCTGGAGTACTGCATCTAGTTCTGGAGTCCCCATCTCTGCAAGGACATAGACAGGATTGAGACAATTCAGAGGAGGGCAAGTAAAATGGTGCAGAGTCTGCAAGAGAAGCCATATGAGGAGAGGCTAAAGGAGCTAATATGATACCCTTGAGGAAAGGAGGGAGAGGGGACATGATAAAAACTTTTAAGTACCTCAAGGGAATCAACAAAGTCCAAGAGGGTAGCATCTTTCAGAAAAAGAGATGTGAAAGAACAAGGGACACAATTTGAAGATAGAGGGGAGAGTTCATGGGTAATGTAAGGAAGTATTTTTCACAGAGAAGGTGGATGCATGGAATGGCCTCCTGAGGAGGTTGTAGAGTCAAAAACAGTAAAGAATTCAAGAATGCATGGGACAGACATAAGGCAATTCTTGTGAGTTTAGGAAGAAATAGGCTGTTGGTTAATGAGGATCTACACTTTATCCTGTAGGTATGGAAATGGGCAGACTAGTTGGGCCAAGCGGTCTTTATCTGTCATCAAAGTCTATGTTTCTGTGTTTCTAGAGAGTCTCTGCCTTGTGCCAAAGGTCATGGAAATAGTCTTCTTGACGTTGAGGAAAAGTTTATGGTTAGCAAACCAGAGCTGAAACCTTGTCAAGTCTTACAAGTTGGTTGTAGCCTCATCAGAACAGGAGCCAGATGCATATAAGAATGTATCATCGGCATACATATGTATAGCGGAGGATGGGGAGCAAACAGAGGGAAGGTCATTTAGAAGATGGAGAATAGGAGGGGCTAATACCGAGCCCTGGGGACTTCAGTGCTAATCAGGAGGGAGGGAAGTGGTGTCTAACATCTTAACTGATTGGGTTCTACCAATAAGGTAGGCCTTGAACCAGTTTGTGGTGGAGGAGATAGGCCAGCTGCTGGGAGTGAGTCAAAGAGAGGGAGTGAGAGGCGGTGTTGAAGGCCTTGGCCAGGTCGACAAAATAGCAGAGGTAATGGCCATTGTCATTCCCGGTTAGGGATGGAATCTGTAAGCCGTGGTAGAGAGGTGGTGGTTGAGTATTTTTCCTGAAACCAGACTGGAAAGGGGTGAAAAAGGAGGTGTCAGATAGAAAAGAGGTGAGTTGGGAGAAGACAATGTGTTCTTGAAGCTTGGCATGGGTAGGGTTGGAGACAGATGGGGCAATAGTTGCCAGGGGATGAGGGGTCACCCCCTTTGGGTAGAGGGAGGACTACAGCATATTTCCATGAAGAGGGGACCAGGCAGTAGAGAATGAGAGATTTAGGATTATTGAGAGGGGGTAGGCAATGGCCGAAGCGGAGAGGGAGAGGAGTTTTGGGTCAAGGCCATCAGGGGAGGCACCTTTAGAGGGATTGATGGTGAGGATGGCACTTAGGGCATCATGTGGAGTTACTGTAGCGAAAAAGAAGGGAAGGTGGGAGGGTGGTGGTGGTGGAGGCACACTGGTAGAGGGTGGGGAGGGGGACGGGTAAGAGGGGGGATTTCAATAGCTCAATGGAGCAGGAGGTATAGTAAGAATTAAATTCCGCAGCTACAGCTGGTGGGTCGGACACTAGTGAGCTATTTACTTTAAGTACCAGGTGCGGTGGGCAAGATGAGGGGGTAAATAGGGTCTGGACCACCTTCCAGAATTTTGAAGGGGAATTTATGTTGCTGATGAAGGTAGATTTAAAATATTTGGACTTGGCTAACCTTGTAGCCCTGGTGTAAGCGTTTCTGAGCATGCGGAGGTTTGCGAGGTCACTAGGATGCTGGGTAGCTTTATGACGCTTGCAGGCTCGATCTCTAGCCCTGAGACAGGCCAGAAGTTCAGGGATTATCCAAGGTAAGTGGTTACCTCCTACTCTGGTTTGTTTCAGTGGGGCAAAGGCGTTTCAGTTTACAAGAAATATTTCTTTGAAGTAGGCAAGGGCCTTATCAATTGAAGGGGAAGGAGGTTGGGGGGACCAGTCAGAAGTGGCACGGTTACTCAAGAGAGGTTCAAGGTCAAGAGACTTGAAAGAGCATAGTTGCATGGTTTTGTGTGGCAATGTAGTTCTGTGGGCTTTCCTAACTATGAATATTGGGTTACCCCCCCCGGCTCATCTGTCTGTTCTCTGGGAGGAAGTGCAGTCTCTCCTGCACAAGCAGGCAATAGAACGGGTGTCACAGAGGCAGAGAAACAAGGGGTTCTATTCAAGATTCTTCCTGATTCCCAAAAAGACCGGAGATCTGATACCAATCTTGGATCTGAAAGACCTCAGTCTTTATGTCCAGTAGAAAAAGCACTGAATGGTAACCTTATTAGGCCTTTTCCTCCTCCTCAAGTCCAGGGACTGGCTCTGCTCACTGGACATGCAGGATGCCTACCTGCACATTGCGGTCTTCCCTCCTCACATGAAATTTCTCCATTTCACCTTTCAGGAGAACATTACCAGTTCAAGGTATTGCCCTTTAGCTTATCTTCTGTGCCCTGTGTCTTCATCAAGTGCTTAGTAGTGGTCACAGCAGCCCCTCAGAGAGGGACTGTTGTCTCTCCATACCTGGATGACTGCCTTCTCAATGCCCCATCCAGGGAGCATCTGTTGTCCACTCTGGAGTGTAACTTCAGCCCAAATCTGTCCTAGTTTCATCCCAAAAACTACATTGGGGTGGTCCTGGACTCCGGGCAGGGGAAGACTCTCCTACCCCAGAGCAGGGCAGCATGGCCTCATACCTCAAGTGCTGGAGGTCACCAAGAGTTGGTACATCCCTGCAAAGTTGTGTCTATGGCTCCTAGGACTCATGGTCACAGCCATTCCTATGGTTCTACTAGCTAGACTCCACATACACACCCTGCAGTGGACCCTCACGGTGCAGTGGGACCAGCGGATGGATGGGTTGGACCAAGTAGTCCTAGTCTCCTCCCTAGTATGCAGGGTGCTTCAGTGGTGGATGGTCCTCTTGAACCTCCTTCAAGAATTCCTTTCAGCTTTCTTCCCAAGTCAGATCCTAACCACGGATGCCTTGAATCTGGGTTGGGAGCCCACCTGGGTCCCTACCAAACTCAGGAAACCTGGTCCCAGTGGAAAGCCACCCTGCATATCAATATCCTGGAGATGAGTGGTGATGTATGCCATGCAGGCCTTCCAGGATCACCTGGCCCAGGCCAGCCTGTTGGTGCAGTCAGACAATCTGAGTGCTGTCTACTATATCAACAAGCAAGGCAGAACTCACTCATACCCTTTGCAAGGAGGCCATGAGAGTGCAGTATTGAGCACTGGACCACAATCTGACACTATCTGACATACACATGCCAGACATTCTAAACACCCTGGCAGACAGCCTTAGCAGGACTCAGTCCAGCATGCATGAATGAGAGCTTCTCTCATCCATAGCAGAAGATCTGTTTGACTGATGGGGTCATCCAAAGTTGGACCTTTTTGCATCCTCACACAGTGCAAAACTGTCCAATTCCTGCTTGCTAGATCCAGGGCCTGGAGTTGTCTGGCAAAATGCGTTGTCCCTCTCTTGGAGCGGGATATTTCTGTATGCATTCCCTCTGTTCCCACTAATACACAGGGTGCTGATCAAATTGCAGATGGAAGAGGCCAGTGTGATCCTGGTGGCTCCATTCTGGTCTCACCAGATATGGTTTACTATGCTTCAGCAGCTGGCAGAGGAACCTCTGGTCCCTCTGCCTCTATACAGGAATCTGCTGATCCAGGATCAGGGGACCCTGGTCCATCCTGAACAAGGGTCCCTCCATCTCCATGTGTGGCTCCTGAGGATGTAGCCATCACCAGGTTTGGCATCTCCAGTAGGGTGGCAGATGTCCTAGTGGCTGCTCGCAAGCCCTCCATGCCTGCCACTTGTGCCATGAAGTGGAAATGGTTTACCATCTGGGCTGCTAAATGTTCCCTGGACCCGTTCACCTGCCCGGTGAAGCATGTCTTGGACTACCTGATCTCTTTGTCTGACTCAGGCCTCCAGTATTCCTCCCTCAAGGTTCAACTTTTGGCTATTTCTGCTTTCCATGGGCCCGTGGGTGACCACACTATTGCTCAGTTGGATGTCTCCCATACCTTCCTCTGAGGCATCCTACATCTGAAACCCCCAGTCTGTTCTTCTGTCCCATCTTGGGACTTGAATTTTATTTTGGAAAAGTTGACCCTGACTCCATTTGAGCCAATCGTGACTTGTGATTTGTGCATCTCTTGGAAAGCTCTCTTTTTAATTGCAATTACTTCTGCTCAAAGAATTTCAGAGCTTCAGGTCCTCTGGTGCGAGCAGCCTTATTTGATTTTTCACAAAGACAGGGTGTCTTTCTGCACAAATCTTAAGTTTCTTCCTAAAGTGGTTTCTGAGTTTACCCTCAATCAGTCAATCCGCCTTCCTGTTTATTTTCCGGAGCGTGCCAATCTAGGGGAAGCACTGCTCCATATTTTAGATGTGCCCAGAACTTTGAAATATTAACTGCTCAGGACTAAGGAGTCCATGAAGTCTAAGGAGTTGTTTCTTTCGCCACAGGTAGAGAGGATGCTTCAGTCTTTAAGTAATGTTAATCCAAATGGTTGACAAATTGCATTGTGTTCTGCTACAATAAGTTTGGCAAAGAATTTGCTGGTGCTGTCAAAGCTCACTCCACCAGAGGCATGGCTACCTCTGAGGCTTGTTTCAAAGGGGTCTCAGCTGCTGACATGTGCACTGCTGCCACCTGGAGTACAGTCCACACCTTCACCAAGCATTACAGTCTGGACATTGCTTCTAGAGCCGTGCAGGATTTGGCACAGATGTTCTGCAAGGACTCCTGTCTTAAGTTCATGGAGTTCCTTGATTGGTTCAGTTTTAAAGGTCTTCTGTCTTGAGTTTAAGAAGCTCCTTGTCTGGGTAGGTTGTTCCACCTCTCCTGTCTTAAGGTTATGTAGATACAGCCTCCCAGACTGTCCATATACTCTTGTCACTGCTTGGGACTCATTCCTACAGTGTAACCTGATGACTGAGATACCCTCAAAGAAGATACAACAGTTATGAAAGAACTTACCATACAAATGATTATGTAACAGTCGAGTCATCCTCCTGTGTCTAGGGGTATATGATGGGATCTTGTCCAGAAAGCACCTGCCTTACACCGTGAATACCAGTTCTGCAGTAACACCAGTCAACTTGCCATCATGGGTCAGGGCAATGGGGACCAGGAGCTGTAGAAAACCATACTCTGAGGGCACGAATAACAAGACCTCACACAAACTACAATGTTCATACCAGAGCTGGGATCAAGCATGGAGTATTTTTATTGTTAACTGCCATATGGTACACAGCATTTTGGGCATTCTCAGGCCCAATGTTTTTGTGATGGTACTCGCTCAAACTACATTTCAGTATTTCATGGGCCATGCCCTACATGATTGCTGTTTTACAACTCTCTCAGAGCTCTATGTAACCCTCCCCACCTCTAGTGTGACATGAACTCTGACTGCTCTAGCTTATAACTGGTCTGATGATACTCCGCTTACTTGGGGGCCTATTGCCCACCCCATGACCATAGCATTTTCCTGGTTCACCCCGAACCAAAGGAGCATAACTATATGTTCCAGTTAAGTACTGGGTCTCTTTCAACCCTTCAGATACCTAACTTCCCTTTCAGGGTCCCTGGAATCCTGGCACTCCTAAGACCAGTTGTGAAGTGGCTCAGAGGTAATTTAAGGAAGTATTTTTTCACAGAGAGGGTTGTGGATGCATGGAACTGCCTTCCAGAGGAGGTTGTGGAGTCAAAAACAGTGGTGGAATTCAAGCATGCATGGGACAGTCATAAGGCAATTCTAGGGGGTGGGGGTAGGAAGAAGTAGGCTGCTGATTATCTAGGATCTGCAGCTTATCCATTAGGTAGGGAAGTGGGCAGACTGGGTGGGCCAAGCGATCCTTCTCTGCTGTTAAATTCTATGTTTCTATGTAAGTGGCCTTTCTCTCCTGGCAGGGAGAACACTAATCTAAGAGGCAAGGTGCTAGCATATGTCTCAGTGTGCCCAGAAGGGCAATAGATATGAAAAGCATATCATGCACTGTGCCTTCAACCAATTGTTATAGGCCCAGGTGCAGAGTGTCCTTTCCTCTCCCCAGCCACATACAGGTGGCACATTGGAAACGTCAACATGCATGCCACCTGTTTGAGGTCCCTCCCCAGCTTCCTGAAATTTCCCACACTACCTCTCCCATGTCCCTTGTCTGGTCATTTGCCCCCAAGGGACAATGACACCTAGCTCCCTCCCATCCCCTGTTGTCCCAATGATCCTCTGGATATGCTTTCCATCCTTCAACCCAAATCACCTCTCAGGTGCTTCCACCTCCCTCTCCCTTCCTCTCTCGCTCAAGTCTATCTTCCTAATAATAGTCCCCCACCAGCAACTTCTTCCTCCTTAGCTGGGGACCTCTTCATCCCTCCCTGTGGCCTCCTTCTACAGACTCTGACTTCCTCCCTTACCACTGCTATACATGCCTCCTCACAGCTGCCCATTTCCTCCATTATTGCAAAGGAATTCTGCAGTGGTACAGGCTGAGAGTGTGCACGCTTCCCATCATCTCCATCCTCCTGGAGCCCACCAAGTTCAAACTACTCTGCCTTGGCCTAGGCATCCTCTGGAGAAGCAGCAGGGACTGGTGGCCCCTGGGTGGGGCAGAAGGTCCTCTGCACCCTTGCCAGTTCAGTGCAGAGTCCAGCAGCCTCTGCCTTCAACCTAGAGAGGTGAGTACAATTGGGCAGTGTGTCAGTCTCAAGAAAGTGTTCTGAAACACTGCGGCTCCACACCCACTGCCATGCATCATTCCCATGCTGTTTCTTTCTTTTGCCTTAGTGCCTCTTTTAACTGCCCTATACCTTACTGCCTCCTTTCTATGCCTGTTGAATTCCTACATCTCCCTTTGCTTGTTTGAAATGTATTTGGTACCCTGCCCTAGATAGGCTGTTCATTGTTTTCCCTTTTTTAACCCACCTACCTGTGCCTAACTTGCTTTAGGTGTCTACTACTTCCTACCCCCTTGCCTGAACTTTCTTTGTTACCGTACCCTAAATGGGGTGTCTCCTAATTTCCCTCTTCAGCCTTCCTACCTGTACCTACTTTACCCTGGGTCCTACTGCTCCTTGCCCACCAGATGTTAGCACACTACCTGTATCGACCTACCCTGAAGCTGACTGTTTCAGTATACCAGGACAGGTAGTGTGGTATCTCTACAACACCTAGTGTTCCTTCTGCAGGGTCTCCTGGAACTATGAACTACTTGCTGGTGGCTGTAGATGCTTAAGGCAGATGCCCACTTCTGCACTATTTGAATCACGTGCTGGGAAACAAGCATGATGGGACGCTGGGCAAGACAGTCTTTTATAATGCTTCTGTTAGAAGGCACTAAGCTTCTGGCAACTCCACTCCCCAAAAACACATATGTGATTCACATGTAAGACTCTTGCAGGATTTGGACTTATGACTCTGGGATCCCTATACTGAGAATAGTATAAATGCCACTCAACACAGTGAGTTCTTGTTTTCTCACCTGGAGGAGGTTTATTTCAGCATATAGGCAGTAGCATTATAGGCACTATAATAAAAATATAGTTGGCAATAGTTTACAGGATAACAGAGCATGGATGTTGCCCATTCTCTTGGATGCTGATGGCAGGTTCTTAGGATGTCAGGATTTGCAGCTCAACTCTGGCTAATTCAGCCAGTTTATATACATTTTACACTCTGCCTGATAGCTGCTTCCAGAGAAGGTATGCAAATATTTACATGAGAGTGAATAAATAGAGTTAAGAACTGATGAATGCCCTACTGGAAGGTAGGCAGATAACT
Source organism: Neoceratodus forsteri (assembly GCA_016271365.2). NCBI lineage: Eukaryota > Metazoa > Chordata > Ceratodontiformes > Ceratodontidae > Neoceratodus > Neoceratodus forsteri. The sequence continues at coordinate 883,592,888 of CM057454.1, read as the reverse complement.
AATGAATAGGGCTAATGAATAGCCTATTAAACAGACAAATAGCTACTAAATAGCTTATTGAAGACTTGCAAATTTAATACATTCTTTCCATCACGTACTCAACATCAGGTGAGAATAATGTCAGGTCCGAATAATGTCATTTTAACTAGCTCCTGACCACAAGGTGTGTACTTTTTATGAACCTTACTCTGAAACTTTCATACACTCACTTTGGCCATCAAGCATTGAAACACAGTGCATAATACAGCAGTACCTTATACATAGGGCTTTCTTAATCATGAAGAGAAACTGAGCGAGGGAAGGGCAATAATGAAAATTGAAAAGTGTGGGGCCCAAGACCTGGGGATTACAAATCTGACGTGAGGGGAGGGTAAGGCAATTATAAACTTAACCAACTGATGCCAGTCAACAAAGTAAGAACCATCCAACCACAAACTTAGACAAGATCATCCCCAAGCTTATCCAGGAGGATTGAGTGGGCTAAAGCATTAAAGGCCTTGGCAAGGTTGATAAAATTGGCAGAGGTGACCTGGCCCTGATCTATCCCTGTAAGAATGGGGTCAGTGTACTAGATGAGGAAGGAGATGGTAGAAGGTGATTTATTAAAGCCAGACTGAAAGAGAAGAGGAAGAACATAGAGTCTTGAAAGAGGAGAACTGAAAAGTACTAGTTTCTTCTGCACCTTGGCTACAGCAGAAAGGAGGCGAGATGGTGCAATAGTTCCCGGAATAGGATTCACTCATCCTTGTGGACAGGAGCACTTCATCCTGCTTGATGCCCTGGAGGCAACTGCAAGTTGAGAAGCATGTTTGAGAAGGGAAGCAAGCAAAGCTGCAGTAGCTGGAGCAGAGATACAGGAGCTTGCAACCCATCAGGACTGTGACCTTTTAGGACTGAGGACAGCAGAACAGAGGAGGACAGCAAGGAGAGGTGAATAAAATGAAAAATAGGTGTGAATTGGGAAGTGGAAGAGGGAGGGCTGGGAGGAGAGGATTTGCAGAGGGAAAAGAGGGAGGGAGTAGGGTGAGGGCTCAAGAGGTGAAAATAATTATTAAAAGCAGAGTTACTTCAAAGGGTTAGAGATGGGAGAGTCACTTATTTTAAGACTGGAACTGTGAACTGAGTAGGGCTTTTAAAAGTGGCTGAATGACTTCCAGAACTTTTCTGAGGAATTAAGCTGCTGTGAAGATTGAGAGAAGTACTTGCTTTGGCCTCCTTGGTAGTCTTTAAACTGGCATTCTGTAACTATTTATATCTCAAAAGTTATCAAGGAAGTCAGAAGCCTTGTAGAGATACCAGGCAGAGTTTCAGTCATGGACTCATTGGCTGATGAATGCTGCAGTAACCCAGTAAAGGTGAGATCCTCAGATGAGATATCCTAAGAGGGCATATTTGCCCCAGGTTGGAATGTATTTCATATGTGACTGGGTTAGTGCTGTGCCTATATTAGTGAAGATGGTAATGGGGGATCAGTTAGTGTTTCAAAGATCATCCAGGAGGGAGGGCAGGTCAAGGGACCAGAACAACCAAGATCAAAGTAACTTGAGTGGTTGTGGGCAGTGGATCTTGCAGATGCATTGGACCATCTGGTGGTCTTTGAGAATGTTCAGGAGGGTGCCAGCAGTAAAAATGCAGAGGGAGTGGGAAGACAGGACCCAGTCAATTAGGGAATGGTTAGTGGCATGAGTATTGAGGCTGGTGGACTCTGTAATGAGATGTGTGAGGTTGAAGGATTAAGTCTTTTGGATAATAGATTTAGCCATGAGGGAAAGCCAGGTCCCCAGGAATTTTGTGCTGACCAGAAAAGGAAAGGGAGGAGAGAGAAAAGCTAGGGCATCAAAGAGAGAGTCAAGTGTATCACTAGGGGAGGCATACAGTAGATGTCAATGAAAATGGGAAGGGAAGAAGGAAGATCAGTCTGCAAGGAGAGTTCATGGTAGAAGAGCAGCAGACTGTTGAGGCATCACAGCTGAAGATACAAGACATATAAACAACCACACTGTCTCCATGCTTCCCAAGATCCAGTCTGTGGATCCTACATTCAAAGATCATTACATCTGCATCACCGATTTGGCCAGAAAACCAGGCTTCAATAATGATCAGGATGTTAGGAATGAACTGCTGAACTCATAGTCTGGACTCGTCAGGTTTCTGGAGAAGACTCCTAGTGTTCAGGAGGAAAGAGCTCAGCCTTTGGAGGAGGGGGAGAAAGGGGGATAAGTGAAGGAGGGCCAGAGTAGAACTTAAAATCTGGTAGCAGAAGAATCTGCTTTATGAATTTTTTAGAAGAGCTAGAGGCAAGATCAGTCCTCTCTAAGATGACCATTTGATATTAAAGACTGGACTTAAGGATCAAGTGAGCAAGGAGATGAAGGTGAAACAAAGTGTGGACAACAATTGTGCTTGTTTAATTTCATTTATTGTGTGTTTTATTACAACCAAAGGACTGGCACAAGGTTAATATGTCACATGTTTCATTCAGATATACATTAGCTAATTCTAGATTTTTCTTGCATTTTCTACTGGACCAGATATGTATTGGATACAAAAAGCAACTTTGTAGGAATGTTGTTCCGGGCATACTTTGTCACTACTTGTAATAAGTATGCACGTATTTTTTTGTGTGATCTGTATATGGCTGAATGAAGAATGAAAGAGATTTCTGGCAACAGGAGCAGAAAGTTGATGAGGAGCAAAGGAATGTGATTTGCATTTGTGGGGATGAGAGCTGGAGCAACAAGATGTAGGAGTAAAGAGGTCCTCAAGGTTTAGGATGGGCAGGGAGAAGACTATGATGGGGATGGGGGTGGGAGGAGATGGGGGTTTGCAGGATGGGGAATGAGGAGAAAGGAAATTAGGGAAAGGGTTAAGGGTAAAGGAAAGCAGGTGACACAATGAAAGGAAAACCATGATAGTGGAGAAAAGAGCCTCGTACTGTGCAGTGTGAGAGTTGAAGGGGAGAGTAGAGCAGAGGAACTTACATTCACAGGTGCAAACAAGCATCAGAATAAAATTAAAAGCTCTAATTTATAAATTAGCAGCAGTAGGTAAAAATAAATTTACATTATTGGAGCGGCAAACACATTCAGGATTTGCAAGTCAATGAGTATAAAGAGGAATTAGCAGTTGTGAGGTTAGTGATAACAAAAAACTACTTAAATTAAAGCCCTCACTGTAACTATTGCAACAGTAAGTAAAATAAATATACACCAATGAGGGAGCAGTTCCTCAACAGTAGTTACAGGTCAGTAAGCAAAGAGGCTTACCAGATAGAAGTACACCAAAATACTATCATAGTAGTCAAACAGTAATCAGAAGTAAACCATAACTTGGTAGCAGAAGTATCAGTATTTGAACCATGACAGCATTATACATTTATTTCTTTATTTAAAAATTGGTAACGGGAAAGGCACTCTGAGCCTAGGCTCGTTTTCAGGTACACAGTATATAGTTAGCAACAGGTTTCAAACTGTATAAACTGAACAAACAAGTTAGGAGGGATGCAGTAAGCAGCATTGGTTAGGCAATGCAGATTAGACCAGCATCTCCTCCACTTGCAGGCTGCAGCTGCTGCATTCTCCTTGAGATTATAAGGGACCAGGCTGGAGCCTCCCTCACCCATCAACACAAGGTGCCATTCTTGTGTTAGGCCAGTCGGACCTGCAGCTTCTCCTCATTGTGGCTGCAGCTGCTGCATTCTGCTTGGGATTGTAAGGAACCAGGCTGGAGCCTCCCTCACCCATGAACACCAAAGTGCCATTCTTGTGTTAGGCCAGTTGGTCCAGCGGCTTCTCCTCATTGTGGCAGCAACTGCTGGACTCTGGTGGAGTCCCAGGGGACAAGGCAGGAGCCTCCCTCTCCCACCTACTACAAAAGCCAGGTGCTATGTTTTTTAAACTTGCATTATTCTGACACTTTTTCAGGACCTTTGGCTCAAGTGACTGAGACTAGCTGGTCAGGCTGTGCTTTCGTTTCCCACATTTGTCTCCATTGACACTTCAATTTTGGATCAGTCATGCCTGCATCTCCTTAGCTAGTAGATGCAGCTGCTGAATTCTCCCTGGGGTTGTGAGGGACCAGGAGAGAGCTCCATCGCCCACTAAACACCAAGACACCAACTTTGTAGGCTTGCAAGGGAAGGGTCAAGAGCCTCCCTTCCCAGCAACTACAAAGGGCATGTACATTTTTTTTAATTCAAGTCATTCTGGTGCTTTTCACGCATTCACACCATTCAGGTACTCTTTTAGAACTATCAGTTCACATAAGTGAGACTTACTGATTGGACTGTGATCTTTCCCCAGTTCTTAAAGCCCTCAGCAGCAAACATCTCTCTGCACAGTGGGCTAGAATCAAGGGCAGGAGCATAACTATAGCACACGAGATGATGCCAACTAGGGGCTGCAGTTGGCAGGAGATGCAACCCCATCCAGCCTATTAAACTGTGTGCTAGTTACTGCAATTGTTCCCTGTTTATACTGTTTGCCATAAGCTGTCTGGTACTTGTTATTACAGCTGCTAATTTTGTTCAGTGTGTCTAAGGTGGTTAGTTATCCATCCTATTATGTTATAGTTATTACAGTTGTTCTTTGTTTTACTGCTAGCCATCATAGCTGCTACATCACATCTGTAAATTGTTGCCAGTTAGTCATGTCACCTGTTACTCTGTCTGCTTCTGGTAGTGTAGCTACATACAGCTTGTCCCTGCAGGTACTCCTGGTGTTGTCACCCTGCTCACTGCTTTTGACCATGCAAAGCTTTTATCCTAGCACCCTTTAGGGTGAACATGCTTTAGTTTGTCACCTAATGTAAGATGTAGAAATTGTTCCTACCTGCTCTGCACTGTTATCTTGCTGTTGCAACCAGCTTGAAGGGGTCACAGAAAAACCCATCCATGGCAGTAGCCAGAAAAGCATACATTCCACAACTGCTGCAAAGTACTAGGTGCACTGCCAGGATCCTAGACTCTAATTCCACTTCACCCTGTTTCAGAACATTTTTATTTATTTATTTATTCTTTCATTTATTTAAAATCTTGGTAACTAGGATTGGCACACTGAGCTGAGGCTCGTTTCCAGGTGCGACCTAGGGGTACAAAACATTGTTAGCCCCCTAGCCCATTTACTGTACATCAACCCAGTTCCCACTAAGACAACTCCTGTTTACTACATGTTGGTTCCCTGCTAACTCACTCTGTACCTGGCATATGTGGAATTATGACCTATGCCTCCTCACTGAGGAATGCAGCAATCCAGGCATGCTCCTCCAGCACTTTGTCACCACCTCCCTATTCAGTAACATTTCGGTCAGCCCATATCACAATGGCATGTTTGTTTTTTTCAAATTATTTAACCAGGAGTGACACACTAAGCTGAAAGCTTGTTTGCAGGTATGACCTAGGAGCACAGGAGAGTTAAGTGACTTGCTCAGGGTCACACAGTATACAAGTGGGGGCTGTGGGATTCAAACCCAGGTCTCCAGATGTGCAGCTCAGAGCCTTAAACCACTGTGCTATGCTGTCATACTGCTATACTAAACCATCTGTTAGGCTCCCACACTGTCTACTAAATGTAAAGAATTGCTTAAAAGCACTCATAAGAACTTATCTCTACCTACCCACACTGCTATGTTAAGTCTTAAATTCCTTTTCTCTCTGATACATTTTGTTAAAAAAATGGTCAGTGTCTGCTTTGCCACAAATTCAAAATCAAGTTTTAGGGTAAGGGCTGTATTTTTGTTGTGGAAAATGCTGGGAGAAAATAGTGGTATTGTCTTGGCCAAAACTGACTGTAATTTTGTAAAGCATAGTAAAAGTCATGAACATTCATGGACCCATCAGGTGTCAAACCATTTATCTGTTTTTATCTACTTTTATATAAACATAACAGCAATGATTTAATGTTAAAAAAATCATAAGCTGGTGCAATAGCAGGAGACAGGACATGCTGTCGTTATCTGGGAGATGCAGGCTTGCATGCAGTCCCACACTGGGGCTGATAGGGAGCCAAGTGCATATCATTTACAACCACCAAACATTAAAGTGTTTTCAAATGGGAAAATCATGGAATCCGTGACTTCCATGAGAAAAGTACAGGTCCTTGTAGGGTAGTTACTTGTAACAAATTCCATCCATAAGAATGCAAATTATATGGAGAGAGAGAGCGAGAGCTGTCCTCTGTAGGCGAAGTACAGTCACATAGGACTGTACTTAGCCCTGGAGAACAGTGGGCCCGCAAACATCTGACCAGAGCTTATAAAAACTCTAGCATGCTCTACAGGCTAGTTCAATCTCCCACTGCTGCAGCCCTTCTGATAAAAGCTGCTAGAGATTCCAGGATTTGTAGTTTCAGAAAATGTCCACTTGAAGTCAGCAGAATCAGTCTAATAAATCTACTGTACTGCAATAAACAGTAAGTAAAAAAGTAAAAAAAAAAAATGGCATACAAAGTGCAATAGCATCATTTCAGCAGCTGAAAATCCCTTTTCAGTAAAATCTTAGGGGTTACAAAGCTCCCTACTCAACACATTTTATATCAGTAAATGCCAGGGAAATCTAGTTTTAGGAATTCCTAGGAGTTGCAGTAGACATCTTAGAGGGCAAAGAAATAATAAGTGTCTCAGCTGCAGGCCCTGGTTTTCTCTAAATGATGCCATTGACAAATTGACATTTGAGACAAGGCCCATACTTGGCTGCAGGGCTCTTAGTTCTGACTGTTCCACTTTAAACTAGTCTGGATATTTTCTGACAGACTGCTCCAGTGTAGCCAGTGACAGGACAGTTTACAAAACTAGTTAATTATTGTATTTCCCAAATGACAGAGGTCCAGACATTCTTACAATAAGAGCACTCCACAAATTAACTGGATGGCTAGCAATAATATTTACAACACATCTGAGAGACTGATTTTCACCAAATCAATCGTATTCTTTTGACTTGTGCAACATCAAAATTAGCATCAAACTGCATTAAAAGACTGCTAAATCTGCATCAGATCATTCTAAGGTACAAATTAACTGTCATCTTTGATACAGTATTTTACGTTGGAAAACTATACTACAATAACTGCAGCACATTCACAAGCTTCCCAATCAAATTGTACTATACTTGCAAGACATACTGTACAGTACAATGTGTAGCCTAATGAGAAGGAAGTTGGAGAAACATTTCATATACGATCATACCAAGAAGTCTCCCAATTCATCTAACAAGTTACACAACTCAAGGTGACTCCAATTGTCCTGGACACAACCTTAGTGACAAAATCTGCCTGTGGAACAGTTACAGGCAAGACAATAAGAGTGTAGTTAAAGTGCAGCAACCAAAGAAGATGCAGAGGAGAGAGATTGGCAAGGGACCAGAAGTGGAGGAGATACATGGGGACTGCACTAGGAAGGGGTTTCTAGTGAATGCCAGGGACTGCTTTCTGGCTGTGATTTAGGAGGTTCATTGACCACCAGGAGGGCTAGAATAGGGCCGGGCAAACTGCAGCTCAAAAGCAGGCCAAAAGACAAGGGTTAGGCTAGTGAGGGGACAGTAACAGCCTCTGGAAATGGTCCAGCACCATGCCACTGATGCTATGACATTGCTATGTACACATCCATGGGTGTCAATAATCAGGTGTTAGGGTTTGCAAAGCCTGTTTACACACACTAATATCTGCTAATTTGGACTCTAATCAGTGGCAGAGTGGACGTCTCACCCAGTCCCTAAGTTGGAGTTTTGTATATAGCTGCTAAGTTTGTAGACTCAACAGGAAGGCTGTTTGCACCCCATTTTGCAAGTCCCTCCCTGAGAATCTGGCCTTTGTAAGTAGCATAAAAATTTGTTTCTGTGCATACCTGAATTAAATCTTATTAATACCTTCCTACAGAGCTGGTTAGTCAGTTTTCAGGAGATCTGAGTTCCCAGAGATTTAATCTGAATTTGTAGTGCAAGCCCTACCCCAGAGCAGGATCCCCATCTCTTATTAATTCACTGACAGAACTCAGCTGCCATCCTTTCTTAAGTAACTGTGCCCATCTGTATGCACTGACTGACTGAGATGCAGGCCTCTTGACCATATCAAGTTAAATGCCCAGAACAGGATTTTTAACTCTTACCAAGCTGAAAGGTGTACACTCAATTTATAGTGGAATAACTCAGTCTGAAAGCACATGGTCACCTGCTTGCTTTGAGTGGTAGAACGCTACAAGAAGCCACTTCCCATGACTGAACCCATCAGATAAAACTAAAGTGTTCAGAATAGCCCTAAATAATTCACATTTGATTTGTACAGAAAAGGTGTCATAAGGATGTCAAACTTTAAACCAAAAGTATTTATGGGGCCTCACATGTTTGCATTAACAAAGAAACATAGAAATTGACAGCAGAAGGGGACTGCAAGATCAATCTAGTCTGCCCGAGATGAGTAACTACCATCTCCCATCCTTTCTGTGAAATTATACCTTGTGCCTGTCCCAGGCATTTTGAACTGCTTACCATTTTGGCCTCCACCATTTCCAGGGCAGGCAACTTCATGGGTCGACTACCCTCTCAGTGAAGAAGAACTTCCTAAGATTGCTCCTGAATTGCCCACCCTTAAGCCTCATATTATGTCTTCTAGTTCTGATGCTTTTCTTCTCCTGAAGGAGCTCCTGTACCCTACTTTATTTATACTCTTGATATACTTGAATGTTTCAATCATGTCTCCCCCACTCCTCATATGCCATTTGTTGCAGACCCTGAATCATTTTTGTGGTTTCCCTCTGTACCATCTCAATCCTGTCGATGTCATGGAAATGTAATGCCGGAAAATCTGCAAACCAAAACTTTGAAAATCCAGCAACTCTTGTTTTGCAACAAAACAACCTTTTTAGACACACTTTTGGAAATGTTGCCTATCCTCTTGCCCAGTACATCAAAAACTGGACTGCCATGGTGTCACATCCTTAACCTAAATTGTGGAATCATCTCCACTAACAGCTACATCTTCAAAATGAACAAGCTGTAATTCATGTTATCTTTTAATGCTTGGCTTGGTGGTGTATTGCACTACCACTTGGGAGACCCAGGTTCATGTGCAAATTCAACAACCATTCCCAGGGGACTGCTGTGGAGGTACTGTTCTCCAGGGGAATGATTCCCCTGCCACAGCACAGCAGCAGCACCTCCTGGGTCACTTGAGGAGAATGGTCAGATGTTTTGGGTTATCCTATGATGCGGCTCTCTGCTTGAAGACATTGTGGCATGGTACGGTGGAGTAATAGGCAGAAACAAAGGATAACAGCTCCTACAACACACAAGGCCTGTGTTTCTGGGTTGCTATAGCAGTTGTGTTGTTTGATGTTGAGTTTTGAAGTTACCTAGAATGTAGCCTGAAGGGTATGGCCACCCTGAGAAGCTTAACCTTAATAAAAAAGACAACTCTTTTTGTTACTTCATTGTGCACTCATTCAATCCCACTGTTGACTACAGTCATTCATTTTGGTTTACAACCATTATTATGGTGCAACATTTTATGTTCACTACATTAGAACTTACATATTATGATCTGGAGATAGCCCTGATGACATCAGTGTCCTACAGCTACCTACAGGAAGATCTCACAGAAGGAAGTTTTCTGTTGCATGCTGGTTAGTCACAACAAAAATACATAAACTATAGGTGTTAAAATACAGCTGAGAGAACTGATGAAGCTTTGAGGCAGCCATATTTATTGATGCTATCCTTTTCTTCTTTTAAATCTTTAAAAATGCTAAAGCAGACACAAATGTAAAATAAAAGTATTTACATAATGGAAAGAAGGACAATCTAAAATGAAATAACAAAGGGATAGGTACAAAATGTTGACTGTAACCAGAACTGCTACTTTGAGTGTGTAGAGGAGGACCAAGGAAAAGCATCTATCCTAAATAGATACTTCTGCTCAATATTTACTGAGGAGAAGGTAGGGCAGGGCCCACTCTGCACCATGGACACAGGGGAGGGAGGTGTGAACTAGTCCCTCACAAAGAAAGGGTCCTACAAAAGCTCGCTAAGCTCAGGGTGGACAGGCAATGGGACCTGATGGCATACATCCCAGGGCACTAAAGAAGCTAAGGTGGAACTAGCAAAGCCATTAGCAGAACTGTTTAGTGAGTCTCTGAGCATAGGAGAGGTCCCAGAAGACTGGAGAAGGGCTCATGTGATCCCACTTCACAAGAGTGGTAGCAGGGATGAGGCAGGGAACTACAAACCAGTCAGTCTTACCTCAGTAGTAGGCAAGATTATGGAGGCACTCCTTAAGGAAAGGATAGTGCAACACTTGGAATCCCTATGAGCACAGGACCCAAGACAGCATGGGTTTACAACAGGAAGGTCCTGTCAAACTAATCTCATAGATTTGTTTGACTGGGTAACCAGAGTGGACCAATTAGGGGTGCAGTGAATATCCCTACCTTGACTTCAGCAAAGCTTTCAATACTGTTCCACATAGAAGATTGATTATTAAGCTGGGTAGGCTCAGGGTGGGTCAGAAGTTGGTCAACTGGGTGGCAAACTGGTTGGCGGGCAGAAAACAGAGACTCATGGTAAATGGTATACAGTCAGAAGAGATGCAAGTCACAAGTGGGGTATCTCAGGAATCAGTTTGGGGCCAGTCCTCTTCAATATCTTCATCAGTGACATTGCAGATGGACTGGAGGGTAAAGTTGTCTGTTTACAGATGACACCAAGATCTGCAACAGAATAAATGATCCAGATCGGGTGGGCAGAATGAGAGAGATCTGGATAAACTGGCAAAATGGTCAGAAGAGTGGCAACTGGGTTTAAGCTAAAGAAGTGCAAGATCATGCACATAGGAAGAGAAACCCTGAAACCACCTATAGATTGGGAGAGGAGTTGCTGGCAATCACAGGAGAAGAAAGAAATTTCGCATCATCCTCACAGATGACCTGAAATCATCCAAGCAGACCACTAAAGCAGTAGGGAAGGCTAGAGGGATGTTGGGGTGTAATATTAGAGTATTGCAAATCGTAAGAGGGAGGCAATAATCCTCTTTACAAGACACTGGCTAGAGCCCCATCTGGAGTACTGCTTGCATTACTGGAGGCTGCACCTGCACAAGTATATTAACAAAATGGAGGCAGTCCAGAGAAGGGCAATCAAAGTGGTGCAGGGACTACATCAGAAAACATATGAGGACAGTTTAACGGAGCTCAATATGTATACCCTAAAGCAAAGGAGGGAGAAAGGTGACATGATCAAAACAGTCAAACATCTTAAGGGCATTAACAAGGTGAAAGAGTCTAACATGTTTCAATATAAGAAAAATAGCAGGACAAGAGGACACAGCATGAGATTAGAGGGAAGCCGATTAAGGGTTAATGTGAAGAAGTTCTTTTCACAGAAAGGGTGGTGGATACATGGAATGGCTTACCTCAGGAAGTGATGGATAAGAATACAGTGTAGGGTTTCAGACAGACATCGGACAAGCATAAGGGAGCAATATAGATGAGTATGAATAGATAGGCCATTGACAGAGTGAAGCCTATGGCACATTCATAAGGTAGAAAAAATGAGCAGACTGGATGGGCCTTGTGGTCCATATCTGCCATCAGCTTCTATGTTTCTATGAAGACAGATTAAGGAATTTGTCAAGGAAAGTAGACAGAACTGAACTGGAGGTGGAAGAGGTGGGTAGGAAGTTAAAGGGCCATTTCTTTTTTAAACTCAACTTCATTCAAAGCAGAAATATCAAAGTACAACATGTAATACTCTGCTCATACATACATACATCACAGTACATTTATTTATTTATTTAATTTTGATAACCGGGTAAGCCCACTGAGCCCCGAAGGTCCCTTTTTCAGGGGCGACCAGGAGTTAGTTACACAGTAGAATATTTTGTATACAGAAAAGGTACAAAGCAAGCATTTGACCATTTCAGGTTACAATCTGGTCATCACAGTACAGAGGTCAGGTCTTTAGTACATAGTATTTTTTAAGCATTCACATATCAGGAATAAGAGTAAATTAGTATGCGAAATGGGCATTAGTAGACAATCAGGGCAACGGACAGTGTGACTCCGCCTGGCAGAGGACTTAACTGGCCTGGGCCAACCTAGTATAAGTAGCTTATCCAACCTAGTACATGCAAAAAACAATATTGTCAATATTCTAAACATATTTCTGGGACTATTGCGTATCTGAAGCAATTAAATCATGCTTGAAAATGGTTTCAGTGAGTAGCAGTCACAAAAGACAAATCTGGTTCTCCAAGAAGATCAGGGAAGCAGTGAGGGCCAGAAAAGGGTCTTTATTTTCTAAAAGGAGACACAGGAGGATAAGGAGTAGAGCACCAGATCAAGATGAAGATGAAGGAGGCCAAGAAGGCAGTCAGGGACACATAAGCAAACACCGAACTGCATATTGTGGAGGGGGTCTAGGGAGGGGAAAAAGAGTTTATCAGGCATATAAGGGAAAAAAGGAAGACGGGAGAGAAAATAGTAGGGCTAATGGAGAGGGGAGGGTAATAGAGGAGGATGAACAAAAGGCAGCCATGCTAAACTACTTCAGCTCAGTATTCACAGTGGAGGACAGTGGGCCTTTCCTGGAAAGTGGCATAAAGATAGCTGCAAGAGAGATCCAAAGAAATGAAGTAGGTAGTCATAAACAGCTGATATAGCAAGAAAAGAACTTGTAGCCCTGAAAGTGGATGAGGCACTGGAGCCTGACAGGATGCATCCAAGAGTGCTCAAGAAACTGGCATCAGAACTGGCTGAACCCCTAGCAGGGCTATTCAATAGCTCACTGCAGTCAGGGATGGTTTAGAAAGATTAGAGGATAGCAGATGCAGTTCCAGTTCACGAGGGAAGGGATAGGGAGGAAACAGAAAATTAAAGACCCATCAGTCTTACCCTCACCATGGGTAAAATGATGGAGACACTAGCAAAAAGCAAATATGCAGATGATTTGCTTTTGCTTTCACTTTCACTTACACCTAATGGCCTCCAACTAAAATTGAATCTGCTGGCAGATTATGCAGAAAGGAACTGTTTAAAGATCAATATGAACACATCTAAAGTTATGGTAATAGGTGAGAGAGTCCCTAAATATATTTGGAATATTAAATCTGTAAAAATGGATTCCACTAAAGATTATCAATATTTGGGACTTACTATATCTTGGACATTCAAGTGGAAAAAACATTATAATGAAATACTTAAAAAGATCACAAGAACTATGTTGGCGATAAGATTTAATTATAAATATGGTGGGGGCTCTCTCTACCCCCTAATAACAATTGATGGCAAATACAATGCACAGACTTTGTATAGTGCTGACATTTTGAATCATAAATATTTGATGAACTTAGAGAAATCAGCAATGAAAGTTATAAGGGGGCCATTGGCTTCCCTAAGTCTACACCATCATCATTTGTTAGAGCTGAATTGGGTCTTCCAAATATTTTTGCTTTAGCTTAATTACAAACAGTTAATTTCTCGATTAGGCTCAATAGGTTGTTAGATCAACGTTTTGCACAAAAACGTCTTGTTGAAAAAATGCATTAGAACTCAGTTGACTAAAATATCTGATTGGCTACTGTCTATCAAGTCATTACTGAAATTGGTGGGTCTTCTAATTTTATTTTGTCTAACTACATGGAGCATATTGATCTCAGAACAATATAAATACTGTATCAAAAATGTACTTATTAAAAAATATAAACATATTGATTTGCAATTGAAAGGCTTGCCTGTAGTTTGGTGGCCAAGCAGACAGTCACTCCCACTTCCTGAGCTATATAAGCAGTTCCTCTAAGCCTCACTGTGAAGCATTTTTTCTTTGCAGCCAAAGGCTCTGTTGGTTTGTCCTCTGAGCTAGTTGGGCCTCCCTGGCTGGCTGGGGCCTGCCCCCCGCTGCTCCTGCTTGTCTCTGCTGGGCTTCTGTCTTTATTTTACTGCTTCTGGTTTGTATTTTGCCTTCGGCTGTGTGTGCTTCTTTCCTTTTTTTTTGGGGGGGGTGCTTTTCTAAGCTCCTAGCATACTGCTATTTCAGAACTCTTACTGCTTGCTTTCAAGTTACTCACAACTCTCAAATTACTTGCACTGCAACTGCAAACCTGATCTGTGTGTTTCAGCTCAACTATAGCTGGTCCATGTGGCATATTCTATTACTTTTACCTGACTCAGATTTACTTGAACCTAGCTATACAGCTTACTCATGCTTGTTCTAATTACCTCATTGCTGCAGTTATTTGCACTACCTGTTGACAGTGCTTAAGAGCATTATGCCTCCTTTTATTTTGCAGTTACAACTCAACATACTCATTTGTTTTTACTACTGTTGCAGAGGCCTACTTGCTTCCTGCTGCTGCTTTGTTTACTCCCATTGCTATTGTACCTTGTTTTACTCTGAGGTTAGCTGAAGCTCCTGCTGAGGCTATTAAAGTAGCTTTTATATCATTCTGTTCTAAATCCTGTCTTCGCCGCTGAAAATCCTCAGAGTTTGTCACCTTGATTTGGCTATTCATGTCTGACTGGCTTGCCCCCAATTCAGTGCTGCTTAATTGCTACACAGTATTTATGCAGGTCCACCTATCACTGCTACTGCTTACTATCCTCTGTACAGGTCCACACTTGCTTACGCAACTGTTGCTTCTTGCTTACGCAACTCATTGCTTCATGCCTTCTACCATCCCCTCGGCTTCAGCCTCTGGGATTCTGCTGCACTCAATCTGCATTCGACCTTGCAGGTCTCAGCACTCAATGCTCATTATGATCTCAGCACACTGTGCTCATTCAGCTCACCAGCTTCAGCTCTCAATCAATTCTGGGGCATGCCAGCCATTCTATTCTGGCGCAGGGTTCCTGCAGACGACGGTCTTGCTCCTCATTTAGTCCGCATCTTGAGCGTGTCCAACTTGGGGGCGGGATCCTTCTCACCTGGCTCATAGCTGGGAATGTCCTCACCTCAGGCTTGGCTTTAGCTGCCTGCTACCCAACAGCAGCTCTTGGTGTAGAAATTAAGACTAGCAGTGAAGGGTGGTTACAACGATCTCCTTTGGCTCTAGTGTTCCACTATAACGGTTAGCCATTGACTTTAGTGGTTTCCCTAGTGAGGCACCTTCACCCGCATTCTCCCTATGACTGCCTCTGGTTCACCTGGTTTGATTTAGCGTGGGTAGGCCAGGTGAGTGCCTCAGCAGTTGTTGCTCTCCTCCAGCACCTTAGATGCATGTATTGTTACAGAGTTTTCTCGTAGCCTTCCATGGCATTCCCGCTAGAGGGTTTCAGTGAGAGCCTTCCTCCAAATTGGAATATTTTCCACCTCCCTTTAATTGGGTTTTCCAAATTGCAGCTGCAGAGCTGTCACTAATTAGACTATCCCAAGATTGGAGGGAAGACAACCTAGGCCTTGGATCCCCAGAGATTTCCTTCTCATTGGGGTTTGTTTCTCTCATCCATTGCCTCAGGTCATAACACTTAGTTAGCATAGTTGTTTCCCCTAGTTTCTTAGGTAGGTTCCGCTGTTGGAAGGAGGTGGAGGATGTCCTGCCATTCCCTCTCTCCTTAGGGGGATCCCCTAATCTCAAAGCAAAATATCAGTATCATGCTGCGCAAACCTGGGCAGTCTTTACATTATCCAACTGAACATCTCATTACATTATCAAACTGCCTATGCTTCTCTACTACTACGTTACAGTTACTGCTCCTATGTCACAGTTACTGCTTCCTCATATGCTTCATGTTGCCTCCTTTTTGGGGATGATACTACTTTTTGTGGGGGGATTTCTAAGGTACCTATAGCCATGGGAACCATCCCATTGCACCTCTAGGGGTGGAACCCTCTCCGAAGGTTCCTTGCCTTTGTACCCCTACAGGGTGGTAATTCCTCTGGAATAGAGAGTGTGAATGGCCAAAACCAAACTAACACAGTTGCATAAGCATAACACTATACTGGCTGCATAGGTCAGTGAATTGAAAGGCTTGTCTGTAGTTCGGTGTTCAAGCAGCCAGCCACTCCCACTTCCTGAGCTATATAAGCAGTTCCTCTAAGCCTCATTGTGAAACATTTTTTCTTTGCCCCACCATCCTCCCCTCCTCCTCCAGCAGCAGCACTCTCTCCTAGGGGATTTCTAAGGTACCTTTAGCCACAGGAGCCATCCCATTGCACCTCTAGGGGTGGAACCCTCTCTGAGGGTTCCTTGCCTTCGCACCCCTACAGGGTGGTAATTCCTCTGGAATAGAGAGTGTGAATGGCCAAAACCAAACTAACACAGTTGCATAAGCATAACACTATACTGGTTGCATAGGTCAGTGAACATATATTGGCCTCAACATTTGCATATTGGTATTCTTATAGTGATTGTTTTCATTATTATCACGAAATATTGAAATGTCAAATTATGAGTACAACTTATGCAAAGTTTAAAACTGTTCTTTTTTTAGTCAAATGTGCTCACGTGTAGATGTGATAAAATCAAGGATCTGATGTTTGCTTGGTGTTACTGTGGTGTAAATGAAAATGAGGACCTTGAGCATGTGATATTAAGATGTTGCTGGTATAATTCACAAAGATGTAAATGTCTGGGGCCTATGTTGGCATCTTTAACTGCTGTTCTAATGATATTATTTAAAAAATTCTATTTGCATCTGAAGATGAATATAGTATAAAAAAGACTGCACTTTATCTCCGTAATATACAAAAAATAAGGAAAAGGATGGTTGCTACTATACAATCCTGATTAACTATGAATATCATCTATATATTGTGTTATATCTTGAATATGTTTCTCTGCTCTGCATTTTAACAGTATGTTTTATGTATTGTGTTCTGTGTATTATGTATTTTATGTTTGTAAAAATCTTTTTAATGATTGAAAAAATAAAATGAATACTACTACCACTAGTAAAAGGAAGACCAGGTGGCCTACCTGGAAAGCAGTAGGCTGACTCCAAGATAATAAACAATAAGGGTTTGAGGCAGGGAGGCCTTGTCAGACCAACCTGATAGTGTTCTTTGACTGGGTAACAAGGGCAGTGGATAAGGGACAGGCAGTGGATTTACTTAACTTTGACTTTCACAAGGCATTCAACGCGATGCCACACAGAAGGTCAGCTGAAGATGTTAGAGGATCTGGGAACAGTGAAGGACCTAGATTTATTTTATTTATTTAGTTTTTGTTGACCGGGTAGGTACACTAGACAGTATGACTGCTTATTTTCAGGTAAAACCCGGAAGGTTACAGAGGCATGTAAACAACAGCAAATAGAAAGAGATACATCAAGTTAACATGAAATGGTACAGAAAAAGCAGGCTACATATCAGTCACGGTACAACAAATACAACTGATACAGCAATAACAGTACAGTTGCAAGATGAGTGAGTGTGAAGTCAGCTGGTGGGGGGGCAGTAGAAGGTGATGGTCAATGAGGTTAAATCAGGGAGAAGAATGTCACAAGTGCAGTGCCACAGGTCTTAGTCCTGGGACCTGTCCTTTTCAATATGTTCATCAGCAATATAGGGGAAGGAATTCAGGTCAGGATGTGTCTCTTCATAATTAAAACTAAGCTCTGTGGCAGGGATACAGTGAAGAGGGGGTGCAGGAGTTGTAGAAGGATTTGTAAAGGTTAGAAGGATGATCTAAGGTTTGGCAACTGAAAGTCAACATCAAAAAGTATAAGGTGAGGCACATTGGGAATATGAATCCCAGAATGGAAAACTGGATGGGAGGGGTTAGGCTGGTTACTGCTTCAGAGGGAAGAGACCTGGGAGTCATCATAAGTGACTCCCTAAAACAAGCTCGCCAATGCCACAAGGCCTACAGCAAGGCAAACAGAATGTTAGGGTGTACTGGGAAAGATTTCAATAGCAGGAAGAAATAGATAATTTTCTGTCTCTATAAATCAGTAGTGAGACCTTATCTGGAATACTGTGTCTGGTTTTGGAGTCCCCCCCAAGGAAAGACAGAGCTAGGCTGAAGATAGTGCAGCATAAGGTAAACAAAATGACTCAGGGACAATAAGGGCAGATCCTATGAGGAATAGCTTAGGCACTATAACATGTACTTACTTGAGACCAGAAGGGAGAAGGGTGACATGATGGAGACCTTCAAGTTTCTGAAAGAAATAAACAAGGTATACTGTGAGGAACTATTCAACATGAATAATGGGTCAATGACAAAGGAGCAGGAATGGAAGCTGGTGGGGAAGGTGGGGATTCAAGAGGGATGTGTTAAAATTATACTTTGCAGAGAGAATGGTTGAGCCAGTAAACTGTCAATCAGCTGAGGCGATGGGAGCCAAAACCACAAATGGGTTCAAGCGTGGCTGGAGCACAATAAGGGGTTTGATAGTTCTGCAAGATAGTAACAGTAAAGCGGGGAGCAAGGGGTGGAGGTGAGGGCAAAAACCCTGCCTAGACAATAGATCAAGGTAGGGTAGAATAAAACAAGGATGGACTAATGGTCTTTTTCTGCCATCAGTGTTTATGTTTCAGATTTTGAAAAAGAATGCTAGACTTGCACATCTCATTTTAGTGATATAATGACAGCTACAATAGCTACATGTTGTAATGCTTTTTTCTTCAGAATGTTTCTTCCACGACTTTACAGACACACGCTGAAATACAGAAGTTCTTATGCTTCTCTGCACTCTCTTGAGAAGCACTTTTCTACAACCTGCCCACCCCCCAACAATGTAGACAAAATCATTTGGGTAAAGTTAAGGCACAGAAATGAAATCTCGTAGAAATGTGTCTTGTAGTCAGTTGGACCATATTTTTATCATACACTGTGAAACTTGTCTCAGACTCTGAAACCCAGGATGCCTTGGTATGACTGTAATTAATTCACTGGTTTTTCATTGTGTCTCCACACAGGAGTTAGAAGAGTCAGAGGCTAATGGAATCATACAAGGTTACAGAGTACAGGTCTTGCCAGAAAACAGTCCATCCCTTAAAGAGGTGATGAACATTACTGAAAAGAATGTGACACTCAGTTTAACAGGAGAAGCCTATTTAATATCTGTCACTGCTTATAACTCCGTCGGTGACTCTCCTGAGGCTCGTATGAGAATTCCAGCAGTTGGAGAACATGGTAAGCCCCCTGGAACTGGCTGCTGCCATTACCATATAGTAGATATCTGCAGACTTTACAACATTAATTAGTTGGTATTAAAGAGCCCCTGGCACTATTGGGTCAACTTAAAGTAAACATTTAATTTTTAGACACAGTTCACGTTATATTTTATTTTCCTCATAAATCTAGGCCTTGCTTTACTTTACTGTTAAGGACATTTGTATGAAAACAAGATCTCTGCCCTATCTGCTGTGACTGCTTTCCTACATCAGACATCACAATTCTGTTTGATGCCACAATCTGCTGCTGTGGAGAAAACTATGACCTCATAAATGGCAATACTGATGTCGGGTAAAGTGATAAAAGATAAAGTGAAAGGGACAGTGATCTTGCTTCCATGCAACTGTCATCAGTAATACAGAAAAAGGAGAAGAGAATTACAGCAAATATATTAAACATAAAATGAATGGTATCCAAATCTTACATTTTTCTAGGTTCTCCTACTGGTGTCTTTAAGTCACAATGAAGGAAAATGGAGTCTACCTTTAGGCTGAAGTCTGAGTAGTTCTGCTAATAGATGCCTTATTTGGGGATGGCTAGATCATGGCTTTACCTAATGAAACCATGACAAATCCAAATAGATTCCCATTGTATGAACATTCCAATAACCTACTAATTGAACACTGAATGTATAGATTAATAGTATGAACATATGGCCTACAGTGTGGCATCAACTTCACAAAAACATACAGAGTTTCATGTTTTCTGAATTTATTCAGTCATTTAGTAATATTTGTACAGGATAGCCCCACTGAGGTGTTCACAGAGATGTCATGTTGATGGAGGCAGGGTAAAGTGCAAATAACAGAGAAACAATATTGAGTACACACAGTCAAGTACTATTCTGAAAGAATCAAAAGCAAGTGCAAGTGACCACATAAAGTTCATTCTTTCTTTTTTTTGTATTCTGTTTTTGCCCTCCCAGTCAGCCCTTGCTGCTGAGTACCCAAGCCTTGTCACCCTGATGTCCATCAGGACTTATCACCAGTTGTCTTCCCCTGGGCTTGCCATGGCAGAGTCAGCAGGATCACCTAACCCCTACTGTGTTCCAGATCTAGTTCCGGCTGGTGTGCCCAGCTGGATGGGTGCAGGGCCTGTAGGTGCACAGCACCATCCTGTTGCTGGCTTTTTTCTCCCATACTAGTCCCCTTGGAAGCCATTACATGCAATGCTGTTCTAAAGCATGCCACATGTTCCTGCATGACATGCATCGATGTCTGCCACCCCCCCCAGTGTGTTGGCTCAGGCTGCCTTTCCCCCAGATTCCATTAGGGTCCAGGCAAGTGTAGAGTTTTGCCCACCCACTCCATGGAGGAGGAGGGCAGTCCTGCAGACGCTCGATCCTCCTCCTCATGGCTGTCACTCCAATGTCCCAAGCTTTCTTCTGAACCTGGATCATCAGCATTACAAGCAGTAGCGCTACCACTGTGCCAGCTTCATATAACGTTCTTTCAATTTTTTCTTAAACATATGAGCACACAGTAGAAACTTACACAGAACCTTCTTCTCAAACTGGAGCTAGTATGTGGTCTTTGAATGGACAGGAACACCAATTTTAAGTAGCTCTGATGCTGTCTTGTACTTTAGTTGATCTGATCCTGCTCCAAAGCATTTTTTGATATTTTATATATGACAGTGGTATTGTACTGATGTCGGCTCAGATTGTAGAATTAAACTTGCACTGCAACATGCTGATGGAGGGAGGGGTAGATGTGGCAGTGGTCACGGAAACCTGGGCCAACCCAAACCATGGTTGGGAACTTAATGTGTGTGGGTAGACAGTGTTGAGGAAGAACAGGAAGGAGGGCAGAGCTGGAGGAGTGGCTATGTTCATTAAAGACAAAATAGAGATTATTAGGGTGGAAGAAGCAGAGGGAAATGTGGAGGCCTTATGGGTCACCTTGCGAACCCCTGCAGGAGGAAGAATCAAGATGGGAGTGGTATACATGCCCCCAGGGATGGGGGAGTTTCTGGATGATAGTTTGCTGGATCATATTAAGAGCCAGTGTGGACCAAAAAGGGAGGGAGTTGTGGTGATGGGGGATCTAAATATGCCTGCTGCCGACAGGGGAACCGTGACTTCCATGGTGACCAAGGAGCAGCAGTTACTGGATGGCTTTCAGGACGTGTTCCTCACTCAGTAGGTGTTGTATCCCATGAGGGAGGGTCATGTCCTGGATGTGGTTCTTGCGGACGGGGACCTGGTAGGGGATCTGGTGGTGGAGGATCCCCTGGCAGGGAGTGACCACAACACTTTCTGGTTTCGGCTATATTTGGGGGTGAGGGGGTTAGTTCCTGTGCAATGGCTGTTGACTTTAGGGGGTGAACTTTAGGGCCATGGGAGAGATCCTCAAGGAGCATTTGAAGTGGATTACGCCAAGGATGGATGTCAAAGGGAGATGGGGTCATAAAGTGGAGACTTCAGGAGGCTGTCAGGACCTGTGCAAAGGTGAAGCACAAGGGGGCGAGGTCACATAAACAGTGCTGGAGGTCCAAGGAGGTTCAGGAGGTGGTAAGGGAGAAGAGGGCTGCCTACAGCAGATACAAACAAATGAGAGGGGAAAGGGATAAGGAAAATTACCATCTCGCATCCAGACAAGTCACCCAGATGGTGAGGGGGGCAAAGTCCAGAAAAGAGAAGAGGCTTGCGCAGGGGATACGGGGTGGGAAAAGGGTTCTTTAGGTATATTGGGAGCAGAGAAAACCAAGGGCCAGATTGGAAAATTGAGAATAATTGGGGGGTGGAGTTGGCTAGGAGGCAGGGGCGGTATTAAATGAGTACTTTGCTTCCACGTACACTAGGGAGGAGGCTGGGAAACTTAATAAGTGGGAGCTGATGGAGTTAGAAGGGGCAGCAGGTAGGATTGCTGGGGCAACAGACAAAGAACAGGCAGGGGGGAGTGATACCTCAGGGGGTATCACATCAGGAAAGATCTGCTAGAAAGGGGGAGTAACTAACAATGCTATCCCCATCGGCTGAGTGTGGTAAGCCCTCAAAGCCCTAAAAAAGAAAAAATCTCCAGGGCTGGATGGCATACGTCCCAGAGTTCTACGGAAGCTGGTGGATGTACTGGCTGCACCTCTGGAGGATCTTTTCAGCATGTCATTCGAGATGGGGGGGGGTGCCTAGGGATTGGAGGTTGGCACATGTGGTGCCCATCCATAAAGGGGGATTGAGGGAGTTGCTGGGGAACTATTGACCCATCATTTTGACGTCAGTGGTTGGTAAGATGATGAAGGGTTTACTTAAGGAATGCTTGGGTGGGTTCCTGGAGGAGAAGAGATTCCTGGATGGTTGTCAGCATGGGTTTGTGCCAGTGAGATCATGTCAAACTAACCTTATGGAGTTCTATGAATGGGTAACATTGGAACTTGATAAGGGAATGCCTGTGGATGTTCTGTTCTTGGACTTCAGCAAGACGTTTGACTCGGTGCCCCACAATGGCCTATTGGAGAAGCTGAGGGGGATGGGGCAGGCTCAATGCTGGTCAGATGGCTTGGAAGCTGGCTGTCGGGGTGATCTCAGAGAGTAGTGGTTAGTGGGGAGGTCTCGTCTCCTGGGGGGTCAGTAGTGGGGTACCACAAGGCTCGGTCCTGGGGCCGCTCCTTTTTAATGCCTACATCTCTGATATCAAGGAGGGTATTGGGTGTGAGATGAGTCTCTTTATGGATGACTGCAAGCTGGGGGCAGTGGTTGAGGGGGAGGAGGGGAGACTATCCCTGCAGAGGGACCTGGAGACCTTGGACAGGTGGGCCTGTACCTGGAAATTAAATTTTTTTGCATTATATGTTTTATACTGCCGCCCATGCTTCACTGGCCCCCACTCCTTCAGGCTCTACAAGTTCCCTTCCAACCCCACTGACCTTACCCAGCCCTCCTCAGGTCCTCAGATCGCAGGCGATCCCCTGGGATATCCCGGCGTATCCCTTAGCTGGGCGGGTCCCCCTCCTCCGAGGGGGAAGGGCACCGGGGGAGGCAGGGGAAGACCCCAGCACTCACTTCATTAAGGCCCGGGGATGCTGTTGAGAAACAGGAGGCCCTGGGCAGGTACTGGAGGTGCTCAGGGAATGGAGAGCTGTCATCTTGGCGGCCAGCGAGCTATTTTCTGTTTTTCTGTGGGGGCAGCGTGGTGACGTCATGACATATGCCGACGTCCGCTCCTCCCCCAGTCAACTTTGGGCTGTGCATCCTGTGATACTCCCAGCCTCCGCTAGGAGCCAGCAGGTGCCAGACCTAACCCTACCTTCCCTCCCAGAGAAGGAGATCTGTCGTAGGATGCTCGATCCCTCTCCCCTGGCCGGCCCTCCAGTGACCCGGGCTCATTCCCGAACCCAGGTTGCTGGCGTCCCAAGCGGAAATCCAACTGCTGCGCCAGCGGGCCGATGTGGAAATTAAATTTTAACTCCTCCAAGTGCAAGGTGTTACACCTTGGGCGGGATAACCCCAGTCATGAGTACATCTTGGGAGTGGATAAGTTGAAGGCCACGACAGGGGAAAAAGACCTGGAGGTCCTGGTGGATGTCAACATGAATAATTCAGAACAGTGCAGGAGGGTGGCAGCAAAGGCAAACAGGATGTTGGGCTGCATCACAAGGGGGATTACCTCAAGGAGCAAGGAGGTGATTCTCCCATTGTACAATGGCCTGGTTAGACCACACCTTTAGTACTGTGTACAGTACTGGAGGCCGCATTTGAGGAGGGACATCCAGCTCCTGGAAAAGGTTCAGAGGAGTGCTACCAAAATGATTCAGGGGCTAGGGGAGTTGACATATGAGGAGAGACTAGAGGAGCTTGGCCTCTTCTCACTTGAGGAGAGGAGGGACCAAGGGGACGTGATTGAGGTCTTCAAGTATCTCAAGGGAATCAATAGGGTAAATAGTGAGGGCATATTTAGGCTAAAGGAGGGTGGAATCACCAGATGACACAGCTGGAAGCTCAAAGGTAGAAGAATGGGGGGGGAGGAGGAGGAGGTATTTCACCGAGAGAGTGGTGGAACCATTGAACATGCTGCCTGGTGAGCTGGTTCTGGTTTCTAAGGTGGAGGGGTTCAAGAGAGGGTGGGACAGGTACAAAAAGGGAATGAAGCAGAGGTTGGCTTGCCCCAGTCGGGCTGGGATGGAGGTCAGGGGCTACAGGGATACGGGAAGGGGGGATAGCTTTGGTACCCACCCAGGGTTCTGAGGCACGAGCAGACTCAATAGACCATAAGGCCTAATCTGCTGGTGACTAGTATGTTAGTAACATAACCTTGGTATGCAGTGCTGAGGAGATGTAGTAGGTCTTCCAATAGTACTGTAGATCTGGGCTGTTTCTAAATTATATTTGATGCCACTGGGTCACCATGTGTGTCAGGCAATAACACCACCTACTTTGAGGCCAAAGCCACTGACAATGTTGAAGGGCCTAGGTCGTTCTACTCTGGCTACATGGCAATTCCCACTGGTCAGTCCATTCCATGGCACATTGCTTTGTCTGGTGAGCTTTGTAATAAACCACGCCCCTGAACAAATCATCCCATGACAATTTGTCCCCAGCATAAACATGACAGGAAAAAACTCCAGGGGATCCAAACCGGGAACAAATTGTTCAGGGAGGTGATTGATGCTGGAGCTCATAGCCCAGAGCGAGGTGTTGCAATGCAGAACGCCCATCGCAAATTGATGTGTCCCCTTCTACTCCTAGGTAATGGGGGCAGTTTGGTCCTAATTTACAGAACTAATACAGTGCAGCGCCCTCACCCAGAGAATGAAAATAGTTGGATTGGTAATGAGTAAGGTGCTTCCACCTGGGATGCAGTAGCAACTCACCTCCCCACCACAGCACACCTCCCTATGACCTCACTCAGATCAATCCCCTTTTCCGCAGTAATTGCAAAGGATGTCTCTAAATGCAGATGGTACAGATTACAACAGGGCTTTAATTCACTGTAATGGGTCCTGCGGGATAAAAAGCAAAGGTTAATAACAACAGTAGGCATCAACAGTGATAAGATATCCACCCCCCTACGCTACAACACAATGGTCCCAGAAAATCTGAAGTGTCAGGCCACACTGCGAACACTTTCAGACTCTGATCAGTGTCCTTATTTGGTTAATTGGGGTTCATTGCCTGCTACAGCGCTGTCTGAATACCCAGTGTTGGATCATGGTAGGCATGTCTGTGCTGCCCAGTATCTTGTTTTGGTGCACTGGGATTAACAATAACCCCCTTCTTCTGAGTGACTTTTTAAAGTTATTGCAACACTATCCCCGCAAAACATTTTATTCCAATGGCACAGTGGCTTGCATGAAAAACTGTAATCCCAGAGAACTGTTTGCAACACTTCCTGGCAGGCAGGCAGGGACTGAGTACTCATGATCCTCTGGACAAATGCAGACAATTGCATGGATGGTGTAGCATTTTTTAAAAACAAAAACAAAAATGAATTATTATAGATATGTATATCTGATTGCTATTTATGGGCTTCCTTAGGAACATGTATTATGAAGGGTCTTTTTACAGATTTAACAAGTATGAATATTAATATTTATAACTGTACTGTATTTTATGATTAGCTTGTCTCTCTTATGAATCTGTATTTATGTACATTTGTATTTATGTGTATGTGGTTTTATCGTGTTGGGCTGCACTGTTTTTCAGTATGCACGTCATTCACGTTGGCAAAAAACTTTCTGAGGCATATCTCTTTAAGTACTCACCTTAAATGTAGGTAATGTATGCATGTTGATTACATTTTGAAAAAGCATCAGAGTGGCGTGAAATGATGTCTGTGTACACACGTGGATCTGCTTGTCCCGGTTTTAAGTTTTTGTAATGAAGAGCCTTTCAATGAGACCAGCATTTAGGTTTTGTTCATTTTTGGTATAGCTGAGTAGCCCCTACCTGCTGCTTTCTGTATTTGTACTTCTTAGTTTGCACCAGCAAGTTTTTCATTTAGGCGCCTTTCTTTGACCTTGATGGTGTAGTGGTTGCATCAGGTTGATGGTTTTCCTTGGGCTTTCAGAGATCATTTGATGGTGGACTGAGCAGGATGGTTGGGGAATTGGTACAGCCGCTGGTACTGGTGAACATAGCATAAGCAATGATTGACCAACAATTGGCTGTTGGTCATCATTGCAACTCAATAGTTTATTCAGTAAAAAAGATTGGTTCAAACCTGTGCTTCTAAAGGTTAGTCACCAATGCTTTATGAATAGGCTAAATAGGCTAGCGGGCTAGCTGGTCTGCCCAATGAACAATCAGACTTGCTTCAGGAAAGCATTGCCATATGGCAGCAGCTAGCCCTCATGAACTTGTGCTCGCTTTCCCTTTCAGTCAATAGCCACACAAATGGTACATTTTCCAGTTCACACATAAACAAAGTACTTGCAGTGGATGCCAATTCAGACCCATGGTTGCCATCTTCTCTCCTTTGCCACCATAGCATTCAGCTATAGGCTGCACCTGAATGAAACTGAACTGATGTGGTTCACTTGCTTGGTTCTCTCTTCACAGCGGGTGAACTATTCAAATTCATACAAGCTCCTTCACCCCATCTCTCACCACTGAGCATGGTTTACATGGTCCTTATATACTTCCCATGGGAAAAGGCTTTTCATTTGGTGACTGCAGTAGTCAATTTCTCAACTACAGCTGTCAGACTTGACCTCAATATCCCAATGGACTGTTCCTTCTAACATGAATTAATTATAGAATCCCCCAGGAGTCTCTCTCAGGCTTCTGCCTGCCTTAACCCGACACGAGGATTGGTTGAGAGCTCAACCATGACACCCTAGTGAAGGGTGCAAAGGTAGTCAAAATGTTGCGGTCCATGTCTCTTTTAATGCTATTCCTACTTATGCTATTTATGCTTTGCACACATAGTTCCAACACAGAACACAGGTAATGCTGGTCCAGTGTCTCCACATCTGACA
Source organism: Neoceratodus forsteri (assembly GCA_016271365.2). NCBI lineage: Eukaryota > Metazoa > Chordata > Ceratodontiformes > Ceratodontidae > Neoceratodus > Neoceratodus forsteri. The sequence goes on along the minus strand of CM057454.1, from coordinate 883,565,877 downwards.
CCCATTCACTCCCCTAAGGTAGGGTGTACAGCTGAGGAGCACACATCCTCTTGATGGTAGCAGGCTGCCAGGATAGTCTTCTTCAGTAGCTCACTGGCACATACAGCACCATGGTATCCTGAGATCTCACTAGGCTAAGTCCCAAATCCAAGAGACCAATGCACATCAAGGCACAAGAGTTCAAATATAGGGGTATTCAAAGTCTGGATATTTAGAAATTTATTTTACTTTGCCACAGATAAAATGAAAATTATAAGTTTAATTATTTATAAGGCCAGCACACTTTCCTATTGGCTGCTGTACCAGGCACTGATCTCCAATAAATGCTTGGTATAGCACAAAGCAGTGTATCACATAACTGCAACCCATTTGTCTTTTTTAAATTGACATTTGAAAAAAACACAAACATTTTATTAGTGTGGCTTTTAATCACAATAACACCATTACATGTGGCCATTTCAAAGATTAGTACGGAAACTCAGGTTAATGGCTGTCGGCTTTGCCATTGCAGTCAACACCTCCCAGTTAAGTGTAACTCTCCAGGAAATGCCTGCTTGTTCATCACTTAATTTACTGTGTCTAGTGTAACCAGCCTCTCTTCTCCCAGCTTGGAGCAGGTTATGAAGGCGCACTTCTTTAAGCCAAACCCTGACAGCTATTTCCTGCCAAGCCTCAGCTGGGATACAGGGTATCAGGATATTTGTGTTTTTCACACTCTTTGGTGCAACCAGGGAGCTCAGATACAAATATTCATGTCCCTTCCCTTCCCCTTTGCTGTATAAAGGAAGGAGGTTACCTGGGCCTAGCAGTCTTAGAGGTTCCAGGTGTTCTAGAGTTTTCAGCAAGAGGGTTTGGCACTGTCACCACCATAAGAAGGAGAAAGCCTGAGGGACCCCTGCTTCTACTCACCCTTGCAACCTTGTCCTGAAGGAGGACATTCACTCCAACTCAGCCCAAGAGGCACCTGGGAGTAGTGGTGAAACTCTTCTCAAAGGAGGTTGCTGGGGTCCATGTGGATCCACTGCCTAGAATGCAACAGAAGGAGCAAAATGAGAGTCCACCTCCATAAACAGCTCTAGGAGTCATAAGTAGATCACCTCATAGATAATTGGGTACATCAGGTAAAGGTGCTTGGCAAGAGTCAGTGTCAGCATCAAGTCCCACTGAGGCTAAGAGGAGCAACAGAGCCTTTGTGAGTAGAAAGCTTGCTAGGACCTAGTAGCATGACAAGGAAGGCATATGCAGGCTGAACAGACTGGTGGGAATGATTAAGGAGACCATAACCTGGTTCCAGTATTTAATGTAATGCCACCTTGCACAAATACTAGGTGCAGGCACTGAGCACTCATCTTGTGGGAAGTATCAGTTGCTTGAATACTGTTAATTATAACCCTACTCTCTATCCATCATTGTGTTACTCAGTCAGCTATACCGATACCTATACCTAGATGTTCCATTTTATTAGGCAGTATAATACATTTAAGTGTCTTTAGTATGCTAATGTGCACAAACAAGCCACATTTAAGAAAATGAAAGACAAATTGAATTACTTTCAATTAATCCTATGGAAATCTGTCTTCTTCTACATTATCCTGCTGTATTTCTGGCACCATCTTAGGTAGAATTCACAGTGTAGTTTTTGAAAGAGGAGTCTGATTGTTTACTACTTTTAAAAGCAATGAAACTATTTTTAAGTAATCATTTTCATGTTATGTATTTCATCATTCAGCATTAAGCCTTTCATCTCAGCTACTGGGATTCATTTTGCAAATGATATAATGCAATTTTTCTGGGATTCGGTATCCTGTAAGCTTGTTTTCCCAGTACAGTTGTGCTGTAAACTGTATAATCTGTACCATTAGCCCTGCTGAATTGCATTATCATTGATACAATTGTCTTTATGTAAATTGTGACTTAGTTTAGCTCTGTGCATCAATGAATGTTGCATTCTAGTTAACTGTGACCTTGTGTAGCTGTGTGTATCCATATATGATGTATGTTATCTTGCCCTATGTACCCTCCCCCGGGTAGCCCCAGTAAAAGGGACTGCATGGTCTCAGTGGGCTTACTCGGTTACCAAAATTCAAATAAATAAATAATCTGTTCACAGTACTCCTTGTGTTGGAGAATACTATATGTTGGCCCCCTAATTTTCCTTATCTGGTTACCAAAGACTAAAATAAAATAAAATACATTTTCTCTCTGTCCCTTTCAGTAGTAAATCTGATGATAGCATGGTCACCGTTGGTCAGTGCTTCTCTGACTAGGTCGTCTTTGTTACTGAGAATTAGGTCCAAAGTTGCATGATTTGTAGTAGTTCCCGTGGCACACTGTATTGGGTAACAATCCTGAATAAGATCCATAAATTGCAAGGTACATGTGGACTTTTTTATTTTATATATTTGTAATTGCTGACCAGGATAGGCACTAAACTGTGATAGCTTGTTTCTAGGTACAAACAGGGGTGGGTTACATGGACCTGTTTTATTAAGGGAGAATGCTGGCCATGACACAGGGGAAACTCCCCTACTTTTCTTCGATAAGTGCAATGGGATCTTTAACTGCCATCTGGACAGTGACTGGAGATGGGCAGATGGAGCCACAGTTTAATGTTTCATCCAGAGGATGGCACCTCAGTCAGCACCCCTTTGTACTGCATTACAGTGTCAGTTATGGCTATAACCCCAAATACTTGAGTTGGGACTAGAACCCACAACCTGCTGATCTTCTGGCTTGGCTGCTGCCTCCTCCTAAGTCCTAGATGGGTAGCTTGAGTCTACCATAAGAAACATGTTTTTTCTAATTAAAGTTTTCCTTATTTCTACATCTTGTTTTAGGTCCTGATTTTCCTTCTGATGTGGTGGTCTGTGGCATACCTGGACTGTAACTGTGTCTCACCTTACGTTTGATACTCTCAGTGAGAATATTTTGATGCCTTCTGTATCTAGGTAGAAACATAACATAGAAACATAGAATTTGACAAGAATTTCACATCAGATAAGGATCGCTTGGTCCACTTAGTCTGCCCACTGTCTCTACCTACTATAATACCACAGACCCTACTTGATCTTCTGCTTTTACCCTCCCTTTCCTACCAGCTAAGGTTCACTTGTGCCTATTCCATGCCTTCTTGAATTCTGTCACCGTTTTTGCCCCTACCACCTCTGGGAGGCTATTCCATGCATCCACTACTCTTTCTGTGAAAAAGTATTTTCTCACATTTCCCCTAAGTCTACTCCCCCCAGCTTCATAGCATGACCCCAAGTTCTTCAACATTTTTTCTCTGAAAAATGCTACCCTCTTCTACCTGTGATGTATTTGAACATCTATGTCATATCCCCCTCCCTCCTTTCCTCCAAGGTGTACATATTGAGGTCCTTTAGTCTCTCCTCATAGGGCTTTTGGTGCAGGCCCTGCACCAGTTTAGTTGCCATCATCTGGATCACCTCTACTCTGTCCTCATCCTTCTTGGGATGTTGTCTCCAGAACTGGACGCAGTGCTCCAGATGAGGTCTCACCAATGATCTGTACAGCAGTAACACCATCTCCTTCTTTCTGCTGGTGATACCCCTCCCTATGCACCCTAGCATCCTACTGTCTCTCCCCGCTGCCTTGTCACACTGCCTGGACACCTTTAGGTCATCAGACATGATTACCACCAGGTCTCTTTCCTGTTTGGTGTTGCCAGTACCACTCCCCCATCTTGTACACTGCCCCTGGGTTCCTGTGCCCAAAGTGCATAATTTTGCACTTCTTTGCATTGGAATTTAGTTGCCATGCTCTTGACCACTCCTCAAGCTTTCTTAGATCCCTCTTAATTTTTTCCCCACACACACCCAGAGTGTCTACCCTGTTGTAGATCTTTGTGTCATCTGCAAAAAGGCATACCTTCCCTTCTAACCCCTCTGCAATGTCGCTAATAAAAACAATAAAGGTGACTGGTCCCAGTACTGATCCTTGCAGCACCCCACTGGTCACCCTCCCTTCTGCGGAGTGAACTCTATTTAGCACCACCCTCTGTCACCTATCCCCCAACCCGTTTGTGCCCAGTTTACCACCATAGGACCTACTCCCAGGCTACCCAGCTTGTTTGCAAGTCTCCTATGTGGAACAGTGTTGAAGGCCTTACTGAAATCTAGGTAGGCTACATCCACCCTGATCTAACTCCCTGGTCACCCAGTCAAAGAAATCTATCAGATTTGTTTGACATGACCCCCTTCAAGTGAATCCATGCTGCAGCAGAACCACTGGATTTTAGATATTTCACAATCCTTTCATTCAGTTGTAATCCCATTAATTTCCCCACCACCAAAGTCAGGCTGACTGGCCTGTAGTTGCCAACCTTCTCCCTGCTACCACTTTTCTGAAGTGGGATTACATCTGCCCTCCTCCAGTCCTCCGGAACCACTCCTATCTCCAGTGAATGGTTGAACAGGACTGTAAGTTGTACTGCCAGCACCTCTCTATGCTCCATCAATATCCTTGGATGTACTCTGTCTGGCCCCATCACCTTGTCCACTTTCAGATTTGTGAGTTCCTTCAGGACTCTGTCCTCTGTAAATAGACTGGTGTCCACCTCCCTTCCTTCGATGCCTTTGTCACTGAACTGTGGTCCCCACCTTCCCCTTACTCTGTGAATACAGAACAAAAATGTTTGTTCAGGACTTCTGCTTTTTCCTAGTCCCCCTCCACAAACTCCTTCCTTCCCTCCTTAGCCTTACAATCTCTCCCCTGGTCTTTCTCCTTTTGCTTATGTACCTGAAAAAGTCTTGTCCACTTTCTTCACAGCCTGGGCTTTTTTCTCTTTCATTTGCGCCTTTATGCTCCTGACTGCTTTTCCTGCCTCCCTCTATTTCGTTTGATACATTTCTCTATCCTTGTCCCTCTGTGTCTTCTTATACCTCCTGAATGCTAACTTTTTTGCCCTAACTTTCTCAGCCACTTCTTTTGAAAACCATAGTGGTCTCTTTTTCCTCTTGCTTTTGCTAACTTGCTTAATGCAGAGGTTTGTTGTCTTCACTATGGCCCCTTAATTTTACCCACTGTTCTTCCACACCATCCAAGTCTTCCCCCCCTCCCCAACCCGGGGCATCCCTGAGGCATTCCCCCATCTTTGTAAAGTTGTTCCTCCTGAAGTCCAGGACCCTTGCCTTTGTGTGGTTTGACTCTGCCATAGTATTTATATTGAACCACATTGTACGGTGATCACTGGTCCCCAGGTGGCCACCCACTGTAACGTCTGCAACACTGTCCCCGTTGGTAAGTATGAAGCCCAATATTGCTCCCTCATGAGTGGGCTGTCTTACTAGTTGCCTATGGAACACCCCCTGCAGGGAATCCAGAATGTCCCTGCTCCTAGCTGAAGCTGCAGCTGGGATGCTTCAATCTACATTTGGCAGACTGAAGTCCTCCACCAGCAACACCCCCCCCTTAGTTGCCATCATTTGGATGACTCACACCAGAACCATGTCCATCTTCTCCACATTTGCTGAAAGTCTGTAGATTATGCCAGTATGAAAAGCGGCTCCATTTCCTATCTCTAGGGTGATCCACTGTGCCTCCACCCCTCCCTGCATTCGCTGCATTTCAGTTGCTTTTGTTTAGTTTCTTTGTTTATTTAAAATTTATTTTTATACAGGATACAAATTGATTAGGGTATCACCCCCATTTACAATAATGTCCCGTGTTACACAAAAATACATACAATAATTACATAGCTTTTATACTATCCGTCACAAAAATGGCCACTCCTCCACCATTTCTTACCCAACCTGTCCTTCCTGAGCAGAGTAAAGTCTGGTATGGCTAAATCCCAGTCATGAATCTCATTGCACCATGATCAAGAAATAGCGAAAATGTCCAGTTCAGCCTCTGCCATAATGGCCACCAGGTCCGGGATTTTGTTTCCCAGACTTTGAGCATTTGCGCAGATGGCCTTCAAAATTCTGTACCCACCCGTTTTGTCATCCTCCTTTCTTCCTTCTTGCCTACTCTGCTTACCTCCTCTGCCTTCATTCCCTTCCCACTTCATTTCTACCATTCTGCTGTTCCTGTTTTTGTTACATTTGGGGATTTCCCTCCATTAGGGTTCTCCCTCTTGACTACTTCAACTTTCAAGTGGGACAGTTTAGTTCTTCCTGATTTCTTCCACCACCACCCTCCTTGGCTAGTTTAAATGCTCACCAATGTAGTATTTAAACCATCCACTGAGGACTTTGGGTCCCCTCCTGGATGGATGCGGGCCATCACCCCCTGTACAGGCCTTTATCCCTTCAGGTGGGACCCCAGTCCCCAATGTAGCCAAACCCCTCCTCTCTGCACCACTCCTTCAACCATGCGTTGAAGCTCCTGATAAGGGGTACCCTATCCTCCCCTCTGTTGTAGACAGGCAATACCTCAGAACAGGTCACTGAGCAAGCTACCTGCCTAAGATTCCTCCCCAACTCCCTGAACTCCTCCTGCACTATGCTAGCCATCCCTAACCAGGTCATTTGTCCTTGGTGGACAATGACATCCAGCTCTCCCTCCTGTCCTGCCACCCTAGTGATCCCTCGGATCCACTTTCCATCCCTCCAATCCATGGTGCTGGGTAGGCAGCTAACCTCCCACTCCCCCTCCCTCGCTGTTCCCAACTCTGTCCCCCTCATGATGGAGTGCCCCACCATGAGTTGCTTCTTCCTCCTCTAGGGTACTCTTCTACTCTCCTTGGGGTCTCCACTATGGAGGACCCCCATCCTCCCTGGTCACACCTGTGAGTGCCTCCATGGGACAGTCCCACCCTGTCAGAGTGACGTAGAAGTTGTGTAATGGTACCATCTGAGGGATGTGCCTGCCACCACCCTCACCCTTCCTGAGACCACCATAGTTCAGCCGCTCCTCTTCCTTGGCAACCACTGAGGCAGTGGTGGGGGACTTGGTGGTCCCTTGATGGGGGAGGAGGCCTCTAGAATCCTTTCCAACTCAGCCTAGAGTTAAGCAACCTCCCCCTTCAGCCCAGAGAGGTGCAAACAGATAGGGAAGCACTGCAGTTTCCAGAACATCTCCCTGAAACTGGTGTCCCACAGCCACTGCACTGTGCTACTCCAAGCATGTCTATTTCCTACTCTGCTTGCTTTGTTTTCCTTTCTTTGAACCTTTTTGTGCCCTTACCCTAGATAGGGCACTTCACCTCTTCCCAACTTTCTGTTACACTCTACCACGCCTCCCTCCCTAGCAATGTGTGCTTACCAGTAAGAGTTTAGTAAGAATCCTACCACACTTGTCCTACTTCCCCACTGCTATGCACTGTCTCCGGCTGCCTCAATTGACTGACTCCAGTAGGTGGACTCTGATGTCCTTAGCGCATTGGTCCTTCATGCGGAGCACCACAGCGTGGGTGGGGGAGGCTACCTGATGGCCTACTCCTAATACAGGAGTATGCCCCTTCCTGGTTTCACTGCTGCTTGTCCCTGATTGGCCACCTCTGTATAGAGAGGTGCAGCCAAACTGCTATTGGCTGATTGTTGGAGCCAGGATAACCCTGCTTCTGTGCCACTCCCGGAATGACTTTTGTCCTTTTTGAGGTGCTGAGGGGACTGCTTCAAGACCCCTTCCTGCCAGATGGATTGCCACTGTCCTGATCTGTGCTGGGCCTTTTAAATGCCCGTTCCTGTAACTGCCACTTCCTGAATTCCCCACTGCTTCTCCCTGATTGGTTGCCTTTCTGTAGAGCGGCACGGCCAAGCTGCTATTGACTGATTGTTGGTGCTGGGCTAGCTTTGCTTCTCCTCCACTCCCCCAATGACTTTTGTCCTTTTTGTGGTGCTGGGGGGGATTGCTTCAAGTTCCCTTCCAAACAAATAGACTATCATTTATTTTAAGCATTGGTAGTTAGCTTCTGGTGTATAATGCTATTCCTACTCTTTTATTCCCTGGTCTGTCTCTTCTGCTATCTTTCTCTGCTTTTAGTTGCTTTCTTCAGTCTCTTGAGGTTGATTTTACCTTCCAAGTTGAAGCATATTCTGGAGGATAGCATTTATGATGGATGCTAAGAGGTGTGCAAAGTGACACCAGAAGATGTCCATTACTGATGGACATGACTGTTTATTTATTTATTTTATTTAGTTAGTCATAGGAATTAAACCATTTGTGTCATAGACTCATTTACAAATGCTCCACGTCAGCAAAGACATATCTTCAGAGATAGTACATTAGTGGGACATCACAGTTCAAGTATTTATATATAATAGCCAAGGTGGCTGAAGTTCTATATATGTAATAGCTAGAGTATTTGCATTAGTACAGAAGAACAATTACAGAGCAAGCGCAGCCTCTGGGGCATTGTCATATAGTAGGAAAAGTGATCAATACATTAGTAGGACAACACAGTTTAAGCTAAGTATCTACATATACGAACATACGAAATTTGCCAGCAGATAAAGGCCTAGAGGTCTATCAAGTCTGCTCGAATGTGCAGCTAGCACCCCTTATTCTGCAGCTGCCCCTCCCTTCCACCCTTCCCCTTCATTAACCCTCCCCCATGTCCTGTCCCATCCTCGTTTTTTAAATCAGTCCACTGTTCTACTGCATACCACTTCAGCAGGTAACGCATTCCACCCAGCCACCACCCTCTCTGTAAAAAAGTGTCTCCTCATCTCCCTCCTGAACCTTCCTTGCTCCAGTCTCATATCATGGCCCCTGGTGACCCTCCCTCCCTTACTTTGAACAGCCCTCTGTACCCATCTTGTTTATTCCTTTCATGTATTTAAAGGTTTCAATCATGTCACCCGTCTCTCCTCTCCTCCAGTAAGTACATGTTCAACTCCTTCAACCTCCTCTCGTATGATAAGTCCCCAGCCCTTGATCATCTTTGTTCACTCTGCACTGCACCCTCCAGTAACTTAATGTCCCTCTTCAGATACGGATGCCAGTACTGCACGCAGTACTCCAGGTGTGGTCTAACTAATGACCTATACAGTGGCAGAATCACCTCCTCCTCCTCGAGGATATACCCCTTGCAATACAACCCAGCATTTTGTTGGCCTTTGCAGCTGCCTTCCTACATTGTGCTGAGTTGTTCATTGACCCTGTAATGAGCACACCCAGATCCTTCTCCTCCTCTGTCTGGGCTAGCTGCACTCCCCCTAGCTGGTAACTCCTCCTTGGGTTCTTCATCCCAAAATGCAGCACCTTGCACTTTATGTAATAGCCTGGGTGACTGTTGACCTATACATGTAGTAGCTAGGGTATTGGTATTAGTACAGGTGATTTAGTTACAGTGTGGGTACAGCCTCTAGGGCATTGTCATATAGCAAAGACAGAGATCAGCAGCAAAGATGTCCTATACAGTTAGTCCTATACAGTTGGTTGCAATGTCAATGGGGAGTGGCCTAGTGCAGCTCTGTGCAGGTCAGTTAGGAGGATTAGCAGTTGCACTGGCATTGGCACAAGGAGAGGATGTGTTTTTTTTAGGATGGTCTTAAAGTGTCCTAGCTTGGGAATGGAGGTTATGGCGGGGGCTCATTGTACCAGGCAGGAGCTCTATAGAGGAATGATGTTGCCTAGTGCGTGTTGCCCCAGACCACATAAAGCACTACAGTTGTTGCCAGGCTATTTAAATGAAGCCCCTTGCCTGCCAGTTGGCCCCCTTGTCTGGTGGTATTGTCGTTGGCATAGAGTACTGCAGACAAACCCTCTGAAGGTTGCAATCAGAGGTTAAAATGGACAGGAACTCGCAAGAACTCAGTTCCATTTCTTCTGACACCTTTCTCCATTGAATGCTATGGAGAGTTCCACCTCCTACAGATATACAGATTACAGTTCCATGTCCTAAACATTTCTAGTTTAACCACTAGGTGCAATGGAGCCTGGTCTTTAAGTGCAATTCCAGGAGCCACCATGAACCTCAGTAATCAGATTATCTGACAGGGATGCTGAAGATTCTAGGCCACAGATCCCAATCCATAAAGTTCAGATCAAGGACCTATATGGCCTGTTTTTCTAATAAAATTTTTTTGTAACTCTGTTTTATTGAGGAATGGAACATACATACATACAGACATGTAAGACCGCACTCATTTTTTTGGAAAATGTAATATGATACAAAAGGTTATCCAGTACGTTCATGCTGTAGAAAAGTAGGCTACGAGGAGACAGGGTCTCAGTTTTCTGCATACTAAAGAGTATCAGCAAGACCGACCAGACAGATATGTTTGATCTGGTGTCCTCCAGCACAACATGAAGACATGTCCTAAAGCTGAGAGATTATCACTTAAGCTGTAATATTAGGTGGCATTTCTCTTAGCTGGTGGTTAACCTGTGGAACAGCCTACCAGTAGAGAAAAAGGGTATGAAGACCGTATAGTCCTTCAAGGAAAGCCTGGACAAATGTCTGCTTACTAAAGGAATTAAAGGGTGCCTGAGCATTAGAGTGGGTAGGGAGTCCCTATACATGAATACATGCTTGCAGCATATTTATTCATCCTGCCTTATTAAGGAGGGCAGACATGAGGGGACCTAGAGTCCCCTCATACCTTAAATTACTATGTTACTGTGTTCTGTTTATATGTGAAGTCATCATTGTACCTTCTGCTTATAAGTGGATGACTTGTTTTGCAGCACTCCCAGTTGTTGGTGACATTCAGACATCTATCCAAAATGGACAACTTCTGGTGGAGTGGTCGGCTCCTGTAACTCCAGTTCAAGAATATTTTGTTCAGTGGTGTATAGACTCTGATACAGAGCCCAGTGATGTGGACTGGAAGTCGGTTAATAATGCCACAGAAAAGACATTGCTGCCAGGTAAGAATATACCCTTATTCGACAGCTGCCTTTTGTGATGCTTAAACATACTTTCAGGTGCCTAATTTCAATCACTGAGCAATTTAAGGCAGGCAGCATATTCGGAGTGGTTAGAGTACAGAGCTGTGAAAGATGACCACAAGAATGAATCCCACCACAGCCATTCTCTAACTTTAAATGACATGTTCTATCTCAGCTGGACCAATTCTGGGTAAATGTATTGTAAAATGGACATACTGTATATTCAGTGCTTCTGCTGTTGCTTTGCTCATCTTGTTCCTCACCTTTCTTTCTGCTTTGATGAGTCCCTGGAGCCTGAAAGCATGCCAAGGTTTTCTCCTCCACATGGGGGGACTCTCCTTCCATGGAACCTATCATCCCATATCTTTTCTCCTTGCCTATGCAAAGAAGTAGAAAAACTTTGTCCTCTCCCAACTCCATTCTTTCCTTGTTTGTTCTCTTTCCTCTCACTTTTCAGTTGTATTATTCAAATCCAATTCCATGGTTTCTTCTGTTTAGTATCGCACTGATGTCACCCTGAAGAGGATGGACCAAGGGCTGTTCACTGCTGCAGTCTTTGCTTACAGTACCTTGCAAGGGCTTTTAGCACTGTCTCCTATTCCCTCCTATTTGGCAGACTTGCAGGGTCTGACCTATCTGACCTTTCAGCTACTGTAGTTCTGATTTTACCTGTCTGGCAGACTCCAGTTTTCCCAAGTAGGTAATACCCTCTTTCCTCCCTTTCCATTTTCTCAGACATCCCCTGGGTGACTATCCTGGAATCAATTGTATTCTCTGTTTTCCTAAAGGATCTTCCCTCAGTATGTATATCCTCCCACATACTCACATATGCAGACAATACATTACTTTTTGCCTCCAGGGCCTTGGCTTCCAAGTTGGAATTAAGCTTAAGCAGGATTTCAGCAACATATAGCACTGATTCTGCTCAAATTAGACATTGCTCAATGCCTAAAAAACATCTCCATGTCCTTTGGCAGTAAGTGATGAATCGCAAGGCTCCACAGAACCCATCTTCACTATGATGGATAGCTCCCCCCCAACCCCAGCAGAAGTCCTCTGCTTCAAAATGTTTGGTGTGTGGCTGGTTTTACTGTGCCTCGGCAACATCCCCTACAGCGACATCCTCCACAGTGCCATGAGCATGCTGACATCCCCAACACCGATGCATCTCAAACCCAACCCGGCAACATGGTGACAGCAATGGGGGTTGCTTCCCTACGACCCCCCATCATTGGGGGCTGTGGCCCAACACTACTTTAGATTACTAACTCCACATAGCACAGACAGTGGAGTTAGGTGCATACCCCCCCATTGCTGCACAGTCTGTCGCTCTGTAATCCCCATCACCGCAATGTATGTCACCATCGGGGTTTTGCAGTGCATGTTTTACTGTGGGGGTGTCGCTGTCCCATCGGCATATGGTGTGGCTTGATCAAAATCATTTCTCCTCCTACATTTACTTTGTCTATTTTCTCCTCCCACATTAACTCCCAAGCTTTGTGTCCCATACCACATGTCTTGCTTTTCACTCCGAGTCCACCGCAAGGTTGCTCTCAAGATGATCCTGTCAGTGTTTGCCACATCAATGTGGTTTATGGCTCCATCCCCAAGCCTACCTATGCTAGAATGGACCCCCTTTTCTACTCTTCCTGTTGTTTCACCCTAAACTGTCCTCCACCACCTACCACTGCTCTGTTTACACCAAACTCACCTTTCCTTCTCTGGAATGCAGAGACCTCTTTTATTGTGCTTCCTTGCCCTCTAAATTCTGGTTCAGCTCTCACCCCTCCAACTTTACATCTTCCTCCTACCCTCCTCCTTTTCCCTTCACTCTGCTGACTCTCACACATTCTTTATCCTTTGATCTAGAACTTCTAGCAGCCTTCTTCACTGTACCATCAACTTTCTGGAATAGACTCCCTTTTACCAGTCACTCTTCCCTCATTCCCTTCTCATTAAAATCTCCCCTTCATGATCACTCTACACAAAACTTCTTCTGCAACAAAATTTCCTCCTTTCTCACCCTCTACCTCCCATGTGTTAGACTCACCAGTGCATCAATTAATGTGTCTAGTTTGGTGCATTTCCAGTCCCTCAGACTAACTTGACCCACCTGGTGTCCCTGTTTTTATGCTTGCTGTTTCTTTTTTCTTAGTTGCTTTATACTGATTCATTGTATAGAGTTCAACTGCTTTGCATTTTGTACTATACTTAATAATTATTTTTATTGTGCCTCCTGCATATTGTGTTGCATTTTCTTTTATTTTCACTATTGCATTTGGATTATTTTTTGCCCATGAGATCTGCTCAGTGTGGATTTATTGGTCACAACATTGTCAAATAAAAAAGTTGTTTTAAAAAAAAACATACTGTTACAGTAGCAAAAGGGGCTATTTTGCCTTTTGAGATACCCAAGTAGAATGTTCAAAACTGCATTTATGTGGTGCTAACAACGTCTTGATTCTCAGCCATTAGAAGTTATGACTCTAGGAGTTAACAAACGTTAGGCATTTGTCTCAAAGTAGATACAGCTTCCCCAGTCACTGGCTAATAGGCATTTGCCTTCAAGCAGATACAGCTTCCCTTTGTATGTTGGGTTGCGCACATACGCAAGCAACATCTTGTGGTAACAGCACTTTCAGAGGTGTGTCAATGTTGTGACGAATGCAGGGCATGCTTTAGAAGGTGCATCCCTCATTCCCCAATGAGCCAGCATGCTAGTGCTGACACAAGAATTATATAAAGTAAGAAAAGTGCCCCTGCAATCAGAGACAAGCTCGTCATGCAGCGGCACAGATGACACGCCTCCCGTACATCCCTTTCCTGGTGAAATATTTCAATAAATATGGCGGCGGCTCCTGCCACCTGCCACACAATCCCAAAAGAAAGTCAACATTGGGGGTGAAATCCCCTTGTTAGCATGTCCACCCCCCCCCCCGCATTATGTGTGGCACACTGGGAGCCCACCCCAGTGTGTGTCCACTCATAGAAAGCTGACCACATCATCATGTTCCTGTTCCTCGCCCTACCCCCATTGTGTGTGTCATACTGGGAGCTTACCCCAGTGTGGTCAACATACCTCCCCAAAAGTCATGGGGCAATCCAGTGTGTCCATTTGTTGTATTTCACCTGTAAAGAAAGAAAAAACCATCCCGCGGTGCAGTGCAGTGTCAGTTTTTTATTTATTTTTCCTGTACCTGAAAAAAAAGAAAACAGTCCGTTGTCCGCGTTGCCCCCCTCCCTCAGCCCACACCCATCCTCTGCACACCTCACCTCCCCACACACCCCTCACCCAATACTTACCTCTGGGGGTCCAGCACTTAAATGGGGGGTTTCAACTTAGGTGGATATCTCAGCCATTTTCTTTTGAATTTTGGCTCCAAATTTTCAACATGGGGTTCTTGGAACCCCACCTCATGAACACATGCACTGTCATCTCGTTATTTGGTCCTGAAAGGTTATTTTGCGGTCACTGAACAGAATCACCTTTTCGGGACTGATTAACAAAATGACAGTGTCACTGTTCATGAGGTGAGGTCCCAAAAAGCCTAAGTTGCAAATTTGGTAAAAAATTTCCAAAAAATGACTGTGTTATGAGCGTGCATTGTGCAGTTCCCATGCATGCGTGCTTGTAACTTCAACAATTTTTAATATTTTCACTCCATATTTTCAACATTGCCATTTTTTTCACACCTCTTTATGAATAGTACAGCTGTCATTTTTCCCATCCTGCCTAAAATGTGTTTTCGCAGATGTGGCGCACAATGGCGCGGTTGCTGTGGGAAATCAATGTTCAGGACAGATTAACAAAATCACAGTGATACTGTTCATGAGTGGAGGTCCCAAAATGCTTATGTTGAAACTTTGGTTAAAAAAAAACTCCAAAATAATTGTGTTATGGGCATGCATTGCGAAGTTTCTATGCACACTTATGACTTCGCCTATTTTTCACATTTTCATTCCAGATTTTCAGGACTGCCATTTTCTTACACCTCCTCATGAACAGTACAGTTGTCATTTTTCACATCCTGACCAAAATGTGTTTTCGCACCTGTGGTGCCAAAAGGTGCAGTCGCTGTTCAAAATCACCATTTGGCTAACAAAACAAAATGGTTATATTAAATGCATGCTGAAAATAGAATATAAAGTTAAAAATCTGCATTGTACAATGGTACAGTAGATACAGAAACGAATCAGGTGGGCTTAGGTCCACCTTGTAAATGAATCTTCTCAAGTGTGTTCACCTGCTTCAATACAGATTGATTGATTGACAGCTTGACTGACTGATTCAGTCTACTGCTGTCCACAACCTGTTACAACTGTCTCACAGGGAGAAAGGAGCGATACACAGAAACAGATTCTGTTTCTTGTGAATGAAATACTATTAGATGTATTATTTGCACTACACATACAGTATTAAGGCTACAAGCACTACTCCCTGTGTGAGTTGCATGACAAAACTGTCTTAAGCCATTGCAAACAAATTAAAATCAGGATAGACAGCACTGATACCCTTATGTTTCCATCTGCACTGTTGCTGCAGTGACATCAAGGAATGGGAGGGGCTGTATTAAAAGTGACTCATTTGTATGTAAATGGAGGCTTGCTTGATACTTTACTACCTTGTATCAGAGCCTCAGACTCTAGATATGTGTTGCAACAGAAGAAATGACTGATCTCTTATTGACATATGTACAGTACTTGATGTAATGTATAATAAATACATCAGACATATCCAAATCATAAATATACAGGAGTCTTCTCCTTTAAGCAATGAATGTTTTTTTTCAAGCAGTCACTTTATTAAAGTCTAGTGCCAATTTGAGTGGGTGCTAGCCTTAATTTTAAGAAGCACAGGTGCAGTTTAATAGGGGGATTTAAGAATAACAAACCCTCTGCACACCAATTTACACTTTTTAGTTAAGCAATGTTCACAACCTTTTTTTTGCTCTGCAGCTCGGCCTCAGCTCTTAGCCACTTTACCCAGTTTACTTAGGACATACACAGCACCTGGCTAGCACTCCAATGACCAGAGATGCTTTGCCTTTTTAGGATTTTAATTGCAGTCTTATACAAACATGCAACCTTTTAGCAGCAACTGTAACACTTAGATAATTTGCAAAGTTTTTTTTAGCTAGTTTAGCTTTTTAGTGCAGGGGTTTTGCAGCTTTTAGTATTTGTTATTACTGATAAAGCAACTGTTTTATGCTTGCTGAATTAGAATTGCAATTTAGCTTTTTTTATTATTAAATTTTGTAACAAGCACCTGGGGGTTCAGAATTACTGTTTAGTCTTTTTTTTTTTGTTAATTTAATTTTGCCAACAGCAAATCTTTAAATAGAGCCTGGGAAAGCCCCTGACATCTAACGTTTACATTACAGAATAGTTTTGACTTGTACAGAGCCCAGGAACAGACTGAAGAAATTTTAGAATATCTACACAAAAAGTCAGCATTTTGATTAGCTGACGGAGTCTATCAATATTTGATATTTATAGAGATTTAATATTTTTTGCTCGTTTATTGGGGCTTGATTTAGATGCCTGAATTATTTTTCTCCTTTTTTTCAGGAGTCCTTTTATCTAAGTTTTGGGCACCTAGATCACTGATTGGTTATAACATTGGGGTCAAGTGTTACAAACATGTCAGCTTTTATTAAGTTTTATGGAGTCCACACAGTTTTTTCCTGCTTTATAGTGCGAGTGCAGCCCAACCCGATACTTTACATAAACAAGCACCCCACTGGATTGTAGCCCCAACTGCCCCCTGTCGAACAAGTGTATTGGTAAACAGATAGCCCTTGCTAAACAGCTGTCACTGCCGCGCCGAAACTTTGTCCCTTTAGGTGGCAGGCAGCAACCTTATTAATATTTATGACCCCGAGCAGCCCCATTTGTTTAAACTTTTATTTTATTACAATTACAGGCTTCTGTCCTATTTTCCTTAGGTCTCTGGTCCCCAAGGACATAAGGAGGGTCACCGGGACCAGGGACATGCATTTTGGCAGACCACAAATCAGGCATTTGGCACACTAAAGTGCAAATTTGCAGATGCACGATCGCCGCTATGCACCGAGGTACAAGGAGAGCATGGAGATCGCAGTTAACCTTTTCCAGCCCAACGAGGCTAGAACTAATATGATGCTGCTTTCTAAGGGTTCGTGGCTGCTGGAATAGCTTAGGGCAACTCTAGGAAACACCAACAGCTGTCAGGAGACAAGTGAAAAGTCAGGGAAGCCCCAGAATGAGTTTACACTTTTTTTTTCTTTGAAACACTTGGCTTCCACAATGAGTGTGAGGGAGAGAAACCCTATGGAAACATTAACATTAATAACATTTTTAGCTATACAGCTGGTTTTTATTCACTATGTAATAACAATGAGAACATTTAAACACAGAACATTATGTACATTTTAGTGAATTTTTTTACGAGCCCTTTGGCCATATGGCACTTATAGGATTAACCCATATACCATAGGATACTAATGTTCCACAGACCACACTTTTTTTTAACCCTTTTAGGTACCTTGTTTACCTTTTCTTTTTGTTACCTGTTTTTTAGACCTGGGGGCTTAGCATTAACAGGGCACGTAACCATCTTTTGCAGGGACCTAGGAGTAATGTACACTTTCTTATGTACTACAAACAAAGGTAAGGCTGTAGGCCCCCCAGGGGCATTTTATGTCAGTTTAAGAGTGGAGCGTATTGTCCTTTCTTTGTCCTTTTAGGGGTCTTTTGAATACCTGAACCCCTAACTACCCCTGGGTCAGTGGTAAGTTTTTTTTTTGTTCTCACCCTGTGTTTATTTTGTTTTTTAGCTAGTGAGGTGAACAATTTTAACACTTTGTTAACCTTATTTACAGCTTTAGGGGGACTAACCTGAGCTTTTTTAAAGTGCATAATCAGATTAGTGTTTAGTTTCAATATGGGCCCTCCAAAGGACACTTTTTTCCCTTGCCTGTTTGATTTTTAGAACCAGCTGTGACTATTTTTTTGGTGTACAGTTTTTGCAGGAGTGCTGCTCCAGTACCACTTAAGCAGCTTAGCCGGACCAGTATTTAAGTCCAGAGTGGTCCCCCGAGGTGCATGGCTGGAACAGACTGCTCGTTTTTACCCTGTCTCCTAGGGGTATTTTTAATTAGGGGTGGTCTCTGAAATAATCAGGCAAGCTCTGGGGGCAGGTTGATGGCTGAGAGTTATTACCATTTAATTTTTAGACTTATTATTAGTGTTTTTTTATTTGAAACCCCATTACCCTGGGCAAGCCCAGCCCCCTTGGCATTACTTTTTTTTGCCTCTATCTCTTGTGTACAGCAGCTTGAGTGGTGGTGGTGGTGGGGGGGGTGATGAAGGATCTTTTACAACATTTTTGGTATTTACCACTTTATCTTTAATGGGCAGCAGATGGTTATGATAAATAACCTTGCACCCTCAGGTCTTTGTTTTAGGCTGAATTTTGTACACAGGTAGGCCTTTAAGCTTTTTTTAAAATGACATATGGGATGTCTCCCCATTTGTCAGACTATTTTAGGCTGTTTTGATACACCTAGCCATCATAATAGCACTTTGTCACCTTTTTAAAAATTTTGGGCCTGCATTGTTTTGTCATAGTGCTTTTTATTAGCTTGGTTTTTCTTAGTGGCCATTTTTGTAGTGAGGCGGTATGTGTCATTTAACTGTTGTTTTAGCTTTTTTACATACTGTAAATAGTCTCCTGCTTTTAGACCATCTGAGAAAATGTTATAGCAAAGGTCCACTGGCAGATGGGCTTTTTTTTTTAAACATAAGCTGGCAGGGAGAGAACCCTGTCGCGTTATTTTGTGTGCAGTTGTAGGCATGAACCAGAGTGCTCACCCACTGACTTTATGTCCCAGAGATCCAAGGTGCCCAGTATATGCTAGCCCTGATGTGCTAGCCATTAATGAAACCTGGCTCTCTCCAAATGTCCCAGACACCTCTGTCTCACTGGTAGGTTACGTGATATTCAGGCATGACGGGTCAGGAAAAAGGGGGGGGGTCTGTGCACTCTACATTAAAGAATCACTCAATGAGCAAGCCCTTCCACACCCTACAGGTGAAAGCAATTCCCAATTGCTACCAGTCGGAATCATACTGGGCCAGAATGGCAAATCAATAACTCTCCATCTATATCCCACCCAGAGATCAATCAGTGGGCTTCCACCAGGGTCCTTGACTACATAGCTGACCGACCTGCTAACAATGAAATTGTGATCCTTGGGGATTTCAACATGAAATGATTGGCCCCTAAAGCTGACCCTTTCAGGGACACCATCACAGCTGTCAATGTTGTTCAACTTGTATCTATCTCCACTAGGATCAACTACAGAACTAGTAATCACTCTCTCCTTCACCTTGTCCTTACCACCCACCTGGACAGGATAACCCTCACCGAGGTATTACCAGACGTGCTAAGTGACCACTCCCCAGTCATCTTCCACTGGTCAAACAAAGCCCACAAAGTTCCTGTTAAAATCCAAACACAGTGCATGCTTAAGAAAGGGCAACTTAAGCACTTACAACACCTCCTTGTGCACACTGACTGGTCCCGTATTTACAACACCCACTGTGTTGATTCAGCCCTCAACTTTTTCATCCAACAGTTTAACAATGCATGCGACATATATGCCCCCTTCTGTAAGAAAAAAATAAGGGGGTAACTAACTCCTGGATCACCCCGGACCTCCTAAAAAATATGCGTGTTAGGGATAATCTGTGGCACCTTGCAACTGCTTCGGGGAGTCAAGCAGACATGCAGCATACAAGGCAGCAAGAAACTCCTGTACCATCGAAATATGTTGTGTCAAAAGGGAGTATTATAGACTAGATCTCTTGAACTCATTGGACAATGGAAGGCGACTCTGGGACAACATTAAAAACCTCACTGGGAAACCATCTAAAGCACTCCCTAACCTGATCATTGCAAACAGTGTCCTCACACGAGAACCCACTGCTATTGTGGACACACTAAACAAGGCCTTCATCGATCTCTCTGGAATACTCCCTCCTGACTACTTCATGTTGAGTACTAGTCCTTCTAGTCCCTTATAGCAGTGGCCCCCTCCCTCTGACAGCACCCCACCATCTTATTTTAAAAGAGTCTCCATGCTGGTGGTGAAGAAATGCCTCCAAAGGGTTCTGGGAAAAACCAGGTACAGCAGTGACTCTTTGGACCTTAAACCTCTAAACTTCACCCTCAACTCAATCCTCAGACCTCTTACTGCACTGATCAACCATTCCCTTTTATGTCAACAATTCCCCCAGCACTGGAAATCTGCCTCTGTAGTTCCCATCTATAAAAGTGGGGACAGGACACAACCCACTAATTATTGACCTATCTCCATTCCCCCTTTCCAAAGTGCTAGAGCTTATTGTTGCTGACCCACTCATGGAATACCTGACCAAATACAACCTCCTATGTGCAGAGCAGCATAGCTGTAGGAAAGCACATAGCACTTGTACTGCCTTGCTGGTATATACTGACTTTCTATATAGTGCACTTGACCACGGCCAGCTGGTGGGGTCAATCTACATTGACCTCACCAAACCCTTTAACACTGTAAACCGCTCACTCCTACTCCACTTGCTTCAGACCATTGGTCTCTCCAGTGAGGTCACTGACTGGTTCTCCAGCTATCTTGGGGGAAGGTCACAGCAGGTTAGACTCAATGACACTCTTTCTAGCCACATAGAATCATAGAAACGTAGCAGTTGTCAGCAGATGGGGGAACGTATGATCCATCAAGTTTGCCCTTGGTTTCCAACCCCCCCATTACTTAGCTGCCTGCTTGAGTATCCCACATTGTCTGTCACATGCCCGCTTGAATTACCCTACTGTCTTGGCTCTCACCACCCCCTCCAGCAGGCTATTCCATGGTTCCACAATGCACTCTGTGAAGAAGAATTTCCTTATATTGCTCCTAAACTTTCCTTCCTTAAGTCTAAGTTCATGTCCTGTAGTCCTGTTGTCTTTTAACTGAAAGAGGTTCTGCACATGCACCCTGTTGTTGCCTTTAAGGCATTTAAATGTTTTAAGCATGTCCCCACAATGCCTGCGTTGCTCTAGGGAGTATAATTTGAGGTCATCCAGTCTTGCCTTGTATGGTTTCTGATGCAAGCCCTGCACCATCTTTGTTGCTCTTCTCTGTATCGTCTCCAGCCTATCTATGTCCTTCCTGAGATGTGGCTTCCAGAACTGGACACAGTACTCCAGGTGAGACCTTACCAGGGACAATTGTTAAGATTTTCAGTGCAGGAAGAGTTTAAACCCTGGGCTAAGAATCTGTCATGAGTCCTGAAGTAAGTGCAGGTACAGGCGGTATCCGGTGATTTTAGCGCGGATAAAATAGCACTGTAAAAAAGGGCGCTACCTTAATAGCGTGGTACATAAAAGCGTGTAGCATAAATTGTCATGCAGCTTAAATAGTGCATTTCATTGCGTGTTCTAACCACAAGTGATCATTGCAGCAGCAGTATTCTTACAGCAAGTGATCATTACAGCAGCAGTGTTCTAACCACAAGTGATCATTACAGCAGCAGTTTTCATCCTAGTTCTGTGTCAATTTTAATTTAAATCATTAGCCAGTAATGAGATTCAGGTGCATCTTAGGAGTACTGTTAGTGCTTTCTGGTATGGAAGAATTAGTGAATAATGAGATTCAGGTGTGTTAAGAGGTTTGCTGCTTATCTTAATTACCTCCATCGTAGCAGCACTGTTAGTGTAGCACTTGTGTTTGGCAGCATGGAAGTGCGTTACATCAAAAGAAAGAAAGGAGGTGAACTTGCACTGTGGCAGGGTTTTCTATATCACAGAGAATGCATTTGTGGTGACAAGTCGTACTGGAAATGCTTGCAGTATGCAACTGGACACTGTACTGGTAGGGTACATATCACTGGCGATATAATTGTTAAAAATATGGGTGAACACAACCATGTGCCAGACCCTGTTACTGTCATGCAGAAAGCAGTGATTGCTCAGATGAAATGCAAAGCTGCTTCCACCACTGAAACCACCACCAGATCATTGTTGCTGGCCTTACTCAACTCCCTCCTGAAGTCATAGGCGCAGCTTCCAGCTGTGCCTTTGCTGAAAAGAACTGTTTATAGGACATGGCCGGTGACGAGTCAGCCACCACCTGAACCCTTAGGCGCTTTGTCCCTTGCACTTCCATCTGAGTACTGTGTTACTGAAAATGGTGAAAAGTTCTTGGTTTTCAATTCAGGACCTGTCAGTGACCGATTTCTTATATTCTCCACTTCACGAGATCTGGAAATGCTGAAGCAATGTAAGCATTTATTTGCTGATGAAACATTTAAAAGCTGCCCATCTATTGTTAATCAGCTGTACACTATACACACTATACAATTGTGCAATGTTATCCTCCTGGTGTATGTGCTCATGACTAGTTGCAGTGCATCGATTTACAATAAAGTATTTACAGAGATAACTGCTATGTGTTCTCCACTTAAACCAGAAAGTGTGTTGATTGACTTTGAGCTGGCTGCTATTAAATCTTTTAGGCAGTGTTTCCCAGAAGCACAGCTGCGTGGCTGTTTTTTCATCTTTGCCAATCAGTATGGCATAAAGTGCAGCAACATAATGAAATTTGCAGTCGCTATATGTCCAACCTGGTATTTGCCCTCCACATTAGATGTTTGCCAGCATTAGCTTATGTCCCCACAGTTGACATTATCTCAGCATTTGAAGACTTGATGTGTCAGGACTTTTTTATTAGTATCTCTGACATACTTGTGCCTCTATTAGACTATTACGAGGACACTTGGCTGGGTAGACCACTGGGCAGAGGAGGACGGGCAGACCAACTTTCACAACAGATCTTTGGAATTGCTATGATTCTGTGCAATTGGAACTCCAAGAACAATCAATGCGGTGGAAGCATGGCACCGTAAATTCAATCACTTTGTTGGTGCCACCAATCAATCTGGCGTTTATTGATTTTATTAAATGTGAGCAGAAGTACAATACTGCCAGACTTGAGCAATTAATAGCAGGTTCGGTGATTGCAGGCACAAAAAAAAAAACACAAGGACACCGTAAGCGTATTGAGGGGGTAGTGTCAGAGTATGGACAAAGGTCGATGTATGAATACCTTAAGGGGATTGCATACAACTTTCAATTACAAGTGCAGAGTTTTTGTTTTTTAAAAAATGAAGTTTTACATACAGTTTTACATACAGCCAGGATTTTAATAGTTTAATAGTTTTAATAGTTACCGTCA
Source organism: Neoceratodus forsteri (assembly GCA_016271365.2). Classification (NCBI taxonomy): domain Eukaryota; kingdom Metazoa; phylum Chordata; order Ceratodontiformes; family Ceratodontidae; genus Neoceratodus; species Neoceratodus forsteri. The sequence goes on along the minus strand of CM057454.1, from coordinate 883,542,823 downwards.
AAAGTATAGATTTGAACTCATTTTATTATGCCATCTTTTTTAGAATTATTAAATACAGCAAGACTTTTTATAGGCTTTTATAGTTTTAATAGTTAACAGAAAATGGCTATATGGCTATATTTTACTCAGTCTTTACTATTGTATTAAATAAAGTCTGTATCCTGAACACAGTGATGGTGTCCTTGTTGCTGTTGCTGTTGTTTTGGCAAGCAGTTTGCAGGCGGTGGTGTGCACTATTCGCGAGCGGCTGAGAATGCGAGGTGACATTGGTATGGCGCTGTCAGTTGATAAAAAGAAACTGCTGATATTTGCTAAGTAAAGTGCTTCTTTTATTTTATTTTTTGCTGAGTGGGGCTATTATAAATAATATAGGGCCAGAGACAGGCAGGGGGCAAGTGATAGGAATGCAAAGTGTGTGTAGCTGGCTCCCGCTGAGCGATAAACACAAGTCTGTGCTAGCACTGTGGGTTTTAACAAGAAAAAGAAAGTGTTTTGTGTGCAGAGAGGGGTAAGAAGTTAAACAAAAATGGCATAATCGCTGCCAGTTGAATGTAGAGACTGCAGCTGTGTTGTGTGTGTGTCTGTGTGCATGTGCCTTGCTAAAACAGGAAAAAATGGCTGCTTTTTACTTTCAAAAATCCTTTTTAGTGCACACTTATTTACTGAATGCAGAGGCAGGCAGGCAGGCATGAGACTTGTTATTTCTCTGTCTCTATTGGCATATAAATGTACCCCCTTTAGTATTAGTATATTAGACCGTGGCCCCAGATTGACATACTTTCTTCAGTACCTGTGGTATGAGTAGAATTGGGGGAAAGATGTAAGCCACTGGGTCTGATCATGAAAAGGGGTTACCAATGGGCAGTATATATACAAGTGACAATGCAAAAAAATTCAAAAGTGTCAGCAATGCCCTTGGTATTGCAATTCATAGTGGGTCATTAGCAGAGATATAAAAGATAAGGACATTCAGTTTCATGGTGTGCAAATATATATTTTTTGTAGATCAACCAGCATTTTGGCTGTTCTTTAGTATGCAAAAATGTGACATTGAAACCCTCTTGTTTTATTTTCCTCCTAAACACTTTTGTTTTTCCTGTCTGCCCCACAATACAACTTTTTTTCTGCAGTACACGTGTATGCTTTGTTTGCAAACGATCTGCCCCTTTTCTGGTAGTCTATATAAAATTTATTCACCTTTTTATTTACTATGGGGAACGTAACTGCTGTTGTCACAGCATGTTACGTTCATCCAGAGCCTCCCCAAATAGCTTGTGGTGCAGCTGTGCCTTTAAATGCTCCTGAATCAGAACCCCCAAACTCCCTTGCATCATTAGCTGCCCTGCTGTGTTTCTTTAACTGTGCTTTTGGTCTCCCAGTTTGCAACCTTTCACCCCATGCTCGTTTTGAAATCACGCATGCTCTGCTGTTAAATCACTCACGCTACGCGTGCCCCAGACCCACATTTGGATCTGCCAGAACTCGCGGCGCAGCATGCCAACAGGCGGAGATCATTTGGCGTTTAAAACCGCAAATCACAAGAGGAGCCCCATTTTCCTTTGGAGCACATCAAGAGACAAGCTCTTTGTCATAGCCACCTGCCTGTGTTACGATCATCTGAGGTAGGCCCTGTTTTACGATCACCGCGTTGACCAGTGATGTTAAGTCCATGGATATATCTAATTATCGCTCGCTATAGGGCTCTCTGTTTAGGATTTGGGGCATGTTAAAAACAGTTAAAATCAGCTTGGTAGGGGGGATTTTGGAGTGTGAATATTGTTTTGCGCTAGTTAGCGACACCAGACACTTTGGGTTACATGTTCATTCACCACATGGTTGGCCTGGTGTCACAGTTACTCTGCATTTATGCCAGCAAATGTTACAGATTGTTCAGGGAAAACTGCAACATTTAGTTGCAGGACTTCCAGCATGGGGGGGGGGGGGCAAGTTCAGAACCAGGTAAGGATGCTTTTCTTTTGGCTAAATTATGCAAGAGTTTACTTTGTTTGCTGGTGTGAATGGGTGGCAAAACATAGGCAACAAACACACCTGGATGGTCCTTGTACCTTTGCACAGGTGTGTTTGTGCACCTATGATCAGATATTTTGAGCAAGCACCATGTTTCTGCTACTGTGCTGGGACTGTTGAGTGACATTAGGTAGCATAGACATAGCTGGAGGGACACTGGTCTTTTTTGGTGAGCTTAAAAGCAGCTTACATTTTTTTGTAACTGCCCTCCTGCCTTTGTTCCAGCTGTGTTAGTTTGTTCACCTATGTTCGGCTATTTTAGCTCCATGCGGCCTCCTTTGTTTGGTGGAGGGTGGGATTGAGATCCATGCTGCTATGTGGTTTCTGCTACTGTGATGGGACTGTCGGGGTGAGCGTGGGTGAGCACAGACATAGCTGGAGGGGCATCAGCTTTTATTGTAGTGGCTTAAAAGCAGTTTACATTTTTTTTGGTAAACTGCACTCCTGCCTTTCCAGCTGTGTTTATTTGTTCACCTATGTTCGGCCATTTTAAACACCATGCGGCCTCATTTGTTTGGTGGGGGGGGGACTGAGATCCATGCTGCTATGTGGTTTCTGCTACTGTGATGGGACTGTCGAGGTGAACGTAGGTGAGCACAGACATAGCTGGAGGGGCATCAGCTTTTTTAGTGGCTTAAAAGCAGTTTACATTTTTTTTTTTTTTGGTAAACTGCACTCCTGCCTTTCCAGCTGTGTTTATTTGTTCACCTATGTTCGGCCATTTTAAACACCATGCGGCCTTCTTTGTTTGGTGGGGGGGGGGATTGAGATCCGTGTTGCTGTTTGGTTTCACCTTCTATTAAGTGACTGTGCAAATTGTCCTTTTTTGGAAGGTTTGTTTCTTTAGTGACTGTTTACATAAAATTTTGAGTCCTTCTCCTTTTCCCTTCTGATTCTTGTGGCTTGTGTAGCCCATCTCCTTTGGTAATGTTTAGCACATTTCCATCGGTAATATTTAGTGTATCTCGCTTGGTCAGTCTGTCTGCCTCAGAATGTGGAGCACATCTCACTTGATTGGTCTGTTTGCCTGAGAAAGTGGAGTGCTTCTCCCTCGGTTGGTCGGTTTGCCTGAGAATGTGGAGCGCGTCTCCCTCGGTTGGTCTGTTTGCCTGAGAAAGTGGAGCGCTTCTCCCTCGGTTGGTCGGTTTGCCTGAGAATGTGGAGCGCTTCTCCCTCGGTTGGTCGGTTTGCCTGAGAATGTGGAGCGTGTCTCCCTCGGTTGGTCTGTTTGCCTGAGAATGTGGAGCGTGCCGCCTTTGGTCAGCTCATCTGCTTCATGCCATTTGTGAGGTGTGTACTTACTTCTCGTGTCAGTCCATCTATTTCCTGTGCAGCCTCTCTGTCTGCTGCTTTTTATTTCGTGAGGAATGCCTAGCTAATGTCAGACTTTTATGTTTTGAAGCAATGGAGATGAGAAGAAGACCTCATGTATCTGCTGCAGATTTGATCAGAGATGCACTGAATATTTCCCCCTCTGCACTGTTGGAAAAGGAGAGAAGTCAGCGGTACCGAGAAAATGTCAGGAAGGATCCAGAACGTTATGCCAGCTATTTGGAGAAATGCAAATCACGGTCACAGTCTTATCGAGATACAATGGATGAAGAAAAGAGGAAAAACTATAATGAGAAGGCCAGATTAAGAATGCAGCAATACAGAGGACGAAAGACCCAAGCTGCAGTGGCTGCAGACTGTCCAGCCACTTCTTCAAAGGCAACCACCAGAAAAGATTTGCAAAAGAAGAATGAAGAAAGAGCATATTGGAGGAGAAAACAAAAGAACGAGAAACATGTCTAGTCAGAACGCAGATGATTGAATGAAAAAGCGAGAACTGTACAAGAAAAATAAAGAGAATAAGATACCGATTTGCATACCTCAACCCCACCCATTGCCACCTGTGCCTTGTGCAATGAGTCTCTCACAGAAAACATGTGTATGACCAGGATACATCCTATGATACCCCAATTACTGACCTGACCCAGGATACATCCTGTGATACCCCAATGAGTTGACCAAGCTCACAGGCGCTATCAGAAAGCAGTTCAGAAACCACGACAAGGACTGCCACAGTCACCCATATGGTTTTGCTTGCACAATTGCAAAGTAATTTCATAATGCTCACCAGCAAAACAGAGTGCCCTGGCAAAGCAAAACATGAAGCCGTCCGCACTAACCTTCAGGACAAGATGGTTGAGGTTATAAAGGACAAAATGTTGCAGCTGTAGGAATGCAATACCAAACAGCAGCAGGAATTCAAAAAGAGCTTTATCAGCCCTTTTCTGGTGCTGAAAAGTAGCGAATGCTCCGTGGTGCAAGCACAGCACTTGGAATCAGTTGGAGGAGAATGATGAGGGCATCAAGGGGGGAAAGAGAGCCAAGCAGCAAGCAGCACAAGGCTGCACTATCTGCAGAAACAGTGAAGAATGTTAAGAACTTCTTTGAGGCCTCTTCTATACCACTGCCTCACAAGAAGGTAGTTTCCAAAAGGACTGGGACAACAAAGGCTTTCTTGGACAAGACCCTTAATAGCCTCCACCAGGAGTTTCACCAGCAACACCCTGAAACAAAAATAGGGTCCACTAAGTTCCGCAGCCTGAGACCAACAAATATCAAACTTGCCAGGCATCAAAACTGGATCAGTGCCTGTGTGAGTACTGTGCAAATGCAGAGTTAAAGCTGCGATCCTTGAATCAGTTTGCTGATGTTAAACATTTGCCACAATGCAAAATTGAAAACATTTATAGGGCTGTTGAGCTCACCGTGCCACGCCCACCTGGTGACAAATTTTTGCAAGCAAATGCATCAGCAAAACTTGTGAGAACTGCAGTACCAATGCAATGTTTGAGAAAACAGAGGAACTTGTGCAGAAACATGGAAATGATCTAGTCAAATGGTTCCAATGGGAGACTGTCAGTGTGACCAGAGACATGAATGACACTGTGGTTAAACAGTCCAGAAAAGTGCTCCAACGCAAACAAACCACTGTGACTCAATTTCTGGAAATGGTAACAGAAGATGTGAGTTTTTTGCGCCAACATCTGCACGTTGCATCATGGCAACATAATCAGTTCATAACTCTGAAAGACCAAATGCCAACAGATTGGGTCATAATGGTTCTGGACTTTGCAGAGAATTACACCTGTAAGTTCCAAGATGAAATTCAGTCCTGTCACTGGCATCATGAACAGGCCACAGTACACCCTATAGTCACATACTACAGGTGTTCAAAATGTGAAGGCCTTGTCACTGAGTATATTGACTTTATATCAAATGACCTTAAGCATGACCACCATGCTGTTCACCATTCGTGGGACTTGCAAATAGACATCTGCGTAACACTGAATGAATTCGAGCAGGTGATACAGTTCACTGATGGCTGCGGAGGCCAATATAAATCTAAGTGGGCTTTTAACTCTATATCATCTTCACCAATACAGAATGGGTTTCAAACTGAACAAGCCTTTTTTGGTTCACATCATGGGAAAGGCCCATCAGACAGAGAAAGTGCTGTCGTCAAATCTGCTGCAAGTCTGGCGGTACAGAATCGTTTGGCAGTGATTTGTAATGCAGAAGAACTATTCCAGTTTTGTGCAAGTAATCTGACAAAAAAAACCAACAATGATGGATGCAGCCATGTACTAAGAACCTTCTTTTGAGTAGGAGATGGGCAAATAAAATGGCGAGCAGGATCTGAAGTGCGCACCATACCTGGAACACGGAGGATCCATAGTGTTAAATCTGTGGCAGATGGCGTGGTTGTAACAAGAGGACTGAGCTGTTTCTGTAGACCATGTCAAAGGGAAGATGGCCCATGTGAGAACTCTTGTCATGTGGAATCATGGAAGTTACGTACACTTGGGAAATCTTCTGGATATTCGAACCATGACATGCCAATCACACATGCGACCTCAACATCTCCTGTCAAAATGCCTGATACTACCCTGCCAATCCATCCAGACAAAGACATGGTTCCTAAAACTCCGGTTGTTCCCTCAAGCAGCAGCAGCACCACCACCTACCGGAGCTCTGATACAGCCACTCCTTCATCTGCCATGGTTCCTGAGACTCCAGCTGTTCCATCAGTCAGCAGCACCATCAACCGGAGCACTGATACAGCCACTCCTTCATCTGCCATGGTTCCTGAGACTCTGGCTGTTCCATCAAGCAGCAGCACCACCAACCACAGCTCTGATGCAACAACTCCTTCTGCCTGTTCAAAGAAAGTGAAGTCTAAAGAACATATACCTGTAGAGGTGAACAAATTTTATGCTGTGTATTATTCAAAGACCTTCTACATCGGTCAGCTAACCATAATGGATGAGAGTGGCAAATACCATTTCAGCTTTATGCAGCAGCGTGGGGCTAGCAGCTTCACATGCCCACGGCCTTGAGACACAGATTCAATATGGAAGACAATGCGCATATTTTATGGGCCCATAAACTTTGAAGGAAGGGCACTCTCAATCTACTACTGAGGAACTGCAGACCATCAATACCAAATATGAAATTCTGAGATGGCGCTGGAATTAACTGGTGTCCATACTGCAATACAACAGCATCGCTCAATAACAGGATTGAAAATAGTATCCTACACATTGCTTTTCAATCTTCAAAAACACGAGACTGGCAGAACTCCACAGTCCTCCACTGGCCATGGATTAATGCTAACTTAATATCACAGCCTCACAAGATACTCAACCAATCAGGTTACCCATTCTTGTCAACTCATGTTTTATAAGCCAGTAGTATGTTAGCTGTTAGTAATGTTAAGTAAAGTTTATTTAAAATGGAAACACATTTGATGGGTAATTACATTCAACAAGGTATGTTGGTCAAACATACATCCGTCAGTAATGTTATTGAATTGTCAAATTTATCCAGCTCTTGTGGCGCTATGTCAATCATTAGAAGCAGTATGTTAGCTGTTAGGCAAGTTCAGTAAAGGTTTTACAACTAAAAGAAATGTATGGTGTCACTCGTTACAGTCACCCACGGCATGTGATGTCAAACATCACACTTGCCAGTAATATAATTGTCAATTTTTACATGTTTTGTAGCATTATATCAGCCAGTAGTAGTATGTTAGTTGTTAGGCAACTTTTTAGTGAGCATAACATATGTGTGGTGTCACGTGTTACATTCACCACAGCATGCGGTGCCAAACATCAGATTTGACATTAATGCAATAGAATTCTTGTAAATATTTGTTTTTCATGTTTAATATAACTCATGACATATGTTAGTAAACTTTTACAACTAAAACAAAGTGTCTCGTGTCACATGTTACATTCACCATGATTTGTGGTGTCACTTGTTACACTCACCACATTAGCGTTATTTTATCTCAGGAACATGTGAAGTTTTTATCTCCTAATATGTTTCTTTTTCATGCCTGGGTCATAGTATCTTGAAATGAATCACAAAACTAATCTAGAAGTAACCTGAAAATTTGACCCTCATGTCACACTTTGGTAACCCCTTTTCATGAACAGACCCCACTGTGAATAACCAGTCTCCATGCTGCTATATGGGCGCTTAACTGTGAAGCACTAATAAACTGCTGTGGCTTTTAATCGCCTTTGTTATGCGCTAATCACACTGCACTATTTTCACACTGACCCAGTACAGGCTGTGCAATTTGATCCAGACAGTGCCCCAGGAGTGGAAACTATTTTTGTGTTTATCTGTGTGTGCCTTAAAAGGCCAGGCCAGGCTGTGTCAGGAAGTGCTTACATCATAGCTACTTATCAGCCAATAGCTTTGGAAGAGTCTTACAGACCTGATAACAACAGTATTATAAGCAAGTGTTTTATAGCAAACTCATCAGAACAGCTAATATTCTTCAGGTGAAGCTACCTCTGGCTGGAAACTGCAATACTGAACATAGGATTTGCAAGAAAGTGAGTTGTGCTCACAACAGAGGGAGGTGAACCTTACAATTGTCTTTGGTTTGTAGCAGATATTCTGCAAGTGGAAGTACTTCTAACTGAAAGGTGAAAGCCCTCACCTTGCTATACCAACATTCTAATTGGGGAGGGGAGTGTCTTGGTAAACTCAGCTCAGGATATTTCACCAACTCCCTAATAACTTGCAACTTTATATTTTACACAAGTCGATGGCTGAAATATCAGCCCGACGGTAAACATTTCAATTCGGCCCATTTTGACTTTGTTTAATGAGCTGCCTTGCAGCCACCTATCCACCTTTTCTTATAGTTCCTGCTGTAATCCAGGGTTTGTAATGTTGCACTCTTTAGAGCGCATAGCGTTAGTGATATGTTCAGAGAGGTGGCTGAAATCAATCTTCCACCCTCTCTTTAGAGTTTAAAGGTTAGAGTTTACATGCTTCCTTTATTTTTCATTTTGCTGTCTCTGTCTCTCTCTCTCTCTCTGACTTGACCTCTCCCTCTCCCTCTATATAACTATGCAACAGAAAGGCAGTAGAGCCCACAAATCCCACAGGGAGCAAGCAGTAACATGCAGGAGTAGAAAGAGAAAGTTATGTAGCTTGCTCCTCTGTTTTTCCACTGAAGTGCTTGCCTAAGAGAGCTAAGCACTATTCAAAGAAGCAGGTCAGCTACAATTGCATTCTGGCAATCTGCCAGCTGCTCGCTATCAAAGGCGCATTGCACATCGGAGCCAGGGGTTTTACATTAACCCTGCCACGCAACTGTTTTGGCTCCTAATGCCTTATCCATGTTTTAGGGCACTGGCATATTATAAAGAAACATGTCCTGCATTCTTTACATACTCCCTCTTGGGAGATTTCCGCATACAGCGCAACATGTGCCTTCTTACAGAATCAGGGCATACTTTGATGCTAGCAGTGCAATATGAGCTGCTAAAGACTTTTTAGAGGCTTTCCTTTTCAGATATTGGCTATTGGACAAGGAACAGAATGGAAAGGGCCCAGATAATAAAGGGGTTGCTACTCTTGTCCTTACAAGTGTTTGTGGCAGGATGCAAGGATGTCCTCCTACCATGAAAGATTGCTATTTTGTGCAGGATAGTACAGGAAGGGATGTTTCAACACTGTTAACAGTCAAGTTACAGTCAATATCTTCCCTTTATACCTAGGCACTTTATTTCTTGGGGGGTATTTTATAGAATATCAGGGCCCCTACTCATCACAGGGATCATGCCTGTGACAGAGAGGTGGATAGTAAGGAAGGAAGTAAAGTACTACAAGAGGATTTGGCGAGACTTGAGTGCTGGTCAGTCACATGGCAGCTGGGGTTCAATGCTAAAAAAGTAAAGGTTTTGCATTTGCAGTCTAAAAACCCAGGGAACAGCCCTACTGGGTCATAGTGTCACATGCTTAATAATATACGCCATTATGGCTTACCTGGTACAGCGCTGCACCAGTGAGCGAATGGTGCAATACTGCATATTCTGCTGTATGCGGTATTGCTCCATTCACATTCTCCCAGGCAGAGGATAAGACCTCTGCTGGGAGTGGGTTTTGCTGACCAGCTGCTGTGGCTCAACCAACTGAGCCACAGCAGCAGGGAACCCAGACAGTGCTGCTGAGACCAGGTTTGATTCCCAGTCCCAGGAACTTTTATTTTTTTCAACTTTGTGCATTCCCTGACTTGGAAACCCCCCTGGAGTTGAGAATCTATAGTGGTGGGAAGGGGGGTGTGGGTGATGGAGCCCCCACAGAAAAAAGAGATATGCCGCATGGCAAGAATCATGCTGTATTGGCAGCATGATCTTGCCATGCAGCATGATGTTGTGCAACATTATGACCCCATGCCGGGAACAGCTACTGGTTGGGGGAGTGCAGTTATCCACTTAGAGAGAGGAGAAAGACCTGGGGTTGCTAGTGACAGGGGACATGAAACACTTGGCGCAGTGCAGGAAGGCAGCGGCAAAGGCAAATAAAATGCTGGGATGCATCACCAGGGGAATCACCTCTAGGAGGGAGGAAGTCAGTCTGCCCTTGTACAGGTCCACAGTGAAGCCGCACTTGGAATATTGTGTGCACTTTTTGTGCCCGTACTTAAAAAGAGACATCAAACTATTGGAGGGGGGCCATGATCCTGAGGATGGGGGACAAAACATATGAGGAGAGACTGTGGGAGCTCAATATGTACACCCTGGAAGAGAGAAGGGATATGCTTGAGACATTCAAGTACCTGAAGGGCATAAACAGAGTTAATGCTGAGGGGTTTGTTAAGTTAAAAAGCGGGGAGGAGGGACACCAGAGGACACAGTCTGAAATTGGAGGGACGTAGGTTCAAGAGGGAGATGAGGAGAGCACTTTTTCATGGAAAGGGTGGTGGCAGGTTGGAATGCGCTGCCAGAGAAAGTGATATTGCTGTGGACAGTGATCAGCTTCAAGAGGGAATGGGATAGGACCAAAGGAGGGGTCAAAACTGGGGAGAAATGGGGGACAGAAGTAAAAGGATGGAGCACTAAATCAAAGGATGGACAAGAGGAAGGGGGGAAGCTGCAGTTAAATTTAATGGTGTGCTGCACACTCAAGTAAACTAGATAAACTGAAAGGCCTGTATCTGCTGACAATTTCGTATGTACATAAAAATAAATAAATAACTGTAAGTCCCCCCTCATGGGGGTGGGGGCTTGCTAGCCTTTGTGAACAACCCCCCAACCCACCAGGGCTGGTAGGAGGATTTTGGCACATTGGGGGATTTAGGTACTTGCTATTAGGGTCAGCACTACTGGGGAGTATATAAGGCTAGGCAGAAGAAGTGAGAGGGGAGAGGCATCTTGGCGGGTGGAATCAGGGCAGTTGCCTTAGGCAGGTCGGCCTACAGTGCCAGTGTGCCAATTCACATTTTTGAGGCTCTGTGAGAGGGAGCAGTCAGGCAGTAGTGTTCGCTTGGGGTTTCAGGTGCCGGGACTCCCTGGGTTGAAGGCTGAAAGGAGGAGGCCTGTTGGAGACATCAGAGCACTGAAGGATGGAAGGAGGCTTGGGGACCCTGAAATCTCTTAAAGAATGGAGCTCTGGGGCCAGTGGTGCTGTTCTGGTGTGTGAGGGCTACAACAAGGGCCATCAGTTCGTGCAGCAACTGATGATTCTTTACCCATGTGGTACTTTGGTCCCAGTTGAGGCCAAAGGGAGAAACATGGCCTGGGACTCATGGGGCCTGCCGTGCTCGTGTCTAGAGCAGGTCCCGGGATCCACCATGCCCATGTCTGGGGTGGATCTTTAGGCCAGTAAGGGCTGTGCTTCTCTAAAAACTAGGAAGAAAGGTATGGGAGCCACTGCCCTGTTTGATGAGCCACTCCGCTCTGGTGGGGAACACTCAAGGTGGAAGTATTGGCTAGGTCTGGGGCACCTATGGCAGCTACAAAAGAAAATGAGGCAAAGTATTAATATTTGTGGGAGCAGGCCGCAGCGGCCACTCATCACCCCGGGACAGTTCTCCCTGGTGGCACTAGAGGAGTAAATCACTTCCCTGCAGAGGAAACAAGATTTGGAAAGGAAATTAGGGAATGTGTTACAAAAATATGAAGGGTTTCTGTGGAAGAAGCTGGGTACTCTTGTAATTTGAAACCTCTATCATCTAGATCCTGAGTTGCTGTGAAATCTGCTGTTTGCTGATTGAAAAAATCTCATGCCTAAATGTTGCTAATGTCCTCTCTTTATTAAGCATATTTCTTAGCTGCATGGAGCTGTTTCGGAAGTTCGAGAAGTTTAGCTCCTGGGCCCTAAATCATTATGGTGCCTCAGGAAATACATTTTCTTGGTTCAGTACCTTTGGTATCGGTTTGATGATTGTGTAGAATGCCTCAAATGGATTAACATGTTTTACTCTTATGCATTTCTGTAACCACCCAGTCCCTGGGGTTACTAGAATCCCATCAATATTAGACCAGGTAGATCTCTGGGCAGCTGTAGGGAGCTTTAGAAACTCTCTACCCATTATCTCATTGTTTACCAAGCTAGGTTAGGCAGAGAATGAGTGATGTCATTTAGAACTGTCACAGCAGCATAAGCTTTCTGGCTCAGCTGCAGGAAAGAAAGTTTAGAATCGTGGGAGTTCAGAGTGTGAGCTCCAGCTTGGGGAGTGAAGGAGAAGGAGCTAAGTGTCCAGCAGGGGGCATGAGGTGCCTGCCAGCCTCCCTGGGCTGGGTGAAGGACCTCTGGTTATCATTATTTCTCACCTTAGTGTGTGGAACCACAGTGCTGCCTAAAGAAGTGGTGAAGACCTGTGCCAGTGGAACCCCAGTAAGTTTATTTTCACTCAAAATGTGAGAAGGGACTGAGAAATCAGTGGTTCTATGGGGCAACCCCCTGACGGACTGAAGATTGTCACAGCTGCCCAGAGGAAAGACTGAATGAGTTTCTGTAAAAGCTATGGACTTTGAGGAAGAAATGTTTCCTGAAGTGTTGTAAGATGCCTATAACAAAGGGAATACCAAACTGTGAGTACAGCGAACATTTGAGAGAGACTTTTTGGGTTGTCTGTTGATGTATGTGCCCTATGCTGGCTAGAGTATATTCACTCAGGACCCTGTTCACCACAGATATGTGCTGTTAAAGTATAATGAAGAAAAGGATACCTTTAGCAAGCCAGGAGGGTTGAAGGATCCAGTTTGTGTGTCCTAAATGTGATGGCAGAGTTTGACTGGGGCTAGGTTGGGCAGAACCTCATTTATAGTCACAGTTCAGAGCTAACTGGTTACCAGAGAGGCACAGTTGCCTGAAGATGTTAACAATGGTCCATCTCATCAGGAGTTTCAAGTTATCTGTGTGGCAATTCCTACTTTATACACACTTGGTCAAAAATCCAGAGATCTCTAAGCAAAGGGGTGGATAATTTGTGTTTTGGAAAAGGTTCGTGTTGGAATGTACAGTACTGCTTGTGTTTCTGTGTGAAAAAAATAAGTTCTTCTACTGCAAAAGTTGTGCCATCTGTCCTGGATAGTACAACCTTGGGTGACCACTCTAATTCTGCTTATCATCTTGTCAGAAAATGAAGCCATACAATACAATGTCAATTTTATGGTTGTGAGCAGTCCATCTGTGAGTCTGTGTGAAATGTTATGGGGCCACCTCAGAAGGAGACACAGCATAGCCCTGGCACCACTCTCTCAGACTCAGAGTAAATGTAAATGTCATTTTGTACCCTAATCCCCAACCTCTTAGATGCCTGAGTTGACTATTTACCGTAATGCCAGGGGTGATACTTATTTTCTACCAACTTGTGGTTTGTTGCCTTGTCTGTGTAACAAGTAAAGGGGTCCTGGTTTTAAGATGCTGCTCTTGACCGGGGTAAGGGTTGCATTTCAAGACTAATTAATTTCTTCATAGCCATTTGAAGGATCTCTAGGTTGACTCCATCTTGGTCTTGGAGCAGTGAGAAGGTGAGATCAGAGCTCCGTTTCCAGTGTCCCTGCTGTGTGCTAAAATATTTGGCATCAAGGGGGTTCAGAAGCACTCTGCAGGCATGAAGACTTCGAAAGGTAGGGTGTCTCATTTCCATTATGTTTCTGTCATAGATGTCTAAAATATTCCATCATTGGAGAGTCTCAGGTTGTCACTTCTGGTCTGTGGCCCCCTTCCCCATTCTTCTACCAGGTGCCCCTAGACAGGGGGAAGGGGGACCTACATAACAAGCCAGATTTAATGTAGAAAAAGAGTTGCCACACCTTGTAAACAAAAATTGCATGTGGTCGGGTCTCTGTGGAGAAGTTAATACAGTAATAGCAATGTGAACTGCATCAAATGCATTTTAATAAAAAAATATGAAGAAGCCCATACATTAGGTCGAATGGTGGTTAAGTTCATAGGTGTTTACGAGCTCAGGTAGGCATTAGCCTTTAGAGGAACTCGTCACTAGTTTCTAGTAGTGGTATAACCATTTTTTATTGCCCATATAATTATCAAGTTATTTTTTAAACATACTCATATTATTGCTGTTTACTGCTTGTGTCACTGTGGTTCAATTGGTAGCACATCCGCTTCTGGACCAGAAGGTCATGGGTTCTCATCCCACACCAGGATTGAACTCATACCTAAACCACTGGCATCAGAGTGCAGTATTAGGGGATGCTGTACTGCTGGGGTGAGCCAACCATTGGATGAGACATTATACTGCAGTCCCTTGTACCTGTCCTGGTGGGTGTCCAGGTGGAAGTAAAAGAACCCAGGGTACGCTTCGCAAAGAGTAGGGGACATTCCTGGTGTCCTGGACAATGTTCTCCTTCCCATAAAACTGGATCATGGAATTGTCCAGGCTGTGTGGGTGTTGATGTGTGATATGGCCACCACTACACATTCAGTCACCTCACTACCAGTCTAGATTGCTTGTTAAGCATTTTGGGATACACTGTGTATGAAAAGAGCTATATAAATGCTGATTCTTCTTCTACTTGTTGTAGTAGAGTATTCCAAACTGTAACAATTCTTTGTGTGAACCACTTACTTCTTTTAACAATCTTATTCTTTTTCCCTAAAAGCTTCATATTATTTGTATACGTAATTTTGTTAGTATTATATTTGATTAATCCGAATGTCTCCAACATGGCTTACTTCTTAACTGCCTTGAATGTCAGCCATAGGTCCTCTCGAAGACTCCTATATTCTAGGGAATACATTACCAGTTCTTGTACTCTTTCAGGATAACTATGGTTCTGCATATTTCTAATTTTCTTTGTGGCCTTCTCTGCATTCCCTCTAGCTGTTTATTCCCTCCTTTGTTATTTGAAGCAAAAAAGGGAGCAGTACTCAAGATGAGGTCTAACCAAGCTAGAATACAATGGAACTATAACTTTCGGAGCTCTGCTTTTAATGTTTTTAAGGATACAGCCTAATATTGTATTGTTTATTTTTTTGCCGTAGTCTTAGCATGCATGTTAAATGTCAAGTCATCTGAGACAAGTATTCCTAAATCTTTTTCATGTGTTACTGACTGGAGAGTCATGTTATTTAATTTGTACTCCTTTTTAGGGTTATTATAGTCTAAGAGTATTACCTTACACTTGACTTCATTAAAGCTCATTTTATTTTAATTTGCCCAGTGCTCCAATTTATTTATATTTTCCTGGAATTTGTTTGTACATAACAGAACCTTTACAATTCCTCCAATTTTGCAGTCTTCTGCATATTTGAAGGTCCATGCATCATCTGATAATTGTATTGATGATATTAATATGTTAAATAACGTTGGGCCCAGGACAGAGCCCAGCAGGACTCCACTTCTAACATGTCCCTAGTTAGACAGGTAGCCCTTATTGCAACACGCTGAAGTCTGGTATTAAATCAGGAGTTAATCCAGCAGATTATATTAGGATGGAGCTGTATCTTAATCAGTTGTTCAAAAGTATCCTATAATACCATATCAAGTGCTTTAAGTAATCCAGAAACACTGTGTCTACTGGAAAACCTTAATTAATTACAGCATTGATGGATTCAAAAAATGTAAAAGGTTTATAAAACAGGAATGACCAAGAGTGAAGCTGTGTTGTGTTATGTTTATTAAACCCATATTCTTCAGGTGTTTGTTAATACGCTGTTGTAACAATCTTTCTAGGACTTTACCTAAGTCAGATGTTAAGCTGATTGTCCTGTAATTTTTAGCATCTGATCTGGTACCCATTTTATATATTGGTGTTACAATGGCTAGTTTCCATTCTGGTAAAGGTGTACCCTAAGATATTGAAGTGCTGAACATAGCTGTTATTAGTCCTACTAATTCAGGAGTCAATTCCTTTAGAAATTTCAGGGGAATTCCATCTGGCCCAGCTGCACTATGTGTTTTAATATTTTGTATAACGTTAATGACTTCCTTTTTTGTGCATGGTATGGTATCAGATGTAAAGTTGACTTTGTCAATATTAGTATGTTCTTTTGATTTGTAAACACTTAGGAAATAAACATTAAGTATAGAAGTCATTCCAGTTTTGATGCTGACATTTCCTTTGATGGTCACTAGTGGCTAACCCAATTGTTTGCTTCTCATAGCCCCGACATAATTATAATTTTTTTTTCTTGTTGTCCTTGATTTCTGTGGCTAAGTTTATTTTCAAATTTTGTTTCGCATTTCTAATTAGTTTCTTAATTTTATTGGCCCTCTTTTTATACTGCTGCCAATTTTATCAGTGGGCTGTTTTTGAATTTGATGTACATTCTTCTTTTCATTTGAATATTTTTCTTTATATTGTTATTCTACCAGGGTGGTATTCTTCAGTTGTTGATGTATTTTTTCTTTCTGGAATGCAGTTGTTAATGCAGTGATTCATTTTACTTTTGATTTTGTGCCAGATTTAATTTAAATCAAGGTTAGTTAGATACTCTTCCTAATTCCATTTGGTTAGGAAATACTTAATATTAGCATAATCTTCTTTATAAAAATCTTTAATAATAGTTATACCTTTATTAAACACTCATCTTAACTCAGCCTCAAATTCCACTATGTTATGATCACTATCCCTAATGAAGCCAGTATGTTGGATCAAGTTACTGTATTTCTTCTTCTAGATTAGTATCAAGTCTATAATGTTATTATTGCTGGTTCCCTTGTTAACTAATTATTCTAGATTGTCTTGTATAGTTAAATCTATGAATCTGTTTTCTATTTCCTTCTGTGAGAATTGATTATTCTGGATTGGATTAAGGTTTGGTGAGCTGTATGCTATACCCACGGTCAAATCTTTATTTTGAAACTATATGTGTCTCAAATTATTTTGCTACTGTTTTCCTCTGCAATGTTACTAAAGATAATTCATGTGCTTTAAACCTGCTATTTATATACAGGGCTACTCCACCTCCTTTTCTGTTTTCCTGTTCTTGCTGATCTTTGTGAAGTCAAGTATGTCAGTATTCCAGTCCATGTCCCTGTACCAAGTTTCAGTAACACCACATATATCAATGTTGTTGGTGGTCAGCAGATATTCAAGTTCTTCAATTTTGTTCCTAAGACTTCAGGCATTGATCAGGAGAAACCTAATTTTGTTGTTTATTAGTCCATTACCTCTACTAATGTTTGGTCCCTTATTGGGAGGTTACTAGTAGATGTATTAACCCTTTGTTCTAAAGGGTATGCTGATTCTGCCTCTCCCCAGGTGCCTAGTTTAAATGTCTATTTATGTGATCTAGTTGCTTTCCCAGTTCTATGTTACCCTTCTGCTAAGATGTAACCA
The DNA here is from genome assembly GCA_016271365.2 of Neoceratodus forsteri. Taxonomy (NCBI): domain Eukaryota; kingdom Metazoa; phylum Chordata; order Ceratodontiformes; family Ceratodontidae; genus Neoceratodus; species Neoceratodus forsteri. Next base: position 883,525,685 of record CM057454.1, on the reverse strand, counting down.
TCCCAGCAGTACATTTCTTGTTTATTTACAAAGTTCTCCCAATGGGTAATGCATTTTATATTCTGATGTAGGCACCACTTCATAATCCACTCATTTACTGATTTGAGTTTCATATACTGGGTTTCTGAGGCTTTCAGAATGGGGAGAATCTCTAAGATGGTCACTGCTCCTCCCATCTCAGTTATTTTATTAGTAATAAATACTATTTCCTGTTTTATTATTAGTTCTGAGTCTTGAAGGATATTATTTGCCCCAGCATGAATAATACCTAATGGCTTCTCCCCTGCATTGTGTAAGATATTATTCAACATGCATGTAATATCTAATATTTTAGTTTCACTGAAACTACTTAAAGTCTGATGTGCTTTATCTGAGGAACAGATTTGTCAGTCCAGGTGTTTAGTAATGGAGTCTCCTGAGAGGAAACTTCCCTTGGGGCAGCACCAGTTACATCTGTTACTGATTCAATTGTCTCAGCTCCTATTGAGTGGATACCCGGTGTATAACATTTCATAGTATTTGACTACTGGAAGAACTAATCAAACTATGATGATTATTTCTGGAAGGGGCTGAGCTAATAATTAACTGGCAATTGGGCTGTATGCTAGAGGCTGCTGTAGAGCCAACTCCACTCTGAGCTACAGTTTCATTATGTTCTCCATTTGTGTCTGTGGTAATGGGTATGTTTTCTTGTGTGCACTCACTTAGGGGGTCAAAACAATTTAATAGTGGGAGACTGAAAAGGTTTGCTCTTCCCTTTTTTGGGAGTTTGATACCACTCTTCATCTGCACTACTTACTTGTTCTTTTTCCCTTGATCGTTTCCTGTTTGGTGAATTTTTTTTGTCTAGGTTAAGCAACTCTGTATGTACAATGGGTGATGCCTGGGGATGGCATTTTGACATTTGAACTTGGCAGCATACTGTGTTGTCTTTTTCAGAAATTATTTGTTCAGCCATGGGGTGCTTGGCAGGTCATTGGTTGTATTTATTTGTTAGAGTCTCAGATTACAACCTTGAGCTGGAAGCTCATTTACAAAGGTTTTACTTCAATTTAGGCATACAAAAACAAGTATAACAAGCATATTGCAAGAGATTACATCAATGAGGTGGCAGTAAATAGAATACATTAAGAACATTTTGACATTTGATGGTAGGCTCAATTACAATGGTTCTGTTTCAATAGCAGAAAACACAACAAGCAGGTAAGACAATTCATGCAGCAGCAGGATTTTAATTGTTGATTCAGAAAATAGGATACCTAGGGGAAATATTAAGGGGTGGTGGGTAAGATAGGGAGGGTGCTGAACTATACTTTAGGTGAGTGAGGTTGAGAGAAAAAGAGGCTGAAAATTAATAGCCAGGATCTGAAGTTCCACAAATTCCCTTTGCCAGGGCTGAAAGAGATTGGGGAGGAGGAGGGATTACAGAGAATTTGTAGTCAGGAGAAAGGAAGCTAGAAAAGAAGGGGGTGGGTTGAAGTGAGGAGATGCAGTGGGGAGGGATATAGGGATGGGAGGTGGGTGAGAAGGGAGGGTGGGAGGAAGAGGAAAAAGGAGGAAGGGAGAAGGTTGGGCTGAGTGGGGAAGCAGAGAGGGAGTCAGGGAGAGGTGGGGGAGCCTGAGGTGGTAGATTCATTAGGTCAGCAGTGTGGGAAACAGTGGCATTCCATTTGGCTAGCCAGGTAGGAGTGAAGTTTGGATTTGAAAAGGGCTAGTTTGGTCTCAGCTAGCAAGTCAGGTGGGAGTGCGTTTGGCCACTTAAGGGTGAGATATCCAAAAGAACGCTGTCCAAAGATCATTTGACAGAAAGGGACCTTATAGAGGTTGTTTATGGTCGCTCTGGTCAATCTAGAGGGGGCAGTTTGGGTAAGCTTAGATTGGATACGGGTGGAGCTAAACCAAAGGCTTTTTGCTAAAGACAGGTTTGATATCTAACAGGGTACTACAGGCTAAGGCAGCCTGAGAGAGTATACTGATCACAAGTGTGAGTCAGTTTCAGTGCCCCCAGGAGGAATCTACAGAACTTGTTTAGGGTTAGGGCGATGCATTTTATGGTGGAGGTAGAGGCAGCGCTACAGACCACAGGTCCGTAGTCGATCTCAGAGAGGACAGAGCTTGTTATGGCAAGTTTTAAGGTGTCTGTTGTGAGGCAATGCCTATGTTGGTAAAGCAAACCAATTTTCTTGTTTGCAGATTGGGAGATATTGTTTATGTGAAGTGAGTAGGTCAGGGAACTATCCAAGGTGATACCAAAATATCTGAAATGTTGCACCATGTCAAGGATTTAATTTTCTTGGTTGTGGATGTTTAGAACAGCAGACCTGTGTTTACTAAGGGTGAAGGTAAACAGTATGGTTTTAGTGTTTTTATAGTTGAGGAGCAACTGGACATTAAAGAACTGGTTTTCAAGAAGTCCGAAATTCTTTTTCTTTCTCTCTCTTTTACCTATTTCCCCTAACCCCATGAGTGGGGTTTGCCCTGTCCCAGCCACCAATGCCACATGCTTGGGACTGATCCCTCCTGAATGGGGCCACCATAGTGGAATTTAGGTGTCCAGAGGGTCAGCAAACTGGAGCCAGCTCATTGGTGGGGAGCCAAGGAATTTTTCTGTTATTTTTCCCCAGAGGTGGGGATGTGCAATGATGGCCAGCGTCCACCCTGCCCCCCTTCCAGCAGGTGCCAAAGCACTTGTGGTACCTCCAGCCTCTGCTGGAGGTCCACGTTGCACCGAGCACTCGACCCCCCTTCCCCCAGAGCAGGAGAGCAGTCCTACTGATGCTCAATCCTGCTCCCCCGGCCAGCCCTCCAACATCTGGATCTGTTCCCAAACCCGGGTCATTGACGCCGCAGATGGCCACCATGCCTCTGTGCCAGTGGGCCAGCCATTGAAGCCTGAAATTCTGCTGGAGATTTTGTTCCAGAGCAACAGGGTCAAGATGGTTTGTGTAGAGGACAGTGTTGTCCGTGTATAGTACTATTTTGGCATCACTTGCATTAGGGAGGTTGTTTGGGAAGAGACTAAACAGCGTTGGACCCAGGATGGACCCTTGGAGGACTCCTGTACTTACAGTTAGTCTGTCTGAGATAGTGTCATCTATTTTGACCTGTTGGACCTGTCTGGAGAGGCAGCTATGGAACCAGTTCAGGGTGGCTGGAGACATGGAGGAATCATGGAGTTGAGTCAGCAATAGATTGTGGTTCATGGTATCGAAAGTCTTAGTGAGGTCAATAAAGGTGGCCCCCACTAAGTGTCCATGATCAATAGTGTCCTGAATGTAACCAGTGAACTCAATCAATGCAGTCGTTGTGCTGTAGTTCCGAAAACCATAATGTTCCTTGCATTGTAATTGATATTTGTTTAGTTAGCTGCTTAATTGATCACAAACAATACATTCCAGTGCTTTGGAGATTGGGGGTAGGATGGAAATCGGTCAGTAGTTAGTATGGGTTGCCCTATCACCACTTTTATATACTGGAGTTACAACTGCAGCTTCCCAGGTCATAGGGAATTTACCTGTGATTATGGAGAGGTTTATAATTCTTGTTAATGGAACCAGGATGACATCCAGGGTGAGGGAGATTAACTTAAAATCAAGGCTGTCACTACTGTACCTGGATTTTCAAAGCACTTTTTGGAGGCATTTTTTGGCTTCTCCAGGTTTGATTACCTTGAGGTAGAAGGGAGGCACAGCACTTGGCTGGCAGGAGGTGGAGGCGGCAGTTATGGCAGTTTGCTGACCCCAAGTAGGGAGTAGGTAGTCAGCGGGGAGCACTCCACTAACATCTGTAAAGGTCTTATTAAAAATATTGGCATTAATGGACCATTAGGTGCTCCCTCTCATGCCCTGTATGGTGATAATCTGTAGTGTTTCTAATCTTGGCTGCTTCAAATTTGTTGGCATATCCTCTGTTCTCATTTGCGATCTCTGAGCCATATCCCTTTGGCTAGTTTCTATTGCCATTAATCTAGTATTAAATATGTTTATTTCCTTAGTCATTGCTTCTTTTTGCTTGCATTTGTCACATATAAATGTTTTGACCATGATTGGTTTTTCCATGATCAAATACATGTGGCATATTGAACATTTGACACCTATTGCCACAACCACTGCCTCAGAGGCTGCCAAGTATGAAGAGCCATTGGACCACAGTGGGTTCTGGGAGGGTGCGGGAGGTGGAACAGAGGCAAAGCCCCCTAGCTGTACCTCTACTCAAACCATACGCCAGTCTGGCAGAGCAAGGTTCCTCCATGATGGCACCCTCAGTGGAGACCAAGAAGAACACTGAGGACATCCGAAAGGGAGACCCACAGAAGGGTGGCAAGGGACACCACAGGGGAAGGAAACAGCTTCTGATAGGGGACTCCATTGTTAGAGGGGTAGACCTGGGAAAGGGAGAGGAGAGGGAAGTAAGGTGCCTGCCTGGTGCCATGGCTTAGAGGGACAAGAAGCAAATCCTCAGGATTGCAGAAGCAGCATCACAGGAGAGGGAACTAGATATCATTGTCCACCTTGGGACAAATGACCTAGCTAGGCAAGGGATCAGTGCAGTGCAGGATGAAATTGTGGAGTTGGGAGGGGCCTCAGACGGGTAGCAAGCACAGTTACCTTCTCAGAGGTGCTGCCAGTCCATGGCAGGGTGAGGCTAGGTACTACACACCATGCAGTTTAATTAATGGTTGCAAAACTGGTGCAGTGCACAGGGCTTGAGCTTCTTTGTGGACTGGGGGTACACCTGGAGAGATGAAGATCTATACTAGCATGATGGTCTGTATCTGTCCACAAAGGGAACCAAGTTTCTAAGTGACAGGTTTAAATGCTTCCTTGGCAAGCTTTTAAACTAGCCATGAGGAGAGGTGCTTATGAGAGGCAGGAAATGTCAAGCCTCCCCCCACAAAACATGACAGGTAGTAAGGTAAACACTGAGGTACAGTGCTCAACAGAGGGCAGGACAGGGGTAAATGGAAAAATAGACAAAGGAAAAAAGAGCAGGGATGGGGAAAAAAGGATAAAGCCAACACTAAATGGAGGGCAATGAATACCAATGCCCATAGTCTGGGAAACAAGCTTCCTGAGCTAGTAGCTTTGATGGAAGATGAACAATTGGATATTGTGGCAGTCATGGAAACATGGTACATGGAGAACCATGACTGGGATGTCAACATACCGGGGTACACAGTCTACAGAAGGGACAGGGAGGGAAAAGAGGTGGTGGAGTAGCTCATACATAAGGGCAGGGATCAAAGCTACAGAACTATAAAGTAAAGGGGAGGACAAGAGGCACTCTGGGTCACCTTGGAGACAGGGAATGGCATCACAATCTGCACAGGGGCTGTATACAGACCCCCATCTCAAGGGATGGAAATGGACAAGAAAATGATAGAGGACATTCTCAAAATGGCTGAAAAAGGGGAGATACTGTTGATGGGGGACCTGAATATGCTAGATGTTAACTGGATGACATGTACTGCAGCCACATCCAAGAGCGGGGTCATTCTCGATGCCTTGCAGGGGGCAGACCTTAGACAGCTAGTGTTGGAACCCACTCGGGAGGGAGCAATACTAGACCTGGTACTCTCAAATGAAGAGAGGATCACAAATTTAGAAGTCAGTAGACATCTGGGAACAAGTGACCACTGCATAGTGTGCTTCACAATAAGCACAACCATGGAGACGAGCCATACAAAAACAAGCATACTGGACTGTGCACGTGGGGGTGTTCAATAAAGTCCAGAAAGCAGTCAGGATCCAATACTTCAAAATTTATTAGAAGCAGAAAAAAATAAAATGAACTTAAAGCGGAACTTGTACATAACTTTCAAAAAAACATAAGGCACAGGGAATCATATCTTTAACAAGAAATAAAAATTCCTGCCAAAAAGGCACCTAGAATCTGGCTAGGCATCTGGTAGGTTTGCCTTCCTACCACACACTGACTCAACATTTCACATTCACTTCCTTTTATACAAGTGGAGGAGCACATGACCTAGTTAACTCCTCCCCCAACTTGCATCATAAAAGTGGGTCAACAAGGGCCGCTCAGTCCTATAAGGAGTTTGGACTGAGAGGAGGCTGGAAGCACTTTACAAGAGAGTTGTAAGTCTATGCTTTTCTGGATCACATTAGGAGACTTCTAGTCCTTTTAAGATAAACATTTTCATCTCTCTCCTTTTAAATGTGGCATGCATTGCCTTTTCTCTTTTAAAAGTACTATTTTAACCTTTTGATTAAACAAACAAACAAACACCACATTTTAAATGATTCTCAGTTACAATTCTGATATATATCATAACTCTGAGCTTCTCATACTAAAACTAGCAAACAGGCTGTTAACTTGTTCAAAATTTCACCAGATAATGAAAACGCCTTAACAACCTCTTTTTCCGGCGTCTTCGCACATTCGCACGATCGCACAGTTGCACGATCGAACAGTCGCACTGCGCGAACGTGTGCACATTCGTCAAGGAAAATTAGGCTAATCAGCTTATACTGCAAGCACAGAACGTTCTGAACATTGGGGCTTTTATATTTAATGAAAATAAGCTGGAATTAAGGAAAGGGACAGAAAGACTACTCAAAGGTGGGCAAGCTTGAGTAGGGGAATGAGAGAGAAGGAGCGATAGTGAAAGGAAGAGATTAGAAGAGCAGGAGACTGTTGCAACAGATTTTTTTAATATTTTAGCCCACAATGTTCTCAAACTACCTCCAATACACAGGCAGGTAATTACATATGATCTGTATCCATATGAGCATATCAATGTTCGGTGGGGGGCTCACCGATCCTACCACATGGACTTTAGAAGGGCTGACATTGGCAAAATGGGTGAATACCTGAGGAATACACTAGCAAATGGCCAAAAAGGAGGGGTGGAAGAACAATGGAGAAAAATCAAAACTGCCATCATAGGAGGCAACAAGCCTTTGTGTGAAACAGATAAAGAAAACAAAGCAGAGTAAAAAAACACTATGGTTCTCAAAAGAGGTGTCAGGGAAGGTTAAGCAGAAAAAGGCTGCATTCAAGAAGTATAAGGAATCACAGAAGAAGCACATCAGGGAACTGTATCAATTAAAGCAGAAAGAAGTGGGGAAGGCAGTCAGAATAGCAAAAGCCCAAATCGAGGAAAAAATAGCCAATTCAGTTAAGAAGGGGGATAAAACCTTTTATAGGTACATTAGGGAGCATAGAAAGGTTAAGGGAGGAATAGTGAAGATTAATAAGGGAGAGGGGAGGTGGGCAGAGGGAGACAGTGAAAAGGCAGAGTTACTGAATGAATACTTTTGCTCAGTATTCACAAAAGAAGATGAGGAGGAGTTACGTAAACCAGACAATAGAAGCACTCTGGGTAGGGGGGTTGACACCAGTCCATTTACAGAAGAAAGAGTCCTGAAAGGACTCCTAAAACTCAAGGTGGACAAAGCAATGGGGCCTGACAAGATTCATCCCAGAATCCTAAATGAACTAAGGAAGGACATAGTGACACCATTGACCACACTTTTTAACACATCATGGGAGGATGGGGTGATACCTGAGGACTGGAGAAGGGCAGATGTGATTCCCCTTCACAAAAGTGGGAGCAAGGCAGAAGCAGGAAACTACAGACCTGTAAGTTTGACCTCAGCGGTAGGGAAAATGATGGAATCACTTCTGAAAGAAAGAATTGTTGAGTACCTAGAGGCCAGCGGGGCACAGGACCCAAAACAGCATGGATTTACAGCAGGAAGGTCATGTCAGATGAATCTAATAGATTTCTTTGACTGGGTGACCAAAGTAATAGACCTGGGAGCGGCTGTGGATATGGCCTACCTAGACTTTAGCAAGGCATTTGACACAGTCCCACACAAAAGATTGATAATCAAGTTAGCCAGCCTGGGAGTGGGTCCCAGAGTGGTAGCCTGGGTAGCAAACTGGCTGTACAACAGGACACAGAAGGTAATAGTGATTGGAACACATCCCGAAGAAAGGGGGGTCGCTAGTGGAGTACCTCAGGACTCAGTACTAGGTCCAGTCCTCTTTAACATCTTTATAGGTGACATTGTAGAGGGTCTGGAGGGAAAGGTATGCCTCTTTGCAGATGACACAAAGATCTGTAACAGAGTTGATACACAAGGGGGGTAGAAAGGATGAGAAGGGACTTGGCAAGGTTGGAGGAATGGTCAGACATATGGCAACTTAGATTCAACACAAAGAAGTGCAAAGTAATGCACCTGGGAAACAAAAACCCAGGAGAAGAGTACACAATAGCAGGGGAGATACTATCAACAACAAAAATGGAAAGGGACCTGGGGTAGTCATATCAGATGATCTAAAGGTGGGTAAGCAATGTGAGAAGTCAGTAAGGAGAGCCAGGGGCATACTGGGATGCATATGAAGGGGCATCACAAGTAGAAAAAGGGCAGTGGTTATCCCTCTGTACAGACAGTTAGTGAGACCCCATCTGGAGTACTGTGTGCAGTATTGGAGACCTCATCTACGCAACGACATAGACAGGATGGAAGCAGTCCAGAGGAGGGCAACTAAAATGGTGCAGGATCTGCATCAGAAACCATATGAAGAGAGATTGAGAGAGCTTAATATGTATACCCTTGATGAAAGGAGGGACAGGGGAGACATGATAAAAATGTTCAAGTACTTCAAGGGAATCAACAAAGTCCAGGAGGGTAGCATCTTTCAGAAAAAGAGATGTGTAAGAACAAGGGGGCACAATTTTACGATAGATGGGGGATGGCTCATGGGTAATGTGAGGAAATTTTTTTTCACGGAGAGAGTGGTGGATGTATAGAACCACCTTACTGGGGAGGTTGTTGGATCTAAAACAGTGGGGGAATTCAAACATGCATGGGACAGACATAAAGCAATTGTAGTGGGGGGTGGCAGGAAGTAGGCTGTTGGTTAACTAAAATCCACAGCTTATCCAGTAGGTAGGGAAATGGGCAGACTGGGTGGGCCAAGTGATCCTTATCTGCCGTCAAAGTCTATGTTTCTATGTTTCAATGTTTATTGCCCCATGTAATGTTGTAATGCTCTCCACTATATCTAAAAAAAATTCCTGTGGAAACTCCTAAAGAATCACAAAAATACAAATGTAAGCCTTATATGAGAATGATGCAATTAATCTGCACTATCTGCTTGTTCTTCTTCTCTTGATCTTTTCCAGTTTGGTGGATTTTTTTGATATACCGTTGCTACCGTGACTTTTTGACAGTGACCAACACTACAGCAACAACAGCGCCAGGTCGCTGTAGTGTCGGAATGGGACCCCACCACTGCTGTCATGGTTATTGCACCCCCTTCCCGATACAATTCTGACTTGCAGTTGGCTATATTAGTAGGGGGGTGCAGGGAGCACAGCATCCCACGTGGGATGTTCAGTGCATCCTCAAAAACAATCTCTCCTGTGACACCGTCATGCCGATTGCATAATGCGTTCGCAATAAGGGTGTCACTGTAACGTCGGTTGAGAAAACATTTGTCGACTGACTGTCATGGATCTTATTTTTTGTCTAGGTTAAGTAGCTCTTTATGTGCAATGGGTGGCATCTGGGGATGGCAGTTTTTGTCATTTGAACCTGGCACCATATTGTGTTGTCTTTTTTCAGAAATTATTTATTCAGCCATGGAGGTGCTTGGTGGGTCATTGGTTGCATTAATGGACCATGAGGTACTCCCACTGATTCCCTGTATGGTGATAATCTGTAGTGTTTCTAATCTTGGCTGCTTTAGACTTGTTGGCATATCCTCTGTTCTCATTTGCAATCTCTGTGCCATATCTCTTTGACTAGTTTCTATTGCCATAAATCTAGTATTAAATAAGTTTATTTCCTTAGTCATTTCTTCATTTTGCTCACATTTGTCACATATAAATGTTTTAACCAAGATTGTTTTTTTCATGATCAAATGCGTGTGGTATATTGAACATTTGACACCTATTGCGCCATGTAATGTCGAAATGGTCTCCGCCTGATCTAAAAAATCCTTGAGGACACTCCTAAAGAATCACAAAAAAAAATTTAAGCCTTATAAGAGAATGGTACAATTAAAAATGAGACAGTTACTCCTCTTTATATATTTATTTTGTTTTTTAGCAATTAATTGAGTTTATTAATTCCTCAGGAGTTAGTCTACCTGTTTCGATACAGTGGTACATTAAAAAAACAGGGCTACTAGCACAGTATCACAGTTACTATCACTTGGTGTTTTTGTATTTTTTAATTCAAGTAAAATACCATAAATAATGAGAAATCTTTTTTTCAGTCTCATGTAATGAATTCCCCATTATATGTTGCATTCATTGTATGCTAATCACTAATTTAATGTACATACATAGATTCTTTATTTGTTCGGTCTTAGACCTTAACAAATGACTTACAAAATACATAAATACATCCTTCATTTTCATTAATTTCAACACATTAAATACATAACATCAATCCCTTTTTAAAACCTAGTGCCTTATATTCATTAAAGTGCATATTAAGTATACACCTTTTCTAATAAATTTCTTTTCTAAAGGTGCTAACCCTATCAGGATTCTCATGATTTATGACATTTCATCCTAATTAATACAATATTCTTTAAGTAGGAAGCAACCTGATTTATTGTATGCTCATCCTGGGTTGTAAACATGATATTCAACAGTGTTGTGTTATCTTTTGTTTGAAATGTTTCCCAAATTGGGATAAGGCACTGCTTTCTCTGTTTGTTGTACCATGTACAGTTAACCATCACATGTCTCAAGTCTTCTGGTTCAATACAGGAACAACTGCATAGCCTATCCTCTGAGTTTGTTTTGTTTTGATAACGATCTTCAAGTGTATTACTGTAGAACAGACCAAAGTGATATCTGGTACATAATTTTATTTTATCCTGTTCCACAATAGCATCTAAATAGTATCTATATTTGTGCTTCAGATCTTGACTCACTAACCAAAGTGAAATTTGTAGCTTAAATGATTGCAGTAGATCATATTCCTTATGAAAATGTACTACTTTTTTGAAATATATTTAATATATCGCCCCTGAAAAAGGGATCTTCGGAGCCCAGCAGGCCTACCAGGTTAACAAAATTTAATAAATAAATAAATATTGCAGACTAATTTGAATCTCCTTTTGTAGGTATTGTTCCAAAATTTCCAGATCATATTTCTTTAACAAAGCCCTTATATTTGTTAAGCAATCTGACTTCCAATAACCTTTTTTTGCCCACTCACATTTTTCTCTAAAGCACATTAAAGGCAATCTTTGTTCATCCTCATTATCTTAATCCAATATTTCAATTTCTGAATATTCATATAAGCAATTGGTGAGATCATCCCCAGTTCTGCTTTCACCAGAGTATCCAGGACTGAGGAATATAGACACATTGCACTTTTATACAACTTATTTACTGGGGCTTCAATACTTATGTATTTATCTGGGGTCCAAATTTCACTTTGTTATGTTACTTGAGGAAAATATTTTGCCCTAATTGCCCTTATTAGGGGCAGGATTGTGTTTCCCCTGTATTTATAGTTAAATTTTTGTAAAGACCCTATTTGTTTTAAATTTGTTTTAAGTTTTTGAGTATGTTTTTGCCATTTACCAATTGCAGATAGACTAAGTCCTAAATAATCATATTGTTGTACTACAGACCTATCAGTTTGACCTCAGTGGTAGGGAAAATGATGAAATTACTTCTGCAGGAAAGAATTGTTGAGTACCTAGAGGCCAGTGGGGCACGGGACCCAAGGCAGCATGGATTCACAGCAGGAAGGTCTGTCAGAAAAATCTAATTGATTTCTTTGACTGGGTAACCAAAGTACTAGACCAGGGAGGGGCTATAGACATGGCCTACCTAGACTCAAGCAAGGCATTTGACACATTTCCGCACAAAAGATTAATAAACAAATTAGCCAGCCTGGGAGTGGGTCCCAGGGTGGTATGCTGGATAAAACACTGGCTGGACAACAGGACACAGCGGGTAATAGTAAATGGAGTCCACAGTGAAGAAAGAAGGGTTACTAGTGGGGTACCACAGGGTTCAGTACTGGGGCCGGTCCTTTTTAATGTCTTTATAAGTGACATTGCAGGGGGACTGGAGGGGAAGGTATGTCTGTTTGCAGATGACACAAAGATCTGCAACAGGGTTGATACACAAGGTGGGATGGAAAGGATGAAAAGGGACTTGGCAAGGTTGGGGGAATGGTCAAATGTATGGCAGCTTAGATTCAATGCAAAGAAGTGCTAAGTAATACACCTGGGAAACAAAAACCTAGGGCAAGAGTACACAATGGGGGGTGAGATACTGACAACAACAAAAATGGAAAGGGACCTGGGGGTAGTCATATTAGATGACTTAAAGGTGGGCCAGCAATGTGAGAAGGGAGTAAGGAGGGCTGGGGGATACTGGGATGCATAGGGATAGGCATCACCAGTAGAAAACAGGAAGTTGTTGGTCCTCTTTATAGACAGTTGGTAAGACCACATCGGGAGTACTGTGTATAGTTCTGAAGACCCCATCTCCGCAAAGACATAGAAAGGGTGGAGGCTGTCCAGAGGAGAGCAACCAAAATGGTGCAGGGTCTGCACAAGAAGACATATGAAGAAAGACTAAAGGAGCTTAAGATGTATAGCCTCGAGGAAAGGAGGGAGAGGGGGGACATGATAGAAACTTTCAAATACCTCAAGGGAATCAACAAAGTCCAAGAGGGTAGCATCTTTCAAAAAAAGAGATGTGCAAGAGCAAGGGGGCACAATCTGAAGATAGACGGTGGGACAGCTCAGAGGTAATGTGAGGAAGTATTTCTTCACAGAGAGGGTTGTAGATGCATAGAGCAGCCTTCCCAAGGAGGTCATAGAGTCAAAAACAGTGGGGGAATTCAAGAATGCATGGGACAGATATAAGGCAATTCTAGTGGGTGGTAGGAGGAAGTAGGCTATTGGTTAACTAGGATCTGCAGCTTATCCGTTAGGTGGGGAATTGAATAGACTAGGTGGGCCAAGCGGTCCTTATCTGCTGTCAGATTCTATGTTTCAATGTTTTACCACTTTCAGAATCCTCCCATTCACTTTTCAAGTGTGAGTATTTCTTTGTTCTCCAAAAATCATCATTTGGCTTTTCTGTTTATATTTTTTTAGATCATATTCCTCTGTAAAAGTCAGCAGTTTACTTAATTTATTTTGAAGACCTATTTTGGTTAATGCCAAAAGCACCAGGTCATCTGTGTAAGCAAAAGCAGGACATACATATGAACCTATTTTAGGGGAGTCCATATGTTCTTCACTAAGTTTGACTAAAACTTTATTTAATTAAATGTTAAATAATAATGGAGCTAGGATACATTCTTGCCTCGCACCTTTATTAGTTGGGAATGGTTCTGACAATTGCCCGTTTTTACCCCATTATACCTGTGCCCATGTTTGAGTATACAATTCCTTTATGATACTAATTAATAATGGGTTGAATCCCCTATCATTCATCATTTGCCACAATTTAGTTCTTGAAATAGAATCAAAAGCCTGACTAAAATTTATGAATGCCATAGAGATCTTTTGTTTCCTTAAGGATACATATTTTTCTAATAAGTGTACTAATGCAAAATTATTATCTGTTGTCATATAGCCACTCCTGAATCCTGCTTGGAGTTCTGAAAGCCCTTCAAGTTTTTTCACTTCATCATTTAACCTGAGGGAGATTACTTTGGCAAATATCTTACCCATTATATCCAGAAGGGATATTGGGCGATACATTGTAGGATTTCTTCTATCTTCTTTTTTGTAAATAGATATTATTATTGCTCCTTTCCAGTCATTTGGTTTATTTTTGGTGGAAATACAGTTGTTAAAATATGATATCAGAATCTCCCTCCAAAACGATGGGAAACACAAAAATACTTCTGGAGGTATTTGATCAGGACCTGGTGCTTTCTTTCATTTTGTAGTTATGCTTGCATCGTACACTTCTTTTAATGTTATTTCCTGGAAATGTAATCTGTCCATGTTAAGTTACCACTGACAATTAGGTTGGTTTTTTGTCAAAGAACACATTACTGTAGTACTCAATCCATATTTTCTCTTTAATATATGTATATCTAATGAGTCTTTACTAATAGTAGTACCCTTTGCAACCATTAGCCAGAAAGATTGCTGATCTTTTCTTTCTATTTTGTCCAGCATTTTTTTCCATTGATCCAGATTAAATTTCTTACATTTACCTTTAAGCAACTCTTTATATTCCTCCCTTGCTTTATTTAGGCCCCTATTTTTATGTTTTCCTTACAAGGTTTTTAGCTTCTTTAGTAATCTGGTAAGTTCTCTTTTGGCTATCTGGCATTCCTTATCAAACCATCCACACTTGATTTTAGTTTTTGTTTTAATCTTACTAAAGCAGTCCAAAAAAGGTCTCTTACTGCAGTGAAACACTTCTGTATGAACCTCTGGATCTCCTTACATGTAGCATTTAAATCCAGAGGATCTAAACTGCACAATTGTTCCACTATTACTTGCTCTTTCTTTGTTTCCCATCTAATTATCTTGCAATTTCTTATTTCAATATTCATAGAATAGTCATTTTTAATATATTCCATGTTATCCTTTTCTTGGGATTGATGGGATAACGTTAGTGGAAAATGATCACTTTCTCACCGTTCTATTACTCCACAACAGTTCCACCAGGCCATTTCTCCATTCCAACATAAATAGTCTATAACTGCTGGGCCTCTAGGCCCATAGTGTGTGTTTTTCCCAGGTCTATCTGGTTTTACTCTACCATCCACAGGAGTAAGCTCTTGACTGAACAGAATTTCCATAAATTTCTGCCCCATCTCGTTTGTCTTTTTGTCTATGGATACACGCTCACAACCTGCAACTTCTGGGTAGATCCAGTTCTTTATCTCATTATCAGTGTATCCATCAAAATTACCAGTTCTTACATTTAAATCATCACAGTGTAATATATTCAAATCTGGTCATAAGTTCTGTATACTCTCTAGTAGCCAGTTCAATTCTTCCCAAAGAGATGCAGTAAAGTATCTCAAATTTACAGGAGGCATGTACACATTTACTGTAAGAAAAATGTCCTCATTGCAGGTTACTAAAAAGGTTTGTGCTATAGAGCACTTGCCTATCAATGAGGAATTTAAGCCTTTAGCTATTCTAAAACTAGTGAGTAAGCCTCCAGACACTACCAACTTTTTCCCAGGTAAACGGTAGTTTGTAAAACCATTAAAACAATTCTTCCTTACATTAGCATGCCATGTTTCATGTAAACATACGATGTGATGCCCAGTAACAAACTGATTCCAGTCAGTATCCACATACCTATGAGTTAACCCTGCCATATTCCATGAAGTAATCTGTAATATAAAATCATTTGTTGCCATTTCTTTTATATTTCCAGGTTTTACAAGTCATTCATTTGTATATATTAATTTCGCAAACCTATTCTCTACTCTAATGTTATGCAAAGTTTCCTCACAGACAGCTGTTTTTTTTTGTCTGTTTGACACTTTCAGTCAAGAAGCCCCTACCAATATCAGGACTTTCTGGTATTTCTAGATTCACTGCATCTGGTCTTATCTTTAATTGTTCCTCTATTATAAATAAACCCACTCCATTTAGGTTACCCACATTCTTCAAAATGGAATTATATACATCCTTAGACCTCACTACAATCATAATCTGGTGACAATATAGGTCACCCCTCTGTCTGTTAATCTCAAGGGACTTCTTTCTTATGGTAATATCTGTAAATTGCCTTAAAATATCCAAAACTACATTTTTAAACTTATAATTACTTTCAAATTCATTACATGGAATGTAAGGGGAGCTTGACAGCAGCTCAAAAGGTATCAAATTCTTAAGCACCTCTCCATGCTACAGGCTAATATTATTTTTCTTCAGGAAACCCATCACCTTACTCAGGAGGCATACTGCTTTAGGAGACAAGGGGTCCAACAAGTCTTTTCTGCTGGAGACACTACCACCAGAAAAGGAGTAGTGATCTTAGTTATGAAAAACACTCCTTTTCAAACTGAATCCATCGTTACTGACTCTCAGGGAAGATTCATTCTGGTTAAATGAGTGTTGGACAGAACTTCTGTTATTCTGGGGAGCATTTATGGCCTGGTGGGAGGAGACTCTATCTTTCTTATAGTGTTAACGGACCCGATGGCACCCCTCTTGCCAGCTTCTCTTATTCTAGGCAGAGACTGGAATCTCACCCATCACAAATCCTTGACAGATCAACCCCACTACTTAGACCTCCAACCTCAACTCAAAGAGCTCTTAATGATGTAATGGATTGCTTCTAGAAAATCTCTACCAGACAAGCTCAAAAACTCAGTAATAGGTACCTCAGTTAAGGTATTTTCTCAACTCTGTATCTCTCTCCATAAATCTCCAGCAAAGGACACTGTTCAACCAATTTTAGGCAATCCTACCCTGAGAATTAGGAACTCCATCCTCTCGGTAGAATGGATCCCTCAACTTCAAGGGGCCACCATCTCAGACTTCTATCCTTCTGAAGTGCTACTCACTACTTCTGAGATCATTGACAAGTTTCGCATCTCCCCAACACACATCTTCAAAGCATTCCAACTGAGACAGTTTCTGCTACAGAAATTTTGCAATACCCAAAAACCATTCGAACTAGATGCCTTGATCACCCAGATACAGGACCTGGCTACCCAACCCCATGGTGTGGCCTTAATATATAACTACTTTCTCTCCACCATATAGCCCACCCCTTAGAAGGTTCTAAAGTATGGGAATCTCTCCTCCTGATCACTCACATGACTGGTCGTCAATTTGGAAAGACATATATATATATATATGTGTGTGTGTATACTGTATGTAGAGAGAGAGAGAGAGAAAGAGCAAGCGATATCTTTCTTTCTTTCTTTCTTTCTTTCTATCTATCTATCTATCTATCTATCTATCTATCTATCTATCTATCTATCTATCTATCAAGATCACCTGAGGCTTACCCAATTCCAGATTCTCAATAATATGTATTACACTCCAGTCAGAATGGCTAGAATGGGCCGGCTCCACTCTCCCGCCTGTATTAGGTGTGATAAGGAACGCGGGACTTTGCTACATGTTTTCTGGACCTGCCAAAAAGTTTCTTCCTTATGGGATATGATACAGTTATGCACTGACCCTTTACTGGGCCAAGACAGGCTTTTTTACCCCTGTTATATGCCTATTAGGGGACCTATCCCAAACTGGAGTTAGAGAGCGGAGATATCATATCTCCCTCATCTCTATGGCAGTTAAAAAACATGTTCTTAAACATTGGTTGGACCAGTCAGTAATATCCCACACTGAATGGCTACATGAAATCTCATTCTACCTTAGAACAGAAAGATTGATAGCGAGCATAAGAAACAAAATGGCTCACTTTAATCATAAGTGGGGCAAACTATATGCCCTATACTTGAACTAACAAGGATATGCTCTCTTGCTCCCTATGTCCCTCTAACAATATGCAGCTGTACTATGTTTTCTAAAGGTATGTCTGATGATATGATGTTCACTCTGGGGAGGGGGGAGAGGGGGGATATGGGAAGTGGAGGGAGGGGACCAGGTTGGGGGGAGGGGGGTCTTTCCATATTTTAATGATGTTTTCTATGCCACCTAGTATGTCAATATTTTGGAAAATCAATAAAGCATTTTAAATAAAAAAAAAGTTTATAATTACTTTCATTTTGTAATCTTTCTAACCAAAGAGAAACAAAATTAGCTCTTCTTCTGGATCTCCATTTTTTTCTTTTGTTGGGACATATACTCCCATTCCATTGGATCTTCCTTAGTTATAACATAGACACCTAATTTATCCAAGAGTGTCAAGTTTTTAATAATAAGCTCAATAGCTACTGAGCCTTTAAAGATTATGTTGATCTGACCAAATCCATTTATTCTTATCTTCCTATGTACATACACTATCTCCAGTGCTTCCTCAGGTAATCATAAAGCATGTTGTAACATGTTATGCACAAATTTCTTTAGTTTACTCATCTTTTCATGTACAATCTCTTTTAAGCCAAATATGCTAAAGAAATCACATTCATTTCTCACCACAAACTCTCTATCATTTAGACTGTTTCTATTAATAAATTCTAACATCATGCCCAGAGGCCCCACACTATCATTGTTAAGCCATAGCTGGTTTGCTAGGCTTAGTTCTGAACAAAAAATGAAGATACATTCTTTACCTTGTGCATCCCTATCACATACAGTGTTTACAAAATCCTTATCCATGACTTCAACACCAACTACTGACCTGAAAAAGTGCTAAATCTTATTCTTTACAGTCTCAGAGGAAATGGATTTCTTTATATCAAATCCAATAAGCATAAAATCGCACATTTATCAATGTTTATTAACTTAATCTCCTGTTTTAGAGCCACTTCTGGAACTACTTGCAACTTTTCTAGTTTTCTTTTCTCATGCTGCAAGCCTTCCCATTCAGTCCTAAGAGCTTCAACATTACTATCCAAAGCAGAACAGATGTCTATCAGTTTGGTAATTGTACTGTCCTTTACTTCTACACTTTTTTTTATTCTGAATTCCGCTATGGCTAATATCAAAAAGCTCTTCCTTCTTTGTATAATCTATGAAAGAAGATCTGCTTCCCTCATTTTTTCTTAAAAGATCCTCCATAGGTTTATTTTCATTCTGCTGTCTTTTCTTTTTTCTGTTTCTAATTCTAATTATTTTCCTAGTCTTGGTGGATGGCTTCTTCATTGGTGAATTGGGTATAAGTATAGGGGAAAAATCATGTCTAATAGGAGGCTCCCTTACAATTTCTTGTGGAACTTCTACCAACAAAATCGTAGGGGACCTAGGTTCCAGAGCTAAAGTAGTCACTTTATGTACCATGTCTTCTTTTTTTTTTTTACTCCTCCCTGCACCTGGCCAGTCTCTTTTTCAGGCCCCCTCATGAACTGCGCCACCATGGCTTCTCCCGACCCTACCGACCTACATTGCAGCCAGCCCCAGGTGACCCTAGTGTATCCCTTCACTGGGTGGGTCTCTTACCTCCATAGGAGAATGGCCTGGCAGCCAACCAATGATCCTGGGGTGCTGCTGTGCCAGCATATCGAGGTCCGGGAGCCCGGTGGTGAAGGTTCTGGAGGACTGTCACCTGATCTGTCTGATGCCATTTTTCCACTTTGCTCCTCAGAGAGTGACGTGCCACTGACGTCAAGACATATGCTGACGTCTGTCACTCTCTTGTCTGTTGGGGCCGACATCCTGCTGTGCTCCCAGCCTCCACCAGGAGCCAGCATGTGCCGAGTCACATATCCACCCTCCCCCTTGAGAAGGCGAGCTGTCGTCGGATGCTCATTTGCTTCTTCCCTGGCCGGCCCTCCAGCAGCCCGAGTCTGTTCCCAAACCCAGGTCACTGGTGTCACAGATGGAAATCCAAACACTGTGCCAGCAGGCTGGCCATGTCTTCTAATCTGAAGCTGTTTATAGCAATATTTTGTTTACTAGTCTCCATTTCATTTTTCACACCTATGATTTGCTCCATCAAAAAAAAAGATGGGCCACATAAGGGTTACCCATAGATCCTTTCAGGTCCTCACTTTTACAGAAGGGATAATCTTGTAGTGTGTTTCTCATACTATTTTGTCCCTCTGAGTCTACATAATCAGTTGAATTAGCCTCATTTCTGTCACTATTTTAATGTGAAAGTGAAGACATAGGGCTTGATTCTCAAAGATTGACTCAAGCTGAACCAGCCCAGAGACATGGAGGGCTGAGACACCAATGCCTTTTCTCCTGCCATGCTGGCAACCCATGTTCACAGTGCAAGCAGGTTGTTGGGGATTGGCTGGGGAGGGGGAGGATTGAGCATCCTATGGACAGCTCTCCTCCACCAGGGAGGGAGGGAACCAGTGGCCAGTGTTAACCTGGCCCCTAGCAGAAACTAGGAGTCAGCACACCAATGCTATACAAGGAGGGCAGAGGCGGGGCCGATGCCTGGCATGTTGCACATGGAAACGTGCACAACTCCACCATTGGTGTCATTGCATGCCCTTCTGCTGCTCTGGAAGAAAATGGGAAAAAATAACCAGATGTGCATGCAGGCCCCGCACACTGGTGACTCAGGCTCCTCCTGAATCTCAGATCCAGTCTGGTGGGTCAAGGGGACTCCCCACCCCCTGCCATGGATGACAAGACATGGAGAACATAGCAGCAGGTAGGTCCTGAGGCTGAGTGATGGGGCTGGGAGGACTGGGAGGAAGGATGTGCAAGATGGGAGGGTGGAAAAACAGATATAGTAAAAAAAATTAAAAGATTGGCGCAAGCTGCGCCAATGGCAGATTGTGCTGATCCTCACTGTGCCTAGGACCCTGCACTCAATTCATGTATGGGATGGGTCCCAACACCAAACCTCCACTGGTTGTGGTAGCTGCTCCTGCACGTCACACATTTGGTACATGGGAGGAGTTTGGCAGACGGTGTGGCAGGATGGCATGGATCACCAACCCTGATACACAGCACAGAGGCACACAAAAGTCCCAAGGAGCTGACACTAGCTGCAGTTCCAGAGAAGGGATGGATGATAGCCATGACCTGCATAGTGCTGCCAACAGGTGTGCCTGCTATAAGTCCAGTAGACAGACAGGGCACACATTGGGGGTATGGGTGGCACTGTTTCTGGTGCAGTCTGCACCCAGCCAGATGACTGCAGTCCTCTGCAGTTCTAATCACTCAGCTGCCCACTTCTCCAGGCATCGGCCAGCCCCTGCTCCCACCCCACACTGTCTGTAGGGGTGGCACAAGGGCTGTTAGACCACCTTCTGGGTAATCTAAGAACTGGTGGGTCCCGCTGGTTGTTGCAATCCCATTTAAGGAGATGTGGCAGTCAGCATCTTCTACAAGCACCCTAGTGGTATGGTACACCCTGGCCTCGACGCACGCCTAGCAGGCCTGGTGCAGGGGGTCCCCAGTTTGCAGCTGCCAGCTTTCCTGAATCAGAAACTCCCCAGGTTTGATGCAAGGTGCCCCTTATGTCAATTCTGTTTGATGCAGGCACCTTGCATCAAAATCAGAGTTTTGTGAATACAGCCCATTGTTTCAACATTTGACTTTTCCTAGAATTTTCACTAATTCATAAGTTGTGGACATTTTCAGAGATGTTTTCTACAATGCCAAAACTCCATGAAAGTGAAGTGCTGTAACTTGATACAGCTATGATTTCAGGATAAAAATAGTTTAAAGGGTAAGTAAAGATAAATTATCTGACTTCAAGTAAGCTCTCAGGTACTAAAGTTGTTTTGTGGTCTTGTTAAAATGAGAACTGTAATAGCTTAACTCCTTGTCATTCACTGCCCCAGTAAAGTGAAAGGAGAATTTCACTCCCAGGTCCCTAATTGTTTGAGTGAAAGAGTTTTCTGGCTCATTGTCTGTACAGGATACAATGAGAAAGGTGTGAAGCACCAACAGGCATTAATTTTTCTCCAGAGAGCATATCATCACAATGAAGATGGCTAGGGACATCAATTAGTTACTGAAAGCTTGTGTTGTGGGGCCCCTTGGAGACCTGGGCCCCAGGGCATTGTATCATTTGCCCTCCTCCTTATCTGGCCATAATGATAGAGGGCAGTAAGCAATATTCACCACAAGTCTGCTAAAATTATTTCTCTTCAGTGACATCACATTGGCAGCAATTTCAGGGTTTCTTAGAATTGGTTCTTAGAACAGGAGAATGCTTTTGCTAATTTTTTTGTTATGAATCTGTTTGTTCTCTTTATTTTCGGCTAGAGGATATATACCCCACACCAGTCTGCAGGGTCCAACAAAGATCCCAAACTTTATGCTGCTCATCATCAAGTGATTTTTCCTGCTGTGTGTGGTTCCCCCATGGCCTCACCTTGATGGAGACAGACATGCAATGATCTTGGCATGTGGCACTCCCACTCCCAACATGCAGACATCTGCTGCTTCCACCAGTCCAGCCCCAGTATTGTTTCCAGGCCCACCTACCCCTAGCTGTCACTAGAGGTTAGTATGCTGCCAAGCACGAGATCCTCTCCCTCCCCAGAGAAGGTTGAGCAGCCCAACGGACTGAGCCGTCTCCTCCTGGCAGGCCCTCTGACAGCCCTGGGTTTGCTCCTGAACCTGGGTCATCAGCATTGCAAGCAATAGCGCTATCGCTGCATTGGTGAGTTGGCATTTTGCACATTTCTAAATGATACACAATTGCACTTATCTTCATTAAAAAAACAGAATTTTCAGCATTAGTGTAAACAACAGCCTTTCCTTTATGAGGCTGTGAAACCATATTTTAGCAAGCACTGGCCAGCATCAGCCATGTTCACTTGCTTGTATTTGTACGTATTCACTGGGCATAGATAGGGCAGCAGCTAGAATTAAGAAATGTGTAATATGGGTTTTAATAGTGAAATTGTCATGATTGTGAAATGAAGAGGTTCACACATAAAATTATTGTTTTCTTGGATTATGATCCAGAGTTTTCAAGCTAGAGTGTTTACTACTCCAACATATAAACATGGCAGATGACATTTTTACACCCTGACAAGTTGTGACAATAGAGCAAAGCACTGGGATAGGAGGTAGCTGTCCTAAGCGGTAAGAATGCACTTTTGTTAAACAATCTGGTTTGTCATATGAAATGTTATTCAATGCAATGTTTAGCCCTTTCTAACAAATTGGAGCACTGTTGTGCATTTTTTGACCATTTGAAAAGGACTGGCACTTTAAGTGCTACATTTAACATTTTGGCTCTAACTTTTTGTGTGCCTGCGATTGATCAAGGAGACATGACAGTGCAAATACTTGAATCTGTTGGTGCTCTTACCCTCAAGTGCCTGCAGAATATATTTTGTATTTGTTAGGCTTCAGATTTTGTTAATATGACTGCCGTCACCACGCAGTTGAGCACCACTCAGCAACTTTTTGTTTGCTTGTGGTTGTCATCTATGATGTGCCACCCGAAATGTGATTTTGTGGAATGACCGCAATAGGAGGTTTAGGAGGGGACTGGAAAATTACTTCTGCCACGTTCATTGAGTGGGGCAAAAAAAATTACCATGTTGAATATGTGGGTTCAAAATGTAAACCAATTACAACATTATGAGTAACTGAAAACTGTCAAAGTTTCTTCATAACGTTGTTGTTTTCTTCACATTTTGATCCTATAGTTTCAATATAGGGTTTGTATTACACCACGTTATGAATACGACAGGTGTTAGTTATGAATCTTTTTTTTTTTTTTCTTCTTTATCATGGCTGGTCCGCTGTCACCATCAGCCCTGGTCATGTCCCCTGGGACTTCCACTGCCATCTACTGCCGCCATCCCCAGTTATCCCTGGCTTACCCCCCAGAGAGTGGGGCCATGGCATCGGTCCCCTTCATCTGTGTCACGGAACTGGTATCTGATCGGGTATGTGGCGATGGCAGCTAATTGAAGCCCTAGGGAGGGCTTCACATAGACAGCGGACCTGCCCGTCATCTTCTTCCTGGTTTTCTCTGAGGCAGGGACATGCAATGATGCCAACGTCCGCCCCGCCTCCCTGATGCCAAGCGCCGGTAGCGTGAGTGACTCCCAGCCTCCACCAGGGTCCTCATTGTGCTGGACACTGCCCCACCCTCCCCCAGAGAAGGAGAGCTGCCCATGGGGTGCTCTATCCTTCTCCCTCTGGCTAGCTCTCCAACGACCCGGGTCTGTTCCCGATGAATCTTGTGTAACACATTATTTTGCGCCATGATCATGACAATATGTTTTGGGTGAGATTTGAAAAATGACACTTGTCATGTTCATGAGGTAGGTTCATTAAATGGCTATGCTGAATGTTTGGGTCAAAATCTTTCCCTAGGACCTGCCGCTGAGCCCTCTGCAGGCTTTCAATGGCTCCACGCCCGACATGGACAGTCGCCAGCAGCACACTCCCTCAACCTGCTGCCGCCCAGATCTCCAAATAAGGTACAACATTTTTTCAGCTTGAAAGCTGTGAATCTGATTGGCTGGCACTGAACAGCTCATGGCTTCCAATTAGTTGCTGCATCCTGTAGATTCTTAGGGACTCCTGGCACCGTTTTCAAATGGCTGTGGCTCTGCTTCACTGATTTTGAACTTTTAACTTAGCTAAGCCGCTAATTCTAAAGTGCTTTTGTCTGGGGCAACTTAGAGGGGATTAACTGAGAAACAAAAATTATTGTACCTCACAGTGAGCAGGGTCTATGTGGTGGGGATTGACTGAGTTTTAGTTTAGGTGGGTAAAACTGGGCTGTGTGTGGAGTTTTCAGCAGTAAGCAAGTTCAGCTCCCCTATTAGCTCAGCATCATACTTTGGCTGGCCTGCGCTCCTCAACTCCAGCCTCTATTAAATACATCTTTGCTCCACCCCTTTACCATTCTCAGCTATCCCACTGGCTACTGCATCTTTTCCTTTTTCCTTCCCTTGGCACATCAGACCCCATCCCACTGCAATCTCTACGCATTTTCCTGACGCTGTCCGCAGTCAGGTTTCGCGACATCCCCTACTGTTCAACATGTTAAAACAATCATGGTGACAATCATGTATTGGGCTCAGACTGTTACCTTGATATTGCTACTTGCCCTCCTTCCCATTGTTGGTCATCATCTTCACCCTGCCTCACCTTATTACCCTGAGTACAGCACAGCAGGTCCTGCACCCAAAGTGTGGCAATATGGATCATTATCTATTGCACACTGTGCTAGTCACCTAACTCCCCCTCCTACCCACAAACTATTGTTCAAGGTTAGCAGTAGTATACTGGTCCTGGTTAATTTGATGGCTTCTCCTGACAAGAGCAGGAGCCATGCCCCTACTGCCAAATTCAAGAATAAAAGGGCCACTACATTCCTCCATTTTGCTATAAGAATTATTTTTCTCCTGCTTCGTCTTCTCTCTGGTGATGTGCACCCAAATCCTAGGCCACCCCAACTGAGGTCCCTTGATGGAAAGAAGGAAAGTGGCCCAAAAACTGCAACTATAAACATTTGCAATCTTGCTTCCTAAATTAGCCCAGTTCCAAGCATGGGTGTAGCTGCACTCTCCTAATATCATCTGTCTAACCAAGACGTGGCTCACACTGAAAATTAAAGACAACCGTATCGCATTACAAGGCTATGGGACCTTCAAACTGGATAGACCAGGAAGAAAGAGCGGGGGCTGCCACATGTTAGACAACCTATCCACGGTAGCATGTTACCAATTTCTGGTGTCACTAGCAACTATAAACTCCTAATGGTTACTCTCCTTATAGGTTGAATTAAAAAGTCCCTCGCCATTGTCACTGCCTATTTGCCTCCCAGAAAGTCAAAGCAGGGGCTTGGCTCAGACTTGGATATGTTCTCAAAATTAAAAAGGAGCACTGAAGTCATCATTACTGGTGGCTTCAACATTAACTGGCTCAGTAGTGATACTAACACAGTAAAGGGCCAGGTATCCAGTGTTTACCCAACACAAATAGTTAGTAAGTACACTAGATCAATTTATTTATTTATTTATTTTGAAAGTGGGATTTGCAACCTTTGAGTCAGGGACTCATTTACAAAGGCACCTCATTGCAGGGAGGGTAGACATGGTTACAGTGAGAGATAGAACAGTGGTAACATACAGGTGCAATACAGATAACAAAAAGAACACACTATAACAGTGGTATATGCGATAAAGTTACATGCAGCAAATAGCAATCGTATAAAAAAAGGGGGGGAAGCAGTCCAACGGACATTGTCAAGGCTATGGGTATGAAATGGGGAGAGACCCCAATATTAGGTAGACTAAGGTCAACTACAGCTTTGGGTGCCAATGAGGTGGTTACGGAGAGTGACTTTAAAGGGACCAGTTTTGGTAGACTTAGTGACGGAGAGCGGGAGGGAGTTGAACTATGTGGGGGCATGGTAGTGGAAGGACCCTTGAGCTAGGGAGATCTTGGTATGGGGCACCAGAAAGGTGGCCTTAACTGAGCTACGGGTGGCAACAGATGGGGATGCAAGCCGCAGGGATGCGGTGACCCCAGGGAGGAGGGTTCTAGCAGGGATGTTTTGGCAAGTAAGCAGGTTTGGTAGCACAGGCGCTCCTCCAAGGTGAGCAGGTTGGTGGCGGAATAGAGCAGGCAAGTATGGGTGTGGAGGGATACACCGGTCAGGAGCCTGAAGGCCTTGTTTATCGAGGTCTGGATTCTGGTGAGGGCGGTATTGTCGGCCGCAGCATAGATAGGTAGGCTATAGTCCACTAGGGACAGGACGGAGGAGTTGATGGCCAGTTGGACAGCGTTTTGGGGGAGGCAATCTCTGTGGTGATAGAGAAGGCCAATCCGAGAGTTTATGGCTGAGGACAGGGTATTGATGTGGATGTGAAATGTAACAGCCGAGTCAAAGGTGATGCCCAGGTACTTGTAGGATGACACTGGCTCAAGAGGGTGAGCATTACTGGGGAGAATGCAGAGGGGGACATTTTTGGCCTTATTCTGGTGATGTGAAAAAAGCATAGATTTGTTGTTTTTTTTAGGTTAATGGCCAGCCGGTGGTCAAGGAACCACTTTTCAGCTTGGTTGAATGTGTGCTGCAGGGATTTCTGTAGAGATGCGCGGTCAGGGTGGGAGGCAAGTAGAACCGCATGATTGACATAGAGTACCATATTGCCTGAGCAGGAGCTGGGGAGGGTATTGAGAACAGGCTGAACAGAACGGGGCCCAGGATGGAACCCTGGGGGACCCCTGAGTGAAAGGGCAGGGTATTGAACAGGGTGCCGTTTACCTTCACGTGCTGTGATCTGGCAGAGAGGTAACTGGTGAACTAAGTCAGTGGGCCAGGGGAGAAGCCAAGTTGGTGGAGGGAGTCAAGTAGGAGGGGGTGACAGACAGTGTCAAGGGCCTTGGAGAGGTCAATGAACACTGTACCCACAACATGACAAGAGTCAAGAGCAGAGTGGAGGTGCTGGAAGAACTCCAGGAGGGCTGTAGTGGTCCTGTGTCCATGGCAGAATCCATGTTGTTCTGGAGACAGCAGGTCATATTTGGCCAGATACTCGGGAGCTGAATGGCTACTACTTTTTCTAGAGCTTTTGGGGGTAATGGAGATGGGCCTGAAATTGTTAGGGGAGGTTCTATCTCCACTCTTATGGATAGGGGTGATTTCTGCAATTTTCCAGTCACTGGGAAATTGACCAAGACATAGTGACTGGTTTAAAAGATGGTGAGAGGGGATAGTACAGTATCTAGGACTAATCGGAGAATCCTGGAGTCCAAGGGATCATAGCTGGGGTTGTTGCTAGCTAAGGCTTTTTGCAGATGAGGCCTGGCTTCAAGGAGTGATATGACACTCAGGTAGAAAGGGGGCGACCCAAGGTGGAGGGGTGGAGCCAGGGATAGGGTCTAAAAAGTAGTTGGGGAGGACAGAGCTTAGATCTGAGAAAGCCATATTGAGACACTCAGCTATGCGGGGAGGATCAGTTGTGACGGTACTATCTATGGAGAGTAGTAATGGTCGGGGGGAGTGGGTCTTTCCATTGAGCTCTTTCATATTGACCCAGAAGGCACAGGATGAGCCCCAAGTGGATTCAAGGGTGGCTTGATAATATCTGGCCTTAGCCTACCTTATAACCCAGGTACACTTGTTACGTGCATTATAGCCTTGTCTGTCAGCCAGTTTGCCTGTCTTGACAGCAGTATGCCAGAGATTATCCTTTTGTTTCAGTGTTTGGATGATGGATGAGGAGATCCATGGGGCGTTGTTTCTTGTTACGGATTCTGGTCAGGGAAGCGAAAAGGTTGCAGGCCTTGCTGAAGGCACTGGAGAAATAGGCTAGGGCAGAGTCAGTATCTGTGTTGTGAGTAGGATTGGTGACCAGTCAAGCTGGGCTAGGTGTGTTTTTAGCTTTCTGAGACCCCCAGGGTGAAAGCGCCAGTGTGAGGTGACCTGGGACACTGGTTGTGGTGTGGGGGATGACCAGTGGCAGAGGACAGGAGAGTGGTCACTAAGAGAGTTTGGTAGTACATTAATATCCCTGATTTTATTGTGGTGGTTTGACAGAATTACATCTAGGAGGGTGCTGGAGCTGCCTGACTGGTTAAATCTAGTGGGTGAGGTAACTAGTTGGGTTACATCTAGGGCAGTGAAAGATTCCCTGATATGGGGGGCAGTGGTACTCAGCCAATTGACATTAAGGTCACCTAGGATGAGCTGCTCCACCTTGTGTGGGAGTGTGGTGAGGTAATCAATGAGGAAGTGGAGAGCTGGTCCCTGGTCCCTCGGGTGTATGTAAGAGACTGTGAGAAAAAGAGGGCCCCTGGTTGGGTCAGGGGTAACTTTGAGGGTGAGGGCTTGGGCACTAAAACCGAGCTTGGGAGCATAGATACATAGATACATAGACGGTGTCGGCAGATAAGGGCCTATGGCCCACCCAGTCTGCCCATTTGAGCTTGTAAGTTCAGTTTGTTTTCCTAGAAGTCTGTTGCCCCTTACCCCTGACCTCCAGAATTCCTTTATGTCTATCCCATGCATTCTTAAATCCCGTGATTGTTTCAGCCCCCACCACTTCCTCTGGCAGGGTGTTCCACTTGTCCACCACCGGTCTGTGAAGAAATTCTTTCTCATGTTTCCTCTGAATCATCCTCCTCCAACTTCATCCCATGCCCTCTAGTCCTGGAACATCTTTTCGCTTAAAATAGTGTTTTCGCACCCTGTTCCTCCCTGTAAGATACTTGTATGTCTCTATCATATCCCTCTCCCTCCTCTCCTCCAGGAGTACATGTTCAGTTCCTTCAACCTGTCTTCATAGGACTTGTGATGCAATCCATGCACCATCTTTGTTGCCCTCCTCTGAACCTTCTCTACCCTGTCTATGTCCTTACGTAGTATGGTCTCCAGAACTGTACACTGTACTCAAGTGGGGCCTCACTAGTGTTTTGTATACTTAGGAATTATGACCTCCCTTTTCCTGCTGGTGATGCCCCTGCCTATACATCCCAGCATCCTATTTGCTTTACCTGCTGCCTTGTCACACTGTTTCCCTATCTTGAGGTCATCGAGATGACAACTCAAGATCCTTTCCTGCTTGGTGCATGCTATCCTCACCCCCAACTGATATATTGTGCCGAGGGTTTTTGTGCCCTATGCATTATCTTGCACTTCTTTGCATTGAATTTCAACTTCCAAACCCTGACCATTCTTCAAGTTTCTGCAGGTCGCTTCTCATTCTGTCTACACCCTCTGGTGTGTCTACTCTGTTACAGAGCTTTGTGTCATCAGTTAACAGTGAAATTCTGCCTTCTAGGTCCTGCGCAATGTCACTGATGAAGATGTTGAATAGGACCGGTCCCAGCACTGATCCCTGTGGTTCCCCACTGGTCACTCTTCCCTCTGTGGAGTGACAGCCATTTACCACCACCCTCTGTGTCCTGCCACCCAGCCAGTTACCTACCCACCACACTACTGTCCTGCCCACACCCATATTCCCCAGTTTGTGTAATAGTCTTCTATGTGGCACAGTGTCAAAGGCCTTGCTGAAGTCCAGATAGGCCATGTCCACTGCCTTCCCTGATCCACCTCCTAGTCACCCAGTCAAAATTCAATGAGGTTGGTCTGACATGACCTCCCCTGGTGAAACCATGCTGCCTTGGGTCCTGTAGTCCATTGACAAGTAGATGTTCCACTAATCTCTCCTTCAGTAGTGCTTCCATGATCTTCCCACTACCGGTGAGGCTGACTGGTCTGTAGTTCCTGCTTCCTTTTTGTTCCCACTTTTGTATAAGGGGACTACATCTGCTGTCCTCCAGTCTTTGGGTACCTCCCCTGTTTCCAGTGATCAGCTAAACAGGATAGCCAGAGGTTCAGCCACCACCTCTCTTAGTTCTTTAAGGACCCAGGGGTGCACCCCATCTGGCCCCATTGCTTTATCAACTCTTATTACTTCCAGTTCCTTCAGGACCCTTTCTCGTGTAAAGGGACTTGTGTCCATTTCTGCACCATTCTCACCTTGTACTCCTTCAGACCCATTACCCTCCTCTTCCTCAGTAAAGACTGAGCAGAAATACCTGTTCAATATGTCAGCTTTACTGTTGTCATCCTCCACGCAGCCCCCATCTCCCCTTCAGTCTCACTATCCCTCCCTTTGTCTTTCTTTTCTTATGTACCTGTAAAGATTTTGTCCCTCTACCCACTGATTTTGCAATGTGTTCTTCTGTCTGAGCTTTGGCTTCCCTTACTGACCTCCCTGCCTCCCTTTGCTTCTCCTGGTACTTCTCCCTATCCCCTTCTGCCTGTGTCTTTTTGTATTGCCTGAATGCAATCTTTTTGGCTTTCACTTTCTTTGCTACCTCTTTGGAAAACCATAATGGTCTCCTCTTCCTTTTCCTCTTGCTAACCTGCTTAATGCATAATTCTGTTGTTCTTGTAATCCCCATTTTAAATACTGCCCACTGTTCCTCAACCTGATTCCTGTCCCATTCCCCTTAATGCCTCTTTCAAGTATCTCCCCATTTTCCCAAAGTCTGCCCCCCTAAAATCCAGGATACGTGTTTTTGTGTGGTTTGGTTCTGATCTTTCTGTGATTTCAAACCACAATGACTGGTGGTCACTGTTTCCCAGGTGCTCCCCACTGTTACCCCATCACACTGTCCTGTTTGAGCACAAGGTCCAGTATTGCCTTCTGCGAGTTGGTTCCATGACCAGTTACTTGAGAGGCACCCTGAAGGAGTCCAGGATAAATCCGCTCTAGCTGATGCTGCTGCTGGGATGCTCAGTCACGTCTGGAATATTGAAGTCTCCAACCAGTAGTACCTCACCCTTGTCTGCCATCCTTTGGATGGCTAGCATCAACTCTATCTGTTTCTTCCTCCTGGGCTGGTGGTCTATAGACCACACTGTGCGGATAGCTTCCCATTTTCCTTTCCAGCTTAACCACAGTATCACTTCCTTTTGTTCCTCCTGGATCTCTGTGGCCCTTATGTCATTTTTCACATACAGTGCCACTCCTCCTCCCTTCCTGCCTGCTCTGTCTCTTCTGATATGTTGTAGCCAGGTATGGCCATCTCCCAGTTGTAGTTATCATTACACCAGGTTTCAATGATGGCCACAATGTCCAGGTCTGACTGTACCATGACAGCCTCCAGATCTTCCATCTTGTTGCTAAGGCTCTGGCATTTGCACCCATGGCTTTCCATGATTTGACCTCCCTAGACTGTTTCACTGTTCTACTCAGCCCCTTCCTTGGTTGTCATTTATCCCTGGTTCTCCTTGCTGTCTGCCCTTCTGCTGAATTTTGCCTTTTCTGCTTATCCACCTCTTGGGCACTAATCTCCATCTTTTGACACTGCTTTGCAGATAGCCACTCCTCTGGTTCACTGGTTCCACTGCTAGCTGTGGGGGTGAGCAAGTAGGTACCATCCTTGCTGGCCTGCCACCCGCTAGTTTAAATGCTTGTCAGTGTAGCATTTAAACTTATCATTGATCTTGGATTCCTCCGGGATGGATGCAGGCCGTCAAGCTTGAACAAACCTCCATCCCTCCAGGTGGGTCCCAGTCACCAATGAATCCAAACCCTTCCTCCAGCACCAGTTCTTCAACCATGAGTTAAAGTTCCTGGTGCATGCACTCCTATGCTCTCCTTGCCTCTCACAGGTAGTACTTCTGAGAAAGTGACAGAGAGCTGCTTGCTTGAGACCCTCCCAATTTCCTAAACTCTTTCTGAACTTCTTTTGGCTCCCCATTTGCCAGGTCATTAGTACCTAGGTGGATAATGACATCCAGCTCACCTCCGTCTTGCCTTCCCAGTGATCCCAGGATCTTCCTTCCATCCCTCCATGCCGTGGCACCTGGTAGGCACCTCACTTCCCTGTCCTCCCTCCTGTGTTCCTAGCTGGATCCCTCCTTGATGGAGTCCCCACCAGGATTCACTTCCTCCTCCTCTGGGGTCCACTGCTTACCCGCTAGGAGTCACCTCCTTGGCTAACCTCCCATCCTTTCCTTCCACTTCTCTGGGTCCTCTGTTTGGTTGTCCTCATTTGCCAGTATGGCATATGAGTTCTTAGTGGAATAGGATCTGGGATGTGCCTCTCCTGACTGTCTCTAACCCTCCTGAGCCCACTGTCATCCAAGTGCTCCTCGTTCTCGGCATCCTTTGAGGCAGTTGCATTGGACTGGGTGGTCCCTGGATAGGGGTGATGGTACTCCTGACCCAGTTTACTTCTGCTCTGAGTCTGGCTACCTCATCCCGCGGTCCAGAGATGCATGCAGATGGGCAGCACCTCAGTGTCAGAAGGTCTGCCTGAATAGCTTACAGCCACTGCATTTACACCACTCCCCACATTATACGCAGTTCCACTACTTGTCTGCTACTGAAGCTCTCCTAGTTCCCTTTTATTAATTTACTGTACTAAAATCCTGCCACTGATCCTCAGATAATTTATTTTTTAAAGAAAAAACCAATAAATAAATAAATGAGTCAAAACACTTGTCGTGCTGAGGGTGGGCTTCTTCCCCCTTATGCCCCTCCTACTTCACACCCCTTACTATACCCTGTGTTTAGCTCCTGTCAATCAGATTTAACAGGGCATATAATTAAGAGTTGGGGGAAGGGAAGGGGGGTCGAAAATTTGCAGCAATTAAAGACAGCACAGAATTACACCATGTTTTAAATTTTCAACAGCCCAATAACAATTATAAGTAAAGACAACAAAGAAAGTATAGTTTCACTAAAAGCCCACAATCCA
Source organism: Neoceratodus forsteri (assembly GCA_016271365.2). Lineage (NCBI taxonomy): Eukaryota > Metazoa > Chordata > Ceratodontiformes > Ceratodontidae > Neoceratodus > Neoceratodus forsteri. The sequence goes on along the minus strand of CM057454.1, from coordinate 883,492,994 downwards.
AGTTTAAAAGAAAAATAGCAATTACCAGTTACTCTAAAGCACTGAATTGAATTGAGCAGGAAGAGCATGGCTTAAAAGTGTATCATGCATAAAGGCTGCACACCCGCCACCATGTTTGCCTATACGGTCTTCCCTGTACAGAGTGTAGCCAGGGAAGGAGATAACCGAGTCAGCAGTTTTTCTTGAGAACCAGGTCTCAACTAGTGCTATAACATCAGGATGGTGTTGTACAGCACTGGAGAGCGATGGGTTTTTTTAGGAGGCTGCAAATATTCATAGTGCAATGCTGAGGCCAGTACCAGAGTGGGGTGTGGGGTGGCTAATTGATAAAGGGCCGCAGGGTTTTATTTAACTCCAAAAATTGATCAGCGTTTTGCTCATAAAAGTGCTAAAACATTATGAAAATGCATAGCACTTGCCTCACTGTGTTTAACAAACATAACCCTTCTAGAAAACCTATATAAATACTTTCTGTACAGTTAGCATTGTCCCAAGAAAAAAACTGCTAATTAATTATTTAAAACCCTGGGCCGGGGTTGGGGTGTATGTTCCCAGAGTGCAGAAGGAGTAGAGCAATTAATCTGATGAGCGGTCTGTGGCAACCAGGACCCTTAGCCAGGTATCGATGAGAGGTCCAACTAGTGGGGGTACAAGGGATGGGTAGGGTGTGGAGGGTAGGTATGGCAAGGAAGGGTGGGCCCAGGGTGTCCCGGGAGAGGGGTATTGGTTGGAGGTGGATGCCGTGGAAAAATAGGGGTGTCCACAGTGGGGTTTGGCTCCTGTGGGGTGGTAGAGAGGGGTGGGGCTCTGGGTGGAGGGTGGGGGGGCAGGATGGGATGTGGACAGAGCAAGAAAGGTAACAATGAGTAGGCTGAGTGTGATAGCCGTGGTGTCCATTGCTAATTCTATTGGGGGAATAAGGGGAATAACTGACCTTCAGTGATTGTGACTGCCACTGTGGAGTAGTTTGTTTTTTTCTCTCAGAGTACAATATGCTAAAAGTGAGAACAAGGCAGGGGATAACGGTGATTAGAACAGGAAAAGGCAGATGCAAGGTTGGAGGATTAATAAGAAAAAAAAGATGCCTCTAGTGGCAGATCAGTATAAACTGCAAATGGAAAAATGAGCATAAAGAGTGGGAAAAACACCTTCCTGGACTGGATCTTGACTAGCTATCCCTCCAGAATCAAAAGCGTTGAAGTGCTATCTGACAGCCTTAGTGACCATTCTCCAGTATCATGTTTGTGGGTGCTTAAGGACAAAAAAGAGCCGCCTAACACCAAACACTGACATGTCAACAAAAGAGACCTCTTAGGCGTCTTTAAAGTTGCTCCATCCGAGGTTGACTGGTCACCCATAGATGAGCTTCTTGATATAGATCAGGCTATGAAATTATTTTCAGACCAGTTCAACGACATCTGTGATATCTATGTCCCAGTGAGGAAAAGAAAAGTCAGAGGATCCACAAATGGGTGGATCACTCAGGTCCTCCTCGCAGAGATAGGGCTGCTAGAAATTGGTAGATGAATCTAATCAGGCTAGCTAAGAGAAAATACTCTAAGGAACAATTGGATCAGAACTGGGTAAATGGGAAAAAGTTCTGGGACGATGTTAAAGAGGTAAAGAGGGTAGGAATCACCTCTTAATGCTTTGAATGTCAATGGCACCCTAACCCAAGATCCTCTTACAATTGCTGAATCCTTTAACTCAACCTTCATGGATCTCAGCTCTGTCCTTCCCCCTGACTATCTCAAACCCACTGATCCGGCACAGCTTACATCTCAAAATGTTCCCAACCGTCCAAACTTTTACCTCAAGTGTGTCACTGTCAGGGAGGCCAGAGAGTACATCAGTAAGGTACCATGTAAAACAAGGCTTGGTAGTGACAATATTGATATGAAGCTAGTGGCTATTGCTCTCAATAAACTTATTGCCCCCATTACCAAATTATTCAATAAGTCACTCACCCTGGCAAAGTTCCCAACTGTGTGGAAACTGGCTGCAGTGACCCGGTTCCAAAAAGTGGTGATCGCACATGCACTGCCAATTACTGACTTATTTTGATTCTCTCCCCTTTTCCAAAGCGCTTGAGAGAATAGTGGCTGATCAGATCTCAAAATAACTTCAGAAGTACAATCTCCTGTGCCCACAACAGCATGGCTTTTGTAAAAGCCGCAGCATAACCACTGCACTAGTCGAATTCTCCAACTACGAACGTGAAGTTATGGATGTAGGCAGATATGTGGGATCTTTATTTATAGATCTCACTAAGACCTTTGACACTGTCAACCACCCCATCCTACTGGAGCAGCTACTGTCCCAGGTTCTCACCTCTGAAGCCATGCACTAATTCAAAGATTATCTGTCCTGCAGATCTCAAAGCATCAAAATAGACTTAAAAACATCAACTGCCAGGGAAATTGGTCTTGGGGTTCCACAAGGCTCGATCTTGGGCCCACTCCTTTTCAGTTTATTTCTGAATAATTTTCCTGGAAGCTTGCATGAGCAAAATCATCCTGTACGTGGATGATGCAGTTATTCTAAGTAGTAGCACCCAACCAGATCGATTGCAAAAATAATTAAGTCCACCTTCTTCCAGCTGGAGTACTGGTTTAAGTCACAGAAACTTCTTAACTACAAGAAGACTAAATCAATGCTGATTTCTAGCCAGCAGCATAAGAAGGCATACCTGGTCCTGTGCATAATAAATAAAAAATCCTAATCTATTGAGCAGGTGCATAAATTCAAGTACCTGGGGTTACCATTGATGACACCCTGTCCTTCATACAGCATATTGACCAGGTTGTAAAGGTGGTGAATATCAAACTTGGGGTTCTTCATAGACATAACCACTCTCTTATGCCCGTAGCCTTATGATTAATTGTCTCTAGTTCCATCCTTACAATCATCAATTATGGACTGGTAGTCTATGGTGCTGCATCTGACATTGCACTCAGACAGGTAATGATGGTACTCAACAAGGCTTGTAGACTTTCTCTTGGAGCAGACAACTCAACTCACTCCTGTAAACTATATGAACAAACGAATTGACTCAGCCTAACAAACCTGATTAAGTATCAGACATGTCTCCTGGATAAGAAAGCACTGCTAGGCAAAGCTCCACCCTGTATCAATGATTTGCTGCACGCTAGTCACACCAGCTACTGGACCAGAAGAATGGAAAGGGGCTCATTAACCATTCTGCTCAGGAAAACGTCACTTGGACAGCGGTCCATTGCATATAGGGCACCTCTGTGGCTGAATAATATCCCGGTGCATATTTTCAGTAATAGAAGCCTCCTCTCCTTTAAGGTTGAATTGAAGCAGCACCTTACCATTTCCGGGTCCTGTGCCTGCAGGCTACCGTAGACCCTGCCCCACCTCACTGTTCTCTCCTTATTCCTCACTGAATAACTTTGAAATTGGAGGTGGTGCCTCTCCTCTTCTTCATCTAAATACTGGTCTTCGCTTCATGGGGATAGTGCCCCCCACCACTCTTTTGGTCCTAGCATTTTTGCCAATATGAGTTGCCCAAATAACGTCACTTGATTGTACTGTGCCAAGTGTCACCCCCAAGTCACTCTTGCCTTCCCTATAATCCCTGTTTCCACCGTTCTCACGCTTTCAAAACATATAAACTCCTCCCTTGTCACAACCCCTACACTACATGACTTCTCCCATCAACAGAGCACCTGGTAACTCCCTCTACCACACCCTTCCTCTACCCTCCCTCCCTCCCTCTTTGATTAAAATTAATGACAAAGCCCTTCCTGGCTGCCTTACCTTGCAGGAAGAACAACCTATGTTAGCCACCTCCCTCCCCCTGCGTTGATAAGAAATAATGACAAAGCCTCCCCTGGCTGCTCTAACTCTTGCTAACTTTGCCTCTTAAATCTACAGCAATCACCTTGTTTCCTGAGATGTACTAAATTACAATTTGCATTACATGTACATGAGTTAACCTAGTTCAATAGCTGTTATATTCTTGTATTTTCTGTGTCTTTGTACTTGTGTACCCATGCCATGTAACTTACTCTTCTGTGTTGTCCACATGTGTAGACATGGAACCTTTGAAAAAGAGCATTTTGCTCATAGGTTATTTCTGAAATATGAAATCAATCAAAAAATACAACATTTAAAAAAATATGTGAAAAAATGTCCAAGAAACAACATAGACATATTGGAGTCTCAAACAGAAAAAAGTGCACACATTACCCCAGGAGCTGAAAAAATGCAAACACAGAAAACTATTTTTGGGGTCAGCACAAACTTTTTTAGTTTTTGGCACATAAAACCTTTTATTACATAAAAAAGCATCACATGTAAAAGGACACTGAATATAAATATGGTTGGATCTCACCAAACTTGCACATATCTCTCAGTGAATACTCTCAGAGCTTGAAAAACCTGAGATCCATACAGATGGCATACTGCTGCAATGGTGCGAACCAACATAAGATGACAGTGTGGGCAACATAGCATTAGTACCTCTTAAATGCAATCCAGCACTTAAAGGGACAGGAAAATACAATAACTATAACACAGCAACACTTATTCAATATCTACAAATTAACAACAAAACTTACCAAAAGATTCAACAAATATTCTACAATAGACTTATCCAACATTATAAAGGAGAACAGAGCCGGACAAGTCGTGTTCTCAGATCTCGTTGCCAGAGCATGAAAAGTCGTAGCCACGAATACTATTGTAAGTTCCACCATTAAACCCAAACCAAAATAATGTGTATACAAAACTTACTATTTAAAAATAAAACAAAATAATGGCCTGAAAAGTTATCAAAAAGCACCAATGTTCACAATGAGGAAACAAGACTTTCTGGCTCTGTTTCCTTTTTGGTGCTTTTTGATAACTTTTTTTTATTTTATTTTCCTGTCCCTTCAAGTGCTGGATTGCATTTAAGAGGAAGAGATGTACCTACGTGTCATGCTGTGATGAAGACCCTATTGGTAGCTACGTAAGCACGTCATAACGTGATGTTCGTTGTCTCTTCCGTGTGGAAACCTGCGGCTTGCGGCGGTCATGGTGAATGTGTTTGGCATTGTATGCTTTGAGGTTCGTATGCGGCATGTGGTATGGTTATAATACTTTTTAGTATACCCATGCCACTTTTTGTTAGCTGTGCAACTACACATGCCCGTCTGCCTTTGCTTTATGTTTAGCCGAACTTTATAAATCTTACGGATGTGCTGCTGGTACTAATGCTATGTTGCCCACACTGTCATCTTATGTTGGTTCACACCATTGCAGCAGTATACCATCTGTATGGATCTCAGGTTTTTCAAGCTCTGAGAGTATTCACTGAGAGATATGCGCAAGTTTGGTGAGATCCAACCATATTTATATTCAGTGTCCTTTTACATGTGATGCTTTTTTATGTAATAAAAGGTTTCATGTGCCAAAAACTAGAAAAGTTTGTACTGACTCCAAAAATAGTTTTCTGTATTAAAAAAACTAGCAAAGTTATAAGGAAACATTAAAAAAGGTCAATGTTTTTTCTGAACATTTTAGTTTTTTTCTAGTTTTGAGCCCAAATTGTCAACAAATGCATTTAATTATCCTACCTTTTGATCAATACTGATTTATTTTTTTTAAATCCCATCACAAAGCCAATTTTGTGGAGTGACTACGAAATCATGTTTCAGAGGGGATTTGAAAAATGTAACCTTGCTTGTTCATGAGGTTGTTTCTTGAAGTTTGGTAAAAAACGCTATGTTTATAAACTGAGAAGAATATATGCAAAACATTTCAGCAATTCCACATAATTTTTTAGTTTTTTGAGATTTTGACCCTGAATTCTCAAAATCACCTTTTAATGACCCCAGTTTATGATCAAGACAGATGGAATTTTAAAAAATCTCATCTGAAAGATAATTTCTTAGAGCAGCTGCGAAAATGTGTGTCAGACATGTTTTGAAAAATGATACCTTCCTTGTGTATGAGGTGGGGTAAAAAAGGCAATGTTGAAAATTTGGGGCAAAAATGTTAAAAAATGACAAAGTTATGAGCATAAGTTCAAAACCCATTAAAAAACAGTAACCAGACTTACCCTGTTTTCAGTTACTTCACGTCGGGATGGGTAGCAGCAGGAAGTTTGGTTGTCATGAGAGAATTTCTTCAGTGGACTATAGAAAGTTAAGTGAAGGGTGTGGGATGTGGGGTAGGGGGTGCTGAGGGGAGTCAAGGTGGGGGTTGGGGGCATAAGACATCATGTGACAGTTTTCTTTTTTGCAGGTTTTATGAAAAAAAAGGGATTGACGAAGGATGGTTTTCTTTTTTTTTTCAGATCAGGTTTTGTGGCCCATTGTTAATGTGTTGTTTGGTTGCACTAAGGACAGGCACCCCAGTGTCACATGCTGTGGGGTGGGGGAGTGGGGCTTAGCTAGCACCTGGGGTTGAGCACTGTGGTGTCAGAGAGGTGTGTGTGTATGTGTGTGTTTGTGTGCGTGTGTGTGTGTGGGGGTTGTGAAGAGCTGGGTCAGGTGGGAGGGAGGGAGGGATACCAGCAGGGATCAGGGGAGGAGATCAGGAAAGAAGACTACTGAGAAGAGAGCCATTTTGGGGCTCAATGACCACTTCCTGTTAACCACTTTCCTGTGAGGGTTTTCATTATGCCATTGCTGCTAGGAGTAGATCATGCTGCTGAAACATGCTAATGTGTGTTCTGATACATGTGATGTTTATTAGCAACTTGCAAAAAATACAGTATACACCTTTGTGATCCATTTATTTAGTATTTACTTTGTGACTAGCACAAAGCTTTTAATATGATGTATATATTACTTTTACCCATTCATTCCTTTATCACTTTCCTTTTTGTAATCCTCCCTACATTTTACTCCTCCCCTCCCCCTCCCACCACTCCAACCATTCCTTGTACTAGTTATTCTTGTTCATACATGTTGTAATGTTATATGTGAAATGATTTAATACACATGTATTTATAGGAGACACTTTTATGAAACGGATAATAGTCACTTTTTTAAGGCATACTGCACATATTACTAACATACTAAAATGCCAGCAGAATAGGCCTAATGGTCTTTCATGTCTGCTCATTTGGTCAGCCCCCACCCTGGGTGCTGACCTTGCTGTCCCCCTCGCCTTCTCTGGCTTCTCCCTTCCCAGTTCCGGATATTCTTGCTGCATTGGATTTTGCTTCCAGAACACTTCCCCTGTACTTGTCCCACCCCCTCTTGAACCCCTCAACTGTCTCTGCCTCCACCAGCCCCTAGGCAATGCATTCCATGGCTCCACCACCCTCTCAGTGATAGCACCTCCTCCTTTCTCCCTGAATCTTCCCCTCCAGCTTCCACCCATGCCCTCTAGTGGCCCCTTCCTCCTTCCTTTGAAGCACCTGGCTGTTCCTCCCTATTTACCCCTCTTCATGTACCTGAAGACCTCTCATGTCCCCCAGTCCTTCTCTCTTCCAATGTGTACATATTTAGCTCTTGAGCCTCTCCTCATAGGTCCTGTCCCCAAGCCCCAAATCATTTGGTTGCCCTCCTCTGGACCCTCTCCAGGAGGTTAATGTCCCTCTTTAAGTGTGTGGCCTCCAAAACTCCATGCAGTACTCAAGGTGCGGCCTCACCAAGCAGTTATACAGAGGGAGTATCATTTCCCTCCTTCTGGAGGTGATCCCCCTAGCGATGCATCCCAGCATCCTGTTGGCCTTGGCTGCTGCCCTCCTACAAGTCTCAGAGTTGTTCATCTTGACATTCACCACCACCACCCCCCCCAGGTCCCTCTCAGCCATCGAGACTTGTAGCATTTCCCCCCACAGGGTGTACACTTGGCCTGGGTTTCTGGCCCCCAGGTAGAGTACCTTGCATTTCCCTACATTAAACCTCAGCTTCCACTTTCTAGACCATCTTTCCAGAGCCTCCAGGTCCCCTGTAGGGCCACCCTTCCCTCCTCCCCATCCACCACCGCTCCAGTTTGAGTCATCTGCAAAGAGACTCATCTCATTCTGATTCCTGTCCTTATGTCGGATACATAGGCATTGAACAGAAGGGCCAGGACTGATCCTGTGGGACCCCACTAATGACCCTCCTTGGGATGAGACTATCCACCAACTCGGACCCTCTGGGTCGGTCCTGGAGCCAATTGCCTATCCATCTGATCATCTGGTTCCCCACTCCCATTTCTCCCAGCTTATCCAACAGGCCCACATGAGGAACAGAGTCAAATGCCTTGCTGAAGTCTAGAAAGAGGACATCCACTGGTCTACCCAGGTCCAAGGCACTTGTCACCAAGTCATAGAACTCCACCAGGTTTGTCTGACACGATTTCCCTGGGATGAATCCATGCTGTCTATCGTCCAGGCACCCTGACTTATCCAGGTCCCCCCAGCCTCTCCTTGACAATGCCTCCATCACCTTGCCCACCACCGATGCCAGGCTGACAGGCCTGTAGTTCCCTACCACCTCCCTTGATCCCCCTTGTGGATGAGGCATTATGTCGCCACCTTCCAGTCTTGGGGCACCCACCCTGTCCTCAGAGAGATGGTGAAAAGCTCTGCCAGGGGTTTCGCCAGGACATCTGCAAGTTCCTTCAGCACTCTGGGATGTAATTTATCCGCCCCGGTGCTTTCTCGTCTTAAGGGGCTGAGGACTTCCCTCACTCTCTCTGCTGTGATTTCCACTTCGGTGCCTCTTCTCCCTGCTTAGCCTCCCCACCTGCCAGTGATGCCTCCCCTCTCCCCAGACCTGCCGATTGGTGAGGTCTCCCCTCCTCAGTATCTCTGTTTCCTCCCATGTTGATGCAGTACCCCATTTTCCTGGTGAAAACTGAGGTGAAGTACTCATTTAGTACCTCAGCCTGCCCCCGGTCTTGTGCCCATCTCTCCCTTGATTTAATCCTGCTAATCTGCCCTTCACCCTTCGTCTTCCCCAATGTATCTAAAGAACCCTTGTTCCCTCTCCTAATTTCCCTGGCCAGGTTCTGCTCCTTCCTTGCCTTAGCCGCCCTCACCACTCTAGTGGCCCTTCTAGCCATCAGTACTCCCTCGATCCTTTCACTCCTTGAGCACTTGAGCTTATAGGCTGCTTTCTTTCCCGCACCACCTCCTGGACCTCCTGGTCCACCAACAGAGTTTTGGGCCCTACCGCATTTCGTCTTACTCTTGCACAGGTGCTGGTAGCATCCTGCACCCTCTCCTGATTATTTCCCACCTACTATCAGCATCCATGTCTGACCCAATCCCATCAAATGCTCCTTAAGGATCCTTCCCATTTCCTTAAAATCCGCCCCCTGAGTCGGTTACTTCCGTCTTTGTGCAGCCTTCTACCCCTCCTAGTTCCAGGCAGAACAGACCGTGGCATGGTCACTCCCGCCAATGGGTCCCTTACCTCCAGGCTCCCAATCTGGTCACTGTCTGCCAGGACCACATCCAGTACCCGTGCCTCCTGGTCGGTTCCCTCACCTGCTGAGTTAGGAGCGTGTCTTGAAAGACATCCAACAACCTCTGTTCCCTGGTCACAGAGGATGTCATAGTCTCCCAGTCTGTTTCTGGCATGTTTAAGTCCCCAACACCACCACCGTTCCTCTGCCCAGTCTGCAGTGTCTCTAACATCTGCCACCAGACTGTCCTCCAGCTCCTCCGCCAGGGCAGAGTCTATACACCACTCCTATTTTACTCTCTTGCCCCCCTTGTTATCAAGGTGACCAAATCGCCTCCACGGATCCCTCCGCTCCTCTACTCCCCTATGCCAATGCAGTTTTTGACCATCATTGCTACCCTCTCCCCTTCCCTCCCCCCTGTCCTTCCTGAACATAGTGTAACCCTCCAGGTTCAGGTCCCAGTCATGTCTTACAGTGGCCCAAGTCTCAGTGACCACTGCCACATCCACTGCTCCCTCAGTTAGCATCGTCTGGAGCTCAGGCATTTTATTGCCCAAGCTCCTGGCATTTAGCAGGACTACCTTCCACCCTTTCCCTATAGTTCCATTTCCCCTGCTCGTGTTCCCATGGGGATTCTGTCTTCCCCTGGTCTGCACTTTGCCAATTGGCCTTTTCCTGCAATCCTCCTGGTCCCCAGGGGTGGAGACAGAGTCCCTCCTTTATCGCACCCTGACAGCCTTTTCTCCCATCCCACCCCCTTCACAAGTTTAAACCCACTTTTTACCAATGAACCCCTCTATTTTCAACTAAGTTCCCTCCTCCAAATTGAGATGTAGTCTATCTCTAGCATACAGCTCCTTATCCTCCCAGGTCTCCCCAAACCCCCATCAACCCATGCTGGCCTCACACCACTCCCTGAGCCACTGGTTTATCTCCTAAATTTTCCTTTTTGTGTTCCCCACTGGCCCTTGGCACTGGCAGGATTTCTGAGAGAAGAGCTGTGCATCCTATGTCATGACAGACCCTGGCGCTCCTGAATCTTACCTGTATCTCTGGCTCGCTATTTCCCTCAATGTCATTTGTACCCAGGTGGACCAGTATGTCTGGGGAACCCCCACAATCCTTTGCCAGCTTATATACCTCGTGCTTAGCCCTGTGCACCATTAGTCCAGGGAAGCATCTTGTTCTAACTGGCCAGGCTTCTCCCTCCCTATCCTATTTGATACCCCTGATCATAGAATCCCCCAGCAGGAGCACTCTGACCACTCCTTTTCCTCCATTCCCCCTTCCATGTCCCTCATCCTTTCTACAGGCCCCTCCACCCAGCTGGCTCCTTGTTCCTCCCCCTATCTGGGTGCCACATGCCACCCCCTCCATATTTACCACAGCCACCCCCTCCTCCAGTCCTATGCCTCTCCTCCTCCTGGGTATCCTTCTGTACCTTGCTAATTCCCCCTCACTGCTCGCAACTGGTCCTTCTCCCCATCTGCTAAACTAGTCCTGGCTCATCCTCCCTTCCTTCCTGTCTCCCTTTAGTTCCTCCTTGCTTAGTCGTGCTCCCCTGGCCTAAACCCTCAGCTCCCTTTACTGAATCCTCCTTGTACTTCTGGTCCTTCTCCTTTACCTTTCTTCCCAACTGGTCCTTCTCCTTGCGCTTTCCTCCCTCTTCCCCCTGCCCCTCCTGCTCTGATTCACTGCTCCCCCCATTCTCCTGCATTCCAGGTCCCCCCTGTTCTTCCTGCTATCTGGCCCCTGCCTCCTGCCTCCCTCTCCCACTCCCTTTCCACCTCTAACCACCTCTGTCGTGGCTACATCACCCTCCTCATCCTTGAGCAGAAGAAGAGAATTGAAGCGGTTACTGAGTGTAAGGTCTGATCCACCTCCCCGCCTTGCTTCCTTGTGTCCAGCCCTGGCCATCTGCCTACTTCCCTGAGAATGTTGTCCCTCCGTCCCCCCTTTGTGAAGGGTCCCCAGTTACCTGCCTGCTTCCTTGGTAGTGTCCTTTTGGCCCCCCTCTGCCAGGGTCCCTATGTGACCCCTGAGTATTCTCCTGCACTCCTTTCCCTATGCCCCCACCCCCAGTGCTTGGTGAAACCCTGTGTGAGATTCCCAGCCCCCTTCCCCAACCATACCACCCCCTTCCCCAGCTTTCTCCTAATCCCCGCAACCTCCTCCCTAAGCTGTGCTAGCTGGTAGCACACTGGGCAACCACTCGGACTTCCAAGCCCAGTCCAGTATCATGGCTGCTCCACACCCTGTGCACCACCCACCCTCCCAAAGATGCCAGCCCTAATGATGTGGTTCCATCCCTTCCAAATAGGTTTCCTTGGGTGAGCCACCAGGTTTGCCCCTAGTCCAAAATACCTACTGCCTAATCAGGTCACCCACTAATCTTAGAGACAGTCCCACTGTACAGCAGTAACCCTGTTACTAGGTGCAGTACAACACATTAAACTTATAGGAAATGAAAACTCCTAAGCTCCTCTCTCCAGCCTTTAAATCCAACCCCCAGTGGCTAGAACTACATGAGCTGCACCTGCAGCCTTTTCCTCAATTGCAGGGCAGGTGTTCCCCTATAAATTCGCAGACTTCTGGGAGGCAGGGGTGGGGAGGGTGGTCCTGGGCAGACACCTGACTGAGAGAGAGTGTATCAGCCCTGTGTCTCCCCTCCAAGCCCAGCAGCCAAAGAACCAGGCCCAAGCAAATCCCACCAAATAGGTTTTAAATCAGAAGAAATAGGCCTCTACCAGCGCAGCCTGTTACACAGTGAAACATCTACAAAATGAGCCCCACTTACAGCCACCAAATCAGTTTACAAACATCCAGCAGCCCCCAAAACAATACCCTGCTAGCCCCTTAGAAGTAAGAAAGAAAAGAACTAACCTACCAAGTAAAATTCACAAGAACCCTGTGAAAACAATAGCAGCAGCTACTGTCCTGGAACACAACTGATCCTGTCCCCTTCCAGTTCTCGTATTGTGGTTGTTGTTTTAGTTATATTTTTGTGAATGTTGCATTGCTTAAAATATGGCCACTAAAGAGTGATGTCAGGTCTTAAGAAAGCACTGTGTTTGGAACAAAAATGTTTGGCTGTTGGTGGGGGAGAGAGTGTTTGAGCTTTCTGTTGTAAAATAAAGAAATTATCCTTTAGCACAACTGCATTGTTTCAAGTGGTCCTCAACTGTGAGATGAGCTATTTGTGAGCAGTAATCCCACTGGCCCTACCAACTACTTTGTCACATTTGTCCTGCCACTTTGAGGTCATTACCAGATACTGTAGGATGTCCTACTTAGTGACTCTCAGTTCCTCCTCCATCCTATACTAGGTTCCTGGGTTCCTATGCCCTAGGTGCGTGATTTTGCACTTTTTGGCACTGAACCGCAACTGCCATCTTCTTGACCACTCCTTGAGTTTCCCAAGGTCCCTATGCATTTCCCCAACCCTCCTAAATGTTCACCCTATTACAGCTTTTGGTGACATCTGTCACAAGCTCTGACAGAGCCACTATGATTGTGAATGCATTAACTAGATAAGGGTGTTTCATGGGCTTAAACATAAACATAAACTTTTATTTATTTATTTAAAAAAATATCAGATTTACAAATCTTTGAGTCAGAGACTCATTTACAAAGGCACCTCATCAAAACTAATACAAAGACAGCACAGTTAACAAATCCAAAAACAATGGCTCAGAGAGCAGACAGTTATAACAAGCATTCACTGGAGATACATGGGTAGCAGTAGATAAACAGATTACATAGTTTAGGCACACAGGCACTACATTAAGAAGACCAAAGCAGTTCAAACAATATACAATAGCCAAAGCAAATAGACATCAGGAGTCAATGAGAAGCCCAGAGTGTCCACATGAAGGCTGTTCCATACACTAACTGAATCAAAGTATAGTACATTGAGAAAGGGCATAGTTAAGCAATAGGGCACGACCGGGTGTGTGTTATCTTGTAATAATGTCACTCCTGGGGTGGGTTGAAGCACAAGGTGAAGCCGAGTATTTGTTTATTTATTTGCACATACACTGGATCAACAATATTTGCACAAGCTGTGCCCAGTACAGATTTTACAGCACTAGTCCTGGTCTGGTGATCTGAGTTTTACCCATGCCACACTGCATATGGCTTAGTGATATACTGCACAGATGGCTGCAGAGTCTAACCCATTGAAGGCTGAAGTTTCAGAAAATCATTATGCTACATATATCAAGACTCACTCCCTCCCTCACTCACCCCCAGTCACAGTTAATCCTGTACCAAAGTCATGCTTAAATACTAATGCCTCTACATCAACACTACTAAGCTTTTAACGCCAACATGCTTCTTCTGCTGCTGTGAGTTAAACTCTTTATTTAAAAAAAAATTTGTTGAGAAATTTTTGTTTTAGTATATCCATGGTCATGAAAAATGAATTTGTAAAAGAAACCCAAATCCCCATTTATCAGTTCATTGAATCACAATACAGCATGTTATGAATTTTTCAGATTCTATGTGTAACCTACAGTAAGTCGGACAGAAATTAGAGACAAATGCCTACCTATTTGCAAGTGAAGCAAATATGGTTATTATCATTCAGCTGTAAACACCTATAGTCACAGCCAGGATTCACATTGCTAGACTATGGGTAAGTATGACAAGTTTCCTAAATACTGGTACCTTATCCAGCTGTGTTCTGCTTGTGTGTGTGTGTGTGCATGTGTGCGTGCATATGTGTGTGTGTGTTTAAACATGTAACTTTCTATAGTCTATTGTATAGCACTGTGAATCCTGACCGCAGTGTTTTTTTCTCTGCTGTGGCTAAGCAAGACACTGTAACAAGGCACTGACCTGCTGTAGGGGCTATTAAACATCAAACCAAAGGGTATGATGTGAAGACTAACTTGGAGAAGATGCAATAAAACAAACTTGAATGACAGCCCCCAGACATCATAAAACACCCAGGGAAAATTAGAAAAATTCCTCTAACAGCCTAGGCAGAAACAGAACACTGGATTGAAGTGAGAACTCAAAACTGGTAGTAATACATATATTCCTGATTTTAACATGCAGTTTTCCTTTAAGAAGATTCAGTAGAATATAAATAGTAGTCCACAACTGCCTGCCTGAGAATGAAGTTGGTGTATTATTTAGAAAAAGGGAAGGCTAGGTCTCTTGCTATGCAATATCCTGTAAAGTAACACACTGACTGCTCTTAGGATGGTGATGCCAAATAATGTGAGGTGCCATGGGGAACTTGTTATGCAGAAAGTTCCAGGAAGTGTTTAACCCATTCAACTTCTCATAGCTTTCTATGGTGTCTGTACTATCCATTTATGCAAGTCAACTCCACTTCTCAAACTTAAAAAGAAAAACACACTTCATCACAGACTGTGTTTACCAAGTACTGTGCCCATGATTAAAATAATTTGAACCCCATCTCCCCAAAATGTGCTCTCACATGAACATGCATGATATATCTGTAAAGACAATTAAAAAAAATGTATTTTTAAATGCATTAGTAACACCAATGCTTTCAAGGTTATCTGTAAAGACAATTTAAAAAATGCATTTCTAAATGCATTAGTAACACCAATGTTTTCAAGATTTTGAAACTACTAAAAAGACAAACTAAATGTATAGATAGATAGATACATGGTAAACAAATATTGTTAATCCCAAAAGCTGAACTTTGTTTTTAGTATATAAATGTTTAAGAAATACCTGAAATACCTGAAAGCTGTCTATTTTCCTTAGTTTTTTAGACACTTCTTAGACTTTCATTTTGAGACACCAGGTAACTCTGATAATCATTTGTTCCAAGGGTTTTTAAGTCAGTTTGAAGGCATTTTAAGTATTTTCTGTTTTAATCCTTAATAAAATGCAGGGACTCCACAGACTTGTGTTCTGTTCCTTGGTCCATATCCCAAACATGTGAGTCTTCTTTCAGGATAATAGATCCACCCCATGGCCCTCCCACATGAATAAAAAAAAAGATGGGATGGACCTTTTGGAGTTTCTTGGGTGGAGGTGGGGTGGACCTTACTTCCCTCCAAAAAAAACAATGCTGCCTCCCACTACTCAGGTTCCAGTTCTTGTACCACCCATTTAAGAAAGAAAATAATGCCCTGCAACCATTGACTAACATGAAAGCGTATTTATTTGAGGGCGGAAAACATTTCTTGGAGGAGGGTAAGGTGGAGGAGACTATTTTTTTTTAAATTTAATAAGCTTTATTGTTTCAGTTTAACAAAATTATACACAAAACACCATTACATTGGGATTTTAGAAACAATAATCCAACAAGTTAGATCCTATATTTCAATATTTCATACAGGGATCATAGATAAAATTAGCTAATTAACAGAGTACTTAAATAGTATTGCAGATCAGAATTTTCCCTAATACCCTGCAGTGAATAACTGGATTTATTGATTTCAGTTAACACTGACATATTAAAAAAGGAATAAAATATAATGAAATTAGGATATGGCAGAGACTATTTACACCTTCAGTCAGTTCCATGGACAGAAAACATGACATCACTCCTTTTGTACATGCAATACTCCTGTAGGCTTCGCCGACAGTCATAAAAAGGCATAACTTCCCTTCCAGTTCTTCTGCAATGTTGCTTATGAAGAAAACTGGTCCCAGTACTGAGCCCTGCGGCACCCCACTGGTCACTCTTCCATCATTAGAGTGCCATTAATCACCACCCTCTGCCTCCTATTCATTAGCCAGTTTCTAACCCAATTTACCACTTTTTATAAAATGGGCTTAAAAAATCCACAATGCTGATTGGCTGAAACCTAGTTTCAGCCGTGTCCTTATCAGCATGTATTGTGCCAACCGGCACTACCCTTCATTCCCCAGCCCAACAACAACACAGGATCAGTGAGCTGTGCTGGCTGAAAACAGAAACAAAGCTCAAGTGGCTACTGCAGCTTATCCCATTATTGTTGTGACCTAGCTCCGGGTCTGCCTACCTCTGCCTCTTTCACAGCACACAACAAAACCTGTAATGAAACAACAACAGCAAAATGTTTTTTTTTAATTGTTTTTCCACATTTCGCATGGAAATTCTAGCCTCGCCTCCACAAAACGGTTGCCGAGCTCATCACCACATCGCGTGCCAGCATGACGTACTTTCAAACAAATGCCCAATATAAAAACATCCATTGCCCACAAAAACACTCCATTTCATCTACAGGATACCACTATAATATAAAAAAGTAACCTGCAGTTTGGTCCAGAAACAGGAGCACTACCTCGAAAACCTGACTCTAATTTTACCTTTTACAAACGTGAACCACTGGAAACACTGTTTACGGAGGCTCCTGAGGGTCATGCTCGCTCCCAGTCTCCCTCGATCGCTCCATTTGTGTTTGACCCTCCCTATAAGTGCTCCATAATCCTGTGTATTACAGGCGATTGCTTTCTTCCCCATGGCACACTCAAAATACCCTCTAATTCCACACGCACAAACAGGTAACCGGCGCTGTCTACGGCACCGGCAGCTAGTAACCGACAGCCTTTTTCAAAATACTGCTGGCCGGTCATGTACTGTGTCTCTCATCTTCTTTAAAAAAAACAGAAAACTAAAGAAAAGAATTCATCTGTACATCTGCCACTGCCACAGTTCTTCTGACCCTCAGTACGGGTGGGGTCCAGAGTAGCAACCAAGATTCACAAACCTCACGCACACAGGATCGCAGGTCGGGCAGCTATCAGTGAAAGTGCAAGCTGACTGTTAAAAACAGTACTCTCACAGTGAAAACAGTAAAAAAGTCACAGGATTTAAAGGATCCAAACTAGTAAGCACAGTAATAAATAACCTCAGGAACACCTAGAGTTCACGGTATTGCCAGCTTAACTGTGACTTCATAGGGGATTATTTTTTTTAATACCTAAGTTATTGAAACCATGTTTTTATATTTTTTAATTCTGTATGATTTTTCTTTTTACCCATTAAAAATTACTTGAGGGCCCATTTTATAAGCGCAATAAGACACTCCGAGGTGTGCGTTATCTCCTGATAAGAGCACACCCAGGTGCATAAGGCACTCGGTGCAAGCGCCTCATGCCTAACAACGCACCTGGGCGTGCTCTTATCAGGAGATAACGCACACCTCATCGTGTCTTATTGCTTGCGTATCCCATCACTAGGCTGCTTAATTTCTTTATCAGCCTCCTGTGTGGCACAGTGTCAAAGGCCTTGCTATAGTCCAGATAAGCCATGTTCACTGCCCTCCCCTGATCTATTTCCCTGGTCACTCAGTCAAAGAAATCAATCACATTCATCTGGTGTGACCCCCCCCCAACTGGGAATCCATGCTACCTCTGGTCTTACAGCTCACTGGATTCAAGATACTCTACCAACCTTTCCTATAACATGGTTTCTGTTAGTTTCCTCACAACTGAGGTGAGAGTGACTTGCCTATAGCTGCTAGCCTCCTCCTCCTCCTCCCTGCTGCAGCTCTTCTGTAGTTTATCATGCATAGTTGACAGTTATATATAGAATAATATATTGTATGTGGTTTACTACATTATGAGGTTTTTCTATACACCAGAGATGGGTAATATCACATAAACCATAGGTGTGGAGCAGGAATGGTTTATGATGGTATCACACACCAAGGTTGTGTAAATAAACAACAACAATGGTAACATCCCATATTTCATTTTATATCATAGCTGGGGGGGTAGACTGGAAACTAAAAGGGATCTGGAAAAGCATTGTGAAAGTTTGAAGAATTAATCTGCTTTGCTATTTACTGTCTTCAGTGCTGAACATATTGCATAAAGGCAAACATTTACACATTGGGCTCAATTCTCAAAAGGCCCTTAGATTGACACAAGCTGCGGCAAAAGGCAGCTTGCGTCAAAGACCTATGTGTTATGGACCCTGTGCCCCATTCTCTATCAGGCAGGGTCCTGCCAGCAAAGTCCCATGGCTTGCAATAACCATTACCATGCGCCAAGCAGACGGGGCATGTGGACGTTTTGCTGAAAGCCATGGAGTAGCCATGCACCACCCTAGTCCCCGGTGGTCTAGCAGTCCCCCCTCAATATGCCGGTATACTAAAAAGATTAATTAAATCATTACCTGGTGGTCTAGTGGTCCCCCCAACATGTCCCAATATGAATATTTCTAATTAAGTCATTACCTGGTGGTCTCGCAGTCCCCTCGACATGCTGCTGTATGAATATGTCTCATTAAATCATTACCTGGTGGTCTAGTCGTCCCCCGACATGCCCTTATATGAATATGTTTAAGCAAATCTGTACTTGGTGGTCTAGCGGTCCCTCCCACATCCCCATATATATGTGCTTGGTGACAGTTTAGTCAGCATCCGGCTGTGGTGGTGAGAAGAGGGCTGTGTCGGTAGCTGGCTTGGGGTGCTGGCTGGGGAGGGGGAGCAGGGTGGTGGGCACTACTTGCCAGGGTGAGGGATGAGGGTCCACCAGATCACCAGAAATAGAGGTTTGCTCACATTTGCATAAACGGGCATGTTGGGGGGGGACCACTAGATCACCTAGTACAGATTTACTTAAACATATTCATATAGGGACATCTGGTTCTATGTCAAAATGGTGATCACGGAAGGGCGATCACCGTTTGGGCGAGTATACATCCCCAAAAATGAACTATGGTGATGTACACTCGCAATGACTAGAAAGCTGGTGGCCAGTTTTCTGTTATGTGGGTTGACTGTACCTCCCACACCCCCCACTTAAGGATTCTCAACTCCAGAGGGGTGCTTGTCAGGAGTGTGTAAAACTTAAAAAATAAAACCCGACCCGACAGAAAAAGCATTCGCGCCCAAAACTGAACCTGCCGCCCTTCCAACCCCATCCCGCCACCTACTCACCATGCTACATGGCCACTGCACTACACCCCACACATCCTCCCTTCTGCTCCTCACATGACGTGGTCCCTTCCCCCCTGATCGCGTGTATATATAGTGACATCCTGTTGCTGTACTCCCCTGACCCTGTATCCGGTCACTACCCTGCCAGGTAGCCGAGGACACAGGCACCAGGATTGAGTCACCCTTTCTGAAAGCTTTCAATCACAGTTGCCTTCTTCACTGGACACCAGGGTATGTTGAGGGGACCACTAGTTCACTGGGAAATGATTTAATAAGACATATTCATATAGGGGTATGTTGGGGGGGGCAGCATTGATCTTTGTAAAATACAGGCATGTTGGGGGGACTGCTAGACCACCAGGTAAAGAATTACTTAATATTTTTAAAATATGCACTTGTCGGGGGGACCGCTAGACCACCATGTAAAGAATTAATTAATCTTTTTTAAAATACAGGGATGTCAGGTGGAGACTGCAAGACCACCAAGTAATGCTTCCATTAATCATTTTAAAATACGGGCATGTCTTGGGGACCGCTAGACCACCAGGTAATTATTTGGCTGGCAGTATAGCCTAGAGGTTATAGTAATGAGCTATGAATGAACTTGGTACATCCAGCGAACCTGAGTATGATTCCCCCAACCTCCACTTGCATACTGTGTGACTCTGAGCAAGTCACTTAACCAGCCCAAAGCTCCTGGGTCGCCCCTGAAAACAGGCAGTTGTGCCAGTGGGACATACCCAGTTACCAAAGAATAAATAAACAAATAAATGTAATTAATCTTTTTAAAATATGGGCATGTGGTGGGGGAGGCAGCACATGTGAGGGAAGACACCAATTGTGGCTCAAGTGGACAAACCCTACCAGAGGTTGATATTCTAAGTACCCTTAGACCACCCCTGGCTGGTCAAAGGGTACCTAGAATTTTGCCCACTGGGAAGATTTTGAGAATCCCAATTTAGGGAATGTAGTAGCTGGCATCTGCTGCATGCCTCCTAGTGCCATGCCGCAGCCCATTTTGTGGCGCACGGGTGGCGCAAGCCCCATTTGGTGCAGACAGCCTGCGGTTGATGCAGGCTGCCTTTGAGAATGCTCCTGGTGCATCTTTTGGTGCAAGTGGCACTTTGCGCCATTCTTTGTGGCCAAAATCCCTTGCATTGTGCTGGGAACTTTGAGAATCAGGCCCATTGTGTCTGTTTCACAAAAAAAATACATCTTACAATTTTTTTTTGGGTGGGAAACTCATTGTGAAAATGTGACAGAAACTGTGGTATGTACGACGAAACACACACTGAAAAGAAAAGTATGTCCACAAAGAAATATACTTTTATCTACTGTGGTACTTCACAAACTTAGTGACAATTGTTTGTTTAAAATCCTTTTGTCCTGAAAACAGAAGTTATGTAGTGCACAACTATTAGACTTGGTAGTTTGTTTACATGGCTTAAAAGTTGATGAGGTAAAAAGGTTTTCTTTACTTACTACATACTAACATACTATCATGCCAGCAGAGTATGCCTAATGGTCTGTTGTGTCTGCTAGGGAGTCAGCACCCTGAATGGGTACAGTCTCTGTCTTCATCAAAGTTTCCCCCTCCCAGACAAGCTTTCCCCCACTTCCCTCCCACCTAAACCTGACCCAGCCCCTCTTGATCCCTTCCACCATAGATACTCCCACCTGCTCTTCAGGCTGTGCATTCCATGGTTCCACCACTCTTTCAGCGAAGTGCCACCTCCTTCTTTCCCCCCGGAGTCTCCACCCCCCCCAGCCTACAACTGTGTCCTCTGGTGACTCCTTAGAAACATAGAAACATAGAAAGGACCGCTTGGCCCACCCAGTCTGCCCATTTCCCTACCTAATGGATAAGCTTCAGATCCTAGTTAACCAGCAGCCTACTTCTTTCTACCCCCACCCCCTAGAATTGCTTTATGGCTGTCCCATGCATGCTTGAATTCAACCACTGTTTTTGACTCCACAACCTCCTCTGGAAGGCCATTCCATGCATCCACAACCCTCTCTGTGAAAAAATACTTCCTTACATTACCTCTGAGCCGCCCCCGTCTATCTTCAAATTGTGCCTCCTTGTTCTTGCACACCTCTTTTTTGAAAGATGCTACCCTCTTGGACTTTGTTGATTCCCTTGAGGTACTTGAAAGTTTCTATCATATCCCCCCTTCCCCTCCTTTCCTCGAGGCTATACATATTAAGCTCCTTTAGTCTCTCTTCATATGTCTTCTGGTGCACATCCTGCACCATTTTAGTTGCCCTCCTCGGGACAGCTTCCATCTTGTCTATGTCCTTGCAGAGATTGGATCTCCAGAACTGCACACAGTACTCCAGATGGGGTCTCACCAGCTGTCTGTACAGAGGGATAACAACTTCCTGTTTTCTGCTGGTGATGCCTTTCCTATGCATCCCAATATTCCCCCAGCCCTCCTTACTGCCCTCTCACATTGCTTGCCTACCTTTAAGTCATCTGATATGACTACCCCCAGGTCCCTTTCCATTTTTGTTGTTGTTAGTATCTCACCCCCCATTGTGTACTCTTCCCCTGGGTTTTTGTTTCCCAGGTGCATTACCTTGCACTTCTTAGCATTAAATCTAAGCTGCCATACATTTGACCATTCCTCTAACCTTGCCAAGTCCCTTCTCATCCTTTCCACCCCAACTTGTGCATCAACTCTGTTCCAGATCTTTGTGTCATCTGCAAAGAAACATACTTTTCCTTCCAGTCCCTCTGCAATGTCACTTATAAAGACATTGAAGAGGGCCGTTCCTAATACTGAACCCTGTGGTACCCCACTAGTAACCCCCCTTTCTTCAGAGTGGACTCCAGTTACTATTACCCTCTGTGTCCTATCCTCCAGCCAATTCTTTACCCAGGTTATCATCTTCTGACCCACTCCCAGGTTGGCTAACTTGTATATTAATCTTTTGTGTGGGACTGAGTCAACTGCCTTGCTAAAATCTAGGTAGGCCATGTCCACAGCCCCTCCCTGATCTACTACTTTGGTCACCCCATCAAAGAAATCTATTAGATTCGTCTGGCATGAACTTCCTGCTGTGAATCCATGCTGCCTTGGGTCCTGTGCCCCTTTGGCCTCTAAGTACTCAACAATTCTTTCCTTCAGAAGTGATTCCATCATTTTCCCTATCGCTGAGGTTAAACTAACAGGTCTATAGTTTCCTGCTTCTGCCCTGCTCCCACTTTTGTGAAGGGAATCACATCTGCCCTCCTCCAGTCCTCAGGTATCACCCCATCCTCCCATGATTTGTTAAAGAGGGTAGTCAGTGGTGTCACTAGTTCTACCCTTAGTTATTTTAGAATTCTGGGATGAATCCCATCAGGCCCCATTGCTTTGTCCACCTTCAGTTTTAAGAGTTCTTTCAGAACCCTTTTTTCTGTAAATGGGCTGGTATCAACTTCTGTATCCAGAGTGTTTCTATTGTTTGTTTTATGTACCTCCCCCTCTTCATTTGTAAATACTGAGCAAAAATATTTGTTTAGTATCTCTGCCTTTTCACCATCACCCTCTGCCCACCCCCCTCACTTTTATTAAGCCTCACTATCCCTCCCTTAGTCTTCCTTCGTTCCCTGATGTACCTAAAAAAGGTTTTATCCCCCCTTTTAACTGAGTTGGCTATCTTTTCCTCAGTTCGGCCTTTGCTGTTCTGACTGCCTTCCCAGCTTCCTTTTGCTTTAACTGATACAATTCTCTGTCCTGCTCCTTCTGTGATTCCCTGTACTTTCTGAATGCTTTCTTTTTCTCTTGAACCATCACTGTCACCTCCTTTGAGAACCATAGTGGTTTCTTACATTGTTTTGTTTTGTTTATTTGCTTCACACAAAGGCTTGTTACCTCTGTGAAGGCAGTTTTTATTATTCCCCATTGTTCTTCCACCCCTCCTTCCTGCCCATTTGCTAGTGTATTCCTTAGGCACTCACCCATTTTGGCAAAGTCAGCCCTCCTGAAGTCCAGTACTTTTGCCTTTGTATGGCTTGACTCTATTGCTGTGTTTATTGTGAACCATACTGTTCGATGGTCGCTAGTTCCCAGATGGCTACCCACTTCCACATCTGTGATCCTCTCTCCATCTTCACTTGAGAGGACCAGGTCTAAGATTGCTCCCTCTTGAGTGGGTTCCAATACTAGTTGTCTAAGGCATGCCCCTTGTAGGGCATCTAGAATAATCCCACTCTTTGAAGTGGCTGCTACAACTGCACTCCAGTTAACATCTGGCATATTCAGATCACCCATCAACAATATCTTCCCTGAAGGAAACCACTTAGGCTTACCTTATTTGTTCCTTTCAGGTACCTGAAGACCTTGATCATATCCCCCTTGTCCCTCCTCTCCTTCAGCGAGAAAAGGTTGAGCTCCACAAGTTGCTCTTCATATGTCCTATCCCCCAACCCCTGGATCATCCTAGCTGCCCTCCTCTGGACCTGCTCCAGGAGCAAGATGTCCTTCTTTAGGTGCAGTCTCCAAAACTGCATTAATTACTTGAGATGTGGTCTAATCATGCTGTTGTACAGTGGCAGAATCACCTCCCTGCTTCTAGAGGTGATTCCCCTGGTGGTGCAGCCCAGTATTCTATTTGCCCTGGCCGCGGCCCTCCTGCATTGTTCAGAATTATTCACTTTGACATCCATAAAAAAAACCAAGCCTTTTTCTCCAGGTGAGGCCTGGAGAATGTACTCCCCTAGGGTGTATACATGTTCTGGGTTCCTACTCCCTAGGTGAAGCACCTTGCATTTACTGGAGTTAAATTTCAATTTCCAGGTGCGTGACCACCCCTCCACAGTATCCAGGTCCCCTTGCAGGGCCATCCTGCCCTCTTTCCCCTCCACTACCGCCCAAGCTTAGAGTCATCTGCAAAGAGGCTCATTTCGCACTTAATACCCTCCTTGCTATCAGAGATAAAGGCACTAAAAAGGAGCGGACCTAGAACTGATCATTGTGGGACCCCACTCATGACCCGCTTAGAAGATGAGTCCACCCTCCCACTACCACCTGCTGGGTACGTCCAGACAACCAAGTACCAATCTACCTAACCATTTGTGTCCCCACCTCCATCCCAACCAGCTTCTCCAGCAGGCCTATGTGAGGGACTGAATCAAATGCCTTGCTGAAGTCCAAGAAGAGGACATCCACCAGTCTACCCTGATCGAGTACCGCCTTAACCCACTTGTAGAACTCCACAAGGTTAGTCTGACACGATCTGCCCAGGATGAAGCCACGCTGCTTATCATCGAGGAGTCCCTATTCCCTCAAGAATGCTCCCAGCCTCTCCTTTAGGATGGCCTCCATCAACTTTACCACCACTGATGTCAGGCTGACTGGTCTGTAATTCCCCTTCTCCTCCCTCGAGCCCCCTTTGTGGATGGGCACTATATGCACCTGCCTCCAATCCCTGGGCACCCTTCCTGTCTGCAGAGAAGCATTAAAAAGATCCACCAGTGGTGCAGCCAGGACATCTGCTAACTCCCATAGTACCCTGGGGTGGATACCATTAGGATCCAGGGTTTTGTCCTTTTTTAGGGACGTGAGAGCTTGCCACACCCTGCCTACAGAGATTTCCTCCTCCGTGCCCCCCCCACAGCAGACCCTGTGTGCCCCCTCTCACTCTGGGCCTCTCCTTCATCTCCCCGAGTGCCAGTAGGTGCCCCCTCCAGCCAGGTCTCTGCCCTTCAACCCCCCCATTTTCCCCTGCTCTGAAGCCCCTCAACATCTTCCCTATTGAAGACTGATGCAAAGTACTGGTTGAGCACTTCCGCCTGTTCAACGGCCTCCTCCGCCCACCCTCCCTCTAGCCTTAACCTACTGAACTGCCCCTTTACTCTCCTTCTGTCCCCGATATACCTAAAGAACCCTTCCCCTTGATCCTCTGCACCAGTCTCCACTCTTTTCTAGCCTTGGCACCTCTAACCACTCTGGTAACCTTCCTGACCATCAGAATATACTCCTCCCTATCCAAGATCCCACGGGCGCATTTGTACCTTCTGTATGCAGCTCTTTTTCTCTAACTGCCTCCTGAACCTCCTTTGTCCACCAGCATGGCTTCCTAGACTTACCCCCCTTACAACTCACTTTCACACAATCCCTGATAGCTTTCTATATCACTTTCTCGATAATTTCCCACCTACTTTCCACATCCATGCCTGGTTTTATCTCCTCCAAGCGACCCTCAAGCAGTTCCCCCATTTTCCTAAAGTCTGCCCTCTAAAATCAACTACCACCATTCTTGAATGAGCCCTTTCCTCTCCAAGGTCCAATAGAAACCAGACTGTGTCATGGTCGCTTCCAGCTAAGGGGTCCCCCCACTTCAATGTCCTTTACTAGGTCACTATAAGCCAGAACCACATCCAAGATACGTCCCTCTCTTGTTGGGTCCATAACCTGCTCAGTTAGGGAAGCATCCTGGAAAACATCCAACATCCTCTGTTCCCTAACCAAAGGGGACTTCATAGTTCCGCAGTTCATAGCCGACCTTTTTAGATCGCCCAGTATCACCACCCCCTTCCCTCCCCTTCCTGCCCACAGTAATCCCTGATATTAGCCAGCAGGCAGTCCTCCAGATCGTCAGCCAGCATGGATGGCCTATAGATCTCCCACATTTTCACCCTCATCCCCCCCCGTAGTTTGCAGGGTGACCCACAGTGCCTCCATATTACCCTTTTCCTCCTCTACTCTGCTGATCCCGATGCTGTCCTTTATGAACAGTGCTACTCCTCCCCCTCTGCCCACCCCTGTCCTTTCTAAACACAATATATCCAATCAGATTTAGGTCCCAGTCATGTCCAGGGGTGGCCCATGTTTCAGTGACAGCAGCCACGTCCACATCTCCCTCCACCAGCACGGCCTGGAACTCAGGCATCTTATTCCCCAAGCTCCTGGCATTTGTCAGAACCACCCTCCAGTCTTTTTCCCGCCCTCACATCCGATTTTCTTCCTGACAGGTTACACGCAGCCATTTTTCATCCTCCCCTCAGGGTGCCTTCTGCTTCTTCCACTTGGGGTAAAAGACTGAGCCCTTCCATGCCAGTTATGCTGGGAGCAGCCTCTCTGCCCACCCTTCACAAGTTTAAACCCCAGCTAGCCTGGATGAATTCTGTCAGTTTCTGCTTAAGTACCTCCATCCCCAGCAGGTTTAGAAGAAACATATCCCTGGCATACAGCCCCTTTTCCTCCCAAGTTTCCCCCCAATCCCCCATCAGCCCAAACCCCTGAGCTTCACCCTACTGCCTGAGCCACTCATTAACCTCCCTGATTTTCAGTTAGTTCTCTTGGTACCGACAGAAATTCCAAGAAGTTTACTGAGCAGCCATTGTCATGGCAAACCCTTTCCAGCTCCCAGAACCTGGCCTGAATTTCCAGCACACTATTTCCTTCAATATCATTTGTCCCCAGGTGTACTAAGAAGTCAGGTGAGCCCCCACAACTCTGCACCAGTTCATACAAGAGGAAGTCTGCCTTATGTACAGTCAGGCCTGACATACTTTTGACCCTAACAGGACTAGGTGTGCCTCCTCCCTGCCCTTCCCACTATATACCCCTAATCATGGAGTCCCCCACCATGAGCACCTTAACCCCCTTTGTACCCTTAGGCCCATCCCTATTGTAGGCTACCACCCCACTTCTCTGGCACTTTCCTAATTTCCGCTTCTTCCCTTAACCTACTGACTACTGGCCTCCCTATGTAAGAACCACTTTCAGTCCCATCCCTCTGATCCCTACTCACCTCCCCTATTGCCTCATTACCCCCTAGTTCATTCTCTACCCCCTCTCCTAGTTGAGCCAACTCCCCCAGCTACCCCTTCGCTTCCGACCCAACAGCACTAGGTTCCCCCACCATGCCCCTCTTAAGTACATCCTCCCACATGCTGCGACATCTATCCCACTCTTCCCCCTTGCATACCTCCTGAGCTCCTGGACCTACTCTTCTCTCCTGGTAGACACCCCCATCCCCATGTAATGATCCCCAAATCACAGCTCCCCACCCTTTCCTGCCCCGAGTCCCACGAAGCCTGGAACTCCCACCTTCAAGCACGTTTTCACCCTTATCCTCTCTGAGAGTACTTCTGGTCTTCTCAGTGTCCCTCGCACTCCTACTGGCAAGCTCCTTTTTCCCCTTATCATCCCTGGGTGTGCCCCTTACCTTCTCAGTGTCCCTCACCAAACTCACCCTGTCGCCTCCTCTGTCCCCTGCCCTGTCCACTCCTCTGAAATCCTTTTTAAGTAGTTTGCAGACCCCCCAAGCTCCTCCCCTTGCTACCCCTGCTAATCATCCCACTCCTCTTCCACCCCTGATCCCCTCATCTCCCTCTGTCATCCAATGTACTCAGTGGTTCCAAAACTGTTATAGCTCTCAAAACCTATCCCTGTGCTCCACTCTGGTTTAACAGGACCCCTCAGCTGGATTTCTCCTGACCCTTACCAGCCCTTCTGTCTCCCATCAACTGCCCATGCTTTTGGCTCCATCCTCCAACTGCTCCCCCCCAGGAATAGTCTCGGTTAGACCAGATACCATTTCCCTCCCCCCACTTCCTGCCTGATAGGATGGCTCCTGACACTGTCCTGCCAATGCCAACATGCCCCCCACAGTCCCCCATCCCACCCACCTCTCATCTCTGCCAGCTACCACCCAATACTGTTGATTGCCTCCTAAGATGTGACGGCTGCCTGCAGACTGGGCAAGTTTCCATCCTCCAGTCCCAATTAAGAACCATGGCCACCCCACCACCCTGCCAAAGATGCCAGCTCAGATATCTGGAGGCCCCCTCCATGCTCCGGCCCCAAACATTTGCTGGTTTCCCCCCTTACCTAGTTCTGGCCCATGAGGTCATCCTCCCCTCAGCATCCTACTTTTAGCCATTCAGCCTATACAGCAACAGGTTAGAGCAAAAAGATTTGCTTAAAGGTCCTCCCCCAAGGTCCTCCCACTTCCAGCAGTCTCCAAGTCTAGCCCAGTCTCTCAACACAATGATCCTGCCTCCACCTGGCTCTGCCTCCTTTGGGTATTTAATAGAGATCGGGGATGGGGTGGGTTGTGTGGGACTAAAGGCAACACAGCTCCTTCAGTAATCCAGAAAGTGGCTGGGCTGTCCACTTAAATAGCCCAGAAGCAAGCTCAAATTTTCACACCCTGCCTTCTAATTGGGTGCTGTCCCTCATCCACACAGCTCCCTTGGACAGCAGCTCAGGCCTCCGGTCACTCCAGTTACTACCGATGCAGCCAGAAAAGTCCCCAGTGTTTTCCCCTGCAGACCACTGCAGATCCTGTCTCCCGGCCACCGATTGCGGCCCGAACAGCACCTGGTGGCTGCCCCTGCAGACCGCAGCACCCTCGGTTCACCCCAGCTGTGACTGCAGCCCAATGAAAAAGCAACACAGGCCCTTAAGTAACCTGGAAAGTGGCTGGGCTCTCCACTTAAATAGCCCAGCTGAGAGCTTGAATTTTTGTACCCTGCCTTCTGATTGTGCACCTCCCTCATCTGCACAGCTCCCTCTGGCAGCAGCTCAGGCCTCCAATCAGCACTCCGGTCACTCCAATTACCACTGATACCGCCAGAAAAGTCCTTGGTGTCCACCCCTGCAGACTGCTGCACCTCCTGTCTCCTGGCCACCTATCGTGGCCTGAACAGCACCTGGTAGCCACCCCTGCAGCCCGCAGCTCCCTCTGTTCACCCCAGCCACTGACCACGGCCCAACGTAAAGGCAACACAGCTCCTTGAATAGGTTTGATTGACAACTATTCCACAATAACCAGCCAGTTATTATGGCAAAAGTCAGTTATTATGGAATTTGCATTTTCTGCCAATCCAGTTATTAAATAACCTGACAGGTAAGTATATGCTTACAATCTTCTAGATTTTTCACTCTTATAATCAATGAAAAGTGATGTCTTTTTTTATAATCGGTTAGCTTTGCAGCAGAATTATCCAAATATTTATTTAGAATTTGTTGCCTGGGAATTAAAGGAACAGGGCACTAATCACCAGTTTTAAAGGTGTATTAGGGAATTCTAACTTCCTTTCCAGCCACAAAATATGTATTATAACAAATAACCTACACATGAACTGCACATTCTAAGATGCATTTATTTCAGGGTTTATGATGACAAATATAACCACTTGAGCTGTACTCTTGTGATTTATTATATTTCCCAAAACAGCTTGATAAATTATGTAAAGAATAATCCATGGTCATATGTGTGTGGCAATATTGCAATAATTAATAGCCTTGGGTAGTTTGTGAGGCTCAAGGTACTGCCGAGGGCCTCAGCTGCCCAGGAAGTGAGGTTACTGCAGCACTGAGGCACATCCGAAGCAGATTATTCCACTCATAACATTCGGAGAAAGTCAAAAAGTTTATATAATGTATAGCAGAGCATTGTTCTAGATATAATTTCATCTCTTTTAAAATGCTGCTGTACCACAGTTCAAAGGTCATGGAATGCAAGTGTATCTTTCTGTGGTACAACAGCATTCTTAAACCTCTAGAGATTGCACAAATCAGTTTCCTTTTGAAAGCAAAAGAACTGACATGCTCACATTTAATACGATACCATACACAATAAAAAATAAAGGATGAGCAACTTGATGCAAAACCAGTGTGCTCTGCCTTCTCAGGGTTCTGACTCCCACGGTCCACTTGAGCTTTGCTCTCGAGGTCAGAGGGACTCAGAATCCCTCTACGGCAGAACACACTGGCTGTGCATAGTTGCCCAACCAGTATTCCCTGTATACTCTTATGATTTACAGTAGGGTGAACATCATTCCTTATATTCTTTGATCTTTAGTGTACAACTGCAGCTGCACATTGGTAGGTTGAAGTAGAATACAGGAACATTTTTTTATCATTAAAGTTTCAAACATACAAAACATAATAGAAACAAAACACTGATAATATACATATATACTCGAATATGTGCATTTACTATACCATAACATTATAAAACAAGTAGGCTAAATCCTGCATCCTTGCTGGTTGTTAGCTATGCATTAGAAGTTTCTAAGGGACAGCTAAAAACAAGGGCTGCCAGTTTGGCAAGTAGGTAAAAGTAAGTAAAGTAAAACTTTATTTTTAAGCACTTTTCAAAACCAAAGCACTGTACAAAAACTAAAATAATAATTAAACAACAAGCAATTAATTTGACATTTATAAAATCATTCACCATAAGCTTTAAGAAACAAAAATGTTTTGAGCTCCATTTTAAAATTCTCAACGGTCAGGCATTCTCTTATCCGATGAGGTAGAGAATTCCACAGGGCAGGGGCAGCATATGAAATTGCACATGCCCCAGATGTCTTCAAGTGAACCCTGGGCATCTCTAGCAATCCCTCACCGGCAGGTTGGAGTGAGTGAGAGGGGCAGTAGGGAGAAAGATCTTGCAGGTATTGGGGTCCCTGTTCATGTAGGGCTTTATAGGTCAGTAACCCGACCTTAAAGGTGATCCGCCACTGAACCGGCAGCCAGTGCAGTCCACGCAGCACAGGCGTAATATGAATAGTTCTAGATGTCCCAGTCAGAAGCCTGGCTGCCATGTTCTGCACTAGCCGCAAGCGGCAGATATCAACCCCCGGTAGCCCTAGGCACAGGGCATTGCAGTAATCCAGCTGGGTGGTCACGAAGGCATGGACCAGTGAAGGAAGGTCAGGCAGAAGAACCAGGTGTTTCACCCAGGTGATATTCCTAAGATGATAAAAGGACGACTTGACGACGGCAGACACCTGCAATTTTAGGGTCAGACAGTCATCAGTAATAACGCCCAGAATACGCACCTGGTCTGAGGTTGAGAACTGGACACCACCAAGCCAAAGGCCTGATGGAAGCCCAGCCCTACGACCCACCTCAAGGTGACCCGGGTCCACAACCAACTCCTCAGTCTTATCCGAGTTTAACCTCAGCCAGCTAGTGCACACATCCAGTCTTTGATTTCAGACAGACAGCTGTTAAGCACGGAGATTGCATCATCCTGCCCAGGAATAAAGGACAGATAAAATTGGATATCATCTGCATAGCAGTAAAAACCCAGACTGTATTGCTAATGATATCTCCTAATGGCAGCATATAAACTGCAAACAACATGGGCACCAAAATGGAGCCCTGCAGCACCCTACAGGACAGTGGGATGGCATCAGAGGAATAAATTCCAGTGACAACCCTCTGTGTCTGACCTGTGAGGAAAGATCAAAACCAATGTAGAGCTGTACCAGACAGCCCGCAAAGAAACCGCAGGCACTCCAAAAGCACACCATGGTCCACAGTATCAAATGCTGCAGAGAGATCAAAAAGGACTAAGATAGTACGAGCCTTTCAATCTCTCACAATTAGGAGGTCATTTAAAACCTGGACAAGAGCAGTCTTAGTGCTATGTCTCTTCCCAAACCCAGACTGGAGAGTATCGTAGACATTGTGATTTGTAAGGTGGTCATCTAGCTGTGATGCAACCACCTTTTCAATAACCTTACCCACAAAGGGCAGGTTAGAGATAGGTCTGAAGTTAGCTAGACAGTCTGGGTCCAAGGAGGATTTTTTAAGGAGTGGTCGAATAACCGCCTCCTTAAGGGGATCAGGAAAGACCCCCTGCTCCAAGGACTTCCAGACAATTTCAGCAAGGATCGGGTGGATGATATCTATGCAACCCAATAATAGTGGCGTAGGGCTCAGATCTAAACTACAGCTGGTTGGTCGTACAGTCTGAACAATCCTCACAATGTCCATGAACTCTGGCCTACTAAAGTCAAACCAGGTATCACAGGTGTTCGTCTCCTCCCGCCGATCTCTGCAATCCCTTAAAGAGGGAGTTGGGCTGATGCCCGACCTAATGCTTGCAATCTTATCTGTGAAGAACCAAGCAAGCTCATCACACTTTGTTTGTGAGAAATCTCTTCCAGACTGCAGACAGAGTGGATTGCACAATCTGTCAACAGTCTGGAAGGGTCAAGCTGGTCGATTCCACACAGCAGCAATCTCCCCGGACATGAACTCTGCCTTCTTACGGGTGATTGCTAATTGATAGACACCATAATGGTCCATCAATCTAAGCCTGTCAGCATCAAGACCAGATTTCCGTTACGCCCTCTCTAGTTTTCGCCCCACTCTTCTCAGCTCCTTCAAGGACCCATCAAACCAAGGGGTTCTTGGGCGCTGGGTGAGTGGGTGAACTTGGACTGGAGCATTTGAATCCAGGGCATCACCCACCACCTTATTATAGGTGAGTACGAGGTCTCCTGGATTCATGCACTCACTTGATATGCCCGATAGGTCCAGTACCACCGATAGGCCCTCTGGGGTGACCCCCCTCAAAGGACGATACTGGACCTTCTCCATAGGGGCAGGCCTATTTGAGGGTGCCCCGAAGCTAAATCTTATGGTGTGATGGTCCATCCAGGCATTTGATTCCACCCCCAAGTGCATGATCTCCATCTCCAGGAGAAACACTAGACCCAATGAGTGACCACCTATATGGGTAGCAGAGGCAAACACCTGTGTAAGGCCCAACATGGTCATAAGTTGAAGGAAGTTATTTCCAAATTGCGAGAGTTCATTGTCGACCCAGGCATTGAAGTCGCCCAGTATTAACCACTTGGGCGACTCCAGTGCCACGTCGATAATGAAGTCCGAAAATTTCTTCAGGAATTCTCCACCATCACCAGGTGGACAGTAGATGAGGAGAATCTTGAACCCTACACCTGCTCCCAGGATACACTCAAAGGATCAAGTGCAACCCACTGGTACATCCACAAGACCCAGCTCAGTTTTAAAAAAGATGGCTGCCCCCCCGCCCCAACGATCCAACCTCGGACGGTGTATCACGAGAAGCCAGCCGGAGTAGCAGATGCCAAAATGGGGCCTGCATTCTCATCCAGCCAGGTTTCAGTGATGCATGCCAGGTCAGATGTTTCAACAAGATCAGCTATAATAGCGGTCTTGTTTTTAATTAACCTGACATTACACAACACCGCCCGGGTTGGATGGGTTTTCAAAGAGGATCCCAAGATCTGCCCACAATTTGTACCTTTTCCAAAGACTTCTGGTGAATGGATCACATTTCTGGACTGTGTAGCACGGCACGCTGTGGACCAATGGGCGACAGCCCTACTGTATGGAGTCAGTCGTGGGGCGAAGCGGCAGTAGGGAGCTGCCACCGCTGCTGCCGGGTTGGGGTGGGGCCTAGCGGGCGGGTGGGATGGGGTACCACTGGACCACCAGGGATGGATTGGATTGTCATATATTATTACTGACACCCGTGATTGGGCTGTGAGCGGTCCACTGGACCACCAGGGATATGGGAGGGTTTTCATTAATGTACTTCTGCCCGCGATCGGGCTGCAAGTGGTCCACTGGACTACCAGGGATATAGGACTTTCATTTTACAATCCCTATGTCCCGCGATTAGCAAGTGGGCACTTTACGCTGTCTGCAGGGGCGCCGGGTCCTCAACGGCTGCAGCTTGGCAGGGGCCAGGCGCAAGCCACTGGGAATCGGGTGCACCTGCATGCAAATAGGGCCTTAATGACATGCAAATGGCCCCATTTGTGCCTTGCATGCATTATGGCGCCATTTGCATGTGCACTTTTGAATATCACAGTTGATACACCTAGCGCAATGGCACTTGCGCTAGCTAATCACCCTGCTCCACTCTGGCCACTTGCACTGGTGCAGTGCCACTGCACCATGCGCACTGTGGGTGACCAAGGAGCAATATTCAACAATGCTGTGCCATGGTGCAGCTCCGTTGAATATCACCCTGTCAACACCCAGGTGCATCCCAGTTGCGCTGCACCCAGGCTTGAGCCAGAGCCTGGCACAGTCTGAATATCCCACCCCAGAGACCATGCAAAAGCTAGCCCAGCATGGCCACCATCTTGTTAGTGGCCAAGTGCTGCCAGTTTGGATGCAGGACATCAAAGGGATCCTTGAGCCACTTCTTAGTATTTTAAAACATGTAACAACCATCATTTCCCACTCCCTCACACACACACACACTTAGGTAGACTTTATACCGCCTAATTCCTTAAAACACAGTAGAACCTTCCTTTCTTGTCTCCAAAACACAGTACAGCAAAATAGGCACATTCAGACTTTATCAAAATTTTTTTTGCCTATCATCTCTTTTTGTGATCTGTTCTACAACCACTGGTCCTTGTCAGCTGCTCACTCCCTTGCTTACTGAGAGTGATTTAAAAAAAAATATGTTTGTATGCTGTGATTTGATCTCCCCTATTACCAGTCATGGCATGCTACCCTCCAGTGCAACTGGAAGCTCTACAGAGAAGAACAGACACAGCAGGCAAATAAGCAGCTTTTTTTTAATGTACCTTTCTTACTATCAGAGTAATGAGTCACGTCTCTACTGCATCACCCACGTGTTTTCTCCCGCCTGCCCATTTGGTTACTCTTCTGCTGGCACCTGCACCTTGGGGGAGGGCAAAATCTCTCCAATATTTTTTTTAAACAAAAAATGTTTCTTTTTAAACAAAGAAAACCATGTGCCAGCACCCACTCTGCATTACATGCTCCATGTCACTGCCACTCCCCCACCTATCCGAAAGTAATTCTTGCATGTTGTCCTGAGAAACAAGAAAAAAAGACACTGCAGTACAGGTAAGCAGCTTGTGAGTCATGATTATTTAAGGAATATACAATGACTGGGTGTGGGTGATGGCAGGATTTACCCACACCTGGTGTGGTTTGCTCATGAGGAGCAGCTGAGTGAGGAAACCACACCAGAAGTGGGTAAATCTTGCCATTACCCATACCCGGTCATGGCATATTACTGTTATACAATGTAGAAAAGAAGGAGAGAGAGAGAGAGAGAGAGAAGTGTTTTCTTTTTGGTTTTACTGAGTTTTGTACTTTTTGCTTACCAGGGGGAAAACAATATGGCAGCCTGCAGCTTTGAAGTTTGCTGCCTTGATTGGCTGGCACTTCTACCATGGGGTGATGGCACAATTTACACATTGTAAATCATGCCTGCCAGTCAATCAGGAGCCAGTATTTCTAAAGCCATTGTATAATATTAAGTAAGCAATACAGTGTTTATATAGATTGCGTCACTGCTGCAGTGCTCAGTGCTCTCCCACTGCCCTCCTACATGGTCGCTCACTCAAGGTGACACACTTTCAGCAGTTTTCTCATGCTGTCCTGAGGAACAAGAAAAAAGAGATGCTGCAGTACTGGTACTGTAAGCAGTTTGGGAGTCCTGATTATTTAAAATACTTACTAAGAATATTGTGTTTGGAAAGGTTGTATTGCTGCAGAAGTACTCGTGGCGCTCTTCCTACCCACTCGACCAATGCAACACTATTTAAAAAAACAAACAAACAAAAAAATGAACCAGAAAGACACATTTAAAGCACTTGATAACACATCATGGAGTTGTGATTAGTTTCATAAAACATAGTGTATCAGTGTGGGGGCAGGGGAGCCATGACAACCAGCCACTAACATATTTATGGTGGCCCCAATGGATCAGATCATCTGTAATACAAGCAATTCAGAACAAGTCAATAATGGAGGCAGAGGAACTATTTTACATAAAAACACTTTAAAGAGTTACATGTTTTACTATTTGAACATATACATTCATATTTTTCATCCATGTGATATACCAGACCCATTTTACAAGTGAAATAAGACACCCCAGGGGATGCATTGGGCATTTCTAATGCATGGCAAGGGGCTAAAAGCACTCAACCACCCCTTGCCATGTATTAAAAATGCCTAATGCACAGCCTCTTGTGTCTTACTGCTTACATATACCATATTTATTTATTTGGAAATTGACAACCAGGAAAGGCACACTGAGCTGAAGCTCGTTTTCAAGTGTACCCTGGGGGAAGGGGTTTCAGCAGGGGGTTGAACAATGCAAAAAAATGTAAACCATACAAAATTAACATCAGTGCCAGATAAATTAAACAATAGTGCAAGATAAATACAAGTTAAGTATAGGATGGCAATAAATGTGTAAGCAATATATGAAAGCAAAAAATTGATACTATTTCACCAAGCAAGGTAACTGCAATAAGGGGGATCAAATAAAACACATAGTGGAAACCCCATGGAAAAACTGCAGACAAGTGCAGGGGGCAAAACTAAGGGTGAGAGGCATTGTCCCTAAGGGTATCCAAAAACAGGCCAGAGGCATGTCAACCAACTGGGCTGGTGCTGCTGCTAAAAAATTCAGCAGAATCACTTTATCACGAGGCAGCACATCAAGGAGTCAAGATGATGGCAAAAATGTTGCAAAAAATTCATTTTTAATTTACACTATGAGAGATTAGTATAGCACTCCTAAAGGTAATCAGTAACACAGTACACAGGGGTGTACACGAGTGAGGCAAAACACAGGAGAGTCACCAGAATGGGGGGGAAAAATTGAAGACTAAAATGGGAGGGTAATTAACTTCAGGTACGAGTGTGTCTGGTGAGAGCAAGAATCTGGTTGATGAGAGGCACCCAGAGATCCAGTTATATCTGAGTGAAAGTTTCTTCCATGGTGCTGGCTGCTGCATATCAGCTTACTTGACGTCAAGATATCTAGTATGTGTGAAAATGTGTGTAACCCAAAGTGAATTGCAAAATGGAAGATCTGGCAAATTCAGATTGCAGAGTAGAGAAGCTTGGATCTGAGGCAGAACCTCACTCACTAGTGAATTGTAAAGAATAATAGGTGACATGATTTCCTGTGTTTTAATACAGCCTTCATGTAATGAACCCTGTGGTGCTGACTTATGTCTGGATTCAAAATCTAGCCTGCCTTAGTAATATTGACAAGTGGAGCATTTCAGAGACTGTGTTGCCAAGTGTGTAACTGTATAGAGGATAATGTATGGTCAACGATGGTTAACCAGTTTGTTAACCATCAAGAGGTTGCCAGGGCGACCATGTAAGCCTCGAGAGTGAAGCTTGAGAGGTTTACATCGCCATGGCAACCTCAAGATGGGTTAATAAAATCGGTTAACCATCAATGTACCATACATTATATTTTATAGTGTATGGTACCATTATGTTTTTTAAAAAAGAAAGCAGTTCCTTATTGCAGTTTTTTTAATGTCACCATTGCTCTGCTCTCACTGCTGTGGCCATTTCAAAGCTGTCTGATCCAGTTGCGTGCATGCCTAGACTGTTCCTCGTTCTTAACCCATTGATGACACATACCAT
Organism: Neoceratodus forsteri; assembly: GCA_016271365.2. NCBI lineage: Eukaryota > Metazoa > Chordata > Ceratodontiformes > Ceratodontidae > Neoceratodus > Neoceratodus forsteri. The sequence goes on along the minus strand of CM057454.1, from coordinate 883,455,598 downwards.
CGATGGGTTAACAACATTGTGACATCGCATCGATGGCAAAACGTTGTTAAAAAAAGGTAGATTTCTACCTATAACAACGTTCTACCATACATTATAAATATATTAGCAACCTAGGCAACAACCCTAATCATATCCAGAGTGTTTATTACTGCTATGAGACCATCAAAGCTCACTCAGAACTGAAGAACAAAAGAAGTGAAAGTTGTTTATTAAGACTGATGGAGTAACTATCTGGGGAGGCCTCAGACAAGCAAGCCTACAACATACCCCTAGACAACGAGGGTATCCCTAGGGCCATACGCCCACACCATGGGTTCCACTTGGCATTTAGAGAGGGTTGTCATAGGGTGTCAGCTCTCAACTGTGAGAAACAGGAGAAGCCAGCAGATGATCAGCACTGCTACAGCTGGGAGGGCTCTCAGGACTGCCGACTTTCTACTGTAGTTTGGGAGTTTGTAAACGAGAGTGAGAGGAAGAAAAGGGTGTGCACACATACAGACCCAAACATTTTCATCTTTGCCTTATAACAGCATAGTGTTTGAATACTCATACTCTTGTACAGTAAGTCCTCACATCATCCATCATGCTTAAGGAAGGCGATAAAGGTCACTTCATATTGCTTGGGCCTTATTTTTCCCATATCCCTTTCACCCTTCTTTCATAACATCATATTTGCACAATGTATGGTTCTACTTTGATCTCCTGGAATAAGTTCTAACATAATTTCTCCCTTGTTACACTTAACTGCTACATAGCTGGCATCCAGAAATTCTTATGACTTGTTTATCTCCATCATATTATTTCTTGGTCTCTGTAAGGACTTTTCTCAAGCCTCAGTTTTTTTTTTTTTACACCACATGTCATACAATACTTTGTAAGCATAATTAACCAATGATTTTACTCCCCCCTTTTAGTGTAGAAACTCATTTGCTTGTAAACCTGTTAGGAAGAAACTACCAAAGCAGCCTATTTTAAAATTGTGGCTAATTTTCAATCTTAATACCTTTATCTCAACAAACATATCAACCTTCCCACGTCCAAAAAACAGGACTAGCAGTGATTAATGTATATTTTTACCAAATAGTCATCCCCTTTGTCTTTTTATGGTTAATCTTCACTCTGTGTTTTGTTGCCCAAACATTACCATGTCCATGTGTTTCATTCATCATGCTGCCTGCCTCATCTCCATAAGAGCAGTTAAATGCTGTGCCATCCATGTATTAAAGACATTCACTTTTAAGTTGCATATCATTAATTATAATCAAATATAATAATTTGATTAACCTAGTACCCTATGGGTCCCCACCCCATTTATTTCCCAATTTGACATGTCCTACCGATTGTTTACCCACTGTTGTCTCTTTGTTAAGAATACTTTTGCCAGTTGCACAGAATCAGGGGTGCTCCAAAACATTTCAGTTTATGTACCCGACAAGATTTCATGATCTATTAAGTCAATGATTTCCCTGTAGTTCACTAATACCACCACCCTTCTATTCTTCCTTGGACCAGGTTCCTTTGATTAAATATTATCAATGCAATCAGAGCATATACTGGTGAACAACCTTTCTGGGACCAATATTGTTTTATATTCAAGAAAAGACTGAACGAACCTAAGATCCAGTTATATATAAAACCTCCTAAAATGGAGCTTGCAATCACAGACAAGTAAAATTGGCTGAACGTTTACTAAAAAACAACAGTGTAACATGGTTCAATGTCAATCACTTTGAATCTGTATCCCCCTTCCCTGGGAAGAGGCTGAAGACAACAAATGTTTCTTAGTCCTCCTTTCTTGGTCAGCAAAAATGAAATAAAATCATTTGATAAATCAGCAGGGATATGAACCTTGCCACCCTATTAGCTGGCTTTAATATCTGTGGGAAATTATCATAAATCAATGATTAGTTGAACATGTTGCAAAGGAATGGTGCTGAAATATCTGCCATCTCCCTCCACATCCAACTAGGTGTATTATCTGTCCATGAGCTCGATACTTTTTTTTATAAATTTCAATTACCTGGCAACATCCTCTACTCTTAATAAATACTTATTAGGTTCATCTCACTGGTCCTGTGTTGCAGGCACCAGTGGACACATTTGACTACTGGGGCCTAACTTTCCAAGGGCTGCTGGATTGGCACATGATGCACCGATCCACGGCTGCAGCATCCTCCGGGTGCATCAGGGATCCTGTGCCATATTCCAGAACAAAGGGGATACCAGCACCAAAGTCCCAGAAGTTTCTGCAGTCTCAGTGTTTTGTCAAACCTTTGGCACACCACAGGGGTTTGATGAAGGGTCCTGTCAGGCTCCCCCCATCAGCCTGGTGCAACCAAGGCATAGAGTCGTGATGTTGGGGGTACCAGGCTGCATTGCACAGAGCTGCTAGACCAGTGGGGGTGCCATTACTGGATGGAATCAGCATCGTAGAGTGTGGGAGGGACCACTGCTGGTATTAGGGCAGGTGTGCCCTGGACAGTGACACATAGTCACAGAGTTTCAGTGGGCAGTATGTTGCCATGGACCATGTCCCAGACCCTAATGCCACAAGCCCTTGCCAGCTGCCTGCATTGTGCAACCTCACTGACAGGGGATGACAGACCATGGCAGCACTGGCTAAGGTGTTGCACTTGTTGGGGAACATACCCTGGGCATAGCCACCTTCCCCAATTCACAGCCACAAGTGCCATAAGAGTAATGGCAGGCTTCCCAAGTGGCAGATGCCATCCTGAGGTCTGGCAGTCCACATGTTGGGGAGTGTGCATGCTGCGGGTCAGCTGGCAGGGGTGGCAGCACTGGCATTTGGGACACGGTCTGTGGCAGCACACTGCCCATTTTCATTCCACAGCTGTGTGTTGCTGTCCAGAGCATGCCTGCACCAGTTCCAACAGTGTTCCCTCCCATGCGCTGCCATGCCCATTCCAGCCAATACTGCCCCCCCCACCAATTCTGCTGCTCTGTGCCAGCTACCCATCTCAAGGGCTGTTAGTCAAGCTCATGGCTGGTTTAACCTCAGTGCCACATTGTGTCCATGGCAGGGCTCCTAAAATCCTAAATAAGGGAATGCTGCAGCCCCACCATGGCACAAGCCCCCTTGTAACCTGCCGCACTTGCACTTCTGGCACAGCGGTAGCGCAGGGCAGTTTCTTATACAGTACTTATACTGGGTTTAGAATGGAAGGAGGCTACAATAGCCCATTATGACTGTTCCCCACTTTAGTGGGACAATTTTTGCCTATTTTGTGTTAACCAGATATCAATACCTTTTTTAAAACATAATAAAGATGTACTGCACACTAGTTCACTTTGCAATGTACTGTATTCCATATCCTGTTTGTTCTATTTATAAATGTGCAATGCCTGCTATTATTTCTGTCTGTCTCTGTTTTAATCTGTTTATTATGCCCTCTCAAGTATGATGGCTTCTCTTGTGTAGTCATCCCCATTTCCTCCATTAATTTGGAGTCTCCCATTATTTTATACATGATCAAAAGGTCTCCTCTCACTCTTCTTTGCTGCAGTGAAAATAATCCCAATTTAGATAATCTCTTCTCATAATTATATTGTTTCAATGATCCAATCATTCTTGTAAACTTCCTTTGGGTTCTTTCCACTCGATTAGTTTTGTCTGACATATATGGACTCCATAATGACGAGCCATAATCTAAATGCAGGCTCACATATGTTCTATAAAGTGAAACCATACAGCCTACGGATTTATTTATAAAGCTCCTATTTATGTTTCTTATTGTGTAATTTGTCTTTCTTATTAGGTTTGTCCTATGTTGTTTAAAGTTTAACTTGTTATCAATTGTAATGCCACGATCTTTTTCATGTGTGGATATTTTCAGTTTGTTTCCATTTAGCTTATACGACTGTGATGAACCCTGCCTACCCAGGTGCATCACTGTCCAATACTGTGCATTTCTCCACACTGCAGGGCATTCTATTCCTGGCAGACTAAGCTTCGATTTTGGTCAAATCATCTCTAACCCTTTGTTTTTGTTCACCAGTTTCTACTGGTCCCCCTAGCTTGATGTCATCAGTGAACTTTACCAGCATGCTGTTATATTAAGGTGAAGATCGCTTATGTATAGTGCAAACAAAACCGGTCCCAACATGGGCCCTGTGGCACTCTGCTGGTCACCTCAACTGGCTCTGTGCACTCCCCTCTAATATGCATTGTTTGTTTTCTACCATTCAACCAATACCTGACCCACCTTATTATTCTGTTTTCAGTCTTTATTTTGTTGAGTTTCTTTACTAAAAATTGTCATGTGGGACTTGTCAAATGCTTTAGAGAAGTCCAGAATCAAGATATCCATTGCTATACCGTTGTTTAATTTTTTATTTATATATTTATAAAAACAAAGTTGATTTGTGGTACAACCCCTATCGTTTTTGAAACCATGCTGTCCTTTGTGTTCATTTCCTACATAGGTAAGGTTTTCTTCTAATTTTTCCTTAAGTAAACTTTCTGCAATTTTACACAGTATGGCCGTCAAGCTAATAGATCTATAATTTGAGGTTTCTGTTCTATTTCCTTTTTATACAAGGGTATAACCATTGCTAACCTCCAGTCATCTGGTATTTCCCCAGCATTAAAGGATGCATTGAAAATATTTACCAATGGTTTGACTATATAATCTTTTGTTTCTTCCAATAGTCTAGGATTTAATGCATCCAGCCCTGCTGACTTATGATATTTTAACTTGTCTAACTTGTCCAATACTGTACATTGTTTTTAATCAACGGTCAAATTAAGCTCAGGATATGTCTCTGATTCTGTCTCATTGCTTTGTTCGATCCCCCATTCATACAGTGAACAAAAAATATCTGTTGAATTTCTCTGCCATCTCTCTTGAATCTGTTATTAGAAACATAGAAACATAGACTTTGACAGCAGATAAGGACCGCTAGGCCCATCTAGTCTGCCCATTTCCCTACCTACAGGATAGGCCGCAGATCCTAGTTAACCAACAGCCTATATCTTCCTGCCCCCCACAAGAATTGCCTTATGTCTGTCCCACGCATTCTTGAATTTTCCCACAGTTTTAGACCCCACAGCTTCCTCAGGAAGGCTGTTCCATGCATCCACTACCCGCTCTGCGAAATAATACTTCCTCACATTGCCCCTGAACCGCCCTCCTTCTATCTTTAAATTGTGTCCCCTTGTTCTTGCAAGTCTCTTTTTCTGAAAGATGCTACCCTCTTGGACTTTGTTGATTCCTTGAGGTACTTGAAAGTTTCTATCATGTCCCCCTCTCCTTTCTTTCCTCAAGGGTATACATATTAAGCTCCTTTAGTCTCTCCTCATCGGCTTCTCTTGCAGACCCTGCACATTTTAGTTGCCCCTCTGGACTGCCTCTATCCTGTCCATGTCCTTGCAGAGATGGGGTCTCCAGAACTGAACACAGTATTCCAGATGGGGTCTCACCAACTGTCTGTACAGAGGGATAACAACTTCCTGTTTTCTGCTGCTGATGCCTCTCCCTATACATCCCAGTATACCCCTGGCCCTCCCTACTGCCTTCTCACATTGCTTGCTAACCTTAAGGTCATCTGATATGATTACCCCCAGGTCCCTTTCCTATTTTGTTGTTGTTACTACCTCCCCACCCATTGTGTATTCTTCACCTGGGTTCTTGTTTCCCAGGTGCATTATTTTGCACTTTTTTGCATTGAATCCTAGCTGCCATAGTCCTGACCATTCCTCCAACCTTGCCAAGTCCCTTTTCATCCTTTCCACGCCTCCTTGTGTATCAACCCTGTTGCAGATCTTTGTGTCATCTGCAAAAGGCATACTTTTCCTTCCAGTCCCTCTGCAATGCCACTGATGAAGACATTAAAAGGACTGGACCCAATACTGAACCTACGGTACCCCACTAGTAACCACCCTTTCTTCAGAGTGGACTCATTTACAATTACCTTCTGTGTCAGTTGTCCAGCCAATGTTTTACCAGGCTACCACCCTGGGACCCACTCCCAGGCTGGTTAATTTGACTAATAATCTTTGTGTGGACTGTGTCAAATGCCTTGCTAAAGTCTAGGTAGACCATGTCCACAGCCCCTCCTTGGTCTACTACTTTGGTCACCCAGTCAAAGAAATCTATTATTTTCATCTGACATGACCTTCCCGCTGTGAACCCATGCTGCCTTGGATCCTGTGCTCCACTGACCTCTAGGTACTCAACTATTCTTTCCTTCAGAAGTGACTCCATCACTTTCCCTACCACAGAAGTCAGACTGACAGGTCTGTAGTTTCCTGCCTCTGTCTTGGTCCCATTTTTGTGAAGAGAATCACATCCACCTTCCTCCAGTCCTCGGGTACCACACCATCCTCCCTTGATTTATTAAAAGAGTAGCCAGTGGTTTCACTAGTTCCTTCCTTAATTCTTTTAGAATTCTGGGTGAATTCCATCAGGACCCATTGCTTTGTCCACCTTCAGTTTAGGAGTTCTTGCAGAACCCTTTCTTCTGTGAAAGGACTGGGATCGACCCCCTATCAAGAGTGCTTCTGTTAATTGGATTAGGCACTTCCCTCCTCTTTGTGAATACTGAGCAGAAATATTCATTCAGTATTCCTGCTTTTCACTGTCCCCTCTGCCCACCCACCGTTCATTCTATTCAGCCTCACTATCCCTCCCTTTGTCTTTCTACACCGCTGATGTACCTATAAAGGTTTTATCCCCTTCTTAACTGAGTTGGCTATCTTTCCTCAGTTTGGGCCTTTGCTATTCTGACTTCCCTCCCTGCTTCTTTCTGCCTTAACTGGTACAGCTCTCTGTCCTGCTCCTTCTGTGTTTCCTTATACTTCCGGAATGCTATCTTTTTCTTCCTGACTTTCACAGCCACCTCTCTTGAGAACCATAGTGGCTTTTTCTTTCGTTTTGATTTGTTTATTTGCTTCACACAAAGGCTTGGTGCCTCTGTGATGGCAGTTTTGATAATTCCCCATTGTTGCTCCACACCTCCTTCTAGCCTGTTTGCTAGTGCTTTTCTGAGGCACTCTCCCATCTTGCCAAAGTCAGCCCTCCTAAAGTCCAGTACCCTCACTTTTGTATGGCTTGACTCTGTAGCTGAGTTTAACGTGAACCACACTGTTTGATAGTTACTTGTCCCCAGATGGCAACCCACTTCTAGATCTGAGATCCTCTCACTGCCCCCGTTTGAGAGTACGAGGTTTAAGATTGCTCCCTCACGAGTGGGTTCTGAAACTAGCTGTCTAATGCCTGCCACCTGTAGGGCATCAAGAATGGCCCTGCTCTTGGATGTGGCTGTAGCAAATGTGCCCCAGTTAACATCTGGCATATTCAGGTCTCCTATCAACAGTATCTCCCCTTTCTCTGCCATTCTAAGAATGCCTTCCATCATATCCTTGTCCATTCCTTCCCCCTGACATCGGGGTCTGTACACAACCCCTGTGCGGATTGTGGTGCCCTTTCCAGTCTCAAGGTGACCCACAGTGCCTCCTCTCCTCCCTGTTTACTCTTTTGTTCAGTTGCTTTTATCCCTTCCTTTACATAGAGAGCTACTCCTCCCTCTTCTCCCTGCCTGTCTCTCCTGTAGGTTATGTACCCTGGTATGTTAACATCCCAGTCATGGTTCTCTGTGTACCATGTTTCTGTGACTGCTACGATATCAGGCATCCCTCTTCCATTAAGGCCACCAGCTCAGGGAGCTTGTTGCCCAGACTACGGGCATTGGTACTCATTACCCTCCATTTCCTGATGGCCTTACCCCTTTTGCCCCATCCCTGTCCTTCTTGCCTTTGTCACTTTCTCCATTTACCCCTGCCCTCTCCTATCGACACCTCCATGTTGGTGTTTGCCACACTACTACTGTGATTGTTTGGGGCTAGGATTTTCCTGCTCCTTTCCAGTGCCTCCCCTTGGCTAGTTTAAAAGCTTGCCAATGAAGCATTTAAACCTATCACCTAGGATCCTGGTTCCCCTCCCGGACAGATGCAGCCCATCATGCCAGTACAGGCTTGCATCACTCCAGGTGGACCCCCAGTCCCCAATGAAGCCAAATCCCTGAGCTCCACACCAGTTTTCAACCACTGATTGAATCCCGTAGTGCGGAACACCCCTAGCCTCTCCTATGCCATAGATGGGTAGCACCTCTAGAGAAGGTTACAGTGCGTGCTACTTGACTAAGAGCCCCTCCCAATTCAACAAACTCTTCCTGCACTTCTGTAATCCCTTTCTTAGCCAGGTCATTTGTCCCTAAGTGGACAATGACATCCATCCTCCCTGTGCAGCTGCTCCAGCAATCCTGAGGATTCGCTCCCTGTCCCTCAAGCCATGGTGCCAGGCAGGCACCTTACCTCCCTCTCCTTTCCTTGCCCAGTTCTACCTTCCTAACAATGGAGTCCCCCACCAGGAGTTGTTTCCTTCCCCTGCAGGGTCCCCTGCCACCCTCCTGTGGGTCTCCTTTGTGGAGGTTCCCAGCATCCTCCTTGGTCTCCACTGTAGGTGCCTCCATAGAGGAACCACACTTTGCCAGAATGGCATAAGAATTGTGGACAGGTACAACTGGAGGTATGTGCCTCTGTTCCACCACCCTCACCCTCACCCTCCCTGAGCCCACTGTGGTCCAACCGCTCCTCTTTCTTGGCAACCTCTGAGGCAACGGCAGTGGCACTGGTGGTCCCTGGATGGAAGAGGAGGTCCCACAAATCCTGGCCAACTCAGCCCGGAGATGAGCAACCTCCTCCCTCAGCCCAGAGAGGTGCCTGCAGATGGGACAACACCGCATCCTCCAGAACATCTACGGAAGACTGCTGCTCCACAGCCACTGCACTGCACCACTCCAATCATGTCTTATTTCTGGACCCTTAACTGTTTGCAATCCTTACTCTTTCCTCTGTTTTTTTTTCTATCTCCTTACTTTCTGCCTGTGTGCCCTTTAAGCTCCTGATTGTCCTGTTCTGAGACATGAATATCCTATATTTCTCAGTAGACCACTTACTTGTTCAGAGGCAGACCTCCAGCAGCTAGAGGGGGCCGGAGAGCTACTCTTGCCCTTCTAGGATGGTGGGTCCTTGGTGGTTCTGTGATCACTCACTTCCTGCCCCTAAACAGGAAGTTCCTGTTGTCAGTCAAATCCTGTGCCTATAAAAATAGAACTAGCTTTGGGTGGGTGGGGTGGAGGGAGGAAGGAGGGCAATATAGTCCCAGTAGAAGTTCAGTCACACAGCAGTCCTTTCTCCTGGTGTCTTCTGCCAAGCTATTAGCAGAATCTTTCTAAGGCAGTCTTTAAATGTAGCTTTCTTCTAGCTAAGCCACTCCCCCTACTTACCAGATCTTTCTACAAGTAATTTAAACCTCACAGCAGTTAAGTCCTTTCAGTCACCTGAGATTTACACCTAGATGACTTTTCAGTTACCCATTCAGTTCAGTTAACCCAAACACACACTTTTTTTTTGTTTTGTATGTTAGTTTTTTTACCCTAAATTAAAGGTCCAAATACAAAAGTTCTTCTACTTTAGTCCCAGCAGAGAAGTTCAGTCACACAGCAGTCCTTTCTCCTGGTGTCTTCTGCCAAGCTATTAGCCATTTAACAAGGCCACAACTTGCCTCTTCAATTACCTTGATTGGGCCTACTTGATTATTACTCTGGCTCTGTTTCTTCATATATGCATAAAAGCTTTTTCCATTGTCATTTCTATGCAGGAGGTTAAATTCCAGTTTGCTTCTTTCAGTCTGCATTGTGGTTTTTAATTTTTTCAGCTCATTTTTATACTTATTTATATCCTGATTTCATCTCAGCCTGCATTCGAAAATCGGGATTGCTGCAAAATTTGGCACAAGGTACCAATTGTGTTTGAAGTTTATTGTTCTAGGAATTAATACCTTTGAGCCAAGGCTCCTTTACAAAGGTTCCACATCATTAAGTACAAAAACATAGTAGACAGTGTTACAAACAATCAGTAAGCCGTTTAACAAAGCCACAACTTGAACAGTAACATTTATGTACAGAAAAGAAAAAGGAACTCAGAGGCAGTGTCAAGGGCAAGGAATAAGGATTGGAGAGCTTGAGAGGGAAGAGAGGGAGAAATAAGAAGTTTAGGAGCAGACAGAAACCAGGTTAGTGGTACTCAGGTTGTCTTTGTCAAAGGGGAGACCATGGTGGTTAAGTGAAACAAATGTAAGTGCACTCAGTGGGATGAGACTTTAGTCAAAGCAGTCACAGGAGCTGGAGGCTGTGAGGTGAGCGTAAAGTATGGATTTGAAAGCTCCCAATGTCGTGGAGGACAGGGAGGGCAGGTTAAGGGCATTGTACCAGGTAGGGGCACGGTATGTAAAAGATCTTTGTTCCTGAGCAGTCCGGCATCTAGGGACAAGGAAAGGTTGGTGGTCAGATCTTCTGGTGATACGAGTGCCATTGCTCAGGCAGAGCAGGTCCCGGATACATGGAGGAGTGAGTCCCAAGATAGATTTTTTTGCCATCACGCAGGTGAGATACATGAGGCGATTGGAAAGATGCAACCAACTGGTTTCTGTGTGGAGGTCACAAGTGTGGGTCCATCTCTATGCTCTAGTGAGGAGTCGACAGGTTTTGTTTAGTGCTGTTGAGATGCGCTTTAGTGCAGTGGTAGTAGCTGAGCCATAGACAATTAGACCATAGTCTATGATTGAGATGATGGAGCTTTGAACAGCAATTCTGAAGGCAGCCTGGTTGAAAACTTGACGGTTCTGGTACAAAATTCCAATGCGTTGGTGCACTGTTTTTGCAGTGTTATCGATATGGGCCGAAAAAGTAAGACATTCATCAAACGTGATACCAAGGTATTTGAAGGTGTTCACTTGTTCTAGTGTATTTCCAAGAGATTTTTATGACGAGTGAAGTATGCCTATTTCTGTTTTGATGACTGGTGAAAAGCATGACTTTTGTTTTTTTTTTTTTATTTAGGACCAGTTTGTGCTCAAGGAACCACTTTTCAACACATGAGAAAGCAAGCTGCAAGCTCTGTCGTAGTGGATTTGGATCCTTATGGGAGGAGAGAATTACAGCGTCATCAGCATAGAGTATTAATGTTTCAGGGCAGGATTTGGGAAGCAAGTTTAGAAATAGGCTGAAGAGGAGAGGACCTAAAATTGAGCCCTGGGGGACACCAGAGAGGACCGGTTTGGAGTCAGAAAGAACCTCAGAGATTTTTACTGTTTGAGAACGTTGTGCCAGGTAACTTTTTACCCAGGCTTCAGGTCCCTCGGCTAGCCCAATGTTAAGCAGAAGAGAGATTAGAAGGCTATGGTGAACAGAGTCAAAGACCTTTGTGAGGTCTATGAAAACAGCTCCAGTAAATAACCCTTATCCAAGGCTTTGTGAGTTTCACTAGAGAAATCAAGTAGGGCCGTCGACGTACTGTGTCCTTTCCTAAATCCATGTTGCTGAATGCAGAGTAGATCGTACTTTTGCAGGTAGTCTGATAGTTGATCCGCCACGATCCATTCAAGAGCTTTGGAGAGGGGTGGAAGTATAGATATGGGCCAATAGTTCCCTGGTGTGGTTTTGTTGCCCCCTTTATGCACTGGTGTGACTTGTGTCAAACCTTTTGGTGCAGGCATGTTGAGGCAAGTTTTGGACTTTAAAAATCGGGCCTCTTGTCTTCAGATGTTTTTTGTACAATATGTTCACAGCATTTTTACCTTCCTATTTTGCCAACAACTAGCTGTTCCCTCCACCAGTTTGTTTACTTTAATCATTAAAAATTCCTTCCATTTCTTCCACCACATTTTCAGTTTAACTTTCTTTTATTTTATTACCATATAGAGAACAATGCATGGGTAGTGGTCTGTAATGTTTTTTTCACACAGACAAGGTATGTGTAACAAAATGTATAATTCTTTACCTATATTTTATTTTTATAATTGCTAACTTTATTGACTTTCAGTCCATTTTCTTGCAATCACCTGGTGCTGAGCACCAAGTAATTCCTGTTTCCCAGCCCTGCTGCCTGTCAAGGTTCCTGGGAAAGGCATTTTCTTCCCTCAGTGATGATTCCTAAAGTCCTGGCTCAGCTGTGCCATCTGCACAGAAGTCCAGGACCCAATAATACTGCAGGCAGCATTTTCACTGCATTGATGGTTTTGGTTCTGGTGTTCAGCTGTTTTACATACAGCATACTCATACTACTTACGTTTGATTGACAGCTCTCAGCTGTTTCATGGTCACAATTGTAACAGCCAGTTATAGCAGTGAATACACCATGGTTATCAGTGTGTAATACAGCTATACCTTTTCATAACCACTTGATTTCTCCTATTCACCAGATTTCTTAATTTCTTGAACAGCTGGATGCCATGACCCTCCAGGTAGACTGTCGCTCACCAGTCAATTCTTAAACCTCTCATCAATCTAAGGTTTGTCATTGAACCATACAATGTAAGGATAGAAAAAGATACTAAGTCCATTAAGTCTGTCATGAGACCCCACTTCACATTATTCTAAAACATCTCTACCTACTTTTTTACCAGATATATCAATCAGACTATTAATCATCTGTTCCTTCTGCTTTTTCTGCTCTGAAGTGTTAATTCTCGGCTTGTGATAGAATAATTTCAGTGGCAATAAGCTGTGAAATCACAAGTGGAGAATTATGACTTTACAACAGGAATACATACTATGAACAGATGGAATATAAGGGCAATGGATACTGTTTTGATGAAAATTTCTTCAGTAAGAAAATGTTGTAGGTGCCGTATTGGTCCTTTTAAAAAACAGATCCAGAAACAAATAAAAGGTATCAAATCATTTGTTTCTGCTTCAGTAAGAAAAAAATTCTGAAAGTCTCAAAATATACATTGTGGCGGGATTTTGTGCAGTTTCTGCTGATGCCAGCACTGATTTTTTAGTTGGAAATCAGAAAAATCTCATTTAGGCAAACCAGAGAGTCCACAGGGTTTTCGCAACTGAAGACTCATGCATAGTTTGTGGGGGAATGTTTGGCTCAAAACCTCCTAAATGAAAACTGTTGGTGAAAGTTGTTAAATCAAAATAGATGCATAATTGATAAGTAAAAGTTATTAGATACAAATTCAGTCTCACACCTTCAGGCTATGACATGTCTGTCCCCTTGGTATAAACTGTACTGAACACCAAATATTATACCAAAAATCATTACAGAATTATTAGCCTGATCTGCAAAGACAAATGTCTATGGATACCGGACACACATTTTTTTTTATTACTTTGATAACCAGGTGAAGCCCACTAGGCACATGTCCTGTTTCCAGGGGCAACTGGGGTGCACTAGGGAGGTTAAGTGACTTGATTAGGGTCACACAATATGCAAGTGAAGGTTGTGGAAATCAAACACAAGTCTGCTGAATGTACCAAGCTCATTCACAGCTTGTTACTCTAACCTCATTGCGATACTGCCAGCCAACCTGATCGTTTTGCTTTTCAGTTCTTGCATTATATACCTCAAACTGCATTATACACCTCAGTCTGCATTATACACCTCAAACTGGATAAAGAGCAACAAGGAAAGTTAACATAAACTTTCTCTGACCTCCATTCAGGGTTAATTTCCACATATAGGACAGCTGGCCTAGCATTTTCCTATTAGGAGCTTGACATGGTTACAGTGGTCCAGGAATTGCAGCTGTATGCCAGACAAGAGATAAGAAAGTCTGACAAGGCAGAGGTTCTGGCACTGCAGCATAAACACATTTATCCACTGTATTAAAGCCGCAAACTTCTCATAATACAGTACAGATAATGCAGTATTTATCTGCCTGCATCAATGAAGCAACATTATACAAATTCTATAATGACATTGCCTCTAGCTTGACAAGACTTAACAAAGACTGACAGAAAAATTATTGATGGTGCAACAAGCACATCTGGAAGTCACTCAGTGTAGCATGTAACCTGATATAACCCTATGATAATCATGATGTTTCCTGTATTTACTGTGGAACAACTGGAAATGTTTGTGAATATACTTCTGCACTTTGCTGTTATATTAACAGATTCTTAAAGAGCCCCTGACACTGTTGTAAAAACTCAGAACAATGAAAGATTCAGATGCAATTTAATTCATTTTTTCATATATTTTCTGCAAATATGCCCCTCTTTTCCTTTGTTACTGAGGTGAGTTGAATGAAAACAGGATCACTGTTCCCTAGACCTTACCTGCTCTGGCATTTTGCCTACACCTGACCTCATAATCCCATTTATGATATCACAAGTCATTGGATTCAAGTCCCAGCTGAAGCACTTGCTTCTTTCTCTCCTGTTTGTATGTGTTCCACAAATATACACACTGTAATCTTATGATTGAAAATGTAATTATCTGTGCAGCTTCAACTTGTGCACTGGAGAAAGAGTAATGTGCTTCAGAATGGCTCAGTTTCCAGCTGCCTTGGTGGTACAGCTGGTAGCGCAACCAGAATGCTATTCTGGGTGGCCTGGGCTCAATTCCTAGCTAAGGCACTTACTTCTATCTCTTCTCTGTTTGTGGTTGCTCCATAAATATACACACCACACTCTTGTGATTGAAAATATAATTATCTGTGCAGCCCCAGATTGTGCATTGGAAAAGGAGTAATGTGTTCCTGGACAACCCAGTTTCCAGTTGCCTTGGTGACACAGCTGGCAGCGCAACCAGAATGGTATTCTGGGTGGCCTGGGTTCAAGTCCCAGCTGAGGCACATACTTCTTTCTCTCCTCTGTTTGTATGTGTTCCATAAATATACACACCACACTCTTGTGATTGAAGATATCATATGATTGTCTCCACTGCAACAGAGTGTGTTGTCATCAATAGAACTGTGATGTTGGGTGCAAACAAGCAGCCAGAGCAGACAGGATAGAGATTATGTTTTCATGCACATGTCCCTGAGTCATAAAGAAATAAGGGTGAGAATTACAGAGACTATAGGACACATAGGCCCAGATATCCAAACTGTGCCATTCTGTGGCGCAAGGCCCCGTGCCGCACAAAATAGTTGTGCGAGGTGTGGCCAGGGTGATATTCAACGGAGTTGCGCTATGGCGCAACTTCTTTGAATATTGGTCCCTGGCCACACCCACTGTGCATGGTGCAGTGGAACTGTGCCAGCGCAAGTGGTCAGAGTGGAGCATTGAGATGCGGTGGCACAAGTTCCATTGCGCCATGCATAGCACCTGCGATATTCAAAGGGTGACATGCAAATGTGTCATAATTTATGCAAGGCACACGGGGGCCATTTGCATCTAATTACAGCTCCATTTGCATGTCATTAGCATGCAGGTGCACCGATCCCCGACGACTTGCACCTGGCGCCCTGCCAGGCAGCAGCCATCAGGGACCGATGCCCCATGCAGCCCGATCACAGGCATAATAGTATCCCCCCTGAGTAGCCCAATCGGGGGCATAACAGAAACTTTCCTCCTCCTTCGAGTAGCCCGATTAGGGCATGATAGTATTCTCTCAAGTAGCCCAATCGTGGGCACAGAAACTTTCCTTCCCCCAGTAGCCCCGATAGGCAGCACAGTATTCTCCCCTCAGCAGCCTGATTGCGGGCATAACAGTAGTCTACCCCCAGCAGCCCGATCACTTGCATAATGGTCTCCCTACCCCCATTAGCCTGATCACGGCACAAAAGAATGCCCCCACCCCAAGTAGCGGATCGTGGGCATCAGACCTCCCAAAGTCCAATATCCCTGGTGGTCCAGTGGACCGAGAGTAGCCCGATCGCTGGGCGCATCTCTTATCCCCAAGCACGATATCCCTGGTGATCTATAGTGCCCCCACCCCACACGCATATGGAGCTCCCACCACCCCGCCTCCCTGTAAGCCAGTGTGGCTGCAGCACCCCACCCACCTGCCACTGCTGCCCGCTGATCAGACAGCTTGTAGAGCTGCACGCCCATTGGTTCAGAGCATGAGCCAATGGGCGTGCAGCCCATACTGTACAAGTCAGTCCAGATATGTGAATGAATGAATTCATCAATTAATCCTTTCCAAGTCACTGCTCACAAAGAACAGTGCTCCTTGATCAAGTTCAATTGTCCCATCCCTATCTGTCACAGTCGAGAACACTTTACTTTAAAAACAAATTATGGTATCTGTAGCCTTCTCTTCAAAGGTGGAAACACAGTTTTTTGTCACTTATAAATTAGTTAGCTGCACCTCAAAGGACTCAGTCACAGAAACATGAAGTACATAAAAATAATGTTTTAATACTTCAATGTGTTTACACATATGATACACAATACTACAGAAAGACTATGAGTAATAGTAAGTCTGCAGAAATAAAAAGACAATGGTTTTGAACAGTAGACTAAACATAGGAAAAAAAAAAACTTTCTCTCTCTCTAGCAAGGTAGAATTGCTTACCCCATGAGACACCTTGGTGAATCAGGGGAGACATGAACCCCATGGGAAGCCCTGAAATAGTGTCATGTAACTCATTTCACAACTCTGTTACAGCATACTGTGTTGCTATTTACATTACTGTCTGTAGAATGACAGACTTAGGCAAACCCTGCACTAACTCAGTTGTACTGTGTAACTAGCTGGGTAGTGTGTATAGATTGCTTAACCTCTGTATTCCTTTAACCCCTTGATCATCCTATCTGGGTGGTGAGTGGGCATATTTCTCTTTTCTGTTGAAAATTGTTTTTCCTTCAGGGTCACAGCAGCTATATGCCTATGTTTTCTTGAATTTTGTAACCATGTATCTCTGAGTTATCCCTTGTATTTTTCTACAATTAAGGTTTTTACTCTACTGCCAACATACCTCATCCCAATGCTTTGACTGTAGCTATATGTCCTGTTACCTACTCTCAATACCTTGTATCCTATTTATGCTGTATAACCTACTATCGGCATATCACTGTGTATACCTTGCTGCATCTACCTTATATTGTATTCTCTATAATATTACCCTATTGTATTCTCTGTAATGTTACCCTGTAACCTCCCGGGTCATGCCTGAAAATAGTCATTCCTATGGCTAGCGCACCTACCTGGTTAACAATAACTAGCTAAATAAAATAAATAAATAAATAATTCCCAAGTCTGACAACACTCTAGGTTCAACTAACTCTAGTGTGTGCACAAGCAGTGGCATTGAAAATAACCACTAGGGGACTCCACCACTGGAGGTGTCTATATATTATTATTAGGGGGCAGTATAGCACAGTGGTTTAAGGCTCTGAGCTGCAGACCTGGAGACCTGGGTTTGAATCCCTCAGCCCCCACTTGCATACTGTGTGACTCTGAGCAAGTCACTTAACTTCCTTGTGCTCCCAGGTTGCACCTGTAAACAAGCTTTCAGCTTAGTGTCTCTCTGGTAAAACAAAGATAAATATATATATATATATATATATATATATATATATATATATATATATATATATGTGTGTAGTCCGGTTTTGGATCCAGTAGTCCCACAGGTTCCCTTTATCTGGCTACTGCAACAATAATGTGCAGCCTTTAAGGTGTACCATTTATTATCTGCTAGAGTACAGTACCCAGTTTATGCTTTTATCTGAGTCATCCTACATAGATCTGGTAATTGGTGTCATGCACCTCTCTGTCAGATTTCTGCCCCTCCCTGTAAAAATGTTTTTTTTTTTTGCTATACCGTTAGTCCTGTGCCAGCTACTAAGTGTAAGGCACAGGTGAGTGTTCTAAAAAGCTGGAGATGATGCTGCCTCTTCCCCCAACAGGACATACCCTTGGGCTCTGAGATCCCCTGCTTGGCTTATAAACACAGAAGGCCCCCAACCAATGTCAGCCCCACCAGTAGAGCAACATAACTTAGAAACCTTAGGAGAGTGCTACAACTACTTCTGTGGCATCTATGTCTTCAAAGTTAGCAGTAAGTCCCACTCCATCAAGAAGAAATCCCTGAGGCTAAAACTTGGCCTAAGGGATCTGCTGTATGAACACTTAAGCTAATACTACTCATTTTGTCTGGAAATATCCACCCAAACCCAAGCCCCACAAGCAACATTGGTTCAGGATTATATCATGAAGGGGAACTAAACATAGTCTCCCTTAATACTGGAAGCCTTCTCTCAAAATTTGCTCTGTTTGAAACCTGGGTATCATTAGTGTAACCAGATGAAATATCCCTGACTGAAAACTGGCTCACCCCTAAAATCTCTGATGCTGTCATCACCCTGCCAGGCTTTAACCTCTCTAGAGAGGGCCAGCAGAGTAAGCATGGAGGGTGGCTACCCGGTAATCGATAAAACATACATCCAATGCTGGAAATGTAGTTAAAACAGCTTTAATCAGACAGCTGAAGCAAGCAGCATGTAAAAAACCACAGACGCACGTTTCACGTCCCAAAGATGCTTTTTCAATGTGATATCAAGCTCATACAAGATCCCATATTATATAGTCTATAAATCAATTGACATCACAATCATTCAAGTAATTTAAAATAATTAAAGCACACTAAGAACAATCAAAAAGAAGCACAGCAAATCTAAAGCAGTAATTGTTTCACATTACAAAAATACAGATTAATTAATCCACATAAAATAGCAAATCACATTTAAATGCAAAACACAAAACTTAGGAAAAGAGAAAGAAGAAGAAACAGACAATATCACTTCATTTTAAATAAGGAATAATACTGAACATCGCATTTAAACCTTTTTCCTTATGTGCTCCTAATAAGCACTGCCATTTGCTTTCAGCACGTAGGAGCTTGTTGTTCAAATCCCCGACTTCCTAATGAAACCTTTTCAAGACCTTGGAATTTAAACAAATGTGCATTACCCTTCTGTACCACATGTAAAGCTAAAGCATTGGTAATATCCTTATTAGCAATACAACGTAAATGTTCAGCAATTCTATTTTTAAAAACCCTCTGAGTTTTACCAACATAGAAATCTTTACAACAGCACTGCGCTAAATAAATCACATTAGTGGTGGAACAACTTATAAAATCACAGTTAGAAAATTCCTTATTTGTGACAGGATGTTGGAAAATCGAAACTGTATTTAAATGCTGACAAAAAGAACAATTACCACAACGGAATGTCCCATTTGGTAATGTGGCCTGCTTCTGATTCTTGGGCAGTTCAAAATGGCTAGTGGTAACCATATCTGCAATATTTTTGCCTCTTCTATAAGTCATCCGAGGACGAACTGCTACATGTTTGACCAATCTAGGTTCCAATGATAAAATGTTCCAGTTCTTCAAAAGAATATCCGAAATGGCTGCACTATACAGTGTAAAATCTGAAACAAAATTAAATCTCGTAAACTCTTTGTGGCCACACTGCTGAACATTATAACTTTTTTTATGAAGTAAAGTCTCCCTCTCCATATGGCTAACAATGTTCTGAGATTTTTCAAGCAGTGCTTTATTATAACCTCTACGTTCAAATTTGTCCATAAGCAATTTAACATCTGAAACATACTGATCATGTGAAGAGGTGTTTCTTTTTAACCGCATCACTTGTCCCTTTGGAATATTATCTGGAATATGCCTAGGATGGCAGCTACTATATAACAATAACGAATTTCTAGCTGTTTCCTTAGTGAATAATCTGGTCTCCAACCTATTTTGATCATTCTTAAAAATGCTAAGATCCAGAAACTGAATCTCAGAAATTTCTACTCTCTTAGTAAAAGTAAAATTTTTGTTTGTAGATTCCAAATAAGAAATAAATTCATCCAATATAGAGACACTACCTCTCCAGACGAGCAAAATGTCATCAATAAAGCACACATAAAACATCAAATTCTGAAGAAAGGGATTCAAAGTTTCAGAAACAACAAAATGTTTTTTCCACTGCATTAAATAGATATTAACATAATTGGGGTCGAAAGACGCCCCCATGGCAGTGCCCTTAAGCTGCAGAAAAAAGGAGTTATCAAACATGAAAACATTATTAGTCAAAACCAGTTCAGTTAAAGTAATTAAACATTCCACAAATGGACTAGTATAGTTGGTAAATTCACAAAAAGATGACTGCATAGCTTCAAGCCCCCCCATGGGGGATATTAGTATACAAAGCAGCCACATCTAAGGTGACCAAAAGATCTTCTTCACACAGAACCACATCTTTAAGATGTAAAATTACATCCGTGGTATCTCGAACATGTAAGGGCCATAAAGGAATGATTTGTTTAATATGTTGGTCTACAAATTTTGAAAGGGGTTCAGTGACAGAGCCAATCGATGCAACTATTGGTCTAGCTGGAGGATTAAAAAGATCTTTATGGATCTTAGGTAGACCATATAAAGTCGGACGTACTGGAAATTGAACAGTCAGAAATTCATAAATTTGTTTAGAAAATAAACCATTCATAAACATGTCGTAAAGGATCAAATCAATCCGTTTCTTACACTCCAAAGTAGGATCAGTTAACAACCTTTTATAATATACAGAATTATTCAACTGGCTTAACATTTCTAATTGATACTTAACTTTGTCAAGCACAACAACCGTAACCCCTTTATCTACACTTTTGATCTCAATAGATGTGTTGTCACATAAAGATTTTAAAGCTGCTCGTTCATCTTTAGTAAAGTTGTTGAAACGTGATGAAAGACCTTTAGATGTAAAATCCAATATACCCTTTTCACAGGCTTTAAAGAATACATTCACTATTGGATTTTTTGGAGGAATGTATTTTGGAGGATGGAGGATGGTTTTCTAAGTAATTCTTCATTAGAAAAATGTTCAGAGGCCATAACATCAGCAATTGATACATCCCGTAGCTCTGGAGAGAATTGCACATTTAAGTCCAATTTTCATAGTCTGGAATTCACTAAATTGTGTAGTAGGTACGAAATTAAGACCTTTCTGGAGAATGGCAGTCTCAGAACCCGTGAGTATGTAAGACGAAATATTAATAACCAAAACATCCTGTGGAGTGTTTAATTCCACTGTGTTCTCTTTCTGTTTCGACGACTCCAATTCCTTCCCCGATTCCAATTGCCCCTGTATCCAGTACCTTCGATTCTTGCCCCGTGTACCTCTTCTAGTCCGTCTTCTTGAAACTGTACAAATCGTGGACTCCTTCTCAGATTCTGGGGAACTGTTAGTAACTCTGGTAAATTCGGATACATTTTCTCCCACACTTCCACATTCCCCAAATTCAGCACATTCTGTTTCTGTTGTAAAAAATCCAAGGTCTCTGATTGTCCTTTCATTTTCACTGACGACTCTTGTTCTAATATTAACTGTTGTAAAGGGCTATCCGTTAGCACCTGTGTTGATCTCACTGGATCTTGTAAATTTGGAGGGGGGGAGTTAAAATCACAACATTTTTTCCAAAGTTATTATTTTCTGAAGTAACTTGTGATGTCCGAGTATCACTAAATGGAACAACATTTCCATCTGAATCCGAATCTGAACCACTGGTATAAACATCCAAATTACGTTTTTTAAGAATGGATTTAATGTGCCCAGTAGTTTTCTTATTCCATTCAAAAATACGGCCCTCGGCATAATCTAGTCTATCTCTTTCAAACTTAGTCTCTTTAATCTTCCTAATTCTAATATCATGCTTACGTACAGTGAAAATCAGTTGTTCCCTGTATTTAGAATATTCCATGTCATGTTGAAACAATTGTACTTGTTGCTCCTTTAATAAAATCAATTCTCTAATCTCTTTTTCTTGTTCATCACCATCATCAAGGATCAACTGAATAAGACCAGCACTGTAATTAAGGCAATGCGTTTGCCACTTTTTCAAGAACGGGGTTCGATCCTGACCAAATGCAGGCTGTAAATTAAATCTCAAGCCTCTAGGAGCTCGATGATCTGTCAGATTAGCCGACATAGTAACCTTTTGCCAATATAAACATCTGGCTTTTAACACCGCTCTTTCCAATTGAATAAAAGCTTGCTTAATTGTCAGTGGTGTATCTTGTCTCTGTAAATCATTTACATTACCGAGCTGCTCTCTCTGATTCAATTTGGTCAATAAAGGATTAATGTCCCCTTTTCTAAAAAATAAAAACTCCACGAAATCATCCTGCTTAACAGTGCTATCAATATTCACAGATGAACAATCCACAATTGTGTGCGTAGTCATATCTAAAGGATCCATATCTGTATACTCATGAAATACAGAAGGAATGCTGCTTGTCAAATCCGATGGATTACAATCCATCCTTCCATAAGCCATGATGCCAATGATGCATAAAGTATTGATACCATTGTGCCTGCCACAAAAGAATTATATGTACAGAAGGCGGCCACCAACGGACAAGACTGGAGCCAAACACTGAAAATTGCAGGAAAAAACACAGAACGGCTAGCCAGTAATTGATAAAACATGCATCCAATGCTGGAAATGTAGTTAAAACAGCTTTAATCAGATAGCTGAAGCAAGCAGCATATAAAAAACCACAGATGCACGTTTCACGTCCCAAAGACGCTTTTTCAATGTCTTTAATTATTTTAAATTACTTGAATGATTGTGATGTCAATTGATTTATAGACTATATGATATGGGATCTTGTATTAGCTTGATATCACATTGAAAAAGCGTCTTTGGGACGTGAAACATGTGTAATGTGGTTTTTTACATACTGCTTGCTTCAGCTATCTGATTAAAGCTGTTTTAACTACATTTCCAGCATTGGATGTATGTTTTATCGATTACCGGGTAGCCGCTCTGTGTTTTTTCCTGCAATTTTTGGTGTTTGGCTCCGGTCTTGTCCGTTGGTGGCCACCTTCTGTACATATAAGCATGGAGGGCGCTGCCTCATTTACATAAGCTCAGACCTGCAGGGCTCCAAACTAGAAATCTATGGACTAACTAGAGAATGCAAATGCCTGGCTATTAAACTCCTGCTGAGGAGGAGACACAGATCCCTCATACTTATGACAACCTACATACTTCCTGCTAAACACCAGTCTGGCCACAAACCCTTCCCCAGCTACTTTAAACAAATCAGCCAAAACTGAGTGTGACAGGGTTGGGTAAGACCCTGTCCCATTTATTATGCAGAGAGTTAAAAGCAAAGCTCTGTTCTGTCCTGTCCTATTTCTGCCACTTGTCTATCTCTTGCCTGTGTGATTGTGCAATCAAATTTTTCTTGTGGTACCTAGGAACTGGCCACTTTGACAGTCCCACAATCCCCCCTCCTGTTTTCTCCCTTCCTTAACTTGCACTTTCTATTCTTTCTTTCTCCCCTTGCTCCTCTGTGGTAAAAACAATACATTAATTTTTATTTGAAACTGAGATCCCTTGATTTGCAAATGTATACAGTTAGATTGCTGAAATGAATGCAAAAAGCTATATAGGTTTATCTGGAATGCAGGGGGTTAAGCTTGAGATGCATTTTGATCTCCATAAGCTTGTCTACAGAATCATCAGCAGGAAATTAGCCCTGGGACAGGATGTCTTAATTGGTTGCACCTGTTAAGAAGACTAATGTACTCATCAGGCTGCTCACAGTAAATAGACAAAAACACAATATATTTTGTGGAACACAGGTAGTGTAATTAACAAGAACAGGATGCAGAATTTAATTGCCAGGGAAAAACATCTTATAACAAGACAGCAATGTTTTCTTCGATGAGTTAGAGAGAGAGAGAGATGGAGATTTTAAAGAGACTCTCAGGTGAAGGATTTCTGTTTGTTTGAACTCCCTGCATCAAGAGTTATCCTGCACAATTTTATTTTTTATATTATCATTATTAATTATAATAAAATGTCACTTGTGAATTTTACAATTTCTCCTGGTTTGCCTATGCTTTCTGGCCTATGCCGCTAGGACAGTTGGTGTCAGACAAAATTTGAATTTCACTGTGCATACTTTAAGCCAGGATTTATGTGCATGGATACCAGACCTAGTGCCATGGAAGCACAGAAGAAAAGTATTGATCCTGCAACAGCAAGCCCAGGAGTGATTACCAGAAGAATGACAGCCAAACTAGAAGTAGAAACAAAAGTCCAAACTGAGACTGTACTGTTGGCATCAGTGAAGAAAGAAGAACAGGGAGGGACAGAACCTGACAGCATATCTGTTTTCCTCAAATGGTTGGCTACACAACAAAGTGAGACTGAGAAACAGAGAGAAAAAGACATGCAGTATCTAGAGGCAAAGAGAAAAGATGCTGCAACAGGAGCAGCAATGGCAGGATGCTTTGCAAGCTATCACAGCTGGAGGATCTGGTGCAGATCCAGCAGATTAACAAAACATAAACAACTTAAAAGACATTAAACTTACAAAGCTGTGTGCCTCGTATAATGTCAAAGCATGCCTGACAACTTTTGAAAGGGTCACCAGAGCATACCAATGGCCAAAACAGCAATGCAAAATCAAGCTGGTACCTTATCTGACAGGTAAAGCCCAATTTGCCTACCGCAATATGGACACTGTGTAGTCAGAAAACTATGACCTTGTGAAAAGAGAAATCTTTCAAAGAGATGACATTTCAGGAAAGACCTACAGGCAGAGTCCAGTCCCAGAAGTACCACTCAGTCAACAATCCATGAGAAGCCTGTACCTGACTAAAATAACTCCTCATTGAATGGCTCCAACCACAGTCCCACAGATGATTGACATATTTGCAATGGAGCAGTTCATCAACATCCTTCCTACTGATGTGCAGCTTTGGGTAAAGGAACACTGACCAGAAAGTGGGAAAAAGGCTGTTTCTTTGGCTGAGGGCTATTAGATGGCCAGACAGACACCGCAGCAGTGATGTAACATCCAAGGAATGGTAAGAACCTTTTTCCTAATTTAACTTCAGGTCAGATGAGAACTCTGCTGCAGGTAACACATCTGCACCCAAAGACTTTATTTGCTACAACTGTAATAGGTCTGCCATATTGTGAGAAACTGCCATAAAAATAAGGACAGGTAACTCTGGAACAAATTTGACCTTAGCAAATTGGGGCAAATATTCAACAGATGTCAAGATGGGGGATAATACTGTGAAGGGACTTATAGATTTGGGAAATGGACAGGCCCTGGTGCATGCTGAAGTTCTGAGAAAAGACTAGCAAAAGGACCCAGTACTGGGGTTATGGGCATCCATGGGGACAATCAATACTATCCCACCACCAAAGTGACTCTGAACATTAATGAGGTATTGCACCAAATGAAAGTGAGAGAAGTACCTACGTTACCTGTACTGTACCTGTGATTGCTGGAAATTACTTTCCAGGACTTGTGAAGTTAGTCACAGAGGGAGTAAATCCTGTGTCAGCAGCCATGATAACAAGAGCACAGGCGAAGAAAATCTTAGATGTTGGAAACTCTTTTCCTTTTGGTGCCTTTGATTTGGACTTGTTTGAGCCCAACTTCAAGATTCGTAAATCCAGGAAGGAAAGAAGACACTTGAAAAAAAACAGTGGCAACAAAAGACTGATGGGCATAAGGGGTTGACACATGAAAACACTGCAAGTATTTATTTATTGTATTTTCACATGAGAGTTTGGGTAAGCCAGAAGGAGATCATTGATGAATAAACTGAACAGAAGGGGCCCAAGGCTAGACCTTGTGGTACCCTTACAGAGACATGACCCATGTCAGAGGCTGGCCCATTGACAACCTAAACTAAACTGATTACTAATTGTGACTTTCTTTCTGAGCAAACTAATGATGTTTCTCTCCAAGGCTATTTTAAGCAGCAGGGGGTGGAACAAAAACAGGGTGAACCAATGTTTACAACATGAAATGGGCTTCTCTACAGAGGTTAGGTTAATTCTCTGACATGGAGACATAACAATTGGTTGTAGCAATGAAATATACAACTGAGTTGTTGCAGAGAGCACATGATAGTCCTCTGGCTGGTCACTTGGGAGGGACTGCACTCTTGCCAGACTGTTGAACAGATTTTAATGGCCTGTGATGCATCAGGATGCTACTACCTGTTGCAGTTCTTGTGCTGAATGTCAGAAAGTAGCCCCAGTAACTAAAAAAGACAAGGTGTCCCCGGTGACCCTACCCTTGATAGATGTGCCTTTTAAGAAAATTGCAGTGGTTATTGTTGCTCAATAGATGTGCCTTTTGAAAGAATTGTAATGAATGTAGTTGGCCCCTTAGACAAAAGTAAAAAGAGTGATTGATTCATTTTGGTAGTATGTGACTATGCTACTCAATACCCAGAGTCAATTCCAATACGTATGGTCACATCCCCAAAAGTGGCAGCAGAGCTTGACAAAATTTTCAGCAGGCTGGGCATACCTAAAGAGATTATTACTGATCAGAGTAGTAATTTTGGTGCTGCATTACTGAAGGAGCTGTACTAACTAATAGGTATAACTGCCATAAGAACCTCACCTTATCACCCTCAGACAGACGGTCTTGTTGAGCTTTTTAATCAAACCCTAAAACGCATGTCAAAGGTGAAGGGAAAGATTGGGACCAATATTTACCTTACCTGCTTTTTGCTTAAAGAGAAGTGCCACACGCATGTCATTAAGGCACAGTTCAGGAAGCATAGGAAAACCTGGAACAGTTGTAAAATTTTCAACAAGTGTCTTATTATTAAGAACAGTAAAATAAAAAAAAATTGTTCAGAATAACTATTTACAATGGCAGTACAAACATAGAAAGTAGAGTCCTTTTTCTTCTCAATTTCAAATCTCAGTCTCTGTCTGTCTTTTGCAAAACATTGCAACTCTTTTTTATAAGTCTTTTCAGGAGCTTGTTAAGAAAACAGTATGCTTCTCACATAATGTTCTTGTCAGTTTCAGCAGGTGCAGCAAAAAGAACATTGTGACCCAGAACTGAACTCTTGTTTACATCTCTGAAGAAGGCATAAAAATTGCATCTCAGGTTAACCCCTTGAGTTCCAAATAGCTTTGCAATCATTTCAACAATATAACTATATACAGTTTTAACTTTGCAATCATTTCAGCAATATCACTATATACAGTTTTAGGCAAAGGGATCCCAGTATCAATGACATTTCCACAAAACGATTCACATATATTTTATACAGCAGATATGCGGGGGGGTGAGGCAGAACAGCAAGTGAGGGTAGAGAGATAGCGAGAAGCAGAGAATTTCAAGACTGTCAGGGTGATCAAGTCCTAGGTCTCACAAGAAAATTTGGTTGCACATCCAGACAGAGAAAACAGAAAAGGAGAGGATAGAACAGACTCTTGTATTTAAACACTTTCTGCATAACCACTGAGACAGGCCGTATTCAACCCTGTCACATACCCTCCTCCTTAAGAGGGAACCTGTTTTATAAAAATTTCTAAAACGTTCTAAATCCAATTGTAGAAACGAAAGGAAACACTGTCTAGTAATTCTCATCTAACATAAGCATATAACCTTTACAGTTCTGTGCATAACAGCAAATAGTGAATTTTAAATTCACACATTTGTTTTTTCAACCTTCAGAATTCTCAATTCCTGATCCATATCTTGACAGAAAATCAGCACTGACATTCTCTTTCCCAGATTTGTGCATCACTTTAAATTTAAATGGCAGTAGTGCCAGGTACCACTGTGTGATTCTAGAATTTTTATCCTTCATTTGGTTAAGTTACAGAGAGGAGTGTGATCTGTTACAAGTACAAAATTAGCTCCTAGTAAGTAAAACTTAAGGGACTCTATGGCCTACTTTGCTGCAAGGCATTTCTTTTCAGTGGTGGAGTACCTTTTCTCCCTGTCATGCAATTTCCTACTTAACAGTATGTATAGAATAGGATGCCCTTTCCCATCTATATGCTGACTCAAGACTACACCTAGGCCTACCTCCAATGCATCTGTCTGTAACAAAAACTGTTTCTTAAATTCTGGACTTCTTGAAATGGGGGCTGATCATAATATAGCCTTAATGGCCCAAAAAGCCTTGTCACACTCTGCAGTCCATTTCACATTATTTTAGAACTGTTTCTTTTTGAGTTCAGTGAGGGGAGTAGCTAACTTGGCAAAGCTGGGAACAAATCTCCGATAGTAACCAGCCAGCCCTAAAAATGACCTGACATGTTTCTTGGGTTTAGGGATAGGGCTATTAGTGATGGCTTCTATCTTAGAAACCTCTGGCTTGATTTCTCCATTTCCAAAAACATAGCTCAAATATCTGGTTTCCTGCATACCCAATGCACAATTGGTAGGATTAATAGTCAGACCTGCCTTTTTGATCAATTGGATAACTGCTTGTAGGTGTCCCAGGTAGCTTTTCCAGTCTGGACTATACACCACGACATCATCCAGGTACACAACACAATAACTAGTGTGAAGGGATAAAATTACATCCTTGTACTGCTAGAATGTAGTTGGTGTGCCATGTAAACCAAGAGACATGGTGATGAACTGATAGAATCTTATAGGAGTGGAAAATGCAGTTTTGTCTCTGGATTCTTTAGCCAGAGGGATTTGCCAGTAACCCTTGGTGAGATCGAGGTTACTGACATACTTGGCACTTCCCAGTCTGTCCACCAAATAATCAATTCTGGGCATAGGTTAGCTGTCAAATTCTGACACTTGATCAAGTTTCCCCAAATCAAGGCAGATTCTTATACCCCCTTCTTTTTTGTTTACAATCACCATTAGTGATTACCAAGAACATCTCGATTCTTCTATGAGACCCAATTCTTTCATTTTTTGTATTTCCTTAACCACGTCAGCTCTTAGCTGCTCTGGTAAACTGTATGTCTTTTGTCTAATAGGGTGAGCATTCCTTATCACTATTACATGCTTGGCCCCTCTTACTCGGCCTGGTACAATGGTAAAAGTACTGTTAAATGTTTTTAGCAAGTTACAAATTTCTGCAGTTTATTCAGAGGTTAAGAAAACATTCGCCTTTGCAGCATCAGCAGTAACAGGTTGTTACAGTCTATCATAAGCTACATCAATATCTTCCTTAGTTTCTGGTAAAACTAGCAAAACAGCTTTTGGTGTTTTTCAACCCATTTCTTGAAGAGGTTAGCATGGTATATCTTAGTAGAATTTGTCCTGTCTGGGGTCTCAGTCTCATAGTTAACTTTGCCAGTATGTCTAAGCACTTTATAAGGCCCTTGCTACTTCATTAACAGTTTATTTTCTGTAGTGGGTAACAGTAGCAAGACCTTTTCACCTGGCTCAAAAATGTTTTCTTTTACCCCATGGTCTTAATACACCTTCTACTGGTTTTGGGCCTCTTCCTGATTGCTATGGGCGATTTCAACATATTTTACAAGCTTCTTTCTCCGGGCACACATATAAGATGTAATAGATTATTTCTGATGGGGGTTATCTTTCTTTTATTACATCTAATGACCCTCTAGGCAGTCTACATACAGCATTTCAAATAGTGAAAAACCTGTTGATGCCTGTGGCACTTCTCTGTAAGCAAAAAGCAGGTAAGGTAAGTATTGGTCCCAGGCTTCCCTTTGCCTTTTACAAACCTTTTTAACATGCATTTTAGGGTTTGATTAAAACGATCAACAAGACCGTCTGTCAGAGGATGATAAGGGGAGGTTCCTATGGCAATGATACCTAGTAGTCGATATAGCTCCTTCAGTAATGCAGCACCAAAATTACTACCCTGATCAGTAATAATCTCTTTTGATATGCCCACCCTGCTGAAAATTTTGGCAAGCTTGCTGCCACTTTTGGGGCTGTGACAGTATGCATTGGAAATGCCTCTGGGTATCGAGTAACATAGTCACATACTACCAAAATGAATCAATTACCCTTTTTACTTTTGTCTAAGGGGCCAACCACATCCATTGCATTTCTCTCAACAGGCACATCTATCAAGGGTAGGGGCACCTTGTCTTTTTTAGTCACTGTGGCTACATTTTGACACTCAGCACAGGAACTGCAATAGGTAGCAATTCCAGGCTAGTAAAATCTGTACAGCAATCTGGCAAGGGTGCGATCCCTCCCCGAGTGACCAGCCATAGGACTATCATGCACTATCTGTAATGACTCAGATCTATACTTTTGAGGTATGACTAATTGTCCTAGCTGGTCCTGTGTCTGAGGTTTAACCCAAACTCTGTATAGCAGCCAATTACATTTTTTAAACATAGATTCATCCTATTTTGGTTTTATCCCCAGCTGCTTAAAATAAGCCTGGAGAGAAACATTGTTAGCTTGGTTTGAAAGAAAATCACAATCAGCAATCAGTTTAGTTTCAGCATTTTCAAATGTTAACCCCTTATGTCCATCGGTCTTTTGTTGCCACTGTTTCTTCAGGTGTTGTCATTCTTTCCTGGACTTCCAGATCTTGGAGCTGGGCTCAAACAAGTCCAAATCAAAATCAGTGAAAGGAAAAGAGTCCCCACTATTCAAGATTTTCTTTGCCTGAGCTTTTGCCACCACAGCTGCTGAAACATCAGGATTTACTCCCTCTGTGGTTAACTCAGTAAATCCTGGAAAGTCATTTACAATAATCACAGGTACAGGTAACTTAGGAACTACCCCAACTTTCATTTGGTGTGACACCCCATTAATAGTCAAAGTCACTTTGCTGGTGGGATAGTATCAGTCGAGTATCCCCGTGGATGCAGATGACATCAGTACCTGGTCCTTTTAGACATTGTTTTCCCAGCACTTCAATATGCACTAGGGTCTGTCTGCTTCCTGAATCTATGAGCCACCTTCACATCTGTTAAGTACTTGCCCCAATTTGCTAAGGACTAATCTGCTCCAGTATCACTCTTCTTACTATGGCAAGTTCTTGCAATATGGCCTGGCTTATTACAGTTTTAGCAAATAAAGTCTTTGTATGCAGATTTGTTACCCCCACCAGAGTTATTGTCAGATTTGGAGTTTAAATAGGAAAAAGACTGTCTTACTGGTGATTGGCTGATATCTCACTGCTGGGGCATCTGTCTGGCCATTTGGTAGTCTTCAGCCAAAGAAATGTCCTTTTCCCCTCTTTCGGGTTGCTGTTCTTTTACCCAAAGCTGTACATCTGTGGGCAGGATGTTGATGAATTGCTCCATTGCAAATGTGTCAATGATTTGTGGGACTGTTTTGCCCCCTGGTTGGAGCCATTTTTTCAGGATTCAATGAGTTGGGCTAAGGCTTCTCGAGGATTGTCAACTGAGTTGTACTTCAGAGACTGAAATCTCTGCCTGTAGGTCTCTCCTGAGATGTCATACCTTTTCAGGACTTCGCTTTTCACCAGGTCATAGTTTTCTGACTGTGCAGTTTCCATATTGCTGAAGGCAAGTTGGGCTTTACCTCCCAGGTAAGATACCAGTCTGATTGCCCACTGCTTTGGCCACTGGCAGGCTGCGGCAACCCTTTCAAAAGTTGTCTAGTATGCTTCAATATCACCGGAGGGGCACAACTTTGTAAGTTTAATGGCTTTTAAGTTGCTTGTGTTTTGTTGCTCATCTGGATCTGCACCAGATCCTCTACCTTTGATAGCTTGCAAGGCATCCAGTCATCGCTGCTCCTGTCACTGCATCTCTTACCACATCTACTGCTTCTCGTCTCTCCTCCATTTCTCCGTATCTTTTTGTTATATAGCTCACCATTTGAAAAAGGCAGTCAGGCTTTCAGGTTCTGTCACTGCCTGTTCTTTTTCCATAA
Source organism: Neoceratodus forsteri (assembly GCA_016271365.2). NCBI lineage: Eukaryota > Metazoa > Chordata > Ceratodontiformes > Ceratodontidae > Neoceratodus > Neoceratodus forsteri. The sequence continues at coordinate 883,424,174 of CM057454.1, read as the reverse complement.
CTTGTGCTGGCTGTACAATCTCAGCTTGGACTTCTGTCTCTGATAGTTTGGCTACCATTCTCCTGGTAACCACTCCTGGGTCTGCTGCTGTAGAATCCATACCTTTCTCCTATGCTTCCCTGGTACCAGGTCTAGTACTGATGCACAAAACTACTGGCTTAGAGTATGCATGGCATAAATCCCACTTAGGCTGACACCATCTGTCATCGAGGCACAGGTCAGGAAGCATAGGAAAATCAAGAGCAGTTGTAAAATTTGCAACAAAACAAATCAAATCAAAAAATCAAATCAAAATTTGTTTATAAAGCGCTTTTCAATAAATTAAAGCGCTGATACAAAACAGGAAATAAAACATCAACAATAATAAATAAAAACATAAAACAATAAAATAACCATAAAATAAACTAACCAAATGCCAGTGAAAACAGATGACTTTTCAGGGATCTCTTAAATGATTCCACAGACAGGCACTCTCTAATCTGACGAGGTAGAGAATTCCACAGGGTCAGGGCCATAAAAGAAAAGGCCCTTGCCCCAGATGATTTAAGACAAACCCTGGGAATCTCTAGCAATCCCTCACCAGAGGAGCAGAGTGGGCGGAGAGGATGGTAGGGACAAAGGAGATCTTGCAGGTAGCCTGGTCCCCGACCGTGTAGGGTCTTATAGGTCAGCAATGCAACCTTGAAGGTGATTCTCCAGCGCACTGGCAGCCAGTGCAGTTCGCACAGCACAGGTGTGACATGACAAATTCTTGGTAGCCCAGTCAACAACCTAGCTGCCGCATTCTGCACCAGCTGCAGGTGATGGAGATCTACCCCCGGCAACCCTAGATATAAAGCATTACAGTAATCAAGACGGGAAGAAACAAAAGTGTGGACCAAGACAGTAAGGTCATCATGTGGAACAAGGTGTTTTATCCGGGTGATATTCCTCAGATGGTAAAAGGAAGATTTGACTGTGGCTGACACCTGCATCTTTAGTGTCAGTGCACTGTCAAAAATAACGCCCAGATTTCGCACCTGTTCAGAAGGTCTCAACTGGGTATCCCCTAATAAAAGACCAGGGGGGACCCCAGGAGTCAACCTCTTTGCATAATGACCCGGGTCAACAACTAATACCTCAGTCTTATCTGGATTTAACCTCAACCAGTTCGCACTCATCCAATCCTGAATCTCAGTGAGGCAGTTGTTAAAAACCGACACTGCATCATTTTGTTCAGGTACAAAGGACATATAGAGCTGAGTATCATCTGCATAACAGTGAAAACTCAGCCCATAATGCCTTATAATGTCTCCCAACGGCAGCATGTACACCGTGAACAACATGGGGGAAAGCACAGAGCCCTGCGGCACCCCACAAGACAGAGCAAAGGGAGCAGAAGAGAAAATCCCTGAAACTACCCTCTGACTTCTGCCTGTGAGGAAAGAATGGAACCATCTGAGGACTGTCCCTGACAGTCCACAGAGTAGCCGCAGGTGATCTAGCAACATCCCATGGTCCACGGTGTCAAACGCTGCAGAGAGATCAAGAAGAACCAAGATCTAACGGCTCTTCTGATCTCTTGCCATTAGGAGATCATTGAGTACCCGAACTAATGCAGTCTCAGTGCTATGCCTCTTCCTGAAACTGGACTGGAGAGGATCATAGACTTCATGGGTGGTAAGAAAGTCATCAAGCTGTAACATGACTACTTTCTCAATAACCTTGCCCAAAAAGGGCAGGTTAGAGATCAGTCTGTAGTTAGCGAGGCAGTCGGGGTCAAGGGAAGGTTTCTTCAAAAGGGGTGTCATGACAGCCTCCTTCAAAGACTCCAGAAACACCCCTTGATCCAAAGAATTCCAGACTATCCTCGCAAGGATTGGTCCAATCACATCCATGCATCCCACAAGGACCAGAATCCAAACTACAGCAAGTCGGTCGCAAGCCTTGGACAATCTTCATGATATCCATGATCGCTGGCTGGTCGAAATCCATCCAGACAGACCGAGGACATGTAACCCCATGTTGGTCACTGCAATGCTCGTTTGAACGCATGCTGCAGATCTCCGACCTGATTGATGACACCTTATCATGAAAGAACCGAGCAAACTCATCACACTATATTTGTGAAAAAGCTCTCCAACCCCGCAGACGGGCTGGATTGCACAGCCTGTTGATGGTCTGGAAGACCTGAGCAGGTCGGTTTCTTGACGCAGTTATCTCCTTGGACAGGAACTCTGCCTTCTTATGGGAGATAATTGATTGATAGTCCATGTAATGGGCCATCAATCTAAGTTTGTCACCTTCCAGGCTGGATTTCCACCAACAGCCATTCAATCTTCACCCCTTTCTTCTCATCTCCCTCAATGTCCCATCAAACCAAGGGGATTGAGGGCAAAGGGAGAGGGGGCGAACACAGACAGGTGCAATTGAATCCAGTGCCCTCAACACCATATTATTATAGTGCAATACTATGGCATCTGGTTCCATGCACTCCATCGGCCAACTCGATAGGTCCAGCACCACCGTCAGACCCTCAGGGGTAACTCCCCTCAAAGGGCGGTGCTGGACCATCTCCAAAGGGGTGGGTCTCATATGGGGGGTTGAGAAATTGAACCTTACAGAGTGATGGTCAGACCACCCAACTGGTTCCACCACCAGTCCTGTGATCTCCATACCCAGGGTGAACACTGAATCCAAAGAATGACCATGAATATGGGTAGCAGCAGTAACTACCTGTGTGAAGCCCAACAAACTCATTAGTTGGAGAAAGTCTTGACCAAACTGCGAGAGTTCATCGTTGACCCAGGCATTAAAGTCCCCCAGGACCAACCACCTGGAGGGCTCCAGTACCAGGTCGATGATGAAGTCCACGACTTCTTGCAGAAAAACTTTCTTGTTACCCGTAACAAGTGTTTTATTTTTAAAAGGAGAGGTTAGAACACACCCATGCATTGAAACATTTTCTGCATAACAACTGGGACAGGGCCATATTCAACACTGTCACAAAGAATCAACAGGTTTTCATCCTTATTTGAAATGTTGCGTGGTACACAACTCAGAAGGCTATTAGATGCAACAAAGGAAACATGAGAAGATAACCCTGCCCAGAAATAATTTATTACATATTATATATGGGCTCTGAGAAAGAAAGCAGCAAAATATGTTGAAATTGCCCATAGTAACCAGGAAGAGCTGCCCACAAAACAGCAGAAGGTGTATTATGACCATGGGATAAAAGAAAATGTTTTTGAGCCAGGTGAAAATGTCTTGTTACTGTTGCCCACAACAGAAAACAAACTGTTAATGATGTGACAAGGGCTTTATAAAGTGATTAGACATACAGTTAACTATGAGATTAAGACCCATGATAGAAAAAAAAATCCTACCAAGATATACCATGTTAATCTCAAGAAATAGGCTGAAAAAACACCAAAAGTTGCTTTGTTAGTATTATCAGAAACTGCTCAAGGCAATAGTGAGAATGCTTATGATAGACTGGAATAAACTGTAAAATCTGATGCTGTAAAAGTGATTGTTTCATTACTCAGAACAAACTGCAGAAATTAATATCTCAGTGAAAATGTTTAGAAGTACTTTTACCACACTGCTTGGCAGAGCAAAAGGGGTTGAGCATGTACTGTAATAGTGACAGAGAATGCTTGCCCTGTCAAACCAAAGACATACAGGTTACCAGAGTGGTTAACAGCAGATGTAGCTAAGGAAATACAAAAAAATGAAAGAGCTGGGTATGACTGAATAAACAAGAAGTGCTTGATCATCACCAATGGTGATTGTAAATGAAAAGAAGAGGGTGTAAGAACCTGCCTTGATTTTAGGAAAGGTAATCAAATGTCCATATTTGACTATCCTATGCCCAATATAGATGATTTGGTGGACAAAGTGGGAAGTGTCAAGTACACTAGTACCCTCAATCTCACCAAGGGTTACTGGCAAATTCCTCTAGTTAAAGAATCCACAGAAAAACTACATTTTCCAGTGCAGTTGGAGTCTTTCAGTTCTCCGTAATGTAATTTGGTTTACATGGCACACCTGCTACATTGCAGTGGTACATGTATGTAATTGTATCCCCTACACTAGTTATTGTGCTGCTTACCTGGATGATGTCATTGTGTACAGTCCAGACTGGAAAAACCACCTGGAACACCTATAAGCAGCAATCCAATCAATCAGAAATTCATGGCTGACCATTAATCTCACCAAGTGCACATTAGGCACTCAGGAAACCAGATATTTGGGTTATATTTTGGGAAATGGAAACATGAAGCCAGAGGTTTCTGCTATATAAGCTATAGTTAACAGTCCTGTCCCCAAAACAAACATGTCAGGTCATTTTTAGGTAAGGCTGGTTACTACAGAAGATTTGCTCCCAGCTTTGCTGAGTTATTTATTTATTTAGTTTTTGTTGACAGGTAGGAGCACTAGACATAAGAGTGACTATTTTCAGGCCCGACCCTGGAGGTAACAAGATGAACTCATAACAATGGACAACAGATTTGAATACAATACATAATACCAGGTCACAACAATTATAGTGGATTATAAGTTTACAGAATAAGCAGGAGAAAAAAAATGTGCAGATTATGCAGGAATAAACATCAAGGTATGCTAGAAGCAAAAGGCAAAATACCTGATAAATCAAGTTAAGTGCAAAGGTAAAAACTTCTTAACATGACTGAGAAACAGGATGACAACAAACTACAGTGATAGTATCATATACTTTAGATTAAACCTGGTTTAACCCAGTTAGCGGTTCCCCTCACTGAACTCATGAAAAAACAGTACCTGAATTATGTGAAATGGTCCCTAGAGTATGATGTTTTTTGGGCCATCAAGGCTGCATTATGTTCAGCCCCTGTTTTCAGAAGTCCAGATTTTGAGAAACGATTTTTATTACAGACAGATGCATCACAGGTAGGCCTAGGTGCAGTCCTAAATCAGAATATAAATGGAAAGGAACATCCCATTCTGTATATCAATGGGAAATTGCATGACTGAGGAAAAAAATGTACTCCACTATTGAAAAAGAATGTATTGCTGTGAAATGGGCAACAGAGCCCTTTAGTTTTATTTGCTAGTAGCCAAGTTTGTAGTTATAACAGATCACAATCCTCCCTGTTGTCTTAATCAAATAAAGGATAAAGATCCCATAATCACAAAGTGATACCTGGAACTACAGCCATTTAAATTCAAAGTGATGCACAAGACTGAAAAGAGAATGTCAGAGCTGATTTTCTGGGCAACCCGTTAAGGTAGGTAACATTTATTTATATAAGGGGGCCCTTCCTGAGCTCAGGGTGCCTTTACAAAATTTCAACATAACAATATTAAAATCCATAATAATTAAAGACTGTTAAGACAGTAAGTGCTTTTGAGCAATGTAATTTTAAGTGATGTAAAAATAGTGAAAGGCAAGATGGCGATGTGCGGTAAATAGTGATGTGCTATTAGTAGCAGATTGTATTTGAGCATGTACTGTTTGCATCAAGTTGGTGTAGGATGTGAATGTTTTTTTCATCAGTTGGCTCCCAGCTGGCTGTCTGGTGTGATGGCTAAGATCACTGCCTTTGTGTCAGGCGACCTGGGTTCAGAACTGGGGTGTTGTCATACTGTATGTTTTCTGTTGAAATATCATAATTGTTTTTATGTGTTTTATTTTATGACCCATTTCCCACCCTTCTGACTGTGTGTACCTCTGCTTGTAGGTTGCCCCCAATGTTATCCTCTTGCTGACATCCCTCACTGAATGCAGACCCCTTCCTGAGTCTCCCCCCAAGAGCTGATTATTAAAAATATGGGGTGTGTAGGGAGTGTAGCCCCGCACATAAAACATAGGTATTTATTGTGCATTATTGTTGAATTGTGCTCTGATTGGTTTGTATTATAGGCGCTATACTGCATATTGCAGTTTTCGGTAATGTGCAGTCACTCATATGGTCAGCACCATTTTTATAATCACTGTTATGACATAGAGCTGACTTCCTGTAATGATATGGTTCAGGAATTGAGAATTCAGAAGGTTGAAAAAAATGTGTGCATAACTGAAATGTTTGCTGTAAAAGGTGTTATGAAAAAGGGATACTGTATATGCTAAGAACGGTAAATATTATAAGATAATGTTAAAAGTGAAATAAAAGGCCAACCTGGTGGTGCTGAGGGTTAAGGCACTGGATGCCACACCTTGCACCACGTCACTGACCCGAGTTTGGGAATGGATTCGGGCCACCGGGGATCATCCGGGGGGGGAACATGGACTCGGATTGCGCTACCGGTAGGCAGCTCTCCTCTCCTTTCCTAGGGAGGGTAGGCATACACTGTGCAGCTCTGGTGGCCTCTAGTGGAGATTAGGGGCTCAGCTGAACAGTGCAGTTCGCATTGGAGTATGGTGGATGCGGTGGACATTTTGAAGGTAAGTGTGGGAGTATGCCTGCGCTACTCTGGATGTCATTGCATGTCTGCACCACCGGGAACAGTACCTAAGGTAAAAAACTACTGCCATTGGTATACAAAGGCAGGTACTGTGGTCACAATCCCATGTCCAATACCGGGCACCAGGATGCTTGCTTTAGACCCTACTCCAAGTGCAGCAGCCCCTCACCACTATAGATAGAGAGCCAGAAAAAGGAGTTCAGCAGTCCTTCCCCAGGGGACTCAGATCTGGGGGGGCTGGGTCAGCCAGGATTGAGGAAGGGTGCCCCTCACCAGAGTCAAGTGGCCAGGGCTTCAGGTCAGAGGGGCAGAGTCACAGCACTGAGAGACAATGCCAGAGAGAGAGAGGCAATTGGCGAGAGGTGAATAAACAGAATTGGGAAAAAAAAGGAGAAACAAAAGAAGGGGTTGGAAACCTGTTTTTAAAGAACAAAACAGCTTCCCTTGGGGGGGGTATGTGACAGGGTTGGGTAAGACCCTAAGCCATTTATTATGCATGAAGTTAAAAGCAAAGATCTATTCTATCCTCTCCTATTTCTGACACCTGTCTGTCTCTTTCCTGTCTGATTGGGCAATCACATTTTTATTGTGGCACCTAGGAACTGGCCACTCTGACAGTCCCAAAATTTTCCCTGTTGTCTCCCTTCCTTCACTTGCTGTTTCTAGTCTTTCTTTCTTTCCTTCCTTGCTTCTCTGTGGATATATATATATATATATATATGTATATATATATATATATATATATATATATATATGAATCTTTATGGGAATCTGGGATCCTTTGGTTTGCAAATGTATATAGTTATACTGTTGAAATGAATACAGAAAGCTATTTGGGTTTATCTGGAATGCAGGGTATTAACTTTGATTGCATTTTGACCTTCAGAAGCTTGTTTGCAGAATTATTGGCAGGAAATCAGCCATGTGACAGGATGTCTTAATTGGCTGCACCTGTTAAGAAGACTAATGTACTCTTTAGGCTGCTCACAGGAAAGAAATTAACAAAGTCTTAATACATTTTGGGGAACACAGATGATATAATTAAAAAAAAAACAGGATGCAGAATTAAATTTCCAAGGAAAAACATCTTATAAAAAAGAGCAATGTTTTCTCTAGTGAGTTAAAGAGAGAGAGAGAGAGATGGAGATTTTAAAGAGACTCTCAGGTGAAGGACTTGTGTTGTTTGAACTGCTTGTATCAAAAGCTATGCTGCACAATTTTATTTTTTTTATTATTGTTATTAATAATAAAATGCTACTTGAAAATGTTACAGCTTCTCCTGGTTTTCCTATGCATCATGACCTATGTCTCTATGACACCGGAAACAATTGTCACTGGTGTCTTTAGTATCAAATGGTCTTCCACATATGTATGCATTAGAGCCAACTATAAAATGGGCAACAGAACTTTAATTGACTTGATCCTGGCTACCCACCTGAATAGGTAATAGAAGTCAGAGTACTACCAGACTCCATCAGTGAGCACTCCCCAGTACAGGGTGCATGGACAGCTAAACATTCCAAGTCTCCCCCGATTTAGCACCAGCTTAGTCCTGTGCAAACATAAGGTGGTGGATTTTAAGTCACATGTGGTTCAGATTGATTGGAGCTACTTGGATGACACAATATTGACACTGCTTTTAACAGTTTTATAAAAAATTGATGAGTGGGCCCAAAAGTAGTAAAATGGGTTAGATGTTGGCTAAGCAACAGGAGTTCGAGGATGGTGATCAATGGTGCTCACTTTGAAGAAGGCATGATGATCAGCAGGATGTTGCAGGGGTCAGTATTAGGCTGGTCCTCTTCAATGTTTTTATTAATGACATTGCAGGAGGGCTGGAAAGGAAAGTATGCCTGTTTGCAGATGACATAAAAATCTGCAACAGAGTGGACACGCTGGGGGAAGGGGAAATGAGGGATGATTTGAAAAAGTTAGAAGACTGGTCAAGAGTTTGGCAACTGGGTTTCAATGCAAAAAAGTGCTAAATCATGCACTGGAGCACAGAAATCCAGGAGCAACATGCAAATTGGGAGGGGAGGCATTGACAACCTCAAAACAGGAAGGGACTCTGGGGGTAGTCATTTCTGATGACCTGAAGTTAGCAAAGCAGTATGATAAGGCAGTGGGGATAGCTAGCAGGATGTTTGGGTGCATAGGGAGGGATATCACCAGCAGAAAGAGGGATGTGGTGGTACCCCTGTATAGATCAATGGTGAGGCCCCACCTCGAGTAATGTGTCCAGTTCTCAAAGCCCCATCTCTGGAAGGACATAGATAGGGTGGAGGCGGTACAGAAGAGGGCAACCAGAATGGTGTGGATCCTGCAGCAAAAGCCCTATGAGGAAAGACTCAAGAAATTAAATATGAAACACAAGAGGAAAGAGACTTTGAAATAATAATAAACAATGATGCAACATGTAGTTCTCACTGTGACAAACAATTAGCCAAAACAAAGGGGTTACTGTGGACAATAAAAATAACTTTTAAAAATAGAAATGAACAGGTGATCACGCCCTCATATAGATCATATATCAGACCAAAATTAGACAACGGGAGTGCAATATGGGGGTCACTTAACAGACAAAATTGAGAAAGTTCAAAGACAGACAACAAAGTTAGTGTACAACTTAAAAAATTGCCCTACACAGATCATTTACGTAACCTAGATCTACATGTTCTTGCAGACCAGAAAAATTAGAGGGGACGTGCTGTTATGCTATGATATCATACAGGATGACTACCTCTTAAATGAGCATAATGTAGAGTTCAGAAATGACTAAAAAGGAATTAGAGGACACCCATTACAGCTGAGACCAATGAAATTTAAAACAAACAAGAGAAAGGCATTTTACACTCAAAGAGTTGTCAATCCATGTAATAAGTTACCCATAGAGATCATAACCAGCAAGGACAAACAACAATTTAAAAATAGACTAGACAAGTACATATTGGATGGGAACAATCTGTCTTAATATGGATAAACTACAAGAGCGCAAATGGGCCAACAGCCTTCTCAGCACCTTTGACCTTAGAATGAACCTTCGTATTAGTATGTACTCTCTATAGGAAAGGAGGGAAAGAAGGACATGACAGAAACATTCAGTACCTCACAAATATTAATAAAGTACATGAAGGTAGCATTTTACATAGAAAAGGATGCTCAAGAACAATGGGTCATGCTATGAAGCTGGAGGTGGGAGACTCAGAGGAGATGTGAGGAAATACTACTTCACGGAGAGGGTGATGGACACCTTGAACAGCCTCCTAGCAGAGGTGGTGGGTGCTAAATGGGTAACAGGATTCAAGCATGCATGGGACAGACACAAGGGAACATTAGAAATAAGGCGGGGGGAGACCAGAGATTGAGCAGGGTCTATGGTGGCACAGTAGGTATGGAAAGTAGGGCAGACTAGGTGGTCCAAGAGGTCCTTATCTGCCAACAACTTCCATGTTTCTATGTTTCACTGCAGCTTGCAGCAAGTGTGTCCCTCTCAAAAAGCATAAGTTGCGAGGTACCTTGGTTGGCTGGATCATCCCTGAACTTCTAGCCTATATGTGAGAATGGGACAACCTGTGCTATCAGGTGAGGGAAACAGGCTCACCAGCAGACTTAAAAACGTTCAAAGAAGCCCAAAATAGGTGCATAAGTAACATAAGGTAGGCAGAATCTGAATACTGTACAGACCAGCAAGCCAAAAACTGGAGGAATGAGAAAACATCTTGGGGGAGCAAATCTGAGCTCTTGAGTAAGGGTGAAAAACAGCCCCCTGAAATGCTCAGAACTGATGGTGCCGAGATCCTGGACCTGATAGAGATAGCAAATAATTTTAATACAGCCTTTATGGATGTAAGCTCTGTCATCTCTCTCAGTCCCGTATGAGAGTCACGAGATGGTGTTGATACTGCAACTTTGTGCAGCTGTGACACAGAACCAAGGCTCCCTAAATTCTGTTTCAAGCCTATTTCAAGCAAAGATACCCTAAAGTATTTCAAAAGAGTTTTAGGTAAAACCAGTGTAGGGAGGTGCGCTGGACATGACATTGTTGGCCCAAGCCCTCAAGGAACTTGCCCTCCCCATATCCAAAACATTAAATTTCTCTCTGCAGTATTCTCAGTTCCCGGGGTATGGAAAACTGCTTTGCTTATACTGTTTTGTTTTAAATGGTGAATGCTCCAACCTGGCTAATTACAGGCCAATTTCAATCCTCTCCCTCTTGTTCAAGGCTTCAAAGTAAATTGTAATAGACCAACTTGTCACCTACTTTGGAAATTACAATACCTAATGCGCACAGCAGCATGGATTCAGGAAGCTTCACAGCGCCATTACTACTCTAATGGAGTATACTAACTACCTGCATGAAGCACTTGATAATGGTTACCTGATGGGAGTCATCTACATCAGTCTGACTAAAAGCTTCAACCTTGTCAACCTCAAGCTGCAGCTTGGCAATCTTCTCTTCCTTGGACTGTATCAGGACACAGTAGCTTGGTTTTGAAGCTATCTAACTGACTTCTCCCAATGTGTATAGATTGATGGCTCTCCATCAGATTAGAGGAGTGTCTCCATATGCATACCCCAGGGATCAACCCTTGGCCCCCTCCTATTTGGTCTGTTTATCAACAGTCTTCCAGAGGCTTGCCAATCTGCAAAGGTACACCTTTACACTGATGATTCTGTCATTTGCACCAGCAGTGCTGACCTGGGAAAAATCTTTAACAACCGCTAAGGCAACTTTGAGCCACTTGAGAAATTATTCACCTATAACAAATTGATTTTGGATTAGAAAAAAAAGCAAAAACTGTGGTATTTTAGGTCAGCAAATGAAAAAAAGGTCTCACCACCAGTCATCCTCAATGCCTTGGGACATAAACTAGAACAGGTAGAATCCTTTAAGTACCTTGGTGTTGTCTTGGATGTTACCCTGTCATGCTCCCCTCACCTGGACAGCATTATTAGCATGGCTAACAGAAGACTAGGTGCACTGTATAGAAAACCACTTCAGCCTTACCATTGAAGCCAGGCATCTTGTATCCAGCATGGTCCTATCACTTATTGACTATGGCCTCCCACTCTATGCTGCTGCATGTGACTCTACTAAACATAGTCAAGGTGGTATACAACAAGGCCTGTCACCTTGCATGGGGGGGGGGTGACAAGTTGGGCCATAGATTATCCCAGTATGCTCTCTAGCTGGTTACCCCTCCATGGCAGATTAAAGTACCAAACCTGTCTGCTTGCAAAAAAAAAAGTGCCACTGGGACTAACCCCCCTTGGTATACAAAATTGCTTACACCCTGTTACCAATCAATATAATACCAGGAGTAGGACTAGAAATGCCCCAGAACTATCATTCAGGAGAACAAATCAGGGAAAATGCTCATTTTCTGTAAGTGCAGTCAGGAGCCTAAATGACTTACCTGAATCTCTGCTAAATCTCCCAAAAATTGCCCACTTCAAAAAAGCTCTGAAACTAGCCCTCACTTCAAGTTCCATATTTACTTGATTCAATGATTTGTATGTCCAACTTGCACTGTAACAGTGTTATTAAAGTATTATTTTTCATTATGTAAACATTTCTACATTTTGTAACAACTTGCTAGCAATGCTGTATTTTATTCCTCTGTACCCCCTTCCTCCAGTCGCACCTGGAAACAAGCTTCTGCTCAAGATGCCTTTCCCAATTACCATCTTTAAATAAATAAATTGATACTGTAACTGCAAAATTCCATTCTTGTAACTATGCATCATGTTGCTTGTTTTGACAACATTCCTCTGGAATTGCTATTGTGACTGTTTGTGTGGAAACTTTGTAAATGAGAGCCTATGCTCAAAGGTATTTTCCAAATTAATTTAAATCAATCAATCAACAGATAAACAAACAACTAAATAAACAAATTGTAAATAAATAAATGTTAACTGTTCAGAATTTCTGCCTAATGGTCTCTATCAGGCTCTGCCAGACCTCGAGACCCTTCAACTGCACCCCCCCATGACATGTCATCCAGTGTGTCACTCTGGCATCATAGATTCAAAATTGTTTGTGCTTCATAAGCTGGGTCCACTGGGAAAGACCAGTTTGAACTGGACTTCAGACATTGTATATAAAAAGACATCTGCTTTTTGTGCCAAGTCTTTTTTAGCACAATAGGAATATTTGCTTTAGCTAGCAACTTTCTAAGATGAAGAGTCACTTTCGGCACTCTTCCATAAATTGTCCGGGGTCCTGCTTTGATACAAGACAGCAGAGATAGTAAATTCACCTCATAGCCAGTGGGTCTGTCCGTGATACAAATATTCACTTTTTCTCAGGAATGTCAGCTTTGTCCCTTTAACTGCTAAATTCTACTGATACCCATGCAGAAAGAACTGAATAAAAGAAAAATAAAATACAGTGACAGGTATACAGTACATAGAAAATTGTTACATATATGCTGAATTATGTCAAAATATTACATTTTTCCAATGCAGTCCCAATGGGGCCATAGGCTGTTTAATGACTGTACTGCTATAATCTGCCTCCTACATATACGGTGGGGCAACAGTTATGCAAATAGCATACAAGCAGTAAAACTACATACTATAACAAATTATATATCTATTGTATCTGTACCTGAAATCTGTGCAGCGGTTCATAACTGTACTTCGATCCCTAGTTTTTGCTTAGTAGTTGCTGCTGCCTTGCTCTGTGGCAATAAATCTACTATATTATACTATTTTATTTTGTTCCACAAGTATTATTTTGGTCACTGTTTATTTCTCTGTATAAGTTATTACTGCTTATTGCCTGTAATATGTTGTACATTTGCCTATTTGGTATCATATCACTACTTATGTTACATTTGTCTTGACCTGCTGTCTATTTTGTGCTTTTCCAGGTCTACCCTGAAAAAAGGACATTAATTGCCTAGTGCATGTACCTAGTTAACAAAAATGTATTAATTAAATAAATAATGAATATAATAATATATATATATATATAATTATAAGAAATGTTATTAAAGTACAAAAATTACATGTATCCCATGATGCACTGCATTAGGTGTCAGCATGGTTCAGTTGGTAGCATATCATCTCTGGTCCAGGAAGTTGTGGGTTCTAGACCTGCATAAGGCATAGGTTCATATCATAAATGCTCATGCCCAGGTGCAATGCAAGAGGCTGCTGTACTGTCAAGGTGTGCCATCCTTCAGGCGAGATGTTAAACTGAGGTCCCATCTGCTGGTGCTGATGGCATTGGCCCATTCTTCATTAAATCCAGCATTTAATACTTAGTAGTCCCCTTCTGTGTTTGTTTAAACTCTCTATACACACCAGTACTGTCCCTAGGGCTTGGAAGATAGCACGTGTGTTCCATTGTTCAAATCTGGCGATCCCATGGACCTAAACAACTTCCACCCCATTTCCATCCTTTCCCTCCTCTCCAAGCTCCTTGAAAAACTTGGGAATGACCAGTTACGGAATTACCTTGTAAAAAATGATCACATTAACTCTGCCCAATCAGGTTTCAAACCTTCATACAGCACCACCTCTGCACTAGCCTCTGTCACCAATGACTGGTTCCTTGCAATGGATAAAAAACAAGTGACAGACACAATCTTTCTTGACCTCACTAATGCCTTTGGCACTGTCAACCATGCTTTACTTCTTGATACCATACATTGTCATGGCATCATCAGACCTGCACTCCTATGGTTCAACAGCTACCTATCAGGCTCCAGCAAGAGAAAGTGGATGGCTCTCTCTCCCCACTACTACCTATCAAAAGGGGGGGTGGCCCACAAGGCTCAATCCTTGGTCCTCTGCTCTTTATGCTGTATATCAACAACGTCGGAAATAATCTCGCCAAAGTTAAAATCCATCTGTTTGCAGATGATACATTGATTTACATCTCTAGACCTTCTGTAACCAAAGTCTGGGCAGACTTTCAGTCCAAGTTCAATCTCCTCCAACTTAATTTGGTGCAATCAAGACTCCTTCCTAATGCAAAAAAAAACAAAGTCATGTACTTCTTTTCTAGCCACCTTACTTCCACTTCAAATGCAATAGCTTTCCTGCCCTCAGTAAGAACTCTCCTCAGTGATGACCTTGACATTATCACAAACTTTAAATAGCTTGGGTGTGATCTTGACCAACACCTCACTTTCGCTGCCCACATTTCCTCACTTATGAAAAAACTATGGCAACACATCGGGTTCTTCTTCAGGAATAAACACCTATTTCCCACTGATGCCAGAAAATGCTTGGTTCAGGCAACCTTCATGCTTCTTCTAGACTATGCAGACCTTGCCTATAGCCGATGCTCAGACTCCCTGCTCCATCAACTGGACATGCTCTATCACATGGCACTCTGGTTCATTTCCACTGCCCACAGATGCACCCACCACTGTGAGCTCTATGCTGGTGTGGGCTGGAAATCACTTTTAGCTAGATGACTCTTTCACTCCCTCACCTAGCTCTATAAAGCTCTCCTGGCAAAGCTTCCCCCTATATCATTACTCTCGTTTGCCAAATGATCAGTACATATTTGTTACATAGCAATGATTTCATTACATTAGAAGTTCCCCAAGCATGGTCCTGTTTTATGGAAATGGCCATAAGTCATGCCCTTCCCCTACCCTGGAACAAATCCATACCCTTGCACAGTTTCAGGAAGCTGATCTCAGACAAACCTAGAGATTGCTGTACATGCCGCTAACCAGTGTACCCCGGCTAACCCATTCCACCTCTCACATTTCCCAGTGCTCCTCCTCCCCTCGCTTCTGCTCCCAGCTTGCACAATTAGCACAGCTGATCTAAGACAAACTGGAGATTGCTGCACATGCCTCTAATCTGAGTACATCTGCTCCCAATTATCAGCTACCCTACTCACGTCCTACCCAGTGCCCTCCATTATCCTCACCTACCCAGCTTCTCAGCATACCTATCTAGCTCACTCTAACCTCCATCCCTGCCCACCCCTGGCATGGCTCAACCTGCCCACCCCCAACATGGCTCGACCTATCACCTCACCACTCTATTATCCACATCTGTTAAATTTCTGCCAATATTCCATGGTACACCAGGAATGCAACTGTACAGGTTGCCTATCCTGTGTTGAGATATTGCCCCCTAAGGCCGAAGTTTCTGATCCCATGTGCCCGAGACATTGTTTTTATATATATGAAGCACTAAAATTGCAGGTGCATATGCAGTTGTGTATATGTGATTGCATACCTGTAAATGTGTATAAAGGAGTGCATATAGGTGCATGTACATAATTATACATCCATCCTTGTAGATAACACTGTATATACTTTCCTGTGTAAATAATACTATATATAATTATGCTATATCTACCCATGTCCTTGTTGTGCTATCACTTTTTGCTCTGTATTCAAATTATATAAGTATATGTTGTCCTATGAAAGCACTAACCCTAACTAATATTATGACCATTGGCATGGATGAGAGGCAAAAAACCCTTTGAGGAGGAAACCTCTGTGGATCCAAGACCTAGGTCACCTTCCCTCCTGGCTGAAGGATGGTTTGATTAGTGACAGTTCAGCTACTGCAATTTAGAGACAAGACTGAGGAAAGAGGAAACGATTCCAATTTGGAGGAAGCTCTTGTTTTGTCCTTCAAGCAGGAATGCTTTTGAGAGTTGAGAGTGACATCAATGCAACTAGGTATCCAAAAGCAAAGGAAGAGAAAAAGGACCGCTGAGACACTCAGCTGGCCTACACGAGCCTAAAAAACATACTAGGTGAACCAAAGGTGGTCAAAAGGGGAATAGCATAAAGGGTGCCTCTGAACCCACTTAGGCAACTAAAGGGGCCCCACTGATGAGAGCCCCACCACTCACAGCATGAAGTCTTAAATGGTACATCCAGAGGTTTCGCTGGAACAAGGGACAACTGAAGGTCCACCCAGAGCAAAGACATTTCGCTATGAGCCAAGGAGAAGGACTCCACTCCAAGCTTCGCATGTGCTCTAGATGCAGACTTCATGGGTGTAGAGCAAGACTGTTGGCTACAGACTAGCTCCAAGCCATGGAGCAATGGACATGGAAGGCACATCTTCGAGTGGAGAGTAGGTTGATTCATGGTAACATGAGACCCATATGAGGGGTATGCTTGGATAGTCGATGTGAATGAGGAGACCTATATAGAGGTTAGATGGAGTGAAGGCTAGTCTGATGTGGGTCTTGAGGAGGAAGATTGTGATTAGTAACCACAAGAGTGCATGCCAACTGGATCCATTGAGAAGCCAAACTAAGACTGGATTGAATTGCATGAAGGTAGAAATGAGAATGGCTGGGTAAAGCGGGCAGCTGACTGGTGAGGTACCAAGTACCAGGAGTAGTGAGGTAGGAGATACAAAGTTGGAATGGATGATTGGAGGTTCAAGAATGAATAGACAAGATATGCTGACTGAGGGAAGCCTTGAAGGCTGAATGGAACAGCAGAAGGGGAGTGAATGGTATGAGGGGGATAAACGATGACAGCTGGGTGAAACCCGCAGCTGACAGTGAGTTGAAAAGTCAGTATGAGAAGAGAGGAGGGTCAAGAATGAATGGATGATATATGATAATGGAGTGAAAGCCTGGAAGACCAGTATGGTTAAGGCTAGGTATGATGGTAGGTAGGGTATAGGAAGGATGAGGTTTGATAATGATGGAGGTTGACATGGAGTGAAGGATGTATGAGTCGAGTGGTCCAGAACATAGGACTAGGGTAAGAGAAAGATACGAATTGGTATGGTGATGGCAGGATAGGAAAACACCCCCAAAAAGAAGGCATGGGATGAGGAAGGAGAAGAAGCAAGGATCGAGGGAGCAGTGGAAGGTGGGGTGAGCCCGCACAGAATAGAATAATGGAGGAGAAGCAGCTAGGTGATGCTCAAGAGCCAAGGGGACAGAAAACCAGAGCGCTATGGTGAATAGGGCAATGGGCTGAACATGGAGAGCCCAAAAGGAAAAATGAAGTTGAAGCAGTCTGCATATGGGTAAAGCAAAGAAAGCATGACAAGCAGAGTACGCAACTACTAGGACAGACATTGCTCTGGGCATGAGCGGGAGACGAGAATGGCTGGGTGAAGCCCAGAGCCAAAGGTTGGGGTACAAAGTACCAGGAGTAGAACTAGATATAATGGTAGGTAGTAGGAACTATGAAGTTGGTATAGGAAGGAGGGGGTCTGAGACAAATGGAGTCTGACATAGAGAGGAGTAAAACTAGGTATATTGGCAGGTAGGAGTCACTAGAAGGACTGAATGAACTGACAACCAGAGGACTGTGGTAAAAGGGCGGTGGGCAGACCAAGAGGAACCCAGGGAAATAAGAAAAATAAGGAGCCAGTGTAATGAGGTAGGTGTTAGTAGGGCAGGAATATCCCCCAAAAAGGCAGGGCAAACAGAGACAGCACCCCGTGGTGAAACACAGAAGCAGAGGGCATGAAGAGAAACTGGCAGAAGATATGACAAACCCACCATAGCAGCAGAAAATGCAAGTCAGGCAGAGCTGCACCCATGAGCAAGCAGAAACTAATCGAAATATTCACAGTGTGAGATAGGCAGTTGCTCCCCAAGTGTGAATGGAAACCTCATAGGCACAACGGAATGTATGGAGGACCGGAATGTGCATGACTGTCCAATTGAGAATGGAGGACTGGGAGCCTCAGGCAGGGGGTAGATCCCTGTTGAAAATATCACAGGGCAGGTTAGATGGCCATGCAAGAGTGATGGGTGCATCAAGGATTGGCAGACAACACAACCCCCGAACAAGACAACCAGCTGGTGCAGGCATGGGAAGCACCATAAGAAAACAGGAAGCAACAACAGCGCTGGATTGAGGAATCCTCTGGAGGAGTGAGGACCAGAGCACAGCAGATCAGGGAAAGGAAGAGACAAGAGAAACACCAGACCAAAACGCACTGAGCATGGACTTGGAGATGGAGGGGGGGAGATGAACAATGAGAGAAGAGGTGGCAGAGAAGACTCCCTAAAGAAATGGGGAAGGTGATGTACAAGGAATGGGCAGGGAGGGGGAATGAGACAAAAGGAGGAAGGAGGGCTGCTGAGAGGCGAGAGAGAATTGGGAAGATAAAACACAATGGCATGGATGCAGAACAGCAAGCAGAAATTAACTGGGAAGCAAAGGGGGGGGGGAGAGAAATGCAAGGGAGCAGAAACAACAGAAATATCCAAAGATGCAAAGTGGCAAATGGACAAGAGAAGAGCGAGGCACCAGGAGAGCAGCAAGGGAATGGCTGATGAGGCCTCCAGCTGCAACAAAAAAAAATGATCCTGGACCAGCCAGGAGGAGCGACCTTTTAAGGCCTGATTAGGGTCGTGGTGTTGCTCTGCCCATTGAACTACAGGCATAGCCTTGCAATGCTTGTTTTAACAGTAATAATGACTTTCCTCCATAGGTAACTGAATACCTCAAAGTAGAACATCCCAGCAGGATTTTGTTTAAGTACTGTATTGCCCAAAATCCATTGCAAGCCCCACCTGGTAGGTCGATTATATCTGGCATTGGCAATCTTACTTAATTCTGTGTACGTTGGTAGATCTCCATGTAGGACCCTTGGTTAAGTGCTTTTCATCTTCCATCCAAGACATGGCTGACATACTTAGGACACTTAATGATCTGGCTAATGTGCTGGATCACTGGTTAGTCACCATGGATGTGTAGTCATTGTACACCAGTACTTCCCATGGAGGGGCCGGAAAGCCTTGACTACCTTCCTTAACAGAAGAGTTAACCCTGAAACCACACTGAGATCTTGGTAGAATTTACTAGGATGGTTTTGGAGTTTAATGCGTTTATGTTCAAATGACAACATTTTTTACAGGTAAAAGGAACAGCCATGGGGCCAGTTTGACCCCAATTAATCTAAATGTTTTATGGGGAAATGGGAGGAAAGGGTGGTGCCGAATGCAGCAGTAAATCCATTTGGGGTTAATACTGATTCGTGGCAAAGGTATATTGATGATGTCCTGGTCATGTGGAGGGGGATGGAAAAAGAACTTCGTGAGTTTGTTAAATTTTTGAAGTCTAGTGACACCAAGCTTAAATTTTAGATTTTTTTTAATATTTGGAGGGAGTTTTTTTTTGGATGTTACTATCAGCAAGGCTGGATTAGGAAGGATTAGTACTGACATTTATAGGAAACTAACTGATTGCAACACTGTTTTGACAGCCTCTAGTCATCACATTCTGGTACATGACCAAGGACATCCCTTAAGGACAATTCATCCACATTAGGTGGAATTGCAGTTTGGGTGAAGTTTATAACCAGAGGGCTGAAGAACTTGCATGCTACCTCAAAGCAAGGGATATACTGATGTAGTATAGCAGAGGCCAGAACAGCTGTAGAAGCTACAGATAGAAATTAACCTTTTACAGAATGAGAATAGAAAGGAAGAGGAGATGGGAAAGAATAATTTTTAACCACTTTCACATCCCAGGCATATAGGTTTCAAAGGCTGTACGAGTAATGTCAAGTTATTGGCTCATGATGATGTTCACCATTTTTCAACGGTTACATCCAGTAATTTCATTATTTCTAAAGTATTCATCTAGTTTAACCTTAAAGGAATACAATATTTTACTATCTACCAAAATTGGGCTCTCACCCCTCAACCATCCAAGACAGCCCATAACCATGGCTTAATTCTCACTGGACAAACTTGATGTTTATCTAATCAATACAGAAGTTGACAATTACAACAAAGTAGAAGCAGCATAAATAGACACTCTTGAAAAAGCATTAGAATTGTGCAAAATGTAGGGGGGCTGGCAGGGAGATGTATTTCTGTTGCGACTGTTTTGCCATTAATAACATTTGTACTGATGAAATAAACATCAAGCTCATCAAAAGAAAAGCATGCCATAGTGCTGGAGTGTCTTGGGCTGCTGAGGGGTGAGTGCCCAGCTTCTTTGCTGAGTACTGTATGGTTACATTTCAGCGCACCAAAGTCCCAGGAGCTGCCTGCTTTAGTTTGGCAGGCAATATTAGAAAAATACTTGCATAATGTCCCATCTGACTCTATCTTGAAGGAAGTTACTGAAAGACCCTTGATGGTGGCCAACAGCAGAGGATGTAACTTGAGAGATGAGGTAGTTCACACTGTACTTCTCTTGATGGAGGTACTGCCACAGAGTTCATGGCATCCTGCAGCCATTGCAAAGTTTGCAGGGTTGTGAAAAAAAGCCCAACACATTATTAACCCTAGTAATGGTACAGTGATGTGTAGCAGGAATTTCGTTATGTGCACAACTGAGGGGGTAGTTTATTTGGCAACTTGCCTGGTTTTTTAATGTTGGTCAAATGTTTTGACAGATGAAAGTTGGTATAAGTGAACATCTTTGCATGACCCAACACAATGACTCTGATAATGCCTTGGTGGTTCACAATAACAGTTGCAGAGATAAAGAGAATCATACCTTCAAATTTACTGGAATTGAAAAAGGTAACAGACACAAAAAAGTGAGTCCAAAATTCAAAAGAACCAGTGCTCACTTCATTTTCTTAGCGTGTTTGATATTTTATTGGGTCAAACTATACCACAAACCTCCCACACTTCGAGGTGCTCTACCTCTTCCTCAGGGATTGAGAGCTGCCAACAGATGCTGAGGGAAAGTAGTGAAAAAATGATCAAATAGACAATTAAATAAATGCAGGCATTCAATTAATTACAAATGCTAACAATTTGAACATTTCCGTTTAACTGGCCTACTGCCAAGCTGATCTGTCATTAAAGGCAATCATAGTTAAAAGAATGCTTAAACGTGATGTCTTCACCATCAGAACCATTAATAATAATAAAGTGCAGACAATAGTGCAATTAGCTAGTGAAAACTACAAAAGAGGTAGGGACTGCGATAATTATCTAAAACACAGAGAAAACATCTGGATTTATGAATTGGCAACAACAAAATGGCCAGGCCTTATTGTTAAATTAGAATTGTCTCCATTTCTAGTATAATCCAGGTTTATTTATTTGTTCTTTTGCAGGAGAATGAAATGTACCTGCATTGTTGAGATCAGCTAATCATTGTTTTCATCCCTTTAGGATATGTGGATACACTAAGTATTATTTATTCATTTTTTTAACTCTCTTTATGCACCCTGACTGTGGAACTCTCTCCAGCTACCCCCAGGCCAGTCTCTACCTCCTAGTCTGAAACCTACCTGCAGGCACTCCAGTTTGATGAATCCCCCAGCTCTGAGCCCCCCGAAGCAGGGCTGCCAACCCTGGCACTCTATCTACAATCCAACGCATCAGAACTGGAGAGAGGGGTATTCCGCAGGCGGGTCCAACAACAGGAGTGTGGGACAACATAGGTGGTGCCTTCGCCTATCCAAGGATGGAGGGATTTTCCTCGGATGTTATGGCCCCAGAGCTCAGACATGCAGTGATGTCCTGCTTGGTGTGTGCACACTCCTGTGTGCACCCAAAAGTTGTCCACTGCAGCTCTTTCCCCCTGCATTTGCCGGCTGGGCAATGCAATCCCCCAGCCATCGCCAGGGGCTCCTGCTGCACTGGCAAGAGTGAGACCCTCCTTCCCGAGGAAGGAGAGCAGTCCATGGGACACTCAATCCTTCCTCATCCCTACTGACCCCTGACAACCTGTGCTTGTTCCTGAACATGGGTTGCTGGCATGGCGTGAGGTGTGACGTCCAGCACCTCAAACCTCAGCGGTACCAGGCTGGCATCTACACTAAGTATTATCAGCATTAATGTTTCCAGCATAAAAGGACTCATTTATGGATATTTATTAATGGATGTAATTCTGTTTGTTTTTCATTGTTTTTAGTGTCGTTGCCTTTGTTCACTTTTTCTACTTGTTTGCATTTTTTCAGGATCCCCTTGCATTTGCAATGGAGAGGGTTAGTGAATACCCTTTGACTTGTGAACTTCACCTGTTTAGGACATACTTCTTGGCTGTACTGGTAACAATGGGCACTATGCAGGAAGCGGGCAGTGGTACATGAAAAAAGCACGTACCCCACCCACATAGCTGAGCACCCGAGGACAGGTGCGCCCATAGTGACATTCACAAATGCTGGCCACCTGTCTGTGGCTTCACCCCTACAGTGAGCAGGACTCTGCAGAGCGGCCAGGGGAGGAGTTGAGGTCCCGGGCAGGCATCCAATTGGATGCCCCTCCCGGGTCTCGAGGTTGGTCCCTTGCGAAGTGAGGCATGGGACCGGGGTAGTGCATGCCTCTAGCAGACGCCCGGACCCGTGCACCCAGTGGTGGTCTGTGACTCCCCCTTCACCCCAGCACCTCCACCACCTCACCCTGATGCCTGCACATGCCGGTTGGTGCCGGGCACTTGCCAAACCTGCAGTCACAGCCTCCCCCTCACTGGCTAGTGGGCTGTGGCAGCATGGGGAGGGAGTCATGGCTAAGTCCTGCTGCGCCCAGTGGAGGCATATGTGGGGGTGCACAGAGGGTTATGGCAGGGTCTACCCTTATGTATCCTGTGCCACCCTCCGCACCCATGCAGCCAGCACTACGTGGTTTAGTGCATACTGCGTAGTGCTGGCATGCCCCCGGAATGCCCCCAGCTCATTGTGGTCCATGTGGCAGGGGAAGCGGATGCGTTCTGACTTGCGGCCCATTTCGTGAATGTCATGCGGGGTCGCTCTGTGACAGTCAAGTATATTGATGCCAATGCACCCAATTTATGTGGCACATTGGCATCATGCATAGGGCCCAATATGAGGGCCAGATACCCCACCATGTCTAAGGGCAAACAATGGTACTTCCCATCCAGATTAGGCCTACTTACACCATAAAGTGCACAGCAATCAAACACGATTAACCTGGGAAACAGGAACCAGAGGCATCAGAAACCACAGGAACACCAATAAAAGGAAGACTACACACAAACTGGGATGTCCTTACTAGGAGGCTAATCAAGCAGGTGAGTGTTTATTTAACTTCTAGCTGTTACAGGTTCCTCAAAGAACTGTTTCTCTCTTTCCAGCCCACTCCCCCTTAAAGGGGAACAGTCAGCGCCAAGGGCCTCACGCTCAAGTATGGGGCTGGTCCTAATGTGCACTTTGTGTGCAAAAACATGTTGGTTTACTTATTGCTTGCTGTAGTGTAATAGATTGTATCCAGACTAATTTTACTTATTCTAGGTGCTGACATCTTCTGTTGCTACAAATCACAGAATCCTGTGCAGCTAGTGTCATAGCAGTAGGAGCAGTGGGAAATTCAGTACCCTGTAGTGCAAGTTAGAGTTTATATAAACTCTGGTCTTTTATTTGCTGGTCCTGCAGTCCTCCCTGTGCTAACTACAGTCACAGAGGTCTGCTTAGCCCCAGAGAAGAGCAGACCTAGAAAACATCTGATCAAAGATTATAAAAGCTCTAACATGCACTGCAGGCTACTGAACCTCCCACTGCTGCCTACTGCTCTAATGTCAGCTGCAGGTGATTCTGGGATTTTTAGTAATAGAATATAGCCTAGAGCTAAGCAAAATTGTCTGATCCTGTTTACGACAGTAAAGTAGATTCTAAGTAAACCAACATGCACATTAGGACCAGTCCCACACTTGAGGGGACCCTTTATGCTGACTGTTCCTCTTTAGGTTCATTCAGTGAGGGCTTGACACTGGACCCTATGTATAGGATGGGTACTGCTGCATTTCAGGTAGCTACATTTCATTATCCAATGTCCCATTATGGTGTCCTATGGGTACTATCCCACAAGACATTGCACTGTGGCACTCTCCCCAGGCAGGGTGAGACACTATTATGGCAAGGGGCTGCAATGCCTGTGCTGAATGTAATGCCTGATGGTGGAACCAAGATAACTACTGGAGCCAGATTATGGGTCTCTGATCTTTTGCACCAATCAGTCCAGATTGTGAACGCTTTTCTATGTCTTACTTACACAGTCCCAGTGATCTTTTTTCATGTTGGGCTCACTTGCCCAGCCCAACCTGAGTTGGACTTCAGGCTTACCTCATCTTTAGCTAGTCACTTCTGCCCTGATGTACCCCAATAATAATTCTACACAAGGTACATTCTGTTTACTCTGGTACCAGTTATTTCTCAGCCTTCTCATGGAGGGGTGCTCACATTCTGCCCTCTGCTTCTTGCATGAGAGTGGATCTGCATGAACCCCAGTGACCACTTTTGAGAGGTGGCCCACCACCACCACTACTACTAGGTGTCTCTTGTGTTGGACTGGATAGGCTACAAGGGTGACACTCCTTGTTGCAATTTGGAGGGTCTCTTTCCACCTCTCGGAGGGGTAGAGAAGTAGAGCTCCTAAGGGGCTTGTCCCTTTCTCTCTCTTCTCTGGTGATACTCTAAATCTCCTCCAGCTTGAAGCTCTGAAACCCCATTCTTCCCACTGCTAGGTCCAGGTAGCATCCTTTCCCTCATAGCAAAAAAGGATGAAAGGTAGAGTCATGAATATTCATGCTCTGGCCCACTTGGCAACCTGAAAGGTGCGAAGATACAAATGGGCACTCTGTCTCCAGCTGAAGACAGCAGGAAATAGCATTTGTGGACCAGGTTAACCCTTAGAGTGCTTCCTAGTACCTGCCTAGAGCTTGGAAGAAGAGAGAAGCTTTTTAGATTCTTCTCTCCCAAAATCCCTACAGTCCCCCACAAGAGAAGTTAATGCTTGTGCCAACTCCTGTTATGGTGATGCTGCCCTCATGGCATCCCTACGATGCAGGCCAAAGAACACAGAAGACCTTACATTGTACCTTGATGTGCCTACAGTATGTGGAATGCATCTTATCTCATTAGGAGTTTTGGGCACATACACACTGATTCACACTGACTATTAAATCCACAGTTCAATAAATGAAATTCAAACCAACAAAAGTACTTATGGGTTGGAACTGTGCCCTGACACCCTGCAGTAGTCTTCACCTTCACAATGTCTGTAGTCTCTTCCATACTTCCTCCTTCTGTCACTCACAGGGATACAGTAGTAGGGCTCCTCTCCACCTGCAAGAGCACAGAAGCGAGAAAACGCACATGGCACTACTGTACTTTCCTCAAAAATATTTTCCTTTTTTTTTTAAATAGGATATAAAAGTTTAAAGTATAAAATGGTATATATGGAAGTCCATACTTTCACAATACTATAGAAGAGTAAGAGCTACTGAAAACATTGGAGTCAGGCTAGAGCTGACTGTAGATTTGATCATGTTTTATCTTATGTCTCTTTTAATCAATGAATGTACTTTGCATTGCACTGCTACTGCTCCGAATTCCACATTACTAAGCATCTGATTAAGCACCTTTTTGAATATGGCATCTTGCAATTTAAATAGTGAATAAATCCACTAACCCCTCTTGAATTAACTGTGTTTTTTTCTTTTCTGAGAGGGTGACCCTGCTTCCACATAGGGTGGATCTCCCAGAGGAGATCCAAAGTTTATTGATGTGGTCTGTATAAAAGTGGTTTGGGTCCCCTGCTGCACAGTTTGCACCAAGTGAGTCTTTGATCCCCAGAACAGGGCACACTGGCCACTCTCATCATTGAGTAGTCACTGAACTTCTCCTTTTCTGCTTGAGGGGAAGGCACAATGCTTGAAACTGGAACAGTGGCACAATCAGTGCTGTTACAACTTGTGGTGTTCCATGAATTCCATTGGGACCTCTCCAACCCTCTTTGGCTGGTGTCATGCTTCATGCATAGTGCTGGGTATGGGGATTCCTGATTTGCACCTCATCTGGCTGGATCACCCACATGGCATTATATCCTGTTTGCTGTCCACTGGGATCCGTGTAGAGGACCTTGTGCATCCATGCTCCTGCCCATATCCCAGATGGTGACTTTGGTCCTGGCCAATCAATTGATCCCTGCTTTTTTCTCTTTGAACAAAAAGCATGAGCCTTTTGGCCAACTGGTTTTTGGCTTCAAAAAACAACAGTATTTCTCTGTTAGCATCCACATAGTTCCACAGCCATCCAGGCATACAGTACTGGTGCTTGGTCTCCACCAATCTTTTGATGTTAGAATCAGGTTGGCACAGCTTGCTGAGATTCCTGACTTCACCATTTCCTTGTAGCAGCATCAGTCCATGCCACCAGCACTTCATTTTATGGTAAAGTTGTATTTGCACCTCAGACTTCTGAACATCAGCCTGGGCCTTAGGTCCATCTTTCTTCATCAAGGGAGGGGTACTGGAGACTCCAGTGGAAGACTACTTTCTGGCTGCAGCTCTGTCATTGCTGGTCACTAGCTCTACTACCACCATATATGAGTCCTGGTGCTCCTATTCATTGGGTGTTGCAGTACTTCCTCTGCATCTTGGGGGTCAGGTAGGGCTGGCTGAGGACTGACCACTGAGTAGGCCACAGAGCCATGGGCCATGCCAGTGGAAGAATCGTGAAGTCAGAGGGAACCATTAAGCCCAATAAGCAGCCGTACCAAAGGACTGCCAGTCAGGCTAATCCCTAGCCATGATTTTGTCTCACTCACAGGCAATCCTGACCCTCTGCTCACTACAGAATCAGCCAAGGAGGATGCCTGGGACCATGCTCAAGGCCTAACCAGACCTTCCAGCAGACACTTCCAGGCCGTCTGTGTTATATCCAAGTGGGCATACCTCCCGTGGGTGAAACCTTTCTCTGCTCTGGTCTCCTCCACCAGCCAGACCCATGACATGGGCATCATTCTCTGATTGGGAAGGCCTGAGGGGGTGGTGGTGGTTGTGGAAGCCGTCTCAATGTGGCTGTCCTCCTCCTCCTCCTCCTCTCTGGTCCACAGCTTGGAGAGTACCTGTTAAGGTTTAGGACTGTGGCTATCCCAGCCACAAGCTCACCATTGCCATAACAGGCCTCACACAGCTGCACAGTCAGTACTTGATCGCCATAAAAGAATCACTGATCACAGTACCTGGAGGGTCAGATGCTGGTGACCCCCCTCTGCCAATGCTGGAGAGTGGCAACAGTTTTTCAGGTGCCAGGCTCTCCCTCTGGAGTCAAAGGGCAGACACCAGCTGATGCCACAGTCACTTCTCCAGTCATGGCCCAAGGCCAGACTCCTTTAGTTCTTGATGGTGTTTCCCTCTCCCTAACATGCCTGCACTAACTTGCGGCTTAGTTACTTTTAGTTCAGGTTTTGTATTGTTCCTGCATGCCAGAGGCTCAACACAGCTACTTGCAAAAATTACTTTTACTTGGTTGACAGTCTGTTTCTAACAGTCCTCACTGGCTTCCACAAAATAAAAAAGAGTTCCTGTAATAAACCTCCAAAGGGTGAGTTCATGGATGAAGCCTGTTGCTGGCATGATCTTACTACAAAGGTGAGCAAGGGTTCACAGCCATGCCTCCATTGCCTGAGCATCAGGTATGACTTGCTCTGGCAGTCTAACAATCAGTCAACTCCTTTATCAATGATGCTGGAGCTGCAGCTGATATTGCTGTCTCAGGGTCCTCTGGAGTTAGGCAAAAGGGCTGGGTGATGATCTGCAGTTCGGGGGGAGGGGGGTATTTGAAATCTTATGCTGTCTACTGCTCGGTCCATGTCACTGGGACGTTCTTCCTTTGGTGCAGATATTGGTCCTCTCAGGTCATCATCCTTGCTGCTGTCCATATAAGAATGCTTCCACGCTCATGACAGGCATGCAGACCCTCTTCTACCACGCTCTTTTGCATGCAGGGGCAAGCTTCTGGATCTCAAGCTGCAGTTGCTCAGTGCCATGCAAATTACTTAGGAGACAGTTGCTCTTCCCCTTAAGGGAAGTACACATGCATGACGTGATCAGCTATTGGAATAAACTGCGAAAATTGCATTTGTTTCTTTAAGTACTCTTATGCTCATATCTCACTGGTTACTTGTCCAATTTGCACCAAATAACTTTAAAATTGTGCATGAGGTCTCGGGGCACCCTGGGCACTGTGGCTTCAGTACATGCATCTCTCAAATCTGTGATGGACCCCCACATGTAAGGCCAGGTCCTCCTGTGCCTGGGGTCATACTTCTCATTAAAGGAGGCCTGTTTAGACCAGAAACTTCACCTCTATCAACCACAATTGACCTGGAAAATGGGTCCTGGGGCATCAGAAACCACAGGGGCACAAACAACAAGGAGACTACACACTAACTGAAATGTCCATACTGGGAGCTGTGATCAAGTAGGCCAGTTTTTATATAACCTTTAGCTGTTACAAGTTCTTTAAAAAGCTACGTCCCTCTTTTGTGTCCACTGCCCCTTAAGTTCATTTGGGGAGGGCTCACACAGTGGCACAAGACCCTCCATACAGGAAAAGTACTGTTGTATTTCAGATAACTAGATTTCATATCCTTTCTCCCATGATGTGGTCCCATGGGTGCTATGCTGCAAGACAGTGCAAGGTTTCCCCTTCCCCCAGGCAAGGCGAAGCAATATTTTGGGGGGGGGGGGCAACAATGCCAGTGCTTAGCAGAGTGCCAGATGGTGACACCGAGGTAATTACTGGAATCGGCTTATGGTTCTCTGATCTTTTGCACCAATCGTCCTGCCCAAGTAGGCCTTCATGCATCATGCTTACACGGTACTAGTTACCTGTTACACAACAGGCTCCATCACCCTACCCAACCTCAGTGGGGCATTAGGCTGACTCTGACTCTTGCCAGCCACCTCTTCTCTTATATGACACAACAACAATACTCAAGAGGTGCATTTTACTTATTCTGGTACCAGTTATTTTGCCAGATTTTCATGGCGGTGTACTCAAAATTTGCTCTCTGCTTTTTGCATAGTAGTGGATCTGCATGGACCACAGTGACCTCCTGCCAGAGGAGACCCACCACTACTACCAGGCGCCTTTCCAGTTGGGATTAATGGCGTGTCCCCATAGCAGCAAGCCACAACAATGACCCTATTTGATAAACAGTATATTATTGCACACAAAACCACAGACTCTGTAATAAGGTGAAAAATAATGCATTTATTCAAATACATACAAAAATGTAAAAACAGCAGCACTTAACACCTCATAGCAGCAGAAGAGAAATGGCCAACCAGTGCTCCCCAAGGATAGGCCTCTGTGCTGCAATTTGGAGAGCCTCTTTCCCACCCCAGGAGGGGCAAAGAGAAGTTGGACTCCTAAGAGGCTTCTCCCTCTTTCTGTGGTTATACTCCAAATCCCCTCCAGTTTGAACCTCTGGAACACCATCCTTCCCACTGCTAGGCCCTTCTAGCCTCCTTCTTCTTTATAGGCAAAAGAAGGCAGAGTAGAACCACAAATATTCACGCTCTGGCCCATTTGGGAGCCCAGAAGGCACAAAGACACACAGACACTCTGCAACTAAGGCCCAGTAGAAAAAAAAAACAGATCCCATGAACCAGGTTAACCCTTTGAACCCTTCCTAGTAGCCTGCCTTGAGCTTAAGAGACGAGAGAGGCTGGTTACAACTATTTTGGTGGATCCCATAAGAATATAGTCATGGGTGCAGTATGGGATTAATAGTAATTGTTTCCTTTTCAAATGTAATTAGCCCTTTAAATAAAAGTGTATAAAGGCACTGTGGGATTGGAAAAATCTTACACCCTTGAAAAAATACCATGGTTTAGGTGGGAAACACATTGGGTTCTTTTGGGAGGTATTTTGCTTTTTTGAGTATTGTATTACACTATGGAGACTTATATAAAACACTTTAATACATTTTTCACTTTTCTTCTACTGGGAGGTCTTAGAAAGAGAAGGACAAAGTGGAGTACTGGACTAAACTCAAAACAGCTAACAGGGAAGTGTAGAAGGACACAGTGGAAGCTGAATTTAGAATTGCAGAATGCGTTGAAGAAAGTGACAAGACTTTCTTTCAGTACATCCGGTAAAAAAGACAGACAAACGAAGGGATTTTTACTGAGATGGGGGATGAAGTGGGAGGAGGAAAGCAGAAGAAAAGTAGAAGTATTGGAGGAATAGTTCTGCTCTGTATTCACTAAAGAGAAGGGTGAAGTAATACAGCAGAAAGAATAGACTAGTGGAGGGAGGGAGGGAACTGTAAAGATGTGCCAGAGCTGATCACAGCCTACAGGGTCCTTAAAGGGAAAAATCAGCACTACTATGAGCCTGACACCCAACTGTTGGGCTTGCCCCAGTTTGCACTTTGTGTGTAAAAAATAAATGTTTTACTTACTGTTTACTGCAGTACAGCAGGCTGTATCAGTCTGATTCTGCTGACTCCCAAACTGACACTTGCTATAACCAGAAATCCCAGAATCCCCTGCAGCAGATATTGGAGCTAGGCTGCAGCAGTGGGGTGATTCAGCAGAATATAATAAAATAGCACAGGGTAGAACCCAGTGATGGTGGGTGGAGGAGCTGGGGGTGACATCCAGATTAGGGCTGGCAGGATTCAAGGAGAAAAATACAAGTGAAAAAAAGAAACTGCACAAATGTTAGGCTGCATAAAGAGAAACTTTGTGGAAAGATCTAGGGAAGATACTACACTACTGTATTGAATATATGTGAGACCCCAACTGGAGCACTGCTGCCAGATCTGGAGTTCATATCACAGGAAGGATGTAGGTAGATTAGAAAGTGCCCAAGAGCAACTGGAATAATGATAGGTAGAGACACCATGGAATATAGGGAGAGACCTGATACCCTCAACATGTTTAGCTTGGAGCAAAGGTGGATAAGTGGAGACTTAATACTGTAATGCTATATTGTTTCTTAAAAGAGCCAGACCTATGTAAGAATCTGGAACACAATACTAAACAAAATGAAAGCACCACCATGGGCCATAATAAGCAACAGCAAGGGGAAATGTTAAGGGGCAGAAGGAAATATTTATACTCACAGAGAGTGGTGGGCACGTGGAATCCACTACCAAGTAAAGTAAGACACTCAGAAAGGGAGGAAGATTTCAAGGAAAGATTAGATTTATATTTACTGGAGGCAAAAATAGACACTACCACTCAGAAGTGGAGGGGGGAGGCAGTCTCAGTGGGTTACAAGCTTTCTTCATTCCTAAGATTTGCATGTTTGTTTGCATAATTTTATCTTCATTTATGCTTGTATCATAGAATTGTACAATTTTGCCTGCAGAAAAAGACCATGCAGCCCCTCTAGTCTGCCCGATATAGCCCCCTCCTCTCTTTTACCTCCCCCACCCTCTCTCCACTCTCCTCCCTAGTCCCATATAGTTGTCCCACACTCTTTTGAATTTTTACACCATGTTCACCTCCACCACCATCTCCAGCAACCTATTCCATGGCTGTACAACCTCTATGAGAAATAATGCCCTTACATCACTCCTTTAAATCTGCCCCTCCAGCTTATAAGCATGCCTCCGTGGTTTTGTTCTTGCCCAGCCTGAAGATGTTCTCCCCTCTTAACCTTGTTTATTCCATTCATAAACTTGAAGGGTTCCACCATGTTTCCCCTCTCCTGTTTCATTTTCAGTGTATAAAGTTCTTCCAACCTTTCCCCATATGTTCTTCCCTGCATCCCCTGGATCATCTTGGTTGCCCTTCTCTGTACCCTCTCCAGCCTGTCCCTATCCCTTTGCAATTGGGGCCTCCAGAATTGAACTCCATACTCCAGCCATGGTCTGACCAGTGTTTTATATAAAGGCATGATCACCTCCTTCCTCCCAATGCATGCTGGTATTCCCATTGCTTTCCCAGGTGCCCGCTCAGGCTGCCTCCTAGCCTTTACCATGTCTGTGATCCAGATCCCCAAATCCTTTTCCTGCTCTATGGCCTGCAGTGATACCCCCCCTAGGAATAAGTGCCCCTTGGGTTATTTTGACCTATATGCATTATTTTGCACTTTTCTGCATTAAACTGTAGCTGCCACTATTCTGCCCACTCCTCTAGCCTGGCTAGATTCTGCTTTATGCTCTCCACCCCCACCCCTCCAGAGCATCCATCCTATTATATAACTTTGTATTGTCTGCAAACAGACACACCTTTCCATGCAGACCCTCTGCTAAGTCCCTCACTTACACATTAAATAGTATGGGCCCCAACACCGACCCCTATGGCACCCTGCTCCTCACCCCTAGTTCCCTGGAGTGACTGCCATTGACAATCACTCTCTGGGTCACCCCATCCAGCCAATTTTCCACCCATTTTGTAAGCCTAGTCCCCACCCCCAAACTGTTCAACTTGCTTACCAACCTTCTACGTGGGACGGAATCGAACGCCTTCCAGGAATACGGATAGGCCACATCCACCGTCCCTCCCCCCTTGATCAAACTCCTCTGTAACTTTAGTAGAAGCTGCACTAACATGCTGTATTTATTTATATCATGCCTGTTTTATACTGTATTTTGATTTTAGATTGCGCTTAGCAGCCTTGCTCGGTTCATGCTTTTCCATCCTGCAAATTCCTTGTATTGTTCACTGGCTCTGTTTCAGTTTTCTTCATCTCAACTTTTATTTATTTAGTTTCGCTAACCAGGTAGTGGTGCTAGGCATGACCTGGGAGATTGTGTAGCAAATATTTTACAGAGAAAGTATTTACAACGTAGAAGAACATAAGGTGCCGTTAAAACAGAACAGCTGGGGAAGGGGTGCTTTGAGCAGCTATTCAGAAAGCACCAATATCCCTAAGCTCCTGGGATTTTTTGATTAAAATAAGTTTTAAAGTTGGACTTTTTGAGTGGAAAGTGCAAGAATTGGTGTCTAATAGGTATAAGATTAGCAGCATGGGTAAAGATCGTAGGGCTGCTGCTACACTGTGGATTTTTTCACCCCCAAGATGTTGCAACAGCAATGCGATGAGCAGCCTGCACCTTCTGCTGAAGCCACCCCATCTGCAGTTCACTCTCCAGGGCAGCATCTCTGCTCTCAATACAAGCTACTTTGAATCAGCTTGTAAAATCAGTCCAGGACATTGATAAAAAGTTAGACATCCTAACACCAAGAGTCACGACTTTGGAGACAAGAATGGACCATTGTGAACAGACGGTCCAAAGGTCAGAAACCTCTGTACTAAAGGCCTATGATGCTACCACTAAGTTGATCAAGGAAAACATGTTGCGCCAGCTGCTGGAAGCTGTGGAAAACCAAGCCAGAGAACAGAATGTGAGACTGGTAGTGTTGTCTGAGAATGCAGAGGGAGAGGACTGTCTCAGTTTTGTCCATTCTTTTCTACCTACTATCCTAGGCCTGTCTGAGGAGGATTCCCCTTTCGATTGCAAAAGGCTACCAGATTGCGTCAAGGTGGGCTGCTTTGGACTCAGCAGCTCCTTGCACTTTAATGGTGGTGTGTACTGATGTGGGGGATAGTGATCGTGTGCTGGCTACAGCCAGGAGAAGATGGTTACGCAAGTATGGAGAGGACAATTTACAGTTATTCCTGGATCTCTCATTTAGTATCAGGCAGAGGTGCAAGGCTTTTGATGGCCTCTGGAGTCAGCTTCAACAGTTAAAGATACAACACCAGTTTCTACTCCTTGCCAGGCTCTGTCTAACATGGCAGGGGTGGCAGTATCAATTCAGCTACCGAAGGAAGCAGAAAAAGTGCTCCAATGTATCAAGCAGGAGATGGAGGTGGCGGAGGAAAGGGGAGCCTCATCGGATGAGGAATGATGTACTGTACAGGACTTACAACTGAACTGTAAGTTTGGCATTTTTGCCTGGGGCTGGGATGTGCGATGCATTGGTAACTCAGCTGTTGCTTTTTGGATGCCTGTAAGTTTTTGTTAAATGGCTGCTTTAACCAAGGCACTGAGGATTTTGGGAGCTACAACGCTAGATGTATTGTTTTCCCTGACTATTACCAAATGCAAGCCAATTGTTTGCGATGCTGTGGCATCTTGAACATTCTGAACTATGGATACTATGGGCTTTATTAAGTGTCTGGTCTGGCCCTATCACTACATCATTAACTATTTGCGGCATCAGTCAGTGGACTGCTTGTAATTCTTGTTATTTTAATACTTGGAGCATTCTGTTTACTGTTCCTTTTTACCAGGGAGAATTGGAAATTTTCTTTGGTTTATATACTATTGGAATGTGTTAGGGTAATCCTTCTGACCATATTAGTGTAATGGTCATTTATTTCAATATTTGTGTACTAAGTTTCATACTAAGTAGTGAGGAGCTTAGGGGGCCCAGGGTTTGACCCATAAAACACTCCTTTCCTTTTTACCTGTAGTATGTCAAATTGTGTCCTTCTAGGATATAGGTGTCTAAGTTCCTTTTAAACTGTGTCTTATTTCTTGCATATCCAACTTCCTCTGGTAACCCATTGCATGGGGCAACCACTCCTGAGTATAAAAAGCCATATGCTTACTTGTGTTACACTTTATATGTCTTAGCTGGAGGTGGTGTCCTCTGGTACCCAGCTGATTGTTTTTAAACTGCAGGTTTAGTTCATTTAACATATGGTCATTCTGCATTATGTCATAACATAGCATCAAATCCCCTTTAACTCTTCTTGTTTCCAATGACATCAGCCTTAGATTTGTTAATCTTTGTTCATAGGGTCTATCGCGCATGCCGTGGCCCTCCTCTGCACCCTCTCCAACCCCTCAACTGCCCCTTTGTTTATGGGTCCCTACACTGGGGCACCATAGTACAATATAGGTCTAACATAGGCTTTATACAATGGCATAATCACAGCCTCCTTTCTACTTTTGAAGTTTTTCTTTATATTCCATAATACCCTATTTGCTTTTATTATTTGTTTATCACACTGAGCTTGGTATTTAAGTTTACGGTCCACCAATATGCCCTGGTCCTTTTCTACCTCTGACTTTCTTAGGATTTGCCCATTTATATTATAAATGTGTTCTGGATTTCTGTTTCACATATGGATCTCACAACATTTATCTATGTTAAAACTCATTCCTTTTGCATTTGTCCATTTATTTATGTTAGACAAATCATTCTGTATCGATTCTGCCCCCTCAGGCTGCGTTACTAGGCCTGCCAGCTTTGTATCATCTGCATATCTACTTACCCAGTTATACGCCCCTTCCCCCATTTGTGCGATGAATATTCTAAACAGCACTGGCCCCAACACTGACCCCTGAGGGACTCCATCTGAAATATAGCCATTTATACACACCCTCTGAGTCCTGTCCACCAGCCAAGCCTGGATCCATCGGTGGACTCTATAGCCCATATCAATTTCTGATAAGCAATTTAATATTTATATGTGTGGTACTTTATTGAAGGCCTTAGTATAATATACTTGCTACATGATTCCCCTTTGTTCTTACTTAGCTGTATGCAATGGGATTATTTGGAAATATTTTGGGGTCTCCAACCCCATGATGTAACTCAAGGGGAAGTGTCCCGCATGGTTCCTATAAAAGTGATTGTTGTGGTTGTACACCTTACTGATATCCTCCTATGCATGTATTATTTTGTGAGTTTTGTTTACAAAATTTCTAAATAAATAATACAAAAAATACAGAACAGTACTGTATACAATTTTAACAAGCTAGAATAAGGAAGCAAAACAAAGCATTAAGAAAGTCCTCTTAAAAATGGAACTTACACAAGGTGCAAAAGGCCACATGGAGAATAACATTTGGTTTACATAGTTATGAGCATACAGTACAGAGGTATATATATATCCAAACATGATTATACAATTGGGAATTCTTGACAGAGCAGTACAATTCAAGGACAGGAACAACTGGATAGTTTAAGGAAATAATTACGATACCTACTATGTAATGTAGCTGCTTTAAGGAATTCTTCTGTTTCTTATATACGTTTTTCAAGTTTTGTTATTACTTTCCTCTTAGCTGGCTCAGACGGTCACTTACATAAGGAACTTGAAACTCTGTCATTGACTGATACATATCCGGTACAGGGTTCCTACTTTGACTACATAGATTTTTTGCACCTGACTGCTTCAGTGACTCTTACTTTTCATTGCACTCTTTCTTGTCCACCCTTCATAGATTTGAGCTTTTCTGGGCCTTTACTCAAGACTACATTTGGTCATATGGTAAGACTCCACTGGGTGTTATGACTACAGGGTCGGGACTCTTCTGTGCTTTGGGCCTGTGTCACACTGTTAGTAAACATGCCACCAGTCTGCCCTAGTGGTTTTCTGGTTCTCTTCTCAGGCCTTAATACCTGTACTGCTACAATCAGCTCATTCATGTCTTCCATTCCTGCTTAGTCATCTATCGGGCAAAGTCCCCTGGACCTACCTGCTATAGTCAAATGCAACTGGGCACATGCCATGGCACCAGGGCAAATGCCCAACCTCTCAAAGGCCAGGCTGCACCCCTAAAAAGTCCATCTACATCTCACAATCCTCTGGGACCAGTCTGGACCACTCAAGGGGATGGCTTCATCATTAAACACCACCTCGTCCCTCAAATGTTCGACTCCTTTTTTATATCCATGAGCCTTGAACATGGAAGAGGTGTTTTAAGTCTGCCACACCTGGAGCAGCTGCTCCAAATGTCCTCACCTTTTCTTCAGGATAATTCTTAATCTTGATGTTCCTTCAGCATTCTAGCATAGACATTGTGTACCTCTCAAGGGTAGAGCCTCCACAATAGGGTTCCTTCAGTTGCAGGGCCACACTCTGCAGCACCTTTGTGAAAATAGAAATCTCATGACACAGAAAGAGAGGACAGTATTCATTATAGTAGTGCAGTGTTGATTGTCAGTTCTGATAGCATGCTTAAATTGAACAAAATCATTAGCTTCTTCCAGTTGGCATGCTTGGTAACAATTTAATTATTTATTTGGTTGTTTAACCAGGAGTACCACACTAAGCTGAAAACTTTTTTACAGGAGCAACCTGGGAGCACAGGGAAGTTAAGTGACTTGCTCAGGGTCACACAGTATGCAAGTAGAAGCTGTGGGATTCAAACCCAGGTATGGTCTGCTGGATGTCACCAGATTTGTAGCTCAGAGCCTTAAACCACTGCGATATACTGCCTCAATCAAAGTTATGTCCAGTGGGATGGTGACTCAAGGTCTTGAATCTAAAGAACTTTTCTCCACAAGTCTCCCCCCCACCCCATGCCAAAAGTCACAACATAGAAAATTATATAAATCATTTTATAATTAGAAAAAAGAGATTGTAGCCACAGTGGTACTTGGAAAACAGAAGTCGTGAAATAATTTGGTACCTTTTATTGGACCAACATATGACTAGTACAACTATAGTATAGTACACAAGCTTTCAGGACCTTACAGGTCCCTTCGTCAGGTGCATTAGCAATCCGAACAGAAGAAACTGAAGTTTTATTACAGTGAATTTCATTGTTTCAAAACAATTTATGACAGGATAGCAAGAAGAGTTATAAGGAAGTGAGGGTGGACAAAGGATAGGAATGTGTCTATAGCTGTCAGGGGATATTTTGCAGGAAGTGCTATGATATTTGTAAGAGAAGCTGAATCAGTACATTGAAGTGTTAATGTAGAAGGTTTTCTCACAGGGGCACAGGATATAGTAAATGCTCGAAATACCAAGTGCAGGAAAAGATCACAGAAAAAAACATATCTGTATAAATAAGCATATCAGTATAAAGTGCCATTCAGTATTACAGGTGTTAGATTTTCCATAGTATGAAAGAAATCCAATGTCCTGCTTGAGCCTGTTACATTTCAAGTTAAATTGTTTATCTATTTTATTCCCATGTCCTTCTCTCCTGTATGCTTTTGAAGTTGCCTCGTAGTATTAGGATAGACAGCTTTGAGAGAAAGTGGTCTGGCTGGGAAAAGTGCTTTTCTACTTGAGTTCTGATAAGTAAGCAATAAGACACACGAAGGTGTGTCTTAGGTACTTCTAACACATGGCCAGGCAAGTATTAAGGCACAGGGCTGCAGGCAGAGTGCCTTCAGATCCTGGCCATGCATTAGATGTGTGTCTAGTTCACATCCCCGGACTGTCCAATTGTGCTTATAAAATGGGTCTTCATATTTTATATTCTTGGAAAAATTAAGATATTTAAAAAGTACAAAAGTATTGTCTGACTAAATTTGATGTACAGTAGTTCTTCCCCCTAGTGGATATCGTCCTAAAGTGGCTTCTGTAGTTGTAGTTTTTTTTATAGTGTCACTCTGTGGTTGCTATGCCCCCACCCACACTAATTGTAGATGTAACACTATTGAAAATTCTGTTTGTTAGAGTAAAAAAAAGGTGAAAGAACTTGCGGGTAGGAGTACAGTTTGGGTTGCGTGTGCCGTGTTGAGTCAAGAACATTATGTGACTGCCAAAACTGGCACGTTATGTCTCTGTATGAAGCACTGAAGGGGACTCAGGTGCACTGAAAAAAAACAGTTGGGATCATGAGACTGGAGCAACTTGCAAGGTATAGTCAAGGAAGAATCTGATTTCTTTTTTTCTTACAGTGTGGCTTCCTGGGTCAACTGTGACCAATAGATGCAGGTGGATGGGAGCAGTGATCGCGGCTGGTGTAGACAAGCATGCATGTAGGTGGATGGGAGAGGTGATCAAGCAGTCTATGAGGCTGTTTAATAAAAGTAAAATACATATGTAAAGAAAACTGAATGAACAGTAAACTTCTTATTGTGGAAAGAGGGTGGGTGTGTGTGAGAGAGAGAGAGAGAGAAAGGGAGCAGGAGCAGATGGCTTGATGATGGGACTAATAAGATGCTCAGGTGGGGTGGTGGCAGTGCACTAGGGGGTAACAACTTCAGTTGAGATTGCCAGTATTGTCAGTATTCACTAAATAAGTGAATTACTGTGAAACAGTGAGTCCACTGATCATGTGAGTAATAATAATAATAATAATAACAAAATAAACTTAGATGAGAGTGTATCTAGTTTTTCTGTCTGTGGGGAAAAAGAATGGTGGCTGTTTGAATTGTCAAAATTCTTATCTGAGGCACATGGATTTCTTTTTTACTGTGCCCAGCTTTTGGAGAACTAGGGTCAGATTTTCAAAGAGCCCCTCAGAGTGACGCAAGCTGCATCAAGAGGCCACTTGCGACACAGCTCAGTGTGCCTCAGACCCTGTGCTGGATTTTGGAAGATGATGGGTGGGTCAAAGTCCCCATAGGTGCCTCAAGTGGTCCCATGCACTAAACAGATGATGCAATGGAGAGGACAGACAAAGACTGCCATTAAGCCTTGTCCCCTGACAGTCTGACACTGGACAAGCAGACAACAGTAGAGCAGCTGGACCACTCCCACCTAAAGCACCAACACTATGTGCAACAGGCATATACATGATAACTAGCTACAGGAACTGCTACAAAAAGTCACTAGCCAAGCAAGAATACAGCTGCATGGGTACGCTGTGCAGTAACAACACACAACAACGTGTACCATGCAGGTCATGTACTGGATGACCGAACAGAGTCCCAACAACAATAGAGGTTGGCATGTTAATTGATGCAACCCATACAGTGCAGGTTGCACTGGCACTTATTACATTAGCTGTGCTGTAGTAGATGGCAGAAGGGCATCTGAGCTGCTACTGTCCATGTCACCAACACTGCATCCTGCTGGTACATCCCATGACTGCGTAGGGAGTGTATGTTGTGCACAAGCAAGTGGGTTGCTCTCGACTGTGTTCTGGCATGCTGGTGTGGATGGGCTGTATAACCCCACCCCCCCGCAATTACCACAGACCTACCAAACAAACACAGCCCACGAAACATACCATCATGTCACTCCTGGATGTGGCAATGTGCTAGGACTGCTGATTACATGTCCCTCATTGTCAGAGCTGACAGCTGCCTGACAGTAGCATAGGATGGTGTGGTACCTGAGGACTGGAGGAGGGCAAATGTGATTCCACTTCACAAAAGTGGAAACAAGGCAGAGGCAGGAAACTATAGACCAGTTAGCTTGACTTCAGTGGTAGGGAAAATGATGGAATCACTTCTGAAGGAAAGAATTGTTGAGTACCTAGAGGCCAGCTGGGCACAGGACCCAAGGCAGCATGGTTTCACAGCAGGAAGGTCATGTCAGATGAACCTAATAGATTTCTTTGACTTGGTGACCAAAGTAGTAGACCAGGGAGGGACTGTGGATATGGCCTACCTAGAGTTTAGCAAGGCATTTGACACAGTCTCACACAAAAGATTAATATACAGATTAGCCAACCTTGGAATGGGTCCCAAGGTGGTAGCCTGGATAAAAAACTGGCTGAACAACAGGACGCAAAGGGTAATAGTAAACGGAGTCCACAGTGAAGAGAGGGTAACTAGCGGGGTACCACAGGGTTCAGTACTGGGACCAGTCCTCTTTACTGTCTTTATAAGTGACATTGGAGAGCACCTGGAAGGAAAGGTATGTCTCTTTGCAGATGACACAAAGATCTGTAACAGGGTTGATACACAAGGTGGGGTGGAAAGAATGAAAAGGGACTTGTCAAGGCTGGAGGAATGGTCAAATATGGGGCAGCTCAGATTCAATGCAGAGAAGTGCAAGGTAATGCATCTGAGAAACAAAAACCCAGGGGAAGAGTACACAATGAGGGGTGCGTTAATAACAACAAAAATCGAAAGAGACCTAGGAGTAATTATATCAGATGAGCTAAAGGTGGGCAAGCAATGTGAGAAGGCAGTAAGAATGGCTGGGGGGAGAATACTGGGTTGCATAGGGAGAGGCATGAACAGTAGAAAACAGGAAGTTGTTATCCCTCCATACAGTTAGTGAGATCCCATCTGGAGTACTTCGTGCAGTTCTGGAGACCCCATCTCCACAAAGACATAAACAGAGTAGAGGATGTTCAGAGGAGTGCAACCAAAATGGTGCAAGGTCTGTAGCAGAAGACATATGAGGAGAGACTGAAGCAGCTTAATATTTATACCCTTGAGGAAAGGAGGGAGAGGGGGGACATGATAGAAACTTTCAAGTGTCTCAAGTGAATGGAACACATTCTGAAGAAAGGGGAGTTACTAGTGGAGTGCCTCAGGGCTCAGTACTGGGTCCAGTCCTCTTTAACGTCTTTATAGGTGACATTGCAAAGGGTCTGGAAGGAAAGGTGTGCCTCTTTGCAGATGACACAAAGATCTGTAACAGAGTTGATACCCAATGAGGGTAGATAGGATGAGAAGGGACTTGGCAAGGTTGGAGGAATGGTCAGACATATGGCAACTTAGATTCAATGCAAAGAAGTGCAAAGTAATGCACCTGGGAAATAAAAATCTTGGAGAAGAGTACACAATAGCAGGGGAGGTACTAACGACAACAATAATGGAAAGGGATCTAGGTGTAGTCATATCAGATGATCTAAAGGTGGGTAAACAATGTTAGAAGTGAGTAAGGAGAGCCGGGGGATACTGGGATGCATAGGAAGGGGCATCAGAAGTAAAAAAAGGGAAGTGGTTATCCCTCTATACAGACAGTTGGTGAGACCCCATCTGGAGTACTGCGTGCAGTTTTGGAGACCTCATCTACGCAAGGACATAGACAGGTTGGAAGCAGTCCAGAGGAGGGCAACTAAAATGGTGCAGGGTCTACATCAGAAACCATATGAAGAGAGACTGAGAGAGCTTAATATGTATACCCTTGATGACAGGGGGGACATGATAGAAACTTTTAAGTACCTCAAGGGAATCAACAAAGTCCAGGAGGGTAGCATCTTTCAGAAAAAGAGATGTGTAAGAACAAGGGGGCACAATTTAAAGTTAGAGGGGGGACGGCTCAGGGGTAATGTGAAGAAATTATTTTTCACAGAGAGAGTGGTGGACGCATGG
Source organism: Neoceratodus forsteri (assembly GCA_016271365.2). Classification (NCBI taxonomy): domain Eukaryota; kingdom Metazoa; phylum Chordata; order Ceratodontiformes; family Ceratodontidae; genus Neoceratodus; species Neoceratodus forsteri. The sequence goes on along the minus strand of CM057454.1, from coordinate 883,382,175 downwards.
AACCGCCTTCCTGGAGAGCTTGTGTTGTCTAAAACAGTGGGGAAATTCAAACATGCATGGGACAGACATAAGGCAATTATAGTGGGGGGTTGCAGGAAGTAGGCTGTTGGATGGCTGCCTGCCCTTGAACAGGGCTGCTTCAGCTCCCCCACGGTCAGCCGGCACCCAGCCAGCCACCGACTAAGACCAGGACACCCACCTGCAGCTCCTTGGAAGCTGCCTGCCTGCCCTTGAACAGGGCTGCTTCAGCTCCCCCACGGTCAGCCAGCACCCAGCCAGCCACCGACCAAGACCAGGACACCCGCCTGCAGCTCCTTGGAAGCTGCCTGCCTGCCCTTGAACAGGGCTGCTTCAGCTCCCCCATGGTCGTCCGGCACCCAGTCAGCCACCGACCAAGACCAGGACACCTGCCTGCAGCTCCTTGGAAGGTACGGGACAGCGCAGCCAATCGGAACACGGGTGCTTCCAGCAAACCCACTCTGATTGGCCAGGACTTTTCCCCTGGCACTTTGTTAGATTTCCATTAGCAGGTTATACAGACCTGCCACTAGAGGGATTCTTGGTCTTCTACATAAATCACTGTACTCATTCGTGGGCAATATGGCCTGCATTATCATTCTACTTCTTTCCCGGTGCTGCTACAAGGGGTGGTTGTAGTTGAGGTTCCCCTAAGCTTCACTCAACAGGCTAACAACTTCCTTAAAACTGCCTGTGCAACAGCTCTGCAGCTGAAAACAGGAAGCCCTCAGTGTCTGCCATCCACCCTTCAGACTCAAGTCAGATAGATGCTGAGCACCCTATTATTACCTATGCTGCGCTGTCATACCGATAGATATCAACAGAATCCTCTGCAGACAGCCAGCACGCCTGGGCACCCTTGATTGGTGCGGCACTGCCATAGGAGGATTGTGATTGGTATGCCCGCTTGCCTGCTTTGCTCTGATTGGGGTACCTTTCTCTATAGCCTGTTACAGTGTTCCCTTCTTAATTCTGACTTCTCAGCTCTCGCTCTGACCTGAAATTTTCTCCCACCCCCACCACCCCCCTCTCCCAAGCCTCCTTTAAATACACTCATGATCTGTCTCCTATATCACATTACTGCTTCATTGGCCTAGTTTCGACTGCTGCCAACCTATGATTGGTATATGAGTGCGGCCAATAAGACTGCCCTGTGTGAAAATCTCTTGAGCCCCGACACTAACTAAACTGCTCCTGCTCCCCTTGTTCCCCGTTCTGCTGTATTTTCTCATCTAGGTTTTAAGTGAGTACCTTGGTGGGCAAATTACTTGCCTAGAAAATATTGCACTACTACAAATCACGAGACCACTCAATCTGGGACCATGGCTCTCTCCTTATTGTGTTTTTATTGCTCCTAAGGTGCAGAGTTCTCAGCAATACAGTGCAATTCGAAGTATCTCAATGCAATTCAGTTCTCCAATGTACCTTATCAATACCTAATGTTATAACGGTCTACCGTGCAGACACTATGTCATTCTCCTCTCCCCTTTTAGCCTATTCCCCCCCAGTTAGCCTACACCCCCTTGCTACTGTCCTCACCTATGTCTATTCACTTACATTGATCACGATCAACTGTCATTACAGTGGTGCCGCCTCTTGCGCAGCACGATATGGGTTGCCACGAGGAAATAAGAAAGCAGTCTCCATTCTTATAAGCTCCTTAAAGAAAGTTATACTCTGCTTCTTCTCTGCTCAGGAAATGTGGAGCTCAACCCTGGCCCCCACAACTTACTCTCGCCTATCGATTTTGCTGAGGCCACAGGTCTCAAAATGATGATGGTCAACATTTTAAGCTCGCCTAAAAAACTTGTACAGTGCAAGCCTGGGCTGTACACGTTAACCCTGACCGTATCATAATTACTGAGTAGTGGTTAAAAAAGACGAACACTGATCAACAAATATCACTGCAGGGCTACAATTTATTTAGAGCAGATAGAGAGTCTAGAGGCGGGGGTGTGGTTATCTACACCAAATCTAAGTACTCGGTCACCAATATTAGTTGCAAATCTCTAGCCAAGGGATTTGAGTTAGTTTCGTTGAGCCTTCATCTCCCCTCCTCAGAATGTATCACTATCCTAGGTGGCTATAGACCCCCCGTCTGGTGGTGATGAAGTCCTTAATCTTCTGAAATCCGTGTTCGTAGATGCAAAAACTGAAACAATATTTCTAGGAGATCTAAATATGGACTGGCTGTCACCTAAATCACACGGCCTCAAATCCCTTTGTGACGAGCCAGGTCTTGGGCAATTAGTCAGTGAGCCCACTAGGAACAACACTCTAAATACTGCCAACAGTTCCATTCTAGATGTGGTGCTAACCACCCATCCACACAAAATATCTCATTTGGCAGTGTTTCACAACGACATGAGCGATCATGGAATTGTTGCTTGCGTAAGATCTCAAATTAAGGCCCGGCCGCAACCCATCTTTATAACAAAAAGATCCTTTCGCAAATTCAGTGCAGTAAACTTCCTATCTGACCTGAGCATGATCAGATGGCAAGATCTCTACCTAGCCAAAGATGTCAACAAGGCAGCTTACATCCTTAATTACAAACCCACTACAATAATAAATAAGCATGCCCCTTTCATCAAAGTAAGGGTACGGAACAATTCCAACCCCTGGTTCACCTCGGATCTCAAGGCAGCCCTTATAGCTCGAGATAAGCTCCGGGCTAAAGCTAGACATTCCAAAGAATCTTCAGATTGGCAGGCCTTTAGAAGAGCCAGGAATAACTGTGTGAAAAAACTTCGCTCTGCTAAAGCTAACTATTATATTTCTACCTCGAACAAGCTAAAGGTAACCCTCATAAAATATGGAAGACTATCAAAGCTATAGAAGGATGGCCCATGGCCCCCTCTGTCCCAACAAAGATAGTTGCAAGTGGCAAGATTGTGAAAAACAAGTCCCTAATCTTGGAGGAACTTAACTCCCACTTTGCCACAGCTGAATTAGCTTTTGACTCGCCACTTATGCTGGTGCTCGTGTGAGCCAGGATACCCTCCCCACATCTAGTCCTCCACTCAGCCCCTTACAACTGCGTGAGATAACTTATAAAGAAGTAGAAGATTCTCTTAACTTAGACACTAAAAAGTGCAGGGGACATGGCTTGAACCTCTTTTCCTAAGGTCAGGCTATGCCCATCTCACTGCCCCAATTCTCCACATCTTCAATCTTTCCATTACATCTGCTACTGTGCCTCCTGCTGGAAATCAGCACATATCCTCCTCTATTTAAATCTGGTGACCCATGCGATGTAAACAACTATAGGCCTATCTCCATATTGCCTATCCTTTCTAAAGTTCTTGAAAAACTGATTCATATTCAGTTAAAATCTCACTTGGGAACCATCTCTCTCATTAACCCAGCTCAATCCGGCTTCCGGGCTAATCATAGCACAATCACTGCACTAGCAAAAGTAACCAATGATTGGATCTCTGCTATAGATGCTAAGAAGGTAACTGGCACAGTCTTTTTGGACCTCAGCAAAGCTTTTGATACTGTTGATCACAAACTATTAGTCAATTGCCTTGCAAAGTTGGGTGCCACATACCATACCACCCAGTGGTTCTCTAGCTACCTAACTGGAAGATTCCAAAAAGTAAAGGCGGAAGGCTTTTTTTCTGCTGCCTTGCCAGTTGCAAGAGGAGTCCCCCAAGGATCCATCTTAGGCCCTAACTTGTTTTCTTTGTACATTAATGACTTAGATGCTAACATATCTACGTCCAATCTGCACTTTTTTGCAGATGATACTGTGTTGTATACTTCTGGCTCATCATTATCTGAAGTCAAAGGAGTGCTTCAAGCGGACTTCACACAACTTGAGCATAATCTAATAAAGGCAAAGCTTCTGCTCAATGCTAAGAAGACTAAAGCGATGATATTCTCCCGCAGTGCTGTCACAGGCCCCCCCAGTACCCCTGCCCAAGACTTCATTGTCACCAAGCTAAACGAGCCTCTGGAAGTTGTAACCAAATTTAAATATCTGGGTCTCTGGATCGACAATAAATTATCTTTCAATGACCACGTTGAAGATGTCTCTAGAAGGTTAAAAGCAAGGTTAGGTTTCTTCTACAGAAATAGGCCCTTTTCCCCTTGAAACTTGAAACAAGCTTGTACAGGCCACATTTCCTACTCATCTATGGTGGTGTAATCTATTCTCCACCACTCTTGCAAATCTAAGTAAACTGACATCCTTTATCACCGCATGTTACAGTTCATTACCAACTCCCTTACCGTCTCGCACCACTGTGACTTATAGGCAGCTGTTGGTTGGACATCCTTACTACTAGACGCCTGCTCCATGCTGGGCTATGGCTCTTAAACTGCTCCTGCAGAAATTGCCAAGCTATCTCTCTTCCTTATTAGTATCTCGCATAGTGCATACTCGTTAAGAAAATCTGACTTTATTATGCTTGACATACCAAGGACGCGGACCTCCTTTGGTAAACGTGCTATTGCATATGCCCTTCCCTCCATTTGGAACCAATTACAAACCGTGACTGAAACTAACTAGCACAGTTTCAATAAACTTCTACAAATCGCTAAGTTCAGCCAAAATAAAAGACACCTGTAACTGTCATTAAGTCTCTTCCCTCCTGTGCTGTATTTATCCACTGTTAAAGTATAATTGCTTAGTCATATTAACTGCTTTCCTTCCCTTCTACTCCTGGCTTTATCTATGCTTATGCTCCACTGCTACTCTATCAAATCACTCCTTCCCCCCCCCATATCAGTTGTAGTCTGTTGTTTGTTCTAGCTGCCAAAATATAGGTATTGCACACACCAGTCATCACGTTTCATTTAGCAGTATGCAACCTGTAAGTCGCTTCCCTGTCTCATATTAATGTTTACCACCTGCGGTCACCCTATGTGGTACCCTTGTATGTATATCCAGCCTGTATCATGTAATGTGCATTTCATGTATATACTGTTATTACCTATCTATGTTTGTACTTTAAGTGTTTATGTCATAGGACCTCCTTGTGAATGAGCTTGCTCAATGGAGTTTTCCTGCAATAAACTTGAACTTGAACTTGAACTAACTAGAATCTGCAGCTTATCCAATAGGTAGGGAAATGGGCAGACTGGGTGGGCCAAGTGGTCCTTATCTGCCATCAAAGTCTATGTTTCTATGTTTCTATGTAACCGAGTACAAGAGGGTAGTATCTTTTAGAAGAAGAGATGTGCAAGAACAAGGAGGCACAATTTGAAGATGGGGATGGCTTAGAGGTAATGTTAGAAAGTATTTTTTCACAGAGAGGGTTCTGGATGCATGAAAAAGCCTTCCTGAGGAGGTTGTGGAGTCAGGAACAGTGGGAGAATTCAAGAATGCATGGGACAGGCATAAACCAATTCTAGGGGGGGGGGTAGGAGGAAGTAAGCTGTTGATTAACTAGAATCTCCAGCTCATCCATCAGGTAGGGAAATGGGCAGACTAGGTGGGCCAAGCGGTCCTTATCTGCTGTCAAATTCTATGTTTCTATGTTTAGGTGACACCCACCATAGCACATCAGTGACATATAGAACACATCACAGATGGCAACAGAAATCTGCACCCCTGCAAATCATGCCACAGTCCTTTGGCACTCTCATCAAGTCCATCCATACTGTACAGTGCCACACAGTGAGGTGGCTCGTCAGAGTTGTGGCCACTGTAGGCACACAAATGCCAATATGTACTAGCACCAACACAGTGACCTGGTGAACACAAGCTGCATGGTATGTTGTGTCCTGACAGTCCCACACACAAGGCATGCAGAGGTTATGTGCAGTCTGGGCACGGGTTTGTCATAGACACTGAGTAACCTTGCAGCACACAGGGCTGTTAGACCAATTCCAAATTAGGGGATGGTGCAGTCAGGTTGTGTCACAAGCCTCCTTTCAACCATGGCACAACCCAATCACTGGTGCAAGCATGGTGCAGGCTGGTCTGGTGCAGATGGCCCTGCTTCAGGCGCAAGCTGTATACCAAAATTAGGACTGATGCACGGTATAGCACAGGATGCCCTTTCATCATTTTGTTTCGACTCGAACACCATGTGTTATACACGGGGCATTGAAAATCAAGCCCCTTGGTTGCCTTGTTTCCTCTATAGAGCATCTATCTGTGCAATTTTGCATTGCCTTAGGACCCGCAGAAATTGGGTGTGTAGGCATAGATATGCATGAATGCCGCACAATGGGGGTCCTGCAAACCCCAGCGGCATTCATGAATGGCACACAAGTTAGGTATGCACCAGATCCCCCAGCCATGCAGTCAGCAACATGCTGGGGGTGGGCGGGGGTGTGGCTGCACTACATGCCATTCACAAAGGTGCATAGTGCTGGCACAAGGGGACTGAGAGTGTGCATGCTATGGAAGGGGGGAACCTGTTGTAGCCTTCCCACTGCCATAACCACTGTATATGTCAGCAGACACACAGACCCCTGCCCAGTTCAGGAGGGAAGTGGCAGCCCTCTGCCCCAAAAGCAACCTTGTCCCTGTCCCATATGCCAGAACACCCCCCACACACATACAGAGGTGCCCCATCCCTGTCCAAAATGCAGAGGCATACCCCCCACCCATCTTCACACACCAGCGCCGTTCCCTGATAATGGATAACAATACGTAATAGTAATATGTGTCCAAACATATAAAAATGAATAATGGCTGAGTAATGAAGAGAAAGTTACCGGTATCAACTGCCTGTTAGGGTACAGACATCCAAGTAAGATATGAGACATGTGGTATGGCCAGTACTACTGACAACAGGGGAGCATTACATATACGGGGACAGGGCATGTGTGTGTGTGTGTGTTGGGTGGGAAGCATATGAGCCAGGGGTGGTGATGCTGCTAGAGTGGAACATCTGTGTGCTGGGTGGGAGCTTCTTCAGGAGCTGGTATCATGCAGGAGGGGACTGCTGGACTATGAGACATGGCTGCACGGATCCTGGTGCCTGTGGGAACTGTTCACACACCTATATCTGCACTTTACCATGCATGTGATCCACACTGGGACCCAGGATGGGCATCTAATTGGTTGGTCCCCCCCCCCGGGTCCGCTACTCCACCCCCTGACCTCCCTGAGCAGTCCTGCATGGGGGGGGCAGAGCCATGGACAGGAGGCTGCCATTCGTGAATATTGGCCTGTGTGCACCTGTCCATGGGTACGGAGCTACATGAGCATGGAATGGGCCTCTGGCACATACCTTCTGCCCATTAGTGCATAGGCACCTACATGCTGTTCTGTTCTGTCCTGTTTCAATGGTTGTCTAGGTGCATATGTGGGTGCAGGTTTTGCATCTTGTATTTTGCATGCTGTTGTTCTCATTTTACAGTTATTTAGGTCTGCCAGGAGTTTACCTCAAGTTCAGACAAAAAATCAAACTGATCGCTCACCCCTAGTTGTCATTTACAGCCCCACACTAACACCCCTTCAGCAAATGATTACAGAACTACAACCCATGCTGAGTGCAAGTTAAAAACTTAGAGCTGTTTTCCCTGAACCACCAGTCATTGCCTATGAGCAGTCCCCTAACCTTTCTAACATACTGTAGTAATTTGTAGTAAACTCCTGGCAGATCAAAATAACTGTGAAATGAGAGAAACACCCTGCAACAATACAAGATGCAAAACTTGCACCCACATATGCACCCAGGCAACTACTGAAACAGAACAGAACAGCACAATAAAAACAAACATGTCCTACACACACATCAATCATGCAATGTGGTTTATCTAATTAAGTGCAAAAAGTGCACAAATGGATACTATATAGAGAAAATAAGGCAACTACTGCAAACCAGAATGAACCATCACTGGCATACGATATTAGACCAAGTTATTAGCACAACAGTACGACAGCACTATTCTCAACTACACACTCCCTCTCAGACCTGGCCTTTCTAATACAGCTTCTTATAACAATTTAAAGGCAACTTCAAAAACACACAGGAACCGACCTGCCGGCACAGCGGTTGGATTTCTGCTTGTGACGCCAGCGACCTGAGTTTGGGAATGAGCCCCAGGAGCTAGAGTGCCGGCTGAGGGGGAAGGTCTGAGCATCCTATGGACAGTTCACCTTCTCCGGGGGGAATGGGATACCTGACTCAGTGCCTGTGTGAACCCGACTGAAGACTCGAGGTACAGCAGGCCCAGGGACTAAGAGGGTAGGCGTGCTGGACATCGGCGCTCATAGCACCTTGACATCATGGGCACACAGCACATCCAGAAAGCCAGAAAAACACCCACTGCCTCCCAGTAGATGGAGCACCAAGGTCCTGACCCTCAACACCCCTGCCACCTCCGGAGGCAGCATCCCGATGAAGTAAAGACACATCGGGGTGAAAGGGCCCTTACACCATACCTGCCTGGGGGGTACAACCATGGCTTCATGGAGGATGGACTGCTCTGGATGGTGGACAGGTGAGCGAGGGCGTAACATACCAACAGGTGACTCCCGAAGATTGGGAGAGTGGAGGGCAGAGGAGGGAAAAAAAAACACACAGGAGAGGAGGACATGGGAATTAAAATACAATATATCAAATAATTTAACTCAAAATGTAATGGCCTCAACTGGGACATTGGATTTATGAAACATTATGGGAAACACTAACACCTGTAATACTGAATTGTACTTATTTATTTATTAAAACGTTTCACCAGAAAAGTACACGAGCAATCAAAATTGCTTGTCTCATGGTACGTCCTGGGGAGGGGGGCACATGTGTGGAAAGGATACATATACACATTTGCCATAATAGATACAAAATACATATATGAATGCTGGATATATAATATTGATAAAACAGGTTACAGAGCCAATACAATAGTTAATCACACATACATAATACAGATAAAATTAGGGCACAGTAAGTCGATATAACAGATGTGTCACAGATACAGTCAAAGAGAGCATGGGACTGTACTTTATAAAGGTTATTTTATTTTTTTCTGTGACCATCTTCTGCACTTGAGTATTTCAGGCAATTATTATGTGTTGTGTTCCTGTCAGGAAACCTTCTACAATAACACTTCAATGTGCCCTTTCATCTCCTCTTATGAATATCTTTGCACTTCCTGCAAAGCACCCCCCCTCACAGCTATAGATCCATTCCTACCCTTTTTCTACCCTCCTTTCCTTTTAACCCTCCTTACTATCCTGTCATAAATTATTTTGAAACTATGGGAAACTCTGAGGTAGGGGTACTCTCACATCCAGATTTGTAGGGGTTGGAACTATCATTTCTAGATAGACGAACTCACCCAAAGTATTTAGTAGTGAAAGATGACAGAGGTGCAGAACTCTTATACAATTCTTTAAGAGAAACATTTAAATATAGAAATTGTCATCAGATAAGGACCACTAGGTCCATCTAGTCTTCCCCATAAGTCCTACCCTTGTTTGTAGCCTCTAACTCTACTTAATCAATGGCTTTCTCCTCTCCTTCCCACTTCTAATAAAGAGGAGGTGAAACTTAGTTCCTGTGATCTCCTGCCCAGTTTAACCCCTGGAAACAATTCAAGTTCAGTGCAATATCTTCCGTTCCTACTGTTTAGATTGCTATTGCACCTGATGAAGGTTGAGTAAGCCCCAAAAGCATGTGTACTGCACCATCTTTTTACAAGGCATATGTTGGTCCAATAAAAGGTATCAAACTATCCAGCAACTCCTGTTTTATATTTAGAGAAATTCTGCCATGAGTTAAGGTTGGATGGTGGCTCATTCATTAAGCAATAAACCACGACAGGGTGTGGGTGATACTGGGTTTACCCATGCCTGCAATGGTTCGGTCATGAGGCCACGGGCTGAGTGACCAAACCTCGCCAGGCGTGGATAAATCCATGCATCACCCACACCCTGGAGTGGTTTATTACAATTATACAATGTCCCCCTTCACTTTTGTAAGAAAGAAATTAAGATAAATAGATTGTTTTCTTGTTTCAAATGATTTTTAAGACTGTATTCCTATGCAAATAAATATTGTCCAATGTTCCCACGCATGTATGAATGCCAAGTGGAGGTATGCATGTTGCAGAGTGCTCCCCTAAAATAATCATCTGCCTATCTACATTTGAAATTTTTATTGTTGCAGGTTAACATTTTGCCTTTGCAGTTTATGTTGTTCCCCAAGCAGCGCTGACAGTTAAAAACAGTTAAGAGGTAAGCTGCAGATTTAAACTGTGGAGTTGGAGTGAGCGTGACTGGTGATGAACACGGAAGCTAGAGGTAACAACTATAACAGCACCTGCCATCCCAGTTCAGCTAAATAAGTATGTGAATAGTTTAAGTAATTCTGAACTGGGAGAAGTATTTTTGAATTAGAAATGAGAGCTAGAACTTAAGGAAATCACGGCCCAAAAATGAGCCGTTATACTGGACATGTGCCTGTGCATATGCATCGGCACATGCCCAGTTCCACAGCTATGCTTTTTGGCTGTGATTTCCATAACTTCTAGCCCTTGTTTTTAATTCAAAAACACTTCTCCCTTCAGTATTGTTCAGACTATTCAAATATTTGTTTCGCTGCAGGGGGTTGGTGTGTTGCGTGTATCCTGGTGACTGAGCTGTGGAGGCAGGCACGGTCAGTTCGAGCAGTCGTACACTTTCAGTTTGCAGAGTTTTTAGTGCAGTTCTAACTCACAGATATGCATTTAAATGCACCAACTGTTGTATTAGGCAGGGTTTGTCACTTGTGGAGTGATGAGATTTGCGCTGTGCCGTCGAGAATTACCAAGGACTCTGTTACCTGTGTTAACAAATGGTGACTTTGCCAGCAATTTGGGGGGGTTGGAGTGATACTGCTTTTGGGGCTCCTGACTATGTAGCTGGCTGGCACCTCTTCCCATAGACAATGCTAGAATTTACCATGGTTTGGAGGTGCCAGTTAGCCAATAGTATTGTTAGATTTTATTTTAGCCATTGTATAATACTACTCAGCCATTCCCCACTTTCTTAAAGGACGTCATGCCACAGTCAGTGAATGTTTCAATCTCACCTTTGCCTCTGATCTTTTGGGCTCTTTCCCTAAGGTAACTTTAGACAAAAGGAACCTTATTTCTATAGCACTTCTGGGGTAGAATCCTACTCAAGAAGGGTTTGCACTGGCATTAGCAGGTATAGGCATTATACACATTTGTGTATGATTTTAAAGTCAGAGCAACAATTAAAGTCCAAACACCAAAAGAGAACAGCTCTATTCTGATTTATGCTTGCAATCAACCAGGACCAGGCTTAGTGAGCATGGCAGGGTGGAGGGGTGCCCTCAGCCGGAGGGCCGAGAGGGCAACGGTTGTTGAAAAGCCCTCCCCAGCTCCCCTCGGTTCCCTGAAGCTACAAGGCTGGCAGCAGGAAGGGTCGAGAGGGCAATGGTTGTTGCAAAGCCCTCCCTAACTCCCCTCAGTTCCCCAAAGCTACAAGGCTGGCAGCAGGAAGGGTCAAGAGGGCAACAGTTGTTGAAAAGCCCTCCCCAGCTCCCCTCGGCTCCCCAAAGCTACAAGGCTGGCAGCAGGAAGGGTCGAGAGGGCAACGGCTGTTGAAAAGCCCTCCCCAGCTCTCCTCAGTTCCCCGAAGCTAAAAGGCTGGCAGCAGGAAGGGTCAAGAGGGCAATGGTTGTTGAAAAGCCCTCCCCAGCTCTCCTCGGCTCCCCGAAGCTACAAGGCTGGCAGCAGGAAGGGTCAAGAGGGCAACGGTTGTTGAAAAGCCCTCCCCAGATCCCCTCGGTTCCCTGAAGCTACAAGGCTGACAGCAGGAAGGGTTGAGAGGGCAACGGTTGTTGAAAAGCCTTCCCCAGCTCCCCTCGGTTCCCGAAGCTACAAGGCTGGCAGCAGGAAGGTACGCGATCTCAAGACTGCGCTCGGTTTTAAACCTTGGCGCCTTTTTTCTGTTCAGCTCCCTGGTGCTGTAGTACTTGCTGCTGCAGCCACTTTAAACCCAAGACTGTGCCTACGATACAGTCTAGCCTGCCTACCTTGATTTAATTAACTTTTGCTGATTCTGGTACACTGCAGCTGCTGTTTAATTAATTTTAGCAGATCCTCTAACACAGTAGCTGCTTGCAGGCTTGAAATTTTCTCTGTTTTTCCAGTAACCCAAGTATAAAACTGAGCTGAAAGTGTGCCTTTTACAATTTCTATTTCATTCCTACTGATTTGTTCTGTTTGCTTCTCACTTGCTGCTAAGTTCTAATCCCCCCTTCCCGTCCCCCTGATTAACTCCTTTGTGCGTATTCACTGTCTGACCCGGCTCTGATTTTCCCTGTATTTACGCCCTTGTGTGTTTTCTCTTTTCCCCAGGGTCGAGAGGGCAACGGTTGTTGAAAAGCCCTTCCCAGCTCCCCTCGGTTCCCCGAAGCTACAAGGCTGGCAGCAGGAAGGTACGCGATCTCAAGACTGCGCTCGGTTTTAAACCTTGGCGCCTTTTTTCTGTTCAGCTCCCTGGCGCTGTAGTACTCACTGCTGCAGCCACTTTAAACCCAAGACTGTGCCTACGATACAGTCTAGCCTGCCTACCTTGATTTAATTAACTTTTGCTGATTCTGGTACACTACAGCTGCTGTTTAATTAATTTTAGCAGATCCTCTAACACAGCAGCTGCTTGCAGGCTTGAAATTTTCAGCCCACACTCCCACCCCCTCCTCCACTATTAATTCAATACGCTAGTAATCCTGTCCACTTTTGTTCCAACCTATAAACTCACTTGAAGGGGCAGTCCTACCCCTCCCTCTTGCTGCATCAGTCCTAATTCAAACCAGTGAGGCAATCCTTTTCTTTTTTTTTCCTCCATTCACTCTTTCCTATTCTCTATGTTTGCCTCTGTTCTACACTTATTTTGTCTGGAAAGTAACTCAGACTGAGGGTATCCCAGTTTTATCTTTTCCCCTCACCTTTTCAAATTCCCCCTGCTCCTGTCCGCTCCTCATAAACTGCACTTCACTGGACACTGGAATACCTGCCTCTTGTGAATAACTTGTATAATTGACTGCCAACCTCTGGCCACTAAGGGTTTCACTCAAACTGCCTTCACTATAGGTGTCACCCTGCCCTTAAGTCACCATTTCTGTCACTTATATTCTACTCTTATAAGGGACAATCCACCTCTGATTTACAGAGGTTTCATACAAGGCATACATAATGTTCTCTCTTACATGCCCAAGGTCACTTCTGGTGGTATCAGGATTACTACCCACCGTAATCGTCCTCTCCTATCTCTCATGTAACATACCAGCTGGATACCCTGGGTCCCACTGCCATGAAGAATTCTCCTTTGTCTTCTCCAACCTTATACCAACTAGAACCTTACTCCTTTCTCCTAACTTGTCCCTCCATATAACTCATCCTTCCAAATTATGGCATTTCTTTCTCTACCACCCCCCTAGCATGCCCAAATACCTCAAGCACAATTACAGATTCTACAAAGAAGTTTGGGTGATGCTTCTGTGCTTATGCTTATCAGGAGACATAGAATCTAACCCTGGCCCCCATTGGAATGCCAGGTCCACGGATGACTCCTCATGGTTCTCCACTAAGGGCATGAAAATTGCCCACATGAATATCAGAAGTTTACCAGCAAACTTTCCTGAACTTGAAGCCTGGATAGCCCTCTACTGTCTGGACATACTTGGACTAACTGAAACATGGCTCAGGCCAGAGATGCCTGATTCCATGTACAAAATACCTGGCTACAGCTTGTCCAGATCCAATCACCCCACCAAACAAAAGGATGGAGGAGTTGCCCTTTATTATAAAGAGCATCTCAATGTCTCTGTACTCCAGTCTTGGATAACAAATCACTGTGAAACTCTGCATACGGTTGTACAACTAGGGGTGATAAAAGGCTAAATCTGATCTGTGCCTACAATCCTCCAAAGGGGGCTCTCCCTGGCCTAAATGGGCTCTTGGATTATCTCGCCACTCTAAAGGGTAGATCTGAAGTCATACTAATGGGAGACTTCAACCTAGACCCATCAGGGAGTCATGCCGGTGCATATACTGAAGCTTTCGCCCAACTTAACCTCGCTCAACTTATCTCAAGCCCTACACGCATCTCTTCCAACTCAGAGTACCAGTCTCTCCTGGATTGGATGGGTACAAATAGAGCAAATAAAATAATTGCTGCAGGGACCTTTTCAGATTCTATTAGTGATCACCTGCCTACTTTCTGTATCTGGAATGGCCACTGCCTTAAACCCCCCCCCCCAAGAATTATTCAATTTCAGGATTTTGCCAAACTAAACTGAACTGCACTTCTCGAGGATATTAATAATATGGACTGGTTTCCCATCTATCACACTGATGATGTAAACACTGTCCTTGAATTCCTGATGTCTCAGCTTCTTGCCCTTCAGGATCTGCACATCCCTCTGAAAAAAGGCATCTCAGGGCTCCCTAATAAATGGCTAAAAAGACCTCCTTGAGCCATGATAAAAGAGACAAGGCCTGGACCTTGGCAAAAGTCCCAACAATCAGAAGACTGGATTAACTATAGACAACTGAGAAATGCCTGCAAAAAAGATATTCGGAAGGCTAAAAGGAGCTACTGCCTTAAGCTTCTCCAGTCTTCAGCGGGTGATACCAGGGGTTTTTGGAACCACATCAAAAATTTCATTGGGCAAAGGCCCAAGACGGCCATTACCGACATGACACTGAATGGCATGAAACTGTAATAAGTTACCTACTATTGCTAATGCTCTTAATGCACAATTCTCGGATCTCTCCGAATACACTGAGAAATTCAACCAACCTCTTTCATCTCCTCCTGAGGTGCAACTTTTACATTAAACCCCTTTTCGTCTCACATTAGTCTCCTCCACCGAAGTGCTACATCTCCTCAAATCAGTATCCACCTATGGATCTGCTGGCCCGGATGGGCTACTGTCAAGCTTCTTGAAGCAGGCAGCCCCTGCCCTTGTTGTTCCTATTGCAAGAATCTTTAATCTTTCCATAATAACCCAAATGGTACCAACATTGTGGAAAACCGCTCGTGTTGTCCCTGTTCACAAAAAACGGGATACCAAAAATATGTCAAACTATAGACCGATTGCCATTCTCTCTACACTAAATAAACTTCTCAAGAAGGCCATCGCTACTCAGGTCACAAATTACCTGCACCTTCACAACCTTATATCCCCTACCCAGCACGGATTCCGAACAGGACACAGCACCACAACTGCTCTACTTCAGCTGACAAATGCAGTCCTTACAGCGATGGATAACAGCCTGCTCACTGGGGCCATATTTATCAATCTCACAAAGGCATTTGACCTTGTAAATCACTCTCTGCTTTCCAAACTGTCCTGCCTTGGCTTTGACCTGTCGACCATCTCCTGGTTCGATAGCTACCTCTCAGGGAGGTTGCAATTTGTCCAAATTGAATCCACCGTCTCAAATCTTTCCCTTTCCTTTGTCGGAGTCCCCCAAGGATCTATTCTTGGCTCACTACTTTTCTCCCTTTTCATTAACAACTTGCCCTCCCTTCCCTGCTCCTCCTCATTGATCCTTTATGCTGATGACATGGTGCTTCTCTCCAGTGGTAAAGATCCCTTATCAGTAAGCGCACATCTTCAAGCAGACTTCAACTGCTTGCAGGAGTGGTTACTACAGAACAGGCTCCTAATGAATGCTAAGAAAACCATAACTATGCTTTTTGGCCCCCCGTCAAGAATCAGATTTCTTACTCCAGACTTATTGATACATTCTCTAGATGACTCCCCTCTTGAATTCGTTACCTCCTTCAGGTATTTAGGAGTCACTCTCGACCCATCTCTTGACTTTAACCTCCACATTGCGGCTACATGTAAGACAGTTTACTCAGAACTTGGTCTTGCCTTTAAAATTAGGTCCTCCCTCAATGATGCTGCCCGGCTTGCTATTGCACAAGGATTTCTCTTCTCTGCTCTGACATATTGCTCTCAGGTTTACCTTAAAGCTAGCAAAGGAGCGCTCCAGAAATGGAGCATCTGCTATAACAGTAAATGCAGATTTGCTCTCTCCGCTCACAGACTTACCCATCATTGCCTGCTCTACTCGAAACTAAATTGGCTCTCCCCAGACTCACTCAGACACTGTTCTGTGGGCTGTACAATTGATAATATGATCAGAATGGGGTCCCCTAAACACCTTGCCAAACTATTAACTCAGTCCTCCCAAGCATACCTCCTCAGGGCATCAGCTCAAACCCAACTTGAAATTCCCAGATATCTCACAAAAAAAGGAGAACGATCCTTCGCCATATCTGCCCCCCACTCCTGGAACTCCATTCCCTCACACATCAAACTCTCCAAATCCCACAAGGCCTTTAAACTGAGTCTTCGGGCACACCTATTAGAATCCAACTGCTGTTCTTGTGCTGTAACTTGAGCCTCTCTCCTAGCATGTTCTCCTCCCTATGGCACTTCCTGATTTCCTGCTGGTCTCCAAAATCTGAAAGTTTCCCACATCCAGCAGAAATCCTATTGTTATAATGCTACTTCATTTAAGTTTTGTTTGCTGTTTGTCATTTCAATTTAGTCACTGATGTATCATCAGATGAAAATAATTAATGTAATGCTATCTGTTTCCCTTTGTCATCACTGATAATGACTGTACCTGGCTGTATACTGTTGAAATGTTTGTTCTCACCTCATGCTGCGTCATGAAATACTCTTTTAATGTTGACTCTGGTCTCCCCTGTCTGTACTGTCCGGGGTCGTACCTGAAAATAGACAACCTTGTTGTCTAGTGTACTTACCCGGTAAACAAAAACCAAATAAATAAATAAGTTGTTCATAGCTAATCTTGGATTCCAGGCCCAACCCTTACTCATTCTTCAACCCTTCCAGACAAATTTGGTAGTAGCATCCAACTGCATCCCTACACTCTAGAAACGTCCAGAGTTCCAAAAGGTTAATGCTAAAAAAGGCACTCCACTGATTGATTGTCTGTTACTTTGGGTTGAAAGGGGGGAAAAGTACAATGCCTGGGCATGGGAAATGCATTTTTGTATTGTTGTCACTTATGAAAAAATATTTGTTTTAATGCTGAAGTATATTGTAAATTATTTGAAATCTACCTGAGACAGAGTTTCTTAAAATAAGAGAAAATAGTGTTTGGACATGGAGAATTTTGACTCACTCTCTTGGTTTAGTTCAAGGATGTGTTCCAGGATAGGTTTAGAAGTAAGGGCCTAAGCCTTGCTAATATACTGTAACTTTATTGTCTACCTCCAAAGTGTCTGCATTTAAAAATGTATAGGCCTCCAGCTGTCATATTCCATCCATGGAGGGACCTGATTTACACCCAACTAGTATTTCAGTTGCCACATTGAATCCCTCCCGCCAAATGTGGTAGGCAGAGAGGGTCTGGGCCATCCCAGTAGACAACTTTCCAACCCCTCTAAAGAGTGCCCCCAAATAAGACTAGTCCATTTAGGTTGTGGATAGTTGCCAGTGAACTACAGTACTCCTCTTAAGTTCAATTCCTGGAACTCATCTGGTACCACCGTCGCTGCTGCAGCTAGATATATTTACCTTATCCTGGATTCTGAGCTCAGTTTAAGGCCATACATTAAGTTAAATTAAAGCAACTTAATTTCTTGTTCTAGAAATGCTGGGATGATTTTATTCTGTACTTTTTCAAACGTGTGTTGCACTCTGACAAGTGAGTATGGAATTGAATATGTGCTGTGTTGTGTAAAATAATTAAACTAATTCACTAAAAACACCACTAACAGAATAATCTGGTTCATTTACTTTGCTTTCTGTCTATATCCCCCCCAACAAGGCTGCGAATAGGCAGAATTAACTTGTGAGTCACTTCTGCATAGAAAATGCAGGCTCTCAGAAATATTTCTCAAAAAGTGGCAAGTTTATTCCAGTGACAGGTAAAAAAACATGTTATGGTGCATTTCACATCAAATCCTTTTTCAAAGAAAGTGTCACATCATCAGTCTGTTCAATTTTATACTAAATGTGATGTCATCAACAATGGTCATCAGTAGTGTGATGTCACGAAGTGTTATAAAATTCATTACTGGTGACCATTGCTGATGACGTCACATTTAGTATAAAATGTGAGCAGACTGATGATGTGACATGTTCTTTGAAAAAAGATTTCATCTGAAATGTGTCAGGCGTGTTTTTTACCTGGCACCTGAATAAATTTGATACTTTTTGCTAAATATTTCTGAGAGCCTGCGATTTCTATTCAGAGGTGGTGAGTGCTGAATTTGTATGCCTTTACCTTAGTATTTTGATATCCTTAGCACCCCATCCCAATGCATTTCCCTCTTTGGAGTTTCATTTAAACAAGAACTTACTCTAACCCATAATAAAGCAACCTGAAAGCATTCTATGACTATATTAATTCAATAAAAGGAAGGGACACAATAATAAGACCCCTGGAAATCAACGGTGAACTAACAGACAAACCTGCTGACTTAGCAGTGAACTTCAATAACTACTTTGCAGCTGCCTTTAATCATTCAGACAATCCACGGTTCCAGCTGACCTTACAGTGAACTGGCTACAATATGGTTTGTCCCAGATAAAATCAAAAATGAATGAATTAAAATCGGCCCTCACAAAGCACCTGTGTGTACAATATACATCCTTCAACTATCAAGAGCCTGGCCCATCTAATTTTTAAGCCAGTAAGTTCCAATTTCAGTGCTTCCTTTTCCATGGGTTTAGTACCAGATGTCTGGAAGGAAGCAATAATTACCCCTATATTCAAGAAGGGAAACAAGCAGTTGATCAATAACTATAGGCCCCCTTCAGTCTGACATCTATTCTGGGGAAGATTATGGAAGGTATCTTGAAATAATACATCCTAGACAGCATCAATAAAGAAGAGTTGATGAACAGGGTACAGCATGGTTTCACTAGAGGGTACACATATGTAACAAATCTTATTTCATTTCATGAACCAATTAACAACCTCTTGGATCAGGAGATACATTGTGATGTGATTTACATGAACTTTAGCAAGGCCTTTGATAAAGTACCTCATGGTAAACTGCTACAAAAGATCAACAACTTAAATATTGATAGTAGAGTAGTGGAATGGGTTAGCCACTGGTTAACAGGCAGGAGACAAAAAGTAAGGGTCAGTTAGGGTAACAAGTTCGAGTAACAAGTGGGGTACCACAGCATTCTGTCCCGGGCCCCTTGCTGTTTACCATCTATATTAATGATTTGCATTTGGGGCTTAATGGTTTTGTGAACAAGGTTGCTAATGACACCGAAACAGGTGGCAGACCTAGGTATGAGGACACCGCCAAGATTCAGGCTGATCCAGATATCTTATTCAACTGGGCTGTGACCTGGGATATGCAGTTTAACCCAAATAAATGTGTGGTACTCCATATAAGTAACACCAACATTTGCACTACATATAATTTGGGAGGTGTGGAGCTAAGGACAGTTTGTAAGGAAAGAGACTAAGGGGTCATAATTTAATCCAATTTATCATTCAGATCTAACAGCTCTATCACAGTGGCTTAAGTGTCTAAAATGTTAGGATGTATTAAAAATGTTTATCATTCGATAGAGTGATTTTATTTTGCTCCTCTAAAGGTCCTCGGCTAGAC
This sequence comes from Neoceratodus forsteri, assembly GCA_016271365.2. Taxonomy (NCBI): domain Eukaryota; kingdom Metazoa; phylum Chordata; order Ceratodontiformes; family Ceratodontidae; genus Neoceratodus; species Neoceratodus forsteri. Next base: position 883,362,608 of record CM057454.1, on the reverse strand, counting down.
CGCATTTGGATTATTGTTCAAAGTTCTGGTCACCTTGTCTGAAAGGAGATGTATATAATGTGGAAAGAATACAGGGAGATTTACTGGTTATTCACGGACTTGATGACTTTGATTATAAAACCAGATTGGAATATCTGAGGCTACATAGTCTAGAAAGGAGATGTCTAATGGGGGATCTTATCTGGATGTATAATCTAATTAATAATGGAGAGTTACTGCCAGAATTAGGATTTGAATTTTAAAGACTCCATTTACACTACCAGAAATCATAATAAACAACTTTGTGGTAAAGTATACAAGACTAATAAAAGGGGACCATACTTCATTCGGAGAGTGGTTAAACACTGGAATAACTTGCCACTCTATATCAAAGACTCATCAAACCTAGACAGTTTCAAAAAACAGTTAGAGACACTAATGGATGTCTTGGAAGACTATTGGATCACCACTGTATATTGGGGGGTGGACTAGAAGTGCCACTGGTGCACATCTACCCCTTTTCACCTAAGTACCTCAAATATAAAGGATGAGGAAAGCTGTAAACTTGTAAATGAAATGATAAGAGAAGGAAGGAATATGGTAGAGTTTTCAAGATTTGTTAATTGTATGTGTGTGTGGAGTGCAAGAGGGGCTGATGCTATGAGTGTTCTCTTCAAATGGGGACTGTACAATCCATTTTTTGTATGGTTCCATCACTGGTTGTGGTTTTCCACTGATGGGCATAATGTGAGGGCTTAAGCCCGTTGTTCAATGGGAGGGAATAACTCCCCCACCACAACTACTTTAGTACGCCTCCAAACTCACTCAGCATTCAATTCATTTTGGACTGAGCTGCTGCGTGATTGGTGGTCATGCTTTGCCTTCTTTCTGCCTGGTTCTTCACTCCTTTCCTTCTTGTCCTCCCCTCTGGGACCTTCCCATTCTCATCTGTTTTTTGTGTTGCCCATCCCTGCTCCCCTGTGCTCCCCCTTAGGCTGATTGCCTCCCTTTTCTTCCATGTCCATGGCCCCAACTGATGCCCCCCATTCTCCTGGATTATCTTTCCCTGCTTCCCCCTGGCTCTCTCTCTCTCCCCCCCGTCTGTCCCCTGCCCTCTGCTCTGTTTTCTTTTGTTGCCCATAGCGTGCCACTCAATGGCTGTACTTTCCTGTCACTTGCTGTCTCCCTCCTACCCTCTCCTTCCCCGTGCCTTGTTGTGCATCTTGTTTTTGGGGTTCCTTCTCCTGGTCTCCCATTCTGTTCCTGTATTGCCAGCCATGCTTCTCCTTCTTTGCTACTCCATTCTCTTCTGGGCAGTGCACTGTGATGTCACTACCCGGCACTCCCCTCACCTTCCCTGCTGCTCTCTCCAAGTTCCTTTCCTCTCCGGCCATCAGCCTGCAGCAGTCTTGTCCTCACTAACCGGGAAGACTCTTCATCACTTCCCGCTACCATTCTTGAGCAGCTGCCCAAACTCAGTCCTGAACTTCAATGGCACCCTTGGACAGGAACCCACTCAGTCTCCTCACCTCCTCGTTCCTCTGAGGGCATTCGTCCAGCCTCCTGTCTGTACCTGGACTTCCTTAAAGGCACAGGCCTGATTTTCCTTGTTTCTCAGCTCAAGCCTCTTTTCTGACAGACTTGGCTGCCATTGCTCACAATTGTACCTACTCTCCTAGGAATCCTACCTCAGGATCGAGCCTCATCCAGACACCCTGCAGAATCTCCATGAGCTGTTCTGCTCCTGGCTGATTCCTGACTCCCTGCTTTGCTTTCCATCCCATGAAGGATAGGGTACCACCTTGGATATCTGCAAAGTTCACCTTGCAGCTGACTTCTATCTTGGAAGTGAGTCCCTGGCTTCCAGGTCCATCATTTTACACCACTTCCCTTGGGATATTGTTCTCTACCACCTTGAATCCTTGCTGGCTTCTTGCTCCTCATGGAGCTCTCCAGGCTCTTTGCCTTTCATCCATGTCAACAGCTTCACCCTCCTGATGTTGATGTTGCCAACCCCAGGGAGGGCATGTCTTCACTCCCTCCTTCTTTACAGGAAATGCCGGCTCTTGGACAAAGGCCCTCCAAGCCTCGCTGCACTTTGAAGGACTGGATTGTCCCTCATCTCATTTCAGAAATCAAGAGACTGGTCATTCCCCATTCACTCACCACAAAGAAACAGGAATTGTTTGATCTGCTCCTCCTGGCTGATGCCGGATCCAGCACTACTCCTTCTCCTCCTGCATCACTGCCCCAGCCTCTTCCTGATGCCTACACAGAAATCTGCTCTCTCCTGACTCCCTTGGCTTCTTCCCTCTCTGACCTTCAGAATCACCTTATAACTTTGGTAGCCTGTCTGTCTAGCCAATAGCCACCCAATCCTACTTTAATGGACTTGCAGACCTGTCGATCAGCTCTCGAGACTCGAATGGGTACACAGCCTGTTCCCCCTGCTGCTGTACTGCCTTACCCTCTGCCTACCAGCCTCTCAGTTCTTCAGCAGAGTTGCCCTCAGTCATTCTGCTATCCCTAGCTCCAGTAACTTCAGCATTACTGTCTGCTCCAAACCTTGCATCTTCCACCATGACCGCTCTTCTTCCTGTGATATCTGCCATTCACCTGGTTCCTAGTTACTTGCGCAAAGACATCATCAAGGGCAAGGATGTTAACCTTATTTCCCTCCTGATTTAATCCCAAGACACCCTTGAAAACAGGGTCATCTCCTGCGGGGGATGTCTTGATGGTGCTTAAATCTAAAGACCCTTGGCTCACCAAGAAGTTGACGATCCCAGAATTTGTGCTGACCTTTAGCCTATACAGGGACATTATATGCTTGCTTTCCCCACTCAATGCCAGGAACTGGATTCCTACCTGTATCTATTAGTAGACCTGGGGGCCAGATATGGAGGCATGCTCTTCTATGATTACCACCACTCCCTTCTCTGCCAAAGCAGCTGCTGCCTTAGTTCATTTTAATACCAGGCTTGACTGGTCTATCCTAGACAGTGAATTGTTCTGCCATCATTTCACTGCCAAAGAGCCCTATCCTGCCTGCTATGTGGTGCATTTTCCCACTTTGTTTCCTTTGGCCCATTATCAGTATCTCATTCTATGGATCCACCTTCACAAATCTCACCTGGGGACTCTACTCCTGCCTCAATGGGCATTACTCGCACCATACCAAATCCTAGGGCTCTTCCTTGCTGCTGCCATGATAGCCAGGGTTGGCTAATGACCTTCATGGGACACCAACCAATTTGCAATAGCTACAATACCTCCAACTGCTTCATCTATTGGTCTCATTACCTCCATGTCTGCAGCTAGTGTAGTGAAGCCCATTCTAAGGTCAGCTGTACATGATTATCTCAACTGCAGTAATTGTCAACACTTTCAATTGTTCAATCCATTCTCCCTACCAGCTCAGCAGCCATTGACTTCCTTCAACCTAACTAATCCTGCCGATTGCTCAATACTTCTGATGAAGAGCCTGTATTGGGGTTCATTCACCTCCAGCTCGGCCCGTGTAGGGGCCTCTCTCTCATGTCTCCCCTTCTTTCCTATCCCCTTTGCCAGACCTGTGTGGGGGTCCAGCCATCCCTGGTCTGGCCTGTGTGTGGGCCTCAATCCTGAATCGACTCTCCTACACTCTCTCTCTGGTGGTGGACCTACATGTAGGTATTGCCATCCCTAGTATGACCCACAGGGGGGCTTCATTCACAACTCAAACATTCTGCATAATATCTAATGGCGGACCTGTGTGGGGGTCCCCACCATCCCTGGCTCAGCCCGCAGTGGGTGGCCTCATTGACAGCTCTAACATTCTGTATATTATCTGGGGGCAGGCCTGCATGGGGGTCTCACCATCCCTGGTTTAGCCCGCTGGGGGGGTCCTTCCCTATGAATCACCCATTCTGCATTTGAACTTGTGGCAGACCTATGTCGTGGTCTCAACATCCCTCACTTGGCCCTGAGAGGGGCCTTCCCTATGACTCATCCATTCTACATTTGAACTCATGGTGGACATATGTGGGAGTTTCACCATCCCTGGCTTGGCTCATGGAGGGAGGCCTCACCTATGACTCACCCTTTCTGCATTCAAACTCATGGCAGACCTACATGGGAGTCTCACCATCCTTGGCTTGGCCCATGGGGGGGGCCTCACCTATGACTCACCATTCTGCATTTGAGCTCATGGCAGACCTACATGGGGGTCTTGCCATCTCTAGTCTTGCCCACATGGGGGCCTCCATCATGTCTCAACCATTCTCACCTCTAGTTGGTGGTGAACCTATGTGGGGGTCTCACCATCCCTAGCCTGGCCCACATGGGGGCCTCACTCATGACTCAAACCTTCTCCACTCTATCTAGTGGTGGACCTGTGTGGGGGTCCCACCATCCCTAGCCTGGTCTACGTGGATGCCTCACTCACAACACGACCCTTCTCTCTCTATTTAGTGGTGGACCTACACCAGAGTCCTGTCTCTTCCAGCTTGGCCCTCATGGGGATTTACCATCCCTGCATGAACATCCCAGATTTCTCCCTTAGCAGTCCTACTCAGGGTGTCTGGCCAATTCCAATCTGGCCTCCACAGGATTTAACAATTTGTTCAGCTACTCCAGTCTGGCAGTAGAGGATTCTGGGAGAAGGTGTGATATGCATGCTGCACTGCTGTGGAGAAGCTGTGGAAGCAGGACTGTGTAAGGTGAAAATTCAGCTAATAAAAGGTATGCCACCATTGCCTCAGTTATAGTGCAGCTAGTATTTACATTGCTCACAAAGACCACTGCTGCTATTTTTGGCCGAATATTACAGTCTTACCAGTTCATCTTGAGTCACTTGAATTATCCTTCTGCTTTTGTGTGCTCCATGATATCCACATCAAGAAAGGAGTCCTCGGTGGCTGGAGTCCCTCGGGGCTGTGGACCATGGTAAACCCTGTGGATGGCAAATGTACCAGCAACCAGCAAGTCTTGGAAAATCATAATATTCTTCTCACAGATCTTCACAGATCACTGTAAATCATTACAAACTCTCACAGATATCTGTAGAGTCCATACAGATTTTACTCTCCTCTTCACTGAAAACTAGATGTGAACATTGAAAGCCTTTGGCGTTAAAACGCAAAGTCACAAAAACAGCAAGAACTTGAGCGCTGAAGATAAGATCCTTGATTTCTCTGTAGTTATATTTCTTTTGAGACTTAAGGGTCTTTTGAGACTTAAGGTTTTTGCCCTAAGGTCCTTTGTGGTATCTAAGAGAAAACTGAAGCGTGATTAAAAATTCTTAAAAGCCTTTCCTGGTTCATTGGATAGTCAGAATGCTAACCCTGTGTGTTCTTATATATTTATTATTTATTCATTACATTTACATTACATTTATATGCTCTTCTGAGGTGAAGGTGATCACTGAGTTTCTTTTGAGTGTACATAGATAGCTCTGGTATTAAGCAGAAGTTATTGTTTTGCTTCTGCTCCTGTTTTGTTTTTATTTACAGATTTACTAAATGTTTTCTAAATGTTTTATGATTTGTTACCTGTAACTAGTTATTATGATTAAGGTGTTTTGATTGTGACATTCACAAGGAGTAACATTAGAGCATATGAACACATAAGTAAACGAGAGTGAGCAAAACTAACCCTAAGTTGGATAGATTAAGTATTGCTACTTTCTGACTCATGAAAACCAAATAAAAAAAATATATATATATACTATTTGGCCCTAATTGGTTAAAATTGCCTTCTGTCTAGGTTTACTAAGAGAAATAGGTTTTTTCGAGACTCCCATTTTGATTGAATGTTATTTTAGCTATTTTGGCTCTACTATTTGATTAAATGAACCACTACTACAGCCAAACTAAATCAACAATTGAACACAATTTATTTATAATCGGGTTTCTGCAGTTTGAGCCACTGCCTGAAGCAGTTTAATTTGATTCAGATTTAATTCAGATTAAAAGTTGCTGACAAGTTAATTGAGAATTAATTGAGAATTAATTGGGACTGAGTGCCTTGATAAATCCTCATGTGAATACTGTGCTTCTTTCCTTTGGTGGTCTACAGTATATATCTAGAGCATTGCCTTTTAATTGATACTGATACCAAAATAAATATGCCAAGGAATGAGCACAGGAGCGCACAGTGCACATTAGTTTAAAGACACAAGAAAAAGCTCACTGTCTCATTCTCTGATAAGATTTGATTTGCTCTAAGCTGAACTGAGTCAAACTAAGCTTGGAAGTTTCGAAGCTCTGGCGAACAACTCAAGCTATACCAAAAGTCAGAGCCTACCGAAATTAATACAATTTCAAAGGTAAAGTCTGTCTTCAGTTATATAAATTGTATACTTAAAAAAACAAATGACAGGTTTTAAGAATTACTAGTTATGGGGGACTGACAGAGACCCTTTTTTCTTGTGTTTTGCAGATACTAGCAGCATCGTTTTTCTTTTGCCAATGACAAGCTGCATTAAAGCATTTCTATTGTGGATGCTGTAACCATATAATCTTAAGCACCCTGATACATGTATGTAAATTAAATTTATACAAATTGTAGTCTATCTAAAGTTATAGCAACTTAGTCTTATTCTGTATTAAAGACTATCAAGGCTCCAGGACAGCAATCAGTTGTGTTACAGTTTATGAAATAGACTAACATTTTCATACTTTAATAAAATTTCTTTGCTTTAGTTTTTTGATTTAATGTGTTACTTTTATAACTTGATAAATAGCTCTTTAATAAATTGTGGTTTTAATTTTCCATCCTAAGATCTAGATTTTGCACTAATTCTTGAGTGCAAGGTCTCCAGCTTGATAACCTTCAAAAAATCTTTTTACATACTGTATACACACACAGAAATGGCAGGTGAATATCAGGTGGAGGAACGATCATCTATGAACATCTACAGAACCTCAGGTATATAACAAAGGAACCCAGTGATAATAAAGGGACTCTCCATTACAGCACAGACTTATAATTTGGACTATCCATGAAAATGAAGTATTTCACAGATGGAGAAAGACTAACAATTTTGTGGAGAAATCTTTAAAGAACTCATGGTTGTGTCTTAAAACTGTTATGTTCCTTAGCGGTACTGCCACATTTTAAGTATATTAAACAGAGCTATTCTAACAGGACATTATCCTATTTTCAGGTTCCATTAGATAAAGAGGTGTATCCCTATTATTAGTGCCACTATTTGCATTTTTGCACTGTTGTATAATGTTTACTCTAAGTGGGAAAGAGATAGGTATTACCCAAATTAAGACATTGCTGTACAGGAAAAAAAATGGATGTGTACATTCACAAGCATTAAACATTTCACCAGTTTGAGCATCTACCCCAATTGAAATGACTAGAACATTACCACTGTCCCAATACATAAAGGAGGAAGTCCCTTTTGACTTCAGGGAAAATATGAATATAGCAGATGATTTTGCAGATTTCACCACCTCACAGAATTTGCATGTTGAAGTGAGTGATATTGAGAGCCCTGCCAGAAATTATCACCTTAAAATCTTTGATTCTACAGGTGCTCTGGAAGCTAGAAAGTCTAATCCCCTTACCAATACTAATCCTAAACAGGATACCACCTACACTAAGTGCACAATTGAACATCCACATGTAGAAGAGAATGTGTGCCAAAGGAAAATAACAAACTATTTAACTTTGATTAAAATTAAAGCTTCCACTGATCTGAGCAGCAAACAGCAGTTATCGACACTGGTAAAGATAAAGAGGAGGATGATATCTCTCAGGTCAGAACAGAGGTAAAGTGGGATAAGGGAAGGTTTTTCACTTTTCCCAACTGGGATAGATATGTTCAGTCTCTTGAATCTAACTGATGGTGATTTACTCACTGTTGCCCAGTCAGGACCTTCCTCCATTTTGGCAGGATCTCCAAACAAAGTCTATGAGAGACTTGATGCTGAAATGAATAAAATTAATTTAGCCCCAGATTTGTTAGCCCAATGCCCTGATACTTTGTCAGGCTATACCATTGAAGCCTTATTATGGCAACTATTGTCCTTTTGAAAGCATATGATGAACTTAAGCAGTTTATTGGAAACCTGTCTGCTTTGTTTAGCCAAACATTTAAGGAGCTAACAGAAAATCTTGACACTATTAAGGAAACCCCAAAGATGACTGCCAGACATCTTTCATTTTCAACCTTAGTTATCCCATCTACCCTAAAATAAATATAAGCAAAAGGAGTCACAATCCAGAAAACAAAAACAAAACAAAAAAACAAACAAACAAAAAATCTAAAAGAAGAAGAAGAAGAAGAATCAGCATTTATATAGCGCTTTTCATACATCCAAATCGCTTTACAAGCAATGCTAGACTGGTAGTGAAGTGACTGAATGTGTGGTGGTGGCCATATCACACATCATCACCCACACACAGCCTGGATAATTGCATGAACCGGTTTATGGGAAAGGGAATGTTGGCCAGGACACCGTGAATGTTCCCTACTCTTTGCGAAGAGTGCCTTGGGGTCTTTTACTTCCACCTGGACACTACCAGGACAACACCAGGATGGGTAGAAGGGACCTCAGTTTAACATCTCATCTGAAGGACGGCACACCCCAGCAGTACAGCACCCCCAATACTGCACTCGGATGCCAGCGATTTTTAGGTGCAAGTCCAATCCCGGTGTGGGACAAGAACCCACGACCTTCTGGTCCAGAGGCGGATGTGCTACCAACTGAGCCACGCTGACATCTAAAAAGAAAAGGAAAAGAATGAAAACAAAAACAGGGAAATCAGATAACAATTTTGCAGTGTATGTTGGAATGTTGTTATGGGTGGAAGTCCATCCCTTCCCAATCCTTGTTATGCTGCACTAGCTACATCAGCTAGTTTGTTATGCTGTACTAGCTATGTAGCTAATGCAGCATAACAACTTAGAATGTGATTGTGCATGCGCGTTGCGTAATCTTCCCCCTGCTTGGCAGCAGCCTCGGCGACAAGAGCAAGCCTGTCCTAAAGGAAAAAAGCCAAAACAAATAAGTGACAATCATTGTACAATTGCTCTTTCCTGATTTATTTGAAACATACACTGCACTCTCGAGGTTCAAACTGTCACCATAGGAACCTCTCAATGAACTAACCGGCTTGTTACCAATAGCTAGTCATCCATTATTCTCTATATGATTGAGTCAGATAAGAGGCTGCCTAACTCTTCTACTTCACCTCTGTTGAATATAAGTGCTGATAGGCATGAACCCATAATCTTGCCAGTTCCAGTGTCTCAAGAAGCTATCAAATCCAATACAATTGGGATTCCTGTTAAACCTGGAGGCATATCCCCACCTAACAGCATATCTGCTTCTCAGGAAGTGGTTCAGGCCCCTATGAAGTTACCAGCTGATGAATTGGTAAAAATTTTTAGGAAAAATAACACATGTAAGGAGAGCATATCGGTACATCCAATGAATAAGACTATCATTATGGGTAAAGAAGTAGTATTTAAAGTAGAAAACATATTTGTTAAAGCCTATGAAACACAAGTGACATTGCAGATCTCATATTATACCTGATTAGAGCTGAACTGGATCTCCCTAAGGTAGCTAAGTCTATCTTATATGTATTCTGAGACAATGCGGCTGTCTCCAATCCAGTATATATTTAGTTACCCAACATGGAAATGGCAAAACAAATCTGGGTAAAACAGCAAAGGCTGAATACCCTTGGGATTGCAATATCTTCCCCAGTTACTTGGGCTATGGTATGGAAAATTGCACACAATAGTAAGATTTTGAGTGTTTCTTTCTCAGTTGAAGTCATTTGTGATACTCTTGCACTGCTAAATTGGAACTTTGAGGCCAAGGAGACGGTGAACATTCTGTCTATCTTTGTAATCAAAAGATTTGATGGGGAAAATAGAACTATGTTGGCTTCTTTGGTGACGACATTATTAAATACTATTTTACAAATTAAAATTGATCCAGCTGTTTTAGAATCTGTTATAAGGGTTCATAGTGGAAATAATGAGTTCCAGATAGACATTATAGTAAAACCTAAAAAGTTATATAATCATTTACTTGCAAGCACATAGGAGTTTGATAGGGTTAACATCTTTCTAATGAATTTTGAGACAAACTCCTGCTCACCCACTATTGTTGTAAATCCCATCAGTATGTGACTACCTCCAACTTCTAATTACATTTTGTCTTTAAGCCTGGACCTTCCAAATGAGACAAGGGGAAGCCAACTTCCTCTCATGGAACATAGTAGGTCTATGTAATAGAAATAGCGGATCTCTACTGGATTAATTTTGTACAAAAGTTTGATATTCTGTTATTTCAAGAGACTTAGATGATGGAACATTTATCCATAAATGGGTATGAATCGCATTGTACTGTTACTGAAAAAAATAATCACTTTGGAAGACCCAAAGGTGGACTAGCCATTCTTGTTAAAATAGGGAGAGGTATTCAGGTCCTTGAATATATTTCACCAACCAGGGAGTATCCTTAAGTGACACCACATTCTATTTCTCATAGCTAATGTTTATTCTCCTCCTAAGTGATATTCAACTTTGTCATATTATATTTGGTCAAAACTAACTGACAAAATTGATACACTGCTACTTAAATTTCAGGTTGACACTGTTATAATTGCAGGGGACTTTAATTCTTGTATCACAAATTTTGATAATTTCCAATTTTACAAGCCTATATGTATTTAGGGGACCTGTCTGCAAGGAACTTACTAGATAAAGTAATCAATGAAACTAGAAAAAAGTTAATCGAGTTTATAATTGACAATCTTCTGATTTTGAATGGCAGAATTGACAGTGACAGAGAGGGAATACGTACCTTTTTTTCTACCATTGGACAGAGTGTCATAGATTATAAATCAGTTTCTCTCATAAGTCATGAATACTTTAAAAATCTTTCCATACACATGAAGCCTGAAGGTGATCATGCAGCACTTATGCTGACAATAAAAGTTCCTTCTAAAGCTCTCATTCCTATGAATAAAAACAATCCTTTGGCATCTTTGATCACTGAAGGCAAATTTAAATTAGTTCTTAATACAAAGAACAGGGAAATGGTTGGTGAGGTAATTTATTCACCGTCCATGGCCCATTTATTTTCATCAATTCAGGACTCAATTTCAGCTAAGTACTTATACGAAAAATCTGAACCTTGCTTGCAACTTATTAGTACAAAAATATATTCTGTCATAAAAGAAATGCTCCCCTTACCTGTTTTGATTATCAGTGCAATTTGGAAAAATGCAAGCTAGGAAACCTAGTGAGGTTTGTTAAAAGAAATCCTTCTAAGGCTAATTTTGCATCATTAAATGCAGCAAGAAAAGCCTACAAAAAGTTCCTGATTTTGAAAAAGTATGAATTTATGCAAAAACAATGTAAACTGATGCATCAAATGCTAAAAACCAATGATTCCTGGTCATTTTAGCTTATGGTCTCAAAAGGGCTAAATGCATATTCTTTGTCCATGGCAGTTTATGTTCCCAAAGTCATTTTGGTCACTTTTTATCAAAAACTTTTTATGGACAATATTTTCATGGTCAGCAGTAGCTCTTTGATTTGGGTGTCTTCCAACACACACCACCCCTTAATATTCTCATTTGGTGAGGCTGAACAAGCAATATTACAACTTACAAATAATAAAGCCCCAGGACCTGATACTATTCCAGGATAAATCTATAAAGAGCATCAGAATTGTTGGGTACCTTTTTTAACAAACTTCTTTAATGCCTGTTTGAGGGAAAAATGTATCCCACACTCCTGGACTAAAAACATAACAGTTCCCCTACATAAAAAGGTGAATATCAAAACCCATCAAATTATCATCCCCTAAGTTTAATAGAATAATACTTGTCAAATTTGTTCACAAATTCTCCTGGACAAACTTCGCTGTTGGCTAGATAATTTCAGTCCGATGTCCAAATTTCAAGTTGGATTTTGGCATAGTTTTTCAACAATTGATAACATTTTTGTGGTAGCACATTTTTATTGAAGAATATCAACATTTAAGAAAGATGAAACTTTTTGCGTTGTTTATAGATTTTTCAAATGCATTTGACTCGGTGGTTAGAGAGACCCTTTGGGATATTTTTCATATTCACAGAGTGCCTTTAAATATATTAACACCCATTTATCTTCTGCATTTAAACACTCAAACTGCAGTAAGATATGATAATAAGGGGAGTTTGAATATTTTCTAACAAGACAGTAAAACAGGGTTGCCTGTTGGCACCTCTTCTTTTCAGTATATACATTGATTCATTATTAAGCTTCTATATTTTGTTACCCTTTGATTCTCCCAAAATCAGCAACAGTTATTTGCATGTTTTGGCATATGTTGATGAGCCGATTCTTTTTTCACTTTCTCCTGTTGGATTACAAAGGAAAATAGACCAAATTAAAGTTAAATGTGAAAAGCTCAAACTAAAGAACAAGCTTAAAAAACTAAAGGGTGATCTTTGGCTCTCAGTTACATCATCCAAACTTTTTCTTAGATACAGACTGCATAGATATAGTTTCTTCTTATGTTTATTTTGTAATATAGCTCATTTCTAATGGACACTGAACTACACATATTAGAGAGCTGGGCCCAATTCCAAAATGCATGGCACAACTCGCAGGCGTATGCGAGTTGCACCATGCTGCACTAAGCCAGGGACCCTGCACCCTATTCTAAGACAGGCAGGGTCCCCGGCACCTATGCCTGCAACTTGCAGCAGCTGCAGGCTAGCACCAAGGGAATGGTACACTGGACCTGGGTGCCGCAAGTTGTGGCATGCAATCTAATTCCCCCCAGAGCTCCCTGCCCTGTAATGCACCTGAACACACCTGGAGGCATTGGGGGGGCTGGCCAGTTGGCACTGGAGATTGTGGAGCACAGCATAATTCAGACCCAGGGGTCCCCAATGTTTGGGGGTAGGGGGCATAACAGTGCAGGGGGGCATGTTTTTCCATGGTGCTGCAGGGGGGAGCATCCATTGCTGTGCCAGGACAGATGTCCCTTAGACTACCTCCTAGCTGGTCTAACCCTGCTATGCCATTGCCTCTTCTGAAATGGCATGGGTTACGGCAGCCGCCCTTCCGGAATAGGGTGCAGTTGCTGCCATAACCCACCTTTGTGCTATGTCACTGTTGGTTGCGGGTGTAGTGGGTGGTGTAGCCTACCTTTGGTGCAACCTGCAGACAGCATGGCACAAGCCGCGAGTTGGAATCGTGACTTGCATTATGCCTGGTGCAAGGTGCGAGTTGCGCCATCAGGTTCAGTGTAAATTGCCTTGCACCAGGCGTAACACCTTCTGGAATTGGGCCCCAAGTATTCAAGGTGAAACAATTAGCAAAGACCTTGCAACATTTTAATTTTAAATATGGAGCATATTCAGTGGCTCCAGCCATTACCGCAGGAGAAGCCAAAATTATTCCTATTTTATTGTATGGTGCAGAGGCATGGGGAATCAAAAATTGGTCTAACATAGAACTACCCTTTTCAAATTACTATAAAGCTATACTACAGGTACCTAGAGGACCAGCTAATTCAAATGTTAGATCTGAGCTTGGTAGAATTCCATTTTCATACGTTCAAAAATTGCATGTAGTCTCATACTGGTTAAAATAATAAATAATACATCAAATAGACTCCCTTTTGCATGTTTGAATGAAAAAAAGGCAGTGGTATGCTAGTGGCTTTTTTTTCCCCATGGTTGAAATAATTAATCTCGATTTTGGATAGAACTGATGCTAGTCACCTTTGGAGAGATTTTCAGCTTGGGATGTCTGTTGGCTTGTCCTACAGAACTAGGCTCAAGGCATTTTTTTTTCTTTGGCACAAGCATCTCAGATGCTCCAAGTAAGACAACAAAAGCAAGCTCTTTTGTTTTGTCAAAATAAAATTAACTCAGTGATTTCAGATTATCTCATAATGCTATTGTAGCCTCAGCTGAGGAGGGCAATTGCCTGGGCAAGACTTGGCATTTTAACTTCTAAACACACATATTTCAATCAGTATTCCCACTCATTAGCATCAAAAGACATGTTATACTCCTGTAATAATGGTTTCCAGGAAACACTGTTCCATGTTATAATACAGTGCCCATTGTACAATGAGCACAGAGATAGGAATTTAAAAGTCACCCTACTTAAATATGCAACTACAGATTTTTATGTCTTATTTATATTAATGCACCCTATGGATGAGGATGAGGTGGAAAAGATTGCTAATTTTATAATTTCTGTAAATAGCCTCAAAAGGAAAAAAAATTCTCATCTCAAAAAATCTGGGGGTCTGATGTGAAATTATTCAATCTCACAGAGTAGGGTGTGATATGTGTCAGTCTTGATATACAGTATTATGCAAGGAATTACTGAATGTTTATCGGATGTGCAATATATTTATTGGGATACACTATATTACTGCACCTGTATAATGAATGTATACTCTGCTTTTTATTGTACATTATTGGGTATATATTTTTATTATTATTTTTTTATCAGTTGTAATGTCCAAAACTTGTGTATCTTGGATGAACAATAAAAACTTGATTTACTTACAACTACTCCAATTCCTTTCTGGCTGAATTACCTACATGTCATCCATCCCAGCTCGGCCCACAAAGGGCCCAAAAAATACAGCAGCACTCCTCAGGACTTTCTACTTCATAGTTCATCAACATTCATGGACAAGGACCTGTGTCACATCAGCAAACTGTTCAGTAGCCATCCGCCCATGTCACTTGGATTGCACACTCATCATTCACACTGAAGAAAATTCTAGACAGTAAGACTTCAATGACCTATATCCTTCCTAGACAGTCGCCCTCCGAAATTCTGAGTCCACATTTATAGTATAAGATTATTTCCTCTTAGTATGCCCAGAGGAAGGGCAGTTTGACAGACATGGTTCCTCAGAGGTTTCCCCCCACAGGGTTTTTTTCCTCTCCTATGTGCTGCCGTTCACACTGTCCAAGTTGGAGGAGGTTTTCACTATGCTTCTTTTTTTGGGCCTTAATATTCCCCTGATCCCAGCCTTTCGACAAAAAGGGGTGAGAACGAGTAAAGCCAAAGTAATACATAATCATAAGTTCACACAAGCACATTATTCCCTCACATTGAATGGGAGGGCTTAAACCTGTTTTTCAATGGGAGGGAACAACTCTGCCCCCACCACTACTTTAGCATGCCTCCAAACTCACTCAGTGTTCAGTTCATTTTGGACACCCTACATCTTCCCTACTGCCTCCTGCTTGGTGCTTTTCTTGCCCCTTCTTTGCGCCTTAATTTTCCCCCCTGATCCCAGCCTTTTGACAAAAAGGGGTGAGAATGAATAAAGCCAAAGTAATACATAATCATAAGTTCACAAAAGCATGTTATTCCCGCACATTGAACTGGTTCATGTACCGAAATAAAAAACTGAAGTAAAGTTTTTTTTGAATAAGGCACGGTAAGGAATACTTGCTTGAAGTTGGATTACAATCCTACTAGAGGCTTACATGAAGAAGGTTTTCAAGATATGCATGTGGGGGGGGGGGGGCTAGTGCTGTGTCCAGTTCTGGAGACCACATCTCTGGAAGCACATTGACAGAGTGGAGACAGTCCAGAGGAGGCAACTAAAATGGTGCAGGGTCTCCATCATAAGCCCTACGAGGAGAAATTAAGGGACCTCAACATGTACATCCTGCAAGAGGAGAAGGGTGGATATGATACAGACCTATAAATACCTCATGGGGTAAATAAGATACAGGAACAGAATGCTTTTATGAAAAAATGCCCAAGGACAAGGGGACATGCAGTGAAATGGGGGGGGGGGTGCTCAGGAGAGATGTGAGGAAGTACTTCTTCACTGAAAAGAGTGGTGAATACTTGGAACAGTCTTCCAGTGTAGGTGGTATGGACAAAAACAGTGGTGGGGTTCAAGTATGCATGGGATAAACATAAGGGAATCTTAGTGGAAAGCAGGTGGTGGTGGTGGGGGGGGGGTTAGCCAGACAGCAAGTAGGGTCTGCAGTGACTTTATAGGTGGAGAAAAAATTATCAGACTGGGTGGGCCAGCAGGTCCTTATCTGCTGTCAAATTTTTTGTTTCTGTTTTTCTGTAATCAGTTGGTTTTTTTGGGGCCTCATGTATAGTAGTGGTGGTTGTGATGTTTCATAATTGCTAATGCCTGAGTGAGCATCTGATGCTAACGTTTGAGTACCAAGTCTTATTTTTGATAGATTCAAGTCATACAGCATGATCGAATGTTTGAAAAATGGCTCCAGGAAAAAGTAGTAAATGTGAAAGTAAATGAGCTGATTTCAGTAGCCTTACATTTTCATCATGTCTGTATGCTAGACTAGTTGTTTTGGACTGACTGTACTAATGCTGGTAGTCATATGTATCACATATAAAGTGGATTGCTGGGCCATTATTAGGTGGTTTGTTTGGCTGGATTAAACGGAATAAGTCTGAATCCACACAGCAAAAATAAATCTGCAAATGACCATGCAAGGTACTTTTGTGGATCAGTGTAATACAGTTTTCCTCTAGTGTGTGTGATCTATATTGAAAACAGTAAACATTGTTTAATGGTGAGTGACTGCAGTGGTGTTGGTCTCTCTGTGACAGGCAAAATGGCTGGCTTTTAGTTACAATCTTACAACAGCAAGTGACTATTAAAATGAATGGTGTAAAACTACACAGTATTTACAACCAGTATGTTTAGCTTTTATGTTTCTAGTTTTTCAATTTCTGTTATAGGCTTTTTTAAAGCATTCTCTAGTCAATTATAATTAAGCAATAAGGCACTCTCATAGGTTATGTTAATGGCCTGTTAATCACCCTCTAGAGGTGTTATGTTGCTGAGACATAGCTGAGTGCCACATGCCCCTAGAGGGAGATTAATTGACCATTAGCATAACCCCTGGGGTTGTCTTATTGCTATTATAAAAAAATGGTCCCTTTAATTAGTGTTAAACCTTGTTCAGCAAATGATAGGCTCTACATCTATGTTAATAAAAGATTGACATGATGCTGATATGTTTACAGCCAATCAGAAAGCTGTATCTCTAAGACTCTTTTTGTAATGCATGATACATCATGTTTACAAATTAAATGCTGAGCTACACAGTTGCTGTTGATAGATTGATAAGCCTCTGTACTGCATCAAAGTAGCTTGCCAAACAGAAGTTTAATAAGAAACACTAGAAATTTTTCAGTGTCAGTAAGTTTCTGGTAACTAAACACTGCTATAGCAGGTGGTTTCTTGTAGATGAATTTTAAATGTTGGCTGCACTCCATAACACTGTCATACAGCACAGTACATTCAACAGACAGTGTAATAAGGCGTTTTGCACCACAAGGGTAAGGTGAATGATAGCACATAAATGTTCGGGTGGGGGGAGAGGGGTGTCACTGAGTCAGTGTGTACAAAGTTTGAAATTCCTGCCTACACCCCGGGTTCCTGTGTTTCCGTTACCCCAAATGGTGCAGTCCCAGCCTGATACAGAGAGTGTGAATTGCCACAACTATGTTACATAAGCATTCAAACAAATTTCTGTCATACAAAAATCTTCTGTTACTAGTATCCTACCAGAATAACATACTGTGTTGCAGGATTAACATTCCATCTACCCATAGTTAGTCACTCGCTGACCCAGTGACTTACAAGGCCGTAGTCTGTTGTTCAGTTGGTAAGCAAGTAACACTTCCCATACCCCCTGCATAGATATTTATGATTGCATGCTCAAGCTTCCTCTAGAAGCACATTTTCTTTGCTGACACCATGCTTCCCTCCTACTACAGTGGCTCACCTCTCTTCTTACTCTCCTTACAGGTTTCTTCCCTAAGGTACTGTCAGCCTAAAAGAAACATATTTTTGCAGCACCTATGGGGTTGGAACCCTCTTCAAGAGTGTTCCTGTGCTTTCCAAATACCCTAAAAGGGTGGTTGTCTCAGTCCAGGCCACAGAGTGAGAATGGCCACAACTATGTTGTACAAGCATTTAAACAAATTTCTGTTATACAAACATATTAAGTTACTTGTAATATCTTACCAGAATAGCATACTATGATGCCCAAGCACCATTCCATCTACGCATAGTTGATCACTTGCTGACAGAGGAAAGCAATAAATATTAACTTCAACATTGAGAGAGAGCACTCACCCCCATCACCAGCATCAACAGCATTTGGCAACTTGGCTGTTAGATTCAAAGTGCCTCTTTATTCAAAGTTCCATCATAGAGTGCTTCAGTATATATCTTGTGCAATATACTGTATGCTGAAGCACTTTATGATGGAACTTTCAATAAAGAGGCACTTTGGATCTAACAGCCAAATTGCAGCATGTTATTGAGGCTCGTGATGGGGGTGAGTGCTGTCTCTCCACGTTGAAGATCACTCTATATCAGGGCAAGGCACCACATCCTTTGAACAAACTTCTCAGCTTTCTAGAAAACAATAAATACTTTTGGCCTATGTTTCAAACATGGCTGGGACAGAGTGAAGGGGTTAGTGGTTGTTTAGGGTGACAGTGGTAGGGCAGGGAGCATGGGGCTGGCTAGTGGGGGTTGAAACCCTGTAAGGACAATAGGTCATGGGTTTATTAGGTTTTTATGAGCAGACTGAATGAACCAATGGTATTTTTTTGCCATTATTTTCTATGTTTCTATGTTTTGGCTTCTACTCAAGCCTGATAAAAAAAATAAGGATTTTCTAAACAAAGCAAATTACTTTCAGCAAGAAAGAACATGTGTACTGTGCATTCCTAGAAACTGAATTTGCCAAGAACACCAACTAATTCTCATTTCTGTTTCCAAGAATAATAACCCTTGGTTGACAGATATTTTCATGTACAGTTAAAGAGCAGCTGACACCTTCAGGAGAACTTTAACAAAACGTAACATTTAGACACAGTTCAGCTTGTATTTCAGATTAGTTTTGTATTCTTCCTCCTCATTATTCATTACTGAGGCCATTTGCATGAAAACAGGATTTTTTGCTCCTGAAGAGTTCATCTATTCCTGATGCTTTCTCCATACCCAAGGTCATAATGCCCTGCTTGTGACATCACAGTTACTCCCATGGCAACAGATTGTGATGTCACAATAGAGCATTATGACTTGAAGTAGGGGAGTAAACTACAGAGGCAGATAACTATGATGGAAATCTAAAGGATAAAAATCATGTACTCATGTAAATTTACTCAGTAATAAATAACAAGGAAGATAAATATATAGAATACATATAGAATGCAAGCTGAATTTTACCTAATTATTATGTTTTTCAAAGTTTTATTTTTGGCATCAGTAGCTCTTTAAGTCTGCTCCTATCAAGAGCTCTTTAGATTAATTGAACCTGGGACCTTCAGTCCATAAACCAGCAACTCAACCCTATTCAGTTACAGGAAAAATCCCCATAGCTGGTTGTTTGGTCTGAACTGTTAACCTTCCAATCAACTCATTCACTCTCAAGCAGAGCATGTTGTTGGTGTTGAAATTTGGCAATGCAAAGGAACTATTCTATTGCACCCTCTCACATCTGCTATAGTTAGCATGTTTCACAAGCTGTTGTTTTTACATACAGTATACAATATCTATTTCCCTTCTTCTGTAGTAGGGTTACCCCAACCTTCTTGTTAGTATGTGACCCATCCAGTGAGCAGAATCTCTAATAACCCTTGAACCAGAATCAAACCAAGTACCCTGAGTTTTAAAGACAGACCCTCTAAACATTCAGCTAGTCTCCTCGCATCAAATGGTCTCTTCTGTTACAGCTTCTGAGTACTAGGGACCTCATGCATTACATAAAGAATAATATGGGGTATTGTACATTATTTTTTATCATTTAGTAATTTTTATTATATTTTCTTCCCAGTAAAAGAGTCAGTACATTCGTAGGAAAGGACACAGAGGGTATACACTTAACCTTTGGTATTACATCTTCAGCATGACACTCCCAATAATACAAACCTTGCCATAACAACGTCAGGAATAACATATGATTTTCAACTTCTAACTACTCCCCTAAAACTCTTTACAAACAGTTCCGGTGATCAGCCTTGTCTATATAGGATAAGTTAAGTTAAATACTGGATAAACCAACATGCTACCTTGCTATGGGTCTTCTTAAAAGTAGGGTGTTGTACTTTATAAGATTTATTTACACACCTGAAGTGTGCGATACCACAAAAACCCAAAGAGCAAAGCACAATTGGTATGTTGTGAAATCACACACTGAGGATATGTAAAAAAACCAAAAATGAATAATGTCAACACCGTCTAATTTATTTTATATAATTGCCAGGATTCTTTTTTTTTTAACAGCTGACTAAAATGTAGCTGGAAAAGCATTGTGTAAGTTGAAGAATTAATTTGCTGCACCATTTTACTGTCTTCAGTGATAAACATTGCATCCATACAAACACACATTGTGTAAAAAGTCTGTTTGACAAAAAAAAAAACATACATCTGCAACTTTATTTGTCGGTGGGGGGGACTCATTCTGAAAATGTGATAAGTACCCTGAAGCACAAACCGAAAGAAAAGAAAAGAATATCCACTAAGATGTTTTTTTCAAGTGTTGTACTTCACAAACTTTGAGACAATTATTTAAGACTTTTTCTACTGAAAGCGGAGGCTATGTAGTGCACAATTATTAGACATGGTGTTTTTTTAACATGGTTTAGAAGTGCATGAGAAAAAAAGTGTTTTCTTTATTTGAATGGGTTTGATTGACAGTTATTGGCATAATAACTAGCTGGATATTATGGCAAAAGCCAGTTAATATGCCATTTGAAAGTGCTGCCAACCCCATCATTAAATAACCTAACCAGTAGTTATCATTTAATACATCCATATGGTGCTTTATACATACCGCTTTTCTACATACACAACTGTAATTTGTTTGGGGTACATAGAGTTCTTTGTTAACAATTTTATTTTTGCCAGCCCATTGGTGCAGTGGTTGCACGACTGCTTGCAACACAGGCATCCTGGGTTCAGGAATGAGCCTGGGTCATTGGGGCCAGTGGGGGGGGGATGGATAATTGAGTGTCCCAGATGATGTACTGCTCCTCTAGGGAGGGAGGGCTGCCAGCTTTGCTGCTCTTCTGTCCGCTGAGTGGCCACAGGTGGCAGTATAGTTGGAGTGGCCTAGGGGAGAGAGGTACAGGTTGGTGCCATGCTAATCATGGTTGCATGTGTGTGCATGCCCACCCATGGCACCTGTGTGCTGAAGGACAAGTCCAGAAAAAAGCAGAAAGCACTGGCAAGGCAGGGTGAATACTGGCTTCCTGCAGGTCCTGCAACAATGTGGGAACTGGCCCGGGCAGCACAAGGCCTAACCTACCACCCCCTGCCAAGAGGGTGCAACAGGGGCAGGATGGAGTTGGAAGGTAAGCCCATGACAAGCCCGGTGATGGGGCTGCAGAAGGCGGCATGAAGGAAGGCCTTGCAGTTGAAAGGGGACAATAAAAAAATATTTTTATTGTTTTGAGAACAGAAACAGCTTCTGGAAGTAGCAGCAATACACCTTGAACACAAATGGGTGGACACAGGCGCAGCATGCAGTTGCATCCGCATTCAACTCTTTTGAAAATCCGCCCCTCATGTATCTTCTAAAGATGCAGTCTTTCACAAGATGTGAAATATACCACCACCCCTGAGTATCTCCAACACTTTAATTGCCCCCACCATATTTCTGTACAAAATAATAGTTTCCAGTCTCTGGCATGGTGTGAGGAGCTGACAGCATCTTTTTTCTGCACCTGTTGAATGGTGATTTTTCTCCTCTTTTAATTGTCATAAATCCTAAACAGTTACAAATGCCATAATGTATAGCATTAGTGAGTGCTGCACAATTTGCGTGGTAGTTTGCATGCTTGCATAGATGTTTGAAAGTCAGCAGCTATCCCACTGGTGGGTCACTATATTCTAGTGGCACATGCCGATATTGATTATGGCTCCCATCTGTGACAGTGTTGCTATGTCAACACCTATATGGGGCACAACAAGCATGCTTTAAAGAGCCGATGGACTGGCCTGTCAGCACAGTGGTCTCTCTACAGCTCTTGACCTGGGATACCCGGGTTAGTAAGTGAAGCTGAGTTTCCAGGTGATGGCCATGGCTAGGACAATGGAACATACTAGGAGATGCTCCCCTTCTCCTCTTTTAAAGATGCTGATGCTGTTTATATTTTGTATTTTATGTTGTGAGCTGTAGATTTATTCTGTAATTGCTTAACTGTACTGTACCCTGAGTCTCCAGTGAAGTGCTCCTTATAAATAAGATACTACTACTACTACTGGGAGGGAGGGTTGCACACTCTGCTACTACACTTCTACCAGGGTGACCAGAGGTGGCAGTGCAGTAAGTGAGCAACATTGCAAGGGATGTTTCCTGCTCTGATGTGCAGTTCCACATGTACTAGTGCATGTGCACCTTTGAGCTCTGACTCTGTCGCATCTTCTCGGGGTAACCAGGAATGCAAAGACAATCCCCAGAGTGAGCATGATGACAACCAGTGGCGGAGGAGCATAGTCAAACTGACTATGCCAGGAGGTAAAGCTATTTAACTCCTCAGCACAGGTAACTGAAAAACAGTCAGCACAGATCACTGTGAAACAATTGCCTTTATGAACATACTTCAGTCATCTGACTTTTTATAATCCTGAATAATCCACATGTTCAAGAATAATTCATGATTTATTAACAGAAATCTAGTTGTGAGTGTCAAAGTAGAACATGGTCAGAAATGTGCAACTTTTAGAATTTTTACAGACACAAGGAAGCCCAAATAATTAGATAGTGCAACCCACTCAACAATAAAAAAAAGGATTATATAGTAAGTAAGTAAACATTCATTTCTTGAGCACACAATCCCATAGGCTCTGAGTGCTTTACAGTGGTAAAGATACAGTAAAAAGATCATTCAGACTTAAAGTAACAATATACAATAATAAATTCATAAATCAATAAAATTCCATAAAATCAGCTTAATAAAATAGCAGCACTTCAGTAATACCCAAACTATAACTGGCCTCCAAAGGCTTCTCTAGATAGATGTGCCTTCAGAACCCACTTAAAAACCTCCACCATTGTGGCCACCCTCAAAGATGTTGGGGTGAGTTCCAGAGTGCTGGGCCTGCCACCTCAAATGCATGGCTTCCTGAGGTTTTCAACCAGGCCCTCAGAACTGCTAGGAGGCCATCGATGTAGGAGTGGAGTGTGTGTACAGGGTGGACAGGGATCAAGAGATCACTCAGATAACAAGGGCCAAACCCAAATAGGGCCCTATAGGTGAGCAAGCCCACACTGAAGATGATTCTCCACCTCACTGGCAGCCAGTGCAGGTCATGCAGGACCAGGATCACATACCAAGACCTCTTAAGGCGTATCAGAAACTTCGCTGCTGCATTCAGCAGCAGCTGCAAGCTGTGGAGAATCCCCCCACTGACCCCGCAATATGAAGCGGTACAGTAGTCAAGCCATGATGTCACAAAGGCATGCACCAGTGAGCGCAGGTCACTAGGCAGAATTAAGGGCTTAATACGGGTGACATTCCTTAAATGGTAAAAAACATTCTGGATGATGGATGACACCTGAGCCTCAAGTGTCAATACATCATCAAGAATGACACCCAGATTTTTCACCTTAACAGAAGCTGCCAACAGAGTGGGGCCCAGGAACAACCCTGTTCCCAGCCCGGCAGCAACTGCATCATGCCGATGACCAAGTTCAGTCACTAGTAGCTCTATCTTGCTGGGGTTAATTCTTAGCCAGTTAGAGGACATCCAGTCTTGGATCATGGTCAGACATTTATTTAGCACCTCCATGGCACCGTTTGCCCTGGGAGCAAAGGACATATACAGCTGTGTGTCATCTGCATAGCAGTGGAAACCCAAGCTATAATGTCTAATAATCTCACCCAGGGGAAGCATGTACACTGGAAACAGCATAGGCGACAGGATCGAACCCTGGGGAACTCCACAGGGAAGGGGTTTCGGGCAGGAGGAGAAATTCCTCATTGATACATGTTGCATCCTGACTGTGAGAAAGGACTCAAACAGTTAATGACAGTACCAGTGAGTCCACTAAGCTCCCCAAGGTGCTCCAGTAGTACAGTGTCAAATGCTGGGAGAGATCAAGGAGAATAGAAACATAGAAACATAGAAACATAGAATTTGACGGCAGATAAGGACCGCTTGGCCCACCCAGTCTGCCCAATTCCCTACCTACTGGATAAGCTGCAGATCCTAGTTAACCAGCAGCCTACTTCTTTCTACCCCCACCCACTAGAATTGCCTTATGACTGTCCCCTGCATGCTTGAATTCCACCACTGATTTTGACTCCACAATCTCCTCCGGAAGGCCCTTCCATGCATCCACAACCCTCTCTGTGAAAAAATACTTCCTTAAATTACCTCTGAGCCACCCCCCCTCTATCTTCAAATTGTGCCCTCTTGTTCTTGCACACCTCTTTTTTTGAAAGATGCTACCCTCTTGGACTTTGTTGATTCCCTTGAGGTACTTGAACGTTTCTATCCATGTCCCCCTCTCCCTCCTTTCCTCGAGGGCTATACATATTAAGCTCCTTTCATCTCTCTTCATATGTCTTCCGGTGCAGACCCTGCACCATTTTAGTTGCCCTCCTCTGGACAGCTTCCATCCTGTCTATGTCTTTGCAGATTGGGTCTCCAGAACTGCACACAGTACTCCAGATGGGGTCTCACCAGCTGTCTGTACAGAGGGATAATAACTTCCTGTTTTCTACTGGTGATGCCTCTCCCTATGCATCCCAGTATCTCCCCAGCCCTCCTTGCTGCCCTCTCACATTGCTTGCCCACCTTTATGTCATCTGATATGACTACCCCCAGGTCCCTTTCCATTTTTGTTGTTGTTAGTATCTCACCCCCCCATTATGTACTCTTCCCCTGGATTTTTATTTCTCAGGTGCATTACCTTGCACTTCTTAGCATTGATTCTAAGCTGCCATACATTTGACCATTCATCTAACCTTCTCATCCTTTCCACCCCACCCTGTGCATCAACTCTGTTGCAGATCTTTGTGTCATCTGCAAAGAGACATACTTTTCCTTCCAGTCCTTCTGCAATGTCGTTTATAAAGACATTGAAGAGGACCGGTCCTAATACTGAACCCTGCGGTGCCCCACTAGTAACCCTCCTTTCTTCTAGGTGGACTCATTTACTGTACTCTCTGTGTCCTATTCTCCAGCCAATTCTTTACCCAGGCTGTCATCTTGGGACCCACTCCCAAGCTGGTTAACTTGTATATTAATCTTTTGTGTGGGACTGTGTCAAATGCCTTGCTAAAGTCTAGGTAGGCCATGTCCACAGCCCCTCCCTGATCTACTACTTTGGTCACCCAGTCAAAGAAATCTATCAGATTCGTCTGGCATGACCTTCCTGCTGTGAATCCATGCTGCCTAGGGTCCTGTGCCCCTCTGGCCTCTAGATACTCGACAATTCTTTCCTTCGAAGTGATTCCATCATTTCCCTATCACTGAGGTTAAACTAACAGGTCTGTAGTTTCCTGCTTCTGCCTTGCTCCCACTTTTGTGAGAGAGATCACATCTGCCTTCCTCCAGTCCTTAGGTACCACCCCATCCTCCCATGATTTGTTAAAAAGGGTAGTCAGTGGTGTCACTAGTTCTACCCTTAGTTCTTTTAGAATTCTGGGATGAATCCCATCAGGCCCCATTGCTTTGTCCACCTTCAGTTTTAAGAGTTCTTTCAGAACCCTTTCTTCTGTAAATGGGCCGTTATCAACTTCAGAATCCAGAGTGTTTCTACTGTTTGTTTTATGTACCTCCCCCTCTTCATTTGTAAATACTGAGCAAACATATTTGTTTAGTATCTCTGCCTTTTCATAGTCTCCATCTGCCACCCTCCCTCCCCTTTATTAAGCCTCACTATCCCTCCTTGGTCTTCCTTCGCTCTCTGATGTACCTATAAAGGTTTTATCCCCCTTCTTAACTGAGGTTGGCTATCTTTTCCTCGGTTTGGGCCTTTGCTGTTCTGACTGCCTTCCCAGCCTCCTTTTGCTTTAACTGATACAGTTGTCTGTCCTGCTCCTTCTGTGATTCCTTGTACTTCCTGAATGCTTTCTTTTCTCTTGAACCTTCCTGCCACTTCCTTTGAGAACCGTAGTGGTTTCTTACATCGTTTTGTTTTGTTTATTTGCTTCACACAAGGCTCGTTACCTCTGTGATGGCAGTTTTATTATTCCCATTGTTCTTCCACCCTCCTTCCTGCCCATTTGCTGGTGCATTCCTTAGGCACTCACCCATTTTGGCAAAGTCAGCCCTCTAAAGTCCAGTACTTTTGTCTTTGTATGGCTTGACTCTATTGCTGTGTTTATTGTGAACCATACTGTTCGATGGTCGCTAGTTCCCAGATGGCTACCCACTTCTACATCTGTGATCCTCTCTCCATCTCCATTTGAGAGAATCAAGTCTAATATTGCTCCCTCTCGAGTGGGCTCCAGTACTAGTTGTCTAAGGCATGCCCCCTGTAGGGCATCTAGAATAACTCCACTCTTCGAAGTGGCAGCTGCAACTGCACTCCAGTTTACATCGGGCATATTCAGATCACCTATTAGCAATATCTCCTTTTTTTCTGCCATTCTAAGTATACTTTCTATCATTTCCTTGTCCATTTCCTCCCCCTGAGAAGGGGGTCAGTATATAACCCCTGTGCGGATTGTGGTGCCATTGCCTGTCTCCAAATTTACCCACAGTGCTTCTTCTCCTCCCTGTTTACCCTTTTGTTCTGTTGCTTTTATTCCTTCCCTTATGTAAAGAGCTACTCCTCCTCCTCTTTACTCTCCCTGTCCCTCCTGTAGATAGTGTATCCTAGTATGTTTATGTCCCAGTCATGGTTTTGTGTGTACCATGTTTCTGTGACTGCCACGATACCAGATGTTCCTCCTCCATCAAGGCCACTAATTCAGGAAGCTTGTTACCCAGACTACGGGCATTGGTACTCATTGCTCTCCATTTTTTGATGGCTTTACCTTCTGTTGCAGCATCCCCCACTGACCGTTCTACCTAGGTCTTTTTCTCATTTAGTACTTTGTTTTGTAGGGAGAGGCTGGGATTTTCCTGCTGCTTGTCAGTGCCTCCCCCTTTGACTAGTTTAAAAGCTTGCCAATGAAGCATTTAAACCGATTGCTCAAAAGACTTGTTCCCTTCCTGGACAGATGCAGACCCTCCTGCCAGTATAGGCTGGTGTCCCTCCAGGTGGAACCCCAGTCCCCAATGAAGCCAAACCCCTGTTCTCCGCACCATTTTTTCAACCATTCATTAAACTGCATGGTGCTAATTAGCCTCGCCTCCCCCATGCCTTTGACAGGCAGCACCTCTGAGAAGGATACTGTCTGTGCTACTTGTCTTAGGCCCCTCCCCAACTCTGCAATGAGAATTGACCAATCTCCTCTACCTCTGTCTATGTCTATATACAATAAGTCTGCTTACCTTGTGTCTTAACCTCTTCCACCCTCTTGCCACTGTGGCAACCATTTCTGTTCTTTGAGTTTTCCCCCATTTTAGTCCCCACCCTCCATTTACTACTTTCCTCTCATTCTCAGTTTCTCTTCTTGAACCACCACTGCCCCTTCTGCTGCTATGCTTATATGCTATACACCAGTCATCTATGTTTGTCACCTTCCACTTAATATACAGTATTGCTGTCCCCCCCGCCATATATTTTTTTTAACTTGATGGACAGTCCCATGCTACTATAGTTGCTATTATGATACTTTTAGAGGAATCAATTTCCATGTCTAAAAAATGAAATAACTGAGGATCAATTTAATTATTTGAATTGCTTATTTTGGAATCAAGTACAAGTACAACATTTATTAGATGATCAACTACAAGTCTTTACAATGAAGAAAAAGGAAAAAAAATAAAATCGATTAAAATTAAAATACAGTTATTGTTCATTCATTAGTTTCCAGCACAGCCAAACAGGGTAATATACAGTAGCATACAAAATGACAATATGAGATTCCCTTAAAGTCCCATAATCAGAGATGTACAGTTGGCAAGAAACCACTTAATTTATGCAGTATGATAGGATTTTCTGATGTAAAAAGCAATTTGAGAATGTGATTGGGGAGGAGGGAGCCGCGATCCCTCAAAATAGAGCCCAACCATTCACTTCATCTAGATTCATATACTGTAAGTGGCATAGCAACATTGTGTGCTTCAGATAATCAGTGGTATTATTATTGCAACTACAATACGGGGAGGTATAACCAGGCCTATCCTGGTTATATAATATGTAATTTGCTTTGTACAGTTCCATATGGAACTGAGTCAGTAGTCTTCTCTGGTCAGGATCAGATATAATCTGTAAATAACGTTCTAATTGATGGTCTTTTTTTTTATTTGTACCATTTATAATATTTTAATAAAGAAATTCTTTCTAAATCTGACCAGCCTGATTGATTCTGTAATCTACTATGATTTTTTTATTTCATTTCTTTTCTAGGTTTTAGATAAATTTCATGTAGAATCTGTCTTAGATTCAATGGGTATACAGTATATGATTTTTAATAATTTTCATATATGGAAAAACAAAAGCTCTAAATGAATAGTTTATTTGTTCCTCCAGGCATAATCTTGGCAAGCAAAATTCTTTAAGAAGGAAAAGTGATTGCAAAAAATTTAATTGCCTTTCCAAAATTAATGACTGAAGGGACATCTGACACAGTTCTAATCACAGTACTGCTGTTGGTACAGATTGTGGTGTCATTAGGATATATCGGTTACACGTATTCATTTGTTGCTCCAGTTATCTACAGTATATATCTAATGAGGTCTGAGCCCAAATTTTGGCCCCATATAACACACTTGAACCAACCTTTGCATTTAATACCCTAAGAATACCAGAAATGGAAGCCTTACCTAATTTTCAATTAAAGATCTTGAATGCATTGAAAGCAGTTTTTATCTTAGTTATGAGTAGATTCCTGTGTTGTTTCCAAGTACAATTTGTAGAAAAATGGACCCCCAGGTAGTCATCGAAATCAATGGTTTCAAGAGGCTCTTTATAGAGATAAAGTTTGTTACATCTGGTAATGTTGTTATTTTTGCCAAAGACTACCATTTTTGTCTTCACCATGTTCATTTGGAGATTAAAATTTTTGCAAAAATGACAAATGTATTTATTTTTTGTCATATGCTAGACAAGAAACTTTTTTATTTAGTAGGGAAGGTGAGTGAAAGTTAGAATCCTCCAAATTTTGTAAGATAGTATTAATGTATACATTGAGGAGGGAAGGGGCTGAAAGGCAGCCCTACCTAATGCTCCTACTGACTTTAAATGACTTAGTTAAACCACCTTTTTTATTATATTGCACCTCTATCCAATTGTCATTATGAAGTCTTATAAGTATTCTTAATAAGGAAGACTCATTTCCAATCTTTGACAGTGTATTCCAGAGAACAGATCTATTAATGTCATCAAAAGCAGAGCTGAAGTACATGAAACAACAGAATAATTTAGATTTTTTTATCTTGCTGTACTTCCAGATCAAATTAGCAAGTACAAAGCAGTGTTGAGTTGTTGATCTGTTGGGTCTAAAACTATTTTGATATTATGAAAGTATTTCTTCTGCATCTAACCATTTTTGTAATTTGTCCAGAATAATTCTCATGAAAGGTTTTTGAGATGTGTCTATTAAACTTATGGGTCAATACATCATCAGATCTCGAGCATCACGTTTTTTATGAAGTGAATAAATTAGACTTCCCTTCCAACTTGATGGTATAGGTCCGTCTTGAATTATGGAATTAAATAATATTACCAAAATGCATATCCATTTCTCTTTCATAAACTTGTAAGTTTCCAGGATAATCTTGTCTGGCCTAGGGGCCTTATTTGTTTTAATTGAGTCTATGGTGTTAGTAATGTCATTAACCATGATTAGCATAGGATTAGGTTTTATGAACTGAGCATTATTTCTGGCTGCAAAAAAATTTTTTAAGTTCCACTTCATCAGACTTTGAGAAATATAAGAGGTTATAATATTCCTTCCAAACCTTAGGAGCAATATAGGCCTCTAGGTCTTGGGAGTACCAGTTGTATCCATAGCTAATTAGATCCCAAAATGTTTTGGAGTGTTTTTAAACACCGTAACTCTCAGCGCGTTCCACATCCTCTCAAAATATTTCCTATGTTCTTTTTCTAGGATTTTCTTGTATTCTTTATGAGCTTTATTAAGCTTGTTGAAATTAACTCTTGATTTTTGTATTTTACAGTGTTTCACTTACCTATGAAGTCTCTTCTTGACATCCCTACATACGTGATTGAACCAAGTAGTTTGAGTTTTTCTTACCATAGCTCTGGAAGTCATCAAAGGTCTTATATGAGAAATTAATAAATTCCACAAACCCACAATTTCAGTATGGTCTTGTGGATTCTCTAACTCATTCTTTAAGTAAAGAACTTCGTAATCTTGAAAAAGGTTCTTCATATGAGATGCATGATAAGCATTCCACCTAATTCTTTTATTATTCAGAATCTCAAATATTCCAGTATTACTGAGGGTAACATGGACATTGTGAGCCAGTTTTTGAAATGCTACCATCAAATGAAGTATAGTACAAGCAGAGAATGAGCAGAGTCTAAGTTAAAAGACAAAGAACCTTTCTGCACAAACACTGAGGCAAGGGTTTTCTAAGTTGTCTAAAAGCTCCTTATCATTTACGAAAGGAATTGCTATCAGATTGGCCCAAATGAGATCTATAGTTGATGAACGCCTGGAAGCCTTCCATTTAATAGACAAAAATTCTCAGTTGTTAGCAAATTAAAGAGATTAGTTCCCCTTTTATTATTGTTTTTTGTCACAGGAGCTTCTATATCTCATAATTTTAGGATTTACATTAATGAAACAGCTATATAAACCCCAAAATTTATCATATGTAGACACATCTGGATTTAGTCTAGTGTTAAAGTCACCAAGAATGATCACTGCATGATTCCCCAAATTATGTTTTAAATTCAGAAGGAGGGCTAGAAATTTAGGCCATATCTTCATAAAAATTGTAACAGCAGGTGGAAAATATGTATTAACTACAATTAGCAATAATTTTTTCTTAGTCAACTTCAATGCAAGCATATAGACTGAAGTTGTGGGAATCAAACCACCCTTCAAGTTTAGAGATGTTCTAACACACATTTATTTAGTTATAGTAGTTAGTTATTTTTAACATTAGTCTCTCTTTTTTGCGCTCTCTGTATTTAACTCAGAAAGCTACTACTTGACAATGACTTGACACCAGCTCCCCCACTTCACCTTGAGATTTATTTTATAATTCTGCTCATTTATTTAAGATACAGGGCACATATGGGGGTTGCAAAAAGGTGTTGACATGTTTGCTGATATGATGATTAATTTTAAACATTGCGTTCACATGGGCATAATCACCTAACCCACCAAGTAATCCTGGGGTGATGAAGTATGCCACCTGCTGGTGGTTAACTCTGAAAAGTCAGAATTAAAGTGCAGTCATCCTCCAAGACAGCAATCACTTGGGAATGCATTGTGATTGCCATCTTGTGACAGACTGTGGAAGAGCATTAACAAACTTCCCTAATGCTGCATTTAACTTTGTATCTTAAGGTCACCGTGTCAGTATCACTTTGGTGCTGAGTGGAACACCATGGGACTGGTTAAACAACAATCGGTACACTGAATTACCAAGCAATTTTAATATAACAATCACTGTATATGGCTAGGCCTGCTTTGTTGCGATCTTATTTTTTAATATTTTTTGCCATAATAAAATAGGCAGTGTAATCTGGAATTAGGAGAGAAGTGCTGGACCAGGTCTCCTAGAGACACAAAATGTCCCACTTAGTTAAGAAAGTTTTTATTTCAGAATCTTCCAATTTGAGGCTTAACACTTCAATGTTCCAGGGCATGATTGCAATGTTTGAGTATAACTTATGGTCTACCTTCTTTTCTTTATTTATATCCAGAGGTCATAATGTAATATCTTAATACAATATTCTGTATTTATTCATTCTGGAATCAAACTCACTGACAATAAAAATCTGGCTGTCTGGGCAAAATTCAAGTGGCTCCATTATATAATTCTCAATGAATGTGCATTTTGGTTTAGCATAATATTTTGTATTTTAGGAGTACCTAGATATTATATAACACTGCCTATCCCTTAACAAAAAATGAAATAGTCAAATAATGTGGGGACAGCTGCATTAAATTCATAGTGGAAAAACACACCTTTGTATTTACAAAGGTTCACTGGGCATGTGATCTATGGTGTGTAGTGTAATGCTTATGCAATGTACCTTTGAATAATTTCTCCATTATTATCACCCTGTTATTGATGCCATAGGTGGATACCTATGGCTAAAATAAATGAAGTTCCTGTTTAAGAAGCCCAGGAGACTTGGGAAAATTCAGGAACTGAAAAAAGGGTGGGAGGGATAGAAAATCAGCTAAAGCCTTTTGGAGTGGATCCAGATGGTTTAAGCAATGGCTGGGGGGAGTGGTCGGTCACTGACCACTGAACCCCAGCAAGTTTGTAATTCACTGAGCATCTGCTCTATGGTGTGTAGTGTAGTACTTATGTAATGTACTTTTGGCTTATTTCTCCATTATTTCCACCCTGTTAGAGGTGCCATAGGTAGAGACCTATGATTACAGGTGTGAGCTTTAGTGCAAAATAGCTTTTACCATTTTTATAACATCATCTGGATCAAATCACATCTTGTGTCAACCTATCTGATGATGATAATCCATGCCTTTGTCACCTCCAGTCTAGACTACTGCAGTTCTCTATACTTAGAATTATCTGGTGGTTTGATGTGTTGCCCACAGCTGCTCCAGAAGGCTGTGGCCTGACTCATAATGGGGATTTCTTGAAGTGACCATATCATGCAATGTTAGTGGTGCAACAGGTAGCACACTCACCTCTGAGGCTGGAAGATCAGAAGCCTGTGGGCTCTATCCCCACACTAGGTACTTTGGTTAAATCACAGTACTGACACTGTAGTGCAGCTTGAGGGGAGTTCTGCATTCCTGAGGTGCCATTTTTGGATGGGACATTAAACTGAGGTCCCATGGTAGTTCACATGGATGTTAAAGATCCCATGGCACTTCTCCAAAGAGTAGGGGAATTTCCCCAGTGCACTGGCCAAATTTCCCCATTCACTAAAAATGCCACCAACAGCTTAATCTGGTTCAAGATCAGTTGGGATTCATCTGTATCCCCCTCCCCTGGGTCGTGCCTGAAAATAGGCAGAATTTGTCTAGTGCACTTACCTGGTCAACAAAAAATAAATAAAAATAATTAAAAATGCTGGTCCTACATTCTCTGCACTGGCTGCCTGTGTGGCAGTGCATCACCTTCAAGATTTGCTTGATGCCATTCAAGGCCCTACAGGGTCTGGGTCCTGACTACTTGAAAGATCTGATGATTACTTACCACCCAACTCACTGCCTTTGTTCCAGTGATGTGGGCTTACTCATGTCCCCAAATCTTGTTTAACACAGTCTTGGGATAGGGCATTTGGTGTGGCAGCTCCAGTTCTTTGGAATATACTACCTGGGAGTGTTTGTTTCCCCCACATGGTGGAGACTTTTAAGGTCTATTTATTAAAACAAATTGATTTGCTCTAGCATACCCAGGATAGTTTTAAAACTGGATTTATGCCAATATTCTTTTATCATTTT
Source organism: Neoceratodus forsteri (assembly GCA_016271365.2). Taxonomy (NCBI): domain Eukaryota; kingdom Metazoa; phylum Chordata; order Ceratodontiformes; family Ceratodontidae; genus Neoceratodus; species Neoceratodus forsteri. The sequence goes on along the minus strand of CM057454.1, from coordinate 883,328,935 downwards.
AATTTTAAAGATGTATATATTTTTTATTTATTTTTATTTATTGATTGTGCAGTGTACTGAGCCTCAGGGATAAACACATGGACAATAATGGAAGAAAAAGACCAAAAAGTCCATCCAGTCTGCCTGCAGCACCCTATCAAACCTCAGGATCTATTGCCCAAAATGAGTTCTAGCCCTCACTATCCAGTCCCATGTTCCCCACCCTACTGCTACCTCCCTGACCATTCACTCTGTCCCAGCCATGCTTGAAGCCATTAACGGTCTTGTGGCCCAACACCTCAGCTGGCAGATAGGGTGCTTTATAAATAAAATTTGCTGTACCTTACAGAAAATAGAGTTCCTGGGTACGAAGCCAGAAGGCAGAGCAAGAGAGCAATCTTGCTATCAGAGCAAGACAGAGGAGGCAGCTGGCTAAGGAGCTAGAGCTTTACTACTAGAACAGTTCTGTCTAGGGGTAAGTAGACACTTTATTAGAAGTGTAGTGTCTACAAGTTAAATTGGGAACATTAGGACCTTTAATTAGGGTTAAAAAACACAAGAGTTAGTGTGCTTGTCTGAGTTGGGGGAAGGGAACCATTATCATCTTTGCAGTTAGCTAGATGAGGAGGAGAGCTGTAAACTGGTTTGGCAGAGAGCAATCTTACTATCAGAGCAAGACCAAGGAGGCAGCTGACTAAGGAGCTAGAACTATACTACTAGAACACTTCTGTCTAGGGGGTAAGCAGATACTTTATTAGAAGTGCAGGGTCTGCAAGGTAAATTGGGATCTTCAGTTACTGGTGACACAGAGAGACAGTCAGAGCCTGCTATACAACAACACACAGCACAGCTGTAACACATTCAGTACTCACACTTCGCACCCATCCACCTGGAGGAAGTCCTATTTTTATAGGCAACAAAAGTGATTGGCAGCAGGCAGTTCTTGGGCAGGAAGAGGAAGTGAGGGAATAAAAGTCCACAGCAGGAAACTCCCCCATCACTGTCTCACACACACACACACACACACACACACAATTTGTTTTGGTTTTCAGTATGGTGGTGGTAAGTTGCAGGGGCTGCAAGGCACTCATCTTCAGGAGTCTGCTCTGGAGGATGGGTCAGTGTCTTACTTGCAGGAGTCTGAATGACCTTCAAGATCAGCTGGGAGTAGTGTGGCAGAAGGTAGCCAGCTTGCGTCAGCAGATAATTTGGAGTTCAAACCAACCACAGCCTCTTCTCCGGAGACCCACTGGCCCTGGGGGTTGGAGGGTAGTGGGTCAGGGGAGGGGGAAGATTTCAAGGATGAACCACACAGGATCTGTTCAGACCAATACCATTCCAAAGAAGAATGGTTTTTCACCACTGGAGAAGATGAAGGATCCTGACTCAGTGAGAGGTGACCCTAAGCTTATCGATGGGACCAGGCATAGCAGAGAGACAGTATCCAAAGGCAGCAAGGGAACACATGGTGTATCCCAGAGTAAGCAATGTTTTCTTCTGGGGGACTCAATGATCTGGGGAGGTGAGTCCCACCTGAGTAAAAGAACGCAATCTAAGGTGATAGTTAAATGCTTCCCTGGAGCTTCAGCACAGCATGACACTGAATGCATTGGGAGGTTGGTAGACAAAACAGAGAAAGAAACCGATGTTCTGATTCATCTTGGTACTAACAAACTGTCTGCTCAAACAGTGGAAGAAACCAAGCAAAATTTCATTAAGCTGCGGGAAGAGCTGGAGGCTAGAAGAACCACCCTGATATTATCAGAGATCCTCCCAGTGTGGGACAAAGGGGATTGCAAAGACAAAATTAAGAATAAGCACATTGAGGAATTCAATGCCTGGCTACATGGATGGTATCATGAAAAAGGATATCATGTCATAGGCTCATGGGGGAGCTTTTGGGAGAGGAAGCGGTTCAGGTTTGACAGACTTCATCTAACAAAGGAAGGAAGGAGTAAATGCACTTGGGCAGAAATTTGACATCCATCTTGACTATTTAAACTGGGTGAAGGGGAGTCTAATGCTAGAAAGCTGATAAGAAAATATACTTGTTATAGGAACTTAATCATCACTCCCCTGCAATCAGGAATTTCTCTCCCATGACCTAAGAAAACACATAGAAAATGGTTGGAAACTATCAGAAATTGAATACAGGACCATGCATCCACAGGTCCAAGAGCAGAACCTATAGTAGTGAATAGCAGCAGGGGTTCCAGACTATGGAAAGGGGTATGCATCAATGCCAGAAGCCTGGGAAACAAAATAAGCAACCTGCAGGCAATGATGGCAGAAGTCTGAGTGGCCCTGGTGGCCATAATGAAAACTTGGACCTTGGAGAAAAATGTCTGGGACCTTTTGGTTCCAGGCTTTGCCCTGTTCAGACAGGATAGCAGGGAGAGTGGGGGAAGGGGTAGCATTATATATAAAGGACTGGATAAATGCCACCTCAGCAGATGGCATCAAAAAGGAGAGTGTGGAATCCCTGTGGATGCTACTGTGCTCAGCAACTGGGGAGAGGATCCACATATGTGTGGTATACTGGCCACTGGGGCAGGCTTAGGGCAGGGATAAAGAGCTCCTAGAGGAGATCAGAGATGTAGCACAAAAAGGGGATACAGTGGTGGTAGGAGACCTGAATATGCCCAATGCTAACTGGCACATCCCAGTGGCAGGTTCTACTAGTAGCCAAAAGTAGGGCTGGACAGACTGTTCCACCCAAGATCTGAACCCCCAGACTGAACACTTAAACCACAGACCCAGATAAATATGGACTTCACCTCAGACATCTGGGTCTGGGCCTGTGGTCATACGCAGAGTGCTACAGAGTGTACTGTTGCCATGAGGATGCTGTCAGCATTCTCGCTTCATGTACAGGTGGCCAGCAGCATCCAATCAGACAACAGTGCAGGGGATAGTCATGTGACACACTCACTCACGGTATATAACTGTAGTGAGAGTACAACACAGCCCAGACTTGCAGTGGGCAAAGACAGAGGAGGATCAGAGCTCTTGCATCAGTGCAGAATCAGATGAAGAGTTGCAGACACTTATATTTTTTTTAGCTGAACGAAGCCTGAAGGGAGGATTTTGCAGCAGATTTTGGGTGGCTGGCTGGCATAACTACTGGCACAAAGAAGAAAAAAGGGAGAAAAGACTTATTGGGGTGAAGCGGGGAGAAAGTCATCATTGTAGGGGGAGGGAGAGGAGAGAAATCAGAAGGAGGGAGAGAGAGAGAGTGGGTGGGGGGCCAGGGGAGGCAAAGAAAAAAGGCAAATAAAAAAAGACATACATTTGGTCTCAGTGTGGCTGTGTGTAGTGTACAGGGCAACGGCAGGCTGGCAAAATACATTTTTGACTTGTGCCATCCAGATCCAGAGGGGAGAGAGAGAGAGAGAGAGACTATTGGGGACCCAAGAGAAATTTTACAGTCACAGAAATCTTAAATACAAGTTTATTCTTTTCTAGGCCTCAGTATGGCTGTGTATACAGGGCAAGGGCAGGCTGGGAAAATAAATCCTTGACTTGTGCCATCCAGAGGAGAAAGAGATAGACTACGTGGGGGGGGGGCATGAGAAATTTTACAGTCACAGAAATCCCAAATATATATTTTCCTTTCCTGCCCTCAGTGTGGCTATGTATACAGGGCAAGGGCAGGCTGGCAAAATAAATATTTGACTTGTGCCATACAGAGGAGAGAGAGAGAGAGAAAGACTGGGGGGGGTACAAGAAATTTTACAGTCACAGAAATCCCAAATAAACATTTTTTCTTTTCCTGGCTTCAGTGTGGCTGTACGTACAGGGAAAGGGAAGGCTGGCAAAATAAATCTTTGACTTGTGTCATCCAGACAGAGAGGAGAGAGAGAGAGAGAGAGAGAGACTGAGACTACTGGTGGCCCAAGATAAATTTTATTTATAGTCACAGAAATCCCAAATAAAAGTTTATTCTTTTCCTGGCCTCAGCGTGGCTGTGTGTACAGGGCAAGGGCAGGCTGGCAAAATAAATCTTTGACTTGAGCCATCCAGAGGAGAGAGAGAGAGAGAGAGAGAGAGAGACTATGGGGGACATGAAAAATTTTACAGTCACAGAAATCCTGAATAGAAGTTTATTTTCTTTTCCTGTCTGCAGTGTGGCTGTGTATACAGTGCAAGGGCAGGGTGGCAAAATAAATCTTTGACTTGTGCCATCTGGGGAGAAAGAGAGAGAGAGAGACTGTAGGGGTGCCCACAAGAAATTTTACAGTCACAGAAATGCCAAATAAAAGTATATTTTCTTTTCCTGGCCTCAGTAAGACTGTGTGAACAGGGTAAGGGCAGGGTGGAAAAATAAATCTTTGACTACGTGCCATCCAGAGAAAAGAGAGCAAGACTATGGGAGGGGATGAGATGTTTTACAGTCACAGAAATCCCAAATAAAAGTTTATTTTCTTTTCATGGCCTCAGTGTGGCTGTGTGTACAGGGCAAGAGCTGACTGGCAAAATAAATCTTTGACTTGTGTCATTCAGAGGGTGGAGAGAGAGAGAGAGAGAGAGAAAGAGAGAGAGAGAGAGAGACTACAGGGGTGCCCACAAGAAATTTTACAGTCACAGACATCCCAAATAAAAGTTTATTTTCTTGTCCTGGCCTCAGTGAGACTGTGTGAACAAGGCAAGGACAGGGTAGCAAAATAAATCTTTGACATGTGCCATTGAGAGAAGAGAGAGAGAGGGAGGGAGAGAGAGAGAGAGGACTGGGGGGGGCACGAGATGTTTTACAGTCTCATAAATCCCAAATAAAAGTTTATTTTCTTTTCATGGCCTCAGTGTGGCTGTATGTACAGGGCAAAGGCAGGGTGGCAAAATAAATCTTTGACTTGTGCCATCCAGAGGAGAGAGCGAGAGAGACAGACAGACAGACAGACTATGGGGGGCCCTGAGAAATGTTACAGTCATAGAAATCCCAAATAAAAGTTTATTTTCTTTTCCTGGCCTCAGTGTGGCTGTGTGTACAGGGCAAGGACAGGCTGGCAAAATAAATCTTTGACTTGTGCCATCCAATCATGATCACTCGTTAACATTCATTCACAATTTTATTTATAAAAAAATACTTTTCTGACAAACAACAGACAAGTTGCTGCACCAATGTTGCTGGCTGTGGGGGTCCCAGGGGATATTCTGAATGTGTGACTCATAGCAGTCTGTTTAAACTACAACACAAGTAAAATACACACAAGTGTCATCATCATTATCACTCATTCCATCCATTATTCCTCTTCCTTATCCTTCTTAGTTTTATCAGATATTGTTTTGTATAAGCATTAACCAACCCCAGTGTGGGACTGTGTATGCATCCATGCACCAGATGTGTCTGCATCATCAATTTAAATTCTGAAGCACACTGTTGAGTAACAGTTGCTGAATACAGATGGTCACTGAACAGTAACTGTAGGAGTCAGTCAGCTAAGCATGGAAGGAAGTGGTGGTGGTGGTGGACTGCTGTGCTGTTGGTGTGCTGTGTACAGTCCCTATGATAAATTCATCCCTGACCTGAGGGTGTGGGTAGGAGTCATCAGAGGACATTAGGTAGAGGGATCTTTTTACAGGTTAGAATAAGAAATAAGAAAAAATGGATCAAAGTGTTGATTAGGTGCATTCTCAGGTAGGCAGTGGCAGTGGCACCGAAAAAGACAGCAGTCAGCCTGCAAAAGGAAAACAAAATCAAATCCCAAAAAGTGATTTTTTTTCACATCTAAAGTTTTGTCTTCCAAGTGAATATTTGAACCCAAAAAGTGCATCTGTCAGATCAGTCCCAAGTAAAAAATGTCATGTAGTTAAAACCAAAGGGTTGGTGGGTACCACCTGCAGAGGCACCCCAAGATATGGAACAATTGCATATTGTGCTACTGCCAGTCCCTCACAGTCATCCAATTCTTCTGTGGTTGAACCCGATGAGGGTAATAATGAAGATGAAGAGAATGGTCAGGCAGCACAAGGCTTACCTGAAGGGATGAAAAGTGCAGATGAGGAAGAAACAGACAGAAATTTTTGGTTGAGGAGGAGGGCAATGGGAATAAACCACAAGAGGAACAGGCCCAAGAAAAATCCATGAGAAAGAAAAACCCTGAAAAGGTGGCTGAGGTGCAGTGCCTTCCTGGGAATAAAACTAAAAAAAATATCATCTTTTGTTCAGTCATACTTCTCCATTTGTGCTTCTAATGAGTTTGTGGCAACATGCACTATTTGTAAATGGCCAATCAGTAGGGGAAAAAAAGGAGCATAGGGAACTTCAGCACTGAAAAGGCACCTAAACAGATGTCATAACATTGTTGAGAACTCCAGTTGTGAGTCTCTAAGATAAAGTGACAGTGATAGCTCACTACATTCAGGGGTAACTCTGATTGATGAAAGCAGTGGTAGCCTCTGCAGCACTACTGAAACACCTCCACCACCACTTCCTCCCATTCAAAGGATTCCTACCTTTACTGAAAGTGATCGTATGTTCAAAAGTTCTCCTCCTTCAAGGAGACAGCTTACCATCTCAGAAACAAATGAGTGCAAAGGCAAATATACCTCCACTCACCCTGTTGCTGTTACAGTAATCAAGACAACTTCAGAAATGATAGAAGTTGATTTGCTATTATATAACATGGTGAACATGTAGGATTCAGACGGCTGCTTGAGTACCTCGAACCTCAATATAGTATGCCATTGTGGAAATACTTCTCAACAACAGGGATTCCAGATCTTTACGATGTTGTATGTAAAAAATTAACACTCATCTAGTGCAGTGTTGTTGGGATGGTGGTGCATCTCACAACAGCTATCTGGACAAGCTGCCAGCCTGAACCCTTTATGTCTGTCACAGCACATTGGGCATGTTTTGAAAATTCATGTTGGGACAGTGAGGCATCGCAATTTGCTGTTGTAAGAATGTTTTATTTTCCATCTAAACATACCTCATACAACATCAATGAAGAGCTCCAAAAAACAATACAGCAATGGCTTACTTCACAGGGACTGTCAGTTGGCTTTATAGCTGTAGTTGCAGATAATGGGTCCAACATAAGGAAGGCCTTAGAGAAGGGGGGCATTGTTCACATCCAATGCTTTGTGCATTGCTTAAATTTAATAGTTCATGGTTTTCTCAATGATGACAGGGATATTAAGGCTATTGTTAGCACTGCTGAAAGAATATGCACTTATTTCAGTCACACAAACAAAGCCCACAACTTGTTTGAAAAAATACAGCAGGAGCACAGTTTATCTTTGCACAGACTGATCCAAGACATTTCTACTTGATGGAATTCAAACTTTTATATGTTCCAAAGGCTGCTGGAATAAAAGAAAGCTGTCAGACAATACACATTGTAATATAAAATTGGTGACACAGATGTCTATATTACTCCACTACAGAGGGCCATGCTGGAGTTTCTGATATTTTTGCTCCAGCCATTAGAGGAAATCACCAGAGAGATTAGTGCAAACACAACAACTCTGAGCCAGGTGATACCTCTAATAAAAATTTAATTCAGGTTGAATCTGATTAGGGAGAAGTTAGAGAAACAAGTCAGTTCCATGACTACACTGGCTGCTAGTGGTGCTGCTGACACATACAGGTTGCCCCCCAGAATACAACAAGATCTAATGAGACATATGATCAAAAAAGTTGAAGAAGATGACAAACTATGTAAAATGCTTAATTCTGAGTACTACATTAATGCAACAACCTTGGACCCATGATACAAATTGAAGCAACTATTAAGAGATGATGATGACACTTGTTTCGAGATAAACAAACAAGAAATGATTGATGAGATGCATGCTGTCATGGAACAGAGTACAACAGCACCACCACATTCAGAATCTTCTTCACGACACAGCATAGCATCAGGTGGCCATCCTTTACTGTTGTAGAATTTTCTCCCTCATCCTCCTCAGCCGCTATAGTCAAATCTTCTTCACCACCAGCCAAATATAGCACAGTCCCACAGTTACTTGGTTCAGCTTCATATCTCCGGAGTCACTTACAAGATGTAATTGTAACATCTTCTTCATCTGCCTCTTGTAACACAGCTTATTCACAGACCATTGTTGAAATGTACCTGGCAGAGCCCAATATCAGCTGGAATGCTGATCCTTTGAAATACTGACAATCTAAACAAAGTATGTGGCCTGCTTTAGGAAACATTGCAATGAAGTAGATGAATTGCCCTCCGACTAGTGTCTGTTCAGAACAATTGTTTAGTTCAGCCGGTAACATTATTACTGACACATGATCCTGTTTGACACCAGAAAATGCTGAGCACCTGACATTTCTGAAAGTCAGCATTTCTCACTTTAATTTCAAATACGATACCCGAATAAAATGTACACTGACTGCTCTGAACAGGCCCTATCCACAAAACACCTCCAAGAATTCATGCCTGTGGTGAAAATCTTTTGGGTATAGGGTCTACTACATGAGGCAGCAATTAATTGCAGCAAGTCAGGTCAGGACTGACTAGACCAGGCCACTATTACCTGAATGATCACATGAGCACAGAACAGATACATGAAAAAAAAATAACATCAGTGGATTCGGAGTCCATAATACAGCAAGCAATTGCATTTCATGTCACAAACTTACTTGGTGGTACCAGGTACCACTATCTGATCTGGAAGGTAGGGTACTCTGTGTACTACTCCTGTACTATCACTTTTTGTCCTCACAAGTCACGACTGCTACTTGTCACTTTTTGTCTACTACTACTACTTGTCATGTTTTTGCCCTCAACAACTGATTATGAAAGTATTATTTTACCAGTGACCTGACTGAAGTATTACTGTTTTAATTTCTGTACAATGCATGGTTTTGCAGATGCCTGAAACCCAGAAACTGAATACTTTTTGTATAATATATTTCTCATGTCCCCCATATGTGGCTGTAATTACTTCACAGAGAAAAATTGCTAAAGTCATATAAATCCAGAAGCAAATGATTTGATACCTTTTAATGGACCAACATAGATGTAACAAGAACAAAGTGCTCTAGCTTTCGGACCAACCAGTCCTTCTTCAGAAGCTCATGGCAGTTGTTTGGAAAATACAATACTTATAACAGCTAGATAATGCAGAGAAAAACAGAAAAAAATCCCCATTGGTTTAAAATACTCATTAAAAAAAAAACAGATGATGTCAGACAAGTTTAACAGTACAATACTGCCCTCAGTCGAATGAACCTTGGGTTCAGATGTTCCTAGTGCAAGACACATATAAGGAATCCTACGCAGATAAATTTAATTGACATAAGGTAACACTGCAGAAGCAGATAACTCCCAAATCAAGCCATGAGTGCACAGTCAGTATAAGGATGTGATTACTGAAAGGCAACCCCACCCAGCTTAAGACAGACTGAGATAGTTATAGGGCTCATGAAATTACAATGTATGCATTAAAGACAAAATTACCAGTAAAGTTGTCTAAAAACATCAGTGCTCACTGTGTGATGTGTAAAACCTAGCTGGACTTGCCACCCAGCTGTATTCTCAAGCTAAATAAAAGGCCCAAGAGATTACAAAACCTCAGGACTATATACATGATAATTAAAATATAAATAGATAATATTAGTGTTAAGCAAAAACTCTAGTTGAGGAACCTCAAGGAGTTCAGACCATGCAGCCTGATATGTACTGATGTCAATATATACTGAGACAGTAGCAACTTCATGTACCACAAGTGTCTAGGGAATCTGAAAAGAGATAAAATGTAATTTATCTCCTCCTGTTCATACAAACAATACAACCTAACCCACCCCACATCACAATAATGTGGGTGAGGGAGATACATAGCTTAAACGAGATGTAGTCTCTCTTCTCTCTATCCCCACCCTCCTTTTCTCTCTCTCTCTCTCTCTCCCATAGACAGACCCACATACACACACACACACACACACACACACACACACTCTCAATCCCTCTCCTAGTGAACCTATATTAACTTCAGTCGCTGTAATTGTTCCCCAAAGGAATGCAACTTGTCATGAAATCCTGAGTAAAGTACTATAATATAAGCCTAATGTAAAAAGATATGTGCAGGACCCCCAAGCAAATGAGATCACACATCCCAATATGTACAGAGTTACAAAAATTATATATAACAGTATAAGATAACACTCCTGTATGTACACTAGCAGGCTGGGTAATCTGAATATGGTGCAATGGAATCAATCCCCACAGGCAAAGATAAAAGTAAGAAGAAATTCTTTATGTGTGTGAAATAAAATAGTAACACATTATAACTCCATATAGCTAAATAGAGACTTACCTCAATGTGACAGCAAGCCCCACATCTGTTATATCACATACTTCACAGCGCATACCACACACATGCATACATACATGCATCCACATCTCACATATGCTGAAGTCCTATAATATGTCAGTTTGAAGAAGAAAAGGTCTGTGAATGTTAGTTTCTGTAGTGTCCCATAAAGCCAATATCCAAGTTCATCCCATCTGCTACCATATTGAGATGTAAGATAAGTTTAATCTCAAAAGCTCGTCTCTGTTGTGTGTTTTTGAGATTTCCTTTTAAGACCATTACTGACATATCTGAGACTGAGTGGTCAGGCTGGGAGAAGTGATGCCCCACTGGTTTGTCAGTCTTCCTTGCTGTAATAGTATGTCTGTGTGAGTTCATCCTAGTGTGGAGCTGTTGGCGTGTCTCTCCTACATAACCTGTTTGTGGACATCTCTTGCACTGAATGAAATAAACAACATATCGTGACTTGCATGTATAACTCCCATGCACCTGGAATTGTCTGTTTTGTGATGTAACCACACAGTCTGAGGTAGAAATGAGCCTACAGGTCTTGCAAGGCGTTGATTGCAGGTGGTAGTGCCATTGTGTGACATGGTATTCTGTTCTGGTGAGTTTGCTCCTAATAATTAGGCTGGATAAATTTGGCGGTTGTTTAAAAGATAGTAGTGGGAGTTCCTTAAAAATACAATTAAGGGTGTCATCCTCACTAAATATTGGGTGGAGATCTTAATAATCTTACGCAGACGTTCAAGGTCTGGATGATATGTGACTACCAAGGGTATTCTTTCTGTAGCTGTCTTTTCTTTATATTGAAGTAGTTGTTGTCTTGGTACTTGCGTTGCCCGTTCTGTTACCCTGTCAATTTCCTGGAAGAGTGTCCCTGCTCCATAAAGGTGTTTTTCAACATAGCCAAATGTGTATCTCTGTCATCCTCATTTGAACAAATCGTTGACAAGTGAGGGCTTGACTCTTATATGACAGATTTTTTGTATGGTTAGGGTGATTACTTTTCCTGTGCAGGTATCTCTGTCTGTCTGTTGGCTTCCTGTAAATACATGTATGTAAGGTTCCATCCTAATGATGACTGTGGTGTCCAGAAAGTTAACCTTGGTGGTAGAGTACTCCAAGGTAAGCTTTATAGTAGGGTGGAGATTATTAAGTTTGTGATGAAAATCTTTGAGTGCATCTGTGCCTTCCGTCCAGATGATAAACAAATCATCAATGTAAGAAATAAGCCAGTGGTTTGTGGGGATACTGCCTTAAAAATCCTCCTCCAAGTCAGCCATAAAGAGGTTAGCATACTGTGGAGCCATTTTGGTGCCCATTGCTGTTCCCATAGTTTGAACATAATGTTTACCATTGAAGTTGAAGTTGTTATGTGTCAAAATGAATTCCATAAGTTCCCCACCACTCCAGGGTTGATATTTTGGTCAGGTCCTTTCTCATGTATGTATTTAAGGCATGCTGCAATGCCATCTGTGTGTGGAATATTAGTGTAGAGGATGTTACATCCATTGTCACTAAATGGCATCAGGTGGTAAATCCTTATAACCAGAAAGTACATGCAACAAGTGTGTAGTGTCCTGGATATAACTGTCTCTTTCCATAACCAGCGGTTTCAAAATGGTCTCTACAAACCCTGAGATCCCCTCAGTCAGGGTACCATTACCAGAGACTATGGGTCTCCCTGGATTGCCAGGTTTATGTATTTTAGGCAGCATGTAGAATGTCCCTGGCTTTGGTTCAGCAGGAATGAGGTGAACTAGTTTATTTTGGACATGGTCAGGAAAAGTTTTAATTAAGTCACATAGTTCATCTTTATATCTTGTAGTGGGGTCACTCTCCAGTTCTCTGTAGTATGTAAGATCTGTTAGCTGTCTATTAGCTTCAGTAATATAATCCCTCTGTTTAAAATCACCACTGCAGAACCTTTATCAGCTTTTTGATGACAATGTTGTGGTTTGATTTCAGTGTCCCTATAGCTCGCTGTTCCAGTGGAGAGAGGTTATAATGGGTTTGTTTTTGCCTGGTAAGGATCTGACCACTGACTTGTTGGCGGAAACAATTAATATAATTGTCTAGTTTTTTTCAGCCCACTTGAGGGGTAAAATCAGATTCCTTTTCTTATCCATTACATTATTGCTGTTTGCACTGTCTTTACTACCAGTGATTTCTTCCTGCCATGAAAGAATTCTTTAAGTCTCAATCTACGGAAGTTCCTCTAGTTCACCACAAAACAGTATGTTATCCAGTGGTTTTGTTGGGCAGAAAGTGAGGCCCTTTGAAAGTACATTCAGTTCTCCAGTAGTCAGTGTGTGGTTGGACAAATTAACAACTGAAAGGTGCCCATCAGTATTGTGTAGTTGTTCAGTGACTCCATTGTGTGCTTCATGGTTGTTAGGAAGTATGGTATGTTGAAGGGCATCTAATTTCCTATTTTTCACAAGCATGGCTTTTCTTAAGGTCCTTTGGTAGTTAATGTGTATCTCTGCAAGATGTCTTGAATAGGTTCCCCAGACACCCTTTCCAGAGTGGTTACAATTTCAGCAAACTTTTGTTAAGAACAACTTTTGAGCATATGACATGTGAATCCTGTGATTTCTCAGTTTCTCAGAGGTCCTATGACAAAGTTGTTCTGCATAAATAGAATTGTTTGTATTTCTTAATGGATTCCAAATAGTAAGACCTTTAGGGATAATGTTTCTCCTCTTGCACTGGGTTAGAAAATAGATGTCACTGTCTAGCTGTGCCAATTTCTTCTTGATGTTATGTAACTGCCATATTCTATGGCGAATTCCGGTATCTTCCATGTTGAACTGTAGATTTAGTAGTTGCCGTATTGGTCCTTGCAAGAATAGATCCAGAAGCAAATGATTTGATACCTTTTAATGGACCAACATAGATGTAACAAGAACAAAGTGCTCTAGCTTTCGGACCAACCAGTCCTTCTTCAGAAGCTCATGGCAGTTGTTTGGAAAATACAATACAATGGTAAACATTATGTTCAAACTATGGGAACAGCAATGGGCACCAAAATGGCTCCACAGTATGCTAACCTCTTTATGGCTGACTTGGAGGAGGATTTTTTAAGGCAGTATCCCCACAAACCACTGGCTTATTTCCGTTACATTGATGATTTGTTTATCATCTGGACGGAAGGCACAGATGCACTCAAAGATTTTCATCACAAACTTAATAATCTCCACCCTACTATAAAGCTTACCTTGAGTACTCTACCACCAAGGTTAACTTTCTGGACACCACAGTCATCATTAAGGATGGAACCTTACATACATGTATTTACAGGAAGCCAACAGACAGACAGAGATACCTGCACAGGAAAAGTAATCACCTAACCATACAAAAAAATCTGTCATATACAGTCAAGCCCTTCGTTGTCAACGTATTTGTTCAAATGAGGATGACAGAGATACACATTTGGCTATGTTGAAAAACACCTTTATGGAGCAGGGACACTCTTCCAGGAAATTGACAGGATAACAGAGCAGACAGCAAGAAGTACCAAGACAACAACTACTTCAATATAAAGAAAAGACAGCTACAGAAAGAATACCCTTGGTAGTCACATATCATCCAGACCTTGAACGCTCAGTAAGATTATTAAAGATCTCCACCCAATATTTAGTGAGGATGACACCTTAATTGTATTTTCAGGAACTCCCACTACTATCTTTTAAACAACCGCCAAATTTATCCAGCCCTAATTATTAGGAGCAAACTTTCACGGAACAGAATACCATGTCACACAATGGCACACGACCTGCAATCAACGCCTGCAAGACCTGTAGGCTCATTTCTACCTCAGACTGTGTGGTTACATCACAAAACAGACAATTCCAGGTGCATGGGAGTTATACATGCAAAGTCACGATATGTTGTTTATTTCATTCAGTGCAAGAGATGTCCACAAACAGGTTATGTAGGAGAGACACGCCAACAGCTCCGCACTAGGATGAACTCACACAGACATACTATTACAGCAAGGAAGACTGACAAACCAGTGGGCATCACTTCTCCCAGCCTGACCACTCAGTCTCAGATATGTCAGTAATGGTCTTAAAGGAAATCTCAAAACACACAACAGAGACGAGCTTTTGAGATTAAACTTATCTTACATCTCAATATGGTAGCAGATGGGATGAACTTGGATATTGGCTTTATGGGACACTACAGAAACTAACATTCACAGACCTTTTCTTCTTCAAACTGACATATTATAGGACTTCAGCATATGTGAGATGTGGATGCATGTATGTATGCATGTGTGTGGGTATGCGCTGTGAAGTATGTGATATAACAGATGTGGGGCTTGCTGTCACATTGAGGTAAGTCTCTATTTAGCTATATGGAGTTATAATGTGTTACTATTTTTATTTCACACACATAAAGAATTTCTTCTTACTTTTTATCTTTGCCTGTGGGGGATTGATTCCATTGCACCATATTCAGATTACCCAGCCTGCTAGTGTACATACAGGAGTGTTATCTTATACTGTTATATATAATTTTTGTAACTCTGTACATATTGGGATGTGTGATCTCATTTGCTTGGGGTCCTGCACATATCTTTTACATTAGCTTATTATAGTACTTTACTCAAGATTTCATGACAAGTTGCATTCCTTTGGGGAACAATTACAGCGACTGAAGTTAATATAGGTTCACTAGGAGAGGGATTGAGAGTGTGTGTGTGTGTGTGTGTGTGTATGTATGTGTGGGTCTGTCTGTGGGAGAGAGAGAGAGAGAGAGAAAAGGAGGGTGGGGATAGAGAGAGAGAGACTACATCTCGTTTAAGCTATGTATCTCCCTCACCCACATTATTGTGATGTGGGATGGGTTAGGTTGTATTGTTTGTATGAACAGGAGGAGATAAATTACATTTTTATCTCTTTTTCAGATTCCCTAGACACTTGTGGTACATGAAGTTGCTACATTCTCAGTATATATTGACATCAGTACATATCAGGCTGCATGGTCTGAACTCCTTGAGGTTCCTCGACTAGAGTTTTTGCTTAACACTAATATTATCTATTTATATTTTAATTATCATGTATAGAGTCCTGAGGTTTTGTAATCTCTTGGGCCTTTTATTTAGCTTGAGAATACAGCTGGGTGGCAAGTCCAGCTAGGTTTTACATCACACAGTGAGCACTGATGTTTTAGACAACTTTACTGGTAATTCTTGTCTTTAATGCATACATTGTAATTTCATGAGCCCTATAACTATCTCAGTCTGTCTTTAAGCTGGGTGGGGTTGCCTTTCAGTAATCACATCCTTATACTGACTGTGGCACTCATGGCTTGATTTGGGAGTTATCTGCTTCTGCAGTGTTATCTTATGTCAATTAAATTTATGTGCAGTAGGATTCCTTATATGTGTCTTGCACCAGGAACATCTGAACCCAAGGTTCATTCGGACTGAGGGCAGTATTGTACTGTTAAACTTGTCTGACATCATCTGTTTTTTTTTTTTTAATGAGTATTTTAAACCAATGGGGATTTTTTTCTGTTTTTCTCTGCATTATCTAGCTGTTATAAGTATTGTATTTTCCAAACAACTGCCATGAGCTTCTGAAGAAGGACTGGTTGGTCCGAAAGCTAGAGCACTTTGTTCTTGTTACATCTATGTTGGTCCATTAAAAGGTATCAAATCATTTGCTTCTGGATCTATTCTTGCAAGAACCAATACGGCAACTACTAAATCTACAGTAAAGTCATATAATTGTTTTATTGTTTGAGTGAGTGACTGTGCATGGTATGCTAGCCTGGCTGTAACCTGTAACATTACATCTCACTTACAGTAACTGGGCAGAGATTATTATTATATTTTATTTTTCATACTTAAATTACTTGGCAGTGGCTGGCAGCAATTGTGGAACTAGGAAAGATGCAACTGTGTGTGTCATCAAGTCTTCAGGTGGCAGTTGCAAACTTTATTTTATTACTGCACTGTACTTGATTGATGTGATGTGTAACTGGCTGCCTGGGTGGTGATCACTATGTCTTTCATTTCTTCTTTAACAAATATATTCAGCATGTTGATCAGATTCAGTAGAAGTAGTCCTAGTACTAGAAAACATTACCACCTCTTGGACCAGGTAGTGTACCATATACCACAGTACCCGGGACATGCGATGCAGTTGCATCATTCACACGGGTAGGGTGGGTGGGCTTTTACTGCTGCTCATTGGATCATTCATACTCATTTCTTTGTCCTGTTATGCTCTGACTGGAACATCAAATCAAAATAATCCTCACACAGCACCAGTAATAGAACAAAATGAATACAGAGTAGTGGAGGAGGACAGGCAGAAGGCTACTGTTCTGAACAACTTTTTTTGCTCAGTGTTCACCAAGGAACACAAAGGTCCAGTACCAGATGGTGGCATCAAGTCTGATGACAAAGGTGTTCCACAAATGGAAGCACAATCAATCACCAACAGTAGGGTTACAGAGGCACCTGAATCAACTCAGGGAAAGCAAGTCACCAGGTCCTCACAGAATACACCCGAGGGTGCTAAAGGAGCTAGCAAGTGAATTGGCAGGTCCCTTAGCACATTTATTCAGCAGTTCATTTCAGAAGGGGTAGTTCTGAGAGACTGGAGAAGAGCTGATGTGGTACCTCTCCACAAGGGAGGGAGTTGGGAGGAAGCAGGCAACTACCAACCAGTCAGTCTTACATTGGTAGTGGGGACACTGATGGAAGCCTTACTAAAACAAGACTTGGTAGAGTACCTAGATAAGAACGGTACACAGGATGACAGGCAACATGGGTTAATGGCGTGAAGGTCATGCCAAACAAACCTAATCACAAATTTTTGACTGGGTCACTAGGGAACCAGACAGAGGCCACTCAGTGGACCTCCTCTACTTCAATTTCAGTAAGGCCTTTGATTGAGTGCCGCACAACTGCCTGCTGAAAAAGTTGGAGGACCTGGGTGCAGCCAAGTGCATAGTCAGTTGGGTAGGTAATTGGCTTAGGGACAGAAAACAGAGAGTAGCGGTCAATGGGGTACAGTCTGATGAAGGTGTGGTCACTAGCAGTGTGCCCCAAGGCTCAATGTTGGGGCCATTCCTGTTTATTGCCTTTATCAGTGACATTGGCATAGATATTCAGGGCAAGACTGCCCTATTCATGGATGATATCAAGCTAGGAGGAATGGTTGACAGCAAGGAGGCAGTCAAGGACCTACAAAAAGACCTACAGTGAAGCCCACCAGGATGAAGTGCAGTGTTACAGGTTTACTGCATGACAAAAGGGATTAACTCAATTGAAATTGCATTGTTTGCTGCAGTAACTCTTCTGCAGAATTCTGCAGTGCTGTGCTTCATCTTGATGGGCTTCATTGTACAGAGGCTGGAAGGAAGGTCCAGTGTCTGGCTGCTGAAGTTCAATACAAAAAAATGTAAGGTGATGCATTTGGGTAAAGGAAACACACAGACAGAGTACCACCTCAATGGAGTCCAGCTCAGCTTCATACAGGAAGACCGGGGCCTAGGTATCATCATAAGCAGCATCCTTAAACAGACAAGCCAGTGCAATAAAGCTTATGACAAAGTCAACAAAGGGAGGGGATTTGACAGCAAAAGGAAGGAGGTAATACTGCCTCTCTACAGGTCCCTGGTAAGGCCCCATCTGGAGTACCATGTCCAGTTTTGGAGTCCACGTTGGAAAAAAGATATAAACAGGTTGGAGGCTATTCAGAGAAGAGCAACCAAAATGATCCAGGACCTTCAAGGGCACTCATAGGAGGAGCGTCTGGAAGCATTAACTATGTTCTCACTGGGGACAAGGATGGAGAGGGGAGGTATGATTGAAACATACCAGTTCCTGAGTGGAATAAATAAGGTGCCATCCTCAGATGTGTTAACAGAGTCTCTGACTCCAACACTAGAGGGCATGAGTGGAAGTTGGGAGGGAGAGAGCATCAAGAGAGAGCTTAGGAAACACTATTTTATAGAAAGAGTCATGGAGCCATGGAATAAACTGCCAGCTGTGGTAGTGGAAGCAAAATCCATGACATCATTCAAACTGGGGTAGGACAAGGCTAAAGTGTGATCAAAAGAACAGGAGCAGTAGGAGGCATTAGGCAGAAGGGGGTTAGGTCCTGAGATCTGAGAAGGTCCAAGAAACACATGGGCAGACTAGATGGATCCTTGGTCTCCTTCTGCCATCTGTTTTTCTATGTTTCTAATGCTGAAACTGTAGGACTTTTCTCCAACTCATAGAATGAATGTATCTGTTGGCATGAAGGAGAGCCCCCCCCACATGGGGGAACCTCTGGGGACCAAAGAACTCAGTAAAAGCCTTCCCTCCAGCCAGCGCAAGCTTAGGAAAAAAATACTTGATGAGTTAGTTGGATTTCAGTAAACTGCTCTTTGGTGTATGCTTTGAAGCAGGAAGAGGACCATCTGCCTGTTACTAGAGATGCAGCAAAGTGTTACTTCATCCACAACTTTTCCGTGAAGTCACCAAATTCACCTCTGTGGATCAATTTGTGACGTTGTCCTGTAAAACGCCAATTCGGCGTTTGTAATTTTGCCTTGCTTTTGAGTTTTTTTAAGTGAAAATTGCACTTGAAATAAAACCCAAAACAAAGAAGTTACAAATTGTAAATCCCCCAAATCCCTTGTGTCTAGTGCCCTCCCCCCTGCCCCACCGATTGCCAGCCACAACAATGTAAAAAAAAACATATTTACTCCCTGGTGTGTAGTGTTGCCCCCCCCAGCCAATCACCAGCCACAGCAATGTAAAAATATATATTTAATCCCTGGTTTTTAGTGGTCCCCCCACCAATTGCCAGCCACAATGTAAAAAATGTATATTTAATCCCTAGCTTCTCGTGGTCCTGCCCCCCCCCACAGCTATTACACCAGCTACAATGTTAAAAAAAAACTCATCAATGTAATCCCTGGTGTCTGGTGGACCCTGACCACCACCCCATCAGATAGTACCCCCACTCTGACCCTGAGTGGGTGACCAGTACAGCCCTTCACTCTCCACCATGGCTGGTGGCACAGGGGAGGATACAAGAGGGTGCAAGAGAGCTAGAGTGGAAACTGTTCACTTTTTACAACTGTGGTGGACCTCAGATAAACGAGTGAAGCAGGGCTGCTGAAATGCTTATTTTTGGCCAACAAAAGGTATGCCATTAAATTAAGAGCCAGATTAATGCAAGTGTTTTGTTCCGCTATCTCTGGTACCTCAGTAGTCTTTTATCTTTTTGCAGCAGGATCATAACCGCAAACTGCAATTGCAAGTAAGGAGTGACATGGGAATGGTGAGGAGTACGGTGGCAGTGAAGGTTTATTTCACATGCCGGAGAAATGGAGAGGCAGATCACTTTAATACTGTGCTAGTCCATTAATAAAGGAACTTTCTTCAGAAGAGAAGACAAGACAAGACAAGACACGAGGGAAGTTGAGGAGGAAGAAGCAGAAGGTGCTCAGGACTGAGAAAACCCATTAAGAATCATTCAAGGAGGACTAACTCAGAACCCCCCCACAATTAAAGGACCCGTTTTACTTATTAATAGGGGCTTTGTTTGGTGGGGCTGGTGGTGTTTGTAGAGAAGGGCGGATAGGATATAAAAATGGGCCAATTTCATTCAATCTTATCCTGGTTCTGACACTGCCTTGTATTTATCTATAGCTACATTTGTAACTTTTCCCTCCATGTAATTTGTGTAGCTCCTTTACCAAAGGACTCATCTGCTTTTATTAGAGGGAGATTTAAGTTTAATAGTTTTAATTTAAAAAAGTGTGCTTCTTGATCACATGACCCTATGACCTAACCCGATACTAAAAGCACATGCGTGGAGTTCAACCAAGAGCCACCTCCATCTTGAAACAGCTTGCATACAGGTATGCATTTCATTGCACAGAGGGAGAATGGGAATGATTGTCTTTACCCTGAGAAGGCAGTAAATACTGAAGGCAGTTCGCCTCCTGTTCTTTTGCACTTCAACTGAAGCATAAGGGAAAGGTAATTTTATAATTTTTGGGGCCATATCATTTTTGACTCTTAAAAAATGTTTAGACTTGAGTTTCAGTCTATCTTTCAGATTTGTTGTGACTCAATTTTAATGCTAGACCACATTTATTTTAAAACACCTTTTCTTTACATATTGAAAACTTAAGAGCCAATTCTTTTTTAGGACCAAATCTGAATATTACTTAGCCAGTTACTTTTATTTTACAATTCTGGTAGCAATCAGGTTAATAGCTTCCAGGCCTTGACTTTGGCCAATTGCAAAAGGGAAAGGAAACTTACATTATTATAAGAAGCTCAGCCTTTTCCTCGCACTTGCAAGAATAATCCTGCAAGTGAGTAAGTAAAATAAAAATGCTGCATATAAAATAAAGATTCGAGTACTCATACTCCTGTTTTATTTAATATAATAAAGGTGTTAAACTAGGTTTTTCTTATATATACAGGGGGCAATAGCACAAATGCCACTTTTTTTTTAAACATTCTTTTTCTTTTCAATAGTGGGGATATTTAATAGTCAAGTGGAGAGTCAAAGACGGAAAACACCTTTTAACAGAAAAACACAAGTTACAGTTGGATCTGAGAGCAAGACATTCCAAGCAATGAGAACTGTTTTAATTTTCTCTCAGTATTGCCAGCAGGTTGTCATTGCTTTCTTTCTTTTACTGGATTATTGCAGAGCCTTCCTTGTAACCCTGTTACTGCTATTTATTTATTAATTATGCAACCTGTTAAGTGTTTTAAGCTATGTTCCTGGTTTTTAGAGCTACTGGGAGATCTCCCCTTTATAATGGGAGTCACTACAAGAAGACAAGCAAATAAAGAAAACCAAAATTCAAAAATCAGGAGAAAAACAGACAAGCAAAAAATCACAAAAGAATAAAACAAAGGGAAAAATGCAGAACTCACTAAATTGTGTGAACTCCCCCAATGAAGGGAAAAATATGGGAGACTACAGTATATAGTAGAAAAAGGAGGGATTAAACAAAAAAACCCTGAAAAATACAAATATAAACAGACAGGCAAGGATAGAAAAATTCCTACATGCATCTACTCCACAACTGAATAAAGAATAATTACTGAAGGGAACTACAGTTAATAATCCCCTTTTGGTAATGATTATGGAAACAGATATACCTCACAATATTAATAACAATGAATGAAGCAATAGGACCTCTAAATCAGCGATTGATGATCATAGAATATCATTACATAACTCAACTGTGTTTGAATGGGAGCCCTTTCCAAAATCAGTCACAAAATTGGATTATTCAATTACCTCACTTGAAGCATCCACTAATTTAGTACAGGAATCTCAATCTAACAGCCCTCAAATAGAACAGGAGAAAAAAGTTAAACCAATTTCAGAACTTGTGGTTAACTATCCAACACACTTTACTCCTAGGCTTATTAGAGCCCTGCAGGATCCTCACATGGCAAATGTTCTCTTTTTAGAACAACTCTTCATATTAAGAGATGAGATGACCACAATAAAATCTACTGAAGCTAGACATGAAACTCTTATAAGAAATTTATTTAGGGAACTGGTTTAATTTGAGCTATGATCTGAAGGGGATTCTATGGAACAATGACCATTAAATAACTCAGAATATTAGAATAACTCTTTACTCCCGCAATGGGGTTCAGAGATTCAAAATAGGAAGAAAAAGCAAAGAAGGATTAAAAAGAAGGAAAAAGAATAAAAGGAAGCAGAGGAAGCAAAGGGTAAAAGTAGGAAAATATTAACTCAAAACAAGGAAAATGAAGAAAGGTAAGGAAATTAAGTAAACAAAAAAAGTGAAAAATAAGGGAAAGAAGAAGAGAGGAAAGCAACCTGCTCAGCAACAGTCAGAGCAGAAAAACCCACACTCTGAGCAAAATACTCCAAGGAAACAAACGTAATGTAAAGCAAAAGACAAAACAAGGAAAGATCACTAGTCCAGCTCAAAATAACATAGGAAATAAAACCCAAAAAGGAAGGCCCAAACCAAAAAACAACATGGAACAGGAAACACTTAAGCTAAAACAAAAGGTTCAAGCTGGAAACTTTAGTTTATCAGGAACTGAGGCAGTAATACATATTGAGGGAATTCACCATAGTAGAGAAGAGACAAAGGAACAACTTTTAGACTTGGTAGTTAAATTACCAGAGGTAGAACTAGCAATACTACATGGAAGGAATAATATAATTTATGTTAAAAGGAATACATCTTTAAAGGGTGACATCGTACAGATGCTACTGTCAGACAGGATGATTGCTGAATGGATTTGGAAACAAAGCAACCTGTTACATAAAAAAGGAATTAAGATAGATAAACCTGTCAATATTGAAACTGTTACGGGTTTAACGAGAGAGGGTTTTGCAGAAGGGATGCCATTTACAGAACTGGAACTCTTATCACATCTACAAAAATCAAAGTTTTCTAATACCTCGGGTGGGGCTAACCTCTTTGTTTTACACTGTATGGCTTGGACAGACAAGAAGGGAGAACTCAAAAAGAATTGTTGAAAATTGTGTGTTACATACTGATTGAAGTGATGGGGTGAAACTTGGTTATAAGAGTGTTTTGTGGGCAAAACGTGAAGTAGGCCTCAATAGCTAGGAACAAATTTCCTCTGCAATAAAAGATAAAATACTGTATTATTTAATTAATACTTCATCTCAGAAATTAGATAAATTGAACTTATTATTACTAAATATGGAAGATATGGAAGCAATCTTTTATGATATAGAAGGGAACATTATGGGAGAGGCTACTAGATGGGAAGGAACAACAAACCAAGGGGAATTCCACCCCGCAGAGATCCCAAGTGGTATCCCATTGCAGAAGCGATACTCACCCTTAGAGTCAACTGTAGACAATAATTGACTTTCTTTGAGTGAAGAATTAATACCCATGACTATATTAGAGGAAAGGGTAACACATGGATGTCAGATACTGTCTTGGAATATTTCTGGATTCTCTAAAAGGCTTATGGATTTAACTTTTATCAATTTTCTAACAAGAAATATTGTTATATGTTTACAAGAAACTTGGGCTATGAAGGATTTGAACTTGAATGGTTTTGCCTTTTTCCTACAAAGCAAAAAAGTGGAATTAATTCCTGATTCATTACATTATTAAGCTCTTGTAAAAATACTTGTTAGTAATGGATAGTGATCGCTCTCATAAAGCAAAAAAGTCTGCTAATTGGGAAAGATCTTCAGGGGGGTATTGCTATCTTTATAAATATCCAAAAGAAAGTGGAAGTAAAGTCACTCTTATTAATATCAGAGAATATAATATCAATCCTCTTGGAATTAGATAAAGAACTATTAATAGTCACAGATGTATATATTCTCCCAAAAAAACAAACCCAAGAAAGTGTACTTATATAGGACAAACTGGAACAACATTTGGGTGAAAATATTGAAAAATACCCAAATGCAGGGCTGATCTTGTTGAGTGACTTTAATTCCAGAGTAGGATTAATGTCCTCTCTTCTAAAAGGTACTCCAGTTGAAAAATATAGAACGTTAGACAAAAAGACTAACAAAAATGGGAAAAGATTATATCAGATGCTTAGTAAGCTTGGATTAATTGTTCTTAATGGCTTACCATCTGGGAAAAATACATCATATTATACATATATGACAAGTCACGGATATAGCATAATCAAGTATGTCTGTATATTTCCTTGGCAGATTCATTTTATACAAAAAATGTTGATATCCTTCTTCGTTCTGAGAGCGATCACTATCCGTTACTAACAAGCATTTTTACAAGAGCCTAATAATGTAATGAACCAGGAATTAATTCCACAAGTACAAATAATAAATAAAAAAAGAATCTTCTCAGTGGAAGTAAAAAATAACATATCCAGCATGTTAAATCAACCTTTTATACAAAACAGATATAATACAATTAATGAAAACAATACTCTCCAGGAAATAAGTCACAAATTAGAGATCATAACAAATTACCTTTTACCGAACTTATATAAAAACAATCAAAGGAAGGGAAAAGAGACCTAGTATGATAAAAGTTGTCAAAACCACAAGAAATAAATACATAAATTAATTAGGATTGATCAGAATAACCATATAAAAGAAAATATCAGTGATTGAATAAGGCAAGAAAATAATATAAAATACGCTTAAATATAAAACAAGAGTTATATCAAAAACAACAAGGGTCATCTATGTTGGAAACTATAAGGAAAAATAACATAAAAGAATTTTGGCTTAAAGCAGTAAAGGTACAGCTAATTACAGAGAAACTATTATAGCACAAATTTCACCCAAAAACTGGGTTTCATACTATCGAAAAATGTTTTATCAAGCAATTAATAATTCTAAATTACAAGAAATATTCAATAAATTACAAAATCCAAAGGAACCCCTTAATATAACCCCTCTAGATATTTCAGAGGCCATATCACAGACTAAACCCAATAAGGCACCATGTCCAGATCAGGTACCTTCATATCTCTACAAAATAGAACAAATTTGGTGGAGCCAGTTTTTGACCCTATTTGTTAATAAAATTGTTGAAACATACAAAATACCACAAACTTGGAAAAATAATATAATCAATCCAATTCATAAAAAGGCAGCCTAATATACTGGAGAATTACAGGCCAATCAGCCTGTTAGACAGCCTTGGTAAGATATTTTCTAGAGTATTACTAATAAGATTGAACGCTTGGATACAGTCAAACAACGTACTAAACATAGACTGTACCAGGGAGGGTTCCAAGCACAATTCTCTACAACTGATCAATGTTTTATACTAACTCATATTGTGGAAAAATATTATACAAAAAAGTATGTCCATTTACATTACATTTGTTGACTTTCGGGGTGCATTTGATAGAACTGATAGAAATATACTATGGGAAAAACTTGTACATATAAACATGAATCAAACTATTCTAAGACTAGTAATCAATTTATATTCTGAAAATAAAACAGTAGTTAGATATGATCTGGAAGGCAATTTAATGGAACCTTTTTCATCCAATCAAGGAATAAAGCAGGGATGCATACTCGCTCCATTGTTATTTAACATATATATCAATGATTTACCCGATGTACTTATTTCACTTTCTTCACAGTCTCCTTGCTTAGATGGAACCTTGGTCCCACTTTAATATATGCTGATGATCTATCCCTGATTTCATTGTCACCTATTGGACTAGGAAAATAAAAACCTTGCAGGAGCATTGCCAAAGAAATCACTTAACAATAAATACAAACAAAACTCAAGTAATGATGATAGGTAAACAAATTCATAAGAACAAATATTCCCTCAGGCAGTTATTATTATTATTATTGTGTATGTTGATCTTATTACTGCCATTTTATCTTTTTGTAAAGCGCCTTGATAGTTTGAAAGGCAGTTATGCAAAATAAAGTTATTATTATTATTAAATAACCTTATGTTGGATCTAGTGTCACATTACAAATATCTTGGAGTTTACGTCTCATTGGATGGGAACTACAGAAAACATCAGACATGCATACAGGGTAAACTAAGTCAAAGTAAATCTGCTGTTTTACACTTTAATGCAAAATATGGAGGTAACACAGTGATAGCAGCACTTTGTGAAGCAGAAATGAAGATGAATTCGGTAGCTGTATATGCTGTAGAAATTTGGTATAATAAAACTTTTCATAAATTAGAAAAACCTTTTACTGAACTATACAAAGCAATATTACATTTACTTAGATCTACATCAGTACATGTAGCTCGTGCTGAACTAGGAAGTGTACAAATTAACCACCTAGCAATTTTAACTAAAATCAGATACTGGATATGGGTTACCAACATGAATACAGAAAGACTTACATATAAATGTCTTATGGAAAAAGCTAGATGGCTAACTAAGGGATATATTTCCCCATGGCTCATTCAAGTAATATAATTTGTCTAAGATAATGGTTTAAAACATCTTTGGAAAGATCAGCAGAGGAGTATAAAAATATTTCCAAAATATAGCGAGATAATAAAAAATAAATCAACAGTGACCTCATCTGATCAAGATATGGTCAAAATAAGAGGGTTAAAACTACTTGGTATTCTCAAAACAAGATAAATCATGTATTAGAACCATATCTACATTTCTTAACAGAGAAAACTGACAGAATTTTGTTTACAAAATTCAGACTTAAGTCATATCCCTGTAAAACACTAATGTATAAAAAAATATATTTTGGACAGTGGCATAAAACATGGAATAGGTATTCTGGTTCATTTTAACCACAGTCACAATTCAAATTTTCAAGGAGTGTTCTATCTTTTGTGTGTGTGTGTGTGTGTGTGTGTGTGTGTGTATGTGTGTGTGTGTATGTATGTACTGTATGTACATGTATATACATATATACATACATACAGGCAGTGTCTGTGGCTGGGAGATCAGGGGGCTGTGGGTTCAGTCCCCACATCTGGCATTTGGGCTAACATCCCAGTACTGACAATGCAGTGCAGCATGAGAGAGGTGCTGCACTTCTGAGGTGCCATCTTTCAGATGAGACATTAAACAGAGGTCCCATCTGCCTGGATTGGTGGAAGTTCAGATGGATGTTAAAGATCCCATGGCACTTATTGGAAAGAGTAGGGGAATTTCCCAGTATCCTGGCCAAATTTTCCTCATTCACTAAAAATATCACTAACAGCTTAATCTGGTTCAATTTCAGTTGTTTACCATCTGTATCCCTGCTCCCCCCCAGTCGCCCCTGAAAAGGGGACTTCTAGGCCCAGTGGGCTTACCTGGTCAACAAAAATTCAACAAACAACAAACAACACGCACAAAAGCTAGAACACTCCCAGAAAATTTGAATTGTGACTGTAGTTAAAATGAACCAGAATCCACAATCCATGGTTTATGCCACTGTCTAAAATATAATTCAATGAGATATAACATTCTGATGCCATACTTTTAAACAAATACGGTCTCAGAAACCGAAGTTATATGAATATTGATGAATCCACAATTTGACTTTATAGCAAATGATATGACAGATTTTATTAAATGGATTCACAAAAAAATGATTTAAGCTCAACACAAACACAAATTATTTAATAGGAAAGATGAGATCTCCCATGGGAATACTTAATTTCTGTTAAGCTCTGTGTGCACTTTATCAAAACATTTTTCTCTTTATGACTATTTATCCTCACTGTATAAATGATGAATGTAAACAATCCTGCTGAATTGTAATATGTGTATTTTATCTGTAATAACAACTTTTTCTTATTTATGTAAGAAATGGTTTTAAAAATTTGTGTAAAGACTTGAATGTCGAACAAATAAATAATTTATCTATCTATCTATCTATCTATCTATCTATCTATCTATCTATCTATCTATCTATCTATCTATCTATCACCATGGCTGGCTACCTGACTGAACTGGAATGAATGAGCGCTCACTCATTCCATTTTATTTATGGATTATTTATTGTTGGTGCTTGCCTGGATCTTGTTTAGATTTTATTAAAATTTGACTTTTATGTTTGTTTTTTTTTAACTTTATTTCTTTTTGTCACAGATTGTATTTCTTTTGATTTTCATGCCACTGACTGGAGTGACATCATGATGACTGCATGGCCATGCACATAATAGTCTGAGCCACTCCCCTGTTAGTGATGATATTGTTGTTGTTGACCTGGAGGGGCACAGCTGCTAGCTTTTCTAAAGTCAGTTTGTTCTTAAGTGCTGGCTAATACCAAGAAGCCTTAAAAGACTGTTAGGATAGCTGGAACTGGCTGAAAATGTTAAATCAAATCAAACATGTGTTGCGTTAAAAGAGCTAAATTTACAAATTCAGGTTTTCCTTTTAGACCACAGTGGTGGCATAGCACCCAGAATAACAACATTTACTGAGTCTAGTGACATTCCAGGAATATCCTATAGCACAGCACTTACCAATGCAAAAACTTCATAAAGAAATTTAAACTGCACTCAATTTGCGTTCTCTTTTCTGGAGAAACACAATTTAAGTGGGTCACTTCTATTTAATATTTAAAAATATGTTGTATAGTCTGCATAGATTATGGCAAATGTTTTGTGTGTGTTCTCTGTTCTATATACATGTGCACATTTTATTTCAGGTTGTTGTTGTTTGCACACTTAGGTACCATGTGAGGTTTTAAAAAATCCAGGAGCAAGCAATCCATTGTTTGGGTGTCACACCCTTATGAATAAGATTCTCTTCGAAACTACCCATGCAAAGTAAAACTAGACAAGGAGCACAGATAAAGGAAGAGAAAGCTAAGTTTTTTTGTACATTTTCACAGACATTTATTACACCAATGATTAAACAATTTATTTTTACATTGCTGTGGCCAGCAATCAGAGGGGGGCACTAAACACCAGAGATTAAATACATGTTTATTTACATTGTTAAGGTGTTTGGGGGCCACTAGACACAAGGGATTTAACATATACTTTTTTACATTGGGGCCAGTGATTGCCGGTGGGGGGAGGGGGGTGGCTGGTAGACTATAGTTTGTGCCACTAAGTGTAAAACTTGATCTGTGAAATTCTATGCTTCACAGTTGACCTGCACTCCATGAATTGGTGAATTTCATGAATTGTACCTTGTGAACTGAGTGCAATTCACAAAAAAATATACAAAGCGAATTTTGCAGACTTAGCACATCTCTACCCATTACCTTGATGACATAGGACATAATCTGTTTCCAGAATATAGTTTTCAATGCTCCAGTATGAGACATGACCAGTAAAGGAACAAGAATTAAGCTGAAGTGTTAACAGCAGGAACTGGAAGTGGAGGATGAACCAAGATGATTTTATTACTGTTCCTTTGTCAGAGAGGAAGAGAGGTTGATCTGATCACCGTATTTTGACTGAAGAAAAATATTTGTCAAATAACAGTATAGGACACCATTCATTGTTAACAGCAAAAAGGTAAATAATGGTACCTTATTGTGGTCTGTTTCTAAATATTTTAGATGCAGGATATAGGAATTAAGTGATGATTTGACTAGGTCTACTTTCCATAGATGAATGGATGGATCATAAGATTCAGTGTCAGCAGTAAATTTGCCTGACTGAAGAACATCATGGAAGGCCTATATCATGGCAACTAGTAGCATCAAGTCTACAGTACCTCAGAAAAAAAAGATTGATGACTGAGGAAGGAGAAGAAGCATATGGGGTAAGACTGCATCAGTTGGTTTTTGATTGAGCTGAGTCTTCAGGGCCTGTTTACATAATTCTAAAAAGAATGCTTTGATTGAGGCTCTGGATGGCAGAGATGGAAAGTCTGAACAGAATTTTAATAGGAAGAATTGAATATCGGAAACATATTGCTTGATGGTGGTATGCAACAAACATTTTGCAAGGGTAGAATAGGGCATGAAGTCTAACAGTTGATCCATACTTTGATTAAATGTTGGAAGATTTTGCAAAGAACAAAAGGCTGTAAAGCAATTCCAAGCAGTAGTATCTGAAGATTTAGTAGAGGAAACAAGGGAACTCCAGATAATTACCTACTGTATGCATGTTCCAAATAAATGTTAGATCATTATGATGTTTTTGTACAGAGGTGGTTGAGTTGGTTGAGGATCAACTTGAGGCATCAGTTAATGAATGGTTTGTAAATCAAAGCGGGACAAAGCATCAGCACTTTGGTTAGTTGAACTGCATATGAAGACACAGCAAATATGAAAATGCTCAGACAGGGAGGTCCACATTAATTTTATGGGTGAAATCCATTATGAGGGGACAGGACAGTCTTCCTTTATTAAAGAAATAGGGCCCTATGCATAAATGTGTGGAGTGGCTATGCACCGCAGATTCGTGGCATGTAGTCACTCAGCACCCATTATCCCCCCCTCCATGTAGGATGCATAAAACAGGGTGTGCATCCCCTATACACCTGATCACCCAGCCACACGGACAGCAATGCACCGGGGGTGTGCCAGCACTACACACCATGCACTAAGGTGTGTAATGCTGTGCATTGGGGCGTGTAGGTGGGTGCCCATTATGCTAGGAAGAACCCTGCCATAACCGAGGCACATGGCCTGCCCTGCACACACTGGACCCACACACATCTCCTGAGGCAGTTGGTGGGCCTTGTTGCACATGGTACAGGCCAGCCCCACCACATACCCCTACTTGCACACTGTGATGCCCCATCCCCCCATGCAGTAACCCCCCAACCCAGCACTGTCCTGCAGTGCCCATGCAGTCTGACTCCCCACACATGGCCGGTGACTTCCCCAGGAGTGGCACTGCATACCCCTGCCTCACACATGACAGCTCCTTCCCGTGTGCACAGCCCCCCCGTAGATGATGGCACCAGTCACAGGTAGCAAGGGAGACCCCCCCAATACACACAGTGGTGCTCATTTGTTCATTGAACCCTGACCCCTGTCCCAAATCCCAGTCATCAGTGATACCTCACCCATCCACGGCACCAGCAAGCCCCACCCAATACCCCATACCTGCCTGCTGGTATTATGGTCAGTGATGGCCAGCAGCACAGCCCTCCACACACCTCCAAGGCTGCTGGCCATCTGACATACACAGGAGTGTGATGATGGCACACACTTGCATATTAAAGATGGCCAGCAGCCATAAAGGTGTGTGGAGAGCTGTGCCACTGGCCATCACTGACTGCTGCACCACTGACCAGGTATGGGGTTGGGTTGGGGGATAGGTGCCATGGGTGGGTGGGGGGCTCACTGTCTACCAATGGTGCAGTGGAGTTGATGGAATCGGTGTTCGGGGCGGTTGGCCTCGGCATGGTGAAGGGGGGTGTTGTCCGGCATTCGGGGTTGTTGCACCTATTGGATGCATACCTGTTCACCCATGCAGCATGCAGCCACAGTGCTACTTGGGCTCAGGAATGGGTCCTCTGGCCAACTGGGCACAGGCATGGGTCTGGTTGCCTTTGAAGGCTATTCGTGCACCCGGAACTATGCTGTGCCATGCAAGGGATCCATTGTGGTACCCATGCTGGGCATCTGATTGGATGTTTGGCTGGGTCCACGACTGCTCCCCCGGCCACTGTGCATGGCCATGCACACCAGGGGAGTGTGCCCGTAGACAGGTGGCAGCCATTGGTGAATACAGCCTATGCACATCTGTTCACAGGTGTGGAGCACCGCAGGTGGGATATGCACCTCCAGCAAGTATTTCCCACCCATTGGTGCATAGGCCCCAAAGATAGTAGCCATTATCACAATAGACGGTAACTCATTGGTATGTCCAGCGAAGACCCCATAGCACAGATTGAGTATATTTCAAAAAAAAAGGGATGTAAACTGGAATTCTGAAATACTCAGGAGTTTGGATGGGCATGAGCAGGAGATCCCTGCATTGGCAAAGAAGATGCAAAGCCTGAAAGATGGGGATGAACTGGTAACTACTTCATTTGCTGATTTGTAGGACAGTCATAAAAGAGGGAGATCTTATTCCACTCACTTATAAAATAAAGCCACATGTGAAGACTGGATCAGGCAGTGGACATGAGGATGATATGATGATCCAGTGTAGATGCCGAAGCAGTTTCTTGTAACAAGATGGGAGGTGAAGGATCTGGAGATGAAGGATCTCCCTTGCTAAATAATATACATCACAAAGTTCAGATACTCTAGTAAGGATAGCAATTCTGTGGCAATATTTACAGGTTTGAAGGGACATGAAGATCTCAGCAATATGGTGGACCTTTTCTGAAGGAAGTCTGGCTTCCATTTTAACAGAGTCAAAGATGATTCCAAGACACTTGATTGAAATAAGTGGGCCAGTTGTTTTGCCCTGTGCTAAAAGGATTCAAACAGTGTTAAAGAGGGATTTAAGCTGGTGATACCAGCAGCAGGGTGCATGTGAGGAGAAGAATTGATTAGGAGGAAGTTATCAAGTAAAAGCATGGCACAGTGGCATTGGAGGACATTGAAAAGAATCGAGAAAAAAAGTGTTGGATAAATTGTCAGAGTTTGGGGTTCCTTTTGCACCCAAAGGTTAACAAAGTGTAAAGTAGTAATTCCATTTTCCGTGAATCCCATAAAGATTCCAGAGGTCAGGGTGATAGGATATCAATTTAAATGTTTTCATAATGTCTGCTTTGGAAAGCCATGCTCCTGATCTTGCTAACTTGATATAATGGATTACATCATCTATATGGGAGTTGAGCAGGGAGTAGTCGTCAGAGGAATTTAGGGAATGACTGCTAGAAACTGCAACAGAATATGGAGTGGATAAAATCAACAATAACATGCTTCAGCCCTGAGACTTTATGTGTTGTCACTCTGATACAGAATATAGGTAAAGGCAGCTGGGAAAGAGGGCCTGGCGATGAAGCCTTTAATGACTTCTTTTTGGATTAGGCTGGTGATGACTTCAGGATCTGATACCACAGTTTTTATGTTCTTGCAGACCAGAGACTATTTGAGTAAAACTTGCCTTCCTGTATAAATACCATGGATTAAATAGGATACAAGAAACAAAACTAGGACCTGGTTTGGTTGTGTGGTGAGTAATGATTGTAAGACTTTCAGATCCACAAGAGAGGATTGATCTGGACACTTGCATTTCCAGTATTGGGGTGTGATTTGTTGTAATGATGACAAATGGTTTTGGTGTGTGCTTCACTACAGTAGCTACAGATGTGTAGCAAGTTGAGGTCCTCTGAATAGGTGTAGAATCTGGGCATGGTTCTTGATGATGAGCTGGCTCTTAAGTTTCAGGTGTCAGCAGTTGTCAAGTCCTCTTTTTACCATCAGAGGAACATTGCCCGGATAAAGCACCTCATTCCGCCTGATGACCTTCCAACATTGGTCCATGCCTTTGTGACCTCCCACCTTGACTATTGTAATGCTCTATACCTAGGGCTTCTGGAGGTGGACATCCACCTTCAGCTGGTGCAGAACATGGCAGCCAGGTTGTTGATGGGTTTGTCAAGATCTAGCCACATCACACCTGTGCTCTGTGAGCTGCACTGGCTGCCGGTGAGTTGGAGGATCACCTTCAACATCTCTTTGCTGACCTATAAGGCCCTATATGGACAGGGACCACATTATTTGCAAGATCTTCTCTGCCCCTATTGCCCCTTCTGCCTACTCTGTTCTGTCAATGAGGGATTATTGGAGATTCCCAAAGTTCATTTAAAGCCTCAGGGGCCAGAGCTTTTTGTTTTGTGGCCCCAACCCTGTGGAATTCTCATCCTCATCGGATTAGAGAGTGCTTGTCCACTAAGACCTTGGAGTCCACGTTAAAAACTTATGTATTTGAGTTAGCATTCATGAATGTTGGTTAAAGCATAAGTCAGTGTGCTGCCTGTTTTAATCTTGTGTATTTTTATGTTGCTTTCTGTTTTAATTCTGTACAAGTGCTTTGGCATTGGAAAGGTGCTTCATAAATAAAGTTTGATTCATTAACTGAAGGTGCAGACAGTGGCCAGGCAAGAAGACTCATTAAATTTAGTTCTGTCCAGCCCAATGGTGCTGAGGGTTGAGGCACTGGATGCCACACCTTGCGCCACACCAGCGGCCCGGGTTCGGGAATGAGCTCAGGATGCTGGGGGTCAGCAGGGAAGGGTAGGGATTTAGTGTCCTGAGAACAGCTCTCCCTTCATGGGGTGTGGGGGAGTTCATGCTCCTGCAGTCTAGTGGCCTCTGATGGTGTCAAGGGCTCATAGCAGTCAGGAGCCAGGAAGAGCAGGGATTGGCTGGGAGGCTGTCCTGTGGGCATGCTCGGGAGTGAGCACGCAGTGCGCTGGAGTACATTGCACTTCTCAGCCAATAGGAGGAAAACATGAAAATTCCCCAACTGCTGGGTGTGGCAATGGGACCATCAGTTGCCCCAGCCACACGCCCAATGTCAGCCGCTACTTCCAACTCTCTCCTTGGAGACTCGCAGGACTCTCCTTGGGCTGGGAGAGCCCAGGGTCCTGATCCCGATGTAGCAACGGGAATGTGGTTCAGACAGGTGGTAGAGCCAAGGAGCAGAGTATGGATCCCAGAGAGATGCCCCGGTTAGGTAGGTGCATAAAGAGATTTAAAAAAAATAAATAAATTTAGTTCTGACTGGGCTCAATTTATTGACCATATTTGTCCTCAGGGTTATGATGTGCAAAGAAGATTCCTGGATCAGATTTGCAAAGCACATTTTTTTCCACAGGTTCTAAGTGTATCAGAGATATGTGGCACTGGACTTGCTGCAAAAAAAGGGATTTTCTAGCTATTGTGTGAAGTAGATTCCCCCTAAACTGCATTTCCATGGTCTAGCATGGGCCAATGCTGTTGTGTGGAGCTAGACAGTGTGGCCACAAAGATGGACACTGGTACTCCTCCTGCTTTCAAAAATTCAACCTGTAGAGTTCTGGATGATGGAAAAGATGTTGAAACTGTTGGTGGAGATGGTTCATCCAGGATGGTGAGTGAACAAAAGGAGGACTGATGGAAGAGAGAATGACAAATGGAACAAGATAGGACTTTTGACCTGCAAAGTACAGTGCTCCCTCACTGCAACAAATGACTTGGGAGCCATGACATCCATTTGTTATAGTGGTGTGCTCATTATAATGAGAGAACAAGGAACGGGTGAATTACCTGCATCTTTGTTATTCACCCACAAAAATACTGACACAAACCATTAAATACTATACTTTTATTTCACTTTATTGAAGTTATTCACACTTTATCTACATTTAAAAACATTTGGTTTTTGTGAGCTATAGCAATTAGTGTAACAGTTATTCACTGGCAACCGGTATAAAATTGGCTGTAATTTTTGTCTGTTTTGTGGTTTTTAAAACAATGTCCTTTGCATAGAAAACAAGATGCCTAAGTTTAAGGACTTTAATTGAGTCTGATTCCTGTGCCGGAGCCAGCTGAGTCCTGTTTCTAGCCACGGGATAGCTTCACAGTATGTTGGGATCTCCACCTCTCATTCAGAATCCTCCTCACTCGATTCTACTTTCTCTTGCCCCACGACTGCACTGACAATGTCGGTGTCTGTCAGTATCTCATTGGTTTGCAGTGTCATCGATTGTTAGCCATTCTCCAATGACTTCAGAGGGATTTGTTGAGTCAGTAAGGTTGAGATCTGTGGCTAATGCTGTAATCTCATTTGTGTCATCTTCGTCATCTTCCCCATCATCTGCAGGGGTGAGTTGGTCAGCAAAAGTAGAACCCAGTGTATCCTCTCAGCAGTGAGTGATGGTTGCTTGTGCCACATTACCCCATGCTTCACCAGCAATGTTAATTACATCCCTTAAATTCAGCCTCTTAAGGAATTCAGCAACATGTGTCCCTTCAGCTACCAGATCACTCAGCAGACATTTGTGGTAGAGCTTCTTGAATGTGGCAGTGATCCCACCATCTAAAGGCTGAATGTGGGACATTGTGTTTTTTGGCAGGAACAGTGCTTTTATCCTGCCATCATGAGATCGCAGTTGTGATTCTGAGGGGTGGGCAGGACATGGATCAAGAAGAAGGAGTACTTTTACTGGGAGGTTTTTTTTCAGATCTAACAGCAGAGGCAAATGTCTCAGCAAACCACTTACGAAAAATGTCAGCTGTCAT
Organism: Neoceratodus forsteri; assembly: GCA_016271365.2. NCBI lineage: Eukaryota > Metazoa > Chordata > Ceratodontiformes > Ceratodontidae > Neoceratodus > Neoceratodus forsteri. The sequence continues at coordinate 883,293,128 of CM057454.1, read as the reverse complement.
CCAGGGGTTTTGGCTGTTAGAAAAGCTGACTAGGAGGGATGACGTGCTGACATGATGAAAACTATGTGGCCATTCAAATTTACCAGTGTATAATGGCTGCACTTTGTGAGTCCCTGTGGCATTCATGCAGAACAGAAAAATTGCTCTGTCTTTTGAAACTTTAAGTCCTTTTGAGGCATTTTGTTCATTTGTAGCTGCAAGAGTAACATCTGGGAGGCACCTTAGAACAGACCAGTTTCATCTGCATTGTACACCTATTCAGAGTGTACCCATCCAGTAGGTGAGAATGTCACTACATTTTGGCATGAATTGAACAGCTGCCACATCATCACAGAACCTTTGCGCTCCAGTAATGCAGACACAGTGAAATCTGTGTCTACGCTGAAACCTCCACAGCCACCCAGAGGAGGATTTGAATTTGAACTGCTCACCATGGATCATCTTAGCAGACTGTTTTGCTTTGGACTTCACTATGGAGCTGGACACAGGTACCCCACTTGCATACTGCTGCATGAACCAAAGCTGCATCACTTGGTCAATTTCTCCTTTGTCCAGATGCCTGGCCCTTTTGTGAGCTATACCCTGCACCACACTACATTCATTGGTGAACTCTCACAATGCACCTTCCTGCTTTCTCCATGAACATATGGTGGATTTCAAGAACCCTGTCTTGAGGGAGATCTTGGCTAGATGTTTGCCAGCCTTCAGTCTGTCCAACACTGACAACTTTGTCTCAACGGTGTAGCCTGAGCACTTAATTCTAATTCCTGAGGTACAATACCCATGTATCCAGGTTATATTGCATTTGATCAGCACAAAACATCTGTCCATTAATTGACCGATTCGACAGATAGGACAATAAATTGGTAGACTGACAAACTGCTACATTGATAGATTGACAGATAAGATCAGAACAGCAGATTTACGAGAGCACACTGCTGACAGCTGCGTTACCTGTCAGTGTCAATGAAAGTATGCTGGGAATCATCAGCCACATTCATTATAGGCGGGAATTTGTTATAGTGAGATTCGTTACAGAGAGGGAGCACTGTATCAACAAAGTAGCTCATTATCTAGAATTGCCCAAAAAATGCAGGCACTGAATCGTTGGGGCATGGCAATGAATTTCACAGAAAAGCCTTGTGATAGTCAAACAAAGCTATTCCCCTATAGTGGATAGCAAGATCTACTATGGTATATACTGTAAGCAGGCATTGAGTTATTCTCTTTGAGATGGAAAGACTTTGCAGAAAATATCCCTGTAGATGGAAAAGGCAGCGATGAACTCAGGAACCATTTGCTTCCTAAATAGTCAAGGAGCTTTAACTTTAAGAATGCTGAACACACTGATGCAAAAAAAAATCACACAATTTTGTATACGTCATGTGAAGACACCTAAAGGGGTTGGCTGAATACAGAAAAACATGCTACTGGTGGAAGGCCCTGGTTGTAACTGTGGAATGGTTGAGATAGGCTTAAAGGCTATTATCTTTAGTGATGTGATTGTTGTCAATGAGGCACAGGTCAGAAAGCATAGGAAAACCAGGAGCAGTTATAAAATTCACAAGTAGAATTTTATTGTCAATAAGAGTAAAATAAAAAATGAAAAGTGTTCAGTATAACTATTTACAAAGGTAGTACACACAGAGAAAACAAAATCCTTCATCTGAAGTTATCTCTAATTCCAAGTTTCAGTCTATGTCTCTCACTCTCTCTAACAAAAGCATTGCTGCTCTTTTTAAAAGTCTTTGCCTGGGAACTCGTTAAGAGACATCCTTCTCACAATTGTCTTGCCAGTTTCTTTGCAGGTGTAACAAATAGAACATGGTGATCCAGAACAGACCTCTTGTTGACAACTCTGCCAAAGTTTACAAACAAGCCTGCAAGGAGCTCAAACTACATCTCAGGTTAACTCCCTAAATTTCAAATAACTTTTTGCAATCATTTCAGCAGTATAACTATATACATTTTTAAGCCAAGGGATCCCAGTTTCACATAACGATTCACATATATTTTTATAACTACAGATATTCAAGGGGGAAGAAAAGACAGAAACAGTAAGTAAAGGCAGAGAATAGAGAGGGGGGAGAATCATGAGACCCTCAAAGTAATCAGTTCCTAGGTTTGACAAGAACATTTGGTTGTGCAATCAGACAGACAAGAGACAGAAAAGGAGAGGATAGGACAGATCCTTGCATTTAACTCTTTCTGCATAACAAATGGGACATGGCCTTATTCAACCCTGTCACAACTGGAGCAAAAGTAAGACAGGAAGCAGGCATATTTGCTATACAGAAGAAATGAATGGCAGACACACCAGGGCAAGTTAGTGAAAATGTGTAGTAAACCATGCTAGCAAGAGGACAGTAACAAAATGCAGAAACACCCTAACATAGCTCCTTGCCAAAAGGCTTCATCGGGGGTGGTATGTGCTTGTGCATACAACATTTAAATACTGTGATGCATATTCATTAACCTCAAAGATTAGCATATAAGACATGAAATGCACAGTGCGGGGGAGTATAAACAAGTGCTGTGGCAGTATAAAGTGCTTAAAATACAAATTAAAATTTATATTAGATATTTTAAAACCATTTCTCACCAAGACATCTGATAATAAGGAACAAAAAGGGTGGAAGAGGTTGCATACTGTGCTGTAATATTTCATTTTAATGGGAACAGGCACCTTATTCAATAAACATCTGTTTGCCCAAGTTAAGGCCTAAGAAGAGTGTATAACTGTGAGCAAAGGAGGCCAAAGTTTCCATACTTCTAAAAAAGACTGCAGTAGAGCCACACATGTAACACCACCAATAAACTGAAAGGGAGGTCCTATGATGTCCTAATAAATCTATAAGGGTCCAAGTGCAGAAATGTATGAGCTATATATATTGTGTAAACAGTGCTAATAAATCTATTTGTGTGATTAAAAACTTTTAAAAATCTTTATTATTATAATGCACTAGGGAACTGAAAACAACCTCCTCAGACCATAGCAACTTAATTACCTTTTGAACAACATTTGAGGGTAAATTGACCACATTATAATGTTAGAGGGTCATGAAAAGTGGACTAAATGCCCTGTTTAGTGCAGATTTTCAAGTGGGCACCAACTTACACAACCAACAACATGGTTTGAAATCCATAATGTCATTTAGACAGTAGGGAGTCCATGCATTCACCCTATATGTACATTCAGTATCATTTTGTAGTAACATAAGCAACATATTGCTACCCCTTGGTAGGTTCCTGATGTAGCCCAGACTCTTAAATTCAAAGGATTGGGTTTTACAGCTGTGGCACTCTTTAAAATGACCCCTTACAGTGCTCTTCTGAGTCCCTTGTATGATGGCTCTGATGTGCTCTTGCATGCTTTCTTTTAGGAGTGTGGTGTCCTGCCAACATAGATCATGCCACAGCTGCATCACTCGACATAAACTTCATGTGCAGTTCTACAAATGATATAATGTCTCATCTGATATTTCTTTCCATTTTGGGGGTGCACAAACTGTAGTCTAGTGTCTCTGTATTTGCAGACATTGCATCTCTAGCAGGGATAGAACCCTATTTTGGGAGGTTTAAATGATTTCTCATTGTGCACATAATGCCCATTTGTGATAGCATCTGCAAGATTAGTGCCCCATCTTAATGTTATCCTTGGGATATTGCCAACTAAAGGGCCTTGCTTGAATGAGACATTAAACCAAGGTCCTGTCTTCATGTTCGGGTGGTTCTTTGGGTAGACATTAAAAATTCCATGGGTTTTTCTTAAAAAGAGTAAGTGAATGTCTCTGGTTTTCTGGTCAAATGTCCCACTGTCACAAAAAATAGCACCAGCAGCTTAATCTGCTTCAATTTCAGTTGGTTACCATCTCTATCTTGTTCCTGGTCAACAAGAAACTGAATTAAATTAAATTAGTTCTATATGCTTGTCCCGGTGGTGCTGAGGGTTGAGGCGCTGGAGGCCACACCTCACGCCATGCTGGCAACCGGGTTCAGACATGAGCCTGGGGTGGCAGGGGTCGGCAGGGGAAGGATGGGATTGAGCATCTGGAGGACTGCTCTCCCATCCCAGGGAGGGATCCAGGGAACCACAGCACTGTAGTGGCCCCTGGTGATGACCAGGGGCACTTCTAGAGTGGTGCAGCAAGGGGTGAAGTGCAATAGACATCTGCACGTTCATGATGTCATTGCATGCTTGCACTCCAGGGGACTAAAAATAGGAGGAAAATGGCAGCACAATGCCCGCGGCAGCTTGATAGCTGCAGCTTCACTGGCCGGCGAATGCCTGGACTGAGGCGTGTGCTGGTAGTGGATCCTGGCTGGGCATGGGGGCATCAGAGGGGGCCCCTCTCGATGATACAGATGTGTATGCCAGCTGGGTATGCATAACTCCGGGGTCAGTGGTGAGGAGAAGCAGTGGCTGGAGGTAGGCAGGGACTGTGGCTGCAGGAGGATAAAAATAGAGGGGATAAAAAAAATTATTAGTTCTAGATCATTGGTCAGTATTTGCCACCTATTTTGAATTATCCTTTTGATTTCAAAAGATCTGTCATGAAAATCAATGACATAAGTGACTTTGGTGTCTAAATCCTGGTTGCAGTTTCTTGGTACTAATAACAAATTATGTTCTCTTTTGCCCTGGAGACAACATCTGCTGAATAACTACATTTGCAGGCATAGCTGCTGGCATTCTGTTTTCAAGGGAGGATGCCTTGGACTCCTATCAGGAAAATTGATGCTGGCTTGAGTTATGAGGTCATGCCATTTGTCTACAGGATCTGTGAATGGCAAAGATTCGATGGGAAGACATTTGTTTGAGTTGGCTTGGAGGGCAGCTAAATAAAGAGCAAATACAATCTTCTTCTTAGCTGAGGTAGAGAATAGAACATAAAGATCCTTCAAGGCTGCAATATACTTGACTGTTGGTCAGTCTTTATATCGTAGTTCAAATTGGCAAGCTTTTCAGGGAGAATGCTCTGACTGATCTGAGTTTTGTTCATCCTGCTTCTAATGCTGCTTGCTAGAAGGCTCTGACATGGTGGTTCTCCAAAAAAAGAAATGAGATACTGTTAGAAGCAAGAAGGAGAAAACAATGAATAGCTAATTGTAGTAGCTCACTGTGAGTGAGGGACCTCAGAATCTATGAAATAGCCTGGGAGGATCCATTGGACTGTTATTAGCAAAGTCACAAAACCAGATGACTGGGATTGCACTGGGGCAGTTTTATGGCCTCCAACAAGTCTGCTGGAGGGAAACAACCTCCAAAGTTCCTGCACTGAGCAGAGCAGCAGCAAGCTGAGGCAGAAAAACTGACATACAGTACTGATGTGGAGACTCCACGTGGTGAATGGCCATGGTCAGTGGTCAGGATGGCGTGACTGCACTGGATGGAAGGACCACAGCTAAAGGTCAGGAAAAGAAGGTCAGAGAGGTTATGAGCAGCACTCAGTGGGGTGGAAATAATAGACCAGATAAAGTGAGGTAGAAGTCCGTGCTGTGAAGCCTGATTGTGAGTTTAGTAGTTGTCTGGTTGGGCTGGAAGAATAGGAGGTAACTGATAAGTAGGAAGGCTCAGTTCAGTTGGAAGCAGCAGCACTGTGGCAGGAGTGGAAACCAGAACTGGGAAGTTATGTATTAGAAGCCTTTCAGTAGCTGAACAGCTAAAGCATAAACCAAGCACCAAGAGGAACCACTCTGCTACTAGGAACTGCAGCTGCTGGAATGTGAGCGCCTACAAGACACTGCAGGCATGTACTGGAACCCAAAAGTAATGTGTCCTGGAACGCCACTGAAACATGAACAGAGTGGTCTCCAAGTGCTCCAGTGGCTGAGCATTCTATAGACAACAGTGCCAGCAGCAGAGGCTCTTAAGAGAGGCCATGAGGGCCAGCTGAGGTGAAGCCAAACAGCTGAAATGACAGCACAAACAGCTGAAATGCCAGCGCAAACAGTGAACCAGATGGTGGGTAAGAACACCCTCAAATGATGGAGACAATGAGGAGGGCTGGAGGCAGCAGCACAGAAGGACAGCAGCATGGGAGGAAATGGTACAAGCAGCAGGAGCCATCAGGGACTGCAACAGAAGGGTGAGCAATAGAGATGACAGAACCTGAGAAAGAGTAAGGTAGGGCTGAGTAGCATAAAAGAAAAAACAAAATGCCTAAAACACAAAAGAGCAATAGCATGGCCACAGTCACAATAATTGACTAGAACCCTGAGGGGCAGCACTAGCTGGTTTAAGTAGTGGCTGGTGTAGTGGTTGATCAGCAGACCTCAGAACCCAAGGAAGCTTGCAATTATCATCCCTCTAGAGGTACATTCTCATGGGAATTGCTTGCTTGGTGGAGAACCAAAGTAAACCCATTAATTAGAGTAACAGTTTCATATGATATCCACATTTCTTGAAAACATAAAATATTATATTGAACTACAAAACTAAACCAGTCATTAACTTGGACCCTTATTGATAGGCCAACTGTGTTCCAACTTAATATTATTGTTAATCCATATCCAAGAGTTGTTTGGGGCCGTTCCTCCTACAGTCTGTCATTGTCTATGCTGCTTTTAGGTAGCCACATAGCTTCATCATCCTGCAAGTGTACTGTACTGGTGTATATGTAACCCCCAACTGGCCCCCCTTGTTTAACCAGCAGGGCTTCTCCTGTCACAACAAATGTTTAGGGGCAACAGAGAGGGGTGGGGGTTTACATAAATTAGTATAAGACATAAAAAAGAGAGAGAAATGGCCACCATTAGACTCAACCAAGTGTGGCAACTACCTGGCACACACCTGGTGGGACCAATTACTGTGTCCAGCAACCCAGGTCCCTGGGAGAAAATGTTTGCTTACAGTTATGCTAGGTTTGCACTTCTGGACAGGGGCACCCAAGTAAATCCAGACACTAGGAAGCAATAACAATACTGTCCAAAACCAGGTTGGGATTCTAGAGTGTGGCTTTTATTCATGTAACAAAGTAGGAATAATCACAAAACGAAGATGAACCCCCATAGAACTACACATACTGGCATTGCAGATTCTCCAGGGTACAGAAATTCCTGAATTCCCATTTAGCATAGGCAGAAGAAACACAATATAGTAAACAGTCTGGCTCTGAAATGGAGATTGGCACACATGGCCAGATGTAGTACATTTCCCATGGACTAGTCACAATGGCCAGTACTAAGACACTTTCCCATATTTCATGAGGAATATAGGTGGTACACATGACCACAAAGGCGCACATCCAGGCTTAGGACTTTCAGAACCCACTGAACTGGCGTAAACTGAGAGAAAACAACCCACACACTGGGGTAAACACTTTTCTCAGGCATTGGCCAATTGCACTGAAGAAAAAATAATAGGTGCCATTCAGAACACATAGAGGTAAACTGGTTACTCCAGGTGGGGGGTCTCCCACCTTTTGTTTCCAAGCTTATACTAAGTCATTCATCTGGTTAATAACACCACACAATTGTAGAAACACTGTAGATGATGTCTTAAACTGTATATCACACTTAACATACTACCTTCACACACCTCTGAGGTGTCAGAAAATTAAAGGTTCTGTACTTGGATGGTCACATGCTTGACTCCAATGTAGGCAGACACTTTTAAACAGAAAGTCTAGGTGACAGGGTCCTTTTGTCAAAAAAAATTCACCCCTAGGTACTGCAGGTGCATCTGGGCTTACTCAGAGAAAGAATGTACTCACAACAAATGTCCAAGGCAGCTTCATCAAACAAGTGGATCAAGGGGATTGCCCCTGAATCCTGGAGTTCACCCCCATCCCTCCTGGGATGGGGCAAAGGAAACCTTACTGGAACAGGTCTCCACTACTTCTTTGTTCTTCTTCTAGGGTGAGAACAAACTACCACAAAAACAAAAGGGGTAGCTCTTTATCAGAGCCAAACTGAGGAGCTGCCAAGCAGCTTCAGCCTCCTCCTACTCGAACTCCTACAGAATTAACTCAACATTCCAATTTACTCTAAAGCCAGCTAAACAATGTGGTTTATGCTGCTGCCAGAGTTCCATGATTACATCATCACTCCAGCTCAGCTGAGACTGAAAACAGTATGACAGTGTGAAACCAATTTACCTGGCATTTCACAAGCTGCCTCCCCTGCCTGCCACTGATCTAACTGGGATTCTAGTAAACCCTGGGAACAAGGGGGTTACACCCACCCTTAGCCAGGAAAATGACTGCCCCCAGTCATTACCTACCCGGCACCAGACTATCCTACCCTATGTGTTGACTACGGGGAGGTAGCGCTACCTTCTCCCAACCTGTGCCAGGCAAAGGCAGACAATACTAAGGGCCCAAAGGCCTTTAGCTGATGCATTAGCTCCTGCGCTATGATCTGACTATGGAGAATCAGTGGCTCTGGGAGAACAGTCCAGAGCATGCCTCAATAGACCAGCACTGTGGCCCCATGGCTGTTCAGGACCATAGCCTATCTATCCCCCTAGCCCTCTAGGGAAAACCTATCTAAACAAAATCTACCCACAAAAGAGAGAAACCTCCCTCCAACCCAGGGCACCAGCAAGCCAAACCACACAGAGCCAACACTTTACATAAGCATTAAAACTGCTCCTCTCCCCCACGCACTAACACCTGTGAAAGGAAAACTGTTAACACCTGTTTACCATACAATTCTACAAAACACTCTACAAAAGCAGAAGAACTCAGCTGAGTCCCCACATCCTGTTCTGGTCTTCTCTTCTTACTTCTTTACCAGGAACCACCTGAAAGTGAAAAAAAAACACACCCCAAATCTGCAAAACCCACAGTATGACAACAATAACCCTTACCATCAAAACACTGGAGAATCCCAAAAAATATTTTTTTAGAAAAGTAGAAATGTAGAAAACAGTAGAAAACATCTAACTTTATGTACAATACACCTTTTCTGGGGGATGGAATGCCCTAAATGTCCAAGCTAATGACAAACAGTGGTGCCCGAAGGCAATCTCCATAAAAGAGTCAGGAAAGACTTGTCTGCTTCTATTGGAGGCTAAGAAACTTGCTATACTTCAGAGAACAAACTAGAATGCATTTGAGGAACTGGGAACCTGGTATTTTCATTTTTTCTTATTGGCATTAAGAAGAGAATTGCAAGATTCCATTAAAGTGTAGTAATTGTATAATCAGAGGGGGTGAAATACAACTGAAGTTGCTTGATTCCTGTGCTTGAGACCTAGGATTTGGAAGGATATTTGTGCAACATTTTAGAAGTGTCCTGCTGGCTGAGCAGTGAGTTTATCCCTGGTTTCAGAAATTGGGTTTGTGTATTAGAATCAGACATAGCAAAGTGTCTACATTGAAAGGCCTGCTTACATCACAGGTGTCACTAGTCAATCAATTGATTCTGGGTGGGGCTTTTATCACTGAGCTGTCATAGGCAAACTACACAGTGAGAAGCCAGTCAGAAAAGACTTGCCTGCTTCTGTTGGAGGCTGAGAAAAGTACAGTTATGTAAGAACTTACCGTAACAGTAGATCTTCGAGAGAGGCTCTTGCAGTAGGCAATTACATATAGGACTGAATCCCCTAGTAGGTAATTACATATAGGACTGATGCTGACAGGTGGCAGGACCCCACGGAAAAATTTCTAGCTAGCAGTCCCTGGCGAAGGACCGCCCCCACGTCAGGTGATCGACATCAGGAGACGTCGGTATAAAGGGGCGGTCCCTGATGCCTGCCTTCCAGTTCTTTCCCACCACGGGCCAGAAAGGCCGGATGAGAGAGGAGCGGATATTTCCCTCACTGGAAAAGGAGCTGAAAAACCTAGGGGGATGGAGGGTGGGAAGGTATTACCTACTGCAAGTGCCTCTCTCGGAAGATCTACTGTTACGGTAAGTTCTTATGTAACTGTACTATCTTACTTCAAGAGGGCTCTTGCAGTAGGTAATTACATATGGGACTGAAACCCAAGCAGTCTGGGACAAAGAGAGGCACCGGGAGGAGGAAAACTACTCCAAAAAGCAGCTCTAGCTGTGCAAGCCTCAGGATAGGAGGCCTTGCAAAACAGCCAGCCCGAAGCCTGCTCTATGGCGAGAGGCAACATCCAAACTGTAGTGTTTAGTAAAGGTATGGACGGAAGTCCAGGTGGCAGCAGCACAGATGTCTGTTGCAGACACATTCTTAGAACAAGCCACTGAGGCAGCTACTCTTCTGGTGGAGTGGCCTCTTACTTGGCCTGGGAGGGTCTTGTTGTATTTTTCATAGCAGAAAGTGATGCAATGAGCCAACCACTTAGATAGGCATTGCTTGGAAACAGCATTGCCTTCCTCTTTATGAGCAAAAGAGATGAACAATTGAGCAGTCTTTCTGAGATCCTTCGTCCTGTTGGTGTAGTATCTCAGAATCCGGTGAACATCCATAGTATGGAGTAAATACTCCCCTTGATTAGAGTACTGCGTAAAAAAGGTAGGTAACTCTATGGACTGATTTAGAGTAGACTCAGCTACTACTTTAGGGAGAAACTTAGGATTCGTGTGAAGAGCAACATGTTCCTTGTGAAAAATCAAATATGGGATTTTACACATCAGGGCCTGGAGCTCGGAAATTCTCCGAACCGAAGTAATTGCCACCAGGAAGAGAGTCTTCCATGAAAGGAACTTCAAATCTGCAGAAGCTGCAGGCTCGAAGGGAGGGAGAGTAAGTTTCTTGAGAACAAAGTTCAAGTCCCAAGGAGGAGCAGGAGTACGTATGGGGGGTCTCAGATGGATAACCCCTCTGAGAAAGGTCTTAGAGACCTCCAATTGAGCAAAAGTTTTGTTTGCAAAGGGAACATGATAGGCCGAGATGGCCACCATGTGTACCTTCAGAGAAGAATGACTGAGACCCAGGTCAAACAGATGACGTAGATACTCCGGCAGATGCCCCGCTGAACAGGAAAAAGGTTCCACGTTCTTGGAAGCAGCCCAGATAGTGAATCTTTTCCACTTCATGGCATAAGTGGATCTGGTAGAGGGTTTTCTGGCCTCCACCAAAATCTCCGCCACTTTGGGAGACACTCCAAAATGAGATTGAGCTAAGTCTGCAGGAACCATGCATGCAGTTGAAGGGATTTGAGGAGGACCCTCTGAGTATTGTTGTAGAAGAGAGAACCAAACTTGCCTGGGCCAGAAAGGAGTGATAAGAATCATTCGTGCTCCTTCTGAAGCTAGTTTCTACAAGACTCGTGGGATAAGTGGAATTGGGGGAAAGGCATAGACAAATCTGTCCATCCAATCTAGAGACAGAGTGTCTCTCCAGAAAGTGCCTCACTCTGGAACAAGCGCAGAAGACGGGAAGCTTTGCGTTTAGAGGGGATGCGAACAGGTCGACCAGTGGTGTTTCCCAAAGTCGGAAGATGTTGTCTAGGACCCCTTGGTCCAGTTCCCACTCATGAGTCAGAGCAGAAGAGCAACTTAGCTTGTCTGCCAGGGTGTTGTCAACTCTCAGAATGTGAACTGCCATGAGGTGAAGGTCGTGTTGTGCTGCCCACTCCCAAACCCTCATGGCTTCCCTGCAAAGAGGGTAGGACCGAGTCCCTCCCTGTTTGTTGATGTACCACACCACGCACATGATGTCCGTCTGGACGGCTAGGTGGCCGGGAAGGAGGTATTGTTGAAGGGCTTGGTGAGCGTACAACACTGCCCGATGCTCGAGCACACTGCTGTGGACAGCTTGTTCTAGCTTGGACCAGGAGCCCTGGGTCCGATGAGAGCCTAGATGGGCTCCCCAACCTTCGCCCGAGGCATCTGTGGTTAGAGTCTGGGGGGGAGGATGAAAGAAAGGAACTCCCTGAAACAGGTTGTCTCGAATCATCCACCACTGCAAGTCTCGAAGCATTGGCGCGAGGAACCGTCGGAATAACAGCCGCCATGAGTCCGAGAAGGTGAAGGACCGACCTCGCAGAGATCATCCTGCGGTCGGACAGCAGACTTATTTGGGTCTGGAGGGTGGACGCCCTGTCCGGAGGCAGGAAGACTTTGCCTGTGGTCATTTCAAGAATCACCCCAATAAACTGTAGGCTCTGGGGTGGGACCAGATGAGACTTGGAATGGTTGATGGTAATACCCAGGCAGGCAAAAACCTTCTGGGTAAGGGAGAGGCAACGCAGGAGTTCCTCCCTGGCTGAAGCTGCCAGGAGCCAATCATCTGGGTAGGGGGAAAACCTGCACTCCCTCAGTACGCAGGTGGGCCACCACCACTACCAGGCATTTGGTAAACACTCGGGGGGCCAACATAGACCAAACGGGAGTGCCTTGAACTGGTAGTGGTTCCCCAGAATGAAAAATGAAGGTATTTGTGATGGGATGGGCGAATGGGAATGTGCAGATAAGCATCTTGCATATCCAGAGCACACAGCCATTGACCTGGCCAGAGGAGGGGCAGAAGGCTCTGCAAAGAGAGCATCCTGAACCTTTTGATTCTATGAAAAGATTCAGGGAACTGAGATCCAAAATTGGTCAGAGATCTCCTGTCTTCTTTGGGACCAGGAAGAAATGGGAATAGTAACCCGTCCCCTGCAGATGAAGGGGGATGGGTTCTACTGCCTGTTTCAGCAGGAGAGCCGAAATTTCCTCCTGGACCAAAAGAAGATGTTCCCTTGAATACAACGACACCAGAGGGGGGTGATGAGGTGGTTTCTGAAGAAACTCTATCGAGTGTCCTTCTGCTATGAGCTGGAGCACCCAAGTATCTGTGGTTATCCTCTCCCAGCCCGGAAGGTGGAGGGAAAACCTCCCTCCTACCGGTTCCTCTGGGGAGTCCAGAGGTGGTGGGAGAGGGGAGGAGTCAGGTGGTGTGGGGGCAGCGCTGCGGCTGAAGCACCCGCTGCTTTTTAGGGGCGGGGGGGCTTAGCAGCTGTCGGGGCCCAGCGCTTTGGTCTGCCTCCTGGGTTTCGCCAATGATTCCATCTACAAAAGGGACGGCACTGCTGCTGATGGGGATGGTACATGGAATCAACTGACTTCAGTGCTGTCCCCTTCTCTTGCAAATCGGTGATGATGTCCTTGACATCACCCCCAAAAAGCACTGGAAAGGTGCTTCCTGGATAGCAGATTGCACCTCCGGGACCAACCCTGACACACGGAGCCAAGCATGACACCGTAGGCCTAAAAGCGAAAGCTGAGCTCCGTCCAGCAGTGTCCACTGCATCGTATGTCGCATGAAGCATGTGTCGACTGGCCGAACGAGCAGAGCGGACAAGATCAGCCAACTCCTGCTGGACTTAGGAGTCAGGCAGAGAGTCCAATTTGGCTTCCACCTGGGTCAGAATGGCCTTCTGGTAGTCCCTCATATGGCCGACATAATTTAGGGCCCTGATCCCCAGTGTGGAGGAAGCGTAACTCTTTCTCCCATACTGGTCCAGAAGGTGTGATTCCTTATCAGGTGGTGACGAGCTGAGATGTTTGGGGTTGGCCGACCGGCCGTGAGCGGCACAAATCATGACCGAGTCGGCCCAAGGGCGAGAATACAGGAAATCAACACCCTCCAGAGCCTGATATAGCCTGTTCGACTTCTTAGGAAGTGGGGCTAAAGCCGACGGCTGTTTCCATATGGTGGTAAGGAGGTCGGCGTGAGGTTCTATCCAGGGCGGCACCAAGGTAGGAGCTGTCACGGGCAGATCCAGATGTTCAGCGAGTTTCAGATGCTGAGGATCTGGTTCCAGGGAGTGCCACTGATGAACCTCCTGGATTTTCTTTAGCAACTCCGTAAAAGAAGGATCTTCCAGAGGAGACTTCGAAGGAGTCCTTGGCCTGGGCTTCGACGGAGAGTGTGGCTTGTTGTCTCTCTCGAAGCAACCACCGGAAGAATCCGAGGAGTGTGAGGGTGAAGAGGAGGATGAAGAGGAAAAAGTCTCCCTTTCCAAACCCGGGGGAGGAACAGACCCCTTGGGAAGCCCCCAGGGAAGCATGTCCTGCCCCTCTCTGGATCCAGACGGAACAGCCCTGGAGTCCGGAGCTGGTGAGGGAGTGTGCCACCTCGGACGTACAGGAACGTGGGACAGCACCGTCATCAGAAGGCAGCTCTTGACCTCTTTGGAGAGCTGAGCCTTGGCCGCAGCCCACCAGGAGGTCAGAGTCTCCTGCAGGTCCACCGGCGGCTGTGAGGGCGGTGGAGGAGGAGGAGGCGGGGGATAAGGATACGGATTGTACCCGTAAGGAGCGTATCCAAAACCCTGCGGTGGCTAGCCCAGCATCGGGTATTGTGGTGTCAGGTACTGCGGCATCAGAAAAACTGGTGTCGAGTACTGTGGCACCGGATACTCCGGTCCCAGGTACACCGGTGTTGGATAGGATGGAGGGTACCTGGGAGCTGGGGGGGGACTGCCGGAGCAGATGGCCCAGCTGGTGGCCTCATGGGTGGGTCCACATTGGAGGGCCTGGAGGGCCCGATGGGAGCAGAATGTCTCCTGGAGTCGGTAGGACCGGCGTTGGGGCCGGCGTCGGGGGCCCTGGCATCGAAGGTACCAACGCTGGAGGGGCCAGCGTCAGAGCCAGCATCCGGGGAGCCAACGTCAGATCCGGTGCACCAAGGGGAGGAAGGTCTGACGGAGGAGGAAGACCCCCAGCATCGCCCGGGGATGGAGGGGAGAAATCCCCGGGGTCGGGCTGGGGAGATTCTGGGTACCCAGATGGCAGCAAAGGCTGTGGGGAACCAGGTACGACGGATGTGGGAGAGTCCGTCATCAGTTCCTTCTCCAGCCGGACATCGGACGAGCTGACATGTGGCTTGAGGACGAGCTCCCAGCAGGCACCAGAGGAGCCGGCATCCGACTTATGGGAGCCATCACCGGAGGCAGGTTGAGTAGAGGGATCGGCCTGGTCCGGTGGACTGGAGGCCGTGCAGCCACCCCAAAAGGTCAGGCGTCTTACCGGCCCTCTCCAGGCAGATGTTGGAGGAGCCGATGCCTGACTTACCGGAGAGCCCACAGTGGTAGGCCACAAGCCTGCAGCTGAACCAGGGGTGGAGGCCTCCAATTGCCCGGGGGCGCCCACAAGGCCTGAACGTGAGCCAGACGGGTGGGCCGATGCCCCCTAGGAAACCTCCGAGGAGGCTGTCGAGGAGCGGTCCCCCAGAGGGGACGTTACCTGTGTCCCTGTGAATCCCGAGGGAGACACGGTAGAGGAGCTCTTGTCCTGGTGCCTCTCCTTCTCCTTCTTCTTCCAATGGCCTTAGGGGGATGTGGATGCCTGCATCAGTTTTTTGAGCTCCTTTTCCATTGAACTCATTTTCTTCTTCAGAATATGGGCTTCCAGGGATTGCTGCTGCCTTTTCTGGGTAGCCGCGTTGAAGCTGAGGCAGTGCTGGCACTTCTCGACCGGGTGATTGGGGCCTAGGCAGAACAGGCACAGGGAATGGCCGTCCTTGTGCGGTAGTTGGGCGCTGTGCGAATCGCACTTATTTTTGTGCTCGGAGGGTGTAGGGAACAACATACACTGATGATGGTACCCGACGTTAGTTGCAAAAAAGTAATAATTCCAGTAAAAAAATGATGAAGATTGGGCTGACGAAGCACAAACTTTTCCGCGAGGCACTGCATGAGCCAATGGCGGGAAAGAACTGGAAGGCGGGTGTCAGGGACCGCCCCTTTATACCAATGTCTCCTAACGCCGGTCACCTGATGTGGGGGTGGTCCCTCGCCAAGGACTGCTAGCTAAAAATTTTTCTGTGGGGTCCTGCCGCCTGCTGGCATCAGTCCTATATGTAATTACCTACTAGGGATTCAGTCCTATGTAATTACCTACTGCAAGAGCCCTCTCGAAGTAAGATCTTGTTATACTGCAGAGAATAAACTAGAACGCATTTGAGGAACTGGGAACCTGGTAAGACATAATATTGTTCGGGACTGGTTAGGAAGGTAAGCTACGCTTTCTACAGAAAGTTTCATTTTTTCTTATTGACATTAAGAATAGAATTGTAGGATTCCAAGTGTAGTAATTCTATAACCAGAGGGGGTGAAATACAACTGAAGTTGCGTGATTCCTGTGCTTGAAACCTAGGATTTGGAAGGATATTTGTGCAACATTTTAGAAGTGTCCTGCTGGCTGAGCAGTGAGTTTATCCCTGGTTTCAGAAAAGGGGTTTGTGTATTAGAATCAGACATAGCAAAGTGTCTACATTGAAAGGCCTACTTACATCACAGGTGTCACTAGTCAATCAATTGATTCTGGGTGGGACTTTTATCACTGAGCTGTCTTAGGCAAACTACACAGTGAGAAGTAAGTCAGAAAAGACTTGCCTGCTTCTGTTGGAGGCTGAGAAACTTGCTATACTGCAGAGAACAAACTAGAATGCATTTGAGGAACTGGGAACCTGGTAAGACATAATATTGTTGGGGACTTGTTAGGATGGTAAGCTACGCTTTCTACAGAAAGTTTCCTTTTTTCTCATTGGCATTAAGAAGAGAATTGCAGGATTCCATTAAAGTGTAGTAATTTTATAACCAGAGGGGGTTAAATACAACTGAAGTTGCTTGTTTCCTGTACTTGAGACCTAGGATTTGGAAGGATATTTGTGCAACATTTTAGAAGTGTCCTGCTGGCTGAGCAGTGAGTTCACTTTTATCCTTGGACTCAGTAGAGTGGTTTGTGTAGGAGCAGTGGTCTAGTAAATTGTGGTGCTGGTTGACTTACTATAAAGGGCTGTACTCACCAGGGTGGTGGAGCAGTGGTGTATTTGATTGTTTCGAACAGTCACCAGTGGTTGTGGACTACCCACCACCCTTCCCCTCACCCCACCACCCCCAGGCATGGCATTTCCTTTATAGCCAAGATTCTGATATCACTTCCTCAACAGGTCTTGGGGCAGAACTGTCATATTCTTAATAACTCAGCACAGTGCATAAAGGGTACATACACACCAAAAAAAAAAATATATATATATATATATTTTATATATTACTCATTGTATATTATAAGGAAGAGGAACATGTGGGGAGTGGTGCAATACACTGGCTGTGGGGCAGCAGTTTTCCGGGAGACATTCTGGAACCTGCATTGCTGCCCTATTGGCAGACAACTGTCAGCTCTGAGGGAGGAGGTTGCCCACCTCCAGGCTGAACTGGCAAGGACTAAGGAGGCCTCCCCCACCCGAAGAGCACCATTTCCACAACCACTGCCTCAGAGGTTGCCATGTGTGAAGAGTAGATGGACTACAGTGGGTTCTGGGAGGGTGAGGGTGGTGGAACAGAGGCGTAGCCCCATAGTTGTACCTCTACACAAATCATATGTCAGTCTGGCAAATCAAGGTTCCTCTATGACGACACCCTCAGTGAGATCAAGAAGAATGCTGGGGACATCCACAAGGGAGACCTACAAAACAGTGGCAAGGGACACCACAGGGGAAAGAAACAGCTTCTGATAGGGTACTCAATTGTTAGGGGTGTAGACCTGGGGAAGGAAGAGGAGAGGGAAGTAAGGTGCTTGCCTGGTGCCATGGCTTGGAAGGACAGGAAGCAAATCCTCAGGATTGCAGAAGCAGCATCACAGGAGAGGGAACTAGAGACAAATGACCAAGCTAGGCATGAGATCAGTGCAGTGCAGGATGAAGTTGTGGAGTTAGGGAGGGGCCTCAGACAGGTAGCAAGCTCGGTAACCTTCTCAGAGGTGCTGTCAGTCTATGGCAGGGGTGAGGCTAGGGTACTGCACACCATGCAGTTTAATGAATGGTTGCAAACTGTGCAGAGCACAGGGCTTTGGCTTCATTGGGGACTGGGGTCCACCTGGAGAGATGAAGGTCTATACTGACATGATGGTCTGCATCTGTCCAGGAAGGAAACAAGCTCCTAGGTGACAGGTTTAAAGGCTTCCTGGCAAGCTTTTAAACCAGCCAAGGGGAGGTGCTGATAGGAAACAGGAAAGTTCAAGCCTCCCCCACAAAACATGGCAGGTAGTAGGGTAAACACTGAGGTACAGAGCTTGACAGAGGGCAGGACAGTGGTAAATGGAAAAATAGACAAGGGCAATAAGAGCAGCGATGGGGTAAAAAAGGATAAAGCCAACATTAAATGGAGGGCAATGAGTACCAATGCCCATAGTCTGGTAAACAAGCTTCCAGAGCTAGTAGCCCTGATGGAAGATGAACACTTGGATATTGTGGCAGTCACAGAAACATGGTACATGGAGAACCATGACTGGGATGTCAACATACCAGGATACACAATCTACAGAAGGGACAGGGAGGGTAAAAGAGGAGGTGGAGTAGCTCTCACATAAGGAAGGGATCAAAGCTACAGAACTAAAAGTAAAGGGAGGACAAGAGGCACTCTGGGTCACCTTGGAGACAGGGAATGGCATCACAATCCGCACAGGGTTGTATACAGACCCCATCTCAAGGGGAGAAATGGACAAGAAAATGATAGAGGGCATTCTCAAAATGGCTGAAAAAGGGGAGATACTGTTGATAGGGGACCTGAATATGCCAGATGTTAACTGGACAACATGGACTGCAGCCACATTCAAGAGCAGGGTCATTCTCAATGCCCTAAAGGGGGCATGCCTTAGACAGCTAGTGGTGGAACCCACTCAGGAGGGAACAATATTAGACCTGGTACTCTCAAATGGAGAGAGAATCACAAATTTAGAAGTCAGTAGACATCCGGGAACAAGCGACCACTGCACAGTGTGCTTCACAAGAAACACAACCATGGAGACAAACCATACAAAGACAAGGATACTGGACTTTAGAAGGGCTGACTTTGGCATAATGGGTGAATACCTGAGGAATGCATCAGCAAATGTCCAGAAAGGAGGGGTGGAAGAACAATGGAGAAAATCAAAACTGCCATCATGGAGGCAACAAGCCTTTGTGTGAAACAAAGAAAACAAAGCGGAATAAAAAAATGCTATGGTTCTCAAAAGAGGTGTCAGAGAGGTTAAGGAGAAAAAGGCTGCATTCAAAAAGTATAAGGAATCACAGAAGGAGCACGACAGGGAACTGTATCAATTAAAGCAGAAAGAAGTGGGGAAGGCAGTCAGAAAAGCAAAGGCCCAAACCGAGGAAAAGATAGCCAACTCAGTTAAGAAGGGGGATAAAACCTTTTATAGGTACATTAGGGAGCATAGAAAGGTTAAGGGAGGGATAGTGAAGATTAATGAAGGAGAGGGGAGGTGGGCAGAGGGAGACAGTGAAAAGGTAGAGATACTGAATGAATATTTTTGCTCAGTATTCACAAAAGAAGAAGAGGAGGAGGAGTTACCTAAACCAAACAATAGAAGCATTCTGGGTAGTGGGGTTGATGCCAGTCCATTTACAGAAGAAAGAGTCCTGAAAGAACTCCTAAAACTCAAGGTGGACAAAGCAATGGGGCCTGACGGAATTCACCCCAGAATCCTAAAAGAACTAAGGGAGGACTAGCGACACCACTGACCACACTTTTTGACATATCATGGGAGGATGGGGTGGTACCTGAGGACTGGAGGAAGGCAGATGTGATTCCCCTTCACAAAAGTGGGAGCAAGGCAGAAGCAGGAAACTACAGACCTGTTAGTTTGACCTCAGTGGTGGGGAAAATGATGAAATCACTTCTGAAAGAAAGAATTGTTGAGTACCTAGAGGCCAGCGTGGCACAGGACCCAAAGCAGCATGGATTCACAGCAGGAAGGTCATGTCAGATGAATGTAACTGATTTCTTTGACTGGGTGACCAAAGTAATAGACCGGGGAAGGGCTGTGGATATGGCCTACCTAGACTTTAGCAAGGCATTTGACACAGTCCAGCACAAAAGATTAATAATCAAGTTAGCCAGCCTGGGAGTGGGTTCCAGGGTGGTAGCCTGGGTAGCAAACTGGCTGCACAACAGGACACAGAAGGTAATAGTGAATGGAACACATTCTGAAGAAAGGGGGATTACTAGTGGAGTACCTCAGGGCTCAGTATGGGTCCAGTCCTCTTTAGCACCTTTATAGGTGACATTGCAGAGGGTCTGGAAGGAAAGGTAAGCCTCTTTGCAGATGACACAAAGATCTGTAACAGAGTTGATACACAAGGGGGGATAGAAAGGATGAGAAGGGACTTGGCAAGGTTGGAAGAATGGTCAGACATATGCCGACTTAGATTCAATGCAAAGAAGTGCAAAGTAATGCACCTGGGAAATAAAAATCCAAGAGAAGAGTACACAATAGCAGGGGAGGTACTAACAACAACAATAATGGAAAGGGATCTGGGTGTAGTCATATCAGATGGCCTAAAGGTGGGTAAGCAATGTGAGAAGTCAGTAAGGAGAGCCAGGGGGATACTGGGATGCATAGGGAGGGGCATCACAAGTAGAAAAAGGAAGTGATTATCCTCTGTACAGACAGTTGGTGAGACCCCATCTGGAGTACTGCATGCAGTTTTGGAGACCTCATCTACACAAGGACATAGACAGGATGGAAGCAGTCCAGAGGAGGGCAACTAAATGGTGCAGGGTCTACATCAGAAACCATATGAAAAGAGACTGAGAGAGCTTAATATGTATACTCTTGATGAAAGGAGGGACGGGGGGACATGATAGAAACTTTTAGTACCTCAAGGGAATCAACAGAGTCCAGGAGGATAGCATATTTCAGAAAAAGAGATGTGTAAGAACAAGGGGGCACAATTTAAAGTTAGAGGGAGGATGGCTCAGGGGTAATGTGAGGAAATTATTTTTCACGGAGAGAGTGGTGGACACATGGAACCTCCTTTCTGTAGAGGTTGTGGGGTCTAAAACAGTGGGAGAATTCAAACATGCATGGGATAGACATAAGGTAATTATAGTGGGGGGTTGCAGGAAGTAGGCTGTTTAACTAGAATCCGCAGCTTATCCAATAGGTAGGGAAATGGGCAGACTGGGTGGGCCAAGTGGTCCTTATCTGCCGTCAAAGTCTATGTTTCTATGTAAAAGAGTCTCTCCTGGGCTGCAGCCCGCTGAATCACAGTTCTTGAAGTACTGTAGTCCCAAAGGGGAGGGTCTTTGTGGACAGGTCAACAATCTGTAGTCTGCCAGGTGTAGGATGTGTATTGCAATGTCAATAAAGTAAGAAAAGTCTGGACTTACCAGTCCCTTGAAAATGAAAAAATGGACATAGCCCACCAGCTGAAGACTTTCCCTGGCAGCATTTTTTGGATAAAGCTGGGTGGAAATCTTCTGGAAATGAAACAGGAAACTGCTGGATTGATGTCATCTAGGAGATGGAACCTTGGAACAGGAAAGGAACAGCTGGAATGATGTCATCCGAAATCCCAGGTGATGAATCAGGAAAAACAGCTGGGCTGATGTCATCTAGGCTATCTGGAAGACCAGGCAATGAAATTGGAAAGGTGCACTGCAGAGCTGATGAATCTGGATGCACCTTGGATTCTGGGACACCAGACTGGCTGAACAACATGGGTACGGCAATGGCTGGATGGCAGACACTTGCTACCACTGCTCTGCTTCCCTCTGGGTAGGCACGGGCATATTCTCAGGATGATGGTACACTTAAGGGTAGTACCAATTTAGATCAGGTGCAAGAATTGTGACCCCGTCTGGGCGCACATAATTAATGTTATGGAAAGTCTCTTTCCCTGTAGGGTCCACATATCGTACAGTGTCTATGAACAATGTCCTGCCCAACTTCCAAAACCGCAGTCTGTCTTTTATCACTTTGTTTCTGACATACAGAGTTGCACCTGGATGCAAATACAGACCTGCTTCCTCCTCTACCCAGGTTCTCCTGTTTTTCTCACTCTCCTCCTAGACTCTCCGAGGAAAGGTAGGAAAGGTCCACTCATAGATATCGTTGGCCTTCCTATGAACCAGTCTTTCCTCCTCACTGCTCTTCATCAGTTTATGACCCTTGGCCTGGCTTTGGGGTGGCCAGTCCTGGTTCTGCCAGTGTCGCATACTCAAAGAAATGTAGAACTTGTCCCTGACCCCTTCTTCTGAGAGCAGGGCTGTGGGGTCACCAACGTCTTTTTCCGGTTTCTCCGAAGCAAGAGCTTGAGGCCGCAGACTGGGACCCTCAACAGGAAGATACTTATCTTCCTCCACCTCCTCTTTCTCACTCAGAATTTGGGTCCAGGAGTGAGTAGTCATCCTCACTCCCAAGACAGTCCACTCTTCGCTGGGCACAGAGGTAGACACCTCCCATTCTAGAGCCCCTCGAACCTCATCCTCTCCAATGATGGTAGGGCCAGAACTCGCTCTCCATGGATCCATCGATTCTCCCTCCACACTGTCCATGTGCGACACAGGCATGGAGACATCACAAGGAATCTGCTCTGAAAGTACATCTACACCCTCTTCCTTTGTACCACACTCTGTCGGGCCTCCCCCAGCAGGTTCAACCTGGTGCTGTGTGCTACTACATACAGGGTCTTCTACTTTTGTCTACGTGGGAGCCAAATGAATCTGGGATGCTCTAGTCAGACCTTGCTTCGCTAAACATCCTGAATAGTGAGGAATCAAGAATACGTCCCTCCCAGCCTTGAGGCACATTATGCATGCTCTCACAAGGTAGTTGGGAATCACAACATGAAGAGGCAAACTTCCACCATAGAAACATTGCTCAATTTCTTTAAGCTTGGCAATCTCCTCAGCTATCATAGCTCAGGCATGATCCAGGTAGTGGGGTGGTCCTGAAGCCATGTCTGTAAATAAGCACACAATAGTTCACTGTTACTACAGAGTTCACTATACTTGGAACAGTCTCTCGAAATGGCTCTCTACTGCTGTGTTTACATTACTGCCCCACCCTGTAATGGCGGCGGCAGCACTCCTGATGCATCACTAATCTGTATCTGACTTAAGCCACTGCATATCCGACTTCCTGCTACTGATACATTTTTTTCAAACTGTAATGACTGCACTGCTTTTACCTTTCTCAGCACATCTATATGATTTTTGAACTTTACGATTAGCATTTCAATAAATTTTACTTGCTTAAAGTCACTAAAGCCCAGTATTTCTAGGAGCAGGATTGCCTGCTTGTTGCAGCCTCTCATACAACTCACAGTCTCTCTTTAGCTCAGAAAATTATACTGTTGCTGAATCCATAATATATGTTCACAGTCTATTGCTCAGAATTCTTGCTTGTTTTGATTTCACTTTACAGTCCTTCTTTGCAAAAACAATCACTCTGTTTACACACAGATCAAGCTGGCTTTTGAAAATCACAACACAGTTTGAGATCAGTTTGGCTGAATTGTACTCACTGAACCAGTAGCTGGCTTGCTCCGATGGAAAATCTTGGCCTAAAGCTGATCCTGGAAGGCCTCTGGGTTGAAATGTCTGATGATCCCGACAATTGTCACTATTGACAGCTCGATTGCTTCCCAGTCAGTCAGATTATGGGTTGCGCCTGATTTCACACAGAAATAGTCTGTATTTACAGATTTTAGAATGTTTACAGTCACCGAGATGATTCTCCTGCTACCAGCTCACACACCACTCCCTCTCTCCCTCTCAAACACTGGGCAGCACTCTGAAGCTGGCTACAGGGTGGGACTGATTGCAGTCTCACCAATCACTCGACGCCATGCAAATGAGCTCCTCTCTCATCTTGTGCTCTTCCTCCATGGCGATCATCGACCAGGTAAAATTTAAACTGCAAAACAACTTTCTTTCTCAGCTAACCTTTTTCATGGCGGAAGCGCAGATTTTGACCATTTCTTTACTCAGAACTTGGCTATTTCTTTAGTGACTCCCCCAGTTCACACAGCGAGCACTTGAAACTTTGAAGGCACAATTGTTTTGTTGTTTCCTAAAGTCCACAATACTTTTTGTCACAGAAAACTTAAGAATTAAAGTTTGTAAATGCTCTCTTTTGATGCAGGACAAGGGGCACACAAAATCTGGCTTTATAGCTCCTTGGTAAACAGTGGCACAACACACAGCAGCACATGAACAGCAAGCACACAGTGGCACATACTGATGGCATTACTCTGGGCAAATACTTCAGTGCATAGCTTCCAGTTTTGGGCTACCAACTGCCAGACAGGCAAAACACTAGCCACAACCTGAGCAAACAAACTTCAGCTCTCTCTCCAAACTCAAAACACTTCATCAGAAGAGCCCCATTTTTGTAACTCCCTTCCCCCCCACTGCCCCCCCTTGTTTATCCAGCAGGGCTTCTCCTTTCACCACACATGTCTAGGGGCAATAGCGAGGGGTGGGGGTTTACATAAATTAGTACAACACATAAAAAAGAGAGAGAAATGGCCACCATTCGACTTGGTGGACCAGACTGTTATACAGAAACAGTCAACCAAGTGTGGCAACTACCTGGCATACACCTGGTGGGACCAATTACCATGGGCAGCAATCCAGGCCCCTGGGAGAAAACGTTTGCTCCCAGTTATGCTAGGTTTGCACTTCTGGACAGGGGCACCCAAATAAATCCAGACACAAGGAAGCAATGATAATACTGTCCAAATCAGGTTGGGATTCTAGAGTGTGTCTTTTATTCATGTAACAAAGTAGGAATAATCACAAAGCAAAGATGGACCCCCATAGGGCTACACATATTGGTACTTCAGATTCTCCAGGGTACAGAAATTCCTGAATTCCCATTTAGCATAGGCAGAAGAAACACAAAACAGCGAACACTCTGGCTGTGAAATGGAGATTGGCACATACGGCCAGATGTAGTGCATTTCCCATTGACTAGGCACAATGGCCAGTACTAGGACACTTTCCCATATTTCATGAGGAATGTAGGTGGTACACACAACCACAAAGGAGCACATCCAGGCTCAGGACTTTCAGAACCCACTAAACTGGGGTAAACTGAGAGAAAACAACCCACATACAGGGGTAAACACTTTTCTCAGGCATTGACCAATTGCACTAAAGAAAAAGTAATAGGTGCCCTTCAGAACTCATAGAGGTTAACTGGTTTCCAAGCTTATACTTGGCCATTCATCTGGTTAATAACACTACACAACTGTAGAAACACTGTAGATGCTGTCTTGAAATGTATATCACACTTAACATACTACTTGCACACACCTCCAAGGTGTCAGAAAATTAAAAGTTCTGTACTTGGACGGTCCCGTTGTCAGAGAAATCCACCCCTAGGTATTGCAGATACACCTGGGCTTACTCAGAGAAAGAATGTACTCACAAGAAATTAAAATGTCCAAGGCAGCTTCACCAAACAAGTGGATCAAGGGGATTGCCCCTGAATCTTGGAGTTCGACGGCAAAGGAAACCTTACTGGAACAAGTCTACACAACTTCAGGAAAAACTGTCTTCTTTGTTCTTCTAGGGTGAGAACAAACTACCACAAATACAAAAGGGTAGCTCTTTATCAGAGCCAAACTGAGGAGCTGCCAAGCAGCTGCAGCCTCCTCCTACTCAAACTCCTACAGGACTAACAACATTCCAATTCACTCTAAAGCCAGCTGAACAATGTGGCTTATGCTGCTGCGAGAGTTCCATGATTACATCATCCCTCCAGCTCCGCTGAGACTGAAAACAGAGTGTGACAGTGTGAAACCCATTTACCTGGCATTTCACAAGCTGCCTCCCCTGCCTGCCACTGATCTAATTGGGATTCTAGTAACCCCTGGGAACAAGGGGGTTACATATAAAAGCAGAACATATGCCTATATTACATTCTGACTATCATGTTTGAGCAGACATTTCTACAAATATGTAATACAGTATGTCATGTTCATAAAAATGGTTTAAGTGATTTTTACAAACTGTTTCGCAAGCTGGTTGTTTATGCAACATAGGGCTCCTTAAATCTCACAAAGCCACCAAATTAATTAAATTCAACATTTGCCTTTATTCTGTTTTATTCAACATGATATTATCTTGTGTTCTACAAAGAGACAAAGCCAAACTGACAGACAAATTTACTTGTGAGGGTGACTGTTGTTAGCTTAATTAAAGTGAGTTTCAAAGTTTTAGATATGGCTTAATTGGTGTGGTAGCTTAGGTCAGCAAAAGTTTTTTCTGTAAATGTTATAATTTTCTGTTCTGCCCTTGTGGAAGGGATCATATTTTGGCCCTGCTGAGGTAGCCAGCCTATCCCTTCCACTTCCTGGTCGATCAATCAATCTGCTTCTGTGCTCAGGCATATAATGACTTGTGCCCAGGCAGAGCGCTGGGGCATGCTCCATTAAAGTCTAAGTGGGACAGTTTTAGGAATGATTTTAAATATAATAATGGTGATCTGCATATAAACCAAGGGCACTGGCTGACTAACAAGGCCCTTGTTCGTTGCACAATTCCCTTGACTAATCTGCAGATGGCTATTATTATATGTAAAACCGTGCTTAAAACTGCCACCCATAGACTTTAATGGAGTATGCCCCCACACTCTTCCTGGGCACATGTCATTATGTGCCTGACTATGGGGGCAGATCAGTTGAAAAGGAAGTGGAAGGGGTCAGCCAGCTACCTTATCAGGGCCAAAATGGATCCCTTCCACTTCCACAAAGACAGAGCAGAAAGTTATAAAACGTATGGAGAAAGACTCACTGACTTTGGCTACCACACCAAGTAAGCCAAATCAAAACTAAAAAAAAACTTGGTAAATCACTTTAAGTAGTAAGCCATGACAGGATATCCATATGTATTACTGTGCATTAATGGCACAACTTCAGACATGAGGCATTAGGCTACTGCAAGTTCTTTATGCACCTGATAAATGTGAATATTTCAAAAGTGTGCACACCTTGGAGTACCTCATTGCATTTATAAGATGACTACCCTTATATTTAATTTTAAAACTGAGTGGTGATGTTCATAAAGCTATCTCTTTTGTAACATTTTGTCTATGGAATTATAACAGTATACACCTAGATGCAACAGCTGTGCTTAACACATTTTAGTATAACAACATATATACCCAAGACAGCAGATCTGAGATACAACTTGACATTTTCAGTGAAGACCATGCAGAATACAAATAACAGATTCTGTACTATACAAACACAGAACAATGAACAACTATAATAAATACAGCACAGTAGGCGGGCACCAGAACTGGTGGACACTAACTGCTATTTTCTGCCGTTAGGATAAAACCTAACCAGTAATAGGCAAGATTGCAACCAAGAGAAAGGAGCATGTGTAGATAGCGGAAGTCATCCCAGAGCAGAGTAAAGATTGCAGCAGTGTGTGAGATGGGGCAAGCAGAATGACAGATATTATTGTGGGACACAAGCCATTTGTTAAGTATAGTTTTGATGTCATGGGTAAAGGTTAGGAGTTCATGTTGCAGCCTGGATAAAAGGCCTCCTTGACCAATGGCTAGTCTAGCCTTAGCGGTGAGCATGTATCTGATCCTATGTGCTAAACCAAGAATGACATTGACAATCTTGAAGGTAGTGAACATAGGGAAGGAGAACTCCAATAAAGGGTCATGTGTACTGGTAATATCAAAGTACTTGAATCTACAGTATGGACCAACACAAGCTGGGAAATAGTGTGGGAGATTGCTAAGGTGTCTGTACAGGATCAATCTTGGCATTATAACTAAAAATCATAGATTGTGTTTTAGAAGAGTTTAGGAGCAATATGATTTCCACTAGCCAGCTTTGGATATTCTGAAAGTCTTGGTTTAACTGCATGTTAATATGGCCTACTGTAGGAGAACTATAGTTGAGGGCAATGTTGTCTTCATTCATGAGGGAGGAGCAGGAGATAGATGAAGAGGGAAGACAGTTGATGAAGACATAGAAGAGCAGTGGACTGAGGTTAGAACCCTGAGCAGCACCAACTTCCACAGGGTCCAAATAAGACATAGTCTGACTGAATTTTACCAGTTATGATCTATTAGCAAGGTAGTTCACAAATCAGAAGACAGCATGGGAGAAGAGGCAAAGTATGATCAGTTTAGCTTGTAATAAATTGTGGTTTACCATTTCAAAGGTCTCAGAATAAAACACGTAACAAACAGAGCCAAAGTGCCATTTAAGAAGCATAACAAGAGAATTTTTTTTTCTATAACAAGTTATACCATCAAAGCTAATAAACATAAATGGTATTGTTCAAGCAAATACTTTATTTACAGTGGAGCCTACAAGGATGCAACACAATACTGCAGAATTCTGCAGCAAACTTACTGCAGGGAAGAAGGCAATTTCAATGCCAGTTAATTTTATTTCTCATGCAGTAACCTGAGACACTGTGTGAGTTCCGCTGTATGTAGGACTGGATTCCCAAAGTGTAGTTATTACTCTTTGTGAGAGTCCATCAAGGTTTCTTCTCCTTGATCTCAAAGAACCCTATCAGTATTATGAAACATAGAAACATAGACTTTGATGGCAGACAAGGACTGCTTGGACCACCTAGTCTTCCCATTTTCCTACCTACAGGATAAGCTGCAGATCCTAGTTAGCCAACAGCCTATTTCTTCTTACCCTCCACAAGAATTGCCTTATGTCTGTCCCATGCATTCTTGAATTCTCCCACAGTTTTAGACCTCACAACCTCCTCAGGAAGGCTGTTCCATATGTCCACCACCCTCTATGTGAAAAAATACTTCCACACATTGCCCCTGAGCCGTTCCCCTTCTATCTTCAAATTGTGTCTCCTTGTTCTTGCACATCTCTTTTTCTGAAAGATGCTGCCCTCTTGGACTTTGTTGATTCCACTGAGGTACTTAAAAGTTTCTATCATGTCCCCCCTCTCCCTCCTTTCATAGAAACATAGAAACATAGAATTTGATGGCAGATAAGGACCGCTTGGCCCACCTAGTCTGCCATTTTTCCTACCTAATAGATAAGCTGCAGATCCTAGTTACCCAACAGCTTACTTCCTCCTACACCCCACTAGGACTGCCTTATATCTGTCCCATGCATTCTTGAATTCCCCCACTGTTCTTGACTCCATGACCTGCTCAGGAGGCTGTTCCATGCATCCACAACCTCTCTGTGAAAAAATACTTCCTCACATTACCTCTGAGCCATCCCCCCTCTATCTTCAAATTGTGCCCCCTTGTTCTTGCACATCTCTTTTTCTGAAAGATGCCACCCTCTTGGACTTTGTTAATTCCCTTGAGGTACTTGAAAGTTTCTATCATGTCCCCTCTCCTCCTTTCCTTAAGGGTATACATATTAAGCACCTTTAGTCTCTCACCGATATGTCTTCTGGTGCATACCCTGCACCATTTTGGTTGCCCTCCTCTGGACAGCCTCCACTCTGTCTATGTCTTTGCGAAGATGGGGTCTCCAGAACTGCACACAGTACTCCAGATGAGGTCTCACCAACTGTCTGTACAGAGGGATAGCAACTTCCTGGTGATGCCTCTCCCTATACATCCCAATATCCCCCCAGCCCTCCCTCCTGCCTTCTCACATTGCTTGCTAACCTTGCCTAATCCAATTAATAGAAGCACTCTGGATAGGGTGGGTCAACCCCAGTCCTTTCACAGAAGAAAAGGTTCTGAAAGAATTCCTAAAACTGAAGGTGAACAAAGCAATGGAGCCTGATGGAATTCACCCCAGAATCCTAAAAGAATTAAGGGGAGAGCTAGTGACACCACTGACTACCCTTTTTAACAAATCATGGAAGGATCATGTGGTACCTGGGGACTGGAGGAAGGTGGATGTGATTCCCCTTCACAAAAGTGGGAGCAAAACAGAGGCAGGAACCCTTTCTTCTGTGAAAGGACTGGGATTGACCCCCCTATCCAGAGTGCTTCTGTTAACTGGATTAGGCACCTCCCCCTCCTCCTCTTTTGTGAATACTGAGCAGAAGTATTTGTTCAGTATCCCTGCCTTTTCACTGTCCCTCTCTGCCCATCCACCGTCCTTTATATGCAGTCTCACTATTATGATCATCTGATACGATTACCCCCAGGTCCCTTCCATTTTTGTTGTTGTTACTACCTCTCCCCCATTTTGTAATCTTTCCCTGGGTTTTTGTTTCCCAAGTGCATTATTTTGCACTTCTTTGCACTGAATCTAAGTTGACGTACTTCTGACCATTCTTCCAACCTTGCTAAGTCCCTTCTCATCCTTTCCACACCTCCTTGTGTATCAACCCTGTTGCAGATCTTTGTATCATCTGCAAAAAGGCATAATTTTCCTTCCAGTCCCTCTGCAGTGTCACTTATAAAGACATTAAAAAGGACGGGACACAGTACTGAACCCTGAGGTACCTCACTAGTAACCCCTCTTTCTTCAGAGTGGACTCCATTTACAATTACCTTCTGTGTCCTGTTGTCCAGCCAATGTTTTACCCAGGCTACCACCCTGGGACCCACTCCCAGGCTGGCTAATTTGATTATTAATCTTTTGTGTGGGACTGTGTCAAATGCCTTGCTGAAGTCAAGGTAGGCCATTTCCACAGCCCCTCCCTGGTCTACTACTTTGATCACCCAGTCAAAGAAATCAATTAGATTCGTCTGACATGACCTTCCCACTGTGGACCCATGTTGCCGTGGGTCCTGTGCCCCACTTTACTCTAGGTACTCAATAATTCTTTCCTTCAGAAATGATTCCATCACTTTCCCTACCACAGAGGTCAAACTGACAGGTCTGTAGTTTCCTGCTTCTGTTTTGCTCCCACTTTTGTGAAGGGGAATCACATCCACCTTCCTCCAGTCCTCAGGTACCACATGATCCTCCCATGATTTGTTAAAAAGGGTAGTCAGTGGTGTCACTAGTTCTCCCCTTAATTCTTTTAGAATTCTGGGGTGAATTCCATCAGGCCCCATTGCTTTGTTTACCTTCAGTTTTAGGAGTTCTTTCAGAACCCTTTCTTCTGTGAAAGGACTGAGATTGACCCCCCTATCCAGAGTGCTTCTGTTAATTGGATTAGGCACCTCCCCCTCCTCCTCTTTTGTGAATACTGAGCAGAAGTATTCGTTCAGTATCCCTGCTTTTTCACGGTCCCTCTCTGCCCAACCACCCTCCTTTCTATGCAGTCTCACTATCCCTCCCTTTGTCTTTCTACGCTCCCTGATGAATCTATAAAAGGTTTTATTCCCCTTCTTATCTGAGTTGGCTATCTTTTCCTCAGTTTGAGCCTTTGCTATTCTGGCTTCCCTCCCTGCTTCCTTCTGCCTTAACTGGTACAGTTCTCTGTCCTGCTCCTTCTGTGTTTCCTTATACTTCCTAAATTAAATATTTTTCTCCCTAACCTTCCCCGTCATCTCTTTTGAGAACCATAGTGGCTTTTTCTTTGATTTTGATTTGTATATTTGCTTGTTGCCTCTGTGATGGCAGATTTGATGTTTCCTCATTGTTGCTCCACCCTCTTATAGCCTGTTTGCTAGTGCTTTTCTATCGCACTCTCCCATCTTGCCAAAGTCAGCCCTCCTGAAGTCCAGTACCCTCACTTTTGGATGGCTTGACTCTGTAGCTGAGTTTATTGTGAACCACGTTGTTTGGTGGTCACTTGTTCCCAGATAGCTACCCACTTCTAGATCTGAGATCCTCTCACTGTCCCCATTTGAGTGTATGAGGTCTAAGATTACTCCCTCACGAGTGGGTTCCAAAACTAGCTGTCTGAGGCATGCCACCTGTAGGGCATCGAGAATGGCCCTGCTCTTGGATGTGGCTGCAGCAAAGGTACTCCAGTTAACATCTGGCATATTCAGGTCTCCCATCAACAGCATGTCCCCTTTCTCTGCCATCCTAAGGATGTCTTCTATCTTATCCTTATCCATTCCCTCTCTCTGACATGAGGGTCTGTATACAACCCCTGTGCAGCTTGTGGTGCCATTTCCAGTCTCTAAGGTGACTCTCAGTGCCTCCTCTCCTCCCATGTTTACTTTTTTGTTCCATTGCTTTTATCCCTTCCCTTACATAGAGAGCTACTCCTCCCCCTCTTCTACGCTCCCTGTCTCTCCTATAGGTTGTGTACCCTGGTATGTTAATATCCCAGTCATGGTTCTCTGTGTACCATGTTTCTGTGACTGCTATGATATCCAGGCATCCCTCTTCCATCAATGCCACAAGTTCAGGGAGCTTGTTGCCCAGACTACGGGTATTGGTACTCATAACCCTCCATTTCTTGATGGCCTTAGTCCTTTTTGACCCATCCCTGTCCTTATGGCCTTTGTCATGAGTTGACCTCACTCATTATGACAACTCAAGTGACCAGTCTGGCAGAAGGTGATTGGCTCTTCTTGATCAGTTGTGATGTCACAGTGCATAAAGTAACATTACTGATAAGGCATGAAAGCTGTGGAACTCAATTTGTCAGCTTCTAGGCAGAGTACTGTTACACACATTACATCAAGTACTGTCAGGAAGAAAAATCTTCCAATTCACACAAGGGGGTACATCACATATAAAAAGTAACAGTTGATTACATTTAAAAGTTAATATTAATTTCAGGCAGTGCAACTAAGAGGTGTGTTCTCTGCATGCTTTACCAGGGATAAATTCTCAAAAGCACATAGTTAAACTAGAAGTAGTGCAGAGTAAGACACATTACATGTGGTGCCTGTGAGCTATTTTATAACCATAACAGGAAACATTCTTCTGTTACTGTTAAGTTAAGCCATCAGAGCTACAAACATATATGGCATTGGATAAGCAAATATGTATGTGGCACTGGAGTCCCAGAGCGGTGATTACTCTTTTGTGGGAAGCTGGACAGAGTTTTTTTCCTTGATTTCAAACAATCCGTTTTTTTTTTTTTTGTGATTCAATATACTTTATATTTTAAAGCAATACATCAATGGGTATCCAAAGGACAAATGAGTAACAAATACATGAGCATTACAAATCGATAAAAAAGAGTCACCACAATTTAGAAATATAAAAACAACAAGCCCTCTAACACCCACCACCTCTCTCCCAATTACCCACCCGCCGTCTACTCCAGTGCCAAATATGGAGTCATTTTATAGTTAGAAATATTTATATACAGGTTGATCATATAATTCCTAGGGCTTCCAAGCTGTGAGCAAGGCTTCAAGAGATCCCCACCTGTCTGAGTAGGCCCGAAGCTTGGTGGCCATCACAGTAATATGTTTTTTCAAGTTGCAATGCCAGTAACAGTTCTCTGTGCCATTCTAAGGCCGATGGGAGTAAATCATCCTTCCAGTCTCATGATAATTACCTTGACCACTGCTGAGATAAGAGCTATGTGGACTTTCCTGATTTTAACAATCAATTTATTTTAAGAAAGTGCAGAAAGACCTTGCAAAATACTTTCCACTTTGGAATTTGAGGGTTCTGTTTGTTACCTGATTACTCCCCCCCAATGCTGTGGGGCTTTCAAACCTGGATCTCTTCATCTTCTCAGACAACAATTTATTTATTTATTCACATCTCAGATTAAAGTACCTTTGAGTCACAGACTCTTTTACAAAGGTTCCATGTCAGAGTAAAGACAACACCATTCCTGGTACTCCATCCTAAGGTAAGACAGAGCAGGCAGGGGTGGTGGAGTGGTCATATATATCTGCGTTCCCTCCACTACTTCCCAGTCTTCTCCTCCTCCAACCCAGCAACCCATACCACCTTAGCCATCAATGTATCCCTCCCTTTCTCACTCCATATCTTTGTTGCCGGTATCTATTGCCATCCAAATGTCCATCCTGCTGTCTCCCTTGACCTCCTAACTTCCATTACTTCCCTCTCTCAATCTGGTGAGCTTTACATCCTTGGTGACCTCAGTTTAACTTGATTGTCCCCAACAATATCTACCACAAGAAATTCTATCAGTGCCCTCAACCTCGCACAACTAATTACGGAACCCACTTGCTCTAATCACAAGACCCAAAACCACTTCCTACTTGATTGGGCCCCAACTTCCCACCCCCATAGAATCATCACCTCCGGCATCCTTTTTGGATGCTGTCAGTGACCACAACCCGGTTTTCCTGGTCAGAAAAGTTCACAGCCCTAAATCCCCACATAAATCCCTACAAATATGGACCTATAAATCCCTAGAATTGGAAACTCACCTGCATAGCCTTGCCCTCTCAGACTGGTCCCTTCTAGCAAGCACCTCCTTGGTTGATAAAGCCCTAATCTATTTTAAAGACATCTTCCTAGCAAATTGGAATGGCTTTGCACCCCTAAAACAAAAAAGGGTTAGAGGTCATCAACTCCCCTGGATTACCCGTGAATTACTAGCCTGCCACAGGGCCAGAGATTGGGCCTGGAAATGGCACAAAGTCTCCCTGTTCCAAATGACCTTAGTTACCAAAAACTCTGTAATGCCTGCACCAGGCTAGCCAAAACAGAGTACTTAAAATTTATCTTCATGACAAACATCAACTCCCCCTTCAAGTTCTGGAGAGTGGTCTGGTCTATGCCCTCTTTACCCCCCATCCTGTCCCCCCACCCCTATACTTAGGATAAATGCCACCCTCATTTCTGATCCAGTGGCTGTAGCTACTGAATTCAACTCCTATTACACCACTTGTGCTGATGAGCTACTCCAATCCCTCCCAAGCTATTCCCCTCCTTCTCCCCCTTCCTATTGCCTATGAATGACCACCCCCTCTGATTCCTCATTCTCCTTCACTACTGTCTCCCCAAATGATGCCCTAAATGCCCTGCTAGTGATCCATCCTTCAAAAGGCTACTCCCCGGATGGCCTTGACCCTAAGTTATTATCCCTCTTAGCTCCAGCCATCGTATACCCACTCTCAATTATTCTAAACCTCTATTTCTCAACCACCTCAGTACCTTCCCCATGGAAACATGCAGTGGTCCTTCCCCTTCCCAAAGGCGGAGACCCCACCTCCCCTGGCAACTACTGTCCCATCTCTCTTCTCCCTACCCTTGCCAAACTTCAGGAACACCTAGCCCTCTCCCAGCTCACCACTTACTTCAATGACTTCTCCTCCTTCTTTAACCCTTATAAATCTAGCTTCAGGAAGAATCACTCCACCACCACCTCCCTTCTTTGGCTTTCTGATTCTATCCTCACAGGAATGGACAATGGCCAAATCACCTCAGTCATTTTTGTCAATCTGGCCAAAGCCTTTGACACAGTCTCCCACTCCCTTCTCCTTGACACCCTATCAACAGCTGGGCTAACCCCCTTAGCCACAGACTGGTTCAAGGCATACCTTACTGGCAGAACCCAATCGGTCAAGATCTCTGACGCAATGTCCCCAACCCTCCCAATAAGAACCGGTGTCCCCCCAGGGATCAGTGTTAGGCCCCATACTATTTTCTATTTTTTCTAAATGATCTCTCATCCATGTGCTCTCCATTCTCCTCCATTCACATGTACACTGATGATACAGTCTTGTATGCATCTGGCTTCTGCCCCATCGAGGTTGCATCATCTTGCAGCACGACTTCGACAAAATTCAGCATTGGTTTGACAACCACCAACTATCTCTCAATGCCAAAAAAACAGTCTCCATGACCTTTGGCACCAGGTAGAGACTTACCAGGTTTCCCTTTCTACCCACCTGCCACACCCTTGATCAGACTTTACTCAAGCATACAGCCTCCCTCAGGTATTTGGGTGTCTGGCTGGACCAATACCTGAACTTCTTTGGTCATATCGATGCCATTAAGAAACAATTGTGTCCCACCCAAGGCTAGGCACGAGATTGTCCAGAAAATTATCCTACCTATCTTCGACTACTGTGATGTAGTCTACGGTGCTGCCCCAAGTCCTCCCTGGCCAGACTAGATACCCTTTTTAACTCCTTTTGCCATTTTGCCCTTGACACCCCCCCTCCACACTCATCATTGTGAGCTCTACCATGTCCTATCCTTCTCTTCTGAGACAAACTGACATCTCTCTCACTGTACAAAAATTCACCTCCAAGCACTGACTGGGTGAACTTTCCTCCTATCTGTCCCCCACCTTTACAACCACCTCCCCCACTCCCTAAGATCTACTGACTCATGAACCCTGGTGGTCCCATGCCGCTCCACCCTTATTGGCCAGTTGGGTTATTTTTATCGCCTCCCAGAAATCTGGAATTCACTTCCCCCTCAAATTTGCCACTCATCCTCTTGCTGTTTCATTAACTCTTCCCCAAGAACTTTTTTGCCCCTTTCTATGCCTGCCATGACCCTCCCTAATCCCCCATCTTCCCTAAGCCCATACTACCATATGACAATTCCCCATCACTCCTATTTCTCTCTGATCATGCTCTTCCATGTTGCCTACTCTCCCTCCTCCTAACATGTTCCTCCCCCTTCTTTCTCTACCCTTAATCTATCTCCCTCCTGCGAGCCCGATCACTGCCTTGTGCAGTCAGGATCCATAGTGCACGGTGGGCAAACACTTTACCTCCTTTTCCCTTTTACTGCACCCCTCAGTCACTGCTAGATCACTGCTTTGTGCAGGCAGGGTCACCCAGCACACTGGTGGGGTACTACCCCCCACTATAGTTGACCTCTGCTCAGGCTCATATGCCTACTCCCCATCACTCCTATTTCCCTCTGATTGTGCTCCTTCTTGTCCCCTATTCTCCCTCCTCCTAAAGTGTTCCTCCCCCTTCTTGCTCTACCCTTAATATATCTCCCTTAAAATATCCTCTTTTGAGAAAATATATATATAATATATATTTTCAAAAGAGGTGGCAGGAACGGTTAAGGAGAAAAGGATAGCATTCAGGAAATATAAGGAAACACAGAAGGAGCAGGACAGAGAACTTTATCAGTTAAAGCAGAAGGAGGCAGGGAAGGCAGTCAGAATAGCAGAGGCACAAACTGAGGAAAAGACAGCCAACTCTGTTAAGAAGGGGGATACAACTTTGTATAGGCACATTAGGAAGTGAAGAAAGACCAAGGGAGGGATACAGAGACTTAATAAAAGGGAGGGAATGCAGGCAGAGGGTGACAGTGAAAAAGCAGGGATACTGAATGAATATTTCTGCTCAGTATTCACAACAGATGAGGAGGGGGAGGTGCCTAAACCAAACAAGGGAGAAACTCTGAATAGGGGGTCAATACCAGTTCATTCATAGAAGAAAGGATTTTGAAAGAACTCTTGAAACTGAGGGTGGACAAAGCAATGGGGCCTGATGGGATTCACCCAAGAATACTAAAAGAACTAAGGGTAGAACTAGTAACATCACTGACTACTATCTTTAACAAATCATGGGAGGATGGAGTATTACCTGAGGACTGGAGGAGGGCAAATGTGATTCCACTTTACAAAAGTGGGAGTAGGACAGTGGCAGGAAACTACAGACCAGTTAATTTGACTTCATTGGTAGGGAAAATGATGGAATCAATTCTGAAGGAAAGAATTGTTGAGTACCTAGAGGCCAGTGGGGCACAGGACCCAAAGTAGCATGGTTTCACAGCAGGAAGGTCATGTCAGATGAACCTAATAGATTTATTTGACTGAGTGACCAAAGTAGTAGACCAGGGAGGGGCTGTGGATATGGCCTACCTAGATTTTAGCAAGGCATTCGACAGTCTCACACAAAAGATTAATATACAAGTTAGCCAGCCTTGGAGTGGGTCCCAAGGTGGTAGCCTGGATAAAAAACTGGCTGGACAACAGGACGCAAAAGGTAATATTAAACGGAGTCCACAGTGAAGAAAGGAGGGTAACTAGCGGGGTACCGCAGGGGTTTATCCTAGGACCGTCCTCTTAATATCTTTATAAGTGACATTGGAGAGCACCTGGAAGGAAAGGTATACCTCTTTGCAGATGACACAAAGGTCTGCAACAGGGTTGATACACAAGGTGGGGTGGAAAGAATGAAAAGGGACTGGGCAAGGTTGGAGGAATGGTCAAATATGTGGCAGCTCAGATTCAATTCAAAGAAGTGCAAGGTAATGCATCTGGGAAACAAAAACCCAAGGGAAGAGTACACAATGGGGGGTGAGTTAATAACAGCAACAAAAATCTAAAGAGACCTAGGAGTAATTATATCAGATGAGCTAAAGGTGGGCCAGCAATGTGACAAGGCAGTAAGGAGGGCTGGGGGGATACTGGGATGCAAAGGGAGAGGCATCAACAGTAGAAAACAGGAAGTTGTTATCTCTTTCTACAGACAGTTAGTGAGACCCCATCTGGAGTACTGCGTGCAATTCTGGAGACCCCATCTTTGCAAAGACATAGACAAAGTGGAGGCTGTTCAGAGGAGGGCACCAGAAGACATACGAGGAGAGACTAAAGCAGCTTAATATG
This sequence comes from Neoceratodus forsteri, assembly GCA_016271365.2. Taxonomy (NCBI): domain Eukaryota; kingdom Metazoa; phylum Chordata; order Ceratodontiformes; family Ceratodontidae; genus Neoceratodus; species Neoceratodus forsteri. The sequence continues at coordinate 883,255,143 of CM057454.1, read as the reverse complement.
TATACCTTGAAGAAAGGAGGGAGAGAGGGGACATGATAGAAACTTTCAAGTATCTCAAGGGAATTAACAAGGTACAAGAGGGTAGTATCTTTCAGAAGTAGAGATGTGCAAGAACAAGAGGGCACAATTGGAAGATAGAGGGGGGACGGCTCAGAGGTAATGTTAGAAAGTATTTTTTCACAGAGTGAGTTGTGGATGCATGGAACAGCTTTCCTGAGGAGGTTGTGGAATCAGGAACAGAGGGAGAATTCAAGAATGCATGGTACAGGCATAAGACAATTCTAGTGGGGGGCAGGAGGAAGTGAGTTGTTAACTAGAATCTGCAACTTATCCATCAGGTAGGGAAATAGGCAGACTGGGTGGGCCAAGCGGTCCTTATCTGCCATCAAATTCTATGTTTTTATGTTTCTGCCTCCTGTAAGCTTGATCACTGCCTTGTGCAGGCAGGATCCATCGTGCACGATGGACAACAACTTTACTCCCTTTCCCCTATTCCTCCTTTTACTGCACCCCCTCAGTCACTGCTAGATCACTGCCTTGTGCAGGCAGGGTCACCCAGCACACTGGTGGGGTACTATGCCCCCTATTATGGTTGACCTCTGCTACGCCCTTCCACAATATCCCTCCCCAACACCCCCTCTCTCACATCACTATATATAAATAACTCTCATCACCTATAACCAGTGTCCTACTAGTAGTGCTGTCCACCGCCCTGCCCAGATAGGGATAACAGGAAACCATTCAATTTCAACACCCCCCTTTGCCTCCCTTGGATACCCCCCATCTACAATACCTCTTTCTCATCACCTGCACATACCTCTCTCTCCTCTCCTCTCCTCTCCTCTCCTCTCCTCTCCTCTCCTCTCCTCTCCTCTCCTCTTCTCTCCTCCTACCCCCTTCCAGTTAACATAGCTTAACACTGTCCTACCCCTACACTCAATTAGCACTTATAACCTACCCAATACCCCTCTTATATGCACTTTAGTTCACCCTGTCATCTCTGTTTGCCTCGAAAATAGTGTTCTGTCTGCATCTCTCTGTAAATTTCCTTTCCCTTCTTCCATTCTACACTCTACAATTTTTTCATTCCCCCCTTCCATTCTTCCTCTCTTTACTCCAATCACTGTAAATCTTGAATATCTATGTTACACTAATGGTTACCAATTATATTGGGTCACCTTACCATCTAGTGCTACATACTGTTGCCAAGTTATTATATGTGTTCCAGTGTTACCAACTGTCACCAACTGTTGCCAATTTGCTACATGTGTCTTCCTATCTACTATATTTAACAGTTGCATTATTAGCCAATGCTATCCACCTGTAATCCCTCCTGCTCTCATTGTATGCAAATCAGCAAACTGTATTCCAATAATATAACATTTCTCTGTATTATGTCCCATTGTTTCCTACCTACCAGGTCACACTGGGAGGCGAGCAACTTGTTGCTCAGTGTGTCTTCCTGGTGAAACATTTCAATAAATAAATAAAAAAAAAGACAACTGGAATACATGATACATGGAGTTGAGTACAATCATTCATAAAAGTTACAGAGAGGTAAAAAGTTGACAATTCAGGTTACAGCAAGAGTTACAATCTGGCTAAAGTTTTACATTCAAGTTTCAGTAAAAGGTACACAGGGGGAAGGGCAGAGAGGGATGCTGTCAGGAAGCTGACATTGTCATATGAGTGCAGAAGAATAAAGAGAAGGGTAGGATGCTGTCAGAAGCTGGCATTGTCAAGTGGAGAATTGGGAGATTAGAGGGAGGAACTGAGGACAGAGGGTTAGGAGAGAGTGTAGTGGGTGATGGGAGGGGAGACAGGGGTGGGAGTAGGACAGTGGGGGTAGGGAAGAAAGGGCGGGCAGGGGTCTGTGAGCAGTGTTTGGAGTGGAAGTGGAAGGAGAGGAGGGAGCACAGGAAGGAAGATGGGAAGGAGAGTCAGGGAGGGGAAGGGAGAGAAGGGACAAGTAGCAGGAACAGGAAAACAGAGAGGGGGAAATGGGCTGGGACAATGAATGAGGGGAGGTCAGGATGGGTGAGGGTGCAGGGAGAAGGCACTGTGTGAGGCCAAAATGGGCTAAGTGTGGCAATCACAGCTGCTAATGGCAGTGAGGTGTTGTGTAAGTTTCTGTTTGAATGGGCCCAGTTTAGGTTCTTCTAGGATGTCGATGGGGAGCTTATTTAACCAGTTAGGAACATGAAACCTGAACGACCATTGGGCTTGTGTGGTCTGACAGAAAGGGGTCAGGTAAGCATGCCTGGAGGCACTCCTGGTGCCACACCAGTTGGGAGCATGCATGATGAACTGCTGAGAGGATGGGGGGGGCACCCCAGTGAGATTTTCTTCACGAGCAGACAGGTATGACAAGTAGTCCTACCACTGAGGTTCAGCCATTTGTTAAGGGTGTAGAGGTCGCATGCATGCGTGCGTCTGGGTGCACCTGAGACTAGATGGCAGGAATTGTTGAGGGCCCTGCGTATGATTTTAAGGGATGTCTCAGAGGCTGAGCCATAAATGTCTAGGCAGTAATCTATCATGGGGAGCACAGAGCTAGTAACAGCAAGTCACTAGTCAATTAATAGACTGAATATGTATCCAACAAATGTTGCCTCATTTCTTCCCGACTTGGCACCTTGAATAAATGTTTTGACTGTCTAGGTATAGTACCCTACAGTCTGATTATGCTACACTGAACATAGCCGATTGTAGTTGGGTACCAAGCCAGTGCTTTGCTTGCCAACTTGGTTAACTAAATGTCTGGAGCCAATTATTTTTATAAGTACTAGACTCAGAGACAAATGGACGTTACATCTGCATCTGCTTAATTTTGTCTGACTGCTCTGGATGCCATTTTCAGCAGCCTGTCCATTTGTATAAAAACGTTACGAGCTGCATTAAAAAATTGAAGCAAGTGCAATTTATGTCAATTTTCTGACATGACTGCATCTTTTTTTAAATGCTAAATTCAGAAGCTTTAGATCATCTAAAAGGTTTAACAGCTTGAGAGAGCTCTATTTTAAAATAGTGATAGTTGACTCCTTTGTGGATTCTTTTGAAAAACTTACTCCCTGTACAGCACTTTCTGTCCTGGGTTTTGCTTTATATGCACCAATCTCATTGCGGTTACGCTTTTATTCCCGTAGGATTGTTCAGCAACGAACATTAAAACTTGTTCCACTTCCACAAACAGGCTTTCCGGTATAACTGTTCTCAATTCACTTCTCTTCCCCAAATGGGCTTTAAGTTCAACAGGTTCTATTTCTTTCCATTTCCCAAGGTAAGCTATGAAAAAGTGACCCTTTTTTTCCTGTAATGTTATGCCATAGAGGAACTGATTCTCTGGTTGATGTCGCTACCTGCCATTTCATCAGGACTCTTCATTGTGGGCCTTTGCCTTCAACACTGACATTGTACCTGATCTGACTTCTGTGTAGGGTTGTCAGAACCCTCTGAAGTTCTGGGTTCTAGTTCTAGTCTAGAACTTTTGAAAAAGTTCTAGGGTTCTAATCTTTTTTAGAACTTTTTAGAACTCGAACCCTATTTTTTTATTGTGCTGCCAGTAACAAAGATAGTAATAAAATACATGTAAAGGAAAAACTGTTCAATATAAGTGGGAGAGAAATTATCATGTGTGACATTGATAGGAATACAACTAGGTTTATTTATGGTTTCTTCTGTTTGCTAAAGCCAGCAACTCAATACGTAACAGGCCCACCCACCCACCCATATGTTAAAAGTTTTCCTGCTGCAGCTGCATCATGAGTTCCTTAGTGAAAGAAACAGGCACATTAGCCATTTATGTACTCAGTTATATATACTCATCGTCATGAATTATGAGAAAAAATAACTGATATTACCTAATTTCAGCTATTTGCTGCTTTCTGTTTTAAATGAGTAAATCAAAAGTTGCTATGTTTAAAAGAAAGCTTTTATAACAAAGTCAAGGCAAGTACTAGCAGCAGCATGTGGAACTGTTGCAAAACATATTATGTCATAACGTAGTCAGTCAAGACATTTGAATAAAAAAATATGCCAGTCATTGTTGCTGGCAAAAATGCATGCAATTTTCTAAGGTAATGCATACATATACCAACATTTTGTTGGCAAATTGAAGTAATACATACAACTTTCTAAGATGATGCATTTTGCAGCTGATACTTCAATAAAATCTGTATTTCAGTCACATAAATAAAAAGTGGTTTCTCACCACATACTAAGGAACATTTAATGTAGCTGCAGCAGTTGGCATGTGATGTTTAAGGGACAGCGTCTGTCAACCCCATTATGTATCAAATTATCACTACTTGTAAAGCAAAAACACTTTATGATAAGTCACATTCTATGAAAACTGCTGATGCAGATTTTCTTTTATTTCTGATTCCTTTATTCTTTTTTTAAAGGGGACAGGACAATTGTGCTAGGTGGCAGCAGTTTGCAATGTATTTAATAAGAATATATATTATGTGTACAGTAAGTTCGGTCTGTCATCATTTTTTTCCTCAACATCCCCAGCTGATCACGAATCTGTAAATGAAAGAACTAAAACAACACCCACCTTTCACCCCATCACCCATTCCACTTTTCTTCCACCACCCTCATCTGTGCAGTAGCACCCATACCACCCTTACACCCATGTTAAAACCAACCCACAACCCTCACCCATGTACTAGCATCCATTTTTCGTTTATGGCTAACATTTCTGTAATTGAAAAAATAATAAACAGCTACCAATTAGAACTCATTGTTTTGTCCTCTTTAAAATTGAAAAATAGACCGTCTCCTGTCCAGCCCATACTGATGCCACAAAGTCACAGAAGGTAAATCAAAATATATGTTTGCATTAACTATAAATAATATGATACAGAAAGGAATGACGTGACAGTGTCCCTTTTATGCCAAATTTGGGCCTGTTCCCACTGATGTTAAAATTGCCCTGTATATAAAACTTGTTGACTTTAGTTTAGACCCTAGCTACAAAGCAGTTTGCCATGAAATGGTGAAAGTTTTGGGGGGTATATAGTCCAAGGTAGTAGATTGAGAAAGGAGAGAGACAACCAAAGTCATCACAGTCTGTAAAAGTTTCCTTTTTGGTGCAGAGAGACTCTGTCCCACACAGTATTTACCAGCCACCACCATCTGAGTTGTCATCACCATCAACATCCACAACATCAATCACTTCAGGATCAGTTTGTATACTCTTGTAGGGATATGAAAATCTTGACTTATTAACTTTAATAAAAGTTAACGTGTGTACATTTTCTGGCAGCAACCTATTTCTGGTGTCTGTCACAATATTGCCAGCTGTACTAAACATGCGTTCTGAAGAGACACTTGTTGCAGGACAACCAAGATATTTACAGGCTTCATCATACAGCTCTGTCCAAATTGACTTTTTTGATCTCCAGTATTCAAAAGGGCATGCATCAATAGGAATAGGCAGTTCTTGCAGGTAACTGTCTACCATGTTGGACAGAGACTGCTCAGAAGAGGAATCAGCAGAAGCAGCTGGTATGGCAGCAGTTTGGGAAAGGTTTTGCCACAGATTTAGCTTGCTACTAAGGGCTGAAGAAGTGGCAGTTGTGGAACAACTACTGTTAATGTTTGGTGACTTTTCCAGTTCTGTATCCCTTTGTGAAGATGAACCTGCATGTTGTGGTGATGACAACCTGAGGCTACTGTGCGTGTTTGTGTTTGACTCCTGTGAGTGCTGCAGCTCATCTAGCAACATACATTTGTACTGCTCTATATCATCTGTTTTTGGAAGATGTATAGCCTTGAACCTGGGATCTAAGAGAGTTGCAAGGATGTAGTGTCTTGATTTCATCATTGCAACTAATTTGTCATTGGTTTTGGGCTCACTCATTCTCTTTCTGAGATTCCCATGATACAGGCAACTATGTTGTCTAGAACTTCAGATCTGTCTTTTCTATTTGTAGACTTAGAACACTAAGATGATGTGAAATGAGCATTATGAGTGGGATAACCTGACTCACAGATGCACCTTCAGAAGACATGTCCCTTGTAGCTGTCTCAAAGGAGCTAGGATACAGCACACTGTCTCCATTAATTTCCACTGCAGCACAGATAGCATAATGCCATCTCCAATAATGTAACTGGAGCAGTACTCATGTACAGCTTGCTTTTGCTCCAAGAGGCTGCAGCATATAAGCGTTGAGTTCCAACAGTGGAAACATTTTGAATCAGCTTTTGCTGGGGCAGCTTATTTTTTTCGCAGTTCGGACAATGTCCGTATAGCCTTGGTTGAATGTGAAAAGTGAGTCACAATTTTTTTGCAAACAGCAATCATACCATCCACTTGTGTTTTGTTGCTGAGAAATCCAGTGACAATTAAGTGTAAGCAATGTGCAAAGCAAGAGGCATGCAGAAATCCTCCATCCTGTACTGCTTTTAAGATGTTGGCTCCATTGTCACTTACTATGAAGCCACATTTTAGACCATGAGAATAAACCCATTCGTCAAGGAGGTCATTTAGTTCCTGCAAGATGTTTGCAGCAGTATGACTTTGCCCAAACTTCTTTATATGCAGCAGCGCCATCTTTTGGGGTGTCTTTGTTTTTGAAGAAGCACAAGAAAACATGACCCAATGAGCGGTAAGGGACATGTAATCTATGTTTTGAGTGCTGGTCCACATATCTGTTGTGACATGAATAACCCCACCCTCTGCAGTTTTAAGTGCAAGCATCACTGTCGCTTTTAAAGCCTGATAAATGTTTGGTATTTCAACATAGGAAAAGTACCTTCGATGAGGAACATTTAATGAGGCTCTGCTAATGTCATGAGCTCTAAAATCCTCATGATCTACCAAAGATTATGGGAGAAGGCTCCGCTAACAGTTCACCAATTCGGTGATTAAAATGAAGGGTCTTTGGATGATTTCTAGTAAAGGTATTCTTCCTTTCAAATGCCTGAGACAGTGTTAGCTGTTTGCAACATGTCCCTGCTGGTTTATTATACACCGTGCTTCGATGGGCAGATGGACGCAGAGATGGTGGACTAGGACTTATACATTCAGTGCCATCACTGGATGTGCAACTGGTACTAATGGTGCTGGCATTGGTGGTAACAGTAATTCCAGGGCTGGCAGTGGTTCTGCCCGCATCAAGTTCAGACAATTCAGTATCCATTTCAGATTCCTGACCCTTCTCATGTGTGGTCTGGAAGATGGAGGACATGGGTTTTGGATGATCAAGCAAAACCGAATGCTTTTTCAGATGGTGTTTAAGAGCTGTAGTGCCAGGCATGACACAACTTTACCACGGCTACACTCTGTTTATACAGGGAACAAATTGCTCTGCATGGATCAGTTTTACTGACAGAGAAATAATTCCACACCTCAGATGTGACAGATTTTGTTCAGTGCTAGGAAGATAGCTAAAGACTGTTTGTGTCTTTTCACCTGTCCTAACAGAACCTGGGACATGCTCCTTGGTGCTAGAAGAGTGGTCAGAAGACTCTGATGGATTTTCATTGCTGGCCAACACAGAAGTGGTGGATTCTGGATATGTCCTTTTCATTGCCAACAGTGCTGGATGTATTTGCAGTGCACTACCTGATTCTTTGTCAGCAGACTTGCTCATTTCACTTTGTTGAGAAGTAATGATTTGTCGGAGACACAACAGTGTCGGACTGAGACAAAAGCTACTGTCTGAGTCAGAGAGGGACTCACTGTCACTTGCATTATTGCTGCTAGTCACAGGGATCTTAACAGCATGAATGGCACACCTTATGGTGGCTTTCCATGTGACCCCAGCAGCTGTACAGGTTTTCTTAAAGGTCCCCTTTATCACACTTCACTGTTGCTCTTGCTGTTTGTTGAATTTTATCACGTGAAACATTTTGGTTATTTCTGTTAGCACCAGGATTACCACTCCACCAACACCTGCTCCAACACCAGCACTAGATGCTTCATCTATGTTGCTGTCAGCCATAACAGACAGTAAGTACCAGTACTACCAGTATACTGCGGTGAACACACCACACCCAAACAATTCCTGTGTAACAAAGCAATGTGATCTGTGATCGCTGGCTACAACTCAAAATTTTATTTTGGTTGTGTGATATAGTGATACCATGGACTGAAAGTAATTGAAGAATATGACAGTTTGCAACTAAAGGATCCCAGGTTCAAGGCTTACAGAATGATTGGGCTGCTGGGCATAGGCATACACATAGCAATCAAGGGGTGCACAGCAACGGGTGATGGGCTGACCACAGGAGCCAGTCATATCGCAACCAGGGAATGAGAATTATATTTCTACATTTCTGTCATGTAAGGTTAATGCCACCACACAACTGGCCACTGGGCTTCTCTCTGTAACACACACTGGGTAGGGTACAGTGCAGTCAAGGGGCACACAGCAGCAGAGATGGGCTGACCACAGGAGACGAGTCACATATGCAACCAGAATGAGAATTATATTTCTACGTTTCTGTCATGTAAGGTTAATGCCACCACACAACTGGCCACTGGGCTTCTCTCTGTAACACACACTGGGTAGGGTACAGTGCAGTCAAAGGCACACAGCAGCAGGGTGATGGGCTGACCACAGGAGGCAGAGTCACATACATAACCAACAACTCAGGGAATGAGAATTATATTTCTCGTTTCTGTCATGTAAGGTTAGTGCCACCACACAACTAGCCACTGGGCTTCTCTCTGTAACACACACACTGGGTAGGGTACAGTGCAGTCAAGGGGCACACAGCAGCAGGGTGATGGGCTGACCACAGGAGATGGAGTCACATACACAACCCAGGGAATGAGAATTATATTTCTACATTTCTGTCATGTAAGGTTAATGCCACCACACAACTGGCCACTGGGCTTCTCTCTGTAACACACACTGGGTAGGGTACAGTGCAGTCAATGGGCACACACTGGGCTTCTCTCTGTGACACACACACTACACTGGGAAGGGTTCAAATTTATTTGCCTTTTTTTGGCCCCCTTGTATGCTTGTTGCTGGCAGCTGCTGAGTGTGCAGTGTGCACCACTGACTGAGCAGTGAGTGCTGCAGTTTCAAATAATCACATTTCACAAAGGTTCTTCACTTCTTATTTTTTTTTTATTCTCTCTCCGAGTCCTCCTCCAGTCCTGATATTGATTGATCTCGGTCTCGATCCTCCCTATTCCCAGTCCCTTCCCAATTCTTGATTAATCCCTCCACCTGTCAGACCTCCCCTAGTCCCTCCCACTCCCACCCGATTTTGAGCTTTTCAGCCTTTCTCTTGTTCTCGGTCTCACAGGAAAATGGATGATGGAAGTGGCCACTGGACAAGAGTAGCGGTACGCTAACCGCTAACGCTACAGTTTAGCTAAGCTGCTGCTGCCTCCACTCCGATCCTCTGCAAATGGCGCTCCTCCTCACGGTACATCTCCCTAAATACCCCCACAGATCCCGCAGCTTACTAGACCCCCACCTGACCCGTACGTAGGTACGCAAGTGCAAACAGACAACGTCTCGCGTCTCGCGGTGATTTGAACCCTTTTGTGAACCGTTTAGTGTTCGAGTTCTAAGTTAGAACTCGAACACCAGGGTTCGAGGAGGGTTCGAATCTTTACCGAACTAGTTCTGACAACCCTACTTCTGGGTGCGAAAAGCAAGCTCACAGCCCCATCAAGTGTCTGTCATATGGTTGCCACTGCTCTTTCAGGGTGCTTTGGGGTATCTTTCCAATTTGACAGGAGGACTAGGTCTATCCCCTGGGCCTAGCAGCACCTCCCACCTGCATGGGTGCCCTGTAGCAGAGACTCACACTGGGAATGCTCTCTCTCTCTCTCTCTCTCTATCTCTCTCTTTCTTCCTAACCCCTAGATATGTCATGTTCCTTTTATGCCCAAATGCACTAAACAGCTGGGGAACTCTCAGTAGCAGAAGAGGTCTGTTGTCTACTTAATAACCCTCACTTAGAAAGGTAAGAGTGTACTCTCCCCTGACCGAAGTCTTTACTGACAACATCAAGGAAAATAATTCCTCCCACTACAGTAGTCACTAGATAGGAAAGGGATCTTGGGGTTATCACATCTGAGGACCTCAAGGCTGCAGGGAAGTGTGACAATGTAGTGGGTAAGGTTAGTGGGATGCTAGGGTATGTATAGAGGGATATCTCCAGTAGGAGGAGGGAGGTGGTACTTCTGCTGCATTGCTGACTGGTGCAACCCCACCTGGAACACTGCATCCCGGTTTACAGACCACACCTCAGAAAGGGCATAGATAGGGTGGAGGTGGTCTGAAGGAGTGCAACTAAAATGGAGCAGGGTTTGCATGGAAAGTCCTACAAGGAGACACTGAGGGATCTCAAATATAAGCCATGAAGAAAGCAGAGAGAGAAGGTACATGATCGAGACCTGCAAGTAGTTCACGTGGTAAGCAGGATGTAGGCTGGGAGTCTCTCTTAAATGAGAATGTGCACCAGAACCAGGGAACATGTGATGAAGTTGGGGGCTGGGGGGGGGGACGGTTCAAGGGAGATGTGAGGAAATATTTATTTACTAAAAGGGTGGTAGGTGCCTGGAACAGACTACCAGTAGACGTGGTAGAAGCTAGAACAGTGGGAGGTTTCAAGTATGCAAAGCATAACTATAAATGTATATTAGGAAAGTGGCAGGGAGGTGGGAGGGCTGACAGAGACCAGAAAGGGCCTGTGGAGACAGAATAGGGAGGGAACATCTGGGCAGAATGGGCAGGCCAAGTGATCCTTTTCTGCCAACAAATTCTATGTTTCTATGTTTTTATGTTAACGAGGAGATGTCAACTGGGGTCCATAAAACTTTAACCCTACAGTTTCTGAAGTATATCATCTGCAGCAGTCAGAAAATGAACTTACAGACCAACTTCCCAGAACCCAGTTGGAAGAAATACACAGTATAGTAACAACATATAGTACTATATAGCATTTAGTATGACATAAAAGTTTATTAAAAGCATTAACACAAGAAAGGAAAACAGATAATTTACTGACATCTATATGCCATATTTTCTCTTTACTTCATCCAGTGATGGCTGATAGGCAATGTCTGTAGGTGCAGTTTCTAGGTGTGCTATCAGTGCATCTTATATTGTATGTAAGTCATCAAACAGCATCCAGTGCACTCTGCCAAATTAGTAATTCTTTCGAGTGTATTTCTTACTCACTTTTTCTTTCTGTTTATGATTTTCAAAGGGGGTACTTTTTATCAGATTTCAGCTGAGATGTGAATTAAGCCCATCCACCAGACAATAAGGTCTGACAACAAAGTAACCCCCTTAGAAAATCATAAAATAAAAAGTGAGAAGATTCTGTTTAATTACTGATATATGCCATGCACCAGTATTATCCTTAGAAACTAAGGAAACGTATACGAAATGTGATTAAACTTTTGTGAATGCACAAAGGCTGAGCTTGCTATATCTGGATTTGTTTAATGACTGGGTGATGTGTGGCAGTCTATATTAGCAAGCTCTCCACTGACCACTTGCAATTTGTAAGGTGGTTGCACTTTATTTAAACGTGAACAAGAAGCCAGTTCAGGCAAGATTAAGTTTTAAATATTAGAGTAGGCACCCAATAATGGGGTTCACCTTTTTGTCAGGTGGCTGGGCATAATTCACATCTCACCTAAAAAGCTAAAATCTGATAAAGTAACCCCATTTGAAAATATCAAGAAAGAAAAGGTGAGCAAAAAAATACATTTGAACCATTAGCAATTGGGAGGGGTTCACTAGATTCTATTTGATTACGGCCACCAGAATTTTCCTGGCTGGCCCCTGCTGGAGCTTGGTAAGGACCCCTGGGATCTGAAGCAGAGGTGGAAAGGCATAGAGTGATCTCTCTTTGCAGCACAGGGACAGTGCACTGCACTAATAAAATGGAATGCCTTGCAATAAGCCAGCAGAAATGTGGCAATCTGCATTATGTGGGGATGCAGAGATCCAATGCAAGCCTTCCACAAAGACTGAACTGGTCTGCAACAGCCTAAGTTCCCATTCATGGGACCGAACTACAGACTAGCTAAGGGTGTCTTAGAGAGCCTGCAATGCGGATAGCGACAAGTGGTGGTGGGCGAAGTGGGCTCAATCCACTCCCCGAAGTGATTCATGGAGCAAAGGCGGATTCATGGAGTGCTCCGTAACGCGAAGCGGAGTAATTCACATTATGATGGGCAATGCGAACTCCATTAAAAAAAACTGACTTTGCATTACTCCGCCTTCCCAGACCACTACTCCACCAAAATCTTAAGCGAAGTGCATTGAGAACATCACACTTTGCCTCACTTCACCTTGTTTTTGAGCTCCGAAGGTGAATTTTGCAGTGATTCATGGGATTTCAGGTTACATGGGCTCTATATTGATCTGCACAGCCTCAGTTTGGGGTAGTGTTTGTAGGAAGCAGTAGGAGACAGTGTGCTGTGAGTGCTGTCTGTGATTGAATCCTTCTAAAAACTGTTAAAAAAGCATTTTTGCATTTTTTGAGGGGGGGCTCCACCTTTAGTTCATCAAGTGCAGGAAACCCTCCTGTGCTCATATCATTGAGCGTTTTTGTTTTTGTGTGGATTTTGAAAGTTAACGTACAACATTGAGTGTGTGTAGTGAAAAGCAGTGAAAGTGTGGTTTGGGGACGGTGCGTATCTGTGGTGTGGGTAGATTTAAGTTGGAGAAATAGTGATTTCTTTGTTTTTTGGTTATATTTTTGTTATATAACTGACTGTGTTAATGTACACACCGTAATATTGTCAGTAATTGTAGAACATTTCTTGCTGATTGTGTGTTGTGTGGATTTGGTGCAGCAGCTCATAATTTCTGGTTGTTTTACATTACAATACGTGACATATTACTGAATTTTTCAATTTGCTATATATTACTCGTTCACCATTGTAGAGAAACTGTTCTGTGTGTGTGTGAGAGAGTGGTGTTGCATGTCATCAAATAATACACATTTTATTGTGCCACAGACTAGTGAAATTGCAGGCGCAGCAGTGTGAACCTGCTAGCCACTGCAGCTGCCTTATTTTGTACTGCGATCATGGTATCTGTTCTTTGTTTTGCTGCTTGTACTGCCGTAAAAATCTGCAGTCAGTGCTCCCCCCAACCCCACCAGCAAAAGGAATTTTTTACCAGATCAGATTGTTTTTGTGACCTCATCAGCACCACTGGTTACTGAAGTTGTTTTCATTGCATGACAGTCTCTATCTGTTGCTAAAGCCACAGTTATTATTTTGGCTTCACATCTAGCGTCCCCCCAATCAGAGAGTGAATGTATTACAATCTAAATTTGTTTATAATATTGTTACTAATCCCCCAAAATGCCAGCAAAGAGACGTGCAAGCAAAGCTGGTTCTCGCCATGGCAATGCTGGCAGTAAGATAGTCTGTGGGTGTGGTAGTACGCAGACGCAGAAGTGCATTGCTGATGTGAGGAAAGGTATTTCTCCTGCAATGTTTTTTACAGCCCAATCAGTAGCTTCACTCATAGTTGGAGGAGATGATGTTTTCCCAGCCGGTGGTGTTAGAGTTAGTGGTGTTAGTGGTGGTAGTATTAGTATTGGTGCCTCAAGTTCGAATTCTGACCAGTATACCATATCCAAAAATATAGTGGAGTGTGAAGCAGTGCAAGTGAATGGCAGCATAGATGATGTCATACTTCCCAGTAACATCCCAGTAACTGAACCTGAGGATTCTGATGATCATGTCAACGACAGCATACAATGTGATATTCCGGCAATCGTGGCGGTCAATGTCATGCATTTTCGATGCAGTGATTCACAGTGTGGTGAAAAAATATCAGGTGACGGTGGTATAGATGATGATGATGATGAATGTGATGATAACAATGATGTTGCTGTTGTTGCAACATGCAGTCCACATGCTAGCATCCAATCAGAAGATGTGGATGTGTGTGACATTGATGAATATGATGATGATGTAATTGACCCCAGTTGGGAACTGGAGAAAAATAAATTCAAAGTGGCTGTGTCTGAGTCTGTTTGTAGGAATCCCCCCCCCAAAATTGTGATTTACCAGTTTTATTTGATGATGACAACCCAGTAATAATGATAGGTAGTCATGGTGGTCAGTTGCAGTCCAGGTGTGCAGTGCCCGAAACATCACGTGCCCCCCACTTCAGTGCTTAAAATAACGGAGTTAAATAAGAACCATCATGGACATGTTAAAAGTAGAGCATCACAATCCCTTGTTTGGGATTTTTTTGTTCAAGATGCAAATGATGAGTCAGTTGCAATCTGCCAGGTTTGCCATGTGCGTGTGAGTCGAGGTAAAAAGGGGAGCCATCTGGGCACAGGAGGACAGCATATACATCTTAAGAATAGGAACATGGCACTGTGGACCCAGCACAAGCTGGCAGCTAATACCACAGTGGGGCATTCACCCTCGTCACCAGCAACCATAACAAGCAGGTTATCTCCTTCCATGACTGTTAAGTCCAGTAGTAAAATAAACATGTGTAGTAGTGAGGTAATAAGAGCAGAGGATTACTACAGGCATGATGAGGTGGAGGAGCAAAATGACTTTGAAATGTTGTCCATTGCTGGTGAGAGTAGCAGTTTTGCAGGTGGTGGTGGTGAATGCAGTATGTCTAGTGCAAGTGGTACATCAACCCCCGGTTGGCAAATCTGGTAAAATAACTGCATTTCTGGGATTTTTATCATCACCTGTGCAACCATCTTCATCAAACATCCACACTCCACCCCCTGCCAATACCATTCATCACAGAGCACAACCATTTGTGATCACACCCCGTGTAAAACGTTTAGTCAGCCCATGTTACAGAGTGTTTTTGGCAATAAGCTGAAGCTAGGGCAGATGTGATTCCCCTTCACAAAAGTAGGAGCAAGACAGAGTCAGAAAACTACAGACCTGTCAATTTGACCTCAGTGGTAGGGAAAATAATGGCATCACTTCTGAAGGAAAGAAATGTTGAGTACCTAGATGCCAGTGGGGCACAGGATCCAAGGCAGCATGGATTCACAGCAGGAAGGTCATGTCAAACAAATCTAATTGATTTCTTTGACTGGGTGACCAAAGTAGTGAACCAGGGAGGGGCTGTGGACATGGCCTACCTAGACTTAGCAAGGCATTTGACACAGTCCCATACAAAAGATTAATAAACAAATTAGCCAGCCTGGGAGTGGGTTCCAGGGTGGTAGTCTGGGTAAAACACTGGCTAGACAATAGGACACAGTGGGTAATAGTAAATGAAGTCCACAGTGAAGAAGGGAGGGTTACTAGAGGGGTACCACAGGGTTCAGTACTGGGGCCGGTCCTTTTTAATATCTTTATAAGTGACATTGCAGAGGGACTGGAAGGGAAAGTATGTCTCTTTGCAGATGACACAAAGATCTGCAGTAGGGTTGATATGCGAGGTGGGGTGGAAAGGATTAAAAGGGACTTGGCAAGGTAGGAGGAATGGTCAAATGTATGGCAGCTTAGATTCAACGCAAAGAAGTGCAAAGTAATGCACCTGGGAAATAAAAACCCAGGGCAAGAGTACACAATGGGGGGGGGTGAGATACTGACAACAACAAAAATGGAAAGGGACCTGGGGGTAGTTGTATCAGATGACCTAAAGGAGGGCCAGCAATATGAGAAGGCAGTAAGAAGGATTGGGGGGATACTGGGATGCATAGGGAGAGACATCACCAGTAGAAAACAGGAAGTTGTTGGCCTTCTGTACAGACAGTTGGTAAGACCACATCTGGAGTACTGTGTACAGTTCTGGAGACCCTATCTCCGCAAAGACATAGACAGGGTGGAGGCTGTTCAGAGGAGGTCAACCAAAATGATGTAGGGTCTGCACCAGAAGACATATGAAGAAAGACTAAAGGAGCTTAAGAGGTATTGCCTTGAGGAAAGGAGGAAGGGGGGGACGTGATAGAAATTTTCAAATACCTCAAGGGAATCAACAAAGTCCAAGAGGGTAGCATCTTTCAGAAAAAGAGATGTGCAAGAACAAGGGGGCACAATTTGAAGATAGATGGGGGACGGCTCAGAGGTATTGTGAGGAAGTATTTCTTTACCGAGAGGGTTGTAGATGCATGGAACAACCTTTCTGAGGAGGTCATAGAGTCACAAACAGTGGGGGAATTTAAGAATGCATGGGACAGGCATAGGGCAATTCTAGTGGGGGGTAGGAGGAAGTAGGCTGTTGGTTAACTAGGATCTGCAGCTTATCCGTTATGTAGGGAAATGGGCAGACTAGGTGGGCCAAGCGGTCCTTATCTGCCGTCAAATTCTATGTTTCTATGTTTACCCTCCAATCATACAGTGTCTCGTGAACTTAATGTTGCTGTAGCTGAAATGCTGGCAACTGATCTTTTGCCCTTCTCCTTTGTGGAGAATTCTGGGTTCTGGCGGTTTGCTGCACGTGCCTGTCCAAATTGAAAAGTCCCATCCAGGACATACTTTTCTACAGATACTGTCCCCAAGTTGTTCCGCACTGTGTCCAACTCAGTAAGACATGCCCTTCAACATTCCTCCTCTCCATTCATCCTTTTAAGTATGGATATGTGGACAAGTGGCAAAACAGTGGGGAGTTCATATTTGCGTATAACTGCACACTGGGTGCAGGTGCCGGGGGTTGTTTGTGATGTTGGTGGTGTGAATAATCAGTGCAGTAAGGTGGATTGTTGTGGTAGCAATCTTCCAGGAATTCAACAGCATGCAACGATTGCTATGCACAATGTGACCTGTTCGTACACTGGTGAGAACATGTTGGATATGGTACTGACTGAAATTGACAAATGGCTAAACCCCCTGTCCTTGAGAGCTGGGTTCATAGCAAATGACAATGGGTCAAATGTGGTGAAATGCATCACGAATGGTGTTTTTTTTTTCATATTCCATGCATGTCCCATTGTTTAAATCTTGTGGTGCAGGAGTTTCTGCAGCACCCTGATGTAAAGGAAATGCTGACCATTGCACGACATATCTGCTCTCACTTTTCACGATCTGGAAAGGCCCGTGACCAACTGCGGCAGTTGCAGATACAAAACAGCCTACCTCAGCACTGCTTGAAGCTGGAAGTTGTCACCCAATGGAGCTCCACTTTATACATGTCAGAGAGGTTGTATGAACAATACAAAACCATCTCAGAATATCTTGCAATTCACACTAGCTGTGACACTTCTGAGCCTTTATGTCTATGATGACTGAACAGTGGTGCCTCATGGACTCTGTAATAACAATTTTGTGGCCTTTTGAACATGCCACACAGGCAGTGAGTGGTGAGTCTGCCTCCATTAGACAATCAGTTCCACTGCTGCGGGTGCTGAGGTAGACATTGGTGAATGTACAGAATGGCCTTGATTTTGCCAGAGATGGTGGTAGCAGTATGTTGCTGCAACATATGCTGACAGTATTCGACCTGAATCATCACATTGTGAGGATTCAGTGTAGTGACAACTTTGCCATAGCAACAATGCTGGAGCTATGATACAAACATGGAATTGCATCAGTACTGGAGGGAGGGCCTGAACAGGTAAAAAATATCAGTGGTCAACTGGTGCACTTGGTTCATGGGGCACAGAAGTCACGTGCCAAGGTCAGCAAGCCTCAGCAGCATAATCCAGCTGAAGGTGTAGCTGGAGGACCAGCAAGCATATCATGCAAGGGTAAGGGGACTGCAGTTCCAGGTGGTCTGTCATCCAAAGTGGCTGGCATCAACCTGCTTTGGGAGGCTTTGTCTCAAGTGGGTATTTGCGAAATAAATGATTTGGGAGAACAGGATGATGCATCAACAACTAGACTTAGTGCGGCACAGAGAATGGTTGAGTCATATTTGTCTGCAAACAGGCATCTGACAATAACTGAAGATCCTCTTTTGTACTGGAGTGGAAAGGTCAGTGAATGGCCAGAGCTGACTACAGTGGTACTGAAGTATCTCACATGCCCACCCTCCAGTGTAAGTGTTGACAGGGTATTCAGCTCAGCGCACACAAGGCGGTTGCATTTTAGGCATGCAGAAAAAATCTGGGGACTCTGTGTCACCACTGCATGCATGACTGAGTGCGCCATTAATTCTGGGGGACTTTGAATGTGCTGAAACGCTCCCATCTCACTTTGTTACCACTTGTCAATTTTCTGCACACAAGGTGGATGCATTTTGGACATGCAGAAAAAATCTGGGGACTCTGTGCCACCACTGCACGCATGACTGAGTGCACCATTAATTCTGGGGGACTTTGAATGTGCTGAAACGCTCCCATCTCACTTTGTTACCACTTGTCAATTTTCTGCACACAAGGAGGATGCATTTTATGTGTTGTTTGATTATGAGCTCATGATGTCATACTGACATTATCAGTTAAAGCAGCATTGCAAGAATGTCGTGACAATTTTGAACTGTACTTTTTTATGCTACTTTACATTGCCACAGCCACTAGTTACCTCCGAGTCATGACTTGAATGATACGCTTCTTTTCACAATTTCTGTCTGTTTTACTTAGTTGACTCCTTTTTTTCATGTATGAAAAAAAAAATGAGTACACCTTTTAGTATTGTTCTGACCAGGTTTGTATTTATTTGCAGCTGCTTTTCAATAAATATTGTTCTGTGGTGTCATAAAACACTGCCTGCTGCATAACTGTTAATTTACAACAGAAGTTATATATAACAACTAACTGATGTGATGGAGAAAAGCAGAGGAAAACAATGGCAAAGACCTGGTCAGCACCAATTTAAAAGGAATGCTCCTTTCATTATTTCACACATGAAAAAAGGTAGTACAGCAGACTCAACTACTGGAAATTCTCATATCATTCCAGTCAGGATGTAAGTAAAGGAAGTTGTAACATAGCATTAAAAAAATATAGGTCAGAGTTCTCAACAGATTGTTGCGCTGCTGCTTTACAGAGATTCACCATGTTACATAGTTATTGTGTTGCACATAACCTAATATGTGGGCACCTTACTTCCAGGGGAATCTTTCTTGCTCCACATAGTGCAATACATTTCTGTGAAAGCCACCTGTAATTTCATTACAGTGTGTCATGTCACGGAGGAATTCCTGTTCAGAAAAGCCACACACATTCTGCCCCACTTTCTCAGCAACGTTAGGACGTGATGCCAGGGAGAGCGCAGGTGCGTACTCCACTATAGTGAATGTCCAGCAGCTATCCAAATGTTTCTTTATGTTATAAGGTTCACTTTGTGGTGGAATGTGGGGCACGTTTCCATTAACAAGGTCTTCTTGCTGGAAACGTGCCCACATGCTTTTTCATCACAAACTGACCATTATAACATAAAGAAACATTCGGAAAGCTGCTGGACAATCAGACATTCACTATAATGGAGCACGCACCCGCGCTCTTCCTGGCATCACGTTCTAACGCTGCTGAGAAAGTGGGGCAGAATGTGGGTGGCTTTTCTGAATGGGAATTCCTCCATAACATGACACACTGTCATGAAATTATGGGCGGTGTTCACAGAAATGTATTGCATTATATGGAACAAGAAAGATTCCCCTGTATGTAAGGCGCCCATATATCAGGTGCAATGCTGTAACTTGGTGAATCTCTTTCATGTTTATTTCACAAGCAAAATAGTTATAGAGCCTCAGTAATGTTTACTTTGTGTCGGGACTCATGAATCGGATTTTAAGTGTTTCACAAACAGCATGAAGACTGAACAATGCGAGTATGTTGTGCTAAACTGCATGTGTGCCGTCACTGTTCTTTCTGGTGTGTGCATACATTGTACAGCTTTATGCAAACATATATATGGTAAGACTTGTTGCATTATCAAGAATAAAAATAACAAACAATACCTGATGTATATTTTATTGGTACCATCAGTGTTAGTGGACTAAGTGATATGATATTTTTTCAGAGGTATCGGGTCACTGTGCACCTCATTCACTCACACTGCACACATGACTTTGTGGAGATCATAGCACAAAAAACACATGCTCTCCTAAAAGCTATGTGTGCAGTTAAGTATAGTATATAATGTGACTAAGGTGCACTCTGGCCAGACACCTCTGAAAAAGTATCATATCACTTAGTCCACTGATGATGATGGTGACAATAAATATACTGTATTCTGCTTGCTATTCTTTATAGCATAAACACTCTCTGCAACAAGTCAGCAACAGCAATATATGTTTCCAACACGCTGCACAATGTCTGATATCACACACACACACAACACACACACACACACACACACACGAAACAACACTGACTGCACACATGCAGTTTTACACATCATACTTGCACTGCTCACAACAACTTGTCCACAACACTCCAAAACAAAAAGTAAACATTACTGAGGCATTGCAACTACAGAAGGGAAAATGTGTATTATTAAACAACAACAAAAAATACACAAAAACAGCACATCACAGTAGTGGGGGGGGGCCAGAAAACAATCCCTTAATGTGGGATGCCGTGGTGTTCCAGCAGCAGGTGCAGCATTCTGACTATTTGCAGCTGCTGTTGATGGATTGTATCTACTTGCTGCTGCACAGCACCTACCCTCTCATTATTCTCCTCCACGGCTGCCCACACCAGAGCAAGGTTGGCCTGTGTTGCAGGCACTGTGGCGGTGTCCACTGCAGGTGGAAACCCAGGTAGTGGTGGTGGTGGAGAGGGTGGTGCGGGTGGCTGTGGTGGTGGTGGTGGAGCAGCTGCTGCAGTTGCCCTCCTCCTGCTGCGGCAGCGAGGCACAACTTCAACCCCAGCAGCACCCTCGGCCACTGCCACAGAAGGTCCAGCAGGTGGATGCCTGGCCCCTTCCATAGCAGCCTGACACTCCACCTTGTGGTGGTTCAACTTGTGGGTGCGCTGGCCACTGGTCCCAAAATGTATCCCCTGTGGGCCACGGTGCACCAGCACACCGCACAGATGGCACACCATGACTGTGCTGTCTCCCCCCACACAGTTAAAAAACTCCCACACTGAGGAGCTGTGGGGGGGACCAGATACAGTCCTAGCACCACCTGCATTTTCCTGGGGCACCTCCTGTGGCTGTGGAGGTGGTGGAGGGGGTGCTACTGGAGCCCCTACAGCTGCTACTGGTGGTGGTGATAGTGGTGGAGTAGGTGGATGCTTAGCAGCCACCGGTGGCACTGGTGCTGCTGCTGCTGCTTCCACAGGGGGGAAGCTCCCAAGAGTCAGGAGTGGTCCAGCAACACACGACTGCCCCCACGTGTGCGCACTCCCCTCCTCTGCCCATGCCCATGGGCCAGAGACTCTCCTTCTCCAGGGTCCATCCCACACAAGTCCCTGACCCTGACTATAAACAAGTCCAGAGTCGCCACCTAACCTTCAGCTGGTGGCTGCACTCACTCACACTCTCAGACACGCACACATACTGACACACATAGTCACACACACACACACACACACACACACACACACACACACACACACAAAACAAAACAAAACTTGGACAAAAAAATTCACTACCAAAAAAAAATCACAAACACAATACAAAAACTAAATAAAGATGTAGCTTTTAAAAAAGTTGTTTTTTTCTGGCACAAAAGCAATAAAGCACTTTCTGACACACAAACTGCCCTCCTCGCCTCTCTCAATAAAAAGCCTGCTCCCTCTATAACTGCAAAGGAGAACGTGAAACTGCTTCTCTGACTCATTTCCTTCCTGCCTGGCTAAAGCATGTGACTTACAGTGCTGTAAGCCATGTGATGTGTGGGGGGCTGCCTATTTACTTGTCACTTCACCTTATTTCACATTGAGGCATAATGACAACGTTAAATAATAATGAGAACGCAAAGTGAGCACTTTGTGGTGCCCACTTCGCAGTGTGCTCCACCAACGCAAAGTGGGCACTTTGCATCCACTTTGCCAGCGGTTTTAAAATTTACTGCATCTCTAGCAACAAGCTAGACATGGCGGGTCACTGCCCTGACTTGCACCCTCATTGCATCCTGCAAGGAGGGTAGGAATATATGCCCCCTTGATTGCTGAGGTAATACACCACACTCTGATTGCCTGACTGTACCAGTAGAGACCTCCCTCAAACCTAGGAGACCAGGGCCAGAAGATCATAGAAAACTGCCCTAATCTCAAGCACATTTATGTGAAGGCCCTGCTCCAACAAAGGCCAGGAGCCCTGGGTCTGGTCAGGGCCAAGATGGGTGCCCAACCTAGGTTGGAGGCAAATACTAGAAACCACAATAAATAACTTCATGGTAAAGTATACAAGACTAGTAAAGGAGACCATACTTCACCCAGAGAATGGTTAAATACTTGGATAATTTGCCCTAATATATCAAAGACTCACCACATCTAGGCGGTTTCAAAAAAAAACAGAGGCACTCATGGACACCTGGGAAGACTATTGGATCAACACATTATAGTTGGGGGATGGACTAGAAGCACCATTGGTGCACATCTACCCCTTTTCACCTAAGTACCTAAGTACATAATATCTGTGGTGAGGACTGCCTATGGTGGAGGTTGCAGAAAAGGGGAATGCACCAGAAGGTGATCCATGTTCTGCCACTATTGTAGGGCATCCCACAATGGTTGGAACACTGCAATCAGGTGGTTCAGGACCTCTGAGGCCTGGGACCGCAGGGCTTGAAACAACCATTGGGAGATCCTCATATGCAGATGGACCATGGGAACTGTAAATATGGAGGGCACCATGAACAACTGGAGGACGAGCGTGACATAAGGTGAAGCTTGACTGCTGCTAACAATCAAGTCACTTGACCCATCATGGCGGAAGCCCAGTCCCCAGAATTGAAAGCTCAGGTTAGGGTCAAACCCATGACTACCTCAGTGTTTTGGAGCTTCTGAGAAAGAGTCAGGACAGACTTTTCTACATTGACAAACAAACATACAGGTATGAGGGCTGTCTAGTAGGAGTCTAGTGTGATGTAGTGTGTACTGCACCTGGCTACTGCAACTCCCTTCAGGAGCCAGCCAGGTACAGGAAGACATAGAGTTTCTCCCTGAACAGTGCAGCGGCCACCAAAACAGACCATTTGTTAAAGAAGTGCTTCACCGATGATGACCTAGAGGGCAAAACCCAGAACTGGTAGTGCTGCCCCTCCAGACAGAATCTCAGGAAATGCCAGTGGCACCATTTGATTTTATGTTCAGGTACATGTCTGGATTATCTAGAGTTCATAGCCAGTTTCCCTTTGATGGAAAGGAGAAAGGAACCCAGAGACACCATGCAGAATTTTGTATGTCACATGCTTGTTGAGCCCCCTGAGGTCCAATGTATGCCAAAAGTCACCAGTTTTCTTTGGTATCAGGATGTATCTAGAATAGAAACCTGGCTGAGTTACACTGGAGTAACTGGATGAATGGCTTGCTTGTTTGTGCTGCAGGGTCTGTGCTTCTTTCGTCGGGATGCCAAGGTGCTCAAGAGAGTAATGACAGGTTTATGGAGGTGTCACAGGAGGCTATGATATTAACTCCAGGGTGTTATAGATCACAGAAAAAAAATATGTTGAAATAACCATATGATCTGTCTTCCTTGACATTTGATGTGTACTAAATGCACCTGCCTGGATATTCAGTGTGATGATCGTATGTATTGAAGGTACCATGTTATGAAATTCATAAATACTCAGTGGAGGGGTGTGTGGCCTGGCTCATTTCAAGAAGACAGCTTAATTTCTCGGTTCTCCAAGGACATCCAGCTGTCTGTCTTCATCTACAGCCATTCAGGACAATAATGTAAGTCAACAGTAACAGTCAGCAAGATAAAGTTCATATCTACAGCTTTGGTGGGTTATTTTCACAATTGCTTTAAGATTTGTTCTTTTTTCTTCCCACCAATCTTGTCTGTTTGGCTGGGCCTACTAGCATGGCTGAGCAAGAAATGCACCTTTCCTCACTCTCCAGAGTGGAAACTATGTTTCAGAAATTAATATCTGAAATGAAAGATTTAAAAATAGCTTCTCAGCAAAATACAGCTACTCTGTAAACCTTGGACACTCACTTACTGAGCACTGAAAACAAAACTAAACAAAATGAATCCTCAGTCCAAGGTCTCAAAGCTGCCATAAGGGAACAGGACAGATCCATCAAAACATTCCAAACTAAAATAGAGGACACTGAAAATGATGCTGCAGAAATAACTTAAGATTATTTGGCTTCCCTGAGGGTTCTGAACTTGGAGACACGACTGACTTACTCCTGCATGTTTTGCCTGCTATGCTGCATCTTCCATCCGACCTCAACTTAATCATAGAGCACTCCCACCACTCACTGGGCCCTAGGCCAAGTCCAGACCAAAAAACGAGGCCAATAATCGCAGTTTCTTAATTATGCTCACACCGAAATTATACTGCAGAAAACAGGAGAAACGGGAATCCTGATGTGGCAAAAATCTAAAATTTACATATACAGGGTCTGCTAAAAGGTGTGCTTTCAACCCAAACAAGTATTACACCAAAAAGGGATAAGGTTTGCTCTCCGGTACCCTGCAGTGATGAGACTTTATTTGAGTAATACATTTAAAGATTTTAACACCCCAGACACCCTGTCTGCTTTCATTTAAACTTTACCAGCTCAAAATAGTGTTTCTCGCACTCCCGAACTGTTACACTCAGGACTCTTGGCTGATTTAACTTTTTGCGAGTTTGGAGCTTCTCAGGACACCAGAGACTCACTCCCTACTCTTGCAGACACAGAGACACCTTGCCCGGATAGCTCACTCCCCAGGCAGTCAGCCCATATTTAAGACAAAAAAAGTACCAACACAAATCTGACAGAACTGCCTGCTGTGAAGATCGGACCACAAACAGAAGCACTGCAGCTTCCAAAAGGGGCTCCCACCTGTCCTCACCGCTTCCTCTGAAAAATATGTTCGCCCCTCTACAGGACACAGTTATGTCCTCGCAAGAGGATTTGTCCCAGGTAGATGCAGAGACTTTGCAGAACGTCTCTAACATCCTGGAAGCTAGACCAATCTCCGTCGACTCCTCCTGGGCAGAAATTGCCTCTAGTTCCCTTCTTAAGCCATGCGAACTACCAAAGAAAAAAAGAAAAGGCAAGAGTAACCGCAAATCCCTTCCTCTGACTTCCAAATCCCGTAAGGCAAGTGGAACATGATTGGTTACTTTTTATTAATATCTGCCATATCCTAAATCGTTGTCTATGCAACCTCCTTGCTATTCAGGCTTCATATAATAGCTTTCAGGGATCTGCCTGAATACTGGTGTGGCTTCTTGCAGCAGACCTGCTTTCACTCGCAGCAGGTACTTAACTGCCAAAGCCATACATCACGGTTAGCATATTTATACAACCGAGTACTCCCCTTCCCAAGACCAGCTTTTAACTTTAGCACTCTTGAGACTTCACAGCACAAGTAATGCAAGTGGGATGCTAATTGGGTTAAAGGTAACATTACACCTTTTTTGTTAATGATTATTAACACTTATCTGACCAATCTCCTATTATGAATAATTCTCTACTGTTGCAACAGGCACTCTTAAGGCTCCTAAGTGTACTTTATGTTTCCCTTTTCATTTGATTTGATGTACTATCCCATAAAATCCTTTTTGTTGCTTAACCCCACTTATTACCTTACTACTCCTCTGTAATCTCTTCTGTCTAGCTTCCCCTTCTTTATTGTCTGTGCTCCTCTATTAGGGTAGCCTTACTACCTCTGGCAGGCCATTTTCAAGACCAATGGTCCCATTACATTTTATTATATTAACTCAGGCATTGTACCCTAATGGAACTTTTTATTGCAAATCCAAGGCATATGCTTGAAGCCGGATGCAATTGCTCTTAACGAAACTGCACTCTCCCTTTTTGGGGTGATTCACTGAGCCTAATCTCTAGTCTCAGTCAGTCCCCCTCAAGATTCACTAAAGGAGGCTATTTTCGGGCATATGGACAGCTTCTTTAAACCCTATGGAGTACTGAACTTTCTCTTATATGGCACCAAAATTCTCGAAGCCTGTGTGCTACTTTTCACAGACAAACATCTACCCTATATGCTTATGGAAAATCTCCCGTGTTTGTACTACTACTTCAATTGATTGCATATGTGGGTTCTAACTTTATTAAGAGTGCCCTGCTGCCCCATCTCACTTTTACCCATCTTTAATGTATACACCCTTGACTTAGTTACCAACCTGATTTGCTTGCTTAGCTACAACAATAATTGTTTCTGTGTGTGTGTACATGTGTGTATGTGTATATGTATATATACTGTATTTGTGTATTTATGTGTGTGCGTATATATATATATATATATATATATATATATCTATATACACACACACATTTAAATAGGCCTAACCTTTTTTAAGAGAGCAATCCAGCTCTGTTGGCTTTCTTTTTCCACTCAACTGTTTTGTTATATAATGTACTGGTTGTTGCTGCTACTAAAATATTTTACTTCTTCCTTAATATAATTACATTGAATTTCTTCGTTTCTTTTTTGATGAAGCTGTTATGCTGGTTTCTCCTTGGGAATCGTGTTTGTGTTTTAATCTTGACTAAGTTTGAAATAGTCCTTTCACTACATATGTAATCCTTATGTTATTAACTGTCTGATTTAATTTCATATACATCAGTGGTACCTCCACCTGGATTTAGTGCTGGGTAGCTACTGCACACCCAATTGCTTTATGAGAGAGTCTGCGTACCTCTGTACTGACTCATATCTCATACCGCAATATAGAATGTTTAATTGTTTATATATATATATATATATATATATATATATATAGAGTGTTCATATTTAAGTGTTGGTTAATTTGTTTACAATTCTTGGTCTTTTATCACTTGTTAAAGAGATGCATCAATTATAACTGTTGTAAAATCATACTCCTGCAACTTGCAACACTTTTTTGGTCCTGCACACATCCCATACTCATTTCTTCATGTTTCATAAACTATCTTATCCTGTTAGCCTCTCAGTGTCCCCCGCCATGATCTTTTTTGAGTCCCTTTTACCAGACAATCTGTACCTTAACTTTTACACTAAATATGGCTGCTCTATTATTACACTCCTGGAATGTTAAGGGACTCAACTCTCCTTGTAAATGCAAACAAAAATTCTATCCCACCTTAAAAAACAAAAGGCAAGGATTGCATTTTTACAGGAAACTAAGCTTCTGGCGGAGGACACTGATAGGCTAAAACGGGATTGGGCCAGTCATATATTTGCTTCTTCTTACACTTCTAAAAAAAGAGGCGTAGCAATTATGATCCATAAAAATCTTAAATGGTCCTATTTAAAAACAATTACTGATACTGAAGGCAGATGGGTAATTGTTAAATTTAATACACCTTCTGGCCCTTTAACACTGGTTAAGGTGTATGCCCCTAATTCTGACTCACCGGAATTTTTTAATAATTTGGCCCAACAAATGTTGTCTAACAATACGGATAATGTTCCTATACTGATGGGTGGGGATCTAAACCTCGCACTAGATGCACATTTAGACAGAAGTAACACTTCGTTAGATGCCCACCCTAGAAGTATTGACGCCCTATCTTTGCTCATGAGAGATTTTGGTCTTACAGAGCTCTGGAGAATTTTTCATCCCAGAGAAAGGGAATATACCTTCTATTCGCCACTTCATAAGTCTTATAGTAGGACTGACTAAAGGTTTGCATCCCATTCTATTGTAGATAAAGTAATTGGAACCTCAGTTCTCCCAATGGTCATATCAGACCATTCTCTAGTTTGTATTCACTTAATCTGGGGCCCACCATTAGCTAAATCACCCATATGGTATCCAGATCCCCTATTAATTTATGACCCAGAATTTATCTCACGGGTTAAAATTCAAATCCAGGAATTTCTCTCTTTTAACAAACCCTCAGATACTTCTATGAGCATATTATGGGAAGCCTTAAAAGTTGCCATTCGAGGTAAAATTATAAGCTTTGCAGCTCATCGTAAAAAAGCGAGAGAACAACAACTAGCTACCATGGAGAAACAACTTAAAGAAAAGAATCCCTTTATTTCAAATCTCCAAAACCTGATCCTAATTCACCCTTCCACTTAGAAATATTAGATCTTAGAATAAAAATTAATGAGCTCGTAACTTGAAAAACCGAATTGGCATTATTTAAACTTAAACATAAATACTGGGAACAAGGCAATAAATGTGGCAAACTATTAGCTTACTAACTTAAAAATCAACAGACAGAAAGGCGTATAGTGGGCATTAAAGACCAATTAGGTCAGCTCCATACTGATGGTCCTTCTATCAATCAGAACATGATGTTCTTTTACAAACGATTATATACTCAGCCTAACTCTGTCCCTAATCCCCACATTAAACACTTTCTAAATAGAATACATGTCCACCATCTTTCTGATCAAGACAAAAAAGTCTTAGACTCCCCTTTCACTTTGCAAGAAGTCCAAAATGCCCTTTCGTCCCTAAAATCTGGCAAAGCTTCAGGCAGAGATGGCTTCCCTGTTGACTTTTATAAAGCATTTTCTGATATTTTATGTCCTTTAATCTTTAAGGTCTTCCAGGAAGCTAATCAAACTGGTAGACTTCCCCCCTTGATGTCAGAAGCCATTATAACAGTAATACCAAAAAAAGATAAAGATGCTTCTCTCCCCTCTAGTTACAGACCAATATCTCTCTTAAATACAGATGGAAACATTTTTGCAAAACTTTTAAACTCCTGGCTGGAACCATTTATCTCTAAATTAGCTCATAAGTCCCATGCAAGCTTTATTAAGGGAAGAAATGGCTCCGATCACCTACGCTCATTATTTAATTTAAAATATATGGCTAAATCTCTAAAAACACCTGCTGCTGCTGTAGCGATCAACTTTGAAAAGGCCTTTGATTCTTTAAGTTGGAATTACTTATCCCAAACTTTAAATTTTTTTGGTTTCCCCAATATGTTTTGCTCCTGGATTAAATTATTATATGCATCCCCCTCTGCTGGAGTACTACCCAACTCCACACTTTCTTCCTCCTTCCCTCTGGCCAGAGGTACCAGGCAAGGTTGTCTGTTATCACCCTCCCTTTTTATCCTAGCGATGGAACCTCTATCTGCCCACCTTCACTTTATCTAGCAATATTAAAGGGATTCCCATCGGTAATCTTCGTTATACCTCTCCATCATATGCAGATGATCTCTTAATTCTTATAGAAAATCTCAAAAAAGTAGGGCATCTGCTGCTAAACCTACTTAATGAATTCACCACAATCTCAGGCCTGGCATTAAACTTCAGCAAAACCGAAACATTACCCTTAAACTCTCTTTGTAAACTGTATATGAATAACTCTTTGATCTTTCAATGGGCTCCCAAGGGTCTAGCATATCTTGGAATTAAAATCATCCTGAACTTAGAGAAAACATGGGAAGCTAATTTTACTCCTCTTTTATCCAATATTAGAACCA
Organism: Neoceratodus forsteri; assembly: GCA_016271365.2. NCBI lineage: Eukaryota > Metazoa > Chordata > Ceratodontiformes > Ceratodontidae > Neoceratodus > Neoceratodus forsteri. The sequence goes on along the minus strand of CM057454.1, from coordinate 883,225,809 downwards.
TTTTAGATTGGTGGAAACTAATCATCTTTCACGGGAAAGATAGCAGCTATTAAAATGACCATTGCATCTAAAATATTTTATCTTTTCACTAATATCCCTTTATTTCTTCCTATCAGTTTCTTAAACAAACTTGACAAACTTATTGGTAATTTTATATGGCAGGGGAAACTTCCGAGGTTTAGTCGCACTAAGCTGCGTCTGCACTGGTCTAAAGGGGGCTTTGGATTGCCCTGGTTTAACACTTACCTATGGGCCTTCCGCGCCACTCAAATCATCAAATGGTTTAGCAAGTCTACACCCCATACACCACTATGGGTGGAAATGGAAACCTCACTCAGCGTAAGTAAATGCCATACAACCTTTATCTATAATGCTCTTTCTCCTATGCAAATATTTCATCCCACAATTTCGTCTTCTGTTTACTATTGGAAACAAATCCATAAACAGCTAAAATCTAACCCAACTCCTCTCTTTTATGCTCCTATTTAGGGCAATCTAAATATTGCCCTCAAGAAATATCCCATCTTTTGTCGCTCATGGCATAATAAGGGTGTATCCTTCTTAGGGGGTATCCTAATAAAACACACTCTCATCCTAAAACCTTTCCGTGAACTATGCATTCAATGGGAACTCCTTAAGCAAGACTTTTGGAAATATCTCCAACTCCGTACTGCATGCAACACCTTTTTTCAACACTTACATACACATGATATTCACAACCAACATATTACCTCATGGATCAGTTCTACCTCAAATTTGACCAGTATAATATATAAGGATATCAGAAATACATTGTCAGACCAATCCCTAAAAGCTAAAACTAAGTGAAGCCAACTTCTGAACTATGATGTATCAGACTCCCAATGGCATAAGTGCTGATTCCTTATCCACAAAACATTCATGGATACTCGTAGTTCTCTAATCCAGACAAAAATCCTTCACCTCTGGTACAGAACATCTTCTGTTCTATACCGTATAGACTTAGATAACTCCAACAACTGCTGGCGTTGCAACAAACCTAATGGGAATTTACTTCATATATTATGGTACTATGACCCCATTCTCAAACTTTGGTCGAAAGTTCAACAATTTGCATCTAAAGTGATGGGCCATACTGTCACTTTTGACCCTACATTTTCCCTATTTGAAATTCCCTCTTTCTCTAATGTCTCTCTATCTCTCAAGCTCAATATAAATGGTTTAACTTACTCTCCTTCCAAGTTAAACGACTCATATTAATGTCTTAGAGAACAACAAATATCCCCACTTTTTCTGGTATCCTTAAAAATCGTTCCCAATGTGCCTCTCTGGAACGTATTACCTATGCCGACCATAATCGACTTAATGAATATGGTCAATGTTGGCAGGACTATCTTAACTACCTTCACAATGCAAATAACAAACGAACATTTAAAGAAACACCTTCTGATACTTATAACAGTCTCTATGTTATGACCTCTCCTTAGAATTGATGCTGTCTCTCTTTATTTAGAAACTTTATATTTCTTTTTAGACACTGTCTATGTCTTTATATTATTGTTATTTTTTTGTAGAAATTTAAGTGATACTTCCCTATGCCTTACTCAGCAAGTAAGTAATGTATTTTTCCACTCACAATATGCTTATACTCCATAACTCTGTCTTATCAGAACACAGTTTTGACTTACTGAAGTTTATTACTTTTTAGCTGACAGAAATATAACTGATAGTTTTTCTTCAACCAGATTTAGCTAAAAAAGAATATAACCTTATTTTTTTATAAGACTGTCATTTAATATACTTGCTGAGCCTTATATACATTCATACCAGTGTATCTGTATTAGGAAGCCTGTTTGTATTCCTAAAATGTTTGAATGAAAAGATAATGTAAAAAAAAAAATAATCAGTGGTAAAATATGTATTCATCAGTGCCGAAAATAATTGAATTGATATTATGAACTGACATTTGAATGCAATGTGCAATAATACTTTTTGATTAAATGGTATATATATGTATTTTATACTTGTATAAATTGTTTTGTGTATGCAAAGGTATATGTATGTTTATTTATATATTGTATCTTCTGTAACCTGGATGACTTTAATTGTCATAATTTTGACTGCTAATAACATCAAAGTTGATCAATAAACTGAAACTGAAACTGAACTCCAGGGTGTGACAATGCCTGACAATGTCCAGAACCTGCTTATCTGTGGTTATGGCCTGCCGTTGGGGCAGAAAATGTGAGTTCCTGCCCTCCACCCTGGAGGACTGCAGAGAGTTCTGGTGGAGTGGGTAGGCAGTCTGAGTGAGGAGGATGGGGTGGCAGATGGCCACCTTTCTCACTCTAACATCCCTTAGGGAATTAGAAAATGGGCCCCATGACTGATGTTGCTGCTTTTGGGTAGCAAAACCTCATCTCTGTCCACAGAAAGGATTGATGTAATGGCTCCTGTGAAAGGAGCCTCTGTTACAGTCATCATGGGATGTATTTAGTGTCAAGCACCAAATAGTTATCATAGACTTCTTAGAGGTCTCCAGGTCAGCAAGGATGACCTCTATTTTTGGTCCAAAAAGTGTGGTACCCTTTAAGAGAGAATTTAGGACCAACTGCTGCACATCCTAGCCAAAACCCACAATATGGAGCCAGGAGTGACACCTTAAACAGATGCCTTAGTCAGCAACCCTTGTAATGACATCTGAGGCATAGACTGATTTCAGAAGGTGCTTTCCAGCATCAGAGCCCTGAGACACACAGGCAAAGACTTCAGATTTCAGGGAGCCATCAGACCTGCTTCTGCCAATATATCTGAGATCTCTTCATGTGTGGTTCTGGTACTGGGCAGATATACCTGATAACTAGCAATGCACAGGCCAATGAAGGCTGAGGTGAATAAACACTTGCCCACAATGTCCAGTTTCCTGGATTCTTTGTCAGGAGGTCTGGTGATTCCCCTTCACAAAAGTGGGAGCAAGACAGAGGCAGGAAACTACAGACCAGTCAGTTTGACCTCAGTGGTAGGGAAAATGATGGAATCACTTCTGAAGGAAAGAATTGCTGAGTACCTAAAGGCCAGTGGGGCACAGGACCCAAGGCAGCATGGATTCACAGCAGGAAGCTCATGTCACACAAATCTAATTGATTTCTTTGACTGGGTGACCAAAGTAGTAGACCAGGGAGGGGCTGTGGACATGGCTTACCTAGACGTTAGCAAGGCAATTGACACAGTCCCACACAAAAGATTAATAAACAAATTAGCCAGCCTGGGAGTGGGTCCCAGGGTGGTAGCCTGGGTAAACACTGGCTGGACAACAGGACACAGTGGGTAATAGTAAATGGAGTCCACAGTGAAGAAAGGAGGGTTACTAGTGGGGTACCACAGGGTTCAGTACTGGGGCCGGTCCTTTTTAATGTCTTTATAAGTGACATTGAGGAGGGACTGGAAGGGAAGCTATGTCTCTTTGCAGATGACACAAAGATCTGCAACAGGGTTGATATGCTAGGTGGGGTGGAAAGGATGAAAAGGGACTTGGCAAAGTTGGAGGAATGGTCAAATGTATGGCAGATTAGATTCAATGCAAAGAAGTGCAAAGTAATGCATCTGGGAAACAAAAACCCAGGGCAAGAGTACGTAATTGGGGGTGAGATACTGACAACAACAAAAATGGAAAGGGACCTGGGGGTAGTCATACCAGACAACCTAAAGGTGGGCCAGCAATGTGAGAAGGCAGTAAGGAGGGCTGGGGTGATACTGGGATGCATATGGAGAAGCATCACCAGTAGAAAACAGAAAGTTGTTGGCCCTCTGTACAGACAGTCGGTAAGACCACATCTGGAGTACTGTGTACAGTTCTGGAAACCCCATCTCTGGAAAGACATAGACAGGGTTGAGGCTGTCCAGAGGAGGGCAACCAAAATGGTACGGGTTTGCACCAGAAGACATATGAAGAAAGACTAAAGGAGCTTAAGATGTGTAGCCTTGAGAAAAGGAGGGAGAGGGGGGACATGATAGAAACTTTCAAATACCTCAAGGGAATCAACAAAGTCCAAGAGGGTAGCATCTTTCAGAAAAAGAGATGTGCAAGAACAAGGGGGCACAATTTGAAGATAGATGGGGATGGCTCAGAGGTAATGTGAGGAAGTATTTCTTCACAGAGAGGGTTGTAGATGCATGGAACAGCCTTCCTGAGGAGGACATAGAGTCAAAAACAGTGAGGGAATTCAAGAATGCATGGGACAGACATAAGGCAATTCTAATGGGGGGTAGGAGGAGATAGGCTGTTGCTTAACTAGGATCTGCAACTTATCCATTATGTAGGGAAATGGGCAGACTAGGTGGGTCAAGTGGTCCTTATCTACCGTCAGATTCTATGTTTCTATGGTGCTCATCCTCTGGGTGGGCTAAGAACTGCCATGTGAAGTCATGATTAGCACTAAGTGAGTGTCAGACAAATTGAAATAGACAAGGGGCACAATTTGAAGACAGAGGGAGGACAGCTCAGAGGCAACGTGAGGAAGTATTTTTTCATGGAGAGGGTGGTGGATACATGGAACAGCCTTCTTGTGAAGATCATGGGGTCAAAAACAGTGGGGAAATTCAAGAATGCATGGGACAGACATATGGCAATTATAGTGGGGGTAGGAGGAAGTAGGCAGCTGGTTAACTGGGATCTGCAGCTTATCCAATAGGTAGGGAAATGGGAAGACTGAGTGGGCCAAGTGGTCCTTATCTGCTGTCAAAGTCTATGTTTCTTTGTTTCATTTTGTCCATAGGGGCCAAATATTACTTGCCCACTGTCTGATGGAAAGCTGGGGTGGGATGCTGTGCCAGGCAGCCATGGTGGCTTCTTCCAGAGCCATAGGGATGGAAGAAAGAACCACTGAGGAGGCACTTTCAGCCTCCAGATAATTACATATATTCTTTTTGGAGGAGTCTTCCTGTTCCAGGAAGAAATTCAGAGTCTTTTGGATTTGTTTCATCATAAATTGAAAGGTGCTCCGGCCCGGTGGCACAGAAGGTTGAGGAACTGGATGCCACACCTTGCGTTGCACCGGTGACCCGAGTTCGGGAATGGACTTGGCTGCCGGGGGCTGGCAAGGGAGAGGAAGGACTGAGCATCCCACAACTGCTCTCCTTCCTCTGGGGTGGGTGATGGTGCTGCACCGCACTGCAACGACACCTGGTGGAAGCCGGGTGCGCTGCAAGCTGCGGGCACAAACAAGGGGGTGGAACATGGTGGGCGTCCACACATATGTGCGCCGATACCATTGCATGTCTGGCTCTAATACTAGGAGGAAAATGGTGGGGTGACCACTTGACTGATGGCTGTGCCGTGCGCCCCCGGACCTGTGAAGATGTAGCCACTGGGTGTCTGTGCTGCAGGGCCCTGGGGAAGGGGTCCTGTCATTGGCCAGCCTGATGAGTGGGCAATAATCTGCATTATAGACCTGGTCCAGGGGTGCAGGAGCCAGCAGCCATAGTTGCTGGGGGGGCTGCTCTGGCCAGGAGGGAAAAAGCATTCAATGATAAAAAAAAAAAATTGAAAGGTGAGATTGTCAGTGGAAGAATGTGTGCGTACAGGACCATTTCCACACTGCAGAAGGAGAGAGAGAGGAGCCAGTTGATTCCTCCAGCTCCACAGGATGAAGTTCAGCCTTATATTCTCCCAGATTCTCCTAATCATTCATGAGGTCAGGGTTTTACTCCTCCTTCTCCTCCTCTAAGATGAAATGTTAGGAAGAAGCAGGCCATGAAAGGAAGGATACAAGAGGCTCAGCTAGGTATACTGGAGGGGGCAGCTGGGGAATACCCTGAGGTATAGAAGATAGCAATATTTTTCACAAATCATAGAATTATGCCAGAATTGCATCAAGGATGGCAACAGGTGGCAACAGCAGCCCTGTTGAAGCTGTTCCAGTACTTGACAACAGAATCTTGAGGTGCGAGGAGACTACGATACCTTTGACACTGGATCTGAGCTGGGAGCCTGGGAGGCTCTGCCAAGAGGAGGTTAATCCTGCCCACTTTGTTGGTATGCCAGGCAAAGTAGAAGACTTACTCTACTGGTTTGAGAGTGGAGATCTTGATCACTGATGCTTGGAGCAGTGCTAGCGACTCACCGATGATGAGTGGGCTGACTTCTGCCATCCTTTTCTGAACAAAGATATTTAATAGCTTTTTAATGGTGCAGGTCTTTAAAGGCTAATGCTATCTGAACCTGAATACAAAACCCTATGAAACCTAACCTATGGTGGTTCTCCGTCGATGGCGGTAATAAGTCTGACTAGGCATCTGGTTTTGTTGGTGAGTATGTCATCGATTTACACATTGATTTCAAACATTTATCCAGTGCCGGTGTTTTTGGAGTAGCTGGCATTGCCAGATTCAGGGATTTGGATGGTACTTAGTAACTTTTTTCATCTTGCCAACAACAACAAAATGCTCCAAAGCTTTACACCTTCAACTCTGGATAGCTTAGGTGAAATCCTGGCAGATGGAACCCTTCTTCACATTATGTGCTAAGCCAAAACACACAATTCATGGTTGTCTTCATGATAAATCCCCTTTCTACCTTGACATATGTGAAAAAGTGCTTTCCTCTGAGATTACATATATTAGTGATAAGTGCCCAAAAAGTGGATACCTGAAGAGAAAGAAAACCCATTGTCAAAAAGTTCAGCGACAGTAACTGGTCTGATGTTCACTCTGTCAAGAGTGGGAGGGAAAGAACTGAAGTATTCGGTGGCCACCTACATTATATAGCTGAGGGCGTGATCCAAAAACATGCTCATAGGCACACTGAAGTGGGTGGTGTCACAGGCTCACCCCTAGGCACGGCCGGATCCTCTATTCCTAGGAGACCCCCCCTTTGACGAACCCTGTGACTTTGACTGTCAAGAAGGAGAGCTTCCTCTCCTTCTATCCAAGGAGCCTCTTCTAATATTCTGTATCATAGTGAGTGGTCTACTTATTTTGTTTCTTTGGTAGTGTTTTGGCCCAAGAGCAGTTAGGCGCAGTCTGAACAAACCTTTTATTCCAAAGTAACACACACAGCAACAGGCCCAAGCAGAGTTGTTGATAAAAATATGGTAAAAGTTTACTTAAAGAAAAGCATTACAATATTCTACAAGAAATGTAAGCATTGAGTTGCAGACAATAATTCTAAAATTAAGTGGATTAAACAAAAAAAAACTACACTGTTTGAATTCTAATGAAGTCTACCTGAGATGTTCAGTGTCCAAGGCAAGCAAAGAGTAAGTCTGTTGAAAAATCTTCTTTTCCAAGTTCAGATGAAAATGTCCAAAAGACAAGGTGATTTTTGTTCTCTGAACTACTTTCCCAGTAGAACAGAGTTTAAGATATGTTGCAGGAGGTTGTGTATAAGGAGACACAAACGGATGAGGATAGGGAAGTGTATCAGGGATAACAGAGAGAGGTGGGGAAAACAGTAAGGAGAGCAAAGGCACAGCTGAGGAAAGAATAACTTAGGCAAAATCAAATGGGAACAAAATGGATCTTCCCCTAGTGGAAGTTCACCAAACTGTTACTGAGGTTCGCTCGAAGGAGGGATGGGTAACAAATAGCCAGAGAGAGTGGGATGGTTGTGATACTAAGTCCCCTAATGCCATAGCTATGGACTTCAGTCTGGGAACTGATGGGGCATACCCCATGCTTTGGGTAAATGTGAGGAATTAGTAGCAGCACAGCAGACTGACCCTAGCTTAGAGAAGCTAAGGGCCTGTGCAGAGTCTGAGGCGACACATGGAGGTGACAGAAAACATAGGATATTTTGGGACATTGGGCTGTTATTCACACAGGACATAAGGACAGAGGGAGGGGTGATAGGCAGGCAGCTTGTTGTTTCCCAGAGGTATCTTGAGTTATAGCTCAAGGTGGCTCATGTTATTTCCATGTCTGGACATCTGGACATTGCTTGCACAATGCAGCAATTAGCCCACATTTTCTATTGGCCCAATTTTACCAAGCAGGTGAAGGAATGCAGCAAATCCTGTCACCAGTGTCAGGAAATAGGGAAGGCTGGAAGCAAAGCCAAGGCTGCCCTGATTCCTTTGCCAGTTGTGGGGGAGCCATTCCAGAAGGTGAGAATGGATATTGTGGGTCTTTTGAACACCCCAAGTTCCTTGGGGAAAAAGTATATATTGATGGTAGTTGATTACGCTACCAGATATCCTGAAGCCATAGCCCTGTCCTCCATTAAGGCAGACAAAGTGGCGGATGCCTTGTTGGGGATTTTCTCCCATGTAGGGTTTCTGCAGGAAGTTATCTCTGTTCAGGGGGGTAACTTCATGTCAGACCTTATGAAATGTTTGTGGGAGAAGTGTGGTGTGGTACAAAGGTGCACGACGCCTTACCACCCACAAGCTAATAGTCTTATAGAGAGATTTAATTGAACTCTAAAGACTATGCTTAAGGCATTTGGAGAACAGCTAGGGTGGGACTGAGAGAGGTACCTTCTCCAACTTCTGTTTGCCTACAGGAAAGTGCCACAAGAATCGATGAGGTTTTCACCCTTCGAGCTCTTGTATGGACACAGGGGGAAGGGCCCCTGGATTTGATCTGAGAAGACTGGGAAGGTAAGCATGCCACCCAGGGGACTCCCATAGTGGAGTATGTTTTAAAATTCAGGGAGAAGCTGAAGGAGCTTATGGGCATGGCCCAGAGCAACCAGTCAGCTGCCCAGCAAAAACAAAAGACCCGGTACAATTGCAGAGCTGGAGCTTGCTTGTACGGGGTAGGACAAGAGGTAATGGTTCTGATTATAGTCCACAAAGACAAGCTGCAGGCAGAGTAGGCAGGACCATATCAGGTAGTCTGGCAGGTAAACGATGTGAGCTACATTGTGGAGTTACCTGACTGAAAACACACCCATGCGATGTACCATGTAAGCATGATGAAGCCCTATTTCAATAGGGCTGACATGGTACTTGAGGTTTGCAGTCCTGGGGAGGAGGTAGGTGAAGAGGACCCCCTTCTCGACTTGTTAGCTGAAAGCAAGCAGGAATCATCTGTGGAGACCATTCTGTTGTAACCCCAGTTGACACCTGAACAGGCCCAGGAAATGAGGACAGTTTTATAGGAATTTGCCCCTTTAATTATGTCCATACTGGGACAGACCCCACTAGCAGTGCATGATGTAGACAAGGGAACACAAGCACCCATATGTAGGACAGCCTACCAGGTGTCTGAGACAGTCCTCAAGAATATTTGGAGGAGGTGGGGAAGATGCTGGATCTAGGGGTGATCCAGAAATCCCACAGTCCATGGGCCTCACCTGTAGTCCCTGTCCCCAAACCAGATGAGACTACATGGTTCTGCATAGACTATAATGGGCTCAGTACTATCATGAAATCTGATGCCCACCCAATGCCCTGCACAGATGAACTGCTGGACAAGCTGGGAGGGGCAATGTACTTAACCACCATAGACCTGACCAAGGGGTACTGGCAGGTGGAACTCACTGGCAGGGCTAAAGAAAGATCAGCCTTCATCACCCCAATTAGCCTGTTCAAGTTTAAGGTCATGCCCTTTGGGATGAAGAACGCCCCTGTTTCGTTCCAACGGCTAGTGAATCGGGTGCTACAGGGTACTGAGGACTTTGCAGTAGCCTACCTTGATGACATAGCTATATTCAGCCATAGTTGGGAGCAGCACCTGACATGACACACTTGAGGGAAGTGTTTGGCAAAATACAGGCCACAGGGCTGACTATCAAAGCAGAAAAGTGCCAGGAGGCCATGGCAGAGGTCACTTATTTGAGACATGTAGTGGGGTGGGGCCAACTCCACCCAAACCAGGCAAAAATAGAGGTGACTGAGGCATGGCCCACTCCTGAGACCCAGAAACAAGTTAGGATCTTTCTTGGGATCACTGAGTACTGTAGAAAGTTTGTACCCAACTACAGCTTTCTTGTAGCTCCTTTATCTGAGATGTTAAAAAAGAAGTAGCCTCAGAAGGTAAAATGAAACCCAGCCTGTGACAGGGCCTTCACACAGCTGAAAACCTTGCTGTGTAGTGCCTCAGTGCTGGCCAGCCCAGCCCAGACTACACAAGGCCATTTGTGGTGCAAATGGATGCCTCGGATGTGGGAATAGGGGCCATCCTCAGTCAGAAATCCTATCGGGGAAAGAACACCCCACAGTATACCTCAGCAAGAAGCTGCTTCCCCATGAACAAGCCTATTCCACAGTGGAAAAAGAATGCCTTGCTTTGGTATTGGCTCTGACAAAGTTGGAACCATATCTTTATGGGAGACATTTTAAGGTACAAATGGACCACAACCCATTAGTGTGGTTGGGCCAGATGAGTAAAACAAACGGAAAACTCCTTAGGTGGAGTATTATCCTAGAGGCATATGATATGGAGGCAATTCTTAGGCCCAGATCTGCAAATGAGAATGCAGATAGCCTATCTCACATATTAGAACAGTGACCAAACTGTGGAAACCCTGCTGTTATAAGGGGCGCATTCCTACAAGTTCAGTCTTAGGAAGAAGGGATGTGGCAAACTGGCCACTGTGGTCATATTTGTTGTCATATTTCTCTGTAATTTTCTTTATGTTTAATTTCCCAAAAGGCCATGACATAAGGTTCAGCTTATAAGGGTATCATGGGCCCATGTCTCTGTTTCAGCTGGAGATTCTTATGTGAAACAATCTTATACACACAAAGCAATTCCTTTCCATGTATTAGACTCAACACATGGACAACTGATAAATGTTCAACAGAAAGGCAATTTTCCTCTCCTCGCAGTGGTTTTTATAGGGCCTGTGAGGTCAGTCCTGCCTTCCTCCCAATTGGCCAGTCTTTTAAAACTTTAAGAGTCAGATGTTCAGTTCTAGGCCTGCAGGGGTCTCTCTCACTCTTTCCCAAATCCCCCAAAGTTTGGAAATGTAAAACAAATATCAGAAATGGGTTTTGCACACTGCACTAATTCCCAGGGTGGTTAGGCCACTATAACAAGATTAACTCAGCATTTTAAATAAAGATGAGCTCTTTAAATTCTGAAATTGTTCTCCTTTGTCTGACAAGACCCGGGTCTGGAGGCACACAAAAGAACTTCAGACATCTCAACTCCAGGAACTTGACCTCAGCTTGTGAGCTATTCAAACACAAATGAATCTTCTTCCAGCCTTCCTAGGCCAATTAATACATTTTGTTTTACACATGAATCTCCAGCTGAAACAAAGATGTCGTCCCATGATACCCTTATATGCTAAACCTTATGTCATGGCCTTTTGGGAAATTAAACATAAAGAAGATTACAGAGAACTATGACAACAAATATGACCATAGTGGCCAGTTTGCCACAGGTGGCTCCATCTTGCGAAAACTTCCAGCAAGGTTCTGAGGCTGATGGCTTACAGTCCCATATAGTATGACTCTAAAGGGATACCCTTGAAGAAGATTTATATTTTTTTGGTTCTCCAGTCTTTGGGACTAATATTAGGGTGTTAATTCTTTATGTTTATTTTTGTTCATTGTGTATTTATAAGCAGGTTAGCAGTCTTCTGTTGAAGATAAGATGTATTACAATTATTACTGAGTTTTCCCAGTGTAAGTACATTTTGCAATAACACTAACATTACAAAAATGAATGAAAAGAAAGTTAAATAATAATATGTCTGGTAACTAACATATACAAGTGCTGATCTACTTTAGTAAGTAGGCTGAGGCATGTAAATGTTGCGTACTTGCAAAATGACTTGGAAAATAAAATGACTGATTACAATCAATGGATCACAATTATTTGATTTGCGATACAGTTTTCTGAGTTCCCATAGTCAGGAGGTTTTCCAGGAACAGAGCTGCTTTATTTAATTTGCATTGTTGTACACATTATAGGAGACTTTTTTATTTGCAACAAGAAGTACTGGAAAGGTGTGCAAATAGCTTGTGCCATGCCAGCATTTCTGACCATTTGATCGCAACAAAAGTGTTACAACCACAGCACCACTAACACCTAGCTAGTATATAATCTGTCTCAGGTGGCTTCTTTTTCTGGCATTTCAAGGCTTTGTCTTAGCCCCAGTGAGTTTCTTGGTATCTATTTTTCTTCCTGATCCACCCCAGTACTGGTGCTGTTGCATCTGGTTCTTATAAAACCGGTCCTTCCAGATTCCTTGTGCCTGCTCTTTTCTTATGTTTCTGGCTGTGCTCCTGCTACACCACCACCATCACCTCCATAAAGCGTTCCTCTTGCTTCATACCAGGTTCAGTATGGTTCTACTGACTTTGTTCAGGTTGAAACTCTTTCCTCTTCTGGGTTTGGCACAGCTGCTAGGGATTCCCTTTCCCCTGTACATGTACAAACACTATTGTCCAGGCCTGTAGCTAAAACCACTTTGGTTCCCTCTGCCACAGTTTTCAAAGATTTGGTTGTCTTGGTTTGCCATATTGTTTTTGGACTCTAAGGGTAATTAAGTAAGGAAAGTTCTTCTTTTGTAGCCCTCTCCTGCTGGGTGAATGTGAGCCTTCTACACTGGGTTTTCTCAAAGTTCTGGGCTCCTCAATGCAGAAAAAAACACTGAAGCAGTTGAAAGGATGCAACACACGGCCACCAAAATGATAAGTGAAATGGGAGACAAAACTTACTATATGAGGAGTGGCTGGTGGCCCTTAACTTAATCACCCTGGTGCGAAAGAGGTGGAGAGGGGACATGATCTGTTTCCACATACTCAAGAGAAGCAACAAGATCTATTATTAAGAAATATCTTGGTGGGAGAACCTTGAAGGGGGGGGACCCAATGAGATGCAGGGGCAGCAGCCATCTTTTAGGGGTGTTCTGGAGGCATGGTTGCTGCCCAGTGAACAAGAGGTTTGAAATGCGAGTGGTGAGTGTGTCTTATACTATATGGGGAAGGAGAGGGAGCTCCGCAATAAGGCCTTCAAGTAATGGTGGAAGGAATGGTGCAGAGAGTGGAGAGGTATGGCTATATTGGGGACTGTGGGCCAACCTGGAAGGATAAGAGCCTATACTGAGGTGGCTGCCTGCTTCCATCCAGGAGTGAACTACAGTCCTCAGTGGACAGTTTAAATATTACTTCGATGGACATTTAAACTAGCTGAGGGGGGGTGATGAAGAAGTAGGGAAGACAGAAAGTGGGCCACCACAAGCTGAGATAGAGAGTAGGGAGATCCACAGGGGAGACAGTTCCATCAGGATCCAAGTTATTCAAGGAAGCAAAGGGGGAAGGGGTGAAAAAGAGCAGTCAAAGGAGAAAGGTGAGGAAGGGGGAACAATTGGAAAAAGAAGAAAGTGACAAGAAAAGAGCTAAGAAAATATAGCAGGCCATGTGTGCCAGTGCTAGAAGTTTGGGAAATGAGATTCCAAATCTAGAGGCCATCATGGCTGATGCAGACCTGGATGTTGTGGCCATTACAGAATCATGATGTACTGACAACCATGTCTGGGACATGGTCATACTAGGCTACACAGTGTTCAGAAGGGCAGGGTAGGGAAGAAAGGAGGGGGAGTGGTGCTTTATGTAAAGGAAATCATAAAAGTGTGAGAAGTACAGGGAATTCAGGGGTGGCTGAGGTGATGTGACTGAGTCACTCTCGAGTCGAGAAACGAAGCTGCTATTCAGGCAGAAGTGATCTTCAGGCCTTCGACATGGGGAGAACTCAGATAAACAAATGTTAGAAGCAAATGGCAAAGTGGCTAAAATGGAGTAGCTGTTGCTGGTGGAGGACTTCAATCTGCTTAATGTAATTTGGAGCCTCTCTGCTGCAGCATCAGCTAGGAGCAGGGGCATCCTGGACTCCTTGTAAGGGGTGTTCCTCTTACAAGCAGTTAGTGAACCTGCTGATGATGGGGAAGTACTGACCCTGGTTCTTACTAACAGGGACAGTATTGCAAATATCAAGGTTGGAAGCCATCTGGGGATCAATGATCAGCGTACAGTGTAATTCAACATAAGAACAGAAGCAAAATCCAATCACACAAGGGTGAGGATCCTGGTCTTCAGAAGGGCTGATGGTGCAAAGATTGTTGAATGCCTCAGGAATGACCTGGCAGGAAGAGATGACTTGGGGGAAGGAGAGGGAGTGAGTCAAACTAAAAGAGAGCATAGTGAAGGCAACAAACCTCAATGTCAAGCAAGTAAGCAAAAGCACAAGGAAGAAGAGACTGCTAGGGTTCTTGAAAGGTGGTAAAAAAGGTAAAGGCTGAAAGAGTAGCATTCAGAAGGTATAAGGAGACACAGACGGAGGAGGATAGGGAAGTGTATCAGGGATAACAGAGAGAGGTGGGGAAAACAGTAAGGAGGGCAAAGGCACAGCTGAGGAAAGAATAACTCAGGCAAAATCAAATGGGAACAAAATATTTTTGGAGTATGTTAGTGAGAAAAGGAAGAAAAAGGGAGGGATTGTACAGTTAAAGAGGGGAGGGACTGTACTGAGGGGACAAAGACAAGACAGACATCTTAAGCAAATACTTCTGCTCGGTGTTCAGAACAGTAGGGGAAGGAGAGGGACCACACAAATGTACCAGAGGCTTTGAGGGGAAGGAAATGGACACTAGCCCCTTTTCTGAGGAGAAAGTCCACAAAGCACTCACTAATCTGAAGGTAGACAATCCTATGGGGTCGGGCAGGGTGCATTCAAGGGTGCTGAGGGAGCTCAGGGAGGTACTAGCTGCACCTCTGACAGACTTATTTAACAGATCACTAGAGAGTGGCATGGTCCAGAAGATTGGATAAAGGCAGATGTAGTCTCACTTCATGAAAGTGGTAGCAAGGAAGAGATGGGCAACTATAGGCATGTCAGTCTGACATTAGTGGTGGGGAAGTTAATGGAAACACTATTAAAAGGAAGAATTGTGGAATATGTAATCCAATGAATTACAGGACCAGAGGCAGCATAGTTTCACAGGGAGAAGGTTGTGCCAAACAAATCTGATATTTTTTGACTGTGTAACCAAGCAGGCAGGTTGTAATGCAAAAGAAAAAAGCACAGTAATGCGCTTGGTGCACAGCGTACACAATGGAGGGAGTGATACTGACAATGACCAAGCAAGAAAGAGATCTTGGGGTAATCATACTGGATGACCTAAGGGTGGCCAGGCAATGTGACGAGGCAGTCAAGAGGGCTAGTGGGATGCTGGGGTGTACAGGTAAGGGAATCACTAGCAGGAAGAGGGATGCGGTGTTGCCCCTATATATGTCATTGGGTAATACCCCACCTAGAGTACTGTGTCCAGTTCTGTAGACCACATCTCTGTAAAGAAATAGGCAAAGTGGAGGTGGTCCAGAGGAGGGCTGTCAAAATGGTGCAAGGTCTGCATCCAAAGCCCTATGAGGAGAGACTAAAAGCTCAATATGTACACCCTGGAGGACAGTACAGAGGGGGAGGATATCCTAGGGACCTTTAAATACCTCATAAGGTACTGGAGGGAGATATTTTTCAGAGAAGAGGTGCTGTAGAACAGGGGGTCATGATATGAAGCTGGAATGTGGTAGAGTCAGGGGAGATGTGAGGAAGTACTTCTTCACAGAAAGGGTGGTGGATTCCTGGAATAGCCATCTATAGGAGGTAGTGGGATGAAACCAGTGGTGGGTTTTAAAAATGCCTGGGATAGGCACAAAGGAATCCTAGAAGAAATAAAGGGGGTGGAAGAGACAGTGCTGTACATCAAGTTAGATCTGCAGCAAAAGTGATATAATTAAAAATGGCAGACTAGATGGGCCCAGTGATCATTATCTACCATCATTTTCTGTGTTTCTATGTATGACAGGTTATGTGATCCAAATGGATACAGCGTAAAATTATTAATATGCACAATGGCCATACTGCAAACTGTGTGGCACACATAAGTCATGTTGTGCTATGCTACATTTACATGATAATCAAATGGGCAATAATACTTGCAATGAGCAAGGGAGGAAAAAATCAAGGGGAACATGTGTGAAGCAGTATTCTACTCATAGAATGGTAACACTGTGATGGGTATATAGTGTATGAAGTTACTGTATTACAAAGGTACACAGCTGTATACAAACACTGAGTTAGCTACAGTGTGGGATTTTATTTATTTTTTTAACAATCCAGACATTGTCTACACACTAACGACACATAGCCAGGGATGTTCCTTACAATTTGTGACCTTGAATTTTTTCTTTCAACTACTTTATTCAGTTTTGGGAAATCACTTGCAACATGGCAAATAATAAAGAAAAGCATAGACCATAGACTTGTGAGAACGATTTGACCTGCATTTTCAAGTGACAAGAAGATCTTGGGTCAGGAGTAGATTCAGGCCTTAATGTTGACAGTATTCCTATAAATTACTCAGAGGAGGTTTGGGGTGATGTGTCCCCCAAGGTGGAGGCCCCCTGCCAGAAAATGTTATCCATTAGTGTAGTCAGAGTACCTGAGATCATCATTCTGAGAACAGAAAACAGAATCCATTCAGTGTTAAAGGCCAATTTAAAATACCCCCCTTTTTTCCAATTGTTTAACCAGGTGAGACACACTAAGCTGAAAGCTTGTTTACAGGTGCAACCTGGGAGCACAGGGAAGATAAGTGACTTGCTCAGGATCTCACAGTATGCAAGTGGGGGCAATGGGATTCAAACCCAGGTCTCCAGATTTGCAGCTCAGAGCCTTAAACCACTGCGCTATACTGCCTCTCTAAAGTATAAAGTATAAAGTTTAAAGTATAAAGAAGGCATTTACTTCATGTTACAGGGCCTTGATCAATATAAAAAAAATGCAGTCACCTTGGAAAAACATCAAAATTCTACTTTTATTATGTAAATTTAGAAATAAATAAATAAATATTTGTACCCCGCTGCCTGAACAATTTCCATCTGACAGTCCTCTCCCTAGAGTCAATACATCTGCCTCTGTGAGTACCCACTGAATGCTATGAACAGGGGTGTCATCCCAGGGTAACCAAGTGTTGCAGTTTACACCCCTATTATTTCTTTGAAACCCCCATGATGCCCCTTGCAGCCCCTGGAAACCCCTAAAACATTGTTTGCCTAGCATTTATTTATATAAAATGTGATAGGCAGAGGAGCTTTGCAACCCCTATAATTATGCTAAAATGTTACTCTGCTATTGGCAAGGTCCCACCTTCCTTTAGAGGACATTTACCCATCCTACAAATATAAAGTCATGAGAGTTCCACCTCGTAAATATTTCCAATTTACCAACTGCATTCTAATAGGCTACACTATGCTATTTATTGCATCAGATGTAAAGCCACACAGCAGAAAATATTAACATTTAAAAATATGGG
The DNA here is from genome assembly GCA_016271365.2 of Neoceratodus forsteri. Classification (NCBI taxonomy): domain Eukaryota; kingdom Metazoa; phylum Chordata; order Ceratodontiformes; family Ceratodontidae; genus Neoceratodus; species Neoceratodus forsteri. Next base: position 883,208,564 of record CM057454.1, on the reverse strand, counting down.
AAATAATTTAAACATTTGACAAAAAATAGGTGCTGGCTATAATTTAAAGCATTTGTTTCCCACTGTGTAACTGTAGCAGCAAATGGTAAGGATGACCTTGTTTTGTTTTATTACCTCTGAGACTTCTGAATCTGTAACTTTTTTTGGTAAAAATGGTATTAATAAACAAATATACATAATTCATGACACAGTATCCTAGTTGTTCACATTTCACATTAGTATCAACAGCACTAGCAGCTGGGAAGTGGTATACCATTATCCCTGTTCCATGAGACTAACTGGCATCTGCATACAGCTCTCTTTATGAAATCCTAAACACACACCATATAATACACTAGTTCATTTTACCTCGCCCCCACCCTCAAGAATTCTACTTTATTCACTGCATTATGGTAACTACCAAAACAAAAAAGTTCTATAAAAATGCAAGCAGCTGGATTCAGTGCATGCAGCCTACCTCACAAACAATGTTTTAGCAGCTACCTTTGCGTAGCATTGATATGGCAGCTTAGCTCTGTATCTTATCATGTTTGGTCCTCTTCAGTTTTCTGCATATCCCTGTATAATGCAGTCTGTTTCCTAACCCACACTTCCACTAGAAGGACACTTGAGAATAGTTATGAGATTAATTCAAGTCTGAAACAAACTGAATAGAATGCCGCTAAGAATTAAATCAGTGCTGAAAGGGTTAACATAAAATATCCCTCACCACATCAAAAGATAATTTGGGTACTGATACCCACTTTCAGCAGAGTATGTTGCTTAGTCCCCCCCCCCAACACACACACACACACTCCTGGAGGAGAGAGAGAGAGAGAAATGTAACTTGAAGTTCCTAAGAGAAACAGCTCAAGTTACAGTACACAGCTGGAAGAATGCCATCAAAGGAATAGTTGTGGTGTGGTGTGGAGCTCTCTTGAACCTTTTCAGTGCACACAGTCTTCCTTGAATCTGACTCCTTCTGAGAGATGGCAAAAGAGGTAAAGCTAAAGAAACAGAAAGAACCGCCAACAAATTTCAGGAAATGATGAGGGCCAGCACTACCAGCAGCCACTGCAAGAAAATAGTGCCGGGGCAGAGGGGAAGGGGAAAGGCATAAAGGAACAGCACTGTGGTAAATGGAGAGGACCACATGTGCTTCAATTCCACTGTGAAAGGACACAGTCTAGGTATCCAGTCACCTGCTTCCAGAGCCGCTTCTCTCTCTGTGTAATAGCAAGATGTCCCCATAGCTCCACAAATTAGCCATAAAAAGTCACGTAAGTTAGTCTGACATGATCAGCCCTCGGCGAATCCACTGAGCCCCTTTCCTGTAAGAATGCGATAATCCCCTATTTAATGACTGTCTCCAGCAGCTTCTCCACCATTGATGTAAGGTTCACTGGTCTGTAGTTTCCCGGACTTTCCTTATCACCCCTTTTGGGTAAGGGAACCATATTTGCCACACTGAAGTCCTCAGGCATTACACCTGTTGATACTGATTCTCCAAGAGGACTACCAGTTGCTTTGCTAGCACCTGCTAGTTCCCTTCAGTACCCTAGGTTGAATCCTGTCTGCCCTGCTTATTGGTTTTTAGGTTCTCCAGTCCCTTTAGTACCAATTCCCTTATTATTCTGCCTATATCCAATCTGTTGCCTGTGTCTCCCATGAATCTTCTCCTGCTGCTAAGGAGTGGTCCTACTTCCTCAACCATTAACACTGAACACAATTATTAATTCAGCATACCTGCCTTCTCCACATCATCCCCTGCACTTAACCCATCCTTCCTTATCTTTTCTAGTGCATGTTATTCCTTATCATTGGGACTGGCATTATAGCCTAGACGTTAGAGTAACAAGCTGTGAATGAGCTTGGTACATCCAGCAGAGTTTGATTCCAATATCCTCCATTTGCATACTGTGAGACTGTGAGCAAGTCACTTAACCTCCCCAGTGCTCCCGGGTCACTCTTGAAAACAGGGACCGGTTACCAAAGAATAAATAAATAAAATAAAAAATGTTCCTTTCACTAATGTACAGTAGCTAAAGAATTGTTTGTTGTTTCCTTGTCCCTTTCCTCTAGCCTCAATTCTGCCTTTGCCTGCTTGATTTTGCTTTGCTTTTACTTATGCCCAAATTTCACTCATTTTTTCTAGTAAGCCCCAATGCCCCCTTACTGTCCCTAATAGCCTGCCTGACTAACTGTATGAGTTGCCTATATTGTGGTAGCTTTTTTATAGTTCTGACACTGTCTTGGGTGGTCTCTGTAATTGCCTCATTTACTTATTTTTATTTTTTATTGTTGTTTTTTGGTAACTGTGTGAGGCCCACTACACACATAGCTCATTTACAGGAGTCACCTGAGAGCAATGCGGAGATTAAGTGACTTGCTTAGTATCATGCAGTATGCAAATGGAGGCTTTGAGAATCAAACACAAGTCTGCTGGATGTAACACACACTCGTACATAGATTGTTGCCCTAACTTCTGGGCTATACTGCCAGCCCTGCAATGCTGTGGTTTTATGTGATAATGGTGACTCCTAATGAGCGCCAATCACAAAGAGCGAGACAAGAACTGCCCAACAGACAAAGGGCAATGGACAGTAGAGTGACTGTCGCAAATAGCGACGGTCGCTTACTGCATCTCAAAAAAAGAAAAGATGTATTTTTATGCGGGGGGCTATGCCCCCAAAATAAAGATAATCAACTCCACAGGGGGCACGGACTTAGGGAAAAACATAAAGATTTAAAAAACAAAAATATTTCCTTTCCAGCCACTAGATCCAAACCTGGATCATTCGCTTCAGGGGGCGGCAGCGTATACCACCATGCTATACAGCCAGCTCGGCAGTAGTAACCCAACCGTCAAGCTATATTCTGCTCTAGCTAGTATAGCTCCCTGCTACACTCGCTCTACAGGATATTGTGACTTCTTTCGACACTCGCTGTACTTCCAAGTGCTATTATTGAGTAGCTCATATCGAGTCACTCAATAATAGGCGCTCATATAGGGTGTTATTTAATGCTGCCCACCTCTCCTTCACCCCCTTGATCTTATGGAAGTCCTTGAGACTTTCTTGAATTTCTCCCATATTTTCATGAAATCTGCTTTCCTGAAGTCCAGCACCGGTGTATCAATGAACACTTGTCAAGACTCCAGATTCATACTGACTTTCACTGTGCATGGTCACTCTGGCTAATTGGAGCCTCCACTTCAATGTTCCCAATAATGTCCTGATTTGACAGTACCAATGTCTGTGACTGCCTCCCTACTTGTAGTCTTATACACCCACTGAGTGAGGAAGCTGAACTGAGTGACATCTACAAATCATTGTCCTTCCTGACTCCTAGCCACTACTGCCCCCCAGTTTATGTCTGGAATGTTGAAGTCACCCATTAACACTATTTTCCTTGCTGTTGCTATTTTTCATATTTCCCTTTCCAGAGCTCCATCTATCTCAATCAGTTGATCTAGTGGCCTGTAGATAGAAACATAGAATTTGTTGACAGAAAAGGACTGCTTTGCCCACCCAGTCTGCCCAGATGGTCCCTGCCTAGTCTGTCTCTGCATACCCTAATTGGTCTCTAGCAATCCTCCCTCCTCCCTGCCGAATTACTAATATTCCCCTATGTCTATCTCATGCATGCTTGAAGCCCCTTACTGTTTTAACCTCAACTAGTTCTGCTGGTATGCTGTTTCAGGTGTATACCACTCTTTCAGTGAAACAGTTCTTCCTCACATTTTTCTTAACCCCTACCATTCACTGCATGTACTCTAGTCCTGGTGCTCTTTCTCATTTGAAAGAGACTATCATTCTGCACCCTGTTCACCCCCGTGGGGTACTTGTAGGTCTCTGTCATGTCCTGTCTTGCTCTTCTCTTCCAGGGTGTGCATGTTGAGATCCCTCAGTCATTCTTTGTAGGACTTTTGATACAACCCCTGCACCATTTTAGTTGCTCTCCTCTGGACTGCTTCTACCCTGTCTACAGTATGCCCTTTCCGAGATGCAACCTCCAGGAATGGACACAATACTCCAGGTGGGGTCTCACAAGCAAGTGATACACTGACAACACTACCTCCCTCCTCCTGCTGGACATACCTCTCCCCATGCATTCTAGCATCCTGCTGGCCCTACCCACTGCTTTGTCACACTATTCTAACACTTTGAGGTCATCATAGATGATAACCCCAAGGTTCCTTTCCTATTTAGTGACTGTTAGTACATCCCCTCCCCATCCTATACTCAGCTCTTGGGTTCCTATACACTAGGTACATGATTTTTCACTTTCTGATATTGAACTCCTCCTGCCATTCTCTTGGCATCCCACTGATCACTCTACCCTCATTAGTGTGAGTACCAATAACCACCACTCTCTGTCACCTATCCATTAGTCAGTTCTTTACCCAGTTCATCACTTTAGGTCCTTCTGCTAGGCTATTCAGTTTCATTATCAGTCTCCTGTGCAGCACAGTGTTGAATGCCTTGCTAAAGACCAGATAGGCCATGTCCACTGTCCTGCCATGATCTGTTTCCTTAGTCATCCAGTCAAAGAAATCAGTTAGATTCGACTGTAATACCCCTCCCCATGTGAATCTATGCTTGCTTTGGTCTTGTAGCCCATTGAATTCAAGACACTCTATCAACATTTCCCTTAACAGGGTTTCCATTAATTTCCTCACCACTGATGTGAGACTTACCAGCCTAGAGTTGCTAGCCTCCTCACTGCTGCTGCTCTTATGGAGAGGGACCATGTCTTCTCTCCTCCAATCATTTGGAACCATGCCTGTTTCCAGTGAGCTGTTGAATAAGACTGTCAGTGGGGCAGCTAGCACCTCCCTGAGTTCTTTAGTACCCTTGGGTGTATCCCGTCCAGTCACATAGCCTTGTCCACTTTTAGCACTGCAAGTCCCTTCAGGACTTGCCTCTGAAAATGGACATATATCTGCCTCCCCTCCCTTTGCTTCTCCTTCTTCCTGGTGCCCCCCCAACTTTGAAAACTGAGCAGACGTATATGTTTAGGATGTCTGCTTTTTCTTGGTCTCTTCTGTGCAGTCTTCCCCTGCCTCCCTCCATGTCCTCACTGTCCATCCCCTTGCGTTCCTCTTCCAACTTATTGCATGTACCTGAAGAAAGTGTTATCCTCTTTAGTTACCATTTTTGGCTATATTTTGTTCTGTCTGAGCCTTCACTCTAGAATTGCCTTATGTTGTCCATGGTTCTTGAATTCCCACTGTTTTCAGCCAAGTTCAGAAACAATTTCAAGAATGCATGGAACAGACATAAGGCGATATCCTAGTGGGGGGTAGAAAAAAGTTGGCTGTTGGTTAACTAGGATCTGCAGTTTAACCATTAGATAGGGAAATGGGCAGACTAGGTGGGCCAAGCGGTCCTTATCTGCCATCAAATTCTGTGTTGCTGTGTTTCTATGTTTCTACTTCCTTCACTGCCTTTCCAGCTTCCCTGTTTTACTTGGTATACCTTCCTGTTTTCCTCCCACTGCATTTTCTTATACCTCCTGAATGCCACCCTTTTTTCCCTTACCAGCGTGGCTGCTTCCATAGAGAACCATAACAGTTCCTTTTTCCTTCTACTTTTATTCACTTCCTTCGCACGGAGGTTGGCTTCTTTAATTATGCCTCCCTTATTTTTCATGGATGCGCCTCTACCTAGCAATCCATCCGACGAAGACGTTTCTGAGGAAGTCTCACATCTCTTTAAAATCTACTCTCCTAAATGTCCAGGACCCTCCTGCTAATGAGGTCTGCCTCTGGTCTCATCTTAATGTTAAGCCACACTGTATGGTGATCACTGGTACTTAGGGTACATCTGAAATGTTGTCACAGTTTATAAGCACCCAGTCAAGCACTGCCTCGCTCCTATCCTTGCAGAGTTGGCATCACCAGAATTGGAACCAGGGAACTACAGACCAGTGAGCCTTACAGCCATTGTGGGGAAGCTAATGGAGGCTATCCTTAAGGAAAGGCTGTGAGCTCTCTGGAGGAGAATAATCTACAGGATGACAGACAACATGCTAAAGCCAGCTGTGACTGCTTCCTTCACCCAGTATTGCTGCTTAATCTCATGTCTAGACATCACTCCCCGGTTTCCACTTGGCCCTTTACCTAGCACTTGGTGTCTCTTACCTGATCTGTGCCTTCCTTCAACAAGCCCCCTCTTCTTGCCTCCTTCAATTCCCCCCTCCTCCACCCCACCTGCTCCATCTCTCCCCTCCCAACCAACTCTCATCCCCAATTCCCCTGTACCTTGTTAACTCCCACTGTATCCCTTTCCTCCTGCTCACCCTGACTTCTACTGCTTCTCACTCCCCCTTCCAACTCCCTCTTGCTTGTGTCTACCTCTCCCCCGCATTTCCTATTTCCCACCTTCCCACACTCCCTAGTGCCATTATTAGCCTATCTCTATTCCTTGCCTGAGTCATCTGGCTTATAATTTTGTACCATATTTCTGTGTTCTCATTAGTCAATTGCTCGCACTTACAGTTCTACTGCTTATCTCTTTGTAGCCTCAATCACTGTTAGTTAAATCTCTGACGTGGAACCTATGTAATGAGCTTGTTCTCAAAGGTGTTAATCCAAGGCCACAATAAAATAAAATAAATAAATAAAAGTATCTGGAAGATCATATCAGACTAGCCTTGTTGACTTTTGTGACTGACTGATGAGGTCACTGGATAGGGGCTATGGAGTGGATGTCCTTTACCTGGACTAAGGCTTTTGACTTGGTGCCTCATGGAAGGCTGACTAACAAGTTGAATAGCCTGAGAGCTGGGAGAAAACTAGTCAAGTGGATTAAGAGCTGGTTGTAGGGCAGACAGCAGAAGGTGGTATTTGGAGGAGAGTTCTCAGCACCCAGGGGTGTAATCAGCAGGGTCCCGCAGGGTTCAGTGCTGGAAGCAGTACTATTTAACATCTTCATTGCCAACATATCAAATGGGATAAGGAGCAAGATCAACCGCTTTGCAGATGACACTAAGATCTGGGGAGAGGAAGATAGTGAGGAAGGGAGTAAAGTACTACAAGAGGATTTGGTGAGACTTGAGTGCTGGTCAGTCACATGGAAGTTGGGATTCAATGCTAAAAAATTCAAGGTTTTGCATTTGGGGGCTAAAAACACAGGGAACAGCTACTGATTAGCGGGAGTGCAGTTATCCACTTCGACCATGGAAAAAGACCCGGGATGCTGGTGACAGGGGACATGAAACACTTGGCACAGTGCAGGAAGGCAGCAGCAAAGGTGAATAAACTGCTGGGATGCATCGCCAGGGGAATCACCTCTGTACCCTCTACAGGTCCCTAGTGAGACCGCACTTGGAATACTGTGTGCAGCTTTGGTGCCAGTACTTGAAATGGGACATCAGATTATTGGAGGGGGGCCAGCGTAGGGTGATGAAGATGATCCTGAGGATGGGGGACAAAACATATGAGGAGAAACTGTGGGAGCTCAACATATACACCCTGGAGGATAGAAGGGAGAGAGAGGATATGATTGAGATGTTCAAGTACCTAAAGGGCATAAACAGTTAATGCTGAGGGTTTGTTTAAGTTAAGATGGGGGAGGAACGCCAGAGGACATTGGAGGGAGGTAGGTTCAAGAGGCAGATGAGGAGGCACTATTTCACGGAAAAGGTGGTGGCAGGTTGGAATGCACTGCCAGAGGAAGTGATATCACTGTGGACAGTGGTCAGCTTCAAGAGGGGGTGGGATAGGACCAAAGGAAGGGTCAAAACTGGGGAGAAATAGGGGAGAGAAGTAGGAGGATGGGGGCACTAAATCAAAGGGAGGGCAAGGGGAGGGGGGTGGCAGCTGCACACTTGAGCAGACTAGATAGACCGAAAGGCCTGTATTGTTGGCAATTTCATATGTGTGTACAAAAAAAAAGCTGTAAGCCCCCCCCTTGTGGGGGGGGGGCCTGCTAGCCTTTATGAACACCCCCCACACCAGTACTGGTAGGCAGATTTTGGCACTTTGGAATATTTAGGTGCTTGGCTTTAGGGGGCAGCACTACCAGGGAGTGTATAAGGATAGGCAGAGGACGTGAGATGGGAGAGATATCTCGGTGGTTGGAAGCAGGCCAGTTTGCTGGAGGGGGTCCCCCCAGTCTTAGGCAAGTCAGCCTGGTCCATGTTTTTGGGGCTCCATGGGAGGGAGCAGCCAGGCAGTAGCGGTCATTTGGGGTTTCAGTGGCTGGGCCACCTCCCCCGGGTGAAGGCTGAAAAGGAGAGAGACCTGTTGGAGACACTGGAGCACGGAAGTATGTTAGAAGGCTTGGGAACCTTGAAAGCTCTAAAAGAATGGAACTGTGGGGTCAGTGGGGCTGCTGTGGTAGTGGCAGGGCCGCAACAGGGTCTGTCGGTTGGTGGCAGCAACTGTTTTTTTTTACCCATGTGGCGCGCAGGTACCAGTTAACTCATTGAGGCCTCATGAGCTCCTTGAGAGTTTCATCACTTGTGGCCTGTATACTTCTAACAGTGCAACCTGGAGCTTTCTGAGCAAAATCAAGTCATAATCAGCATGCCACAAACAAATGTGAATAACTCATGAACCATAAGTGCTACACACAAAGTACAAGTGGCAAAGTTGTTCAGCACACACTTACCTTTTCAATGGTACTGTGCAATTAATTATAAGTACAGTAGTTCCTATTTTTTTCTAGATTGGTTGAAATAGCAAAACATTTTTTTTTCAATAAAAAAGGCAATGGAAACAATTTTTTGTGGGAAAATATTTAACATATCAACACCACATTAAGCATCCATACAATAGATGGAGGTACAAAACTAATTTTGTACTAAAAAGCAGTTTTTCTAATATGATGCATGTATTTCTTTTCTGTTTTATTAAGGTGGCTAAGTGAAGCTTGAGAGACAAATGTCAGCCATTAACACCATACCATACAAAAATGCAAATATCTTCTGAAGTATACATAACAGACACACAGTATCAGCAGCACAATTGTTCAGCAGAACATTACCTTTCCAAAGGTGCTATGCAGTCAATTCTACTCACTTTAGTTTGTGAAACATTAAGTTTTAAAGAATGACGCCCTCAGGCATCAAAAGTCCTTAGTGGCACAAAGTGCAGGACGTCTGGAGGCGTGAAAGGCCTCAGGAGTATGTTTTCTGCTGCCACCTACAGGTGTCTTGAGGCCTCAATGAGTTAAGGCCAAAGGGGAGGAAACATGGCCTGGAACTCGATGGGGCCTGCCATGCCCACATCTGGGGTAAGTCCCGGGATCCACCATGCCAGTGTCTGCGGTGGATCTTTAGGCCAGTAACGGCTGTGATTCTCTGGAAACTGGGAAGAAATGCATAGGAGCCACTGCACTGTTTGATGAGCCACTCAGCTCTGGTGACTAAAACACAAAAGGTGGAAGTATTGGCTAGATCGGGGCACCTATGGCAGCTACCGAAGGGAATGAGGCAAAGAGTTAATACTTGTGGGAGCAGCCGCAGAGGCTAGGCCACTCATCTCCCCAGGGGCAGTTCTCCCTGGTGGCACTAGATGAGTAAATCCCCTGCAAAGGAAACAAGAAATGGAAAAGAAGTGAGGGAATGTGTTGCAAAAATATGAAGGGTTTCTGTGGAAGAAACTGGGTACTCATGTAATGTGCAGGCTGTACATCCTGAGCTGCTGTGAAAGCTGCTGTTCGCCAATTGAAAAAATCTCATGCCTACATGCCACCAATGTCCTCTTTGTATTAAGCACATTTGTTAGCCCCATGGAGCTGTTTCAAGAAGATTAGTTCCTGGGCCCTAAATCATTATGGAATCTCAGGAAATAAATTTCCTTGGTTCGGTTGCTTTGGTGTCGGTTTAGTGATTACGAAGAATGCCTCAAATGGATTAATATGTTATTACTCTATTTATTTCTGTAACCACCCAGACACCTGGGGTTACTAGAATCCCATCAATATTAGACCAGGTAGGTCTCTGGGCAGCCGTAAGGAGTTTTTAGAAACTCTACCACATTATCTCATTGTTTGCCTAGCTGGGCTAGGCAGAGAATGAGTGATGTAATTTAAAACTGTCGCAGCAGCATAAGCCCCCTGGCTCAGCTGCAGGGGAAGCAGTTTAGAATTTTGGGGAGTTCAGAGTGTGAGTTCCATTTTGGAGAGTGAAGGAGAAGGAGCTCTCTGTCTAGCAAAGGGCAAGAGGTGCCTGTCAGACTCCCTGGTCATCATTTTTCTCACCTTAGTGTGCAGAACCACAGTGTTGCCTAAAGAAGTGGCGGATACCTGTGTCAGTGGAGCCCCAGTGGGTTCATTTTCATTAAAAATGTGAGAAGGGACTGAGAAATCAATGATTCTAAGGGGCAACCCCCTGATGGACTGAAGATTGTCACAGCTGCCCAGAGGAAAGAGACTAAAAGGGTTTCTATAAAAGTTATGGACTTTGAGGAATAAATGTTTCCTGAAGTGTTATCAGATGCCTGTAACAACGGGAAAACCAAACTGTGAGTACAGTGAGCATTTGAGAGAGACTTTTTGGGTTGTCTTTTGATGTACATGCCCTACGCTGGCTAGATCACATTCACTCAGGACCCTGATCTGTTGTTAAAGTATAATGAAGAAAAGGATGCCTTTAGCAATCCAGGAGGGGTTGAAGGATCCAGTTTGGTGTGTCCTAAATGTAATGATAGAGTCTGACTGGGGCCAGGGTGGGCAGAACCTAATTTATAGTCACAGTTCAGAGCTAACTGGTTACCAGATAGGCACAGTTGCCTGAAGACCAGCTACCCTGTCTTTTTGACTATAAAGTCCCCAATCACCATCACCTTTTTACTGCCCTTTCTGACCTTGTCAGAGTAAAAACTATACCTGCCTGCTGGGCTCATCACTCCTGGATCAGACCCCCCCAAAAAAGAGTATGACTGCACCTGTGGGGTTGGATCTGTTATTTTGTGCCTTTGCCACCAGACTGGTGAAGTGGTTTTGTGTGTGCATTCCTGTTTTGTGTCACTCTGACGCTTTTTGAAAAAGCGTCAGGGTGTCGCAGAATGTTGGTGTTCATTTATGCAGGTGCTGCTTATCTGCAAGTTACTTTTAACTTTTGAAAAAATTATTTTTTAACTCGACCTAAGGTTTGAGGTCTAACCTTTGTTGGTGTGCCTAGTAGACCTACTCCTCTGCTCTCTATTTATATTACTACTGAGGTTCATATTGAGGTATGTTAGGAGCGAGTAGGCAAAGCCCATAATACTCCTTAGGATATTAATCCTTAAAATAATATAGGGGAGCCCCAGATGCAATATGTCTGTCCAGTCTAACTTTAAATTCAGTTTAGTATGACTCACTATAATGCTTTTGGGAAGCAAATTCCAGGGATTTACAATCCTGGCAGAAAGAAGTATTTTTTTTTGGTTTTTAAACCTGTTTCCCATTAATTGCAGTGGGTGTCCCTTAGTGTTCTTATAGTTAGGTTTAAAAGAAATATTTAGGTCGCACATTAGGGCTGGATCCTGCATCACATCATACACAAACAATAAGTCTGCAGGCATCCTTCTAGTTTCAATAGACATTAAATTTAGTTGAGCCAACCTATCAGGGTATTTTAAGTCTCTCAGACCAGAGATAGATTGTGTATATCTCCTTTGTACTTTCTCAATTCTATCCATTTCTGTTTTTTTGTATGGAAACCATATTGGGATGCATATTCCAATTGTGCTCTGATGTAAGCTCAATACAATGGTGCTAGTACTGACTTGTCCCTAGTTGTTATATTGCTTTTAATGGACCATATTATATTGTTGCATTTTTTTATTGCATTTTGTGTTTGTTTGTTTGTTTGTTTGTTCCTAAAGTGTTAGATACCATGATGCCCAGGTCTTTTTCCGTAGCACTTGCTGCTAAAGGTGTCCCACATAAAGTGTACGCAGTTCTATTTGTTTTCCCTGTGTGCATTACTTTACATTTATCTAAGTTGAATTTCATATGCCAGTTTTGAGCCCAACTGGATACACTGTCCAGATCCTGTTGGATGTTGTTAATGTCTGCAGGAGTTTTACATGGTTCACCATTCTTAGTATCATCAGCGTATTTCATTATACAACCATTTAAATTTTTAGTAAGATCTGAGATAAAAATCTGGAACAGGATGGGTCCTAACACTGATCCTTGTGGGACACAACTCCTAAGGTTGCCAATATCAGACAAGTCACCATTTATAGATACTTGCTGTTTTCTATCAGTTAACCATCCAATGATCCAATTAGTAATAGTGTAGTCAGCCTGTATAGTTTGCAGCTTTTCTATTATTGCCCAGTGTGGTGTAAGGTCAAAAGCCTTACTAAAGTCCAAATAAACAACATTACATGGAATTCCTTCATCTAAAGCCCTACTTATACTTTTGTAAAAGCAAACAAGATTAGTGGTACAACTTCTACCCTTTTTATAGCCATGCTGGGTAGAGTCATTTAATTCTATCTCTATGATAAGTTTGTTTTTAACCGGACCTTCAAAAATTTTCCCTACTACACTAGTTAGACTGATGGGATGGTAGTTGCTGACACTGGCTTTTGCCACCTTTGTTGTAGATGGGGACAACATGGACCATTTTCCAATCTTTTGGGACCTCCCCAGAATTAATAGATGTTTTGAAGAGGATTTTTAGGGGGAGCGTGATGTGATCTGACATGATTTGCAGCATACGTGGAGAAACTTTATCGGGACCCGGAGAGGAATTTGGTTTGAGATTACAAATTCATTGTATAATTTCTTCTGTTTTAAATTCTATTAATGTGCCTGTTACCCTTGTTGTTTTGTTAGGTATAAGATATTTGGGACCGTATACTTCACAGCAATAGTTGTTAAATATTGCAGCCATTTCTGGCTCTGTAGATATAGTTAGGGCTCCTTGTGTTATGGGCCCTACTTACTTTTATGTTTTTGAGGGAGTTAATATATGCATAAAACACTTTGTAATTATATTTTCTAGCAGATTTGGTCAGGTCAAGTTCGGCTTGCTGTTAGGCAATTCTAATTTCCCTTTTACAAGCTCTTTGTGTTCTTTTTTTAATTACTTTTTGTCATATCAGAAAGAGTTTTTAAGTGTTTCTTGTAACATCTGTTCTTTTTTTTTATCAGTTTGCATATTTTGTTGTTAAGCCACTTGGCTGTGTGGCTATATTTTTTTATCTGAGGAATATTTACTACACTAATGCCAGTATAGTATTTTTGACTACAGACCACATTTCTTCTGCTTTCTTGCCCTCCATTAGGGTAGGCCAATCTAGTTGTTCTAAGGATTGGTGTATCTTAATAATATTTGCTTTATTATATGGGAATATTTCTGTCCGACCTTGTATTGGGCTGTGTTTATATGTTAACATCAAGGCAATGGAATTATGATCACTATTCCCAGCCGGGGGATGTATAGCACACTCTGTGACTTGTAAACTATCAGAGGTTAAAATAACATCCAAAATATTTTGTTCTCTCATTGGTAAGGTGATATGTTATACTAAATTAGTCTTGTTACAATGGTCTAAGAACCTTTTTCCTACTGACCCTGTTGCTTGTCCTTTTGTCCATTCAATATAAGGCATGTTCATATCTCCTAAGATTATTAACTCTGTTATTTCCCCAGCTGCTTCTGTTTCTGTCATGAGTTCTTCTGTAACTTCAGTTGAAGCAGAGGAGGCTGGTATAATGAGCCTACTCGTACTGGGTCAGAAAATCCATCACTAATCTTTTCCCATACGGCCTCAGTTTTTGAATCAGACAATTTAATTTTTTGTGAAATGTCTACTGAGTCTAAATTGTTTTTAACATATAATGCCACACCAGCTCCACTTTGTTTTTCTCTATTCTGGCTGTATAATGTGCATCCTTCTAATTTTATTCCCCAAGTCTCTATCTTATCTGTCCACAATGCTTTACAGATTGCAATTATGTCATACGGTGCAATAGCTATAAGAGCATGTACTTCACCAATTTTTGAAAGCATTCTTCTAGCATTAAAAGAGAGACAGGTGATATTATGCTGTGCATTATGAAAAGGCCTAGATTTTTTTGTGAATGCTATTTGTCTGTTTAATAGAGCATCTTGTGTGGGCGTTCCCTCCAGATAGTCAATTAAAACATAATATATTCAGCATTTCCTCCAAGTTTTCTGCTAGTAATCGAGCCCCATTTTTGTTCAGATGTAGACCATCACGTGAAAATAGTTATTTTTTATTATTGAAATGGTTCCAATTATCAATGAATATAATACCCGTAGTTGTACACCAATTCTGAAGTCTTGTATTTATTCCTTGAATGGTCTGACTTTGTTGGTAGTGAGACCATAGTGTAGGAAGTATTCCTGAAATAGCACTGGTGATAGTTTCATGTAGCTGCCTTCTGCTGTCTTCGAATATCAAATTTATGTTACTACCTGACTCAGCAGAACCAGCATATTTAACCATGTGATCAATTAACCTTATATACTTCATTAATCATGTGACCTATTAACCTTATATACTAAGCTGATTTGAAGCTGACGTGTATGTTTCATTAATCATGTGACCTATTAACCTTATATACTAAGCTGATTTGAAGCTGATGTGTATGTTTCATTAATCATGTGACCTATTAACCTTATATACTAAGCTGATTTGAAGCTGACGTGTATGTTTCATTAATCATGTGACCTATTAACCTTATATACTAAGCTGATTTGAAGCTGACGTGTATGTTTCATTAATCGTGTGACCTATTAACCTTATACAGTAAGCTGATTTGAAGCTGACATGCATGTTTCATTAATCATGTGACCTACTAACCTTATACAGTAAGCTGATTTGAAGCTGACATGTACGTTTCATTAATCATGTGACCTATTAACCTTATATACTAAGCTGATTTGAAGCTGACGTGTATGTTTCATTAATCATGTGACCTATTAACCTTATACAGTAAGCTGGTTTGAAGCTGACATGTATGTTTCATTAATCATGCTGGATGCTTATTTATGATAAAAAAAGGGCTACTGCCCTAAATGAAACTGGAGTTTTTATTTTTGCCCTGAACTGCATGCTTTAGGTGCATTTTCACTTAAAGTGAATTGTCAAGCACCCTCTTAATACTTGATTTTATAAATGGAAAAGGGATTGTGTATGCAATCAGACATCTTACTTAGTATTTCTTATGTCATCAGACTGGATTTGTAATGTCCCAAAATATGAACAGAACTTATTTTGGGGTGGATAGCATGTTCGCATGATGTTTTCATAATGTATTCGATACTCAGTGTAAGAGTCTCCTGACACCTGTCTTGTTCAGAAGGAGTGGTCATTAAAATGCTATGTTGAAAATTTGGGATAAAAATCAATCAATCAATCAATTAAATCTTTATTTTACTAGGTGAAACATCGTTGAGAAAAAACTCATTTGCAAGATGGACCTGGGTTATGGCACACAAAAGGCATATGATACATGAGAATTTAAGGCAATTCTTACAACAGAACATGAGTTATTACAGGGTAACAAGTATGTACATGGTATACAAGCATAGGGGGCTACAATGTGCTCTGGTGAGTACAATAAATACAAGAAATATGTATAGCAGTAGAGAAGCAGTATGCACTGATATATACAATGGCCCAGATATTCAAAGGGTTGCTCATGGCGCAACAGTGTTGTGCCATGCAATCCACTGATCTTTCCTATTGCCCGATATTCAAAGGGAAAGTGTGAAATGACAACCTCGATGCACCAGAGGGCATCAGTATCGTATGCAGGCACAGGTAGGGTGTGCCCATGCATAACCTGCACAGCCCGATATTCAGCCCGGATGTGCAGAGGCATGCATGCGCAACCCCTACCTGTGTCTGCACAAAGTTAAGCCAAAAAAAAAAAGGAACAAATGATGGCCACCCACAGGTGAGCTGCCACATTGCAGGGCACAACATGGCAGCTGCCACCTGTGGGTGGCCACCCGAGTTCCTGCCGCACCTGGTGGCACCCCCCCATGCCCCATCATGGGCATCCGTGTAACTAAACCCCCCTACAATATCCCTGGTGGTCCAGTGGACCACTATGTGCCTAATTGCGGGCATCTGTTTAAATCACACTGGTCCCCTGCAGCCTGATTATGGGCATTTGTCTAAATAAAAAAACCCTCTAATATCCATATCTGGAATGTGTAGTATGGTATGGGCTGCATGCCCATTGGCTCACGCTGTGAACCAATGGGCATGCAGCCTGGCTGTCAGTCGGTGGGCGGCAGGATGGCAGGCAGGTGGGGTGCTGCCATTTGCCGGCTGACTGGGAGGGCAGGGCGGTGGTGCTCAGTGGGCGGGTGGGGAGGGTACACTAGACCACCAGGGTAATAGGACTATTTTATGATTTACAGATGCCTGCGATTGGGCAGAGTGCGGTCCCCGGACCACCAGGGATATTGGACGGGGGGGGTTATTATACCGATGCCCGCGATCGGGCACATAGCGGTCCACTGGACCACCAGTGATATTAGAGGGGGGTTTTCATTTAGACAAATGCCCGTGATCGGGCTGCAGGAGACCAGTGTGATTTAAACAGATGCCCATGATCGGGCACATAGCGGTCCACTGGACCACCAGGGATATTAGACGGGAGTTTTCTTTTAGACGAATGCCTGCCATTGGGCTGCAGGGAGCGTCGGTGCCCGACGGCTGCTGCCTGGCAGGGTGCCAGGCACAAGTCGTCGGGGATTGGCGCACCTGCATGCTAATGGGATGCAAATGGGGCCATAATGACATGCAAATGGCCCCATGTGCGCCTTGCATAAATTATGGCCCCATTTGCATGTCCCCTTTTGAATATCGCAGGTGCTGTGCATGGCACAATGGCACTTGCACTAGCGCATCTCCATGCTCCACTCTGGCCACTTGTGCTGGCGCAGTGCCACTGCACCATGCACAGTGGGGGTGGCCAGGGTGCGATATTCAAAGCTGCTGCGCCATAGCGCAGCTCCGTTGAATATCGCCCAGGCCACACCCCTGTGCAACAAAGTTGAGCTGCACCCAGGCTTGCGCCACAGCCTGGTGCAGTTTGAATATCCGGGCAAATGTGTACAAATTATATGCCCCACTGAGCAGGATGCATCAGGCAGGTGGGTAGAAAGTCATTACTAAGGCAAAGTAAGATGGTAGAGAAAAGGAACAGGAAGAGACAACTAAGTTATGAGGAAACATTTAATTGTTCCAAAGTTTACTCATAACTTTATTTTTTTCAGATTTTGGCCTCTAATGTTCAACATATCCCTTGTGTTACCCTACCTTCTGAACATGGCAGGTGTCATTTTTCAAATCCCCTTTGAAACTTGATTTCACAGTCACAGGGCAAAATCACCTTTTGGATACAATTTTAAAAGTTCCACCTGTCTGCATCATAATAGCAGGTCATAAAAAGACTGTTGGAAATGTGGGGTCAAAATATGGTTACCCACTGAAAATTAAATATTGCCTCTCAGCTGCTCTATCCTGGGTAATTACAATATAACAATGTGGAAAAGCAGGACACCACTGAAACTGAGACACTGCTGTCATCTGAATAAATGTATAGTAAAAATGTGTACAAGCAAGTCCCGGCACAACAGCAATACAAGCAGTGAATATTCAGTGTTGACAAATGCTTGTTTTTTTCATAACAATTTTAATTTAAATATTAAACTTATACACGTACAACATATAAATCTTAACAGACAGTTAAAATTACATCTTCTGTTTAGCTAAACTCGCACATTAGGACAAAACAGTAAATAATCAACTTACTGTATATGGTGCTAGTAGAATTTGCAATTCATCTCATTTAACTTAAAGCAGATCTACCGTCAGACTGTTTCTAGACATCTATAACAATAACGTACTCTTGCAGTTCAAGTATGGCATTCTGTTTAGAGTCTTTAGTTGGCTATCTGAAGAAAAGGACCCCAAATCTCTTCAAGCCTCTCCATGTTACCCAAAATAGTATAGCTCACCTTTTCATTACTAGCTGTGAAGGCCATCATATTGTACCATTCACTAATGCTGGGGGCTAGATTATTTTTCCAGTGTTTTAAAATGTTTTTTTTAGCTGTTAGTCCCACTGGTAATACCCATAATTTTGAGGGCACGGAAAGAATGCAATTCTTTTGGAATATGCATAGAATGTATATCTCTGGTGGGTAATCAAAATCTTTCTTAACTCATTTAATAGCGATATTGTGTACCACCCTTCAGATGACTGACAAGTCAGGACAGTTCCACAACATATGAAGCAGGGTCCCTCACCATCTTCACATCTCATACAGTTATTATTATCCCTGTAGCCCATCCCAAATAACTTCTTTGGAGACAAGTAGTAGTGATGCAAGATTTTGAATTGGATCAACTTACCTTGCATCTCTCTACTGCTCTGGTAGGCCATCTTCCATGCATAGTGTCAGTCATCCTCTGATATCTGCTGATCCACCTCAGATTTTTTTATTTGGAAAATATTTCACCAGGAAAGACAACATGAGCTGTAAATAGCTTGTTTCCAGAAGCGTCCTGGGTGTGTTTGTGGGGGGGGGGGTAAGAATTGGGAGAACAGGCAAACACATAGCAAAAGCGCAGCAATACAAGTACAATTACTAAATCAAAACAGTGTAGTATAATTACAGAGCAGAAATAACCCAGGCCAACTGGCCAGGGTAAACAAAACTATATTTGGATATAACATACATTGCAGCAACCCAAGTGCGGGTGATCCAGTAGGGCAAAGGATAGAGGATGGATAACAAATTTAAAGTGCTAGAAGTAGTAGGCTGAGCACACAATTCAAAGTGCTATTGTATACCCAAGGGAGGGCAGTAATAAGACAAGTAGGGAAGTGGACAGGCGAGGAGTAGAAGGTGGGGGATGGAAGAGGGAGAGAGAGGGACAGCCAAAATCTAACCCCTTCTGGATGCTGAGAGACTTGCAAGGGGAGGCCAGGAAGAAAGGGAGGGGAGAAGATGGGAGTGGGGAGGTAGAGAAGAGAGGGGCAGAGGAACAGGAGGGGAGGAGAGGGATAGGGAAGTAGGGAGGTGGGTGGGTGATGGATTTGAAAGTCGAGGAAAAGGGAGAGGGGAGAGAGAGAGAGAGAGAGAGACAATCTATACCCCTTCAGGATGCAGAGAACCCTGCAAGGGGTCAAGATTAGAAAGGGGGGAAGGAAGAGGGGTAGAAGAGTGGGAGCCAGGTTCTATACCCCTTCAGGATGACAGAGAACCCTGCAAGAGGGACAGCACCAGAAACAAAAGGAGGAGAGAGAAGGGGGACAGGGAGGAGGAGTGGAATATGGTGGATGACCGGAGGAGAGGAGAGGGATAATGAATAGGGAGGCTGAAGAAAATAGAGGTAAATTAGGAATGGAAAAAGGGAGAGCATCAGTGGGGGGGAAGGGTAGTGGGGGGGATAAGACAGCAATAGAGTGTCAAAATCTCACAGGAGGTTGTGGATGGTGGTAGTAGAGTGTCAAAATGGCACAGTAGGTTGTAGTAGGGGGTCAGAGGAGGGGGTATAATAGGTGGTAGCATGTGAGAAAGTAATCAGAGGAAGAGTTCAGGTAGAAGACAGGAGGTAAGTCATGGATAGAGGAGTAGGGGATAGTGTGCAAGGGTGGGGAGGGTTGCAAAAGGGGGCTGGTAACAACTACAGTTAGAAAAATAGAAGTAAAGTAGAGCTAAAGGATAATGTACCAGGGTTGGGAGTGTTGAAGGGGAGCTAAAAACAAATGCAGTTAGGGAAATAGAAATTATGAAGGGCTAAGGAGACTGAAAATGGGGAACAGGAAAGTCTTATAGGAGGTGGCAGTGAGTTCCAAAGCTTTGGGCAGCAGAAGGAGAAAGCTTCCTGGCCTATGGAGGTAGAGCGATGAGGAATAGCTAGAGTGCGTACATCAGTGGATCTGAGAGGGCAGGAGGAGGGATGTGAAGCAGAGAGTATGGAGGAGAGGTAAGAGGGGAGAGTCTAAAACCAGAATTTAGAAGTGAATTTGATGCAGTGAAAGAGACACCTGCATGCAGGGGAGGGGAAAGCTAGAGAATGATACATGATACAGTGATGTGTGCAGGAGGGGGAAATCAAGAGCAAAGCAACAGAAAGCATTGAAGAGAGTATCCAACCTGGTAAGGGAAAGCTTAGGAGCAGTACTGTAGACTATGTTGCAATAGTCAAAAATAGGGAGTATCATTTTCTGAACAAGATCATGCCTAACCGGTAGTGGTAAGGAACTACGGTTCCTGTAAAGGGTGCCAGGCTTAAGGTGCAGTTTTTTCAGGATGGCGTTGATATGTACAGAAAAGTTAAGGTGTTGGTCAAGCCAGACACCCAGGTATTTGAAAGAGGTGGTGTTCTCTAGTGTTGTCCCATCAAGGGTGTGGAAGGCGAGGGAGGGAGGGCAGCCTAGAGAGTTTCTGAGTAGTGCCAAAGGTCATGGAGACTGTCTTCTTGGCATTGAGGAACAGCTGATGTGAGCTTAGCCAGCGGTGAACGTTATTAAAATCAAACTGTAGTCTGGAAGTCACATCGGTGGGAGATTGGCCAGAGGTGAACAAGACCGTGTCGTCAGCATACATATGGATAAAGGATGAGGTGCATACTGATGATAGGTCATTTAGAAAAATTGAGGATAAGAGTGGGTCAGCTACAGAGCCTTGAGGCACATCAGTAGAGATGAGTAGTGGAGGGGATACAGAGTCAGCTATTTTAACAGATTGGGTTCTACCTACCAGGTAGGCTCTGAACCAGTTGCAGGCAGACAGAGACAAGCCAGCTGATGGGAGAGTTTCAAGAAGGAGGGAGTGCGAGACTGTGTCGAAAGCCTTGGCAAGGTCAACAAAGATAGCAGATGTAATGTGACCTCTATCCATGGCAGGGTGAATAGAGTCAGTGAGTCTAAGCAGGGAAGTAGTTGTAACATAGAAACATAGAAGCACAGAAGTTGATGGCAGATAAGGACCACAAGGCCCATCCAGTCTGCCCATTTCTTTTTCTACCTTATAAATGTGCCATCGGCCTTTGCTCTGTCAGTGACCTAACTATTCATATTCATCTGTATTGCTCCCTTATGCCAATCCCATGCCTGTTTGAAGCCTTGCACTGTATTCTTAGCCACCACTTCCTGAGGTAGACCATTCCATGCATCCACCATCCTTTCTTTGAAAAAGATTTTCCTCACGTTCCCTCTTAATCGGCCTCCCTCTAATCTCATTCTGTGTCCTCTTGTCCTGCTATTTTTCTTATATTTAAACATGTTAGACTCTTTCATATTGTTAATGCCTTTAAGGTGTTTGAATATTTCGATCATGTCACCTCTCTCCCTCCTTTGCTCAAGGGTATACATATTGAGCTCCATTAATCTGTCCTCATATGTCTTCTGATGCAGTCCCTGCACCATTTTGGTTGTCTTTCTCTGGACTGCCTCAATTTGGTTAATGTCCTTCTGAAGGTGTGGCCTCCAGTACTGCACGCAGTACTCCAGATGGGGCTTAACCAGTGTCTTGTAAAGAGGGATTATTACCTCCCTCTTACGACTTGTGATACCCCTACTAATACACCCTAACATCCCCCTAGCCTTACCTACTGCTTTAGAGGTCTGCTTGGATGATTTCAGGTCATCGGTGGTGATGATGCCCAAGTATCTTTCTTCCTTTGTGACTGCCAGTAACTCCCCTCCCACCCTATAGGTGGCTTCAGGGTTTCTCTTCCCTATGTGCATGATCTTGCACTTCTTTGCATTAAATCCCAGTTGCCACTCTTCTGACCATTTTGCTAGTTTATCCAGATCTCTTCTCGTTCTGCCCACCCCATCTGGATCATCTACTCTGTTGCAGATCTTGGAGTCATCTGCAAACAGACAAGCCTTACCCTCTAGTCCATCTGCAATGTCACTAATGAAGACATTGAAGAGGACTAGCCCACAGATGATCCCTGAGGTACCCCACTTGTGACTTGCATCTCTTCTGACTGTATACCATTTACCACCACTCTCTGTTTTCTGCCTGTCAACCAGTTTGCCACTCAGTTGACAAACTTCTGACCCACCCCGAGCCTGCCCAGCTTATTTATCAATCTTCTATGTGGAACAGTGTCAAAAGCTTTCCTGAAGTCAAGGTAGGTGGCATCAACTGCTCCCCCTTGGTCCACCACTCTGGTTACCCAGTCAAAGAAATCTATGAGATTAGTTTGACAGGACCTTCCTTTTGTAAACCCATGCTGTCTTGGATCCTGTGCCCCTATAGATTCCAGGTGTTGCACTATCCTTTCCTTCAGGAGTGCTTCCATAATCTTGCCCACCACTGAGGTAAGACTGACTGGTCTGCAGTTCTCTGCCTCCTCCCTGCTACTACTGTTGTGGAGCGGGATCACATGAGCCCTTCTCCAGTCTTCTGGGACTGCTCCTGTGCTCAGAGACTTACTAAACAGTTCTGCTAATGGCTCTGCTAATTCCACCTTAACTCCTTAAGTACCCTGGGATGTATGCCATCAGGTCCCATTGCCTTGTCCACCCTGAGCTTAGCGAGCTCTTGTAGGACCCTTTCTTTTGTGAAGGGTGTAGTGCTCACCTCCTGTGGAGTGATTCTTCCAAAAAACAGATTGGAAGGGAGTGAAGAAGGAGGTGTCATCAAGAAAACAGGAGAGTTGGGAGAGAACAAGGTATTCCTGAAATTTAGCCAAGGTAGGTAGAAGCGAGATGGGGTGGTAATTCCCAGGAGATGAGAGATCACCTCCCTTAGGTAGGGGAGAACTGCAGCATGTTTCCAGGCTTCAGGAATAGTCGCAGTGTGGAAAGACAGGTTGAGGAGATCAGCAAGAGGGAGGGAAATAGCAGGAGCAGAGAGGTACAGCAGCTTATGGTCAAGGCCATCGGGGGAGCTGCCCTTACATTGGTTGATAGAGAGCAGTGCCTTTAAGGTGTCGGGAGAGATGGGTGAAAAGGCAAAACTCTCCATTAATTATTGGTGTTGCAAGGAATCGGGAGGGAGGGAAGAGGTAGTAGGGTGAGGTGGGAGGGAGGCTAACAGGGTGGAGGCACAGGAAGTAAAGTAGGACTTGAATTCTGCCACTACTTTAGGATGGTCAGCAACGAGTTGGTTGTTTATTTTGAGCAGTGGGGATGGGGGTTTAGTTTGGGGAGAGAAAAGTGAGTGAACTACTTTCCAAAACTTTGATGAGTTGTTATGTTAGTATTTTTTTTTTAATTTATTTAGTGATTCGGAAAATACCTTTGAATGCAAGCTCTTTTACAAAGGTTCCACATCATAGATTGCAAAACTAAGTAAAATATGAGAAAGCAAAGGTACGTTATAATGAACAATTCAGCTTGGATTCAGAATTTACAGAATAACTCAAAACATAGGTACAGGTTAAAATAACAAGAAAAACACTTTATGAGGGTGGGGGGATAAGCAGCCACAAAGTGCCTTGTCAGTAGTTCAGAGGGATGGGGATAGCTGGCAGTGGGGTGAAGAAAGGAGGCACAAGAGAGAGGTAGGTACGGCAGTGGAGGTGAAGTATGGGGGAAGAAGGGTGATAAGGTATAGGGAGAAATAAGGGGATGAGGGGAGGCTGAGTGGAGAAGACCTGCTAGAGTAAATGGTGGGGTGTGAGGGGCATGGTCGGCAGCTTGCATTAGTAGTGACTGTTAGGGAAACTCACTGGACTGGGAGTTGAGGGGGAAGGTGGGGTGGTTGGTGCTGAAGGAGCTTGATGTGAACTGATTGCTGAGGCAAGTCATGAGAAGGGACAGAGGGAGGGGGTACCTGAGGTCTGCCTAGTGCTTGCTGGGGGGCAGAGAGAGTGGGTGTGGCTGGATGTAGGGACAGATGCACTTAAAGAGTGTTATTAGGTGCTGTTTGAGGTCAATTTTGAATTGGACCAGACAACTGGTGGCCAAGAGGTGCCCGGGGAGTTCATTCATCCACAGGGGATGCCTGGTAGGCAAATGCATATTGCCCAAGCAAGGTGCGATGGAAGGGGATAGCCAAGGCCCCTCTAGTCCTCCCCCTGGTGACCTGTAATGAGTTGGCTGCCTTGATCAAATTACCTACACAAGGTGGGGTTTTACCCAATAGAACCTTCTTCCCTAGGATGCAAGTCTGGAATTTGACCCTGTTTCTTAATGACAGCCAGTTTGTGCTTTTGTACAGACTACAGGTGTGCATGCCATGCTCAGCATCCAGGGTGAGTCTTCAGACTTTGTTGAGTGCAGTCTGAACCCTTTTGAGTGCTGTATCCATTGTCGTCCCATAGACCACCAGTCCGTAGTCAATAGTAAATATGATGAAGCTGTGGACTGAGAGGCGGAGGGCCCCCAGAGACAAGTATTGCCTGTGCCTGTACAGGACACCAATATTGGTATTGACTGTCTTGACCAGAGAGTCAATATGGTGTGCAAACATGAGGGTATCATCTATTATGACCCCCAGATACTTGAACAAGTGGATTTGTTCCAGCGACTCACTGCATGAGTTGGAGATGATAAGGGGGTGGTCCTTATTCTTGCTGTGGGGGCTGGATATAAGCATGGCCATGGTTTTCTTGTAGTTTACTAGCAACTTATGACTACAGAATTGGTCCTCAAGTTTGGAGAAGGAGTTCTGCAGCACAGATTGTAGGGCACCCTGAGATGTGCTGCTGCTCAGGAGCACAGCAACATCTGCATATAGTATGAGGTTGGTGTTGCAGGCTGTGGGAAGGTAATTTAAGTAGAGACTGAAGAGTAGGGGCCCCCGTATTGATCCCTGGGGTACCCCTAATGATACCTCTTTTGTACTGGATACTGTTTGCCCAATTCTGACACATTGATTTCTCCATATCAGGTAGTCTTGGAAACAGCAAAGAGCATTGGGTGCCACAACCATGTTTTGCAGTTGGGTCAGTAATGGGGTGGTTGACTGTATTAAAGGTGGACTGGAAATCTTCTGCTTTGGCCAGGTGGATGGCTTTGGTACAGGCATTTAGGAGTGTCCGATAGATAGCGTAGTCATGAGGGAGTTTGGAGGATTTTTGTGTTTTTCATGCTTTATCATGCACTTGTTGACAGGCCAGGAGTTCAGGGGTTAACCAGGGGAGGTGACTACCTCGCAGTCTAACTTGCTACAGGGGATCATGTTTGTTCCAGACATTGATAAAATTATCTTTGAAATAAGCCAGGGCATGATTGATAGTTTTGGCTGAGGAAATTGGGGCCCAGTCAAACATGAATTAAGTCATGATGTAGAGGGGCAAGGTCTAATGTTTTATAAGAGCGGATAGTTAGTTTGTGGTGTGCCTTAGGTCTGTAAACTTTCCTAACTATGCAGATCATACAAAGATCATTAAAAGCGTCTGGCAGTAGGCCCGAGTGGATTACCCTGTGAGGATGGGAGGTGAGAGCCCAGTCTATGAGATTGTGATTATGGGATTTGTGGGTTAGGCGAGTAGGTTCTGTGATTAATTGGGACAGCTTAAGGGCAGCTATTTCAGTACGACACTTATCTAGGGTGGGTGACAACCAGTTCCAGTTTAGATCCCCTAACAAGTAGAGCTCACCTGAGGAGGTAAGGGACCCAATAGTGGTGATTAGGTCAGTGGCAACAAAGTGGTGTAGACCAGGACGGCAATAGGCTCCTACGATAAATATTGGTATGGAAATGGGTAGAGATAGTCTAATGATGAGGGCTTCATAAGCATTGGGGTCAATGGTAGATAGAACAGTAGTGGTTTGGAGAGAGGAGGAGGAGATAGCTATGCCCCCACCCCTACCAGTGCAGTCTTGGCAGGTAATGGCATATCCAGGAATTGTGATAGAAGCATCAGGGGATTTTGTTTGTTAGTCAGGTCTCAATACAATGAGGATGTCTGAATTGAGGGATCCTACAAGTGGGAGTAGCAGGTCAAGTTTAGGGAGCAGACTGTGAAAGTTAAGGTGGAGGATTTTTAGGCCACAGGGGAGTGAAACGGGGATTGGAGCAGAGGCTGAGGAGGGGGGAGTGGATGGGGTAGGGGATTTACTGAGTGTTGGACCCGGGTTGGGATTTATGTCTCCTGCTGAGAGGAGTAAGAGATAGATAATGATGAAATGCAACTTGGTGCTCTTGAACCAAGGTTTGTTAGATGGTTTAAGGGAGCGAAGTGAATAACTGAAGGTGGAGAGCTGAAATTTAAGGATGTACAGTAAAGCAAAGGAGTAAGGTAAAGACATCAGTGGGGAGGAAGGCCATGTAGAGAAATGAGTCCAGGTATGATAAAAAGATGTTGGAGATGCCACTTGGTTGAAGCAGGGAGTTAGCAGGACAGTAGGGTTTGCAAGGGAATTGTGGTGGGGAGTGGAAGTATTTAGCAATTGAATGAACGGAAAAGAGAACAGGGTCAAAAGTATGTGGAAGAGGCGTAGGGGGAGATACAGAAAGAGATCATATTTCCTGGTATAGAGAATGGCTTTGTAGTAGTGTCCTAAGCTATAAATAATAATGGAACTGAAGTTTCTGAATTTTGTATTTTTCTCTTATTTCTGAAAATAACATTGATATATTAGAATCTGTAGCTAACAGATCTCCCAGACATATCACTTCTGCTTTTGCCCAAATTTTGTTGTTCTATTTGGCTTTACTATCAGACAATGCTGGGTTTTGCCAAATAGGGGCAAAACGTAAAGCATTAGTTCCAGATTAAGGTTCTTGTTTATTTTTTTAGCAGCCTAAAGGAATTGGAGAGGCAGTAATTACCTATCAGATTACTTGGAATGGGATAATATATGAAGTCAGCTAAAACATGAGGTGCTAATATCTCCTTTTCCATATCTAACCATAGAGGTCCTGCCCTGCTAAGGAAGATGAATCCTGGAAATGAAGAGAAACTTGTTTGAAAAGAAATGTCATCTGATAACTCTTCCAAAAAGGCAACACCATTCCACCAGCTTCATGGGTTGCTTGTAGTTTTTTAAGGCTAAGCCTAGGAGGTTTATTATTCCACACAAATACTCTGATCAGAGAGTTTAGTTTTTTTTCCTTTGGGTTTTATTCATTAGAAAGCGAATGTTCTGAAATATATAAAATAATTTGGGGGCCACAATCGTTTTGATTGAATTAATTTTTCCCCACAGGGAAAGACTGAGTTTATTCCATTTTGTCAAATCACTCTCAATCTCTCCCAACAAAGGTTTAAAGTTGATTTCCATTAAAAACTCTAGGTTCAAACTAATTTGCAGGCCTAAAAAAGTAATTTGTTTAGTCATCCAACTTACCTCCAAAGTATTAAAGATCTGGTCAGCAACTCAGTGCTTCACAAGATTTCACAGGTTTGAATAGAGTTAAAAGCAAATCATCAGAAAATGGAAACACCTTGTGGGTTTCCTTTATTACCTGAATTCCTTGAATGTCAGATCTTGCCTGGATGTGCCTTATGAGCGGTTCCATTAAAAAAATCAAAAGGTAGGACAATAACATCATTGTCTTGTCCCTTTTGATAAGGAAATTGTTTCAGAAAGTAATCCATTTGTAAGGATCTGTGCTTTTGCCCCTTTATAAGAAATAGATACCCAATTTTCAAACTTTTCCCCGCAACTAAATTCTGACAAAGTGGTTTGCATGTAAGACCAATCCAATGAATCAAAAGCTTTCAAGAGGTCTAAAGACAGCATTAAATAAGTTGTTTGCTTCTGTTTTCTGACCAGATAACATTGATAAGCCTCTCGACGTTATCTGAGCCCGCCCTTCCAGGTATAAAGCCTACCTATTCTCTACCCACCCGATCCTTAATGAGGACTTGAATTCTGGATGTCAGAATTTTAGCTAGGATCTTATAGTCAATGTTCATTAGGGAGATGGAGCAGTAGCTTATACATTCCAATGGGTCTTTTTTCTTTATAAATCAATGTTATCATGGCTTGAGTCAGGGTAGGAGGCAGGCAATTGTTACTCCAAGCTTCCTCATATATTGCTAGCAGAAAGGGGCTTACTTTAGAGTTTTGTTTGATGTAAAACTCACGTAGCAGACCATCTAGGCCTAGAGCTTTAGGCAAAGAAGAGATGGCATTTTCTATTTCGTGAATGGACACAGGTTTATTGAGAGCTTCTTGGTGCACCTGGGAGATTTTAGACAAATGTGTTGACCGTAGGAACTGCAGCATTTTTTTTCTTGTCAAATTGCAGCTGTTTGGTATATAAAGATTGAAAGAAACTTTTGCATACTGTATCTTATTTATATCAGAGTTCTTTGCCAGTACCTTCCCCGATCTGTCCCTAATGCCTGGGTTAATGTTTCTGTGAGTGCAAATTCTTTAGCCTGGATGCTAGTAGTTTACCTGCTTTCTCCCCTGCTTGCCAGTATTTTTGTCTGTTTCCGAAACAGGGCACATTCTGCCTGTCCTGAGAGTATGCAATTGATCTAATCTCTGAGCTGAATTACTTTATATGGAAGAGACCGATCTATATAAGAGGTTTGTTTTAACTGGTAGTCAAGCTCAAATAGAAGATCTTGTTTATCTTTCAATAGTTTTTGTCCAGTCTTTTTTTTTTTGCAAATGCAAAGCCAATAATTCTACCTTGTATGTACAGTATGCCTTGTAGATCTCCCACAGACAGCCCTGGGATACTTCATTATTGTCATCAGTGGTAAAAAAAAGTCCTCAGTTTCCTTTACCAACTAGTCAGCAAAGTTTTTATCTTGAAATAACTGAACATTTAGGCCCCATCCACACTACACCGCTCAGACCCGGTAATGGATGCAAACCATTATGGCTGGGGAGTGGAACAGCATGACCACACTGCAGCGGTGTCCGTTATGGGACCGGCATCGCCGGTCCACACAGCGGGAGCCGGGCAACCATTAAGGTGGCACCAAGTCCCACAATGCAGCTCGCGCTGCCCTAGGAGACCGGTACCACACATTGAAACCACCTCATACGTGGTTTCAACAACGGTTACGAAAATGCCTTCTGTAACATTACAGGTGTAAACGCAAACCATTGCAGTAACGGTTTGGGCACTCTGTAACATTACAGAGGCATAGTGTGGACAGGGCCTTAGTCTCCATCTTAGTTGTTTAGCCCACATCTCTCCCATTTGCATACACATTTCAACCATACCATGGTCTGAAATAATGGTAGGGTTTAGATGTGAGTATATAACAGAGTTAGTTAGCGAGTTGACTATAAGGAAAAAGTCTAGTCCACTAAAGAATAGGTGTCTGTTGGAAAAAAAGAAATAATTCCTATCTGATGGGTGAATTAACCACCAAATGTCAGACAGGTGTAGTGAGATTATCAAATCAGCTAGGACCTATCTTGATTTAGTCTTCGGTAGAGATCTTGCTAAGGATTTCTTATCTAGTATTGGGTCTATTATTTTGTTAAAGTCTCCTCCTAAAATAAGTTCATAATTTACAAAGGTACTCAGAATGGTTGACAAGGCAAGAAAGAAATTGGCCTGGCGAGAATTTGGTGCATATAAATTACAGATGACTATCTTCTGACCATCTATGGCTCCTGATAGTATTTGATATCTGCCTTCCTGGTCTGCTACATGGTTGTCTTTAACAAAGTTTACCTCTTTTCTTATTAATATGGCAGTACTCCTTTTTTGGATGAGAATGAACTGTATTCAACAGAGGCTGCCCAGGACTTGGCTAACTTAGCTGATTCAACAGAATCTAGATGTGTCTCTTGTAGTAGGGTGATGTCAACTTTGTTCTTATTCAAATATGATAAAATCTTTTCCTTTTTATAGGGAAGCCTATGCCATTTACATTCCACGAAGCTAACTTATACATATGTAGGGACATTCCCAGCAACCACCATGTCCTAAGAAAGGAAGAAAAAAAAAACCCTGGGGGAACTACTAACCCAAATAGTACTGCAGGGGGCAATTATTTACAATTGACACTGGTCAGGCTTAGTATCTTGCTTCTAACCAGAATCAGTACTCACTGTTTCTTACACTGAGCTGTCTAAAACCCTACTGACTTGCTAAAGAGTTAAAACTAACTTAGAAACTTCTTTTAACAATGGCACAGTATACTGTACAGCTAAGTTATTTTAAAAATGTATTACTAACACTTGTTAGTCTTGATAATAATTAGTCTAAGATTAAATAAAAAGCTTATAACAAAAAGGAGTAAAGTAAACCTTAAAAACAGTAGGTCGTAAACTACCGACAGACCTAAAACCACCGAACTGAAGTCCAAGGTGGTGGAGTAGCTATCAGTCCTTACCCTTGATGTTAAACTCCTGAGTGAGTATCCAGTCCATTTAGAGTAGGAAAATATAAACAGTAACAGTTTTTAATGCAGTCTAGAGAGAATGCAAAGTAACAACTTGTAAAATGTTTAATAATCTAACTGGCTTTAGAGAGTTACTAAGGATTAGGAATAAACTAGTTCTCCACATTGTTAAACCTTAAAACACTGTCTACCTAGTATTTAAACTGATGGGGTTATCTAAATTAGATTCTTAGTAACTCATTTAGAAAGCAGAGGAGTGAGGTATAGAGGTGCAACATGGAAAGTTGTGTTACTGGTTAGGCTCTGAAGCCAATCTCATGCTGCCGCGTTAAACTCCCAGTGATGATTTCCTACCAGTAAGTTCATGAAGCAACACAACGAAATACCTTTACTATGTGTAACAAGGTTCACACAACTCAGCTTAGACTTGGGCACCATTAAATAAAGAATCTCACCACCCCCATCTGGTCATGGTCTCTTGTTGTCCAGTAGGAGTTGGTAAGGAGCCACAATGCCTCCGCCCCTCACAAGGGGGTCCACATTGTCAGCCACCACATATCTCTGTTGGTAGGTATTAAGATTAATTGGGAGAGAGATCAGGCCCCACTAAATCTGGTACTTATACATGCCAACTTATATAGATTGCACCTTACCATAACATGGAGGACAAAATCCTATCGAACTAAAGTGATATTTGGATTTCTAGAAACACATGGTAGGCCTAACTGGCAGGTTCTGTGCCTCCACTTTAGTAAGGTTTTTCTGGGACGTACTCATGATATTCAAAGGGATCTATCTCTGTCTTCACAATTTCTGTACATGAACCTCTCATCTTTGTCGAGCAGTAGTTACGCTGGAGGGACCCAAGCCTCCAAACCCAGACATCTGGGGGGAAGGTGCATGACATCCAGCATTAGCACAGGCTCTGAGGGCTATGGGAGATGCATTATTGCCGACCCAGTCATACAGGAGTTGACTTGTTCCTTGAAACCTGACAGGTATGTTTGGTTGTTTCTGAGACACCATCTTGCCACCCCTTTTGGTATAGCACTAGGATTTTAGACTACAGCTAGGGTGTTGCCCAAAAAACACCCTTTGGAGTAGACTTAAAAACAAATCTTTTTTTTTTTATACCCAAAACTGTTAAACCCCTGACTCTGCTTTCAAAAAGCATTGCTCCTTAAGAAAACAAAGGACTTCAGTAAACTATACCAGAAGTGATAGCAGGCATCTAAAACTTGTGGTAGAAAGATACTACACATAAGTTATAGGACCTATGTGTCCTGGAACAATAACCATCTACTTACTAAATCAATTAAATATATACAGAAACACAACTGCATTTAATTCAATGCAAATAATCCTCTGAACTCATATAATAGAGATACAGGGTTTTAAATCAGGTTCTTGCACGTTTGTGGTCAGTTTAGCAAAGTGTTCAATCCATGACCTGGTAGGAGATTTTAAGATTTTCCTCTTTCTACCCTACTACTGAGCAAAATCTGGAAAAGTCCCAAAGTTCCTCACCATGTAATCAGCCACTTCTTGTCAAATTGCAGGTCATTTTTCTATTCACTTTTATTCTCAATGTTTCAGAGCTCCATGCCGCTCCATGTAACCTTACAACGTTGCAAGGAAGTCACATGGGATTCCCATCAGGTTGCACAAGCGGAAGTGCACGTGCTGCAACAGACAGACCTGAAGAATTAATTATTTCAATCGGTTTAGGGGACTGCACTTTGGAGCTTGTTTCTGGAGGGGCGCAATTCAGGATCTCCTCTTCCTCAGCTGCTGCTGCAAACAAGATATTAGGCGAGGCACTACTTACGGCACCATTGCATTGGTGTCTTCTCCTGCTCTGACTTCTTTTTCTGGCTGTTGACTGTGAAAATGATCAGCCCTGCCTCTTAGCTGGAACCGCTGCCCTGAAGGTAGACTTTACTTTTCTGAAGTTTATTCGCTGCCACACACTCTTCGCTTTTATTTTAGATTTAGTAGCAGTCGAACACAAATGTGGGGTGGAAGGCATTATGTTGTTGTTTAGATCTACTTGAGAGGGAGCAGGGAAGGAAGGAGTGGCTTCCATTGTTTCCACATGCTCAGCAGTAGTGTGAGCTGAAGGGCGAATTTCTGGGGCTGAGTCACTCAGATCTTCAGTGCTGTTTGAATTGAACTGACACTTATTGGCCTTAGGTATTGTAGAGTTTTCTGAAACCATGTGTAAATATTCCCATGCATCTTCTAAGTTGGTGAAAGACACCAGCTTTCCTCCATGCTCTCGAATCATAAACACTGCAGGGTACTTAAAGCTATACAAAATCCCCAATCTTTGGAACTCTTATTTTACCTCATAAAACCCCCCTTTTTTTAACCATCTCAGAGGAAACATTTTTGAAGATTAGTATCCTGTTCCCCTGACTCTGTAGAGTTTTACGGTCTCTGGCCAGCCTTAGAATTTCTTTAATAGAATACCTTGAAAAATAGGCAACAATTGGCTGTTTTTAGAGGATTTATGACCCAGAGCACTGTGGGCTCTCTCGATCTCTAGAGGCCAAGCCCATTGAAAATTGAATAACTCTAGGATGAAAGCTCTGAGAAAGTTAATTATATTGCTGCCCTCCCATCTCTTTGGCACATCAATGATTCTAAGGTTGTTTCGCCTACCCCTGTTTTCCAAATTGTCCACCTTCTCTAACAGATATGAGATCTGTTTGCCTTGTCGCAGGGTTATTTCACTTAAATGGGACACTGTCACTTTCAGATCATTCAGTTGCTGACAGGAATTCTTTATAGCCTTTTTTACTCTGTCTCAGTTTGTAATGACATTTTAGCATTCTTTACATCAGCATTATCAATCTTTAGATCTGCTAATCATTTTTTTAACTATAGGATGTCAGTTTTACTTGCCATTTCATTTAATGCAGTAAATGCTGGAATCATGCTGATCTGGGTGCCTGCTCCCACTCTGCAGGTTTCAATAAATCTCCTGGCCATGGTTGGCATTTTGACTGGGTGGGAGTTTGAAGACTAAAAATACAGTGTGAATGTACATGACAGTTCTAACAAATGGTATCAGATTGTAGCCAGCAGGCTCCTATGTTAGATTTTAATGGTTATAAGTGTGTTACTAGATTATTACTGTTCATTTTTATATAGATAAAAATGGAATGGATGAGCGCTGACACTCAGGTGACCATCTTCACCAGTGCTCGCACGTGCTCCCCCACAAATGCTTGTTTTTAATAGCAAGGATCCCTGCTTTTGTTAATAGCAGAGATTCTTGCCCATACCCCTTTCTCTCTTTCTACATTACACTCTTTTGCAACCAGGGCAGTATCATGTTGGGAAGGACATGGTGCTGTAGTCTTACAGGTCCCACCCTTTGGGGTTCACAGTATGAGAGCTTGATGTTACCCTTCCCCTGTGGGGTCTGATATTAATGGGTACCGCTCCCCATGGCTCTATTAAAACCTACCCTCAGTTTCAGTTTGTAGAAGGCAAGCTTCCTTGAGCATTCTGGGGCACACTTGGCACACGTATGTGACCTCTCCAGTGGCACTGCAATCTAGTTCCACGTTACTGCTTGGCATTTTTGGAGCACCTTGCTATGTGGCCATTAACTTGTTATATTAAACTATATACTGTGTTCTGCTAACAATATTTATTAACATTATATACTTTAATGTATAAATTATTGCTCCTAATTACCTGTAATATGTTGTGCATTTTGATTTACTGCATGTTACAATTGTCTAGGCATACTGTTTGTTTTGTACTCTACCTGGTGATGCCTGAAAATTGACATTTATTGTCTAGTGCACATAGTTGATTAACAAAAAACAAATAAATCAATACATAAATAAATAACTAAATAATTAAGGTATCAACAGATATGAGAGAATGTCTCCTTGACTCCATCTCCCCTACAGCTATAGAGAAACATAGAATTTGAGTAAGCAATAATACTCGACAGGGTGGGCTGTATTGGGCTATAACGGACTGCCCAGGGGCGTAATGAGGCCTGATGCCACAGACAGACGGCCTTATAGCCCCTGGACGGTCTGGTATAGCCCATACCACCCACCCTGAAGTAGTAGTAGTAGTAGTAAAATGTTTTTATTTATACAGGCATATGTCAGAAGAGACAAATTCATCACCATTAGGGCTGTTAATACCCTGTTTACAAGGTGGTTCTGTTGTTCTTACAAGTGATCAAGTTATACACATAGAAATGTAAAAAAATAACATTTCATAAAACTTTACATCAATACATAAGATCATGGACTAGGCATACCCCAACATAATAAATTTTCAATACAGATCAAAAACAGACATGATCATGGAAGGTATTATTGCACTTAGAAAATGGGTTACTGAATTATATGTTTGAAAAAAAATATTTTTATATTTAAATGTTAAAAGTCTTAGGCCTTTCATTTATTTTGTGATAAAATAGTTCTTCCGTCTGCATTAGAATGTTTTTTGTTTCCTGAGCTAGGGACTTTTGTCCTACTTGAACCTCTGTAGTACTGAGCTGGTTGTCATGGTAACCCCCCCCCACACACACACACCCACATACACAGGGCTTTAATTTGTTAAACTGCTTTTGTTTGACTGTTTGTATTTATTCATTAAATTAAGAGTGCAGTGTGCTTTCTCCAGCAGCGGTCCATTTGTAACAGGCTTATAATTACTTCATGGCCAGCATTAATAAATTGTTGGGAGAGGTGAGTGTGGTTGCAGAGCAATGTAAGGGACAGCAGAGTAAGAAAGTGATCCGCGTGAATGAACAGTCCGATGAACAAGGGTCAACCTTCTGTTGTTTTTTTTTACAGTTAAAGTTTTTATTGAAAATGTCTATTTTTGCACACAGTAGAGAAATGGAGTATGTCAGATGGAGGTTGCTGGTTACACTTACAACCTTATAACATTCTCTTGCAGTAGAATTAAACATGAGAAAGAACATCACCTCCAGAAGCATGCTATTGCTTTGCTGTTGCAGGGTTGGAGAGGCAAGGCTTCAATGCTCCAAA
Source organism: Neoceratodus forsteri (assembly GCA_016271365.2). Taxonomy (NCBI): domain Eukaryota; kingdom Metazoa; phylum Chordata; order Ceratodontiformes; family Ceratodontidae; genus Neoceratodus; species Neoceratodus forsteri. The sequence continues at coordinate 883,173,368 of CM057454.1, read as the reverse complement.
ATGGTGGGAAAGATGGTCCTTAAGGGACTGGTGATACTACAAGGCAACCTTCACCCTAAAATGAAAATAAAGACAAAGAACCACTATTCTTGCTATACACTACAAACAACTGTTTACATTCAGGGTTATACATGCATAGGTGTGAAACCATGGTATGGTTAACATTTCCGTTGATTATTATGTAGGAAGTACAACTCCATGTACTGAATGCTTATTGTTCAACCTATCCCCACCTTGGAAGTGGCATAGCGAAGGAAGGGTGTTCAGCACTCTATATATGCTGCCATTGTGTCACTCGTCAGATGGGATAGTCAGTCCATGGAGGCTATTTGTACCAAGGATGCCGTGACCTCTTGGGCCTAGGGTATCTCAGAGGTTCTCCACTTACACAGGATGAGCTACTTTGCCTGTATGGAGAGGAGTGCCAGCTACCTGTGCTTCACCACTTTTAAATGTGAGGCTACTGATTTCATTCCTAAGAAGAGCAGTGAAATGGACTTAGGGACTGTTTTGTGAAGCACCTTAGACCTCAGATCATAGATATGGCTCCAAACCCCTTGTATCTGGGAGCATTCCCAGAGAATGTGCAGGAGATCCCCTACCAATAGTCACATCTCCAGCAGAGATTGGAGCTTAATACCCCAGCCTTATGAAGTACCACTGGGGTTCGGTACCAGGAAAGTAGGATTTTGTTTTGGATTAATCTGCTATTTGGATCAATAAAATTCTTGTGTGCCCCTAGGCAACACTCCTTCCATTTCTGGTCGTTGATACCCATCTGGAGGACTTTTTTCAATTTCCCTCTGGATATGTCTGACTGACTGGGTAGGGTGCCCTAAGCAGGGACTATATCCTGTTGGCCCTGCTCTTTAGGCTAGCTAGCCATGTGGGGAAGAATGTGGTGGTCAGTCCTGGGTGTCTGGCTCTACCATAAGCCTGTATTGTGCTACGAATCTGGAGGTACTTCCAGAAATCAGGTTGGCAAAAGTATCTATCTCTGTAGTTGCCAGGGTCAGCATGTCTTCCACCTTCCACAGGCCTTTGCCATCCCAGTCCTTCCAGTGGACCATCCATCCATCTATATGGATACTCTCATTCCCCCAAATCGGGGCAAGTTTGAAAGGAGTCAGGTTTGTTACAAGTCTTCTCTGTACCTTGTTCCAGTTCTGTAGGCTTGGCATTATGGTGGGGTGGGATTTCACCTGGGGGGGTGTTGTAAAGTAGTAGCGGGAGGTGGGGCTTTTTGCTAATCCATCTCTATATCCACCCACTGGGGGGGGAAGGGGGTACGCTCCTGGGCTGGGACCACTGGAGTATCTGCATCATCTCGAATGCCCACTTGTGTCCCTCAAACCAGGGGAGGTTCCAACCCCCCACTCTCCACTGAAATCTCAATTTGTTCTGACAGTATATGGGGGGCCATCCTTCCCAAAGGAAAGTTCCCACTAGCTTGTCTACTTTTAAAATCCATTTGGGGGGAGGGCCAAAGGTATGTGTGCCAATTGTAAAAAATCATGGGTGCTATAACCATTTTGACTGCTGCTACCTTCCTGGCTAGGGTATGATGGAGTTTGATCCTCCTGTTCATGCTCTTGTTGACCAAATAGTCAAGAACCAGGTTAAAATCACCCCCTAACATTGTGGGAATGCCTTCAATACTCATATTGAGTATGTTTTGGGCCATCTGGTGGGTAAACTTCGGGGTCATCCTCATTTGGGGCATACATGTCCCCGATAAGGATGGGTCTGGTAGGGGTCTGAAATGTAGTATAGATTGACCGACCCTGGGGATCTGCTTTCATCTTGGTGAGAGACCAGTTCAGCAGCCTATGGATTAGTATTGCCACCCCTCTCTTCCTAGTAGGGGCCGAGGCATGAACTATCTGGCCCACCCAATCCCTTTTCAGGAGCTTGTGGTCCCTTTCGTTGAGCTTAGTCTCCTGCAGCAAGGCCACCTGCATCTTATGTTTTTTTAAATATGACAAAACATTTTTCCCTTTACTGGTGTGTTCCATGTGATACAAGTGAGATCAGCCATATTTACAGGTAGGCAAGGTCATTACGTGATGTGTTCTCGAGGCACAGGTCAGGAAGCATAGGAAAACCAGCAGAAGTTTCAAAATTTGTAAATAACGTTTTATTTTTTTCAATAACAGTAAAATAAAAAATACATTTTTTCAGTATAGCTATTTACAAAGGCTGTACAAACACAGAAAACAAAGTCCTTCATCTGAGGATATCACTAATTCCAAGTTTCAGTCTTGCTCTCTCACTCTCCTTGTCTCTCTAGCAAAAGCATTGCTGTTCTTTTTATAACAAGTCTTTGTCTTGGAACTCGTTAAGTGAGTCTGCTTCTCACAGAATGTTCTTGTAAGTTTACAGAACGTTCTTGTCAGTTTCAATACAGGTGAAGCAAAAAGAACATAGTGACTCAGAACTGACCTCTTGTTTACAGCTCTGAGAAAGGCTTAAAAACTGCATCTCAGGTTAACAACTTGAGTTCCAAACAGCTTTTTGCAATCATTTCAACAGTATAACTATATACAGTTTTAAACAAAGTTTCCCAGTATCAGTGACATTTCCGCATAAAGATTCATGAATATTTTTAGACTCGTAAATATGCAAGGGGGAAGAAAAGACAGAAATAGCAAGGGAAGACAGATAGATAGTGAGAGGCAGAGAATTGCAAAATCGTCGAATTAATAAGTTCCTAGGACTCACAAGAAAATCTGGTTGTGCAACCAGACAGATAAGAGACAGAAAAGGAGAGGATAGAACAGATCTTTGCATTTAACTCTTTTTGCATAACAAATAGGACAGGGCCTTATTCAACCCTGTCACATGAAGGATAATATGGTATATGTTGAAGGAGGAGAAATGTTGTTTTTCAAATCAGGACCCAAGCCACACTCCATGCTCATCTATGCTGCCATTATAGAAACCACAGACATCACCTACCTTTCCAGGGGTATTCCTGTTCTTGCCATGCCCTGGGCTGTATTTTTGATGGAGGATGAGCCCAGGAGGTGTCCATTGTGGAGTACTCCTCAAAGAGTGGTCCCTGTTTCAGCTCCCCCTCAGGGGGCCCATTTATTTTTCTCACTGACCTATTTCCCCTGACTTTAGGTTTGGGAGCACGTGGCTTGCTTTGGTCTGACTGTGGGGAACTTATCCATCTAAGACCTTCTTGAGATAACTCTGAGATCCCATGCATGGAAAAAATATAGGAAATGTTGGGGGGCCCTTTGAAGTAAACACTCTTCGCTCAAGTTTTTGTTCTTCAATCTTTTTTTTTTATTATTTCTCTTCCCCCTACATTTCGCTTGACTTGGAGCTTGTTCATGGGGTTTATTCTTTGTTACACATCTGTAAATACATTTATTTTATGTCATTGATCAGCATTTTTTTTAATATGATATTGTTACATTTTTAATTATTTGGTGTATACACAAACCATTCAATAAAGATTATTGCTTGTGCACCCTTGTATATATTCTTAATTTTTCACAGGGTTAATTTATTTGTACTTGTTTAGATCCTAAGTTGCATCCTAAAAAGACATACACAGTATAGTGAGAGGCAGAGAATTGTACCAACAACTAGGCATTACTGCCATAAGAATCTCCCCTTATCACCCTCAGACAGATGGTCTTGTTGAGCATTTTAATCAAATCCTGAAATTCATGATCAAAAAGTTTGTAAAAGGGGAAGGGAAAGACTGTGACCAATACTTACTTTACTTGCTTTTTGCTTTCATAGAAGTGCCACAGGCATCAACAGGTTTTTCACCATTTGAAATGCTGTGTGGTAGACAACCTAGAGGGCCACTAGATGTAATAAAAGGAATGTGGGAAGATAACCCCCATCAAAAACAATCTATTACATCTTATATGTGTGCCCTGAGAAAGATGCTGGCAAAATATGTTGAAATCATGCATAGTAATCAGGAAGAGGCCCCAAGCCAGCAGAAGGTGTATTATGACCATGGGATAAAAGAAAAGTTTTTAGCCAGGTGAAAAGGTCTTGCTACTGTTACCCACTACTGAAAATAAATTGTTAATGAAGTGGCAAGGGCCTTAAAAAGTGCTTAGATGTACTGGCACAGTTAACTATGAGATTAAGACCTCCAATAGGAAAAATATTACTAAGATATACCATGTTAACCTCCTCAAGAAATGGGTTAAAAAACACCAAAAGATGTTATGCTAGTTTTACCAGAAACTGATAAAGAAGATATTGATGTAGCTTATGATAGACTGGAACAAACTGTAACTGCTGATGCTGTAAAGGTGAATGTTTCCTTAACCTTTGAACAAACCACAGAAATTCGTAACTTGCTAAAGACATTTAACAGTACTTTTACCACAGTGCCAGACTGAGTAAAAGGGGTCTAGCATGTAATAGTGACAAGCAATGCTTGACTATTAGACAAAAGACATACAGATTCCCAGAGCAGTTAATAGCAGACGTGGTTAAGGAAATACAAAAAAATGAAAGAATCTGGTATCATAGAAGAGTCGAGAAGTGCTTGGTCATCATCAATGGTGACTGTAAACAAAAATGAAGGGGGTGTAAGAATCTGCTTTGATTTTAGGAAACTTAATCAAGTGTCAGAATTTGACAGTTATCGTATGCCCAGAATAGATGATTTGGTGGACAGACTGGGAAGTGTTAAGTATATCAGTACCCTTGATCTCACCAAGTGTTACTGGCAAATCCCATTAGCTAAAGAATCCAGAGACAAAACTACATTTGCCACTCCTATAGGATTATATCAGTTCACCACCATGCTATTTGGTTTACATGGTGCACCCGCTACATTCCAACAGTACATGGATGTAATTTTATCCCCTCACACTCGTTATTGTGTTGCATACCTGGATGATGTCATGGTGTATAGTCCAGACTGGAAAAGCCACCTGGAACGCCTATGAGCAGTTATCCAAGGCAGGTCTGACAATTAATACTACCAAGTGTGCACTGGGCATGCAGGAAACCAGATATTTGGGCTATGTTTTGGGAAAAGGAGAAGCCAAGCTAGAGGTTTCCAAGATAGAAGCTGTAGCTAACAGCCCTGTCCCCCAAACCAAGAAACATGCCTGATAATTTTTAGAGTTGGCTGGTTATTATCGGACATTTGTTCCCAGCTTTGCTGAGTTAGCTACTCCCCTCACTGAACTCACAAAACAATGGTACCTGAATAATGTGAAATGGTCCCCAGAGTGTGATGAAGATCTTCGGGCCATTAAGGCTGTGTTATGTTCAGACCCTTTTTTAAGAAGCCCAGGCTTTGAGAGATAATTTATGTTACAGACTGATGCATCAGAGGTAGGCCTAGGTGCAGTCTTGAGCCACCATATAGATGGGAAAGAACATACTATTCTATGCATATGTAGGAAATTGCATGACAGGGAGAAAAGTTACTCCACCATTGAAAAAGAATGCCTTGCAGCAAAGTGGGTCATGGAGTCCCTTAAGTTTTTACTGGTCCGATCACTACAACATGGGGCTTAGTTTTAGTGCCCCCCTTCATAGGCCTACCTCTGTGGAGATGGTCAGGTATCGCCCTTTACAGGATGTAAGTTCTCAAGGCCTAGCGGTGGTGCTTGACCAATCATCCCTCCCAGTGGCAAACAGTGACCCAGAGACCCTCATGATGGCATATAATTTGGCCATTTCGGTGGTCTTGGATGTCATTGCTTGAGTATGCATTCATCCTCTCTCCCTTTGCCCCCGATCACCATGGTTTGATGGAACTTTGAGGGAGATGCGGCTACTAGGATGAAGGTTAGAGCGTTGCTGTCGGAAATCCACCCTAGTTCAATCAATCAATCACTTTATTTAACCAGACATAAACACCATTGAGCAAGCTCATTTTCAAGGTGGTCCTGGGCATTAATACAATACAGTACACTTCATAAGATTACAATTACAGTGGACAATGGTGCAAAAAAAAAAAAAAACATTGTGAAGGTGCCGGTCAATATGGGCCTATACATACCAGTCAACATAATTAACATGCAAAGGTACATAATGATAAGCTTTACTGAAATGAGAAGAGACAACAATCCCATATAGTCTCTGCTAAGTAAGAGCTCATACCTAAATGATAAAAAATAAGGAGGTATTAAGGAATAGGGTAGAAATTGGAGTGAAAGAGTAGGCAGTCAAAAGGGAGGCCAGAATAGGTAAAAGGTAGAGAATAGGCAGGGCCATCTTGGATTAAGGGAACTATTTATTTATTTATTTATTTATTTGTACATCAGTTTACAACCTGTGAGCCAGAGGCTCATTTCCAAAGGTACCTCATCACAAAGAGGACAAATACATTACAACATTTTGTTACATCATTGAGGTTACAGCTTTGGCAGTCACATGCAGTTATTTCTTTGTTACATAATTTAGGTTACAGGTTTGGCATTTACAAGCTTTTACAGTTATTTGGATACAGAGTAACAGATTAAACATACATTGGTATAAGCATACATGCGGTAGTGTGCAGAGACTGCAGGAGGTAAAAAATTCAGAGGGCTATGGGACGTGGTTGGTGATTGGTTTGGGTGAGGAGCCACTCAGTGAGTTTTGTCAGGGCATAGTGAGCTAGATTACCTTAGAGACAAGCACTGCTACGCATGTTAAATAGCTGACTCTGAAGTGAAGTTTTGAAGCAGGAGATCATGAGGGTATCAGAGATGGAGGTAGGGAGTGTGTTGTACCAGGAGGGAGCTCTGTAACAGAAGGACCTTTGTCCATGTGTGGTCCTGGACCTAGGGACTAGTAGAGTGGCCTTGGAGGAGGTTCGAGTTTGAACTAAGGGTTGTGCTAGGTGGATGGAAGCTGTCAGCCCAGGTGGTGATAGTCCAAGGAGAGTTTTTTTCATTATGAGGCAGGTTTGGTATCTGAGTCATTCATCCAGGTTAAGCAGCATTGCCATGTCAACTAGGCTTGTAGGTCCTAGGTTTCTGTTGTTAGGAATGTGGGGTGGATGAGATACTTAGGCGTAGGATTTGAGAGTGGCACCTGGGGCTTAGGGGTCATCGGCATCTGAAACAGTTGCATGATTCCTTCAGATAATCCATCAATAGAGATTTGAATGTGAAAATGCTTGAAAGTGAGGATAATTTTAATGAGTCTTGCATAGTGTTCCAAAGTGATGGAAGTGAGAAGTTGATGGACCATTATCAAGTCTACCAATCTGCAGTCACCCGTAAGCAGGAAGAGTTCCTGTCCAGGGAGATTGCGGCCGCTCAGAATCAACCAGCTCAGCTGTTTCAAACTGTGGACAGACTGTGCAACCCAGCCTGTCTACAAGTTTGGAAAGCCTTTTTGCAAGTAGAGTGTGATGAACTTGCTCGATTCTTTGCATCTAAGGTGGCTGACATCAGAGCGGCAGTCCAACCAGCACACTCTTTGGGTGTTGCTTTGGATCAGCATGAGGCCACTGCTCCTCACCTCAACCGACCGGAGTTCATGGATGTCATGCGGAGCGTCCCGAGTGCGTGCCCTATGTGCTGTAGTTTGGATCCAGGACCAACTTCCTTGATTTTGGGTTGTATGGATTCCATTGGTCCAGTCCTCATGTGGATATTCTGGTGCTCCTTGGAAACAGGTGAGTTTCCTAGCTTCCTGAAAGAGGCGGTGGTGACACCACTCTTGAAGAAAGCTTCTTTGGACCCAGACTGCCATACAAACTACAGACCAATCTCTAACCTTCCCTTTTTAAGGAAGGTGATTGAGAAAGTAGTGGCTGCACAGCTGGAGGTCCATTTGACCATCCATGACATCTATAAACCCCTCCAGTCTGGATTCTGAAAGAGACATAGTACTGAGACAGTGCTGGTTCGGGTGCTCAATGATCTCCTGATGGCTAGAGACCAAAAGAACAGTTCCATCTTGGTTTTTCTGGATCTCTCATCACTCATCACTGTGGACTATGGGGTGCTACTGGACCACCTGAGATTCCTCTGTGGACTGTCAGGCACAGTCCTCAGCTGGTTTACATCATTCCTCATGAGAGGAACTCAGAGAGTGATGTCTGAGGTTTATTCCTCTGACCCAGTTTCTTTGTCATGTGGGGTACCTCAGGGCTCAGTGTTGTCCCCCATGTTGTTTGCGGTGTATATGCTGCCCCTCGGAGACATTGTAAGAAAGTATGGACTGAGGTTTCACTGCTATGCTGATGATACTCAGCTCTACCTTTCTTTTGCACCTGACCAGGATGGAGCTGTATCAGTCTTTAATAGCTGTCTCACAGAAATCCAGGTGTGGATGGATTCCAGTTGGTTGAAGTTGAACTCGGGAAAGACTGAGGTGCTGGTTGTGGACCCAGGTCACCAGATAGGAGGTTGGGGGTTGGTTCGCCCTCTGGACTTGTTCTTGGGGGCTTATCATTTCTGACCTCTGAGCGGGCATGAAACCTGGGGGTAATTTTTGATGAAGGGCTGTCCCTGCATTCCCAGGTGTTGGCTGTCATCAAATCTTCCTTTTACCATCTAAGGAATAACTCCAGGATTAAGCATCTGATTCTATCCAGTGACCTTCCTACTCTAGTTCATGCATTTGTGTCCTCATGCTTAGATTATTGTAACTTCTTTTACCTAGGGTTACCAGGGGTGGAAATCCGCTGCCTGCAGCTGGTGCAGAATGGGGTGACTCGGCTTCTGATAGGATCGTCTCAGTCCTGTCATATTTCACTGGTGCTGCGTGGACTGCACTGGCTACCTGTACAGTGGCAGATCACCTTTAAAGTCAGTCTTCTGACTTTTAAAGCCCTACACGGACTGGGCCCAGACTACCTGAAAGAGCTACTGGTTCCTTACTGTGCCGGGTGATCACTCCGCTCAGCCAACAAGGGGTTGCTAGAGATTCCAAGGGTGTGTTTGAAATCTTCTGGGGCCAGAGCATTTATGTATGTGGCCCCAACCCTTTGGAATTCTCTACCCTGTTAGTTACGGAAGTGCACAACCGTGGAGGGATTTAAGCAAGCCTTGAAAACATTTTTATGGCACCAGGCATTCTGTGATTGATGGTATGATGATACTACTGATTTTATATGATGTATGTTGTTGATGTTTGATTTGTGATCTTAATTTGTTAGGCGCCTTGGTATTTGAAAGGCACCCTAAAAATAAAATGTATTATTATTATTTATTATTACTTACTAGGAGCTGACTTTGTACTTGTAGCAGACCACAATCCTCTCTGTTGGCTTAAACAAATGAAGGATAAAAATTCTAGACTCACATGGTGGTACCTGGCAGTACAGCCATATAAATTTAAAGTGATGCACAAATCTGGGAAAGAGAATATCAATGCTGATTTTCTGTCTAGATGTGGATCTGGAATTGAGAATTCTGAGGGTTGAAAAAACCAATGTGTGAGTTTAAACTTCACTATTTGCTGTACTGTTGTCATGGAAAAAAGGATACTGCATATGCACAGAACTGTAAAGGTTATACGCTTATGTTAGATGAGCATTACTAGAAAGTTTTGGAAACCTGTTTTTGTAAAACAGGTTCCCTCTTAAGGAGGTGGGTATGTGATAGGTTTGAATACGGCTCTGTCCCAGTTGTTATGGAGAAAGAGTTTAAATGCGAGGATCTGTTCTATTCTCTCCTTTTCTGTCTCTTCTCTGTCTGGTTGCACAACCAAAATTTCTCGTGAGATCTAGGACTTGATCACCCAGACGGTCTTGCAACTCTCTGCCTCTCGCTATCTCTCTACCCTCACTTGTTGTTCTGTACCCCCACACACACATCTGCAGGTATAATTTTGTGGAAATATAATTGATACTGAGATCTCTTTGTTTAAAAGTATATATTGTTATACTGTTGAAATGATTGCAAAGCTAAAACTGTATATAGTTATACTGCTGAAATGATTGTAAAGCTATTTGGAATGCAAAGGGTTAACCTGACATGTAATTTTTAACCTTTTTGCAGAAGAAGTAAAAAAGAGGTCAGTTCTGGTCACAATGTTCTTTTTGCTGCACCTACGGAAACTGACAAGAACACTGGAAACTTACAAGAACACTGTGTGATAAGCATGCTATTTTCTTAATGAGCTCCTGCACAGACTTATAAAAAGGAGCTGCAATGTTTTGCAAAAGAGAGACACAGAGACTGAGACTGAGATTGAAAGTTTAGAAGAAATCCAAATGGACTTTCTGTTTGTACTGCCTTTATAAATAGTTATACTGAACAGTTTTATTATTTTTATTTTACTGTTATTAATAACAAATCACTTGTTGTGAATTTTATAACTGCTCCTGGTTTTCCTATGATTTCTAACCTGTGCCTCGATGACATCCCCCCACCCCACACAGCATCTCCATTTATTTTCCCTGAATGTTTAGCATTCTTGTGGGAGGTGATGCTCCCTAAACTACTCACAATTTCACATTCAGCCCCAGAGAGACAGTCCACATTTTAAGTCAACATTTTCCTATATATTTGTACCCAGTTACTGCCTGTCTTACCAGTTGGGAGGTTGGGGCATGTGGTGCACATAGGCCTTCGGCCTATCTACCTCCATCGTGGCACTGAAAAGAAAGCCTGACATAGTAGCAGGAAGCATTTAGGCGCTAGCTCATTTGTGCTCCGAGGCCACATTCCCCTTCCCTCCCCTCTCCTCAACCCTCGCCAAGTAAGGCAAAAGACAGTGCGGCACTTATCTAGTAATTTAAGTCCAGAAGAGTGGTATTGTCCCTGTATTGGTTGAGCTGTTTCGGAGGTAGACTCTGCACTTCTCCTTCCGCAGCTGCAGGCTCTTTCATCGACGCTCTGCCAGCCTGGATTTTCCCTTGCTACAGTCGCTCCTCTCCTGCTTCTCTTCTTCCTGGTGCATGTTCTGTCGGCTGCTGCATCTGA